>CM057459.1:894315000-895565000 GCA_016271365.2 Neoceratodus forsteri
GGGAATGATTTTGATTTAACATCAAGCCAGTAATTAGCAGGGTGGGGGGTGGGGACACATGACACCAGAGTTTTATTTTGCACTTGAAAATGGACACTTTTGACCCAACTTCACCTTTGTGTATCTCAAGGAGAAATTACAAGGGAAGTTGCATGGTGAAGTTACAAAGGTGAATTTCCTAGGACTGGATGGCTTGGAACCAAGACTACTCAGCCTGGGTGCCCCCTTCATCGCCCGTCCCCTTGCCCACATATTCAACGCATCGCTTATCTCAGGGGTCATCCCCGACATATGGAAAGTTGCCAGAGTTGTCCCCATTTTAAAAAGTGGTGACCCTAAGGATATAAACAACTATCGCCCTATCGCAATACTATCGACTGCCTGCAAGCTGTTGGAAAAAGCCGTTGCATCACAAATATCCCACTACCTACAGAGATATGGTGTCCTCTCCTCATCTCAACATGGCTTCCATAGAGGCCACAGCACCTCAACGGCACTTGTTGAGGTCACCACTAGGATCAGGACTGCAATAGATCAGGGCAAGCTGATGTGGGCTATATTTGTTGACCTATCCAAAGCCTTTGTCCGGGTGGACCATCCCCTCCTCCTCTCCACACTTCAGACCCTTGGCTTCTCCCTCCATGCCCTTGACTGGTTCTTTAACTACCTCGGGGGCAGGAAGCAACTAACCTGTTTCAATCGGACCCTCTCACCCCTCTTACCCGTGAACAGTGGGGTACCACAAGGATCTGTTCTTGGACCTATCCTGTTCTCCATGTTCATCAATGAGTTACCCTCGGTTGCCACAAAAGGGCACCTAACCCTGTATGCTGATGACCTGGTCATCCTAGCCGGTGCCCCTGATGCTGCCAGCATCAATAACCAGCTCAACTCGGACTTCTCGCGTATCAGAGCATGACTGGATGGTCATAAACTCACAGTCAACTTGAAGAAAACCCAGGCCATGCTATTTGGCACAGCGGCCAAAATCTCCACCTGCACCACGCCTCTCAAAATCCATGGGTCCAGCAACTCCCTCTTGCCGACAGTCAACTCAGCTAAGTACCTGGGGGTCACCCTCGACCCTCTCCTTGACCTCTCCGGACATGTCAGAAACACTTGTAATGCTACTAATGGCAAACTCAGCCTAGCTTATAGGGCAAAAGACTGCCTTACCCCCGCCGCCCGGTTGGCTATAGCCAAGGGGATATTACTTCCCACCCTCTCATATGGTCTTGTTGCCTTTGCCGCCATCCCATCCTCAAGCCTCGCTAAGTGGGACACCACATACAACAATATCTGCTGCTTTGTCCTCTCGGCACCCCATCTCACACACCGTTGTACACTCTACTCATGACTGGAATGGCCCCCTGAAAACATCGGACCTATATCATGGGAAACTTCATTGACAACATAATTCTGTGACAGCCACTCCTGCCTCTCTTGCCCTCCCTAAACATGTCTCCTGTCTACCACCTCAGGTCTTGGCGTGTCCCAGACCTGCCTGGTCCCCAAGACCTGCCTCTCAGGTGATCGGGTGTTCACCACCCATGCCCCCAAGCTGTGGAACCCTTCCCTACAAGTTTGTGCATCCCTCCCATTCCACCTTCAAAACCTCCTCTGGAACTTCCTGAAACCTGCTTGTGCCCTGCCTGTGTGCTACTTAACACCCAGTCTGACAGCCCTCCCTCCCACAATGGTACCCCAGCTAGGCTCTTTCTGCCCCACCACCTTGGTGAGGCACCTTACCTGAGGTTATGCTATGTATTGTCTATTATCAACCTAGGGGGTGGTCCTATACCTTTGCTGCCCCTAGCCCTGTATGTACCCTATGATATATAACCCACTAGTGTCGCATATATGCTTATTTCTATACTATGTACTACTGCTTTTATAACCATTGTTGTTTCACTCCTGTGTTGGAGCATGCCACTCCAGGTTTGTACTGTGACTATGTATTTCTCTCATGTATACCTTGTAACTATGTATTTCTCTCATGTATACCTTGTAACTATGTATTTCTATCATGTATACCTTGTAACTCTCCCAGGTCGCACCTGAAAATAGGCACCAGCTGTCTAGTGTGCTTACCCGGTTACCAAAAGCAAATAAATAAATAAATAAATAAATGAGACAAACATTGCAAAATGATCAATGGAGGTGAATTTGGTGACTTCAGCAAACTTTGCAGGTGAATTAAAACTTGACAACATCTCTAGTTGTGGTACAGCTTGTGTTTTTAAAGATAATAAATTGGTGGTGACCCTATGAAGAGAGACTACTGATTTATAAAGAGATCAGTCAAAATGACACCACACCAAACATTATAATATTGTTCCAAAAAAGACCTTCCCTTCATTACCTACAGTGCCAACAAATTAATAAAAACAACAATGGCACAATGTGTAACAAAAATATGTTTGTTCCTTAATAAAACAACCACTAATATCTTCTAACCATGAATGATGTGTATCTGTAATCTTATATCACTGTTTATAATTTTTATATTTTTTCAAATATCAATAAATCATTGTCAATAAATACTCTATAACCTGTATATTGATGCATATTTTTACTATCAATATATCTTGCCATTAGTACATTCACATATCAATGTATGAAAAAGTAAACAATTATAAAATAGGACACCATCAAATGTTTTCTGAACATTGTTTCAACTTCAGCATAATTCATGATGATATGTATGGTATCATTTTTAACTTTAATGTCATTGTATACCTTTAACAGCTTTGCAAGCATTTTATTATCTACCCAAGTAACTTGTAATCTTTTATACTTTTACGGGATAAAATTGAGTTCCTAGGCCACAGAGTCGAATGTTAGCCATGTTCAAATACATCTTCAGAAAAGGACAACACTAGAAATGTAAAGGCTTGGAAAGTAATCTTTATAATCAAAGGTCTGTGTCAGGATAAAATGGATGAGTCCTAATACTCAGTCTTCATTTGTCAATTAATGTCAGTATTCATTGCAAAAAAAGTCATTAATCCACAAGTTAGGGGTAAACCTACAAAAGTAGGGGGCTGTGGTGTTAAGGGTTTCCAACCCTAACACACCATACCTATAATACAAGTGGCAAAAAAAACAAAAGAATGTTTATGGCTGTCCTGAGTCTTGGCAAATCAAGCATGGGGTATTCTTTGGGGTTATCAACTCTAACGCTCCTCACATTCCATCAGAAAAATGCTTAAGTCTACAGAACATATAAAAATGGCATGAATGTTCAGATTGTAACCACAAGGAAGTCCCAAGGCCTGCTTTGGTAGGACTCAGGACAGCAAAAACAGTGACTTTTTTCTTTATGCTGCTTGCTGTGTGGGATGGGGTATTGGGTCTGGAAATCCTAACATCACATTTTCCTACTTTGGTTGTTTTAACTCTAACTGGCGCATTAACAAAGTATTTTCCCATGAATGTCCTTACTTTTCGAGACAGTACAATTGTATCATCATTTGAGCACATCCTTACAGGACCTTTGTGAACAAATCCACATGATTATGGAAGCACAAGTCCCTCTGGGCCCAGCGCTTCCATGCCTCCATTTATCCACATGCGTATGTGAATGTGAAAATACAGGTCCCTGTGGGCCGTGCCCTTCTGTTCCTCTAGAAAAGCAATTTATGTGCTTGATTGCAATTTTCTTTTTGTATGGATGGACCATTACAAGTTCCTATTTCTTAGGGGCTTAGTGTTGTACAAATTATTAAGACGCTTCAATTGATATATGCATTGTCTGTTAACTCCAAAGACCAATAGAGTTATAGCTTTTTAAGATTGCAATGTTATGCTATGGAAATTGTATTTTTTTTTTCATTTTTGTAATTTTTTTATGGTCCTCAGTTGTTGTTTTTTTGGGGGGGGTGTTATGTCTTATAGTTGTAGTACTCATTAACACCTTTATTGTGATATACAGATTGTCCCATAACTGCATATAGTGATAGAGTTATGGCATGTTAAATTTGAAATGTGGAAAAATAAACTAAGTCCAAATGCTTTTGTTCATATGAAGGTATCTTTTTTCATGAGTTTGTGTCATTTATATGTAAAAAGATTCCTTCATATAAAAAAGAATGTGACAAAAAAAATCCAAAAATTAAGTTCAAATTATTTTTGTGTATGAAGGGATCTTTTTTCATAAGGTTGTGTCATTCACACACACACACACACACACACACACACACACACACACACACACAAAAAAGATTGCTCCATACGAAAAAGGAATGTGAAAAAAACTAAGTCTGGATTCTTTTTTCATATGAAGGGATCTTTTTTTGTGAGGTTGTGGCATTCACAATGAAAAAAGAGTCCTTTGTATGAAAAAAAAACATGAAAAAAAAACAGGGGCCCAGATATTCAAAAGGGTTGCTCCATGTGCAAGTCCAAAATTGCGCCATTTTGCGATATTCAGAAGGAGGCAGTTACGCCACCGAAAACATGCTGAGCAACAGCGCAATGAAAATGAAGGCATGCACAACCGAAGGGGGTGGATCCATGCATAAAGAGCGCAATGCGATATTCAAAGACTTGCGCGATGCGTAATAGCGGCACAGCCGGAAATTGCGCACTAGCGGAAATGAGCCAAAATAAAAAGGCTCAAGGAAGCAGCGCAAGAACGCTACAAGGCTGCCAAGTGGGGGAAAGAGAGAGAGAGAGAGAGAGAGACAGACAGACAGACAGACAATAGACAGGCTAGGGCAGGCAAGGAAAGCTTGGGCCATAGGCTGTAGAGGCTACGGGGTGCCCGTGCATGGAAGTAGCAGTGAGGACAGCGGGGTAACACAGCAACACCAGCCAGGGGGTCAGAAGCCAGGAGATGGACAGTGCCAGCTTCCACATGGAAGCTGTAATGAGGGGGTGAGAATGCATGCTGCAGGGGACGGGCCGTGGAAGGCCTTCGTGTCGGTATGCCCCAACAGGCAGCACTGCGTCGCATCAGCTTTGAGCTGTACACAAATGTAGAGATCGCGGGACCGTACCGCCTGAACAGGGCAATACTGAGACGGCTCTTGAGCTGTGCAGTGATGTGATGCAGACACCCTCACGATGGAGTCACGCTCTGTCGGTGGAGACCAAGGTGACAGCCTGCATGTGCCTGCTCACCACTGGCACCTTGCAGAGGCTGACAGGGGACACCACAGGCATCACACAGTCGGCCACGTCATGCATCCTCACCCAATTCCTCAGCGCACTGCTGCCACATGCTGCGGAGTACATCCATTTCCCCAGCACCGCGGCAGAGCGTGCTGCAAACATGCAGGAGTTCCACAGGGTAGCATGTATGCCTGGCATCTAGGATCATAGACTGCACCCATGTGGCCATTCAGACGCCCACCTGGCCCCAATGGGCCCGTGAGCATAGGAACAGAAAGGGATTCTCCAGTGTCAACTGCCAGGCGGTGTGTGATGCCACTGGCGTTATAATCAATGTCTTTGCAACACCTGGCAGAGCACATGATGCCTTCATATGGTATCAGTCTGCACTGTGCCATCAATTCGAGAGTGGGACATCCCCACAGGACATCTAGTGGGTGAGTACACCTGTATGGAATGCAAACTTGGGGCAAGGGTGGAATGCCACAGGTGCCATGGTAGTGGCACACAGGATATGGGGCACATGGACCTGAACATGAGACTGATCGCCACTATCTCCACACAGGTGATGGCCGATACCCCACTCCGGCCCCTGGCTGCTCACACCGCATCGGCGCCTCATGACGCCATCGCAGCAATGCTATAATGAGGCACACATGTTTCCACACGCAACATCATAGAGCGGGTGTTTGGGATGCTCAAGGCACGCTTCCGATGCCTAGACACCTCTGGCGGTGCTCTACAGTACAGCCCCCAAAAGGCCTGTGGGATATTCCTGGCCTGTTCCATCCTGCACAACATGGCCAAAGACTATGGGATAGCCGTACAGGTTGAAGAGGGGGACAGCGGTGGGGACGCCAGTGGCGCCAGTGTTGATGGTGATGAGCAGCCCCCCCTAGGACGGTGGGACCCCCAACCGATCTGGCAGGCCCAGCTGCACCGGGACACCATCACAGAGGAGCACTATGCAGAACACAGGTAAGTCAAGGGGACATGTGCAACCAACACTGTCCACAAGCAAACCACAGGCACACAGGGTAACACACCAGGGGTGCATGACGGCCAGGGGAGTGGAAGGGTCCAGGCATACAAACACACCATCAGGAAGGGGTGAGCACTCATATGGACACACACACACCAGGCACAGAGCGCATATGGGCACATGCACAGCACAGCAGAACCGACATTGCTAACACACAGCACCACCGACCACCCCACCACCTGTACTGTCCAAGCACGTGTGTCAGATGCTGGGCACCTTGCACCTTGGTGTACAGTACAATGCAGGCATCATCATGCACACGCACCTGTGGACAGCAGTTGGGAGGGTGGCAGGTGGTCCGTGTGTCAGCGTGGTGAGCAGAGCACCCAGCAGTGCACTGCCCACCATGACACACATTGCACACATGGCAGCACCAGACAGGGCCCGCACTGGGAGACAGCTCAGTCATGTAGCATCAACCCACGCCACCGGGATGTGGGTAAGGTCCGGCCAAGACCCAACAGCACTGGCAGGCTGAGCAGGGGGGCCGGGTGGTACCTGTTGCACCACCAGGGGTCCCACTGCTCAACGCCGACCTTGGCTCATACAGGGTCTGCAGCATGTCGAACAAACCTGCAACAGGTGTTTCGGATGGCCTAGCAGAACCCGGCATCGACAGGCCTGGTGTCACATGATGCCGGGAATGGGGAGTGGAGAGTGAACTGTGTGGGGTGTGCGGTACAGGGGCACCTGACTGTGTGCCCAATGCATCCACAACAGAGACCACTGCCTGGGTCAGCCTGTCAATGGCGGCGGTCACATCCGTCCACATACGCACCAGCTCTGCACGGTCCAGAGCACACTCCCTGCTGTGCCGGTCCACAGCCACAGACAGTGCCTCCATGGACATTGCAACCCGCCGCTGCAGCTGTACTGATTCCCGCAGCAGGCTCGTCCAATGGGTACTGTGCCCCAACGGCATCCTGTCCCCCAGGGTGTGGAAGGTCCTGATGCACAACACCCCTTGAGGGTGGGATCTGTTTGCCAGGACCAGGAATGGGTGGATCAAAGGGTGGTGGACATGTGCCACCGCTTGACACTGTACCCCCAGACCTGGTGGGTGACTGCTGCTGCTGCCCCGCCAACTGCTGTGCCCCAGGGTCCACTCGTTCCACCGCTGTGCTAGCAACAGTGCCAGACACCTGCACAGCCACTGGTGCTGCCCCACCGGTGCTGACAGGCACAGCCTGGGACTGTGCCAGCATGCTGGTACACAAGTTGAACCTGAAAGGCCCAGGGGCACGTGCTGGCCTGCTTTGTGTCCATCATGGGACACACAGCTATCACTGCCCATTGCAGTCCTTGCATCATCAATGGTGCAGGTACGTGCTACAGCCATAGTCACAGCGTGCTGGCATGCTTGCATGCCAGACTGCTGAGACACAGGCTGTGCACCCCCCGCACCCGAATCACCGACACTAGAGTTGGTGGCCCAGCGTGCATGCTGCTGCAGTGCCTGCTGGCTGGTGATAGAGGTGGATGGACTCCTCCATGTCCAGCAGGTCATCATCACTGCCTGGACCCACCACCACTGTCTCCTGAAGATGAACAGGATCTGTAACAGAAAGAGAGTACATGTGAGTGCATGTGAACAACCTTCCCCAACCCCCAACACCACCACCGTATCCATACCGTGCAGTGATGGGCTTCCACCTGTCTGGAATCCACCTCCTGGTATGCCCTCAATAGCGCTGTGCTGCATTGATGCAACCAGTGTCTCCTCAGCCGGGGTCAGCTCCAACACCACTGGTGGGCCCCTGCCAGTGCCAGCACGTGCTGCCCTGAAGGCTGCCACCTTCTCCTTCAACCTCCTGTGGTCTGCCCCCAACTTCTTCTTGCATTCCTGCATGGAGCGCTGGTGGCTTCCGTGCAGGTTCTCGGCCCGAGCTACCCCCTCCCATGCAGCCGCACAGGACTGAGGGGTGCCCCTCCGTCCACTCAGTACTGGCTTCTCATCCAGGTAGGCCTGGAAGAGGGCGTCTGTCTCTGCTGGGGTAAAGTTGGGCCTCCTCCTATGCCCACCGTCCTCACCCTCACCTTGGCTCTGCTAGGTCATGGTGATCTGTATGGGGGCAAGTGGACACCTGTCACTGTGCAGTCTACAGCATTTTCCCATGACCATTGTCCAGAACATCACACAGCATGCAACTCACCTCTCACCTGCAGTAACCGAACTGGCCAGCGCAGCTCAATGTCGACATTTATAGTGCAATGCATGCAAATTAGGAGTGGAGCAACTATAATGACATGCAAATCGGCCACTGCACCTTTGAATGGCTGATCAGATGATTTGCATGTGTCGGCTGAATATTGCGAATTTGCGCTTTGCACAATATGGTTGAGTCGGCTGAGCCAATGGCGCAGATCTGTGACTGTGTGGTACACTGCATTGTGCATGCCCAGATAGCTTACGCAGGCATCTGCCACGCTGCTGACGTGCTGTGCATGATCGGCACTTCAGGCCATGGCCACCATTGTGCCAGTGGCACTACAGCACTGGGCACTATATGGTGCTGTGGCACTACTGCGCAATAGTCCACTGTGGCACTGGTACGCAGCTGGTCGGTCGTCCATTGGATGCCTATACGCCAGATGGCACTGTGCGTGGGCTTGCGCCATTGCCCATGACCTTGTGTCCGACCTTTGCCCCTGGCCCTGTTCGCTGCCATGTAGGGTTTCCATTGGCGCCTGGTCTGTGACAGCGCCATGTGAGTGACGGCGCTGTTCGAACAGCGCGATTGGAACCTGTGGTGGTCTATTGCGCAACATCTCCACGTGGGGTTACGGCGCAGTGGGGCACCATATTGCCTGCTGTAAAGTTGGTACCATGGCTCGGAGAAGAGCTGTTCCATGGAGCCCATTGGAACTGGCCAACTTGGTGGCCCTAGTAGAGCCCCACTATGGGGCACTTTATGGTGAGGCAGCCCTCACCATTGCCCGGAGACAGGTGTGGCATCAAGTGGCCACTGACCTGGTGGGGGTCACTGGATAGTGCCGGTCAGCTGAGCAGTGCCGGCACCGCTACAGTGACCTCCACCGGAGGGATCAGGACCTTCTGGATCGGCTGCGGTCACGTGCCAGGCTGGGCGTGGTGCCCAGGGCCAGGTGGGTGTACCATCTATGCACCTGTATTCTCTGTAGGGGTGTGAGTGTGTTTTGGTGGCTGTGCATAGGTGATGGCTCTGCCATTGTTGGCTGTGTCAATGCAGCAGCTGATGAATGGGTCTGGCTGTGTGGGCAGGCACCTCACTGGGGTAGGGGGCAGTCTGCTTTGGAGTCACACTGATGTTTGTCTCCAACATATGTCTCCCACAGGCCGGGATGTGAGGATGCAGGCCCGGGTTGAGGAGGGTCGCCAGGCCCCGTGCCAGTGGGAGTTGCACCAGCAGCAGCAGCAGCAGCAGCAGCATCAGTGGCAGACCCAGCTGCTTGAGCAGTGTGAGTATCATTACTCATGGATGCTATTGCATGCTGGGGGAGACCACTAGCCCTGCACAACACAACCATGCAGGAAAGGGGAGGTCATAATTCCACTATACAAGACACTAGTGAGGCCCCGCCTGGAGTACAGTGTACCGTTCTGGAGACCATACCTATGTAAGGACATAGACTGGGCAGAGAAGGTTCAGAGGAGGGCAACAAAGATGGTGCATGGATTGCATCACATGTCCTATGAAGACAGGTTGCAGGAACTGAACATGTACTCCCTGGAGGAGAGGAGGGAGAGAGGGGATATGATAGAGACATACAAGTATCTTACAGGGAGGAACAGGGTGCAGGATAACACTATTTTTAAGTGAAAAGGATGTTCCAGAACTAGAGGGCATGGGATGAAGTTGGAGGGAGGACGATTCAGAGGAAACATGAGAAAGAATTTCTTCACAGAATGGGTGGTGGACAAGTGGAACACCCTGCCAGAGGAAGTGGTGGGGGCTGAAACAATCACGGATTTCAGAATGCATGGATAGACATAAAGGAATTCTGGAGGTCAGGGTAAGGGCAACAGACTTATAGGAAAACAAAGTGAACTTACAAGCTCAAATGGACAGACTGGGTGGGCCATAGGCCCTTATCTGCCGACACTGTCTATGTATCTATGTATGTATGCATGACACAGGTGACATGCATCACTGTCCAGTATCACAGCACGTCTGTGTATGTGTCACTGGTGGTCCATGCATGCACTGGGCACATAGCCCTGTAACTGGCATCGCACCACTTTGCCACATCACTTGACAGCCTTGGTTGTGCTGTGATGGACATGGGCAGTGTGTGCGTGCAGTGGTGCGCATTGCTGGTGCAGCCTGTTTGTGATGGCCATGTGCATGTTCACTGTGGGTGGGTGCATGCTATCACAGGTGCGGGACATTGGGCTATATGGCTTGCAGGTTGGGTGGTGTTCAGGGTTATGGTCAATCACAGCCATTGACTGTGTTCCCATTTTCCTAGGCCTCTAGGTTCTCCGGAGGATTCAGCAAGACATTCGGGGCCTGACACGGGTGTCCATTGAGAACCAGGCCATCCTTCAGTCCATCAGGCGGAGGTGTCACAGGACAGTGCGGAACCAGGCACAGAATGACCAGCCAGCTGGGCCTTAGGAGAAAATACCCTTCCCCCTTCTTCCATCCCTACCACCCTGCCTTCCCTCTCCAAGTTGTTCATCCCTACCCCTTGAACACCCCTACCTTGTACCCGTCCCCCTTGTAAATAGTTGTTGTTTATTGTTTTGGTTATTTAGTATTTGAAAATTTTAATATACATTTATATTTTGATATGAATACTGTGTTGGTCTCTGATTTGCAGCTGGCTATGGGTGCTCAGTTGCAGTGGTGTACATGCCATCTGGGGTGGTATGGCTTGGTGTGTGTGTGTGTGTGTGTGTGTGTGTGTGTGTGCGTGTGTGTGCATGGGGAGGTATCTCCAGCATGGCAGTGACTTTCTGTTGGTCTTGCCGTCTGCTGCCACCCACTGCTGGGTGCACAGGGTGTGTCTGGCTTGTATGCTTCTGTGCTGCACGGGGTTGACGTGTGCTGGGAGGATGCATGGTTTCCTGCAGTGCCAGTCACTGCACATGGGTGGTGTCTTGGGGTCACGGTGCAGGGTGTGCTGTGTGTACGGGGGGCTGATGTGCACTGTGGTTGTCAACCCCCTGTGTGTGGCACTCTCAGCCTGCCAGTGGTTGTGCTGGCGTGTCATGGCTCTGCTGTGCTTTGTTGGCTTGTCCCCATGGGCGAGTAGATCATCCGTCACACCCCCAGTGATGCTGTGCTTGGGGTGTGCAGATGTGTGGTGTTGGTTCTGCAGTGTGTTCCTGTGCCCATGTGTGGCATGGCTGGTGGTGGGCCCCAGCCTGCTTCCCTGGATGTGCAGTTCCATTGCTCTGGGGGGGCTCTGCTTGCGCTATGGCACCTCTGGAGTGCTCAGCTGGGCTGCCCTGGTTGCGCTATAGCACAACACTTCTGCTCAGCTTCTCCTTCCTGGTTGCACTATGGCGCAGTTAGTGTGATATTCAGACGTTGGCTGCTTGCGCAATTTGTTCTGCTCCATGTTTGAATATTGTACCTGTTGCGCATATGCGCAATTGGTTTGTGCTTGCTCCTGCTGTTGCGCACATTTTGGGCGCAGTTTGAATATCCGGACCAGTAAGTCTAAAATTTTTTCTGATATGAAGGGATTCTTTTTTCCCTATGGCCATATGAAAAAAGAAATTCGGATCATGAAAGAAGATTTTAAAATGTGTTAAAAAACAAATCTCTGGGTAATTTTTCCAAAAACTAATTGCAGAATCCACCTAAGGGAGTTCCAATTAGCAAGATACATGTGTTGGTGTTTCTGTAGGACACATTTTTATGGTTTTTCTATTTTTTTTTTAAAACAGAAACAAGATGGCAGACACACACACACACACACACACACACACACACACACAAAAGAAATTCTCACAAAAAAGATTACCCTCGTATGAGACAGAATTTTTTTTTTTGTATGGGACACTTTCTTTTTTGTATGAAACAGCTGTCCAAAAGACCATACTGAGCACGCTCAGAACTGAAATTGCAGATCCTTATATCTCTGGAATGGATTAATATTTTTCCCCAAACCAATGATAGGCATCATTGTGGCTTGCACCCCTTGTACCCTGAAAATTTCAGAGCAAAAAATTCCAAGCCATCTGGGTGCTAGGTGATGACAAAATAAAATGCTCAGTGTTTTCACTTTTTTGCTATCTGGATCTCAGAATTCACACATCTGACCAGAACAAAACTGGACAAGCTAAGCGACCTTGTCCCTGAGACCATGCATGCAAAATTTCATGCAAATTTATCGAATGGTGGCAAAGCTATTAAAGTGCAAAGTTAAGGTTTTAACATTAAACAACCTACTGAATCATAACTATAGTTTTGTTACTGTGCCACTATAATGCTGTATACTGTTTTCTAGATCTGGGTGGAAGTTGCAAATTCTGCTTTCTCGGAACATTTGTGAAATGTTTCAAACTTACACCTTTTCCGAAATCAGAATTTACCAAATGTGTTTGGTGAATTTGTGCCCTGTTCTGCAGAATTCTCTAGCTGATTTGAGGAATAATATGCACACACTGTTGAATGACAGGTCTGAGTAATTCTATTCTACAGTTAAATACATTAATCCACAGTACATGTAATTCGTCTGTGGTTCAGTGATCAGCTATGCAGAATTTGTCTCTGCAGTTGAATACATTAATCCACAATTCATACATCTATTCTGCACTTCAGTGACTCACTGAACTGTTGAATGGATGTATGAATTGCGGATTAATGTATTTAACTGCAGAAAAGCAGAACTGACCATAGACAGTGATACGTTGTGTGTAATTTCCTGCTGAAGTTTAATACATTACTCTGCAATTCATACATTTATTCTGCCATTCTATGTCAGAATTTTCGAGAAAGCTGCCAAAGTGCATTTTGAAATTTTACAAAAGCAGAATTCGGACTTTCACCAAAATTCCATCAACGGATGTTAATTTTTCACAGCCGTACTATATACCAATAAACAGCAATACAATTAATTTTTAATTCATTTTTTAATCATCTACCTACTGAGCTCATCTTGGGTCACATGATTCCAAGTTTGATTCTTCTTCTTCCTCTTCCTCTTCCTTTTCCTCTTCTTTTGGATCTTCACTAGTTGTATGTGGGGCATCCAACATAGTCACCACTATCTGTACTATCAAGATCCTTAAGATAACCCCCGCAGGGCTTCCCATTCTGCATGGACATTGCAATCAGGAGTAGGTTATAAGATTTAGTTGCCATGAGGTGATGAAGAATGAGAAAGAAAATACCTGTCTTCAGGGTTTAGAGCACAACTGGAGCCTGGCAGTCATTTCATGTCAAATATAAAGATTTTACCCCCTGTGAGCTCCACATCTGTCTGTACTGGGTGCTCACATTTGCCCACTGGTGTGCCTGGCAGTGAGTGTGTTCACTCATGCCACCCATATCACTTCCACCTCCACATCAACCATGCAACTCCTAAGTGTCACTCAGTAAGTAGTGCAATGAGCCATGAAGCAATGGCAGGAAAGTGTCCACAAGAATACTATGCATTCTTCCTACCAACCTCTGTGCCTGATTTCTTAGTGTCTGGGCATGAACCTAGGCTAACAGCATGCAGAAGCCATCTCCCTTAACTGCATGGCTCCACAGATCCAGCTCATCAGTACATACTTAAGCATAAAACAGGCTGGAGGTGGACTAAAATACAGAAAAAAGCTTAACATGTATTTCTAACAAGTATCCTTCTAACTGGAATTAACTTTTTATAAATCAGTATACTAGTTACAATCCAGCAGCAAGATATATTGATATATCACTATAAAATAGCATGAGAAAATATAGAAATCTCATTGGCCAAGAGACATCAGCTGACCGTACATTAAATCTCTATATACGCACAGTCATCCTGGTCTTAAACCACACCACACAATAAGCAAATCAGTACTCCTACAACCAGAACTATCTTCCATCAGTTCCCCTACAACCAGAAGGTCAAGTGCTGGTAGTCCCTAGGAGTGCGGCTATCACACAGTAATGCACAACCCTGGAGTGTTTTATTGCACTTATAAAATTGCCCTTTATTTTTAGAAGCAGTTTTTTTTATTTTGAAATACATTTTTAAATAAGTAAAAATTTAAGTGAATATGTGCTTTTAACATAAAATAGTCCTTCTGCCTATTAGTGCTATATTAAACTATTGTTATACAGTGTGTGCCTCCCAGTCCACTTAAGCTCATATTCCTCTGCCAGCCACAACAATTCAATAATGCTGTTTTCCTCATTCTAAGTATGACACATAGTCCCCTTACTTTATTTCATTCTCATCACTCTGTAGACAAAACTAAAAGGATGCCACAACTGAGGTTTCTCACTAGAGTTGTGTGAAATTTAAAAATTTCACCCAGCAAAATATTTTGCATAATACTCGCATTATGCAAAATACATTGCAGGGCGAAATACAAAATTTCACCCCCGGAGCAAGCGAAATTTCATCAGCAAACTGGCAAAATTTGACTTTCGCAGGTGAAATTTCACACCCGTGGGTGAGATTTTGCCACTCAAGTGTGAAATAAAAGGTTTCCAAAGACCTCCCTGCTGTCTAGTGGTCCTTCCCAACCCCTCTGGTTTCTCACCAGCTCAAATTATTCTCCCTGGTGTCTAGTGGGCCCACCATGGCCAATCAATGGCAGTAATTGAATAAAGCACCACCCAGAGTTACCATAGCCCCCTCATGTCCTTTGTAAAACAAAATAAAACCCACACTCCCTGGTGTCTAGTGGTCCCCCCCATGACAGCTCATAGCCCAAATTATTCTCCCTGGTGTCTAGTTGTCCCCCCATGGCTGATCACTAGCCATAATTGAATAAAGCCCCCAACCGCAGTTTCTTTCTTGTTTTGCTCATAGTCTGACCACTTCTGGTCATTTCAAGCCCACGTTTTTAAGATGTCCAAATCTCCTTCATTATGAAACTGCCAATCTGAGCAGAAATTTATATTGTCGGTCAACTCCACAAAATACATTTCAGGTTGCACCTACAAGGTGCCACTATCTGTATGTGATTGTGAAGTGAGGTGACAATTTCGACATCTTGAAAATGTGGCCCAAATAGTAAAAAATTACCAAGTTATGAGCAAACAAAAAAATAAAAATAATAATAAAAAAAAAAAACATAACTGCCATGTCAGGCACAATTACAGGTAACTCATTTCTGGACTCAGTTTTTGTTTTCCAGGATGGATTTTTTCTTTAGTAGACAGCAGCTGGTCAAGATGGAGTGAGGGCTGTTACGCTTTTCCAATGCTGAATTTGATTTCAAATGTGGATCTTAGTGTGGGGGCAGGGTGGGTATTGATGATATGTGTCTTTGGGGATGGGGTATTTTTTTTTTGAGGAAGGAGGGTCGCAAGAGCGCAAGTGTGTGTGTGTGTGGGGGGTACAATTATATATTACCTAACACCAGGACTGGGCCAATTGTTTTAGTAACCCAAACAGGGAGGGTGTCTATAGTGGGTCATTGGGGCAGACAGTTGGTTCAGCAAAGGATCTGTTTTCATGTAAGCTGAATGACAATCATTCTTTTTTCTGCAGCTTGTGTGGAAATTCTAGTTTGTTCCAGAAAGGCACTTTTTTATGCAAGCTGTATGAAGATCTTTTGTTTTCATGAAGGATGTTTAAAAACAGGGGCTGAGTCCTCAAAACAGGTTCTGAAATGATGAAAGCAGGACCTGTTATCATCACTAGCAAACCTCCAACTTTTATTAATAGATTAAAAGCTGATGTTTGTTTATCTAAAGAAAACAATACATGACAAATTAACCTTATCCCCAGATACATCATCTATCCACCACACAACTTTCAGACTATAGGTTTTTGGTTTTTCCTTCTAAAATTCACTTTCATGACCACTAGGGATCATAAAAATGGAAATCTTATCTATCAAAAATTGCTTTCAACTGGCAACAATGGGAACTACAGTACTTTGTTATGAAAACAACTTATGAATAATTAAAAAAAATACATGTGCATGCATGAAAATAGAAAACAATTGTATTCATAATTTAAAATCCAAAAAGCTGTCAGTTAAGCTACATAGCAAGTACCCACCCTTGGACCAAATTCAAACAACCCTAAAAATTTCAAGTTTGAACTCTGATTATGAGCTGTCGATGAGCATATAGTGTTACAAAAAATATGTTTATGCATTTTCAACCTTTTAGCACTTTTAATGTACTGGCCAAATCATTTCTGAATTTTCAGAAACACAAAATCATAAAATTTCATAGTAGTTAAGGACAACTTGGCCCACCCAGTCTATTGTTTCTCTTCCTATAGTGTCTCCAAAGACCCTACTTGATCTCTGATTCCCCCGCTTTCCACTAAAATTACTTTATGTCTGTCCCCTGCATTCCTGAATCCACCACTGTTTTTGCCCACACCACCTATGCTGGAAGACTATTCCTGGCATCCACCACTCTTTCCACGAAGAAGTACTTACACACATATTTCCTGAATTTAACCCCCTCCAGCTTCATTAAATGTCCCCTTGTTCTAGTACATCTTTTTTTTTAATTTATGTACCTTATTTACCCCAAGAGGTATTTATAGGTCTCTATCATATCCCCCCCCCCTTTTCAGGGAGTACATCAAGTCCTTTAGTCTCACTTTGAAGGGCTTCTGATGCAGACTTTGCACCATTTTAGTTGCCTTCCTCTGGACAGCCTCCACTCTGTCAATGTTCTTCTGGAAATGTGGGGGCTCAGTTCTCAAAGAGGGCTTACATCAGTGCAAGCTGTGGCAAACTGCAGCTTGTTCTGAAGCCCACTGCACCAGGGACCCTGCCCCAAATTCTGGTACAGAAGGGGTCCCAGCAGCTAAGTCCCCACACTTGCTTTAACCTCTCCAGTGTGAAAAACACGAGGCACATGAGAAGGGTTTGCAGCAGACTCCGTGTGGCAAATGATAGCAGTCCCCCCCATCCCTGATCCCCTGATAAAATAAATCATGTCCCATCCCTGGGTGTCCAGTGCCCCCCAATCCTTGATGAAACCCATTATAAATATATATCATAAATCACACTACCAAAGTGGTATAGTGGCCCCTTCCCTGATCCCCAGTGTCACCCATTATACAATGCAGCTGTCACCCTGAGCTTTCCATACACCAGTGGGGGACACAACCAGTATCTCACTGTCTGCCACCTCATGGCTATTCAACCAGTTCCTATATGCCTGCTGGACAATGTTGGGGAATACATTTTATTTCCCACCATACCAGCAGAGTGCACAGCAGCCATTCAGCAAGTTTACCAAGTTGGACACCTACCACCTTCACTCAGTCCCATTGACTTCACTCATGTTGCCTTCAAAGTACCCACCAGTGATGGATCTAAGTACTGTGTGAATAGGAAGGGATACCATTCATCAACTGCTAGATGGTGTGTGATGCAACAGGGTGCATCATCAATGTCCTGGCATGGTTTCCCAGCAGTTCCCACAGCCCCTTCATCTGGGACAATTCCATCCTGTGTCAGAGGTTTGAAGGTGGGACATCCCTAGTGAGCACCTGGTTGGACACCATGCCCCAAAAACCTCTCCCCATCACGTTGCCAATGATGTCACTAACCCATATCCTTTACCTACACAGGGGACAGTGCATATTCCCTGTGTCCATGGCTCCTCATACCTGTCCAACAATTTGCATCTGTTGCAATGGATGGGTACAATGTGGCATGCACCGCTACATGCAACTTCATTTAGCGTGTCTTTGGAATACTCAAGATGCAGTTAAGGTGCCTTGAGTGTTCTGGTGGTGCCCTACAATACACTCATCATAAGGCCTGTGGCATATTCCTTGCCTGTTGCATACTACACCACATGATACTCAGTCATCGGATAGGACTGTTGCCTCCAAAGGAGCACCCTGCAGTGGATGCCAAGCCAGAGGACCAGGGGATGTAGGAGCAGCTCAACTGGTATAACCCCAGGATGGTCAGAAGGTCACATGAGTACAGGGCCCATCTCATCACAGATCTCTTCAGACCAAGAAGTTGAGTATAGGCCACACAAGAGACTGTAATGTTTTTTGAAAATGAATTCTGTAAATAATACACATAAAAGAGAAATACAAGGCCATATTGGTAGAGGAGCTGGGGAGGTTAAAACAGGGAGTAAAAGAAATAAAATGTCATCAGGGGGTAAGGGAGGTGAAAAAAAATTACATGCCATCCAGGCAGTGAAGTTTAAAAGATGAATTAAAAGAAATAACATGCCATCCAGGAGGAGGGGGAGGGGGGTAAAGGGGAATTCAATTTAATTTTTATTTTCATACTGGAACATATGTGAGCAAAAATGTTCATTTTCACAAACGTTCAGTGGTACAGAAAATTGATGACATCGCGAAAAAGGTAAAACAAAATTTGCAAAATGTTATGGTATTTACAATAGGAATAGTGTATATGACAAGATCATCTAGAGTAGAAAAAAAATACAGAGCACACAACGAAAGAGCCAATAAATAGATACAAATAAACTCTAAGGTAACTCAAGGGTTGGTGAACATTCAGAGGGGTTGCCTACTGGAGCAGGCAGAATTGGAGAATTGGAGGAGTGGAGGAGGTGGTCATTGAAGGAGGAGGTGAATGAGCCAATTGAACTACAGGCCTGAAGTTTAGGGGGCAGTCTAGTGTAAAACTTAGGGCCCTTATATGTGATGGAGTTCTGTGCATGCTTGGTGTGGTAGAAATGGGTGTTGCAGATATGACAGGAGGCCCCTCTTGTACTGCGCTTGGGAACCGATAAGGGGAAAAGGGCATTAACGCTGAATGACAACAGGTTACAGTGAACTTTGCATAGGAAAGAGAGCATTTTAAGTTGGAACCTGCCTTCAAGGGTGAACCAGTTGAGGGAGCCATAGAGGGTGCAGTGATGGATCATCCAGGGGAAGCCAGTCATGAAGCAGGCAATATTATTGTACATAGTCTTGAGTTTGGAGAAAAGGGGGGATGTGTTGGGGGGAGTAGACAATAGAGCCATAATCAAAGAGGGGGAGGAGAAGGGAGCTGGTGAGGTGTAGTCTGGAGATGGGGATAAGGAACTTTCTGATTCTGTATAAGAGACCTAACCTCAAATGGATTTTCTTGATGAGGTTGGTAATATGGATACCGTAGGTCAGGTGAAGGTCTAAGTACAGTCAAATGTATTTGAATTCATAGACTTGTTCTATGATGTTACCAAGATTGTCTGAGAGGGATCTGCCCATGACTGGGGCTTTTCTTGGACCAGAGACGTTCATAAACTTGGTCTTCTTGGAGTTGAGGACCATGTCTTTGGCAGAGAACCAAGAGTGTAGCTTGCTGGAGTCTGCCTGCAAGTTACTGAACATTGTATCCAGGTTAGTGTCACTGCAGTAGAGGGCTCCGTCATCAGCATAAAGGACTAGTTGGGTGGTTTGGCAGATGAAAGTGAGGTTATTGATGAAAAGCAATAACAGGAGTGGAAGGAAATAACATGTCATCCAGGTGGGGAGGTTTGAGAAGAAGATTAAAAGAAGTAAATGTCATCCAGGCACTGGGAGGTTTAAAAGGGGGATTAAATAAATAACACACTATACAGACAGGGGTTAAAAAGGTGTTGAAAAGGAAATGACATGCCATCCAGGTGGGGGCAGGTTAAAAGGGTTAATGAAAGGAAATGATTCACCATATCAGCAAGTGTGGGGAACAGATGCTCGAAGCCATCTGCGCAGGGGTAGTGAAAAGAGTAATGTGGGGTGATCATGAAGTGACAGATGTGGAATGGCGTGGGGGGCAATATGCAGCTTAAGTGTGTCCCTTGCCACTGCCAAAGGTACTGATGGTATGCATACGCTATACCTGTGAGGTAAGGGAGGCTCCTCACCCACAGAATGGGGAAAGAGCATGTGGACAGTGTCTTCAAGGAGTACTGACCTTGCCAAAGAGCAAGCCAAGGCCAGGGGAGTGTGGTGTCCTTGGAATTCTAGGTGTGCAGGGGGTCCTTGGCATCTTGGTGCCTGTACAGGGCCATGTGCTGGTACCCACTGTGTCTGTCATGGGAGTGACACTCCTCCCACTGGACTGGCTGGGGCACTTGTCCCCTGTGGTGCCTGCCTCCCGCACAGTGGTACACAGGTGATCCATTCTGTAAGACATGCTGATAGACATGAAAGTAAAGTAATACCCATCTCTTAAGGAGGTGAAGCCTCTGATCTGGGGAACTATAGACTGATAGCACTTTTATCTTTGTTGTCTAAATGCTTAGAATATCATGTATATTCACAGATGTCTGAGTACTTGGACAAATTCAATGTTCCTGACATCTTTCCAGTCTGGTTTCAGGAAGGAGCACTCTACTACAACAACTTTGTTAGAATTTAATAATCTAGTGTCCTCCTCCGTGGGTTCAAAGCTGGAAAGAGCAGTCTTTATTCTAGACTTGTCCAAGGCCTTTGACCTGGTGGACCACTTATTGCTATTAGATAGAAAAAAGGCCCCGGGAATAAGAGACAGTTCTTGTGACTGGATTAGGTCTTGCTTGTCAAACCGTTCTCAGAGAATGGGATGTCAGTCTCCCCAGCTCTTTCTTCAAGGAAAGATGTAACCCAAGTGGTATCACAAGGGTTCATCTTGGGACAACTCTTGTTCCTACTTTTTAACAATGACCTTCCCCAGGTGGTACAGTTTTCTTTTTTGAGACTTTATGCAGATGACATGTTCCTGATTAGAACAGGGGGAGACATGTGGGACCTTAGTGAAAAATTACAGGCAGATTACCTTAGTGTGCAAGAGAAGCTCATGTTGAACGTTAAAGAAAAAAAAGTTGGTCTATTTTAGATTTAAGAATAAACCCTAGTTATATAGTCAAACTAATTCAGATGAACTGATTAAACAGGTTAATAAATACCATTACTTGGGTGTGAATTTTGATTTGGACTTATCTTTTATAGGACATATAACTTTACCTATTAGTAACTTAAATAATAAATTGGAGGCACTCAGACACACTACCAAGTGCCTTAAAAGACTGGCCAGGAAAATGTTAGTTGAACAATTATTTTTACCTTCTCTCAAATATGGTAACTTGATATATCAAACTGCTACTGAAAGGTTGTGGGATAAATTAGACAATCTACTGTAAATTTTAAATTGACCTAGAGCGTACTGGGCTGTAATTTTACTAATGACTGTGCTATGCTAACCAGGTCGATTGGCAGTCCTTGGCTACAAGATGTATTAAATATTGGCTGAAACTCTTACTTAAAAGCTTGCTATTTAATTACAACCTCTAACCAAGCAGCAGAGTGCTCAGTAGGAACAGTGGTGATGTCATAAATATAAAGAACAGTCCACGTAGTAACAGTTTAGAGCACTCACCACCCCATAAGAGGGACACAAGAGAGCAGAAGTTACTCTCAAAACATTTATTATATGCAGATACAGACACATATCACATGTACCTTTTATGGGGTGGTGAGTGTTCTAAATTGTTACTATGTGGACAATTATAACTAGTACTCTGCTTTCCTCAGGTCTAAGTGATTCTAATTTTACCGAAGCCTGGATTATCCTTATGCACAAACCAGAAAACGATGAGCTATTACCTGATAGTTACCATCCCATATCGCTGGTAAATTCAGATATTAAAATTTTAGTGAAATTATTGGCTAATAGGCTATGCCTTGTGGGAGACGGTCTTACTTGTCCATGCATGCTGTTTTTATGGCAGGATGGATTTCTAGCAATCCCTTCCATAAGTTACAGTATGTGATTGCCGCACAGGGGCGTAGCTAGATTTTTTGATGAGGGCGCAAAAATTGCTAAAAGTCCTTCTTTTCCTAGTAAGTCCCAAATCGATAGGCCAGGGTCTGGGGGCAGCCAAGGCCCCCAGAAACTATCAGGTTTTCAATGCATTATGGTGCATTTTGAGGGTCATATTGACACTATTTGGCTGCTTTTAAAGCCTTCTATGACTTGCTACAAACAAACAATATAAGCATCAAAATAATTAGCTTTCTCTATTTAAAAAAAAAAAGTAAAAACTAAAGCAACTTCTTGATAAGCATTAAGGAGCAGAAAACGCATATGTCTCCTATCCATAAAATTTGACCATAAAATGTTCACATTGGTATCCATATTGCACACAGAGTTTACAAATGCTGTTAAAATAAAATACGGTTCCACCCTCGGAATGCGCCCATGTTAGGGCACCGAGTCACTATGGCACCAATCACCAATGTTGCCAACCACTCTTTTTTCGGGGGGCTTCCCCCTTGTGGGGGATTCCATAATCCTGCATCAACACAGAGAAAGGCGACTGTCACTGCAGCGATGGCACAACATCACCAATTGGTGTTGTGCAGTTGCTGGGGAAAACTATGTTTTCTGTGGGGAATTTTGTCCCTCACACCTCCCTCCATGTGGGAGGCTGTGCCTTTTCATACTCTCCAGACTTTAAATAACCAACTCCAAGTAGGAGATGGTTCAGGGAGGGGGTGAACACCCCAGTGGAAGCAGTGTTGGGAATACAGCAGACCATCACAGCGAACTGTTGGTAATGTCGCTGTGATGGTCTTCTCTGTATTCCTGTCACTGCTGCAACTTGATATGCTTGTGGGGGTCTCTCATCCTACACCCCCCCCAACTATATATATATACAAACTCAAGAGTGAGGAGGTGGCAAACTTGGGGTTTTGCACAATACTGTCTCGGTACCCTAATGCCAGATGCACCACAGTGATAAAATACAGGATAAGGAAACTGACCATTTTGGAGATAAGAAAGGATACCACCATTTATGAATTTGTTTGTCATTCAGTGTCTCTCTTGTCTCAAGTAAAATTGCGGCTACTGGCTAGCCAGTGTAAAAGAGAACCCTATTCAGCAACAACCAAACAGTCCCTGACCACTGAGGATATCTGCTTGGCTAAAAATCAAATCTTGCATTATCAATAACACATATTCATAATGAAGGTCTGAGGCAACTCCAGGTAAAGAATATCAGTGACCTCAGGCCTTTATTATGATTATATATTTATTATTGTGTAATACAGATCTGTAAAACATACAGAGTCACTTCTTGGCATTGGCAGAGTGTATGGGTCTTTTTTTAGTGTGGTTATACAAATCTGACTGACACAGAAACTGCTACAACTCAGAGCCCATGCCATCCAGACCCATTCATAAAATAGAGAATAATGTGCCCCTAAGTGTAAGAAGGTACAAGCTGGTATTCCACACCAAGTATTGGTCCCCCAAAGAAGGTAGCGAGACAAGGTTCATTAATGATGTCTTTTAGGGGGACAACCAAATGGAACATGAAGCCAATCAATCAATCAATTTTTTATGTTATACTGGAGGGTACGTGAGCAAGAATGCCCATTTTCACAAACATCCAGTTGTACAGATATTTTTACAAAACAATTGGACACAAAAGTACCGAACAAATAAATTAACACATCATACAGTGAGGTGAGGAATGATACAGTATATACACTTAATACACTTGATTACAGCAGGTTTATATACAGGGTAAACATTTCATACAGAGGCAGATAATCTAATGGACAAGCTTGGGAAAAACACCCAGGCAGGGTGTTTTTGAGGAAGGCATTGGGGGCTGGGGAGGACATGGGGCAGAAACGGGGGAGGAGAGTGGGAGAAGAGGAATGGGGGGAGTTAGAAAGGATGGAAAATAATACAAAATATTTAAACAGAGGGACAATAACAAAATATTTTCATATATTCAGAGGGGAGGATGTTCGGGGCACACACAGGTGGTAGATTTGAGGAGGTGGTCCTTGAGTTTGCAGCTGAAGGAACTGATTGAGCTACAGGCAAGAATTTCAGGTTGCAAATTGTTGTAACATTTGGGGCCCTCGTAGGTAATTAAATTCTGTGCATGAGAGGTATAATAGAATGGGATGTCGAAGATGTGATATGCGGCCCCTCTTGTATTGCACCTGGGTACTGATTTAGGAAACAGGGAGGTGACATTTGGTGGCAGTACATAGAAACATAGAAGTTGATGGCAGATAAGAACCAACAGGCCGATCCAGTCTGCCCATTATTTCTGCCCTGTGAATGTGCCATATGCCTGTACTCTGTCAATGGTCTATCTATTCATACTCATCTGTATTGCTCCCTTATGGCTATCCCATGTCTGTTTGAAACCCTGAACTGTATTCATATCCACCACTTCCTGAGGTAGGCTGTTACATGCACCCACCACCCTTTCTGTGAAAAAGAACTTCCTTCCATTACCCTTTAATCTGCATCCCTCTAATCTCATGCTGTGTCCCTTTGTCCTACTATTTTTCTTATACTGAAACATGTTAGCCTCTTTCAGCTTGTTAATGCCCTTAAGATGACTGAATGTTTCGATCATATCACCTCTCTCCCTCCTTTGCTCCAGGGTATATATATTGAACTCCGTTAATCTGTCCTCATATGTTTTCTGATGCAGTCCCTGCACCATTTTGGTTGCCCTTCTCTGGACTAACTCCACTGTGTTAATGTTCTTGTGCAGGTGCGGCTTCCAGTACTGGATGCAGTATTCCAGATGGGGCCTGTAGGTTAAGGTTAGGAAGTTGGAGGAATGGTCCAAGGTTTAGCAGCTGAAATTTTATTTAATGCCATAAAATGTAAGGTAATGCACCTGGGTAGGAAATAAGTATACACTGGGAGGGCACCAACTCGAAGAAATACAGCTAGAACGAGATCTCAGCATAGTGATCATTGATGACTTAAAAGTAGGAAGACAGAGTGAGAAGGCAGTACAGAAAGTAAATGGCATCCTCGGCTGTATTAGTAGGGGCATTAATAGTAGGAAGTGGGAGGTGATCATGCTGATCTACAGGTCATTGGTAAGACCACACTTGGAATGCTGCGGTCAGTTCTGGAGACCTCACCTCAAAAAGGACATTGACCATTTGGGGACGATGCAAAGAAGAGCTACTAAAATGTTACAGGATTTACACCACGAGACATACGAGGTGTGACTCAGGGAGCTAAAGTTATACTCCTTTGAGCAAAGAAGGAACATAGGTGACATGATCAAAACATTTAAGTATGTGAAGGGGATAAAAATAACTCAGGCAGGTAATCTATTTCAGTACAACACAACAGCGCATACAAGGGGCCATAATGTGAGGCTGGTGGGAGACAGGTTCAAAAGCAACCTCAGAAAGTATTTCTTTACAGAGAGAGTGGTGGAACCATGGAACATCCTGCCTCAGGACCTGGTAGCATCAAACACGATTAGAGATTTCAAACTTGTATGGGATAGGTATTGTTGACAGATTAGGTTGCAGGCAATGAAGGGGGGTAGTCTTTTTGGGCAGACTAGATGGATCATGCGGTCCCTATCTGCCAACATTTTTCATATGTTCTTAAGGTTTGCCCTGTGTAAGAAAAAGAGAATTTTAAACAAAAGCCTACCCTTAAGACTTGAGCAAGTTAAGAGGATCATAAAGGGCACAGTGGTAGGTATTCCATGGGAGGCCTGTGACAAAGTGTGTGATGCTATTATAAGTGGTCCTGAGTTTAGAGAAGAGGTGAGGTGTGGCATGGAGGAGTGGACAACAGAGCCATACTCAAGGAGGGGTAAGAGCAAGGAGCTAGCCAGATGTAGTCTGGAGATGGGATTAGTAATGTTCTGATTTGGTATGAGACCTAGCCTCATATGAATCTTCTTGTTGAGGTTAGTAATATGGATACTGAAAGTGAAGTGTGGGTCGAGGAACAGTCCCAGGTATTTAAATTCATCCACTTTCTCTATAGTTTCCAAGATTGTCCATGAGGATTAAGCCTGAGATTATGTTTTTCCTTGGGCCAGAGAAGATCATAAACTTGGTCTTCTTGGAATTGAGGACCATACCCTTGGCAGACGCCATGATGCTGGTTCAACAACTGTGTTGTTGACCAATATCACAGTGACATATTTATGTTGACCGGAAATCGTGGTAAACATAAATCTGGCTGGAGATCCCAGTTCTTTTTCTATCGGGGGCTTTGCGCCCCCAAAACCCCTATATAGGGAGCTCTCCTGCCGCACCCCCTGAACTTCAGGATTATCATCTCTGAGTCAGAGTTGATTCATGGAGGGGGTGCTGGACTAGGGGACAGAGTGCTGGGTTCTCGGGCGGACCATTACAGCGAACTGCTGATGTTGTCGACATCAGCATGTTTACTGTAATGGTGTCTCCATACAAAATGCATATCCCCTAGGCAGAAAAAGCCAAGAGTGTAGCTTGCTGAACCTCATAAGCCTTTGCCCAGGAATTACCAAACACATGAACTTTTTAAAAAAAATACTAATCCCTCACAAAGTACACATTTATTCAATGCAATGCAACCTAGCTCCATTTATTTTCATGTTAATATTTAAAACCATTACAGACTTCTACCACGGGAGGCTGTCAGGCTGCATACCTATGGGGGGAGGTATATTGACACATGAGCTTGATATTTCCATCAGTGGTGGTAGCTTGGTTGGTTATCAAGTGATTTGGGGTGTCACACATTTTCAGAGCGGACAACTGCAGTATTGTGTCCTCGTGATAGAATGCGTGAAAATTATTTTATCACATTTTTGCACATTTTATCACAACAAGGTCACAGTAATACAGCCCACTCTGGCTGTTCTGCTTGCCTCCCTCAACTCAGAGTCAAACACATAGCACCCCTGTCCCTTATGAAGATTGAACCTGGGTTGACTGGTTGGTGGTAATCAATGCCTCCCTCCCCTCCTTCAAAAAAAAACACTGCTGTACTGTACTATACTGCTGTCTCATTCATCTACTGCTGCTGTGTCTATCTGGCCTGCTGGAGCTGTCTAAGTTCTGCTTCATTTCTGCTCCATGCTGCTCCTTCTCTCAACACTGAAGGACAATAATACTGTTTACCTTCTGCCTTGGTTTAGTTGGTTGTATCCACCACCTGTTTGCCCAACATTACCTCTTCTCTTTTGCCTGCCACCACAGTTCTGAATCCAGTGCCAACATAAACATCTAAATAACAGCAGCCAATCAGCATTAATACAGGCTGGCTGCTGTTTAAAACTGTAACGTGCACAGCAGCAACTGCAGGAGGGAATGCTCGCAGCCCTGTCACGCATCAGCATGCATTCACCCAGCTGATCGCATGTGCATAGCTGTGGAGATCTCGCACAGCTAGGCAAGCAATTGAGAAAAACTTGGGATAGGTGGAGCTGCTGTACAGCTCGGAAGCTGTCTCCAGACCAGTCAGCTCAGGAAGGGAACAATCTTTGACAGCATAACTCCAACCAATATGGGAAACAAAAATAATAACTTACTCAGAGCTTTAAAAGTCACACTCTGAGTGGTCAGAACAGCTGGGGGGCAGTCTGTCCCCCTTCCCTCCCATAATCTGCGTCACTGTTGCTACGTCTGGAGATGGCAGAACACCAGCTGCTGTGGTCTTCCTGGACACATAACAGGCCTTTGATAGGGTTTCCTGGCCTTATCCATTTGCAGTTCTTTTGAAATTTGGTCTTTCTCCCACATTTTGTGAGTGGCTAAAGGCCATGTATTGTAATCTCACTGCACTCATTAGGTGTAATAGTGTCTTTTCAACTTCCTTTTCTTTATAATGTGGGATGAGGCAGGGCTGTCCTCTCTTGCCATTTCTTTTCAATTTATATCTTGGACCTTTACTTTACAACCTCCAGCAGAATCCAACTATTAGATGTATTTTTGTGGGTGGGGGGAAGAAACAGGCTCTCCGCCTATGCGGATGACTTCTTGCTATTTGTAGAAGACCTCTTAATGTCAATCCCTGCTGCCCTGTCTGAAATTCTCCTCTTTTAGGTGATCGCTGGATAGAAATGTTAATTGGGTAAAACAAAGGTGCTCCCATTAAATGCCCATGTTCCCAAGAGAGAGATCACTGACTTAGGCTTATTACGGGAACCTAAAGTGATAACTTACTTATGCATTCAGGTACCTAGATATCTCTCTGATTTAGTTAAAGAGAATTTGCTACCCCTTCTCCATGTTATCAAGTCAGACTTGCGGTGATGGATGGCTCTCCCTCTATCTCTTTGGGGATGCATTAGTATCATAAAGATGAATATTCTGCATTGGGTGATTTAACCCTTAGGCATGCTTTATCCATTTTTACCTAAAAAAATTGTTCCTAAACTTACAGTACATAGTAATGGAATTTTTATGGAGATGTGGAGCTGTCCGTTGTTCCTATTTCAAATTGTCTGTCCCAAGGGAATGGGGTGGTCTGCAGTTATCCAACTTTTTCCTATAGTATTGTGCCTTGCACAGTAGTAAGTTATTTCCATGGTGTCATTTTCAGCAAGATTCTCCGGACTCCAGCTATCTATCCCTGTGGCTATCTCTGGAACATCAATTGTGCACTCAATAAGGAGTACAGCTTCATGGTCTACTTTTTGTAAAACCATCTGCTTTGCCTGCACAACTTAAAAAAAAGTCCTCTAATGTAGTCTTTGAAAGCCCTTATGCAGCTTTGTACTTACCTAGACACAGATTGGACCAGGGCTCTTATGCAACCAGTTTTAGGCAACCCCAATATTCGTATCACTGGCCTCCCAATCCCATTTAAATTTTGACTACATATTTGGGACATCCCATTGCTTCTTTGTGGAGGAAGGCAAATGTGTCCCATTTCAGACTTTAAGGGAACTCTTTTCATTTCTGCATTTTCACCCGTTAAGTATCTTCAGCTTACTCGGGCAATAATGTTTTATTTAGACCCAAGCCCCTGGCTTTCAAAGGATAACCCCAATTTATGCTCACTTCTATCTATTGTAGAGCAGTCCCACTTGGCCTCCAAGTTTTAAGGTTATTTTCAGTATCTGGATCCCAGGAACCCAGTGGGGATCTGTTACTACTGGCAGCAAACTGTGGACCTTCAATTGGATGACAGGAGCTGGTAGATGATATGGAGGAATCTATATAAATTTGTGAAAGAAGATTGATATTGTCTGCTCCAGTATCACCTCTTACATAATATGTACTTTACTTCCCCAAAACTCTGTAAAATGGGAAGAAATGCCCTCTGACCTGCTCCTGCTGTGACCTTGCTGAAGGGACCCTCAACATATGCTTTGGTATCGTGCTAAAGTTACCCCTTTTTGGAATACTATTAGGAGTTCCCTATATCCCATTCTAGGGCGGGACCCCTTCATCACTCTGGACATATATCTTTTAGGCTACCTTCCACTCATAGGGCCTATATGTCCCTAATATCTATTATGGCCAAACTTGTAATTTTACATCACTGGTTGGATGAGACTACCCCCACATATTGAGAATGGCACCAGGAAATACTGCAGTCCCATATAGCTGAAAAACAAATAGCTTATTGTAATCATCAAAATGAGTAACTCTGAAATGGCTGGGATCAACTCTATGCATTACTTTCTGTTTCAGCAAGGTCCTATGCTGGAGTGACTTGAGTTGGTCTCTTTTTCCTATTAAAGGCTCCATGTTTTGTTGCTTTTCAAGGATCATTTGTTCTCTCATGCTCTGGGACCTGTATGGGGGAGGAGTGGTGGTTGAGGGTTTGTATTCTCTATTGTATTACTAGTAGTGGTAAGTTGATTGTGTTGTATGTGTTGTTGTTTGCTTTTGTGTTGTTACTGGAAAACAATAAAGTACAGTTAATTATAAAAAATATACATTTCAACCACTACATTACTTATACTGTATTTTGCAAAAAATGAGCATCCAGGGGGTCACGTGATGCCTGCCAAGGAGTAAGCTGTTCTCAGGAGAAGCTCTGCTGTGATCTCTTTGAATTGCCTTACTTTCCTGTAGTCTGTATACATACTAAGCTATTTATTTGGATATTCTCCCCTACCTTGTCTTAGTGAGCAGCTGGTGTGATGGAGGAATTGTCGATATTAACCCAAGGAGCTGGGTTTTTGCACCTGGATGACTCAGACGGAGACCAAGAGGATGTGCAGGGCATAGACACCAAAAGACCTCGAAGAAGTAATTCTGTAGTAGATCTTTCTCCTGCAGCCTCTCCCCTGATCACACAAAAACAGATGTACAATGAGCTGCTAACAATTAAGCCTGCTCTTTTTGCACTAAAAGACAATTTTAGAAATTGGAAGACAAGTATAACATATCTGACTCGAGTGACAGATACAGAGGTTCACATCTCTTCTAATGAGGACCATCTGAATAAGATGGAGCCAGAGATGGTCACCCTGAGCTGAACGGTGAAGAAATTGGAGGATAAGGTGGAGGATCTGAAGGGATGCTCCAAGAGGAATAACCTGGGGCTCCCCGAGGGAGAAGAGGGCCCTTCCTCAATTCTATTCATGGAAAAGTTATGAACGAAGATTGCAAGACCTTCCCCACAAGTTCCCACTTACATCATGGAGAGGGCTCATCACTCAATTGGGCCTAAGACGGCCCCTGGAGGTCCATTGCAACCCATACTTTTTAAAAGTTTTAAATGATCTACAGTAGACAGATATCATCTGCTACGGGTGGCCAGGTCCAAGGAAAGATTGGAATAGGAAAGGAAAAGAATATGACTTGTGATAGATTTCACTTTGAAAGTTCAGTAGGACCGTGCTTCATTCCAGCCCATTCAATCAAAGTTATAGGCTGCAAAAATCAAGCACTGTATGCTGTATCCTGCTCATTTAAAAGTAACCCTTCCTTCGGGAGTCCATCACTTCGATTCAGCCAGGCAGGCAGCTGCAGATCTTGTTAAGCTTCTCCCGGATCTCTATGGACAAACAGGGTGAAGGAAGTCTACGAATTTCCTTTGTTAGTAGGTTGTATTTTAATACAGGAAACATATTTGGAGCAAGTACATGTTAGAGAAAGGATATTTGCAGTAATCAAGAATGTTTGTTTAACTTATGCTTTACATTGAATGGTTGTTAAATTGTCTAACATCATTTGAGGGCTGCATGTCTGTGTTCTGGACTGATTGGTGAAGCTTCTCAAAGAGCATTTGCGGTCTGTGTAAGGTCACAGTCCGTTCTTTAAATTCATTTCTCTGCATTGATGCACTGGGCTTTAATTTTGGTGGACAATATCAGTTCTACGAAGCCGTCAAGGGAATAGCACAATCTGGATAATTCCTAAGTCTGAAATGCGGAGGAATCCCCGCTCAGCCCTTCTTTGCATAGACTGCCGTGAAGACTATTTACTAGGACTGTTTTCACTGGCGTTTTGATGGTCTAAAATCAATTTGTTTATTTTTGAATGATTTAGGTTTATATTGCTACTAAATGCTACTTTATTAAATTGGTCATTTAAGCCTCCCAGTGTGTTCCTTATTGTAGGCTTCTGGGCGGGGCTTTATGCCGAAATGTAAAGTGAATGTAAAGTCTCAACATTTTTATTGTTTTAGAGGAACTCAGCTAAATCTGGGACAGGCAAAGTATTTTGTTGGCAGTTATTGAATTCTATGTTGTCAGTTTTATTCTGTACGTCAGGCTGGTTAGTGGGCAGTCAGGGGAGAAGGAGCTGATTTTGTGAATGCTTCTCCCTTCGTGACAGGGGGGCATTTGAAATTTCAGTCAGGTTAGTTGGAAATGCAGAATCTATTAGGTTTGGGGCGTTATTTACTTTTTACAACAGAACCCCATAACGCTAGCTGATTGGCAATGATTTTTTTTAAACAAAGTACAATTTGCTGACTTCTTGTTTATTCATTAATTCATTTTACTTTTGCCTTTTTGGGAGGGCTTGGCCCGAGGTTCAATATATGAACATATGAATGTGCCAGTAGAAACACAACATCCAGTCTAGGTCTGCTCGAGTGTGCAGCTAGCACCCCTAGTTAGCAGCTGCCCCACCCCTACCCTTTGTCATCCCACTGCCACCCCACATTCCCAACCCTCACTCTCCACGTTCCCTGTCCCATGCCCTTATGAAGCTGTTCACAGGTTTACATGATATCACCCATTCTGGTAGTGCATTCCATTTTGCTACCACCCTCTCTGTGAAAGAGTGTCTCCTCATTTCCCTTCTAAATCTTCCCCCCTCTATTCTTAGCCCATGCCCCCTGCTGTCCCTCCCCCTCCTTAGCTTAAAGACCCCATCTGCCTCATACTTATTGATTCCCCTCATATACTTGAATGTCTCTATCATGTCCCCCCTGTCCCTTCTATCCTCCAGAGAGTACATATTCAGGTCTCCAAGTCTGCTGTCATAGTCTCTCCCTTCCATTCTACATATCATCTTTGTTGCCCTCCTCTGCACCCCTTCCAGTAGCCTGATATCACACTTTAGGTATGGCCTCCAATGCTGAACACAGTACTCTAAGTACGGCCTTACCAGCGACCAGTAGAGGGGCAAGATCACCTCTCTTTGCCTGGATGAAAACTCCCTCGCTATGCACTCCCAGCATTTTGTTCACTTTTGCAGCCACTCTCCTGCACTGGGCAGTGTTGTTCATGGTCCCTGTTATCATTACCCGGGTCCTTCTCCTCCTCAGTGATCCCCAGCTTAATCCCCCAGCCAGTATTCTCTCCTTGGGTTCTTCACCCCAAAGTGCATAACCTTACACTTCTTTGCATTGAACTCCAGCTGCCACCTCTCTGACCACTTCTTTAGCTTGCTTAGGTCCCCCTGTAGCTGCTTCCATCCCTCCTCTCCACCCACCACTGCTCTGATCTTGGTGTCATCAACAAACAGACTTACCTTGCTCACCACCCCATGTGCAGTGTCTGATATGAAGAGCCCAAATAATACTGGCCCTTAGCACAGAACCCTGTGGCACCCCACTCGTCACCGGCCTTAGAGTAGAGAGCCCTCCTGTCACCACCACCTGTTGCAACCTCCCACTTAGCCAACTTGTAATCCAGTTATCATTTTTACCCCTACCCCTACACCAGTTAGCTTCACCCCAAGCCACCCATGACACACCGAATCGAAGGCCTTACTGAAGTCCAAGTAAATAACATCCACTGCATAACTCTTATCCAGTTCACCTGTCACACAGTCATAATATTGTATCAAGTTGGTTTGACAAAACTTCCCTGAAACAAACTCCTGCTGCCTCACATCCTGGAGGCCATTGTCCTCCAGGTACAGCACCAGCCTTTCCTTTAGTATTGTTTCCATGAGTTTGCACACTATGGAGTTGAGACTTACTGGATGATAATTACCCGGTTCATCCCTTGGCCTGCTCTTGAGTAATGGTATTACATGTGCCATCCTCCAGTCCAGTGGCACACATTCCAGCTCCAGTGAGGAGCTGTACAGATCCACCAGCGGCTCCACCAATACCTCCACCATCTCCCTCAGCACTCTGGGGTGGATACCGTCCAACCCTGGTGCCTTGTCTACCTTCAGTGTCCTCAGTCCCTCTAGGACTCTACTTGCCTCAATTCTTCCATCTGTCACCACCTCTCCCCCTGAGCCCATGGTGGTAGTGCCCCCCCCTTTTCTTCTGTGAACACTGAATAAAAGTATACATTCAGTGCTTCTGCCTGCTTCTCCCCCTTTTCCATCCACTCCTTACCCCTTTTTATCCTCACTATTGTCTCCTTGCACTTCCTTTTCCCCCTGATGTATCTGAAAAAAGTCTTTCTCCCCTGCTTGTTAATTCCCTGCGCTAATCTCAGTTCCATCTGGGCCTTGGCTTCTCTCACTTTTCTGGTCATCTCCCTGGACCATCTTGCATATTCCTCCCTGTCCACTTCCTTCCCCATCCTCCTATACCTCTGGTGCGCCACTCATTTTGCCTCACCACCTCCACAACCTCATTGTTCAACCAGCATGGTTTTCTTGCTCTGCTCCTCTTACTCTGTGTCTTGATGCAGGCTTCTGCTGCCTCTGTAATCCCCCATTTAATAATATCCTATTTCTGCTCCACGTCCATCCCCTGCCTTATACCCTCCAGTTTCCCTTTCAGTACTTTCTGCATCCTCCCAAAGTCCGCCCCCCTGAAGTTTACCATCCAAGTAGTTGATTTTTCTTTCTCCCAACACAACCTCTACTTACTGTATGCTCTTCACTAATGGGCTGGCAGTATAGCCTAGAGGTTATAGGAATGAGGTGTGAACAAGCTTGGTACATCCAGCAGACTAGAACTGAGTTTGATTCTTACAACCTCCACTTGCATACTGTGTGACTCTGAGCAAGTCACTTAACCGCCCAGTGCTCCCAGGTTGCCCCTGAAAACAAGCACTTGTGCCTAGTAGGCCTTACCCAGTTACCAAAGATAAAAATAAAATAAAATAAAATAAATAAATAAATAAATAAATAATAATGCACCTCTCTTGCTAAGGGAGTGTTTTTTTCTGAGCTCCCTGCATAGCTCGTGTGGCTGTGCTTTCTCTTGCTTCCTGCTGCCTTGTTTGTTTCTTCAGCCTTCCCCTCCTCTCTTCCCTCCCTGACCCTCCCTGTGTCCCATTCCTGCTGTTTGTTCTGTCTCTTTTTTTACTTTGTCTCCTCGGCTGCTCTGGCTGCTTCCCAGTCCTTTTCCCCTCTCTCACTCGCTATACTGGGGTTTCCCTGTTTCTTTCCCCAGTTTTCTTTTGGCCTTCTCCAGACCCTGCTTCCTGGCATCTTTGCTCTATTACAATTGACCCCGTCCTCTTTTCCAGTGAGTGCTCCCCTTCCTGTTTTCCCTTACCTTTGAACGCTGAATGTCGCAAGCTGCATGGACCACTATTGACATGCTACCTACTGTAGCTCCACATAGCCAATACACAACGTCAGCAGTCCTGGCATCTACATTCAATGCTTTCTTGTTTCTACCAGTCAGACATCAGATGCTGTTTACTGTTTGGAACCTTGCTTGTCCTTTCCCCGTGACACATAGCTCATTTCCTTGCTCTAGACCCTACGCTTCCCAGGCCTCAGATCTGTACTCTTACTCTGCCTACTCCCTACATGAATGAAAGGATCTTAGACCAAGCTCACAAGAACTCCTCACCTTTAAGTACCTTTTTCTTAGATTATTGCCTCAGCCCTCAACTGTAATTCGGATTCACAGTGCCTATTCGGCATTTGACTCTCTCTCCTCACTCGGCAGTAGCTCACAGCTGATGCACATTAGCTGAGATCTAACTGGGCTACTACCATGCCACTTCCTAGCATACAAGGTATACGTGTGTGGGGTGGGGGGAGGTGTAATCATGCTACTTTCCCAACGTTTCTCTTGACCATCTCACTACAAGAATACAGCTTGCTCCAGCTGAGCAACCATTCACTCTGTCATTAGGATCAGTGGACAAAGGGATAGTGTAGCCCAGAGAACGAGCTCTGAATTAGTGAACTAAATGTCCCTATTACAAATGTCTTCTCCAGTATCACTCAGTCTTTGGGAGGGGGTATGGGAACTCACCACAGCTACATCTTCCATGGCTGAATCCCACTAAAATATCTCCACTACTCTTGAGATAAAGAACTTTGTCGCTATATCTAGCTACCTCAGTCCTTCCCATGTCCTACAGTTTTCTCCTCAATGTACGCCCCAGAGCAATAATCCAATTCCTAATTCTATTTGTGTTTTCCATACCTATCCCAATATGTATATCTCATCCAACCACTTTATGTTAACCATACCTGAAAGCTTCAACATTATATCACTGATTCATTGCACTATACCAGCTTTCATGTCCTACATTTCTTCTCTCTCCATCAGTGTTACACTTTAGCCAGCCCATACCAGCAGTACTCCAGACTCCATCCCTAACTCGTGCCTTCTCAGGTGCTGAGCAAAGGTAGGCTTCCCCTGTCTACCGGGGATGGGATTCCGTTACATTCACTACCTTATACTACTTACCAACTTGACATTCTCCATTTCTAACTCTGCTGGACAGCATTGAGTGAAGGTTAGCTTGCCCTGACTACCAAGGATGGGAGTCATTTCTACAAGCTACCAAGTCTTACCATGCTTCTGTATCTTATGTCAGTTGCTGCTTCCCTTCAGAAACAGAACTTCTTCACCATGCGACATCCTCATCCTACCTATGCCTACATACCTCAAGTCAGGATCATCCCACCTCAGCCATCACCAATGGGTGTCTGAACCTCCATTCCACAGCTGCAATGTTCCATATTCTCAGCCTAATGCCCGGATGCTGCTTTTCTTCAGGAACATGACTTTGCCTGACTTGCCTTCTACTTTGTTTTTTTTTTCTCTATTATTGTTGTCCGCCTTGTAGCCACAGCCCTGCCTTCCTCCAGCCACCACTCCTCCTCACTGCCAACCCTGGAGTTGTGCATGCCCAGCTGGCATAAGCATCTATGCCATTGAAAGGGCCCCCCCCATGCCCCATGCCTGGCCAGGATCCAATACCGGCACACATCTCTGTCCAGGCATTTGCCGGCCAGTGACGCAGTGGCAGTCCAGCTGCTGCAGGCTTGCGCTGCCATTTCCTACTTGTGGTGTCCCTGGAGTGCGAGCATGCAATGACATCACGTGCAGCATACCGACTACGCGGCACTCCACCCCTTGCTACATCGCTCAAGTAGCGCCCCCGGTCATCACCAGAGGCTGCTACAGAGCAGTGGTTCCTTGGATCCCTCCCCGGGATGGGAGAGCAGTCCTCTGGACACTTAATCCCATCCCGCCCCTGCCAATCCCTGGCACCCCGGGCTCATGTCCGAAACCTGGTCGCCAGCTGCCTTCTACTTTCTACCTGATCTGCAGCCTCGATTTATGACCCCCCCCACTGACTTTCACAGCTGAGAGCCTGCATCTGTATTCAACTGTTTCCACCTTTTGCATCCCAAACCTGCTGTGGGTTGCTGCTTCCCTCTGGGAACAGAACTTCAACCATGTAGTCTCATTATCCTGCCTCTCCTAGCTGCATCCAGTCAGGATCATCTCACCTCGACCATCATACCTGGATGCATAAGTCTCCATTCTGCTGCTTCACGTGTGTTCATTCTCCACCTGCTATCCGATGCCACAACCCTTCTGGAACTGGACCTCCTTCTTCTAGTAGTCTCCATTTCTCCTTGCCTACAGCCTTCCCTCCAGCCTCATTGCAATACCTTGTCTAGTCCACAGCCTAAGCTTGCACCGTTGTTTCCACTGTCTGCTTCCTCTACCCGATACAGGTCGCTGCTTCCCTTCAGGAACGGGACCATCACGCTTCACCAGCCTTTTGCCCTCGTATTTGCCTGTCAGCATCAACTGCACTTCATCTCATCGACATCATGGAGTCATAGCCTGTCCCTGGATCCACTGGGTTATTGTATCCTCTGTCTCTTGCCCAGTTGCCACTTCACGTTTGAAGAGGACCTCTGCTCTTCTTTTGCCTTCATCCTCCTATCTCTGCAGAGTGATGTTGAAGGCTGGTTCTTTCTCCCCATTTACTGTGCCTGGAAGCTCATTTCTACAATCAACTGTTTTGATCTTACCTGCTCTTCACCAGACTGATGCTTGCTGCTCCCTCCTGGACTTGAGCATATCCCAAGTGTGCCTTCCCCTTTAACCATTATCTGGAGCATCATGTCCTTCATCTCACCTCACCTACTTTGGGTAGGAGCCTGCATCTGCATCTGCAGGTCACTCCTTATCCAATATTCATCAGATGTAGGACTCATGTCCCTCAAACCAGTTGCTCTTGGTACTTGGCTTTGCTCTTTAGCCTTCCATGAATAGTCTTCTAGTGACTTTCTATGGACATCATACTTTCCACTGCCATTTGCTGGGGAGCTTTCCCAGTCCTGTTCCTTCTTCCATATCTGTCATCAGGCTTTGCATAGCTCAGCATCTTCCTGGATTATTCCTCAGTCCATCTGAATTCACTCTGGACATTCCTTCTATCTTCAGATAGCAACTTTTCATCTCTGCCTTGCAGGCTCGGGGCTTCATCCTGTTTGTTGTGGCTCTTTTGGGCATCCTACCTTATCTGGCCAGTATTCCTACCCAGTCAACTACTACTCCAGTTTATCCATCTCATACTCCTAATCTGGCCACTCTAACAGCTCCCATCCACTATTCAATGGATCACTGTACATTTTGAGGACACTACATCTAACATACAACTTTTGAATAACATGCCTCAGAAACTCTTAAATTACCATGGAGTTTTCCATACTGCCCAATTACCCCCCCCCCCCAATCATTTCAGGATCTCATTTGACAGGACACTACAAAGATTCCCATCTCTCTCTCTCTATTGAATACTCACTATGAACCTTGTATATTCAGTCTCTGCAGACTTACCTGGCTACTTTGCCTCACAGGATATCTTCCTGCATAGAAAGGACCTCAATTCTTCTGTCACGCTTCAACTTAATCTTCATCATTACTGCTTCAGATTCCAGGACTCACAAGATACCTCATGCCACCTTGAACATTATCCAGTCACCTTCTGTAGCCTCTACTGCCATCAATGACTTTGTTGACTGTGTTACTCGACTTCTATTTCCTCAACAGATATTGCTTGTCCTACAACCTTCCAGCTGCCGTCCCGAAAATTTATCATTGGATCTCCAATCCCTAGCTGCTTCCTAACATCAGTCTATCCAAATCACCGTTTCCTGGCTCCTGGACATCACCATACCTCATACAATCATATGCATTTCCTTGTCCATTATCTTCAGTTGAGTTAGATCCCTTCCAGTGGATCCTCCTGCTATCCTTCATGAATTATCTCCATTAATCTGCCCAGTAAAGACTATCACCATGAACAAGTTCCTCTGAATTACTATCCGGAAATACCCATCACTTAAGGTAAATTCACTACCTCAGTCTTGCCTCCCAACTGGTCTTAATCAGCCATAGCACTAAGATCATCTGGCTTCCACACTACTCTGCTTCACAACTAATCCAGCCTACAGACTCTTCCATATACTCCGCTGACAAGCTGCTCCCAAATATTTCTTCATCGGATTAACGGTAAACCTTACCAACTATAAAGCCACCACAGTGAATTTCATGGATAAACATACCACTGAAATACCTGTATTTACTTCAGCCAGCATACCAGCAGAGGATTTACAAGTATAGCTATGATATCATGCTCAAATAAGCCATCCAATTCCATATACATAATATCAAATAATTGATTGCTATCTAGCCTGCATCTGCAAATCTTCCTCCATTCTATTACTAGTCACTTATGGTATTACTCTCTAGGCATTCAAAGACTGTCTTCTTCTCATTTTCTACTTAATGGACACTTACTTAGCTACTCATTGCTCACTACTAAATTCTCTGCCTCCAGACTTCATCTTGAAAGTCAAAACTTACTCAAGTTGGATCATTCATCCATGACTTCTCATACCATAGCATGTCCATCATTTGCTGCCTAGTAACTCATTGATCAATTCATGCTCTCTCTGCTCATTATGCCCATGAAACCCCTTGGAACTAGTATCTTTCATCACCATGGAAACCTGGACTTCATTTGCCCTTATTCAACTGGATATGCTTCAGACTCAGGATTCTACTGCTCCTTCAAAAAAGACCTACTCTTCAACTTCAGGCTCATCGTCCAATCTGTATCATCCATAGATCGAGGATGGCCACCATCTCTCCAAGCAGCTCACCTTCCTCAAATTAGATATGGCTACTAGAACTTAGGTCCTTCTCATCTTAGTATGCCCAGAAGATTGGAAGATCTATGGCCATGGGTCCTCAGAGGTTTCCTCCACCTGGGGGGGGTTCCTCTCCTGCGTGCTGGGGTCATACTCTCTGTGAGTTGGAGGAGGTATCTTTTGGGCCTTCTATTCTCTGCAAATTACTACCTACATACCTACTACTCAAGGGTGGGAATAGAGTAAAGCCATGAAATGTACTACAAGTTACACAAGCACTATATAGCCCATTGCTATTCCACAAACATTGAATGGTAGAGCTTGGCCCGAGGTTCAATGTGGGGATAGCTTCTCCCAAAACCTCTACTTAAGCCCTCCAATAACGCACCTCCCTTGTTTAGGGAATGTTTTTTGTCCACCACCATCCCCTCCTCCTCCTCCTTATCACCCTTGTTCATAGGCCTTTTATTCCCTACAAATTACTACCTGCATACCTACTACTTAAGGGTGGGAATAGAGTAAAGCCACAAAAAGTACTACAAGTTACACAAGCACTATATACCCCATTGCTATTCCACAAACATTGAACTAATAGAGTGAGGCACTGGCTGACAGCTATTTTATTAGTCTAGAATGAGGTAAATTATTTTAGGTTAATGGGCTTGATGTTCTGGGGTATGTGGATACTAAGTTCCAGGTCATTAGTTGACTTACCCCCCCTTTCCCATACAGGGGTTATTTTGTTTAGCATTCAGAAGATGCTTCCTCTTTTTTAGATATGAGCTGCACAATAGATTATACTTTATTCTTGATATCCTCTGAGAGGATTTTTGGTGTAAGTTTATTGAAAGGGCCAAGGTTTATTAACATATTGGGTTTAATTTTGGGTGGATGTAATATGCTCCTTGTATCACTTCCTATTTATTGATCTATGATGAAGTAGTATTCCCTGGATGTTTGGGGGCCTTTTTTTATATTTGATATGACCCTACAACTTATTTTTTCTGCAATTCTTTTCGGGGCAGGGGTATATATTTTCATTTTTTAGACATCTTTTATAGTCTGGACATAATATGCAATTCTCCTTTCTCAAGTCTAAGAAAATTGATTTCTGATCAGGGGAGCTAACAGAGGTCAGGCATTTCCCCTGTATTTTATTTTCAGGAATGAGGGTGGATGAAGAAGGTTCTTTTGCTATTCAGACAAGGTTATAAAATTTAATGTTGTTCATTGCTAATGGGTTAGTTCCACATTAGGTATAATTCACTAATTAGCTTTGAACTTACTTATACTATTTTTGTGTCACAGGATATAGAGTACATTATCAGGAAGTGGGTTGCAGGAAGGTAGGTCAGTGGACAAGTATTTCAAATGGGGTGGAGACAGCTTTTCCCCAGGCATTATGGACTGGATAGTTAGAAGTAGACATTTGGCCTGGTTAATCAGTGGGAAAGGTGGGGTTGTCAGGTTGTCTAGGGAGGGGAGACTGACAGGGTTTTTTTGGAGTGGGAGGAAAGGGGGGGAGATAACAGATTCAGTAGTTTGTTAGTCAGGAGGGGAGGTCTAAGACAATTTTTATTATTCTGCCATAATAGGTAGTTTCAATATAATATCTTGGAATGAGGGAAAGATAATTCCAAAAAAGTTCTGTCTTCTTAGACACTTAAACAGGTATCACCAACATGTTGTGATATTACAAGAAACACACATTCAGAGGGATCAGTTAAACAACTTGAAAAAATTATGGGTGAGTCAGGTATTCGGGGCTGGATCAAGTTCCAGGCGTGGAGGTGTGATTTTGATACATAAATCAGTCTCGTTTACATTGATCAGAGAATGGTACGATATTGAGTGCCAATATAGTATTATTCATGGTAAAGCAGCCAATACAGAAATAGTTCTTGGCTCAATTTATGGTCCTAATGTGGACACTTCCTCCCCCCCACCTCTGCTGGTCATACTAGCATCCCTACGAGATACTCCATGTCTCTTGGAAAGAGACTGGAACCTAGTATTTTCAAATGACCTGGATAGGTCATTTCATAATAGAGTGGGTATTTCCCCTTCCCAGCGTGGGTTAAGGGAACTTATGTCTGGCCTAGCTCTGGAGGACCCCCGGAGGGTTTATCATACCAAAGAAAGGGACTATACATTTTATTCCATGCTACATCATGTGTATTCATCCATCAAATTTTTCCTTCTTGGTAATCTTTGTATGAAGGGGATGGATGGAGTGGGCATCCATCTGAGGGTATTGTCAGATCATTTGCCCATTTGTCTTCATTTGTCATTAATGACACATTCTCCTAGATCTGGGACTTTGTCTCTTAATACTTTGCTTCTGTCTGATGGGTCTCTCAGGGAACACATGAGAAAATTTTGTGTGACCTCATGGCAAGAAAATAATCACTCAATAACAGCTGTAGATGTGTTATGGGGTTCGTTAAAAACTATGTGGCCAGAGGAATTCATTCACCTAGCCTCTGTAAGGAAGAAAAAGTTAAATTTGCAAGTTGAAACTGGCCCTGTGGCATGGAGGGCAGAGGCAGCATTGCCTTACCTTCTACCATGCCAGTGACCCATGTTCGTGGTGAGAGCAGGTCATTGGGGGTCGGCTGGGGTGGGAGAGGATCGAGCATCTGGATGACAGCTCTCCTCTCCTTGGGAGGGGTGGGGATGGAGTCCGCTGTAGGACTGACCCCTAGTGGTGGCAAGGGGTGGGCACAATGAACCCACACAAGGGGGGGCAGAGCTAAGCCAGATGCCAGGTGTGCTGTGTCCGGAAGCATGCTTGGCTCAGCCATTGGCATCATTGCACACCTTGTCTCTGTGCTTAGGAATGGGGTAAAAATGAGGAAGAAAAGAGCCAACCAACAGGATGAAGCCCCCCCCCCCGCTGAAACAGGACAGCTGGTGCCACAGTTGGCAGAGGCAATGGTCAGTGAGTTACCCAGTGGTGGTGATGGGGGAACCAGTGGAAGGTGGCCGGTGGGCAGGAGGATAAATACAGCAAGAAAAAAAAATTGCAAGTTGATGAGTGGCTGTCCTGTATCAAGGAAATAGAGTCTTATTTATCTGGAAGATCTACAGAATAGCTTTGGACTGAGCTTCAGTCCTTGTGAGCCAAGTACTTTGCATATCTGCTAGATAAAGTTTCTCAATCCACATCTAAGATAAAAGCTACATATATTGGTCAGGGAGAGAAGGTGAGAAAGGGTCTTGTTAGTAGACTCAAGCAGCAGAAAGCTTCCCACTGGGTTACTGCGTTGGTGGATCCAGACTCAGGATTATCCACCTCAGACTCTTCTAAAATTGTGGGGCTTTTTAAAACATTTTACCAGTCTTTATATACTGCCCTGCCACCCATTTACAATTATTTAGAATTCCCGCAGCTGGATGAAACTCAGCAACAAGGTCCAATTATGAAACAAGAAGTCCTAGAGGTGATTGATCATCTTCTGACAGATAAAGCCCCTGGCCTGGATAGATTTCTGTTTTATAAACCCCTTAAGTCTGAATTAGCCCCCATTTTGAGCTACCTTTTTAATTATCTTTTTTTCCATAGTATTAGAGAAACTGTCCATTTTGAAGCTCATATCGTGGTCCTACCAAAACTAGGAAGGGATCACACTTGCCCAGATAACTATAGATCTATTTCACTTTTAAATACTGATATTAAGCTTTTAGCAAGCATCCTGGCTTAACAATTAAAACAGGCAAGGATAGATTTAATAAGTCTCGAGCAGGTGGGGTTTGTGGCAGGAAGACATTCTAGTGATCATTTCCATAAGATTTTTTATCTTCTCTCTGCACCAGGGGAGGGGAGCGCTGATGAGGTGCTCATTTGATAGGGTGGCATGGAATTTTTTGTTTGATATACTGCCCCATTATGGTTTACCGCTTGAATTTATCCAATGTGTTAAAATGTTATATCGTTGTCCTTCAGCGAAAATAATGAGCAATGGTGTAGAATCCCCTCTTTTTTCTGTCCCGAGGGACACATCAAGGGTGCCCCCTTTTGCCTATGCTCTTTCATTTATATCTTGAGCATCTGATCAGGAAGATCAATGGCTATGTCATAGTAAGAGGCATTAAACTGGGACCTTATGAATGTAAACTTTCATTATTTGTGGATGATGTTTTATTACACTTATCGGATTGGAGCAAATCTCTCTCAAAGGTTCTGGATATAATAGCTGAGTATAGTGTATTGGCAGATTACAAACTGAACTGACATAAAACCACAGTTTTAGCTCTTTCAAATTCCTGTTCAAGGGTGAATATTGAAGAGATGGGTCTTAAGTGGGCTTCTAGATCACTCGCATTTTGGGGGATGGAGCTTACTTCAGACTTGTACTCCTTAAAATCACTGAATCTGGATCCAGTACTAAAGCAAATCGAACGTGTTGCTTGGTGGCAACATTTGCCTCTCACCCTTTGGAGCAGGGCCAATATTCCAAAAATGCTATATTTTCTTGACTTGTACCCGCTCTCTGTATTGAATCTGCCCTTCCCTAGAAATTGATTTCAGAAAGTTAATGCAATCTGGTAAACTTTTTTGTGGCAAGCAAAACGTCCTAGGAAAGTAATAGAAAAACTATGTAGACCTCAAGGGATTAGGGGTTTACAGATCCCACAACTCCTCTTATACTGTTTTGCATTTCATAGTTGTAAATATTTTAAATGGATAGGAGAACCGAGTTGGGGATCTTCATCCATAGAGTAGTAGAACATTGAGAATTTCAGAGCCAAATCTTGCCAGATTGCTTTGCCTTCGCTTCTTTACATTTCATATAGCAAAATTCCATCCCAGTTGAAACATTCACTGATTGGTTAGTCCATTAGAGCACATCAGCAATTGTGTTAATTTTTTAAGCTTAACAGCCAGAAGGACTAGGGACAGCCACTCTTCAATAATTTAAATATGAAGATTGGTAACAAAATGATTCATCCATCTACTTGGAAAGGTTTTAAAGTAGAGTCTCTATCAGATTGTATGTAAAAGTCACATCACACCACTCATCACAAATGAAGTCCACAAGCCAAAAATGTTGGTAAAAAAATATTTTCTTTACTTAATATCTCGGCAGTAGTCAAAAAACAAGTGCAGGACACAGACAACTCCTCACGTTTCACCCAAACATGGGCTTTGACAAAGGCCATGTGTGGGTGAAAAGTGAGGAGCTGTCTTTGTCCTGCACTTGTTTTTTGACTGCTGCAGAGATATTAAGTAAAGAAAATATTTTTTACCAGCATTTTTGGCTTGTGGACTTCATTTGCTATGAGTGGTGTGATGTGACTTTTACATTTTGTCCAGTGTGCAAGTTTCAGAGCACCTATTTCCCCTGTGTGGCTCAATCTGTCTTTCTGTATCAGATTTTGTTAGAAGGGATGCCTTTTTAAGTGTATCACAGATTAGAGACAATGTCCACCTCCCTACATTTTTGATTTTTGGATACATACAGCTACAGGGATCCAGCATGCCTTGACCAGGCTATGGAACCCTCAATTTCTGGAACCTAAACTGTTTTTCAGAAATCCTCTATACTTCAAGGGATCCAGCATGCCTTGACCAGGCCATGGGCCCCTCAATTTCTGGAACCTAAACAGTTTTTCAGAAATCCTCTATACTGCAAAGTACTAGCCCTGACCTTTGGATTTTGGTAACAGTGGAAGCTGATTTTTGCTTAACACATCTCTAACTACTGTATCTACATCTGTCTCTCTAGTTGAATTTGTGTGCCAGGGTTAAATAATTTGTTTAATCCTTACAGTCATTTTAAGTTCTGAGTTGATATTTGAAGTGAATTGTGAACATTGACTGTGTAAATCCTTCTGTTGTCTGGCCTGCACTCTGTCTCCTCCCCATCTCCCAAACAGTGTGCTGTGTTCTCTGACCCTGCCCACTTCTATTATTCTCTTTGTTCTGATGTAAAAAGCCTCCTCTTCCAGCCTTTAAAAATCCTGTTTTTCTACTTTATTTCAGGGATCCAGCATGCCTTGACCAGGCCATGGACCCCTCAATTTCTGGAACCTAAACAATTTTTCAGAAATCTTCTATACTGTAAGGTACTAGCCCTTACTTTTGGATTTTGGTACCAGTGGAAGCTGATTTTTTTTGCCCTCCCCCCACCCCCTCCTCCACGACCCTCTCCTCCACGACTTGTTAAATATACCTAAACCATTCCCCCTCTGTGCACCTTTCTCCCATTGGCCATCTTGCCATACACAAATTTAAAGCTACAGAACACCTTCTAGAGTGTGTTCCTGCCCCAGAGAACTACATCTCTAACTGCCCCTTGCCTCACCAATCCATCCTCTCCCCCTTCATAAGGCAAACCAAGCTAATTCCCTCCTACTACTTTCCATTGTCCCCACTCTCCCTCGGAAAGATGAAGCCAGCACTACCTATATTATGTGTCATCTCCCTAACTACTGCATTGGTATTGACCGGCTTCTGTGCGACAGTGCTGGCCTGCGATCAACAGCACCTCTACTTCCTCTCATTCTCCCCCTCTCCCCTGTCTCAACCCTCTTCACTTGCCACTAGTGATAAGTCCACCCTGAGGTACATCTCTCTCATCCTACTCACTAAAGCAGAAAGCCGCATCCTTGGCCACTACCTGGTTAACCTCTCCTGGTCTCCTTCTATTCCCTCCTGCCCATACATTCTCCTACTATCACTACTCTCCCTTGCTGGGGACATTGAATGCAACCCTGGCCCAACATACTCCCATATCACCGCCACCTCCAGCATCTGGACAAATGCCCCTGGTCTTAAAATCACACATATCAGTGTCTGCAGCCTTCCATCCAAATTCACTGACCTTGATGCTTGGATTGAGCTACACAAGCCCCATATTCTTGGACTCAATGAAACATGGCTAAAGCCACACCAGACCGAAAACACATTCAAAATACCTGGCTACTGTTACCTACACCTCGACAGGCCAGGTAGGAAAAAAGGTGGTGGTGTGGCCCTGCTCCTAAGGGAACCCCTCTCAGCTAGCATTGTCCTACAATCCAACCCTTCATCACCTAGTGAATGGCTTGTCTCCCAATTGACCCTGGGATCCTGCAAGAAACTCTGTATTGGCTGCTGCTACAATCCCCCCCTGTGAACAGAACCATTTGATTTTCCAGCCTCCTCCAAGGCCTGAGCTCTCTAACTCCCCATAGAGAATCTATCCTTCTTGGTGACTTTAATCTAAACTGGCTGAGCTGCAACCAGCCTGACTATGTATCCCTGTTAAAGCAGTACAACCTGGTGCAGGTGATCACTCTTCCCACCAGACTTAATCCACGCTCAGCCACCCAGACTCTACTAGACTGGATCCTCATAAACATGGAGGGATGAGCATTACACACTGGCACCATGGCTGACTCTGTAAGTGATCATTCACCGACTTATCTCCTCTGGTCTTCCAAACTAAAGAGCCCCCCACCCAAATACCTATCTTTAAGAAATTTCAGCTGCCCAGTCTCCACAAATCTCCTTGAGGAGGCCCAGTCCTTGGACTAGTCCATGCTTTTTTCCCTTTCCAATGTAGCCATGGCAGTTTCCACACTTACCCAGACTCTACTAACACTCCAGGACTGCTTTTTTCCTGTCACTACCAGACAGGTCAGAGACGGGTGCTAGCTTTGGGTCTCTAAAGACCTCCTAACCCTTATGAAGACCAGAGATCATGCCTGGTCCACCTTCAAAGCAACCAACTCTCCTGCCCTATAGGATGCTTACAGGCACATGAGGAACAAATGTAAACAACAGGCCAAATTTTTGAAACAGACCCACTTCCACAACCTGCAAAAGGCCAACCTTGGAGACCCTAGAAAATTCTGGGACTCAATCAGCTCCCTCCTAAACCTCCACTCCAGCTACGCTGCACCACATCTCAACTCCCAGGATGAGCTGCTGACTGGCCTTGACGATGTGGCCAGTGTCTTCAACTGTAAGTTCACCAACCTATCCATGTATCTAAATAAGCTGCCAACTGCCCAACCTCAAAGCCTGGCCCTAATATCTGACACACTGCCATCCTCCTCCAGTTCTGCCACTCACCTGCAAATACCCCCATTCTATTTTAAAGCCCTCTCCATACATGATACAGTGAAGCTACTCAAACATCTACCTAACCACGGCTCCTCCAGATCTGATGGCCAATCTCCAGTCTTTCTTAAGCTGATCTCTTTGGTGATTGCCAAGCCACTCACCTTCATCTTTAACCTTGCCCTTTCTACCTAGTCCATGCCTGATCCATGGAAGATAGCTAAGGTTATCCCCATTCTTAAATCCGGTGACCCCAAATCCTCCAACAATTACCATCCAATATCCATCCTCCCTCATCTCAGTAAACTACTTGAGATGGCAGTCCACAATCAGCACACTGAGTACATAAGCAAATACACCCTCTTATGCAACCAACAGCATGACTTTCACAAGAATCATTCCACCACCACTGCCTTCGCTCTACTGACCGACCACATCCTCTCTAACATGGATAATGGTAAAGCCACCGGGGCTGTCTTCATCGGCCTCTCAAAGGCTTTTGACATGGTTAACCATGCTATCCTTACCTCCAAACTTAGCCTCCTTGGTTGTTCTCAGAAAGTCACAAGCTGGTTCACTAGCTACCTTACTGATTGCTCATAATTCATGTGTATTGGTCAAACCTGATCCTCCACCCGGCCTGTCTCTGTAGGGCTTCTTCAAGGCTCAATCCTGAGTCCCCTCCTTTTCTTCTTATTCGTTAATGCACTTCCCTTCGACTGCCTCAACTGTAACTCTCTCCTGTATGCCAATGACCTTGTCCTCTACAGTGACAACCACAGCAGCAATTTCCTCAGTTCTCTCACACAACTATGCTGCAGCCCACAGCTGGTTCTCAAAAAAACTCCTCTTAGTAAATGCCAAAAAAACTAAATCCATGCTGTTTGGATCTAAGCCCTTCATGGCCAAAACTAAAAGCCATGCCCCCTTACACATTCTCATTCCAGATGGTACAGCCCTGGAGGACGTCAACACCTACAAATACTTAGGAGTACTGCTCGGCCCTCTCCCTCACCTTCACTGAGCATGCAAATTCCCTTGTCAGAAGGTTCCATCAAAAGTTAGGTGCACCTATAGATTCAGACAATACCTTACCCCTGAAGCTAGCCTAGCCATTGTCCAGGGTAATCTTCTCCCTATTCTTGACTACTGCTCCCCTATTTATGCCAGGATCTCAGCTACTGCTATGGCTAAACTCTCCACTGCCTACAACAGAGCCTGCCACTTTGCTTTATTGGCCCCGTTCTCCACCCACCACTGTACCCTCTATAATACCCTTGGATGGCTACTGCTGCAAGGTCACTTTGACCTAGCTCTCTGCTGCATGGTGGACATTGTCATCCACATGGCTCCAGGATCACCCCTAACTGCCCTTCTGAAAACCCGAATACTCTTCCGCAAACTCTGCTCAAATAGTACTCCCCCTCTAGCTGTTCCTAGGGTATCCACCAACATGGGTAGCAGAGCTTGGTCTGCAGCTGCCCCCTTGCAGTGGAACAAACTACCGTCTGAATTCCATTCCACTGACACACACAATCCAGTTTCAAGTCTCACCTTAAAGTCTGGTTCCTGGGAAGCTCATCCTGCCAATGCCCCCGGGGGTCTCACATCAACCCACACTAGTCAACTCCCCAGCCCAGGGGTTACCCACCTACCCACACTAGTCAACTATCTTGCCTACAACTGTTATATTGCATTTTTCACAGTAATATTTGACTTCCTTGCCTGTACGTATTGTATATACACTTTTTTACTGAGTATTCTGTGTATTACTTGCTCACTGGATGATGCAGTCTCACATTGTACACTGTGCCTATGATTTGTTTGTTTGTACCAAGTCTTTTCATGTCTGATATTAAAACCTTGTATTCACTGTTCTCAAATGGACCTATGCATCAAACCTGTACATTGTGTCTACTATTGTTGCTTGTATCAAATCTGTTTCATGTGTATTACTGTTACCTTGTACTCCACTGTCACTCTGCACCATGTGTTATGGCCTGGGTCATGCCTGAAAATGGTCCCTGGGATCAGTGCACTCACCTGGTTATCAAAGTCATAAATAAATAAATAAAAATAAATAAAATTAAGCACTGTCTTCTTTCCTTTATGTGGTCACCTCCATGATCTGGAGAGGCTTCCAAATGCTTTTTATCACTGGGCTCCCATATATCTCAGAATAGGCCAATTTCTAGATTATATAAGGAATTGGGAACCCGGCTCTGGATTACCTGCTCCTGTACTGTTTTTTTTACTGGCAGTTGGTGGTTAAACTGCCCAATGAGGTGGAGGAGTGGAAGACAATTTGGTCTGACACATATAGATATATTAAACAGGATAGATTTCATCTAGTTCAATTTAAGGTTCTCCATAATTTATATTATACTCCACTTAGATTATATTGTATGGGCAGACGTGCTGCCACTAACTGACACAAATGTCTTCATGAGGAAGGTTCCCTGATTCATGTGATATGAACCTGTCCAGGTGTGACCTCCTTCTGGCATTCTATTAAACATTTTTTTTTCCCTCTTTTTTTGGTCACACCAATTACTTCTCTATAGAAGTATGTATAATATGCCATTTCTCAGCAGTTAGGTTATCACACCATAGGTCCTATATGGCTGTTATCTCTGCTATAGTTAAACTTCTTATATTTAGGCACTGGGTGAGTGATTCTTACCCAATGCACCAGGAATGCTTTCAAGAAATGTTTTCTGCATTGAAAGCAGAGAGGGCCATTGCAATACAAAATAACAATAGTGTTAAGTTTTGAGCCATCTGGGAGCCCCCATACAATTTTTAGCAGAGAGGTGAAGGGCAGCATCATGGAGGGACTATCTACACTCTCTCGTCCTTCAGTGACAGTTATCTGGATTTGGGGATTGGATTTTGGTTTTATAATCGTTAGTTACTAGTTATTTATTTACACCTTTCCTGTGTATTTCTAGATTTTTATTCTTTAGATTATGAAGGGGGGCTGGGGGCATGAGCCTGTGGGGGTCACGGATGGTTAATCCATTTTTTTGTTTTATTAATACTCTACACTCCTGCACAGGTGTGGGGATTGGGTTTGTTTTGTCTCTTCCAGCAATGTACATTGTGTGACTACTGTGCTCTGTACTTTTGTTTAAAATTTAACAAAGTTATTTAATTGCAAAAAAAAAAAAAAAAAATGAGCATCCAGTTCATGATTTTAGGTAGATCTGTAAACATTAATAAAATTAGTCTTGTTAGGTGTAATACAAATTTGGAGAAAAGTCACTGAAATTTCAGGCTGCTTTATACTGGAACAAACTGCAATTTTCTTTTTGGACTTCATCTCCCATTGCTTTTGTCACTACTTTGGAAAGCTGCTTCATCAACATTTGTAACTGTTATGTTTAATTTATGCTGTCTCTCTAACATCTGCAATTTCTTGTGCAATGTACACTGTGTTGTGTAACTTGTAGTTTAATGAAATTGAATTGTTTATATGCAGGACTGTCTTGTAAACAGGGATATCTTTCCCTAATGACATGCTACCTGTATAAAAAAAAATGTTTTTATCTACTGTATATTTATCTATATATATGTACTGAGCAGTTCAAAAAAAGACAACCATATGCTCTTGATGGTGTGCCTCTGCACGTTGCTCATCACGCTGCATGTTGTTGCTTATCATGCAGTGCATTTGTGCCAGTTCCTGCAGCACACTCTCTTGAGCCCCTATGACTGACTGCAGCAAATCCAATTGTTCACTGTCTCTTGCTGTCATGGTGGATTCTCCATTGGGACAGGGTCAGGCTGCTCCTGGTAGGATCCTGGGGTGGCTCAGCATTGGCTCGGCCATTGGGTTGGCCCAGGGATGGCAGGGTATTGGCCATGCCATATGTAGAGTCCTGGGGTAGCACAACTGTGGCTATGCCAAGGGCAATGGCCTTGAACTTCACGGCAATGGTAATGCCAGGGAGGGAGGGCTAAGCCCAATGTGAAGGAGTGCCAGAAGGGCAGGCAACTCCTCCTGGCTGTGAGCCAGACATCTCTGTCCACTAGTCCTACACAAAGGTGCTGTTGTACTGTTTGGTAAAATCCTTACCTTCATCATCATCATCCTTCTTACTGTCCTCATGTCCTTCTGCTCCAGAATGGGTAGTCTTCAGAGGAAGCATACATTGGATGGTCCAGGTCTGTCCTCCAGAATTGTGTCCTCCACTATAGACTGGCCTGATGAGAGATGAGAGAAAAATGATATTGTGTATTAATATGCATACCTCTGTTCCAATTATGGCAACAGGCCTGTGCACGCATGCTCTGCACATGTGCACACTGCGCACCTGCTACTCCATGCCTGGTGTGTGCTGAATGACCCATCCCCAATGGAAGTACATATTGTGCCATGCTAATCGAAGTTAGTGCAGCACTAACATAGAAACATGGGCCCAGATATTCAAAAGAGTTGAGCCATGCGCAATAGGGCTTGCCTGCCAAGTCCAAAATGCGCCCATTCTGCGAGCACTAGCAGGAGGCAGTTGCACCTCAAATCATGCAACAGCGCAATGATAATGAAGGCATGCACAACTGAAAGGGGGAGGAACCATGCATAAACTGCACAGCCCGATATGCAGCCTGGCAGTGCAGAGTTGTGCAGGCGCAACCCCTACCTGCCCCTGCACAAAGTTGAGCCGAAAAAAAAGGAACAAGTCGAGGGCCACCCACAGGTGAGCTGCCACATTGTAGGGTGCAACACAGCAGCTGCCACCTGTGGGTGGCCCTCAACCTGTTCCCGTCGCACCTGGTGGCGCCCCCCATACCCCGATCGTGGGCAGAACAGTGTCCCCTCGCCCCCCTGAGTAGCCCTATCGTGGGCACAATGGTCATCTTCCCCGAGTAGCCCGCACCGCAGGGCATAATGCTAATCTTCCCCCACCCCCGAAGTAGCCAGATCATGGGCAGAATGCTAATCATCCCCCACCCCGAGTAGCCCGATTGTGGGCATAATGGTCATCTTCCCCCACCCCAGTAGCCCGATTGTGGGCATCAGACCTTCCCCAAAGTCCAATATCCCTGGTGGTCCAGTGGACCGAGAGTAGCCAATCGCAGGCGGCATCCTTATCCCCCAGTATGATATCCCTGGTGATCTAGTGGCCCCCCACCCCACCCGCCCATGGGCCCCACCACCCCACTACCCCGTAAGCTGGCGGTGGCAGCACCCCACCACGCATGCCACCCGCCAGCTCACCAACTGACAGCTCAGTATGGCTGTACGCCCATTGGTTCAGAGCCTGAGCCAATGGGCATGCAGCCCATACCATACTAGCCAGTCCAGATATGAAAATGAATTCATTCATATATCTGGACTGACTTGTACAGTATGGGCTGCACACCTATTGGCTCATGCGCTGAACCTATGGGCATGAAGCCATACTGAACTGTCAGTCAGCAGGCAGTAGGGCGGCAGGCAGGTGGGGTACTGCCACACACCAGCTGATGGGGAGGCAGGTTGTGGGGCTCCATGGGTGGGTGGGTGGAGGGCCACTGGATCACCAGGGATATCATACTTGGGGATAAGGATGCCGCCTGGCGATTGGCTACTCTCGTCCACTGGACCACCAGGGATATTGGACTTTGGAGGGGGGTCTGATGCCTGTGATCGGGCTACTGGGGAAGATTAGCATTATGCCCCTGATTGGGCTACTCAGGGGGGGAATACCATTATGCCGTGATTGGGCTGCTGGGAGGGGGACAGAATACTGTTCTGCCTGCGACTGGGCTGCTGGGGGGGACACTACTGTTCTGCCTGCAATCGGGCTGCAGGGGGTGTTGGTCCCCAAAGGCTGCTGCCTGGCAGGGCACCAGGCACAAGTCATCAGGGATCGGCACACCTGCATGCTAATGGCATGCAAATGGGGCCATAATCAGATGCAAATGGCCCCCTGTGCACCTTGCATAAATTATGGCCCCATTTGCATGTCACGCTTTGAATATCGCAGGTGTTGTGCATGGTGCAATGGAACTTGCGCCACCGCATCTCAATGCTCCACTCTGACCACTTCATGCTAGGTGAAGTTCCACTGCGCCATGCACAGTGGGTGTGGCCAGGGGGCGATATTCAAAGAAGTTGCGCCATAGCGCAACTCCTTTGAATATTGCCCTGGCCACACCCCTGCACAACTATTTTAGCGGTGCAGGGGCTTGCACTACAGAATGGACCAGTTTGAATATCTGGACCCTTTTGTTCAAATGGAAGATACATCCACAAAGCTCTGAACTTTCAAGACTTGTTGTAAGGGCTAGAACTAGGCAGGAGACAAAAATGTCTGGCAGATGGCGCAGGACTTTACTGCAGAGGGAACTCAGCTGACACCATGTAAATATGGTCCTAGTTGGGAAGCACCACAGAATATCGACAGACATTCCGCCGACATCCCTCACAGCAATGGCAAATGCTGACACTTTGCATGGGGCTGTCAATGTTTCAAGTGTTTTTTGCGAGGGGTTGCCCCCCCACCCCACAGCCCCCACATATAAATATAATCAACTCCAGGACAGAGTTGTTTTGGGGAGGGGGCAGAACACTGGGAGAAACCACGTTGGTGAAATCCTGACCATTACATGACCATTACAGTGACTGTCGCTGTAATGGTCGTGTTTCAGGTTTCACTGTCAGGTGTCGATCTACTGTGGGTCATTGTCCTAATTGCAGTTTGCTGGTCATGGAAGGATCATGGGGACCTGGTTCCACCAGTAACAGCTCTGTGTTTCCAAGATTTAGACAGAGCAAGCTGGATGTCATTCAGACAGAATTTCTTTTCATACATTGATCTAGTACGGAGATCAAATTTTATTTGTCCAATGCAAATGAAAATCTACACTACGTATCGACTGCTCAGCAGTGAAACAATAACCTTTCCCAATGACAACATGTAATGCACTGGAAACAGAACTGACCCCTTGCATACTCAACATTTGATTTTAGCAGGTTGTTATAAGAAAGTTCCTATAAAAAAAACCTTCTGGTACTTGTTGGATAGGACAGACTCAAACCACCATAGAGCTGTCTCTGGGAGCCATCTAGAGTGTGCCAGCCAAACCATCCTAACTCATGATTCACTTTTAACAAATGCAGACAAGAAATCAAGAAGTATGACAATGGAACACTCTGCTCTGTCTTTTAATGGAAGATCATTAAGCAGCTTGATGAGCATTGTCTCTGTAAGTGCTAAATCCTAACTGAAATGGCACATTAATGTTAAACTTCTCTTGGGGTGAGCCTTGAGCTGCATCACCATGAGCTTCTAAGTAACCATTCCCAGAAAGCAAAGGCTTGAAACAGGTCTGCAATTTTCAGCAGAGTCTGAGTCCTCTTTATGGCGGCTGAAAAATAACCCTTCTCTAGAGAAATTGTATATTTTGAGTCATGCCATTGTATTATTGATTCATGCAATATCAGTGTAAAATTATATTTTTCAAATATGATATTTGTGGTAAGACTTACCAGTTTATATTTGTGTTAGCTTCTGACTTCAATGCTCTATGGTGCTATTTTGATGTCATTAGCATTTGGAATGTTGTGTTCTGGTCCTTTTTGTTGATGATAGTGATTATGGCATTTCCAACTTCTAGATAAATGTTCATCTGGTAGTATCATAGTGTGATAAATTTTTCAATACAAATTTATCACCACTGAGGTATTTAATAAATCAATAGATTATGTTGCCACAATATCCACATATTGATGTACACAAATGTAAGTTAGTTTTGAAAAGAAACTCTTATGGAAATAATATCTTGATTTTTTTTCTGAACTTTGAAAATAATGTACATTAATGGTGTGCATAAGTATTAATTTCTGGCAGAATGGAATTTTGCATAATTTCTGAAATTCTACTGAAATTCTGTCAAATTCCAAAGGAGGCAGAACAGTGGAATTCTGCAGCAGAAGAATGCAGAATGGGTTTTCCAATACATTTCCATGGGGATTCTATTCAATGGAGCTCACTATTTTCACTGGAATTGATTGCAGAATGATTTTCTGCAGAAAAATTATTTGCCGCAGAATATAATTCTGCAGATCACAGCAGACAGAAATTTGCATAAGGACCTGTGAAATTCTGATGAAAATTCTGCTGGCAGAATGGTCCTTACATGCTATTTCTGCCGGTGGAATTCTGCATTCTGTACAGCTCTACTACACATTATTTCAGTAGGAACTGTTTAATTTGCAGCAATGTGACTAGCCCAGTGGTGCTGAGGGTTGAGGTGGTGGATGCCACACCTCGCACTACACCGGTGACCCGGGTTCGGGGACGGACTCGGGGAACTGGGGGTCGGCGGGGCCGGAGAGGATCAAGCATCTGTAGGACAGCTCTTCTCTCCCTGGGGAGGGTTCCTGGGACTGCTCGGTGCCCTCGTGACCCCCCAATGGAGATCAGAGGTACAGCAGGAGCACCAGCTGAAAAAAAACAATCGATGGGGGCAGGAGTGCGGCTGACGTCAGCAGGGCAGCTGTTCACAGTTGTCATTGCACACTGTACTCCCGAGGGGAAACATGCACAGAAAACCACCTGTCTAGTAGATAGGCAATGGCACAACCACCTCCTGACCACACTCCACCACCAGTCGTACTCCTGTCCTGGCCGAGCCCAGCCTGGCCTGAACTTAAGATAGAGCACCCTGGGTGGATAGGGCAGCCCTACCTCGGGGGGGGCACAGAGCTGGTGGGATAGCCAGGTTGGTGCTAGGAATAGGAGACCTCACAGGCACGGATGTAGAGTTGGGGCACTGGATGATGCCTGAGAGAGTTCCAAGAGACGGATGCAAAAATAGAGGTAAAAAAAAAAAACAATTAGCAACAATGTATGGCTATGGAATTCAGTGTTGGAAATAACTAGGGGTGTGCAAGCCCCACATATTAATTTCTAAATTCCATAAATAATAGCATCTTTTGTACTCAGAGGCAGTATTGTGTAGTGGTTAAGAGCAAAGCTGGAGAACTGGGTTTAAATTCCACAGCCACCGCCAGCATACTGTATAACCATGAGAAAGACATCTAACTTTCCTTTGTTCCCAGGGTGCACCTGGAGACAAGCCTTGGCTTAGTGCATCTTTCATAGCAAAACTGTAAAATAAAACAAGCAAAAAAAAATAAATAAAATACTGATTTGTTTTCATTATTCAGTGCTATGTGGGAAAACATAATTTCTGAAATTAGATTTCAACAGTGTGTGTGATATTTCTGGGCAATTAGAGCCCTTTTATAGAAATCACTGCAGTGGAGGTATTTGATCCTACCTAATGTACAACCAGAGGCAAGAGAAGCAGATGTGCTACAGTACATGCTCTCTGTCAGTTTAAAACCCAATTTTCCACTAAGTATTATCCAATAGCAAATAATGTATGACAGTCTGTACATAAAAATACACAGTTTACACTGCAAAAGGGACCTGTAGGATTTGTTGCAGGGTTTTTTTTTTGGTTAGATACAGCATGTGTTCTATCTGATTGTGCTCTGCTTAAGTCTTAGTGCAGTCCTTCTAAGTGGGGCATACATTTTTAGGCTTGTCGGCCCTCAGCAACTACCACTGGACAGCCAAGGCAAATCTCTTTATCTTTCCATCTTTTGGGTTGCCTTGACCTATGCAGTAGGACTGAAATGGCATTAACATAAAGTGACAGGAGTCCATGAAGGGAGTCATAACTAGGGATCTTTTGATCTTCATTGCTGCTGCCACAGAGCTAAAGCAAGTTATCCTGACCCCATGTAGCACTATGGGAGATAAGACCAGGAATAAAGCAACATTTAGCATTGTCCAGCAGCTCTCCTAGCTAAGGGACTGTGACCAAGTCTTGAAGCACAAATCTCAGTGCTGGAGCAACAGAGAGAAATTACACTTGCTTAACAGTGCAGAGAGTGAGAGCATTGTTCTACTGTCAACATTGTGTTTCATTTCACAACTGGAGAATGGAAAGTTTGCCACTGACAAGAACTGCAAATATGAGGAGATTGCAGTTAAGCTGGTGTGAACCAGCAATTCAGCTGGTGTGAACATCATTAAACTTCACATCAGGTTCACATGCTGCATGCTTACCATGTGTGCAGCAACTGTTCTGGTGCAAATCTCATCTAAAAAAACACATTTGTTTCTATTTCTCATACTATTTCAAGCAATTATAGCCATTAAAATACCATTTTCATTGATTTCCCATTAAAATGTGGTAAACTCATTAATTCTGATCCTTTCACAAGTTGTTTAATGGCTTTTGATTTCTTTCATTAAATGCCAATTAATTTGTAAAGTATTGTTTGCTTACTGCATTAAATGTCTAGGATATAGTAATCCAACATCCCCCATTCCTGATGTGCAAAGATGTGCCTCTGTGTTGTGAAGTCTGACCTTTTTGTTTTGGGCCATGCAAATCCTCTTATGCATATTTAGAGCGACAAATGTGTTTCTCCATGAGTGTTACAGATCACTTACTTTCCCTTTGTCATTCTGTATTGAGCATGTTCACCATGGCCATGCTAAGCACTCTTTGTTCTGAGTAGGGTTTTGGATGCATGTACCATACCTCACATTTTGTCACTGAAATGAGGGACATGGACACTCAAAATGAGTGACAATGAGGAACACTAACCCTCATGATAATCAGGACACATCCTGAAACATTGAGATACAGTACCTCCAAACACAGTGGAAACCATTTTATTTACTTGAATTGATGTTAGCCCCCGAGAATTAATTTCTACCATAAAGCAGGGTTGCCATTTAGGTAGGGCAGAGGGGGTCAGTTGTCTCCCCTCCCCCTCTTTTGTGCCTAGATTGTTCTTGTGATGTGGTAATAGTGGTATTAAAATTTGGATTTAATATTTTGCACAATAAATGCCCTCTTGGTCAATGTTGCACTCACACTGCAGGTGTACTCCTGACTTGACTGTGTCTGTATTGTGTTGACTACTATCTCCACTTGTTAGCGGTGGCACTATCACATGTGACATGTAGGAGCTCCAGACAAGCAAGAGCACATGAGTCATGGGATTGTGACACTGTCTTTCCTGTCACAGAGTAGATAGGCTGCACACTTCAGATTGGAGGAGTCAGTGAGCACTGATCTCTCAACAGCAGTGCTGTGGCAGCATATTTTTGTTGGTTTACTCTTAGTGAGTTTCCATCTCCCTTGGTGACTGAAGAGGCTGAAAGTGTGAAAGAAGCTAACTCTAAATTAAGCTACCTACTTACTCTACTAGGCTCACCTCACAGAAAAAAAAAACAGCATGGGTAACTCGCAGCAGCAAACTAGGCCTTGCAGCAGCAATGACAGCACTGTGGGTGACCTTCATAGGCCTTGATCAGTGTAGTGCAGCAGCAGCCATGGCAGCAGCCAAGCAAGAAGCAAGCAACACAGGTTGAGTGAGTTCTGTTTTTGAGGTGACTTTGTCGCAGACCATGTTGGGGACCTGGGATGGTCAGTTCCAGCATCCAGCTTCTGGCAGAAGGACAGAGGAGGAGGAGCAGACTTAAAACTGAGCTGATGGCACACTGGGATAGGGTGCAGGTTCTGGCCAGATGGCCAAGTTAGTAAAAGTAAATAATGTTTTACAGGGGAATTGGAGAAGGAGGAAGGACTGAAATGTTGATGTGTTTTTCACATTTCTGCACCTTTGGGAAGTTTCATGACCAATATGGGATGGGTATTGAATGGAATGGAGTAGGGAGAGAAACTGGGACAAAGTTTTTTTTGGGGGGGTCTGAACTTAAGCTAGGAAAAAATTGATTAGTAACTAGGTGGGTTCAAGCCCAACTCTGATGCACTCCTCTGGGGTACTGATAGACCAATCATATATTTGAATTTTTCCTGATTTGCATATCACTTTTCAGTTACAACAAATAAGTTTTATATTTTAGAGATGTTCCAGATGTTCCATAGCTTGCCTCTTATGGGATCTCTAGCACCTGGCCTCCATTGGTTGTTGGCTCCCTCCTGCTGAAATCTGAAATGGCGCCCCTGCCATAAAGTCTAAATTTACAGGACATCCTCTGTGTGAGCAGTTTTAAGGGTTAAATGAGGGCTGTCCCTTGCATTCAGGGACAGTTGAGCAGTATGGTATGCACAGAGTATTGGAGCCATATTATAGACAGGCTTATTACCCCCACCCCATGAAGCTGAACTCCACACTCCCGCACTCAAGCACATTGTTACATAAGGCAAGGGAGAGTGCAGGGCTGTGCCTGATTGAAATGAATGAGGGAATTTTTTTCACTATTTTATACATTGTTGATAGAAAGTTGGAGATTAATGAAGGCCATCGCTTGACTAACAAGGGCGTTGTTTGTAGAACAGTGGTCTTCATTATTCTCCAACTCACCATCACAATGTATAAAACAGTAATAAAAAAAAACCTCCATTCATTTTAAGGGGGTATGCCCCAGCACTCTGAGCCATGGACATCATCTCTTAAAAACTCATACCTCTGGCTCTCTTGTACTCAGGCATGAGACTCTTGACTTATATCTATACCTGGTGGGTTGTCGGTAGCAGCTTACCTGCACCCACTACAGTGTATGTGCATGGGGGGCTGGCCATGTGGGTGGGTGCTGAATTATTGCTACTTTTGTGTTTCCCCCCTTAAATATTGTTTGCATGGAATCATTCAAGTTCAACTTTATTGAACATTGAAAGCTATTGAGAGAAAATAGTAAGAGTACAGGCCAAATATAAGTAATTGAGTAGTTCTCTGGGTAAGTGTATGTATTGGGGTGGGGAGAGCCACATATGATTCCATTGGTATGTGTGCTACAGTTCAGCTGTGCAGCTGAGACGAGTGGGGACAAGAAAACTAAAAAAGCATATCAGTGGCTATAAGCATGCTGCATAAATGCAGATGTATACAGATTTGTATTGAAGTACAAGCAAGCCCCATGTATGCAGACAATATAGCTCAGTGGTTAAAGGCAATGAGCTACAAACTTGGTGACCTGAAAACCTGGGTTTGAATCTCATCAACCCACGCTTGTATACTGTGTGATCCTGAGCAAGTCACTTACTGTAACTTTTATGTGTGCCATTATCAGTGACCACTTACTTTTTGCACACATACCACATGCATGGAGTCTTTTCAAATTTAACATAAAAAGCATGCTTTCCACACTTGCTTGTTGTACGCATGCCACATGCATGCAATTGGTTCCAGTTTAACATTTAAATCATGCTTGCAGCATTCATATCACATGGGTAGTTTTATGTGTGCAACATGAAAACATTTTATCTAATTATTTCTGTTACATCTAAAGGGTACCTGTTCAGCTTTAGTATTCAAGTGAAGGAGAAGGGTGAATTCTACTGAAGCAGAGAGAGAGGCAATCCTTGGAAGAGACAGCAGGTTATCGTCTGAAGTACTGTCACAGCAGGGATACAATCCAAGTCAGTAAGCCCAAAGTTCATGGGGCTATTGCTAAAGCAGGAACAGGATTGTCTATCAGATCCTGACAGGGCAGAGGTCAAGTCCGCCTTCAGGTTACACTGTCTGTAGCCATTGCATTTTGACCGTATACCCATACTGGATGGAGGTATCTGATTCATGAGAGTGTGGTCTTGCAACTGCACCCAGAGCATTTTTACATTAATGAGATCATTAAAAGGCCTGATAGGTGAAGTTAGCAAAGGCCTGTGATGTGAAGTCATTGAAAGGCCTGAGGGGTGAAGTCATCAAATGGCTCAAGAGGCAAAAAACAAAAGAGGTATATTCAGGTGTATAAGCACCAGTAACACAGCACTTCCTAAACTGCACAGCTGCACCCACTGGAGCAAAGTGGAGGAAGCTTGGTCTCCAGTAAGCCTGTCTTGGGAGGAGAGAGAGAGAGAGAAAAAAAGAGAGAGAGAGAGAGAGAGTAATTGAACAGTGAGTAACAATCAGAATCCTGTCCCATATTATTTAAAAAGACAGATAGACTAGAAAAGCTAAAGTTCTGGATAGATCTGCATATTGTATTTAAATAGCCCAGGGAGATGTCCTATCATTAGAGATGTTGCAAAGATTTACTTCGCCAGTGAAGTTGGGAAATCCACCTTGGCAAATAACTTTGCAAATTTCCCAGTTCTCCACTTTGTCACTTCACATTGATTTTTCCTGAAGAAATGGCACTTTTTCAGGTGAAGTCAGGTGAAGTAATGGTGAAGTGGCAACTCGGCCAGCAAATTTGCATTACTTCTCCTGAGAAAACACAACTTCGCAACTCAAAAACTTTGCAAAGTTGGTACTTCACACTTCATGAATTTGGAAAATGTCACAAATTATTTTGGGAAACAAAATTTTCTAAGATCATACATCTCTACCTGTGGTTGCCATAAGGCCCAGCATCAATTTGGGATACTAATACAGTAAGATCCCTCTTCTTCTTTAATTGTCTTTTGAGAAAATAGTTGAGTGTATCTTATTAAGTCTCTTGCCTCCCTGCCCCAACCTCCCTAGCCTCTTTAGGGCACTATAATCAGTTTGTAATTCTGTGTTACTTATTATCATTCTGACTGGTGTTCGGTGTTGCTATGTAATTGTCTGGTCTTCTTCCCTTTGATTGTATTGTACCCATTTTTCCCATGTCACACCTGGAAATGAGGTCTGGCTCAGTGTGCCTTTCCCAGTTATGAAAATGTTAAAATAAATAAAAATCTGTTGTGCCAAAATTCACCAAAAGAACAAAAACACAAGCCTGTCATTTACATATTTAGCTTGTGAGTTATGCATCACAACTGATGAAGTACTCTTGAAGCTTTTGGAGAGGAAGTCAGCTGCACTGCAGCTGGGATTTGATAGAATGCCAAAGATGGTCACTAAGGGAGTGTGCACAGTACAGGGATTAAATGTAAAGTATAAGAGTTATTGCAAGCCTTGCACCCCTTTCTCTTTGTTGCCATATTCCATTTCTGGCTTTTCCTTTTAGAAAAGCTACTGCTGTTTGTTTTTAAATTCTGTTGTATTGTTGTTTATTTCACTATTGCATGTGAGCCAAAGTGTCTGAGTAAAATCCCTAAGTCATTTTAAACTATTGGGGGCTGCACCAGTAGGTTCCCTAGCCCACAAGGAGTCATAGAGGTGGAGGCAGCAGGTCACACTGTCATTATTCAGTCAGTCATCTGGCAACTAAGAAAAGGACTCAAGCCAGCTCATTTGGCAAGGTTGAAGGTGCTACCCCAAGGGCCCTGGACAGGTTCCACATAATGCCTACATCTAGAGAAACTCTTTATTAAAACACTTCATTAGTCACTATTTTCTGCATCTGAATGTGCAGATGGTGACATTTTGTGACAGAATTTTCTTTACAGACTTTTGTTGGCATCATACGGCTGCTGCTCTGTAAGACCTACAGCACATGCTGAGGATTAGTGTGAAAAAAACACTGTATTCAGTAACAAATGTTGTTCTTGGCTTGAATTTTCAATTTATCTGATATTTTTACTGTTCCTTTGCATTTTCATGTGCTCTGTGTTATTTATTTTGCATTTTATTGAGTCTTCTGAGTGCGAGGCATCGCACTGTGGCTGCATTAGTTCGGGTGCACAATGACCTCCTTAGGACAAAGAAACAAGGAGAGAGGTGCATTCTTATTTTCCTTGATCTCTCCTCAGCATTTGATATGGTGGACCATTGTGTGTTACTCAATTGCCTGAGAGAGTACTGCGGACTCACTAGTACTGTTATCTGCTGGTTTGAGTCCTATCTCATGAACAGGAGACAATGGGTGGTAATGGGGAAATTCTCCTCCTCACCGAGTCAGCTGTCCTGCAGGATTCCTCAGGGTTTAGTCTTGTAGCCAGCGTTGTTCACTGTACACATACTGCCCCTGGGTGAGCTCATTAATAGGTACAACTTGGGTTTCCACTGGTATGCAGATGACACCCAGTTGTATAATTCCTTTGCCCCTGGAACATCAAAGGAGGTGCTTAATATCTGCCTTGCTGAGATCAACAACTGGATGGCCTCCAGCTGGTTGCAACTGAACCCCGATAAGATGGAGGTGTTGGTGATGGAGTCAAACAGAAGGCATGATAGGTTGACCTCTGGAGTGGCAACAGGGTTATTCTTGGGACCGACTCCATTGAAGGACTCCTCTAGAGTGCATGATCTGGGCGTTATTCTTGATGATGGGCTGTCACTTGAATCTCAGGTGGTGTCTATTGTCCATCCCAGTTTCTATCATCTGAGGAATATAGCTAGGATCAAGCCCCTGGTTCTGCCTGAGGATCTCCCCACTTTGATACTCAACTTTGTGATGTCTAGGCTTGACCTTTGTAATGTGCACCTCTTTGGGGTCTCAGGGGGACACTCCATCAGCTGCAGGTAGCACAAAATGTGGCAGCTAGGCTGTTAACTGGACAGATTAAGTATAGCCACATCACTCCAGTTTTCCATGAAACTGCATTGGCTGCCGGTCAGGTGGAGGGTTCTCTTCAAGGTGGGACTGCTCACCTTTAAGGACCTACATGGTCTTGGCCCTGGTTATTTGTCGGACCTTCTGACACCTGCCGCACTGGTCTGCTCCCTTCGCTCCTCCTCTATGGACCTCCTTGCAATTCCCAGGATGAGATTAAAAACTGCAGGTGCAGAGCATTTAGTGTCACCGGACCCATCCTGTGGAACTTGCTTCCTTCAGCTATTAGGAAGGCCCTTCAGCTGAGGCTTTCAAAGCCCAGCTTAAGACCCACCTGTTTAGTCAGGCCTTCCCCAGACCTGCCTTTTTCGGTATTACTGTTAGCCTTTAGTACCGGCTCAGACTTTGCTGTATTTTAACTATTATTATTAGCCTGATGTTTTATATATTTATTTTGATTTTATCCTGGTTTTATTTATTCTGTTCTGTTATTGTTTTTTCTTTTTGTACTTTCTATCTGTATGGCACCCAGAGCCCCCGGGATTGGGCACCTAAGAAATACAATTTGCCTTGCCTTGCCCTTGACTTGACATCTACATAACCAAAAAAGCTAATACTTCTACTACTACTGTACAATTTGTGCACTATAGTGGGCATTATTTTCAGTTTTTCTGCAGTTTTTGATGACATTTTGTGTGTTGCTCCATGGCTGCTTCTGTGTGAGGACCATATGTGGAGCAATAGTGTATGCAAACCCACTATTCAGTGCCAATTTGTGCATGGTGAAGTGCATACACTTTTTAATTCTCTAACAGGACTTTTCTTGCAGATGTTTACCTGTTGCTTCATGTCCCATGGCTGTTGCTGTGTGAGACCCACATTCAGAGAACTGGCATCTTAAACCACTTCACTTAGTGATGGTTAGTGCATGGAATGTTAAGGTGCAGAGGCCTGATGCACAATGACTGCTGGTGGGGGTGCATTATGTGATGCAACAGGCTTCCCATATACCAGCACCAATTATTGCCATATGGGGTGTTTGATGGTGGGTATGGTATTATAATGGGGCATGGGAGGCCATCTTTACTAACCTCAGTATTATGGGAATGATAGTATTGGATGCTTGCTGGGGATTACAGGGTATAACAACTTCTCTGGAGCTCAGAACTCTCTGCTGCTCTGCACACTAGGTGATGTTGTTCATGCAGCTGAATTGACTATGATATGATGGGGTGTGCACACACTAAATCATTTTAATGATTTATTTTTGTATCTGCACTGCAGGAAATCACCAGACAGAGTGATGCATACTCAGCACTGTGATCATGGGTGCTCCTCTCAAGTGAGAGCAGCACCTTCAATATGGCCACTATCAGTCCCTCACCCCCAGTGTTTGTGCCGTAGGACTCCCTCAGATTAGGTCAAAAACCCTGCCCCCCCCACCTGAGGTACTCCTAGGGGTCCTAAAACAGAAACAGAGACTCTTACAGCAGAAAATGACCTATCCAGTTGTCCTAACAAAAGACTTTTGCCTCATGTACAAATCTGATATTGACCCTTTCAACTCTCATTTACATTATCACACAATCTTAACAATTAGTCATGCCAACAGAATTATTTCAACAAACTCAATCTCTTCTAATAAATATATGTTCATACCTTGCAATTTTGAATTAAAATCTTACCTTAGAGTGTTTTCTATCTTCTTTCAAATGGAATCACTGCTCTCCTTGTTTTCACCAACCTAACTGTACTGGATGATGCCTGTGGTGGAGGTATGAGGTTCCTTGAGGGGGCCACAGCTGAAGTAACACTGAAGGGTGGAAAAAATCTCATGCAACTTGGTGTGGTAGAAATCAGGAGACTTCATAGTTTGTAACACTAATCATAGATTTGCTGACTTTGTGTAGCATAAAAGGACCCATCATGTGGGCAGTGCTGGTAAAGCCCCCCCCTCGAAACAGAGCAAGTCTGCTGGCATCCTCTGAGGGTCCAGGTCATGAAGGCACTGCTGGTTAAGCCCCCCCAAAATGGAGCAAGTCTGCTGGGATCCTCCGAGGGTCCAGGTCATGGGGGCACTGCTGGTGAAGACTCCCCAAAATGGAGCAAGTCTGCTGAGATCCTCTGAGGGTCCAGGTCGTGAGGGCACTGGTGGTGAAGTCCTCCCCCCCAAACGGAGCAAGTCTGCTGGGATCCTCCAAGGGTCCAGGTCGTGAGGGCACTGCTGGTTAAGCCCACCCCAAAACAGAACAAGTCTGCTGGGATCCTCCGAGGGTCCAGGTCATGACGGCACTGATGGTGAAGCCCCCCCAAAATGGAGCAAGTCTGCTGGGATCCTCTGAGGGTCCAGGTCGTGAGGGCACTGCTGGTGAAGCCCCCCCCAAAATGGAGCAAGTCTGCTGGGATCCTCTGAGGGTCCAAGTCACAAGGGCACTGCTGGTGAAGCCCTCCAACCCAAACCCGAAATGGAGCAAGTCTTCTGGGATCCTCCAAGGATCCAGGTTGCTAGGGCACTGCTGGTGAAGCTCTCGCCCCTGAAATGGAAGAAGGTACGGAGAAACAAACTAACTGCGCACCACCTAGGAACAGAGCTGGTCCCTACAGTCCTTTTGGCGCCATTTCTAATTCACATTTATGCTAGCTTTTTTGTTGTCCCCAACAGTGGAGATAGTTTTTTGCTAGGCTGTTTTCTCTGTTTCCTAAGTGATTCTGCCTTTATGGATTGTGCACCTTAATTTGTGAAGTGGATTTTAGCCAGTTTTACTGTGCGCTTTAACTTGTCCCTATATAATCACAGTTCTACGCTGCCAGGTCTTAGGGCAAGGGAGCTTTAATTCATGAAATTCCACTACTTGTGTTGTTGCCTTATTTTTAATGTAACTTAAACTATTAGCCTTGATTTTTAATGTTAACTTATACGCGTAGCTTCCCCTTGCACAGGAATCCTGACTGCCTTCTTCTGAGGTAGTTTAAATCTGAACTGCACCAGCTGCTTTCCCCAGTGGATACTACACTCTCAATGGCTGCATTCAAACCTGTACATTAGTCAGTGAACCACAATATCTTAATGACTCTGAGAGTTAAAAGTAAAAGACATTTAAGCTAAAGTCGTAGGTCACATTACCTGGTGCTTGGAGCCAGTATAATCTTGCTTCTAAATGTGAACAGCTTAACCTATGCTAATTTCCCTTTGGACCTTGATATAAATTCCTTCCTCTTCTCTCTCCACAGTCTGCTAGGATCCTCCAAGGGTCCAGGTCATGAGGGCACTGCTGGTGAAGCCTCAACCCCCCCCGAAATGGAGCAAGGTATGGAGAAACGAACTAACTGCTCACCACCTAGGAACAAAGCTGGTCCCTGCAGTCCTTAGCCCTGCAGTCACTTTTCTACTGCTCCCTACCCGCCCCCAATACCCTCCCACCCTTAGCTGGTTTACATATATATGGCACTGTCTCGCGAGACTTTCATCCTTTTTTTTTTAAGTCCCTTGTTTCCCATCTGCACATTATATTCTCTGACCACTAGAGGTCATCCATTCTTTCTTCCCCTACATTGCTGCATTTCTGGTTGTTTTCTAACACCCATCCATGCACTCCTCCTTTATGCCCTCTCTCTCCCCTTTTTTCTTTTGTCCTCCTGTCTCACTATAATCTCATAATGGTTACCAGGTCAATACTCACCCTGCTGTCTGCTGCTCTTTTATTATGGATGGATTCTCACAATTCTCTCTCATCCTGCTAAGATTACTGCTCCTTCCTCTGTATACTCACTGGATGATTTCCGCTTCTCCAACCTACTAATGGTTTCCATCCCTTACCCACTACTACCATCCAGGCTTAATTTCAAACATCTGGGTTTATTAATTAGATTTCTTGGGTCTAGGTTCAACATCTCCCCTGGCAATGCAGCATGGGCCTTCATTTTAGCTACACTCTGGATATTTACTCTATCCCTTTCTCTGGCGGTAGATGTTGAGACTAATCCAGGTCCCCCTTAGGCCACAAATCCCTCCCAGTCTCATCAGTTGCACTGTTTGCCCCAATCTTCTAGTCTCCCCTTTGCTCATATTAATGTTAGGACCCTATTGGCCAATTTCCCTGACCTGGTGGCATACGTCAGAGTGAACAAGCCTGATATCTTAGCCATATCTGAAACGTGGCTTAAGCCCACCATTACTGATTCCCAGTACTCTCTTCATGGTTATAAAATGCTTAGGACAGATCAGACTGGTGCTAAAAGAGGTGGAGGCTTGTCTCTATACTACAAAGCTTATCTGAACATCACCTTAGTGCGGGATCCCCTTCTCACAAACTGTGAGGTTCTTCATTCCCTTCTACTGCTTGGGGGTGTTATGAAACTCCATATTTCCTGTGTATATATACCGCCCAGAAACTCAAGGCTGGGGCTTGGGGAGTTCATGGAATAATTGCTATCCATGACTGGTAAAAATGACACAATATGTCTTGGGGATTTCAACCTAAATTGAGCAGGACCTAGCTTCTCGCTTCTATTCTCCATGATAAGCAAGGCCAATCTAGCTCAACTAATACAGGAACCCACTAGGATCTCCCATGGTGACACCTGTGCCACTCTATTAGACTGGATCCTGACAAATAGGAAGGAGTTTATTACCTCAGCTGGCATTCTCCCTGACACCATAAGTGATCACTCCCATATCTACTGTATTTGGGATACCTCCATAACCTCCCTCCCATCAAAAGTGCTAACTTTCTCCAATCTCTTCAACCTAAATACGGAGGCCTTCACTCACGATCTTGACCAAGTTGACTGGTCTCCCCTCTACCATACTGATGACATAAACATTGCTACAGCCTACTTCAACTCTACCCTACTCGCATTGCAAAATAGACACATCCCAGTCTCCACAAGGAGGGTAAAAAGGAAGGTTACCAAATGGCTCAAGTGTCCCCTGCTCCACCTTCTGAACCTCAGGGATAAACTATGGTCTGCGTGGAAGGCTTCCCATCTACGTACTGACATTGAAGCCTACAGAGTTTTATGGAACACATGCAAAAAGGAGATTTGCCTGAAAAAAAGTTCTTATTTCAGGAATCTCCTAATTGCCTCTCCCTCTAACCCCAAAAGGTATTGGTCCCAAGTCAAGGAAATACTTGGGAATAACAGGCACAGACACCCCCAGATATGTATCTAAATGATGCCCACTGTAACCAATCTCTCACCATCGCTAATGCTTTCAACTCCCTCTTCTCCTCTCTACCTAATCCTACCCCCTCCTGGTGCCATAAAGCCAGACCTGTATCCTCCACCAGTGCCCTTATTCACTCTACCCTTGAGCTGGCTCCAGTCACATACCATGAAGATCTAAAGCAACTGAATACTATTCTGGCTAGTGGTAGCCCAGGCCCAGATGGTATTCATCCTGGGATAATAAAGCAGTTTGGTGCCTGGCTAGCAGAGCCCATTACCAGGCTTTTCAACCTTTCTGTCTGCACTGCCACTGTCCCCTTGGTCTGGAAAATGGCCAGCTCTATTCTCATTTTTAAGAAGAGAGATAATAAACAACTGTCCAACTACCGCCCCATCTCACTGCTCCCAATGCTTAGCAAGCTTCTTGAGAAACTAGTCCATTGACAGGTCTCTGAGCACCTTCTTAAATATAATCTTCAATCTCCTTGTCAACATGGCTTTAGGGCTGGGCACAGCACTACCACTGCACTGACCCAACTTACCAGTTATATCAAAGGTAATATGGACAAGGGCCAACTCACAGGAGCAGTGTTCATTGAGCTTTCTAAAGCATTCAAAGTGGTCCACCACCAGCTTATGCTGACTAAGCTGCAAGTCCTAGGAGCCTCTGCCTCTACCCTATCCTGGTTTGGTAGTTACCTTGATAACCGCACTCAGACTGTAGCTTTCCATAAGGCTCTCTCATCCCCCATCCCTATCACCCTCGGTGTTCCACAAGGTTCCATACTCAGTCCACTGCTCTTTTCCCTCTTCCTTAATGGAATTCCCAGTGCTTCCCATCACAGTAACATTGTCATGTATGCTGATGACCTTGTGCTCTATTATTCACCCAAATCTATGGACAACATAAACCGTAAACTCTCACATGATTTTCAATCCCTTCAATCTTGGCCCTCGGATAACCATCAAATCCTAAACATAGGTAAAACCCAGGCTATGCTCTTTGGATCCCTTAAAAAGGTGCCCTCTGAGGATTCTAAGCTCCTCGTCCGCTGTGGTGATGGCACTACGGTCACAAACACCTCTACCTTCAGATACCTAGGGGTCAAGCTTGACCCTGCTCTCGATTTTTTGGCGCATGTCAATGAGGTTTGTTGTACTGTCAATGCTAAAATAGTAGCTGCCTATCATGTGCCCCACTCACTCACACCGACAGCAAGGCTATCAGTAGCTAGATGTAGTGATAGTATAATATGTTTATTATTGTTACTCCATTTTGTATGCTATTTCATGTAATGTATATCATTTCATACTCCATTTTGTATTGTGTGACTCCATTTTACATGCTGCTTCATTTAATTGGTGTTTTGCTCTTTAGATAGCCTCATTATTATGTTTTGCTTCAGACAGTGTATTTTGCTGACTTGAAGGTCGCATACAAGATGTTGTGAGAATCTCTGGCATTGTTTGGCTCATGATGTTCTGGACACCTGGCCAGTGCTTAAGGCATGATGATCTAATGAATGCCAACTATTTATTATGAGAATAAGTGGTGTTTGTCATGCTGAACTCGTGATGTTCTCAGCACCTGGCCAGTGCTTAGGACATGATGGTTTAGCATTTCTAAATACCAGATAAAACATATAAAATGGGACTTTCCAGATGCCTGGTTGGAAGCCTCTCCTGCAGGGTGGATGCATCGCTGTGGGGCCAGTTCCCGGTTCGAGACTCCTAGCCAGGCTGACAGGGGCTTCCCAGCCATTGAAGAGGGCTTGGATGATGCTTTATTGAATCGGTGATGTATAACCTTTTGTATTATATTTTGTTATAATAAAGCTTTGGCTTGCTGTACTTATTGTATTGTTATTGTGTGTATGTGAGTGTGAGTGAGTAAATAGCTGCCTGGTTTGAGTTGGCAGAACATTTTTGGCGTGGTCGGCAGGATTCGAAAATAAAATGTCTATTTTTAGGAAAAGGATGAGTTCTTTTTTTTAAGGTGTATTAAAGGCTCAAACAAGTAAGGGCAACTGCCCTTTGTACTTATAATTTGTGCTTGCTGCAAGTATATACTGTTAGAGCCAATGATGGCTTTCACAGTTCAGGCTGCTTTAGGAGAAAAGCAGCTGCTGGTTAAGTGAAGTTAGATAAGCAACATCTAGAGAAGAAAAATAAACTACTGTGGTGTATGCGCACAGTAGGTGACTACAGACGGATGATTTGAAACCCCCCATGTTGCCTATCTGTGTAGTTTCAAGTTTTTCTGTATTAATTTCAAGTTCCTTGCCTCCTATAGAGGCTGAAACATTTGATCCTAAACCCAAGTACTGGGGACCTCTACCAGATGGATCTCAACCTAGTACTGTTAGAGATTTTTGTTTGTTTTGTTTTAAACTGCAAACCAGAGCTCTGGAAAAAGACTTGGTTTGGCAGGTTAGTATATCGGAAAAGAAGAAGAAAAATACCTTGGCACCGGGTAAGTCTGAATTGTTTATTTAAAGTTGTTTTATGTCTGTCTGTTTTATTTCTGTAATACGTATACTAAACAAGGTAATGCTCCGTCTTTCTCATGCATATTTTCTAGCTTATATCTGTGTTCTGTAATTATGTTCTGTTGTCAAGGTTGCGAGATAGGATTGACTGCCTTCAGTGCACAACAGGTTACAGAAAAAAAAAGGAAGAAGAAGCTTCTTTGCCTCATAGCTGACTGTTTTAATTGGCTTTATTTGTAATGGAACATTTGTGCTGCCTAGATAGGGTCAGTGAAGAACTTTGTTTGGTGGAGCAGGTAGTGTTGATGGTAAAGAGTTATGGACGTCATATAGGTGCAATGTGCAGAAAGAGTTGTAGTTTGCAAGCAACGTGCAAGCCACTGCTAGGTGAAAATGTAATGTGTTAACAGCTATAAATGGCTTTATCATACTTCTAGTTAAAACCAGAAACTTTTTGCAAAATGGCAGAGTGCCATATTTTAGTTATGTGCCAAAAGGTGTAATCATGTTATACGAGATGTGTTCACTTACAGATGAAGTGTTTAAACAGTGTTTTGTTCTGGAAAGATTTGGCATGGCAATATGTATAAATGTGTTGGTTTAAAAATTGTCAGTATTACAAGACAGGCAGGAGGCAACACATATATCTAAACCACGTACAGTTTTCTAATGGAACTATGGGCATTACCTCAGCAAATTGGTGTGAAACAATGTCAGTCTTATTTTGTGTTAAGTATTTCTTTTTGTGTATGTGTATGTGTGTGTACTGTCTCGGCCAGCAGTTTTATTGTGTAAAGATATTTTAATATTGGTGGTGTTCAAGGACACTACAGGAATGGCTGGGTTTGAATGACCCTTGCATGCACACTGTGACCTTTGCACGTTATTTGACCTTCTTGTGTTTCAACATTTTATGTTACTACCAGTTCAAACTTGATGTGTATTCCATGCCTAAAGCACAACTTTTCACACAAAATGTATGTTTTCATGAAGGCACACCAAGAGTGAACCATGTAATTTGACTTTTTATTGCAAAACTAGTATTCTAAGTGAAGAGGAACAAACTTTTACAATTTTGAAAAAAGGACTATTACAGCTGTTTTTGAGAGTTTACCATCTACAGAGATACGTACGTACGGTATTACCATCAATCTGGACATTTTGTCATGCTTAGGATAAGGGAACCCAGGGACGCTTGGCTTCTTTCATCCTATGGAAATAATCTTGTTTTATTTTTAAACTGATGTGTGTTTGTTTTTGTTGTTTGTCTGTGTTTCACAGCTAACCTTTTTATTGCTACAGTATTCGAGCTGTCTCTTGCACCTCGAGCTGTGTCTTCCACCAGTAGTAGCTTGGAGGAAGGGGGTAAGCTACCCTTCCTCCCTTCTAGTGTAATACCCACAAAGGTTACAAGGTACGTGTCATATTTATACTGATTCATGGTCTGTAGCCAATGGTTTAACAACCTGGCTGCCCACTTGGGCTAAGGATGAGTGGAAAATTTATTCGAAAGAAATATGGGGAAAAGAACTGTGGCAGGAAATATGGACTATGGTGCAAAATACTCAGACCACTGTATTTCATGTTGATGCTCATTGTGCTTCAGATACACTAGAACGATGGTATAATTCTATTGCAGATTAAAAGCTAAGATTCTTCCAGTGGATATTGAAGAAACTCAAAGTCAGCAGTTATCAGGGCTGGCAAAATGGGCACATCAAAATGTGGACATTTGGGAGAAAAGCCACTTACAGGTGGGCATATAGTAGGTGTACCCTAACATTGGATTTGGTTAAAACTGTTATTGCTCAGTGTCCTATATGCCAACATGGGCAACAAAGACCAATCCCTCATATTGTGAAAGGACAATTGGGGGGGGGAGAGCCTACGAAAATGGAAAGAGAATTTGCATGAAGCATTACAGATTTTAAATAATAGACCAATTGGAGAATCTGAGACCCCCTTAATGCGAATGATAACCCCTAATTTGCAAGTGCAGGCTTACTCAACTACAGAAACAGTGTTTTATTGGGAAATTACACCAGGAGCTCTGTCTCCTTGCAGGGCAACCCCAGAAGCTGCTGGACTTGATTTACATGCCCTTCAAGAATACAGAATAAACAGCAGAAACATTCAAGTGATAGAAACTGGTATTGGAATACAAATTCCAGCGAGACATTTTGGTTGGATAGCACCTAAATCAGAACTAGCCCTCAAGGGAATACAAATTTTGGGAGGGGTGATTGATTGTGATTACCAAGGAGAAGTGAAAGTAATTTTGTTGAATAGTAGAGAACAAAATCTGTTAATTCAACAGTATGACAGAGTGGCTCAATTGTTAATTATTCCAGTTAACAAAGTGACCCCTATAAAGGGACAAGCCCCCACACTCTTAACAGCAAGGGGGGATAAAGGTTTTAGATCTACAGGAGATTTTAACAATGGTGCCAAAATATGGGTTACAAACCCAAATGGCCCTCCTGAACCAGCTGAGGTGATAGCCACGGACGAGACAACACAGTGTTAATTATCAGATCAGGGAAAGAAAAATGGGAATATGTGCCTGCACATAAATGTTATCTTCGAGAATAATGAAATTTGTGTCTTTCTAGGTCCAGCAATGGATTTTAAAAGGAATGCTGGTGTGTCTTATGGTCCATTTGGCAGAGCTAGTTACCCCTGGAGGAAGGATTCAAAGGGTTAACTGTAATGACACTGGTTGTCAAGGGACCGGAGTTGGAAAATGATACCAAAGATAGAACCAGGGAACTTTAGCTGCCCATCCAGACAGAAGTGTGTGGTACTGAACATGACATTTTCACCAGGGGTCAATCTCTGGATGACAACTGGTGGCTCAGGACAATATGCCTACGAAACAGATGAAATCTCTTTGCAGAATAAGACTGCTATTAAATGCTGCAACTTACCGAATAGTTGCATGGTGACTGTACAACATAGACTTGATTGCTGCATGAATCAAACAGACATTTTCAATGCAAGTATTACTTTGATTGACATAGACACGTTATTCTGCATGAATGCTACTGCAATAACTAATAGAACTACTTGGGCAGATCACATTACAGTGTTGAAAATCATCCTGTAATTATCAATGATAGTACAGTTAAGGTTCCATCCACATGTACAACGTTTATGTTTAGTAGAAAATGCAAATATAAAAGAGCTTGGTATGATACGCTATTAGGTGGAGCAGGGGCAGGCATGGGAATTTTAAATAGTGTGGATATAGAAACACTGACTAACAGGCTTCAGGCAGTAGGAATTGATGTATTTAGCTTAATTAACACAAGCTTAATGGATGCCAACTGTTTTCTTACCCAAAGATTAACTTTGAATTATGATTTTGAGTTCTTGCAGTTATTTAATGCTTCACAGGTATGGGGAATGGGAGTAGCAGAAAATATTTGCAATTTATTGATTGGACAGAATGAACAATCGACATATTATTCTATAATGCAAAAAATAAGGCCCAGAGTGATTTAATGAGTAATAATGAATATGTGTGGAGGACCGTGTTCAAATCATGGATTCCTAGTAATCATTGGATTGTAATGTCATCCACCACAGTAAAATGCACAGGTCCCTGATAATGAGCAGAAGCTTATTTTGTATTGGCAGCCCAATATTTTAGATCAATCAAGATTGAGTATCTCGTTAAATAAAATTAAACAGATAATTCAGGAAACAGATGTAATGCAGGCTCATTTGTCAATAAGAAATAAATCATTAGTGCAAAGTCAGGTGCAAACTACGATAGTTAAAAATAAAATGATTGATTTAAGTTCCAAGATTCAACAAGAGACTACTCATTATTGGTGGGATATTTTTACAGGATGGTCTCCATCAGCTACAAAAGTGTTAAATATTCTGATACATCCTATCATAATCATTGCTGTAGTGACAATTATCTTGCTTATTTGGACTTGTTACTTATCATGTTATATTCGTAGTAATTTTGCTATGGTACCAATATCATACAAATCGTATTCACAATAATCAAAGGACCGAATGTAGTGATAGTATAATATGTTGATTATTGTTACTCCATTTTGTATGCTATTTCATGTAATGTATGTCATTTCATACTCCATTTTGTATTGTGTGACTCCATTTTACATGCTGCTTCATTTAATTGGTGTTTTGCTCTTTAGATAGCCTCATTATTATGTTTTGCTTCAGACAGTGTATTTTGCTGACTTGAAGGTCGCATACAAGATGTTGTGAGAATCTCTGGCATTGTTTGGCTCATGATGTTCTGGACACCTGGCCAGTGCTTAGGGCATGATGATCTAATGAATGCCAACTATTTATTATGAGAATAAGTGGTGTTTGTCATGCTGAACTCATGGTGTTCTGGGCACCTGGCCAGTGCTTAGGACATGATGGTTTAGCATTTCTAAATACCAGATAAAACATATAAAATGGGACTTTCCAGATGCCTGGTTGGAAGCCTCTCCTGCAGGGTGGACGCATCGCTGTGGGGCCAGTTCCCGGTTCGAGAGACTCCTAGCCAGGCTGACAAGGGGGCTTCCCAGTCATTGGAAGAGGGCTTGGATGATGCTTTATTGAATCGGTGATGTATAACCTTTTGTATTATATTTTGTTATAATAAAGCTTTGGCTTGCTGTACTTATTGTATTGTTATTGTGTGTATGTGAGTGTGAGTGAGTAAATAGCTGCCTGGTTTGAGTTGGCAGAACACTAGAGGAGTACTACTCTCTCAACTCCTTTATACCCTCCCAGTTCTTTACCCCGTCAATGCCAGTGCGCTATGCAAGTGGGACACCTCCTACAATAATATCTGTAGGTTCGCCTTATCAGCCCCGCACCTTACTCACCACTGCCTGCTCTACTCTGGACTAAACTGGTTGTCTCTCAAAGATCTCCGGACTTATATGCTTGGGTGTCTTGTAGACTCCCTTACTAGACCACCTAGCCCGGCCTCTTTGGCTGACTTGATTACCCCGGTCTCCCACTCCTGCACCCTTAGGTCCTCTTCTATCCCAATGCTCTCAGTATGGCCCTGTGTGATCAAAATGGGTGAACAGGCATTCTCACATTTTGCTCCTAAACTCTAGTATTCGCTCCCCCCTCAGATTAAAAACTCCACCTCCCACCTCTCTTTTAAGCATTCTCTGTTCTCTCACCTCTATGCCCTAGGTAACTGTAACTGCTTGTAAGTAGAATCACTCCTCATGGAATATTATTTGTGTGCTTCATTAAGCTTGGCTTAGGACCATTAAGAGGATGCTCCTCCCACTGCCAAAACACTTTTTCTGCTTTACACATTTTTGCGTGTGTATGACTTGTCTGCATTAGCAACTACCTGATATATCTCAGCTTTTACTACTATATTTTTACCTTGTATTTGTATTTGTTATCTATTTTATGAATATTATTCAACTGTTCATATCTGTATTCTCAATTTTGTACTCTCCCGGGTCGTGCCTGAAAATAGGCAGGATTATTGCCTGGTGCACTTTCCAGGTTACCAAAAGTTAATAAATAAATAATAATTACAGTGTAGTGCATCATTTGTTAAAGTGCCAACTTTAGCAGGTCTAGACTATGTGTAGTGGTACTTTACTGGTGAAATTGTCAACAAAGTACCGCTATGCACATTTTCACTGGGTGAAATAACACTTCACCGGCAAAAGCCACACAAACTGCTTCTTTTGGTTTGGTAATGACAATATTTTCAAATGAATAACCTATCACCACCTACTGTGACAGATGTGAGCCCACCACCCCAGACCGTTAGTGCTATGTGCCACCCAAACCCCAAACCTTTAGCACCCTACCACCCCAGTCTTAGTAAAGTTTCAGCTCTACATTTAGAAATAAGCTGTGGCAACTCCCTCCCCCCACCCATTGCATATCAGTATTGTAACACTCTCCACCCACCACCATCCCTGTGAAATAGCCACCATAACCCCTATTCTACCACTCTGTAGTGCAACCAACCTCCACTCCCCACACACACTTCATAAAGTAGCCATAGGCAAGGATACATACAGAAACCTGTAAAAAAACTGTGATGTAGCAAGCATGCTGCTCACTCTTCCAGTGTCATGCTGCAGAATGAATGAATGGTGACATCCTCACCTATGGTAATACCTGATTGGCTGACAAGCAAACAATCAAGTGTTACTTTAGGAGAGGATGTCGTCATTTATGTATGCTGCAGCAGAACACTTAATAAAGATCATGCACACTCCAGTTTGGGACACTTTTTTTTTTTTGTTTAGGTTTCTTCTCTGAATCCATTTCCTTGGCAGGTGCTCTGCAGTGTAATAGGGTGGGGTGATGGTGGCTATTTCACAGGGATAGAGTGTGGGGAAGTGAACAGTGGGGTTACTTATGTTCTGTGTGTGGGGGATGGATGCTGCCATTTTATTTCTATATAGAAATAAAACTGCTCCCTGACTGTGTTGAGGGGGTGGCAGGGTGCTAGAGGGTGAAGGGCTGGGGTACATGCTGTGGTGGAAAGAGGGATAGGTAAACAATGTCACACTAGGTGGTGTATTCATTTGAACATGTTCTTTTTTAAAGAACATTGCTATGCAAGGTTGTAGTGAAGTTGTAAACTTTGCCCTTCCATGCATAGTGTAAAGTTCCTGACTTTGCACCAACTTTGCTAGTGCTGGTAAAATTTGTAGCACTCCTACATGTGACAGCCAATGACAGTAGGCAGTCATTAAACTGTAATGTCCACCTTGGTCACAAACAGTCTACAGTCTGAGATGAAGTTTCCTTAAGTCTGGGGATAATTTCATCCTCCATGAGTACTATTCCTTACCAGCATCAGTGCAAAAGGCACTCATGATACAGACATAGGGAAATCACAGTGGTGGTAGCATCAGTCCCTGCTATAGAAGCAGTAGTTGTACTGTTGAACTGGATGGTTGCAGTAATGTAAGTCCCCTCCCTAATGTCCTGGGTCAAAAACCATGTCCACTCCTCTCTGGCATCTATAAGAGTAACCTCTCTAGGTACTCTCATCTGCTTCAGCATCAACCTAGTTGCTCCAAAGGTGGGCAGTATTGGAGCTGTGGTGTTCACTGAGAGGGCAACAAGGGCAGTAGACACTGAAGGATGCAAAGTGTCCTGTCTGACCACTATGTGAGATGGGCAGTCAGTCAGATAACTACCCTCCTTCGTCACACATAGATAGCAGGGAGGAATTTTTTTAAGTCTGTGGAAGTTGCTGAGAGATGGAGGATTATTTCAGAAGAGGAAAGTCAGAGCCATTTGCTGTTTCAGTGCTACTTCAAGAAACAGAGTTTTGCTCACATCAGTGTTTTTTAAAGGGCAGGAAGGCATGATGGAAATATTGACAATGCCGCCAAATAGAAGAGAAACACTAGGTATATTACAGGGGTTGTAACCCTAGCAAGTGTTTTGCACAAATATGTTGTTTTTCAAATAAAACAAAGATTTTGAACTATATCATTAAACATACAATTTTAGTTCATGCAGCTGCTTAATTGTTGACTGAATGCCTACCTTCCTTCCTCATTCCTTGTTTCATTTAAGGCTGCCACAACACCTTTAATCTAACTTCATACAGTGTTCGAGTGCTGCTATATCTCCTATTTTCCACAATTGATTCCTGCTCTTCTTACAAAATTTCAACATTGCATGCATCTGCCTTGTGTGTTGATCTGACTATTTTAACACATATAGTTATGCATGTGCCTTAATCAGAATATATATATATATTTTTTTTTTTTATTATTTTATTAAGCTGATCTTCCTCATTTGTTTAATTAAACTGTTGATAGACCAGTACTGCTTCAGTGCCATAATCAAATGCTTTACTTAAAGTGCCATAGCTGTACTGCATGTCTATTGTGCCTTAATTAGAATATTTTATTTTCTGACCTTCCCACTTTTGCTATTGTTAGTCTCAAAGTGCTTTTATGTCTAATTTATATTCTCTGTGTGGTGTGACTGTAACAACTCTGGTCAGCTTTTCATCTACTTCAGACACCACTGTTCATGCTCCTCTTGGTCTAAGGAGCTTCCTGTCTCCAAATTTATGGTACTCTGTTACTACTGTGATAATAATATACATTTTTTGGGAATTGTCTTCTAACCATGTATTAACTGCCAAACTAATCTGATGCCTGTTGCTAAAATATGCCATTATTGTGACTCTGCCCCTTATTTCACCTACATCACCTCTCATTTCATATACAGTGGTGTCAAGAAACCCAATACAACTTCCCCCAGTCATTACTACAGTCCTACTCTTTACCTGTTTGTTTTTTCATTCGCTTGGAGTTCTGTTGAGAGTTCCACTGGAGCCCATTGGAGTGCTGTTTGGAGGGCTGCCTGTCGGGTATGAGAAAGTTGCCTCTTCTGAGTCCCCCCCCCCTTCTGAGTCCTGTGGTGGCGAATTGCAGCCCAAGTGTGCCAATACTGGGAATGATACCGGAACGTTATGGGGGCACTTTCTCACAGTGTGCACTGGGGTTTGTCTCAGTATGGCCCATTACCACTCCACATGTTCGATTCGTTGGACTGGCTGTCTTCACTTTATCTGGTTTTATTGGACCTTATCCCTGGATTATTCTAGACTCTTTGGGTTTGCAATTGTTAATGCCTGCAAGTGATTGAAGAGGGGAACTATTGAGGAGGTGATTTACCGAACGGTACATGAGGAGATCTCGGAGTGGTGGCAGTGGACATTTCAACGGATTCCTACAACTTGCACAGTAAGATGTCCAGGTTGGTGGGCTAAGAGCAGTTTGATTTGAGTAGGTAGCGGTTTGGTCCAGGTCCTACTGGCAGGTTTATTGTGGATATGCAGCTGGGTGCAGCTCCAGTCCTATCTTGCCAGGTAGCCGGCAGTTTGGGGTTGGTGGTCCCTAGGGATTCTCAGCTGGTCCCACTGTTCTGGTGGGCCCGGGTGGAGACTTGTAGCACTGGCTGTTTTCTTCATGGCCGACCCCCGGTTGTGATTTTCTGGGGCCCACACCAGCTTCAGAGCAGCTAGTTACCCACTGAAGAGGACTTTAGCTGACTCCTTTTTCTCGTTCTTTAACTGTGGTTTTATTTTTCAATATACTAGTTGCTTAAGAAGGCAGTGAGAGTGCTTTGCTATTTTTTCAAACCTGGGCAATGAGAGTGCCTGTGGACTGTGATGTAGCTGGATCTTTGTTTTATCTTCTCTTCAGTGAGAGTGACTAAGGGGTATGAAGAATCCATAAAAACTTATGATCTGATTTGCCCTGGAAGTGTGAGTTCCTGAGACTTCTCTATCCATCTCCTTCGGAAGTGAGAGACCTATTGGGGACCAGAAAGACTGAGTTCTTCCTACCACTGTCATTTTTAGCAGCTCTGAGGATTTACTGCCCTGTGTGTTTTTTGTGTTATCTAAACTGCCAGCTGGCTTGCACTCAAAGATTGTGATTTGTATTTAAATTATTTTAGTAATTGTGGTTTTGGTTGGAGGGTGGGGGTTTTGTTTTGCTTACTTTAAAGTTTAGTTTTATGTTTATTTGGTTTTAGGTTTTGATTAATTCGGTCACCAGAATGTGTGGGAGACCTGTCCCCATGATAGTGCACTATTCATCTTCATCCTCCATTCCCTCCACCCCTTTGTCTCTCCCCCACCACTACATTATTCAATCTACCAGCACTGTAGAGCACTGGATATTGCAAGTCAGGGTAGGAGGGGAGTTGTGGTGTGCGAACGGTGGAGGCTGAATGAGCAGCGCCACCACATCAGGGTTGTAGGTTCCAGAATATGCCCTGGGGTAAAATGGAACCCAGACCATGGTCTGCCATGTCTGGTTTCTATACCCAAGGGCATCACCAATTTAGGTGGGCATGTGGTCCGGGCAGCCCTGGAAGTTAATCCAACTTGAGCGGTGTTATGCACTGCCAGATCCATTAAAAACAAGACTGCAATTATTGCAGATCTTGTAAATTTGGTGGATCTGGCTTGCATCACCAAGATCTGACTGTATGAGAACTCTGGCCCTGTATAAGAGGCCACAATTCCAGCCGGTTACTCGGTGAGTCACTGCTTGAGATTGGATCATGGGAGGGGGGCCTGGTCTGTTTCAAGACTGACTTGGGCCTCACAAGTGTACCAGTTAAGGAAACTGTGTCATTTGAGTGTACTGTGGAAGCAGGTGTAGGTTGTTGGATTGTTCTCATCTACCGTCCACCTGGGAATGGGAAACGGTTCCTTCAGGAAGTGGCGGACTTCGTCATTGACATGGCATTTGAGTCTCCCAGGTTGATGGTCCTGGGTGACTTTAACGCCTGGGTCACTGATGAACTCTCTCAATTTGGACAACACTTCCTCCAGTTGATGACATCTCTGGGCCTTACACAGATTGTTACCACTGCTACCCATAAACATGGTCATTCTCTTGACTTAGTTTTCATCCTGGGGATTGAAGCCTCAGATCTGGGGGTAGAACCAGTTACACCATGGGGTTCAATTTTAGTGCCTCCTCTCAAAGGCCTACCCCTGTGAAGATAGTCAAATATCGCCCTTTACGAGAAGTTAGCTCTGAGGGCCTAACAGCAGTACTTGACCTATCAATTATTCTGGTGGCAAACAGTGACCCAGAAGACCTTGTGGTGGCATATGATATGGCCATTTTGGGTGCCCTGGATGTCATTGCTCCTGTCCTAGTTCATCCTCTCTCCCTTTGCTCTCAGTCCCCATAGTTTGATGGGACTTTGAGGGAGATGTGGAAATTAGGATGAAGGTTAGAGCATTGCTGGTGGAGAGCTGCCCTTGATGCCAACCACCTTAGATTGATGGTCCATTATCAAGCCTATCAATCTGCAATCACCTGTAAGAAGGCAGAGTTCCTGTCCGGGGAGACTGCGGCTGCTCAGAATCTACCAGTTCATCTTTTCCAAACTGTGGCAGACTGTGCAACCCAGCCTGTCTACAAGACCAGAAAGTGTTTTCTCATATATAGTGCAATAAGCTTGCTCAATTCTTTGCGGCTAAGGTGGCTGACATCAGGACAGCCCTCCGGCCGGCACACTCTATGGGCATTGCTTCTGATCAGCACTTGGCTACTATCCTCCAGCTTTTCTGGAGTAGCTTTGACTGCCTGGAGTTCATGGATGTCATAAGGATTGTCCAGGGTGCGTGCCCTATGTACTGTAGTTTGGATCCAGAACCAGCTTCCCTGATTTTGGGTTGTATTGATTCTATCAGTCTTGTCCTTGCACGGATAGTCTGGTGTTCCTTGGAAACAGGTGAGTTTCCTAGCTCCTTGAAGAAGGTGGTGGTAACACCTCTCCTGAAGAAAGCTTCTTTGGACCCAAACTGCCATGCAAACTACAGACCAATCTCTAACCTTCCCTTTTTAGTGAAGGTGGTTGAGAAGGTAGTAGCCATGCAGCTGGAGAGCCATTTGACCATCCATGACATCTATGAACCTCTCCAGTCCGTTTTCCAAAAGAGGCATAGTACGAAGGCAGCGCAGGTTCGGGTACTCAATGATCTCTTGATGGCTAGAGATCAGAAGAACCATTCCATCTTGGTCCTTCTAGATCTCTCATCAGCGTTTGACACTGTGGACCATAGAGTTCTGCTTGGTTGTCTGAGGTTCATCTGCGGCCTGTCGAGTACAGTCCTCTGATGGTTTACATCTTTCCTCACTGGAAGAACTCAGAGGGTGGTGTAACAGGATTTACTCCTCAGACCCAATCCCCCTGTCATGTGGGGTTTCTCAGGGATCGGTGTTGTCCCCCATGCTGTTCGCAGTGTATATGCTGCCCAACGGAGACATTGTAAGGAGGTATGGGCTGAGGTTTCCCTGCTATGCTGATACCCAGCTCTAGCTTTTTTTTGCACCTGGCCAGGATGGAGCTCTCTCAGTCTTTAACAGCTGCCTAGCAAAAATCCAGGAGTGGATGGATTCAGGCTAGTTGAAGTTGAATTCGGGAAAGACTGAAGTGCTGGTTGTGGACCCAGGGCACCAGATGGAGAGGTCGGGGAGGTAGGCTCACCCTCAGGGCTTTTTCTTGGGGGTTTATCACTCCCTGCCTCTGAATGGGTGTGCCAGCCATCATCAAGATCTCTTTTTACCATCTGAGAAATATCTCCAGGATTAAGCACCTTGTGACATCCGGTGACCTTCCTACCTTGGTTCATGCCTTTGTATCCTTGCGCTTGGATTATTTTCAACTCCCTATACCTAGGGCAACCTGGGATGAAAATCAACCATTTGCAGCTAGTGCAGAATGCAGCGGCCCGGCTTCTGACAGGAACCTCTCAGTCCTGCCATATTTTTCCGGTACTGCGCGGTCTGCACTGGCTGCCAGTACAATGGTGGATTACCTTTAAAGTCGGTCTTCTGACTTATAAAGCGCTACACAGACAGGGCCCAGACTACTTGAAAGAGCAGCTGGTACCTTACCTCCCCAGGCGATTACTCCGCTCAGCTGGCAAGGGATTGCTAGAGATCCCAAGGCTTTGTTTAAAATCTTCTGGGGCCTGGGCATTTATGCATGTGGCCCCATCCCTTTGGAACTCTCTACCTCACCAGTTACATGAGTCCGTGACTGTGGAGGGATTTAAATGAGCTTTGAAAACCCATTTCTGGCACCACAAATTTGGTGACTGATTGTATGTATTTGCTTAATTTAGATGTTCTTAGTTTTATTTAACTAAGATGCTGTGATATCTGTAATATTTGATATATTTTTTGTTAGTCGCCTTGGTTTTGGAAAGGTGCCATAAAAATAAAGTTTTATTATTATTATTATTATTATAATTATTTATTATTATTATTACTACATTGTCCCATGCTTGCCTTTCCCTCCCTCAACCAGTTATTTTGCCTTCATTAACATTCAATACTTCACCTCCTTACAGATTTACCAAGATCATTAAGACTGGATATCCATTGTTTGTGCTGGACAGGGGGCTACATTCCCCTGTTTAGTAATAAACAACGGCTTAAAATGATTGTTCAGTATGAGGCCCCTCAAATTTTCCTTGGTGTATCTTATCCTACTTTTTGGTGATATGAATTGGACCCCTAATCTACCCTCTCAAGCATATACTCTGCTGCCCTCATGTATCTCTGCCATCTTTTCCACATGCAAACGTCTGAAGCAAATCCATATTATCATCAGGAGTCTGGTACCCAAACTGAACAGGTTGAGAGCCTGAGTCACTGTCCACAAGACTAGTGTTATTGCACTGTCAGAAACATGGCTTAACTTCAGAGTCCCCAATTCATGCATCTGCTGTGACAGTATACAAGAATACTATGTGTACTAAGACAGAAATCAGCATGGAGGGGGTGTTTCTCTTTATATTGCAGACAGTCATATAGAATCTCATGCAGATTATGAGATGACTAATAACCTGGGGAACCTTACAAGAAAGTCAATTTTAATTCTGCCAAGCTATACTAATGGCCCATATTTATAGGCCACAGAAGGGCTCTTATGACATTAACGCCATTATAGGTGCACTCAGCTTTATTGTTAGTAAGTACAACCTTGAGACATTCCTGCTGGGTAACTGTAGCCTCAAATGTCTGGGAAAAGACAACCATACTAACAAAAACATAGCCTTCTAGACTGAATTCTTCTTAACTGCCCTGGGAGACTTTCAACTGATGGTGTACTTTCAGACTGCTACAGTGATCATTCCATCAGTTTCTGTGTCTGGCAAATGTGTAGCAAATCTCCCCTCCAAAAATGATGCTAGATCTCTAATATAGGCATGTTGTACTACAGACTTATCCACCATAACATGGGACTGTTCAAACCTGGAGGCCTATGCATGAACAGGTGTCATGTATCCCGCCCACATAGATCCACATTTGTGGACAGGTGTGCACAAGCCGGTATTCACCACTGGTCACCACCTGTCCATGGCTACACCCCACCTTGGCTCACAGGTCAGCATAGGGCAGCTACGGGCAGAGTAGTGGACCAAGTTGGGCATCCATTCGGATGCCTGGCCTTGGTCGCACAGTGGATCCCTTACATGGTGGGGCTCGGGTCTGCATGCATTAATAACCACATCTGCACCTGGTCCCACACAGCCAGGCACCATCACCCAGTGCATACCCTAGCTGAGCACAAGATGACAGCCCCCACCCCCAAGAGCAACCCTTCTCTGGTCCTGTATGCCTGCCCCCTCACACAGCACAGCCCCGTCCCCATGATGGACTCCTCCCGACACATCTTTGCCCTGCCCTGTTCATTCTGCTGTATGAACCCCTCCCACCCCAGCACCACCCATGCCATGCCCCATCCCTCGGACCTTCACAACATTGTCACAGTAAGGGCAGCCAGCAGCACAACCCTGCACACACCTCCTCAGCCACCAGCCATCCCATGCGATGACACTGGACATGTGCAGAGGTGGGGGATTGTGTTGTTGGTGCTGAGGGGGGGCAGTGAACACCCCTGAATGCCCAGAGGGTCTGGGTCGGGGTTGGTGGGGTGGGTTAGTGGTGTTGTATGGGGTAGGGAGTGTCTGAAATCCTGGGACCTGTACCCGTATGTATGTGTGTGTGTGGGGTGGTGGGATCAACTTTTATGGGGACAGATAAAGCTGTGTGCTGGGGTTGGTGGCACCAGGCAGCCAGTGGGAAGAGGAGCAGGGGTCCTGTTGGTGGTGGATGGGGGCTATCCACCTACACCTAGAGCCAGTCTGTGTGTGCAGGGCAGATACTGGAGTTATGGCAGGGTCCCCCCCTGCCATAACCTGCACCCTACTTTGCACCCCATGGGCAGCACTATGCACGTTAGTGAATGGCGCATAGTATGCTGGCATGCCCCCACCTCCCCTCTGGCACCTTGCAGTCCACATGGAGGGGTTCAGGTGCATTGCGGCTGTGTGACCTGGTTAGTGCATCCCACATGGGGGGCGCAAAGGGTGAGGAGTGGCTACATACCATGGGTCTGCGGTGCATAGGCACTACGCACGTTCATGAATAGGGGCCTTTTTCCCTTCATAGTTTATGCCTGGTAATTCTTTGAAAGTGAATTTATTAATGTCTATTGTAATCATGCACCAGTCAAAACATACATGTTCAATGGATGCCATTAGATCTCTGATGAGATTATTGAATTGTTCTGATAAAGGGATGCTGCTTGGACCAGATTTAGAAAGACAAGATCATTCAGTGATATATAGTATTACAGAGAACTTCAAAATCGAAGTACAGTACCTGTAAACCAGCAGTAGCTAAATTAAAGACTGACTACTACCAGAACTACTAGGAGGAAAACAAATACATATTTAACAGATACTTGTCAGAGCTAAAAACACACAGTATTTGAAATTGATCTTCAAGACGAAATTGTTCAAAACTAGAATCCTTCTGTGTACCTTCTTACCTCTCTTTCGGATATTGGGAATACCTTTACTCCCACTTCACAGACCTTACAATCACAGCCAAGCTCCAATACTCTTTGATACTATCCATTATTGGACTCTCATGCATCAGTCCAGAGCCTGAATTTCAATGATCTGCGAAACTTTAACTTCTAAAAAATCCCTACAACGGGTCTTCAAATCACTGATAGGACTCAGTCCAAACAAGAAAGATTGTGCTGTCTCCCTTGATCCTAATATTCTCCACCTGTTGGCATATCATATCTGTGCATCAGTTACCATGCTGTTAAACTTCTCCTTCAATAATGGCGAAATGCCTACTGCCAGATGGGTGACTCTCCACAAAGAAGGGGACGGACAGTATTTGAATTAATATAGACCTATTTTGGTCCTTCCTGCCCTGTTCAACTCACAACTGACTAAGCAAGTCAATCTCCATAATCTGCTGTCCCATGCAGTTTGGCTTTAGAAAGAGGCATTAGACATTCTCTGCATTGCTCAAAGTTACCAATAATCTAAAAAAAAAGAACATGGGCTATATGCTACTGACCTGGTCCATCTTCATACACCTCTGCAAGGCCTTCAACTTGGTGGATCATGCAATACTCCTTTTCATCCAATCAGACATCAAATTGTTCAAAAGCTAACTGAGAAACTGAATCCAGCAAGTGTCCATAAAATGCATTAGTTCAGATCTTGCAGTCATAAATATTGGGGTTCCTCAAAGTGCAATCATTTGCCCTCTACCGTTCTATATGTTTGTTAAGGACCTACCAAAGTGCAGCAGGAGGTGTCATCTGCATATACAGTGGAGACAGCCAAGATGCACATCCTTGTGAAATGTATACTACACTTTCCTGAGTGGCAAATCGGAGTAATAGCCATTGGATTACATTGTGTTCCTGAAGAATTCTGCTCCATACCACTTGCAGAAACTGTATGAAAGGTTTGCATCCAGACCGACTCCACTGTGTATGAAGGCGACATTATATTTTACAGCAGTGCAATGACAAAGTCCAAGGTTAAATTAGTTCTCCAATGTGATTTCAACACTATCTTCTTCTGGTTCGTCAATAACATGCTGATCCTTAATGCAACCAAAACTAAGTAAATGTTGTTTAGAGCTCAGAACATACTAACTCAGTTAGCTAAGCCACTTGTAATCATATCATATGCCAAATCTATGGAGCAGGTCAACATATTTGAATATCTACAGATCTATAGATTATAGTGGCGTGGTCGTGCCACTATAGTTAGGGTTCAGCGGTCACTTACATACTAAAGACAAAAGTTTAGATGCTAATAATTTTGGACCCATTCAATGGATTTGCCAGAAATTTGGTACACATGGTGGGGCATGGGAGATCTCTCGATGTGTCAAATTGTGTTTCAGCTGGATTTTCGGTCTTTGCATACGAAAGCACTGAATAATGCAAAATTATCCATTTTTGGAGGCACCTTTTGGGATGCTGGATGTGGTCCTGCACAGCCATTGTATGGTGTGCCACCCTGTGAGATGGCTTATTTGAAAGAACTTTGGTGGCCGAACATGCTGCTTTTCATTTGGTGAAAAAATATTAAGGCATTCAAAAGTTATGCTACTTTTAAGTTCCCATTATAAGTCACCGGGAACATTTATATGTATGTTTTGTGAACAAAGAATGGGGTTCTGGCCATCTGGTCCTGCCTGGTGATCAAATAATTTGCAGCCTCACGGTACAAGAATCTTTGTCCCAGAGGATTTTCAAAATTCTTTGATTGCGAGGTTTGCTATCTTGTTTTTAATTTTCCGATCGGAAAAACACAAATATCTTGGCTCAGGGATCACTCCTGAAGTAAAACTTGGATGGGTTTTACTCAGAGGGCCCCCATCTATCAAGCCATGCCTTTGGTTGCATCTAAACTGGTCAAAAAATAGAGTTATTAGCTTTCAAAATCTTTGTTCATAGCTCACTAACTATCTTTGATCGCGAGCCTGCAAATTCTTTGATCATGAGATTCTTTGATAGTGATCGTGCATCGTGAGGGAAGGACGAGATGGCCAGATTTAAAAGCTAGTTTTCTGAGCCCAGGGCTGCCCTAGAAACATATATGAGGCTTGGTTTTGCTCAGAAGGCTTGGTTCTGCCCCATCTGAATAATTATAGTAGTGTATGACATAATCCTGGTAGTCTAGTGGCCTCCCCCATCATAGTAAATAATGTAATGATGTCTAATGTAGTGGTACTCTAGTGGCCACTAGACTACTACGGATATCTGCAGGCACAGTGATATTATTTACACAGATGGGGGAGCCACTAGACTACCAGGGATATTAACACTTATTATTTTTTTATACAACTCGGGGGGCCACTAAATATAATGGAGGGGGGCCACTACACTACCATGGATATCTACACTCACAGTGCATATTATTTCACACAGACGGGGAGCCACTAGACTACCAGGGATACCAACACTTATTATTTTTTTATACAACTCAGGGGGCCACAAGATTGCCAAGGATTAAAAAAAAACATTGGGGGGCCACTAGAGTGCCAGGACATTAGACATTATCACATTATTTACTATGATGGGGGCACTAGACTATCAGGGATATGTCCTTAACTATTATAATTATTCAGATGGGGCAGAACGAAGCCCTCTGAGCAAAATCCAGTCTAATTTGTGTTTGTACGGCACCCCTGGGCTGTGAAAAGTGATTTTAAATCTGGCCATCTCATCCCTCTCTCTTTGTTCGTGAGTGAACACATACTTTGATTGTGACCCTGCAAATTGTTTGATTGTGAGATTCTTTGATCGTGGTCATGCATCGTGAGGAGAAGACGAGATGAACGGATGAAAAAATCAATTTTCTCAGCCCAGGGGTGCCCTAGGAAGTCAAATGAGGATGGGTTTTGCTCAGGTGACTTCATTCTGTCAAACCATGGTGGTGGTTTGCTGCAATTCTTTCAATTTTTAAAATTACAACCATTTTTATTCTTTGTTCATGAACCTGCAAATTCTTTGATCATGATCGTGCATCGTGAGGGGAGGACAAGATGGCCAAAATAAAAAATCTATTTTCTCAGCCAAGGGGGTGCCCTATGAAGTCAACTGAGAGTGGATTTTGTTCAGGGGGCTTCATTCTGTCGAACCATTGTGGTGGTTTGCAGGAATTCTGTCAATTTTTTGATTTATAGCATTTTTTTATTCTTTGTTCATGAGCTTGCAAATTCTTTGATCATGAGCCTGCAAATTCTTTGATTGTGAGATTCTTTTATCGCCAACATTGTTTGTGAGGGTAGGACAAGATGGCCAGATTTTTTTATAAAGGAATAGATAGGGAAATTTTACCAATCTTTAACATTGAATATCTCGGAAATGGTTTGGTCTTTTTACTTGAAATTTGGAGGGTGTTTATGGCATGTCCTGTGGATGTAAATTACAGGTTTTTATGTGTCAGAAAAAAATGTTTTGCCGGAGCTATGGCATGGCGCACTTTACGTGTTGCGGACAGTGTTTTGCTTGTGGTGGTGGCTTGAAATTGATAGGATACCTAGCCCTAGTGTCTTGGATGTAGTTTTCTGTCATTGTGTGTGTTAAATGTCAACAGGTGCAGAACTGTGCCAGTCTGATGAATGAAAATCTCATACATTAAAATGTTATATCTCGGACATGGTTTGGTCTTTTCACCTAAAATTTGGAGGGTGTTGACTGCATGCCCTGTGGATGTAAATTACAGTGTTTCTGTGTCAGAAAATACTTTTTTGTCAGATGTATGGTGTGGCGCAGTTTACATTCTGTCAGCAGTGTTTTGCTTGTGGTGGTGGCTTGAAATTGATAGGATAACTAGCCATGTCATGGATGTAGTTTTCAGTTGTTGTGTGTGTTAAATGTCAACAGGTGCGGAACCGTGCCACTTTGATGAATGAAAATTTCAAATTGTGACATGTTATATCTTGGACACGGTTTGGTCTTTTTACTTGAAATTTGGAGGGTGTTGATGGCATGTCCTGTAGATGTTAATAGAGGTGTTTACATGTCAGAAAATATATTTTTTGTGGAGATATTGTGTGGCGCAGTTTACGTTTTGTGAACAGTGTTTTCTGTTGTTCTACTAGCTTAACATTTGTTTGGTGGCTGGCCTTGCTGTTATGAATGTACTTTTTAATCATTGGGTCTGTAATGTGGCTTGACACTTACAAGTTGGTGGGAGCGCAGGGCCCTTCCAACTTGCACAACTTTCTACTTTTCTATTCTTTCTTAAAAAGTAAGGAAATTCTATGCAAAAAAACTTCATTATTGCATCAGTTAGGGTTCTTCTACAGTGAAATAAGTGAGGTTATTCAATTTTAGGGTTCCCTCCTTGCACCCCACCCCCACCCTGCCCCCACCAACAGGCATTGGGATGTGCATTGGGGTCATCAGCCCTACCTCTCACCCCATTCACCTACACTGCATCACCTCAGCTTGTTTACACATGGGATGGGGTAAGAGTTAGGGCCAATGACCCCAATGCACACCCCAATGCCTGTTGGTGGGGGCAGGGTGGGGGTGGGGTGCAAGAGAAGGGAACCCTAAAATCAAATTTCCTCACTTGTTTCACTGTAGAAGAACCCTAACTGATGCATTAATGAAGTTGTTTGCATAGAATATATGTATAGATATTTAGATATCTATATCTAAGAAACCAAGGGCTAGGACTAGAAAATATGAAAAATCAATTGTTGTATGTTATTTGTCACAAAGTGGAAATGTAAAAGTGTAATGTACAGTATTTTTTAAATATCTTGTTTTTTTTATACCTGAATGTTGATCAACTGTATTCTAGTATATGTTAATACAGGTATGTATATAACCTGTATAGTTCTGCTTTTTTTTTGTAAATTTGAGTATATACAGTAAATTGTTGTACTTTAGATCAACTGACCAGTTCTTGACTAGCTGGAATAATGACAAATATCAAGTTAAAAGAATCAAAGGGAATGTAGCAATCTAGCTTGATGTATCACACACATATAGTAGGTACATCAATCACATCTTAACTACCGTAGGACCTAAGTTCAACTTTCTTTACAGTTCAAAAAGCTGACTTATCACTTGTATGTGGAAGCTGGTTGTCTTCCACATCCAACTCCCTTCCATTGACTATGAAGACACCGCATACTGTTGTGTAAACAAACCCCTTCAGCTATTCTTGGATCATTTGTTCAACTCACTGTGCAGATTTGAACCATTTCAACTCCTTCTTCTAGACTGAATCCTTCTGATGCCACTTGGCTGTTCTTGTGGCTACTCTTACCCTAGTAGCTGCTTTGCCTGTATTCCTCTGGCCCTGTCTCTAATGTCACAGACTCAGCTTTCTGGTATCCTACTGCCCAGCTGCAGTTGATGCCATATCTGTTGTTCTTCTTGTATCCTGGGCTTCACTGTACCGCCTAGCAATAGGTTTGATACTGTGCACTGTTGCTTCTTGTTGACCCTCTTGTGGGTTGTGGGTGTGGTATGGCTGTTGCCTTCTACCACAGTCTGCTTCACTGTCTTGCCTGGGTCAGAGAATTCTGTTAGTCTGGTGCTGTGGGGGCTTTCTGTCAACTGTTCCTTGTTGCATCTCTGTTGGTTGATTGTAGGCTGGACCTATTCAGCATCCCATAGCCTACAACAGCTACCCATGCACTGCTCTTTGTCCTCCCCACTACTGCTATTTCTACTGATTCTTTTGGATCTGGTTTCTGTCCTATTATGCCCAGCCTGATGGCTTCTCTTCTGCTTCTCCTTCCTCCATCCTGGCCATGATTCTCTCTGTGCTTTGCTCATCATGTTTTGGGTATTAATCTCAGTGTCTACCACCTCATGTCTTAGTGATAACATGACAGGCCCATGAGGACATAACTTCCAGGCAATGGCATTAATCACAACCAGTGGACATATTTTAACTCTGTGCTTCCTCCCTATCTGGTCCAGTGCATTTACCTGTCCTTCACTTTATATAATAACAATTTATCTTTCTATCCTGTCTATCCACTCTTTTATCTTCTATCACTACTGTCACACTTCCTAAATTTAGTGTAGGTGAAATAAGGGTTTAGATTAAGGGCTTAGATTATTAGGAATCAGTTGTAGTCATAATTATCATTATGTCCTGTGGTCTTTAGGCCTAGCCTGTGATGTCCTCAAGTCTAAGCAGCTACCAAGCTCATCCTGTAGCCTAAGTATAGCCTGCAGTGGTTATACCCTTCACAGGGCTTCCTTCAGTCATATGACAGCAACCCATTTACACCCACAATCAGTCAAACATAGGAGGCCTTTGAGTGGCTCATTATTACTTGAACCAATATTGTCCACAAAACCTGATTATGTTTTCCACCTGTTCTCCTTCCTTTAATAATTAATTTGCATTTATTGATTGATTTCTGATGACCAGGTATGTGCCTTAGGCATAGACATACCTATTTTTAGGCATGGCCTGGAAGAGTACAATACAATAAAAACAGTAGTAACATACAAAATATGTGTAAAATGATAACACAAGACAGAGTTGCTTAATCAAAGTTGATAAAACTGACAACTGCAACATAATCAGAGCAGAATATGCATATTAGCAACTGTAGCACAATCAAGGCTAGACCATAGATATAGTGGATAGCAAATGTAGCTGCAGCCTAAATCTCAAGAGGTAGGGGGTAACAGCAGTACAGTACATAAAGTGCATAGTGCAGTACAAAGGTTTACTCCATACGTGGTGGCTGTAGTAAAAGATAATTAAGTGCAGGAGCGCGTACTGGAGAGAAGCAGGAATTCCTTAAGAACACTGAAAAAATGCTTTTGTGGGACAACATCCCTCAACCATTTAATAATGGATTGGCCCCTCACACTAAGGGCTTTTTCAGATATACAACTGCAAATCAATGACACCCACCTAGGTGTACACTTTCTTATGGGCCAGTAGATAGGCATTCCTTCACAGCAGAGTCCAGCTCCTTGTGGGGAGCTAATTATCCTTATTAAATCATTTTTACCTGGGTAGTCATTTCACATGAGATTAAGCAGTGGATGGTTCAGACTTCATATGGATCTATTGGAAGAACTTTAAGAAGCTCAATCTCTTTTTTCAAAGGGTATGAACTTCAGCTTAACCCTTAGGATGCTGACAGAATTAGAACATATTGGACTTCTTGACTGATATATCAGGCCAATGCACAGCAAGGGTTAAAGGGACTTTAGTCATAGGCTACCAGATCTTTAATATGCAAGGATGATCATCCTGTTAGATGCATTCAGCAAGTTTGTAAATCCTTTAAAGTTCTAACTTCCATTTCATTTCTTGCAATAAAACTCAGTCTGCTTGGAGTTGTCCAGTTTTACTACATCTTCTTTGGATCTAGCATCAGCTGTGATTCTCATGTTGAGCAGTATGCTTGGGGTTAACAGTATTGCACCATGCCCAGAAGGATGGTAACCAAAGGCCTTGGATCCGAAGATTTCTTCCACAAATGATGTTTCTTCTCTTCCCCATGCCAGAGGTCATGAACATATTCAAATAGTTCTTTAGTTAATTTCTATTTCCATTGGTTGAATTAAGATCTAGAATGGTAGTTTATTCGTATATTTCTTAGTCTGGAGTGTTCAGTTCTATGGCCTTCCCTTTCTTGTTAGCAAAAGTTGGTGTTCGGGCTGCTCTGTCCATTCCTTCAACTATTTTTGTGTTCTTCCCTTAGGAAATATGTAAGTAGAGTGAAATCCTCCTTAGGAGGGTTTCTGTGAAGCTGGTTGCCTGAAAGGGTGGTAGTCTCATTTAAAGTATAGATGGGCAAAGTGAACAAAATTCACTTTGTGAATTGATTTTTTCAACTTCTGCAGAATTTACAAAGTGTGAATGTGCCAAATACAGGAAGTTTTGAAAAGCAAAATTGCCATTTTTTGGTAAATTTACCAAAACATGATCATGAAGTTGCTATTACTACAAAAAAATTTCAAAATCGCTGAACAAACTTTGCAGTTTTGGCAAAGTTGAAGTTGTTATGGTCCACAGAAACTTTGCAAAGCTTTGCAGAGATAAATTGTGGCCACTTTGCCAATAAAGTTTAACCTCACAATATCTCTAATTTGTAGATATGGAGTTTGAAAGGCTGTGCTCCATAACAACAGCTTAAAATTATGACTCCAACCATTTTCATAGCAACATTCACCTTACCAAGGTTATTGAGCTACTGACCGTACTCTGCAATCTCATCTAGTCTAAGTTGTACAGTTCTACACTGCACAAGCAAAGAGCTTCAGTATTTAATCCACAGTGTGTTTCCCACTGGTACTGTGAACTACGGTTGTTTAGGAAAGCAAACTTTGAATAGAGTGGTATAAAAAAAATTCTTGTTTAGAATCAGGACCAGTTGGTGTTCTGCTGTGGGGAGGGGGAATGGAAGAGGTGGCAGAGAAAGTTGCCACCGATGTCACGCAAGGTAGAACACAATGGAAATGTATTTTAAGGGCTGCAGTGGGTACAGCCCTGCAGACCTACTACTTCAGAAAAGCACTTTGGTGACTCCCACATTCCTTGAAAAGAAATACACAACATGATGAAGTGACAAAAGTCACTCTGAGGTTGCATCTCTGAAACACTCCACTCTCTGCACTATTTATTTCTTTCCCCTGCATTCCCTGACCACTGAAATAAATTCCTTTCCACTCCACACTCTCTCTTAGTGCCCCCGAGCATAATAGTGACACTGGGGATGCCCAATCCTGAAGTGTCTCAATCACAAATCCTTACCCTCCCCCCCTCACTACTGAGCATATGCTGTACTTTCTGCACCAGATCCTGGATTTCGTTTACCCTCCTACTCATTTAGAATGTCAACAAAGAGATGGAGTGCAATCACGCTACCAGGGTCTAAACACTTGGCACTCCTTTATTTTGTATGTGAACTCTAGGTGGTTGTAGCTGACAATTTTTTTCTCAGACTCTGGTGGCTCCTTTCTGAAAAGACAACCTTCACTCTTCCTCATTCTTCTGGCAAGTGCAAAGTCAGCCCTTTATAGCCTATAGCTGAGGGGACTTTAAATAGCACACCAACTTTTTTTTTTTTTAATAAATAAATCTTCCCTGCAAAACCCAAACGGTCCATCAATTTCTTTTGCGTCTGTAGCTGCCCCCACCAGACCCTTCCACTCAACGCTCCCCTCCACAAGCTCTTTCTTACCATTGGAAGCCCAGCACCATAATCCTCACTGGACCACAGACATGTATTCACTCTTCAAAGCTGGACCACGAACTATAGAAACAGGTATGCGCTTCAATGTATTTCAAGGGGATGAAAAATGTTATAGGTTCCCTGGTACTGTTGATGCACTTAGCTGCTTTTCTAGAAATTAGTGAATAATAGTTAAAAAAAAAAAGAGCCCAATGCTGAATGATAAAATTCATGCAAGGATTTTGTTGGATAAAACAAAAAATTCTGGTAAAGACATGTGCTGTTAAGACTATAACCATTCACAGTCTAGACAGCACCAAGTGTTAAGCACTGGTTGAGGACATTGCAATTCATTTTTTTCAGGCTTATCTTTAAGTTAAAAAACAATATATAATTTTGCTCCATGCTTGAAGAAATACCTGCTAGCCTAGCTTGTTTAATTTTACAGTCAACAGTGAGCCATTCAGCTGTGATGAGAGAGTGGCTGGCTGTGGAAACAGAGTGACTTTGGGGTTGGCATGATATGTGGTGAATAGCTGCTTCATTTTTGTTGTTATTACCCTGCGTTTAATTTTGTTTTATTGTTTGGGCCTGAACACATGCTTAACAGCCAAAAGAAAATTGCTTAAGGGTTCAAAACACTTGTTTCATAAGATAGGTCATATCCTCAGTGTACTGGCCAGCATTCCCTCTGTCAGTAACCGTGGGCTTCCTTAACCATTAGACTGCCAACAGAATTAGAACGTATAGGAATTTTGGACTGATATATCAATCTGCATCACAGCAAGGGTTAAATTCATTTATTTATTTATTCTATTTTGGATTACAATACCTTTGAGTGGGAGACCACTCTTTTACAAAGGTTCCACATCGTAAAGGGTGGGTATACATACATTGTGGGTTTAGCAGTATCTAGCTAGGTGAGTAAACATAAACAAAAATACATTGTAAATAGGAAACAGAGATGGTTTTAACACTAGGATAATTTAGGTAACCTTAGCAGCCTAGGTGGCATTGTCAGGTAAAAGACAGTAACCAGCTATCCAGAAAGGAGAGTAGGAAGCACTGAGTTGGGGGGGCATGATGACTATTTAGGGGGAGGTAGGACAGGAGAGTGCAGGGTATTGCAGGGCAAAAATGGGGACAACTCAGGGTAGAAGGACAAAGTAGGAGTAGTGAGGAGATGGTAATAACCTGAAAGGTGAATAAGACCGGGGTCAGAGTGTGTGTGTGTGTGTGTGTGTGTGTGTGTGTGTGTGTGTGTGTGTGTGTGTGTGTGTGTGTGTGGAGTAATTAGAAAGTACAGTCAAATGAGCTTTTCTTCAGTAGGTTTTGTCTTAGCTTGGTCTTGAAAAGCCCCAATCTCTGTGTGGTGTTATGTTCAGTGCCGACATTATTGAGCCAAAGTGGTGCCTGGTAGGCATATGACCTCTGCACTTGGGAGGTTCTTCAGCGAGGGATGGTGAGAACCTGATGGTGAGAGTTCCTGGTGCATCAAGATTAACTTACAGGCTCTGAAAGAGCTAACCCTATTGGCAAGGGCAAGAAGTACTGTAAAAGTTATCTCCACACTAGCTGGGATTTATTTATTTAAAATGTGGTTACCCCTGGGATAGGCACACTGAGCTGGTGATCATTTCCATGTGTGACCCTATATGAGACAGTGACACTAATGAGCATTAATGCCACTTTGCTGCAACTGTCTGCATGGACATACTTAGAAATGAGTCAGTGGCTTAGTTGTCTTTTCCAGTATACAACCAGGTACTGCATAAAATTTAAAATAATAGACTCTCCCAGCTAACAGATTAAATTAAAAAAAGGAAAAGTGTAGTACTGAACAATACTAATTTTCTGAAAACGTTTTTAAAATAGGATTGTTTAATAAAGGTTTTATACGATTTTAATTATGCTGTAGTTATTTTCACCCTCTAGCACAAAGGGCAAAATGGTAAAAAGTAGGCATTCCAGTTGTGTGCACGTTTGAAGTTGTCCTGCAAGTTGGTGCATCCAAATAGCAGCTGTTTGCTGCAATTTCAAACAATGTGGAAAGACAGAAAAGTCAGCCACCTAGACAGGCACAGTATAAAATAAAAATAATAGGCTCTTCTCTCTCACACACAGCCATTTCTTCTGGCTACAAGTTCAACCTGACTTTTTGATTGGTTGGTGATGGTGGATGGTGTGTCTTCATTCAACTTATTTATACTAGTGCTCTGGGGTGTGCGTGCATGTGTGTGTGTGTGTGTCTGTTTGTTTCTGTGACTTTGTGAGGGGATGGATGGACTAAATTGAATGTTGTCTTGATAGTTTATTACTATCCATCTTTGCCAACAGTTATCCTTTTAGGAAGGGAAAAGCTGAGAAAACTGGGTGAGACAAGCAATACATTTTCTGCCACCAATTTCTATGTTTCTACATTTCTTTGCACCAAGTACACTAATTTTATTTATCTGTTCACCTAATTTTAACATGCCATTGTTGCAGAGACCACTGAATGCCTCATCATTTATGTGACATCACAGGGATTAGTCTACCCCACTGCCAAACTGAGATGAAGTAGGAGCCCACAGAAATTGAGATGTTGTGTTTCAGCTGAGTTATAATAGGGATGTTAATTTTAAAAGAATATTTGAGAAAGTGTGGTAGAATGCATTCCATTCTGTCAATTTAATTTTAATGTGTTCTGAAATTTAAATAAATTAATATTAATTACCATCAGAAGCTTGTGGGAGGTGCCAGACTGGAATAATTCTGCATATTTAATTTGCTTTCTTAATTATGCAAATGGTCCATGTAACACCTTTCATGCCAGGTTATTAACAGACAGCTATCCACAATGCCTTCATACAGAATCAAAGTAGAAGTTAGAAATGGGCACTACAAATACAGAACACAGTGGAAAAAAGCCAATTCTGTAAATTTGTCAGTAAGGACAGTATTTTAATTAATTTTGATCCCCATATATAAACAATGCAATAAGGGTTTTAAATGGATAGCTTGCATAATTAGGAAAATAAATGAATTATGTGGAATTATTTCTGTCTGACAGCTCCCCAGCACCTGTAAAGGTAATTACTATGTTTGTATTTAAATTTCAGAACACGTTAACATTTAAATTAAAATTCTCATACTGTCTTAGTGGCAGTCTTGGAATGGCCTGCTCATGATGTGCTGGGGAGTAGTTCACACCAATCTCCATCATGTCTATAAACAATGTGTTAAAGACCATTATCCTTTCCTCCAAATAGCCAACCCCCTGCTTGTGCTGTTGTGTTGTGATTTTTTGTAAACCCTTCCCTCCTTGCCACTTCCACCCCAGTCCATCTGTTGGAATTATGCCACTCAGAAGCACTTGGTATCATTAGTCACCATTTCACCACCACAAAGAGAGCAGCAGTTCCACTATTCTAGCCCAGTGCAGTGGCTCAGTGTGCACACTAATCTTTTCTGGACACTTCAGTTTTTATGGTGCATCTGTGGTGCGATCTCCAGCAGAGCAGTTTGCACACCGAAATTTTGCATACTTTGTAAAAGATTATCCCTTTAAAAAACATGTTGCAGAACAAAAAATAAGCAAATAGGGGACAGTACAGAGAACAGGAAAGATGTTAGCAGGGAGATTAATACTGAATGAGTATGGATGAATGGTGCATACCAAACAGGGGTACAGTCACTTTGGCTGCAGTGAAATATGAATAATGGAACCGATACATCATTTATGTGGCATGATGGGTTGATCTGAAGTAGGGGCCCATGGCAAAAGAAAGATTAAAAATTCACCTCATTATGGCCAAACAATTGTCCTATTTGGGGGGGCAGCAAGATGGCCATGGTGCTCCTGCACTCCACTCTGCATGGTTTTTGTCACTCACTTACTGACTCTAAGATTCCCAGTGGGTGTTCCATGAATGAAACTCATTGTTTTTTTGATTAAATTGATTCAAAGGTATCTTTCGTATAGCTGGGAAAGTTATAGAGTGGTTCTTTTTTAAATAACCATTTTGGTCATCTGTTAGCACCTGCTTTTCATAAGATATTTGCAGTATTGAGTGAGTGCTGGTGGTGTTTTAAAAGCATGATTGTCATTTATCCTGAATGAAACCTATGTTATTTTTAACTAAAGTTCTTAGAAAAGTGCTTTTGGTGATTTTTTTTGTAATTTGGAACAAGTTATTCATTGTTTTTACCTTAAGTGGTCGATGTGATCATTTGCCGAAGTTCAACGTGCAGTCGGATGCTTGCTACAACATTTATTATATTATCAAATCTAAAAATTAAAAGCAAAGTAGTCCAAACTGAAGCTGGAAAGGAGGGCTCATATGCAAGAAAGGAAAAAGGAGATGCATCTTCATAGTCCGTGAATAACAGGAGCTGAGCTGGAGGAGGAGATGTCCGGCACACCAGATGCTTGGACCTGATCCACTGAGGGAGAGAGCCTGGTGGTTCTTTTGTGCTACTTGCACTCAAGATGCTTTTTCCTCATTTACAGGTATGCCATTGTTGCCTAGGGGGAGAGGTGTTGACATCTTAAAGTCAGAAAATTCTACACTCAGAGGAGCGCTTTTCTTTGTTTTGTTTTTTAGATGGATTAACTCCCCCAGACTGAACTATGGGAAAGTGAGACTGATCCCTAATCCGGGGTGAAAAAGAGCAGCAGTGCAATAAATGTTGGCAGAGGCCTTTCATGGTGGTGAACCAAAACATGGCTGAAAAATCTCAGGGGTAAAATATTAAGAGAAACTAAAAAAACATGTTTCCTTGCTGGCTTTGAGCTGAAGAATCCTTGGATGCACTGCTTAAATTCAACTATAAACGCTATCCTGTATAAAGAAGGTCTTGTCTGGTTTAAGATGATATAAATTGGAATGGAGAATATGAACATCTTGGTTTTCAAATGTAGGGTTCTGGGTGCTGTTCTGAATAAAGGCTTGAAAACAAGGGTTTCAAACAAATTTTCCATTCTGCACCCACTGAGCTAGACTTGGTGAAAAATAAATAGATCTCAGACAGAGTGGTTGCAATCTGAACTACCTTGTGACCTGATATATTTGTAAAATAGCTTAAAATGTAAAGAAATTTATGTTATGTGATCTGAACTCCCTGATCTAATCAGAGGAACACTTTATTTAGATTTGACTGCCTGTCTGCCCTTGGACCTATTTGTCAAAAACGTATTCTGCTTATGGGAACCTGCAACTAAAAAAGGAGATTGAATTTGGCCATAGTAAGGAACAACATGAACTTGATATAAAACTCTGCTGAGGCCATTTTTGTACAGGGGACTCCTCATAAATGAGCCATTTGTTGTGCAGGATGGTTCTTATCTGGCATACAAAATGGTTTGAATTTTGTTTTGGTGACTCTTGTAAATTAGAAATCTACAGTATAGTGGGGATTTAATCCACTTTAAAGAGGTTACTTTGCTGCATGTTTTATCCTTATTTTTTCCCTGTTTTTATTTTAAATGTATGCTCTGCTTTGTGGATGGCCAGTGGACTCCTGAGTGGTTTGGAGACTGTGGTTCATACTTTAAATGATGGACTCCTGAGCAAATGGTGCCTGAATTTTTCTTGATTCCAAGCAGACGTGTTCCTGACATTAATTAAAAAAAATGACTCCTAGTTGACTGATTTATAAGCTTTAAATGTTGGCTTTTTTAGGGTGTTGCAAGCTGAAATTCTGGCTCTTTCTGGAACTCCTTGCTTGGAGCAATTTTATCTGATTCACAGGAGAAATGTATTAATTATGTCTGTTTAGAAATATCATATTAATTTCCATAGGGAATTCTAATTATTTTATGTAGTACATTTAAATCTTCCCTTAGGCAAGTTTAGTATTTATTTTAACTTTTGGTGTTTATAATATTATGAGAGACAAATGATTTTGTTATAGAATCTCCTTTAATGAGATCTAATAGCTCAGATAATTAATGGTCACAACAGAGAGTGAACTAAATGAAATAACTCAGTTGAAAAAAAAAGAAATGGTCTGAAAAGACTGTATATCACAGTTCCGTCTAAAAGCTAGATATTTAAGTGACCCAAAGTGTTAAATCTCTTAATTGTGATGGGAGAAGTGGTTCTTATGTATGCCTGGATGGATCTGGGTTGAAACCCTTATAGGCTAGATGGGAGGCCATGATTCCGGCTTCCTTGAAATGTTTTCTATTGGAGGTCTAATGAAGGATATGTGATGAATCCACAGATAGCCACTAAATGGCTGGCTTATATAGGGGCCAAATAATGTGGAGCAAGGAAAATGTATAAAAGATAGGCAGTGGCTCTTGTGGCTTATGTCACAGAGTGGAGGTTTGGACAGGGGTAGTTCTGGCTGAAGGGACCTTAGTGTTTTCCTGAAGAATTTGAGAAGAAGACACATAGATGTCTAAAAATGATGGTTGAAGGCATCTTTAGTGATTCTGTGATTGCAGCCTTATTTATTGTTCATAGTTTTTAGTTTATGTTGTGCTAAATGTTTTCTGCTTATACACAGGGGACTATTAGGTGACTGAGCTGATCTGGTGTTTAACATATTTTAAGGCATACAGTATATTCTAAATTTAGATGTAAAAATGCTAATGGGATTGTGATGAATATGCCCAGTTTTATGAATATGCACAGCTTTATGGATGCTTTCATGTTTATTTATTGTATACTGTAATGGCTACTGCTGATCAATGAAACTTGTACTTACTTACCTCCTTATGAACATTGGTGAACAAGTTTCACCAACATTCATCAGGAGGTAGATTTTTAACCTTTCTGTTGTCATGGGCCTCTACACCTCCTAAAAGTACCATTTCTTAAAACTGATCATATTAGCAAGGAAACACAGCCTAAGGATGACCAACACTGAATGTATTTGAATTATAAACATCAATTTATGCTGAATGAGACCCAGTGTAGACCCTGCGGCTGAAAATTTTCAAGCTAAGGTACTGCATCTACAGCCATATCCTTTCAATAGGAAGATCTTTGAATACTTATAATGTTTCCCCAAGGAGGCCGTCATGCAAATTAATCAATGATAATTAACCTCAACTAGAAAGATATTTTAAGTTTTATACAAAAGTTTCAATTACCTGTAATAGAAAATGTATGCACCATTGGAGTGTCTCATCACATTAACCTTAGGATTAACCCCCCACACACACACATACACACACACATATTACCACACATGCACGGTTCTTCCTTGTGTGTTTTAAAAAAAGTACAGATCATGACTGTGACTGCCTGAGAATCATCAGTCTTTTTTTTCCCAGTGGTCTTTTTTTTCCAATGACATTGGGGGTGCCCAATCCCAGAGTGTTGCATCCTGTGCATCAGTCAATTTTCCCAGACCCTATCTGTCATCACCCCCGCTGAAACACAAGAGTGACACTGGGGTTGTTGAATCCCCCAGTGTTGTGACTGGGAATCATCCTTTTCTTTTTTCTAAAACCTGAAAATAAAAAAAAAGTCCATCCTTGTCTGTTGTGCCATTCTCCCCCACACCACCCCTTACTTACACACTGAGTGGTCCAGCACCACAGCCTTCTGTGAAGCACAAACATTTCTTCACTCTTCCAAGCGGGACCACAAACTGATCATAGTGGAAGGAAAGTGTTCAACTCCTCTCCCAGTACCTTGAGGTGTTCCTCAGGGGTCCATGCTTGGATCCCTGCTATTTATAATCTACATAAATGAACTTCCAAATTTCATAAACTTAACCACTATTCAGCTATATGCTGATGATATGGTTCTGGTGTCCGAGGGACTTCGTTTTACAGAGGTCGAACATAAACTTCAGGTAGACTGCACAACTCTTGAAAACTGGTTTCAGTCTTCAAATTTGATCTTAAATACCAAAAAGAGACAAACTACGCTGTTTAATCCTAAGCCCATGAGAAAAAAGTCTAAAATCAACTATCTAAAAATAAGGACCACCTCTGGCAATGTGTTAACCCAAGTTTCAACTTATAAATATGTGGGGGTCACATTTGGCCAAAATCTTACTTTTGAAAATCATATAAATGGACTAGTCAAGAAATTAAGTTATTGAATAGGAGCATTAAGGAGATCAGCAAACTGCTTAACAAGAAGGGATAGGATGACAATAGCAAATCAATTAATTTTACTGCTGTTTGACTATGGGTCTCATGTTTATACCCATACCAATAAATCTTTGCTTCATAAGCTTGATACATGTTATAACAGGCTAGCAAGGTATGTTCTGAAATACAAATATGATACCCATCATTGTTCCATATATTCAGAACTAAACTGGACTTCCTTATAGCTTCGTAGATAAAAAATCTGGGCATTTTTTTTTCTAATTTATGGATCAGGCTTTCCATCAGTTCTAGCAGAAACAACATGTTTCTCCACAACATCAGTTTAATTTATGGAAAAAAGGTGCTAGGGACTTGGTAATTCCAATGATAACTAACTGATTTGGAAAACTAACATTTCAGTATAAAGCTGCTGTTACTTGGAAAAATTTACCCTTGAGTGTTAAAATCCAAGATATGACCTTTGGACATTTTAAAAGTGAAATGAAACAGGAATTAAGTTTTCACTGCATGTGCAATAGATGAACAAATATTTATGGCTTGTTCTTTTGTATTGTTTTAAGTATTATTTATTGTTGCATGTAAGTTGATGTTGGTGTCATGTATGTTTGAAACTTATTGCTACAACATCAAACCGGTGAACCTTGTAAAGATGACCTTTGTGGCCCTAAAGGTGATTGAAGCTGTACTTCTAATACCCCGTATGAATAAACATTTTTACTACTACTACTACTACTAACTGAAGAAAGAGGTATGCGGTATAATGTATTTCAATGGGGTTTTGAACTTGGTGCCATAGCTTGTTTTAAAAGCTGGGTGTCCCAGCCCTGATTAAAACATAATGCTACAGTTGTCCCCTCCCTCTCTCTCTTCCTCTCTCTCTCTCTCTCTCCCTCTGCCATATTTCTTTCCCTTATCCATCCCCTGCTTTTCTCACTGTTTCTCTTTCTTCATCTCTCCACTGCCTCCCTCTTTCTCTCCCTTTCTCTTCCCCTCTCTGTGTTCTTTCACATATATGCACATTCTCTTAATCTGCCTGTTACTCACACCCACATGCACACACACACACACACACACACACGTACATACAGTCACACGCACTTCCCCTTGTACTTTCTCTGTTTTTCTCTTTCTCTGTTGTGCATTTTTTTCTCATTTATTCTTCATTTACTACTTGCCACCCACCCACTGACCCCCACATACATAAACAGGACCTTGCATTTTTCTCTCGCAGTCCCTCACCCTCTCAGTCACTAACTCCACACAAATTCTCTCTCTCTTCACTTTCCCTCCCTCCCTCCTCAGGGGGTTACTGGGCTCATTCCTTACCTCAAACATTTCCCAGTGCAGCCAGATGCTGAGAGTATAGAAGCTGCAGTGACTTATAGGATGCTTCACTGTTGCTACTTTGTTTCGAGGAGCTTTTACTTCAGATTATTGTCCCTTCTTATGTTACTTTAACCTGACTGCACACAGGATAGCTAAATTGACATGAAGAATAAAAGAGGAAAGAAAAAGAGCAACCATAGCATAGCTAGTAGAGGCCATCCTTCCTGGGATGTGAGAGAATGCAATTCTGAAAACGTGTTCTACTTTTGCATGCTTTGCTCTGTCTTTGTGAGTTGTAACTTGGGGCACACTGCTGCACAGAAAATGACATTCGACCATGACTTTCATTTCTTAAGTTTGTGGTATATATTCTTTTATGCAGTATCAGAAAAATTACTGATATTAAATGGTGCAGCTTCTTAAAGCCCATCCCCACCATTGTCAGTCAACAAGCTCTGGTATTGTAAAATATAAGTATGATATGCATTTTATAAAAACTGGTACTAGACTGCTAGACTTGCTGACATCAACAACAACAACAACAACAAAAGCCTCACTCTATTGCAAGCTCTTTGTTGTGAATACTTTGTCAGGCAATCTGTGAGTGCAGAAAAACAATGCATTCATGATACTGCAAAACATAGTTCATGATAAATTTAGATTTTTCCCATAGTGCTGTGACATCCCCAATGCTGAATTAAAACAATTGGCTTAACTTGCAACACTGATGGCACATGTCTATTCTGCTTTAATCAGTATGTTCATAAATTGTTGAAAATGCAAATGCTGGAATCTTGAAGATTGGTTAAAAACTTCTTGTAGTTAACTGCAGTCGAAACGTACAACAGACCAGATGATTTGTAACATATGAGGAAGTCAGAATTCATTGTAGATACTAGATAAAGGTTCAAAATCAGAACAAGACTGCATTGGAATATGCTTAAGTATTATTGTATGTCAGGTATAGCAGAAAGACGTTTGTGCCACATTAATAAAATAAACAAAAAAAGTATTTTCTTTTTAAACAGTGGAGCTACTGCCATAGCTAACGCTGTTTTCCAATCTATATAACAGAGCTTGCAATGCATGCTCCTGAGGATGTTTTGGGACTTTGCAAGCTGCAGGTCAAATTACTAAAAAGCCATGTGATCAACTCGAAAACTGCAAACACTGCAGATTTCCACTCCAGTTAGGATGGGAGGAAAACAACAAAATTACTGGAATCTTAAGCAGTGTGGTTTGTAATTTGAAAGTATAAATGCTAAGTACCCCCCGCTAACGAACTCCAATTTCATGTGATAAATAAAAGGAGCTCGCTACCTGGCTGAAATTCATTTAGCACAAAGACTGGGAATAGACATTTTAACATCACTTGGAAACCTAATAAACTGTCTTATGGCCAATAAAAATACCAGAGTACAGATTCAGAAACAGTGAGTGATAAAGCTCTACAGCTCTGAGCCACAAGACATCCAAAATGCACATTTCAGGACTCACAGCCATGTATTCATAGTTACACATACTTGGGAATGACATCTGGTTTAAAATGACTTAGTGTAGGTCTGGTTTATGTGTCATTAAATGCCTCTCATTTGGCATATTTGCATATATTTTATACACAGTTTAAAAATATGAACAGCCAATTTTTCATTTGAATTGTATCCTAACTCTTCAACAAAGCTATGGGATGTTTCATACCAATGTGCATTCAAAGACCCTAACTTAAAAACAGGGATTCAGCTTATAACCAGATACATGTCTATGTTTATGCTGACTCTGCACATTAGAATCTATTTTACTGGTTTATGTAAAAACATTTATTTTACCAATATTGGCAAACCATGGAGCTAGTTTTGTAAAATGAATTCCTTCTCAAATCAAACAGCAACTTTTGAAAATGTCAGCTTTACTTAAATGTGTTTTATTTTGCCCAGGGTGGCAGCCTTCATCTAGGGGAGCTGATCAACATTCAGTGAAAAAAGTGGGCTGCAATGCACAGGAATGGTGTTCCAGTACTTGTTCTGCAACCGTATCTCCATTCCTGTACATTGCAGCTGGCCTGAAAGAGAAACATTTTTTTTTCAAGCTGGGTGGCCCGACCCTGATTAAAACATAAGGCTACAGTTGTTCTTTTCCTCCCTGTCTTTCTCTCCCCTCTGCCATATTTCTTTCCCTTATCAATCTCCTGCTTTTTTCACCCTGTTCCTCTTTCTCCATCACTCTGCTGCTTCCCTCTTTTTCTCACTTTCTCTTCTCATCTCTGTGTTCTTTCACATATATGCACACACACATAGAAACACACACATGCACACTATCCCTCCATAACTTCTCTGTTTCTTTCTCTCTCTGTTGTGTATTTTTTTCTTACTTATTCTTCATTTACTTCTTGCCACCCACCCAACAAACCCCATACATAGAAACAGGCACACATATTTTTCCTCTAATTTCTGAACTGGCACCACTTCTGCAAGTGAATAACATTTCAGCCCATTGCATGCAGGTGCAAAACTCAATGTTTCACCTGCTGAATGCAAGCTTTGCACATCTAAACATAATAGCATTAAATGTGTTTTTATTGTGGCCAGTTTTCTTTCTGCTACAATGACTTTGTTTACTGTTGAGGTGCTGTAGCTGCTGAAGCTGCCCTTATCCTTCTGATAATATTAATTTAGTTCATTGTGTTATTGTTCAGTCATGTATTTTTTTTATAATAACTGGTTAGTGATGATTATCAGCTGTGGGAAGAAGCTGTCAAACTCTGTTATACATCAGTGGTTATACACATATATTTATAACAGAGTTTGATTATACACATATGTGTATAATCACCCGGGTATAACAGAATTTGGTTAAGCACCTTTTGCAAAAATTCTAAAATAAAAAAAAAAAATTAAAATCAAAGGAGCCAGTTATTACAAAAATTAAAAAATGGGAAAGTGTGTGTCAGCTTGAATTTTTTGTACACCCTCAGTGTGCGATGCCTTGCCAATGAGGCATCACACACCTCGGGAGTGCAAAAATTCCTTGTTATATACACTTCCCCATGTATTATTCTACATATAAGTAACTCTTGTTTTACAGTACCTTCAGCATGTAATTTGTTTTTTGAATGTCTAATAATCTAAAGCTTGTTGTGAGTGCTGTAATTTTGATCTCTGCTGGAAAATTCAGACAACCTTGACTTTCCATTCTTTTCATTACTCAGTGGTCTAATGCACAACTAATTCTTTGTAAAAAATATCCCCTTTACAGGTAGTTTGGGGAGTCTGAATTCAAGACCCTAGGCTAACAGTTGCCTCAGACACCTTGCTTGTGTAGTCCAGGAGGTCTTATACATTTCTGTCTCCATTTCATTTTTTTAGAGTCCTATAATTATCTGATTTATTTTCTCACTTGCTAGTGGTTGCTGGCTGACCTTTCAACTGGAAAAGATACAAACCCCAACCCCCTCCACTACAATTAGCCTGATTACCATCCCCCTTGCCCCCATTTAATTGGAAATACTATTTTTTTTTTTTTTACATTTCATCTGGTCTTCATGGTCTCAGCTGTTTTTTCTGTTTATTATTTATGGAATTGATGTGGTTCTTGTGTGTTTTTATATGGACTCTTACTGGTTGTGCAGCATGGGGGGGTGATTGTGTGATCTTCTTATCAAGATTTCAACAAGAAGCAATTATTCCAGGAGAAAACAATATTTGCCCAAGTGAAGTTATTTAAGAATAGTTCGAGTCTGGATATGTAACTCAGAGCTGCATTGCAAATGTTCTTCCTTGCCCTAACCTAAGACACGTCATACAATCACAAGGAATGTGCTTTGTCAAGGAAGCCCTTCATTTTTTTTAAGCATGCTCCTCCATGTTTTTTCTTTTCAGATTTACCAAAAGTATTTGCCACTTCATTAAAAATGTAAACAGACAAACTGATAAAAGTAATGCATGCTACTTCAGTGCCCCCACCACACCCCAGTATATGCCAAGGTAACTCCATGTATTTACTGCACAACAGACAGCTGAACTATAAACATAATAAAATTATGCTCCATTGGTCATTACTACAGTTGATTTTTATTTTTTGTGATGGTGCTCCTTTACTTGCTACTACTACTAGTAGTAGTAGTAGTGCCTGATTGATCCTGCATAACAACACTTGTGTATGTGGGGGGAGGGGGCAACCTATTATCACTCATCTACATGTTCTGTGCTAAAGAGCAAACCAGATTTATCAAAAATTATTTATAATCTGTTCCTGCATAATGATTTGCTTGTGTAAATGTAAATATTTATTTATTTTTTTATTTATTTCAATCTAGGATTACAATACCTTTGAGCCGAGACTCTTTTACAAAGGTTCCATGTCAGCATGTGCAACAGTCATCATTTTTAGTTATAAACATATAGTCATTGACTTACAGACATGTAATAACCAGTACAAAGACTTGAGCTATGAGCAAGACAAAGGAAGGGGTGGGTGGTGGGGAAGTGAGGGTAGGAGATCGAGGGGTGGGAAGGAGGTGCAGGGGTAGGGAGAATGGGAGGTGGTTGGAGTGGGGGCAGGGTGGAGATACAGGGAGGTGGGTGAGGGTGGGAGTCAGTGCAGCCAGGGGGCCTTGTCAAGGGAATATGACCAGTGAGGTGCTGGGGTGCAAAGATTGATTGTAAGTGCCGAGTGCTGGGGCATTTGCAGCTGGAATGGTGGTAATGTTAAGATGGGCAATCGCAGGATACAAGCAGTGAGAGGCACAGCTTGGACTTGAAGAGGCTGAGTGTTGGAGCAGTCGCTGTGTCGCTGCCAAGAGAGTTGAGCCAGTTGGATGCCCGATAGGTGAATGATCTTTGTCCTTGGGTTGTGGGACATCGTGGGATATGTAGTAGATGGGAATTGGATCTTCTTGTAGTGATGTTCCTATGTCTAGGCTTAAGGAGGGCACAGACACCAGGTGGGGCGAGACCAATTATAATTTTCTTGGCCGTGATGCAGGTTTGGTATTTTATGCATTTGTCCAGTTGAAGCCATCCAGATTGGGAATAAAGGTCACATGTGTGGGTACGGCAATGTGAGCCAGTGATGAGATGACAGGCCTTATTCAGGAAGGTTATGATATGTTTGAGAGCAGAGGTAGTTGCAGACCCATATATGTAAGACCATAGTCTATGATGCTGACGATGGAGCTTTGGACGGCCACTGCCAGTGATTCTGGGGTTAGGTGTTTCCTGTGCTGGAATAATATGCCTAACCTCGCATTGGCAGACTTCGCAACATTGCTGATATGGACAACGTATGAGAGGTCAGGATCAAGGGTGATGCCGAGGTTCTTGAACGATTGTGTTTGCTCTAGGATGGCTCCTTGTTTATTTGCAATGGGGAGGTGGAGTTGTTTGTTTTTGTTGTGGGGGCTGCAGAAGACCATAGACTTGTTTTTTTTCTGATTGAGAAGTAGTTTATGATTTAGAAACCAGGATTCGATGGAGGAGAAGGCCTGCTGAAGTTTATTTTGTAATTGGATTGGATCAAGGTCCGAGGTGAGGATCACAGCATCATCAGCGTAGAGAATTATTTGTTCTGGGCAGCTGTCCAGTAGTGACTTTAAGAATAGGCTGAAGAGGAGGGGTCCCAGAATGGAGCCCTGGGAGACTCCCGAGTGGACTGGCCTAGGGTCCGCGAGTGTGTCAGTGATTCTTACTGTTTGGGACCGTTCTTCAAGGTAGCTCTTAAACCAGCCAATGGAGTCAGTTGACAGCCCAGTGTTCTGATGCTGGATAAGCAGGAGGCGGTGACTGATGGTGTCGAAGGCTTTAGTTAAGTCAATGTAGATTAAGCCTAGTAGTTCACCGGAGTCAAGTGCATTGTGGATTGTGCCAGTGAATTCAAGTAGGGCTGCGGAGGTGCTGTGGTACCTTTGTGGAACCCGTGTTGTTGCTTGCACAGGATGTTGTATGTATCCAGGTATTCTGTGAGCTGGTCTGAGATGATGCATTCTAGTACCTTGGAGAGTGGGGGTAGTAGGGAGATAGGTCTGTAGTTATCGTGGGCAGTTTCATCATCACTTTTATGGATTGGGGTGACAGTGGCAGATTTCCATCTGTCCGGGAACTGGCTAAGGCTGAGGGAGAGGTTTAAAATTCTGGTCAGAGGACTAAGCACTTCATCAAGTGTGAAAGACAGGATTTTGAGATTGAGGGAGTCATTACTGAATCTTGATTTACCAAGGGCTTTGGTTACATATTTGCATATGGAGGACCAGTCTTGATGGAGGAGGTGGGATTTGAGTCGAGGAAGGTGACCACTGGGTAGAACCCTGCTGGTGATAGTTTTTGGTGGTTGTTTGATTAATTTATTTGACCAGGTGCAGCTAACAGGTGAATGGTCGCTGAAAGAGTCAGGGAGAACATTAGTGTTAGACATCTGTGATGGGTGACTGGTAAGGATCCACAGGGCTGCAGCTATGAATTTTGGGTCCCCAGACAAGTCACTTGAAATGGGCCCTTGTTTTCCAACCCAGCTAATGCCAGGGGTAATGCCAGCTCCTCAAGTGTGCCCCTCCTGAGCTCGGGGCTACCCGGACAACATTCCCACTTCCCCCCCTTTACTGCAGCCCTGACGATCCAGTCCAAGAATGTGCCTGTAATTTTTCCTGGTTGGTGAGTCAACCATTTGTGTGAGGTTAGCTGCAGCAATGGTATCCCTGTGTGCACCAGCATCGACCACAGGCCTGTTGATGTTGAAGTCACCTAGGAGGAGGGATTCGGTGTCCAGTGGGAGTGACTTTACAAAGCCAAGAACAGCTGTTAGACCAGTTTCCTGTTCTTTGGGAGGGATGTTGATGGTGGCAACAGTGAGGGTTTTGTTTTGGGCTCCAAGGAGGATTCTCACTGGCAGTATCTGAGCAGTTGTGGGTTGGAGTGAGGTAATGATGTGGTGCCCCTGTATGGAGTCTTTTAGGTAGAGAGTGCAGCCGCCACCTGTTTTGCAGAGGTGATCCCGCCTAAAGACATTGTAGCCAGGAAGGCTGATTGCATGGTCTGGTACTGATGACGTGAGCCAGGTTTCGACAACTGCCAGGATGTCAGGGCTGTGCTGGCTGGTGAAGGCCTGTAGGGCATCCATTTTAGGAAGGAGGCTGCAGTTGTTGATTGATATGAATGAGAGGGCACCCGAAGGCTTGCTCAGATTAATGGCTTTAGAGCAGAATATGGAACACAAGAACCAATTTCTGTGTCAAACTTTATTTGGCACTGTACCAAATGTCATGTCTATTCAAGCATTACAACTTTTGACTGTTGCCTTGCTCATTTCATGTTAGACATTTGTGTCTCCCTAACAGACTACTACAATAAACTGAGATCTGTACATTTGTCCCAGTTTACCACTATTCATGACAGCTTTTGATGTCAAATATGGAGTGTGATTACTGTTGCATGCTTGTGAAAGCCTCCTAAATGTCATGCAAGTTCTGCATGCACTACCTGCTTCTCTGTTCTCACGTGCTGACCCTTACTGTTATTGTACTTCTGTCAACTGTTCTGGCTTGTGTTCCCCACTGCTTACTGCCCTGGATTCAACTACTGGTGAAGGTATTGATTATCAGGAATACTTAACCTTGGTGCAGAACTGATTGAACTGTTTTTGCACCTCATGCAATTCTTTCAAATATATGGTTCCAATTGCATAGATATGGCAACACAACAATCATGGTACTTAAATGGATAGCTTGCCAGTGTTGTCTAGGGAAACCAGAGAGGCCATAGATAGAATAGCAGGTTTAAGCACTGTCATGAAAATATCATCCTCAAAGGCAGAAATAGTAATACAAGACTAAATAGACAGACTGCAGCTGAATGTGACAATAGTCAGTGGAGGGCATGGGCTCATAAAAAAGACTGGAGAGGCAGGAAAGTATTGCATTTCACTATGAGGCATTATGGAAGTTATAGGATCAGTTTTTTGCAAACCAGGAAAGATTGGGGGGGCTAAACTTGATGTTTCAGTGTTCCATTCCTTTAAGTGATCAGAAACATTCTACTGAAGTGGGAAAATGTTTGGCAATTTCTGCTGGGAAATTCCTCTACACATTCCAATACAGTGTCATGCTATCAGATAAGGCAGACAGGACCGTTGTTTAATGTTTCATATAAAGGATGACACACTCTGATGATACAACATCACCTTAGTACTTCATTTGAATGTCAGCATTTATGGTATGAGCCCATTCCCAGCATGGGACTAGAATACATGACCTTTAGGCCTAGATGCGGATTTGCTAATAACTGAGTCACAATAGCACCTACACACACAGTAAAGCATAACAATTGTTTTAAAATTGAACAAGAAAATGTAACCTTTGCATTACTGCAAGACACCAAGCTGACTGATTGTATCAGAAATTGGAAAGACATTGTGTAGGAAAATTCCTTATTGTTACCCTTCAGTTACCTACATGTCACTTGGTGATGCACTATTATTACATAAAAATATGTAATATGAAGTTAAGTCTACAGAGAGAGACCATGCAGGTCAATAGATTCTGCTAGATATAGCATTACAGAATAAGGGCTATAAGATATGCTCCTGCTAAGCTATGGGTATATATAAAAATATTGTAATCATGAGATACTGAAGTAGTTCAACAGATTCAAATAACAACTCAAAGCAGATTCAGGACATAGGCCTTACTTGCCTGCTTAATTCAGTTGATGTTATTTCTAGGAGAGGTAATTATAATCTATAAATTGTGCATTAAGAAGGGAAATATGTTAAACTGGCTAATTTATGTTTGGAGAAGAAAGAATTTTACTGTTGGAGGCTACTATTTATACTTGCATAGATATGAAATCTGGATTCATTAATTTCTATCACAAAACCTTTATGATAGGGTAGGAATGGATGATGTTAAGTCAGCAGTGATTTCTGATCTTCAATACTATTGTTTGATAAAACAAAACAAATACTCTAGGTTTCCGGAGATAGGCATGAGATAGAAATCAAGTGGACTGTACAATTTAAGGTTTTCATTTAAAAGGCTACAATTGAATTTACATGGGTATTTCAGTTTTAAATGGCTAATAGTTTACTACAAACCCAGCTGTCCTTCTAATGCAACGTTAAATGCTAGAGGATTCTTCTGTATGAAAAACAGTAAGCAATAACGATCTTGCTGGAAACATACCTTGCAATGAACCAATCAAGACAGCTTAGGAAGTCCTGTGTAGGAAAACTGCATTTTTAGATAATGGTATGGGGTCATAAACTTGCTGAAGTCCTGTGTAGGAAAATCGTAGTTTCAGATAATGGTATGGGGTCATAAACTTGCTGACAGAAACAGCACAGTAAAAAAAGGTTACCTAAAAATGCTGAAACCAAAGATAGCGCTCAGCAAAACAATGAGTGCTACCTTTGGTAAACTCGGCACAACACAGAACACACACACACACTGTATGTTTGTGCCCCCCCTCCCCCACATTCAAATAACTAACTCTGTGGGGGCGATGAAACAAGGGGATGAGGAGAAACCTGGGGGGGATCATGAGGAGTGGTAGGGGACACAAGACAAAAAACATAGAGTGGAGACAAAAAGTGCAGCACAAGGAATAGAACCCTAGGACTCTGCCACTCCACTGCTCTCGCAGCCTGAAACTCTAACATCTGAGCCATGACAGCTGCTTAGCCATACACTGGAATGAGAGGCTTTCACCCCTTTCCCTAGAAGCAATATAGCTGCAGGAATAGTGGTAGTTTACTTCCGCTATATTCTCCATTTAGCTAGTTTGCTTTTAACAGTTTTGACTGTACTGTTTTTTCTATGCTGTTTTTTGTTGAACATTACCACCTGGTACCCAGCAAAGTCATATGATAGTCCTGGGGTTGCTATCCGGACAGCAAAAGGCATTGATCTGAGGTACTGAACAGTTACAAAATGAGGAGGGGTGATATATTTGGACAAGGGGGAAATTATATGGAACTGAACTAATGTTTGGTATAGCATATGGCCCTTTTATAGCCAATTTAGTAATTTCAACCTCTTTAGAACAACAGATCTCTGAACTCAGTAATGACAACATTTTATTGCAAGGTCTGAGTAATAACATTATATTGGGAGGAGATTTCAGTGTCCTTTTATCACCCTAACAAGGTAAAACCTCCAAACCTAGCAGTACAGCAGGCCCATTGGTGAAGTAGGCCGAGGCACCATATGCGCCTTAAATTTTCCCACACCAGTGACCCAGGTTTGGGAATGGATTCAGGTAGTCAGAGGTCAGCAAAGGCAGGAAAGGACTGAGTGTTGGTGGAACTGATCACCCCTCCCAGAGTTCTGGTGCCAGAGCAGTACCAGGGCAGCAAAATAAGGGAGGGAACTGTGGTGAAAATTGGTGGGGTGCACCTCTGTGCACAAGTCCAATACTCTGCAGCAGGGCAGGGAGAAAAATGAAAAATGGAGTGTTATGGGGCGTAACAAAACCTAGCAGAGCTGTGTGTGAGCCCACACTGCTGCTCGGTCCCCAAACTGGTCTGTCTCAGATTTGTTGTACGGGCTGGGGGTGATGGCCCTCCCTCTCTGGCCCTGCCAGGATGGGGGAACTTGTGGGGACACCACAGGCCAGGTACCTGTTACCAAGTGATGCAGGGAAGCCAGCTCAGGGAATCTGGGGACTGGACTGAGGCAGCTTCCTCCACCCCAATGCCGGACGATAAAAGGCATATGAAAAAGCTAGTATTGCAGAATGTTATTTTTCACCTTTATTTAATGACTTCTTACAAATGCACAACTTAATTGATGTCTAGAGGAGTTGCTGCCAGGCATACAAAACTATACTGTACATTTACAATAAAGCTAAACAATTTAATGTTTTCACACAATTAGATTACATACTACTTAAACAAAAACACCAGAAAACATAGAGAGTGTAACAACTACTGCAGAAATGCCAAATTAGGTCTTATAGCAATTAATACAATCATTATTATTACCCTGTACACTTCTATTTTGCTTTTAAAAAACTGCACCATTTATAATGTCTGCAGAGCCTACCATGGAAATTGTGCACACCCCAAGCAACTTCCAGCATGTGTGCCATGCTAATGTGGGCTACAAGCTCTGTCATTGGTTGATACATGAAATGCATGGTAATGTTAGTTTTACACTTACTTGTTGTGGTTCAATCATTGATCAACTCTTATTGCATACTTATTGAACATTATGATCCCCCTTTAACAGTGTAGCCACTCAAGATGCAATACTATTCTATCCACTCACTGTACCATGAGTGGATAGACTGTGTTGAGGCTGTCCCCAAGTCTAGCAAACATGCAGTGGGAGTTCATCAAGGAATGAAAACAAACACATTTCAGTGTGGTAACAGCAGTCTGGTTGGCAGTCTGTTCTTCACTTTTAAACAGAAAAAAAAGAATCAGAATCAAACAACCAGCAACATCTGCAGTTTCTATAGAATGCAAAAAAATCATAAAATGTGTTTTTAGGGCTGCAGTGGGCATAGTTCTGCAGATGTCTTGCTATCAAAAAAGCAGCAGCACATTCCTTCCAACTGAACTACATGTAACAGTTGCAGTACAGTCCCCTCTGTGCATGTGAGGCCCTCTGCTCACTGTCTGCATTGGGAGAATTACTGCACTATTTTGTACTCTGTCAGTGGTTACAGCAGGACACAACACACTCTGGTATGTCCAAAATGGCCGCCAGACCATATTGCACATGTGCAACTGCTAGCGCATGCACAGTATGCTGGGGTGATCTTGGTCAGGTCAGATTGTGCTGTGTTCCACTGTAGCCACTGATTTCCTTTTTTTGAAGTACACATACTGTATCTCTCCCATATGACCCTCCCTCTCAGCACCTCCCCCCCCAAAGAAACATAAAAATGACACTGGGGATGCCAATCCTCTGTGTTGAGATCATAACATAACAATGACACTGGGGTGCTCAATCACCCAGTGTCTGTTGGATGTTTTTATATATATTTTTTTTCTAACCCCTAATCACTGACCTTCCCTAGCAGCACCCCCCAATACATAACAGTGACACTGGGGGTGCAAAATCCTTCAGTGTTATGGTCGCTATTTTTTTTTTGTTTTTTACAATTATGTTTTCCTCCCTCCATCCAACCCTCACTCTCAGCATCCCCATAACCTAACAGTGACACTGGAGGTGTCTAGTCCCCCAGTGTCACACTTGGGAATCCTCTGTCATGTTTTTTTTTCACCTGTAAAAAAGAAAACTGTCCATCAGTGCCTTTTGCCGCCATTCCTTACTCCCCACTCAATCCTCCCACTCACCACCAACTATCCTGCACCCTTCAAGCTCTAGCTTAATCACTGGGGATCCAATGCTGTAATCCTGTCTGGACCATGGACAAGTTTTTCCTCTTCAAACTGGACCGTGAACTGAAGAAACAGTTATGGGGTTTAGTGTATTTCATTGGGATTTTAAACTTAACAGCATAGCTTGGGCATTTGTGTGTGTTTTTGGCCCAAATGTTCAACGTGCCTTTTTTGGGACCCTACTTCATTAACAGTTTCACTCACATTGGGCACATCTGTCCCAAAAGGTGATTTTGTGGTCCCTGCATGAAATCACCTTTTACGCAGGAGTTGACCATTTTCTCTGTCCTTGTTAATGAGGTGGAGTAATAAGAAGGCCATGTTGACAATTTGGTGTAAAAATATCAAAAAACAATAAAGTTATGATTTTACATTGTATTTCGCAAACAAAGACTTGTAACTTCAGCAATTTTCAATATTTGTATCCTAAATTTACAATATAGCCATACCTTTACAGGACCTTATGAACGTGACAGCTGTCATTTTTCTCATCCTTATCTAAATGTTTTTTTGTTTTTTTACATCCCAAAGTTGATTTCCAGGTCCCTGCATGAAAATACCTTTTGGGCAGGAGCTGAAAATATTCTCTACCCTTGCTCATGAGGTGGGGTCATGAGAAGGCTATTTTGAAAATTTAGTGTACACATTTAAAAAAAATACAGTTACAAGCCTACATTGAATTTTGAGAATGCAGGCTCATAACTTTTATACTTTTCTATATTTGCACCCCAAATTTACAACACAGGAATTTCCTTACAGCACCTCAGGAATGTGACAGCTGTCATTTTTCTCATCCTGATCTAAATGTTTTGGTTTTTTTGCATCCCAAAGTTGATTTCCAGGTTGCTGCATGAAAATTCCTTTTGGGCAGGAGCTGAAAATATTCTCTACCATTGTTCATGAGGTGGGGTCATAAGAAGGCTATTTTGAAAATTTAGTGTAAACATATTAAAAAAATACAGTTACAAGCCTACATTGAATTTTGAGAATGCAGGCCCATAACTTTTATACTTTTCTATATATGTACCCCAAATTTACAACACAGCAATTTCCTGACAGCACCTCAGGAATGTGACAGCTGTCATTTTTCAACTCTGGCCAAAAATGTGTTTTTACATACTGAAATTTGATTTCACAGTTCCTGTACAAAACCACCTTTAGGCCAGGAGTTGACCATTTTCTGTGCCCTTCTTCATGGGGCAGGGTCATAACAAGGCTGTGTAGGAAATCTGTTGTAAAAATATAACAAACCAAAAACAAAGCAAATATTCAATATTTTTACCCTAAATTTATCTACTGCAGCCCTATCGGCTCTGGACAGAGTTTGTTAGTTTATGCTATGTGTGCTCTAAAAGGTTATATGCTGTTGCTACCTTTACATACTCCTTGCCTATTTATTCCCAGTTCTCAGGAATGCCATCTCCTTAAAGCAGTTTAAAATTAACACAAATGTAACATTACTATTATTGTCTGGCTGTCACTGAATTTGTGCAAAGAGTTGATTGTAATCTTGGACATCTTTAAAAAAAACTGTTCTTTCAAGTACAGGCATCATATGCCTGTTCATTCAGGATTCCAATTTGACCATTCAAATGAGGTCTTGGACTAATAAGTTAGTGTGTCTGTGTTGTGAGTTCCTTGAATAGTTTTCCACAGTGTCAACATGTAAAAATCTAGCTCTTGTAGAGGTACCTTAACTGTTTAGGGGGTCAATTACCTTGCATGTTTTGCTCTACATGATCATTTAAAAAAGTCAGCTCTTGGACTATTATTGAAGTACTGCACCTGTTTTTTGAGTCCCTTAGTTGTTTGTTTTCCAGTGTAAGCATTTAAATAGGCAACTGAGAAAGTATCACTGTACCTGTATAGATGGTCAGTTACCTCTTGCATCTTTCTAAGTGTGAGCAGTTAGAAATGTGCTCTTGAAAAATAATGGAAGCATGTAACACTGCTATGCTGAGGGCCCTTTATGTGTTTTCTCCAGTGTTTCCATTTCAATAGACAGATCTTGTAGCACAACTGAACCTGTGTAGAGGGACAGTCACCTTTTGTGTCTTGTCCAGTTTGTCAGTGGCTAAGCTGGTTGCACACTCTCCTCTGAGGCCAGAAGATTGAATGGGTGTGGGTTCTAGCCCTACACCAGGCAGTAGTGGTAAATCCCAGTACTGACACTGTAGTGCATCATGATGCTGCACTCCTGAGGTGCTGTCTTTTGGATGAGACATTAAGCCAAGGTCCAGTCTGCCTGTTCTGGTGGTTGTTCAGGTGGACGTCAAAGATCCCATGGCACTTCTCGAAAAGAAGAGGGGAATTATTATTGGGACATACAATCAGACAGCAAAAACAATAAATACAAATCAATATACAAATGGGGTAAGATGAATTAAAAAACACAGAAAAAAATTAAAGAAGAAAAAAGTGAAAGAAAACAGGAAAATGGTTAAACATAATCATAACAAGAAAAAAATGCAACACTGTCATCCAACGAGTCAAGAGAACAGATTTCTTACAAACTTTAACATCAGCATAATATATGGAAGGGAGACTGCGTTGGACCATCCTCACAACTTCAATGTGTGGAATAACCTTCTGCTGCATAGTGAGAACACATCTAGCTTGCCACAAATAATATTTACAAATAGCTAGGAAAACTTGCAAAGTTCCAGTATGAAATTTAGACCAATCAGCTGCATAATCACCAAAAACCAAAACATGATAAGTGACACAGGAAAACAGGGGTTCCTGCCAAGCCACACTTAAAGTCTACCAAAACTCTTGGCTATAAGGACACTAAACAGGAAAATGAAACTGGAATTCAATAACTCCTGGGCAGGTTTGTTGAGGATAAAAGTGGTCCTCCACACTTTTATGTTTGTGGGGACCTCTGTTGGAAATCATCCCATGTATCCCAAGCCACAGTAAGTCCCACATTGGAGCAGGCACACATGGGTTCATCAGTTGAGTCAATGCAGTGGGAAGCAGGTGGGATGAGCAGAATTTCAAGGAACCTGGTGGTGCAAAATTCCTAGTAATAATATGATAATATAGATTATGTCTGCTCATAGTAACAACTTCTTCCAGTGTCTGTTTCCAAACTGATATTTTAGAAAAGGCATGGAGCTTATACATGAGAATCAGTGGGACATAGGCCCATCTATTCCTCACAGGGAAATCATTTTTCCAATCGTGGACAAGTGGAACAATCCACTCCTCCAAAACTGGTGACTAAATAACCCTGGTATTTCATAAAACAAGGCAGTAATTCAAATACAAAAAAAACTATACAGGAAGGCAAGAGGGTTGATCATCCATACCCCTCCTCTTACTATAGGGGTAATAGGTGAGATCCATTTTTATCAAGTTTAGCCTAGAATCCCAGAAGCCCTGAAAAAAGGTACTGTAAAGCTTTTTCTCCAGTTGTGAAGGCTATTGAAAAACATAACTGATAAAAAGAAAACATGGTAATAATAGTGTTTTAATGAGGTATACCATCTTCTTTTTGGATATAATTGTATTCTTCCAGACAAATAATAAGGCATCAGCCTTCTGAAGACAATGTTGCCAATTCAAAAGAGCAGGGTCTTCACAATTAAATCAGACTCTCAGGATCTTCACAGGGTGAGAAGATAATGGAATAACAACCAGTGCTCGAACCAAAGCAGCTGGCAAAGTCGAACATAATGAGACTGCCATACTGTTGGCATAACTGTTGCCATACTGGTAGCAGTGTCAGTGGCTCAGTAGGTAGCACCCTCACCTCTGAGGCTGGGAGATCAGAGGGCTGTGGGTTCAGTTCCTACATCTGGCACTTGGGTTAATATCCCAGTACTGACACTTTAGTGCAGCATGAGAGGGGTGCTGCACTTCTGAGGTGCTGTTTTTCAGATGATGCATTACACAGAGGTCCCATCTGCCTGGATTGGTGGTAGTTCAGGTGGATGTTAAAGATCCCATGGCACTTATTGAAAAAAGAGTAGGAGAATTTCCACGGTGCCCTGGCCAAATTTCCCTCATTCACTAAAAATACCACCAACAGCCTAATCTGGTTCAAGGTCAGTTGGCATTCATTTGTATCCCCCTCCCCCGGGTCATCCTGAAAATAGGCAGGATTTGTCTACTGCACTTACCCGGTCAACAAAAACAAAATAAATAAACAAATAATTTAGACAGGGACCAGATATTCTGGAATAATCAGTCAAGGTGTCCAACACAGGAATGCCGGATGAGTGATCCTGTAAGACCACACAAAGATTATCTGCATGAATGAGAGACTTAAGCTCTGGAAAGTCAGGGGCCAAAGAAATACCTCTTATGTCAGGGTTAGACTGTAACAACCTCAGCAAAGGATTAGTAGAAAAAATATATAAACAAGGTCTTAAAGGGCAGCCTTGCTTGACTCCAATGTGGACCGGAATGGGAGATCACCAGCCGTTGACATAAGGGACTAATGTGTCCTGATCATGCAAAACAAAATGTCAACATATAAAATGACCTGGCAATCCACATATAGCAAGAGTGGTAAACAAAAACTGATGATTCACACGAGCAAATGCTTTGGATTGATCCAAAGACAAAATAAAACCCTCCATCTTGTTCTTGAAGCCCTGGTCAAAGAGTTCCCGGAGTAGGATTAAATTATTCTGTAAATGTCTCCATTGTATGGCACATGTTTGAGTTGGAGAGATGAGAATCATGGTTACTAAGGCTAGGCATTACAGAACATTTTAGAAAAGATCTTCTGATCAGTATTTAAAAGACATAAAGGCCTGAAATTACTTAACTTTTGCTATGCCACGGACTGACATATCAGTCAAGAATGCCTATACATTCTAATTCTGTTGGCAGCCTAAGGGTTAATAGAGTCTTCAGAAGCAAATTATTTAATACATTTTATATATTTAGAGTGTTTTAATAAAGTTTTGTCAATTTTCTTATAAAGGAAAACCAGAACTGCCTGCAAAACTGAAGGAGCAAGCAAGCCAATTCATTAAAATAATTGAACAAAAATTGCAAGGTGGGGGCAACATAAAATCATAATTTAACATAAAACTCAATTGGGAGACCATCACTCCCAGGTGCCATGGTCTTCTGCAACCGATTAATAGCAGCCTCAACCTCCGAGAGCTGAACAGCTGCACTAGAGAAAACATCATGTCCTGTGCAAGATGGGGTACAGAAATGGAATTCAAAATATTTTCAGAATCAGGGAGGGTATGAAAGGTACCAAAGTTATCAGTCACATAATCATAGTCAGACTGCAGTATATCATCCTGACAAGCAGCAACAGCCTCGCCAGAAGGAAAAGAAAGATTATACATGAACCTGGAGGTATGTAGTTGCTGATTGACTTTAAAGCAGTGACCCTCAATCAAGAATGGCTCAGGAGCCACATGAGCAGTCAGCATTAGCCAAGGAGCCACAACATACACCTCCCTAGTAAATTTTGGTTAACACACTCCAGTGTAAAATACAATTTATTTCATTTAATAAACATTAGTTAACATTTGTACACTCTGAAAGGGTGCAGCCTGCAAGAAAATTTGCAATAAACTTTGAAAATAATGCTTACTGGTTTACAATGCAGTGGTATAATAGTGCACCCTGGTTGGTTGACACTGTATAGTGCTGTAACTATTTGCATTGCTTATTGGGAAGAGCTGCAGGTGATAAGCTAAAGAGCCACTTGAGGATCTAGAGCCACAGTCTGAGGATCACTGCTTTAAAGTGATCTAAGTGCTGCTTCCTCCGTTGTATGCCACAATTAATTTCATGCAACAGTGAAGAGGCCTTATCATAATGCACATGCTTCATAGATGATTTAATTTCATTAATAAAATCCTGGACATCAATTCCAGTAAAGTACATACAGGAGATTGGTTTCTATAATCGAGACCTCAATTTGAAATATTGCTGGCACTTCTGACTTTTCCCCTGTTTGGCCCAGGATTTAAACTGGGACTTAAAGTCACATTTAGTGTCCTCCCACCACTGGGGGACATCATTCTATGTGCCTAATACTGACCATCAGTCACTAAAAAGCTGTCCCCATTTGTCAAACAGGAGAGAGTTATCTGAAAGGGAAGCATTTAAATGCCAAGCAGAATGGGGAGAAGGAAAGTTCCACAGCAGAGTGCAGTGACAACAAATGGCAGAATGGCCAGAAGTCTCTACCAGCACAGTTGTATAGCTCGCCTCAGTCAAAGTAGAAGAGAGGAAGAGGCATCAAGCCAAGTGGCAAGGGTACCTTTGTGGAAAGTGGCCCCACAGTTCAGGGATCCCAGTGAATCATTTGAGAGAGAGGCAATAGAAATCATCTCAGACAAAAATGCAGAGTCACAGAATGTTTTAGCAGATGTAGAGCAGGGCAGGAGCATACTGTAATTAATGTCCACACCCAAAACCAGTATGGAGGTAAGGTCTGAGTTCCTTAAATAAGTCAGTCCTACCAGTCTTTGTTTGGGGTGCATAATGTTAATAAGGTGCATGGGGAAGGTGTCATACAGGGTATCTAGTAAGAATGCTCTTCCAGGGGCAATGTCCAAAAGATATTGAACCATACAGGGAAATGAGTGGAAAGGAATTCCAACACCGTTGCACCTATCAGGGCCAGGGGACCAAAAGGAGGGACCATGGTGCCACGGCTGTTTCATAGTCCTCAGGTCATGGAAAGTCTTTAACTAGGTGCCCTGGAGGAAAACAATATTGCTATGGAGAGAAGAAAGAACTGAAAGAGTAATCAATCATTTCATATAGTTCTTGATGCTGTTAGTATTCAAAGAGACACAGGAAAGGTGTGGTCCTGGACACATTGGAAAATCAGGTGATGGGGTTATCAGACAGATTCTTCATATGTGATCTATTCCAACAGTGATGAGAAGCAGCGTCAGAAGGAGCAGAGTCATGGTCAAAGCTCAAGTCACTGACTGAGGAAGCCACAGAAAAAAGCTCAGAATCCATGATCTCTTCATCAGAATCCCCCTACTGTTTTGTAGGCAATAAAACATTGCATCTGTTCTCTAGAATGGGAAAATCAAGAGGAGCAGGCTTAACTGTGGGAGCCCTGCAGCACTGTTTTTTGCATGTCTGGATTTGAAACAATGGTGAATCCTGTGGAGGGCGAGGCATTACAGAAGACTAAGAGGGAAGGGTTGTATGTTGCAGTTCCTCAAGCCCCACGGAAGTATGGGGGGGCAGGTCAGGAGTGGGAGGAGTAACAGGCACAGAAAAGACTTGCTCCACAGCCTCTGGAATATCCTCTGATGGCTATAAGACAAGAGTCTGAATGGGGCAGGGGGGCTCTTCTAGAACTAGCAACTGCTGCACCTTGGGCCTGTCCCCTTGCAATAATGTCATACTGAGTCCAGCCCTCTCCAGTATTGTGTGCAGCCCTTGGACTTTTTAAAAAGGAGCCACCCAGTTACTTAAACAGGTTACAGCAAAAAGAATTCAAACAGACAGTGCTGGAATGACTAAAGTCTAAGGATCTATTACAATGGTCTGTGTCACTGACTGAACTCACTTGAGTGGGGGAACCACACTTATATCAAAAGCAGAGCAGGCTCAGGTAAAAACACACCCCTCTGTCCATGCCTATATAAAAACCATTAGGAAGGTGACAGATGCCAGAGCTATTCTAATGGAATTTAACCCTGATTTTCTATCCCCCTGTCCAAACTTGTTCACTATATATTATTGGAAGAGGCCTATCCTGTACTGTATATCATTTCTGTTTCAACCAGCAACATATGTCAGAAATGAAGAGGCATTCAGTATGAAACAGAATTGTAATAGTAATAGTCTTAGTAGCAGGTTTAGAGAGGGGGATTGCTTGAAAAGGGGACCACTGAGGGGTGTTCTTAAGCAAATCATACTTAACACAGAAACGGTCAAAGGTGGGAACATTCCTAAAACTAATATCGAAGACAGTAGCCCCCGAAACATGCAGTACAGCAAACAAGTCATTTGAACAGAATCCCATTGAGTTCTTCAACAAATTCCTAATAATAAACAGTCTGTTGGGAGGTTGTTCCATACCACCCGAATAAAGGAGCCGGACTGCATTCTGCCACTGAGGAGGTTCTTTAATGGAGGAAAAGAGATGCAACATCTGAAATGGTCTGGCAGCTGTAGAAGAAGGAAATGACGTGGAACAGGTACCAGTGTTATCATGTAGAAGAGAAGCAGACAATTTATGAGCAGGAGGGGAACCAGAAAGTGCCCTAGGAGTGTTCAAGAGGTTTGCAAGTGTCAAGAATTAAGAAGTAGAGGCACCGGGGTGGACATAGTCCCTGGGAAATCAGATAACAGAACAAGCATTGTTGAGGGAAGTAGTGAATTAAGAGGATTTATCCAGGGGTTCCTAAGAAACTCCATCAATAGCCTTTCTCCAACCTGCCACCAATAGTGAATCTTCCATGGACCACTTCTTAAGTTGTTTGCAGGCCAGAGCATGGCCCCATCTCCCACCCAAAGCACCATTAGAAAGGGACATACTCAGAGAAGAATTCCACAGAGCAGCCAAAAAGAGGGGTCTGAGGACATGTGAACTAGCAAAGACACAGTAACAGCATCAGTAGATGTCAATGGAGAAGCTGCAGTGGTGGAAGAATGTCCAGAAGTAAGGAACATATCAAACCCCACAGGCACCGGAGACCTCGTCAGCAAGGCAAGATCAGTTGCATAGTTCTGCAAGGCAGAGGCGATGTTCGAGGCCATAGTTTGAGCAGTCTCAGAGGTCAAAGGGGCAAGGGGGGCAGAAACACCAGTCCCCTGTACATTATCAATATGCAAAGATTGAAGCATATGTGGCATCAGGAATCTCCTCCCTGTCCAGTAGGAGATAACTGGGGCAGTAAAACAGAGACTGGGAGATTCGTGGAACAAGGATCAGACACCAGTAAATCTGAACTAAAAGGCACAGGACCTTTCCCCTCAAATAACAAAAAGTGGATGTCCTCTTATTCCAGTATATTCAATAATTGCTGCCTACACAAGGTATAGGCAGCAGCAAGGGGGTCCTCTGAAGAAAGTGCTGCAGACAATCCAGTGGCAGGGGAAGAAACCTCAGAGCATATCCCACCCTGAGTAACTAAGGTTCCATTCCAGTTCCCAGGTTCAAGGTGAGGCATCCGGTTTTGTTGTCTGAACTCTCCAACTGCAGGAGCACCTCTGTGGGGTCAGAAGCAGCCCTACAAAATGATTTTGCAATGCCAATAGGCAAAGCTCCAAATGCAGGGAGAGGCAAAGGGCCAGCAGATGCACATCCCTCCTGAACTCTCCCCAACAGCAGGTAAGTAGCAGGTAAGTAGACTCAAAATAGTAACATCCAAAGCTGGGGTCCACTTTAGGCTTACCAGTGTATGGCTGGAATGTGCCATTCCCAGTGAACTCCCTAGTTGAAACTCACCATCAGTGTCTACCATGGAGGTTGACAGAGCTGTGGTCCCTTACTGGGACTGGAGCACAGCCACAACAGGTGCTGCCGTACCCTGCAATGCAGCTGTATCAGAATGGAGCAGTCGAATTGACTTACCCATGGGATGCCCACGAAATTGGACTGCTGAATTATCCAGCATTTATTTATTTAAGTCTTTGATTACCACGCAGGTGCACTGATTCAGGGGACTGTTTTCAGGCATGACCTGGGCCAATAGTATGGCACAATAAAATACATATTAAAAAACAAATTATACAGAAAGTAAACAGAACAGTATAACAGTATAAACAGCACAGTGTACAAAGTGTTGGGGGAAAATTAACATTATACACTACATATTACAAAGAACTGGGGGAAAAGGGTGTCAGTATGCAGTATACAAATACATTCTGAGCAAAAATTCAGAGACCAAATCATTGCAGTCACAGTCAAAGGTAGCAGTCAATAACAACTGAACTAGCAAAAAAGAGGGTAGTCGCAGAGTGCAATGTTAGGCAAGGCAACTACAAGAGCTTGGTTGGCAGCTAAGGTAGGTGGGATAGGTAGTAAGTTGAAGAAGCTTACCCTGGAGAACACTGGCATTTTGTCTTTCAGTGGCCAGGCTGTAAAAAAGGGTTTGAAAGAGCTGTGAGTGTCTGCAAACTGGAGCGGGGCAGGGAGTCTGTTGCAGAGAGAGGGAGCAGCAACTGACATAGCTTTGCCACCCATTACTATGGAGACTTTAGGGACTTCCATAGAGGGAACTGATGATACAAGCAGACTTCTAGCAGCAGATCTAGCCTTCAGGAAGGATGCATAATGTGAAACACCTCCATCTCTAAGGATGTTGTCAATGATACAGCTCAGTGCATATTCAAAACGGATGGAGAGAGGGAGCCACCCTAGCGCCTGGTAATGGCTACAGTGGTGCATAGAGTAGAGTCCTAGAAGTACAAATCCTCATACATTATTGTAGATGGAGTTTAGACACGTGCTTATGGTCAAAGATACTGTGGGATTAATGGGGAAGCAGTAGTCAATGATAGGTAGAAGATTGCCTTGGGCAATGGCTAATCGGGCCTCAATGGGCAGGAAATCTTTAAGCCGATATGCAGTCCTAAGTTTTTGGTTAACCCGACATACAATGGAGTTTATGTGCTCCATGTAGGAGAGGGAGGGGTTGAGGGCTACACTCAGGTACTTGAAATTGGTAACATTTTCTAGTGCTGGGCCATCGGGTATAAGCACTAAGAGGGAGGAGTCAGACTTGGTGATACCGGACAGGTAAGGTTTGGACCCAAAAAGCATTGTCATAGTTTTTTTTTAACATTGACCAGTAACCTATGGGACAGGAACCAGCTGTATGCCAAGCCATAGTTATGGGATAGGATAAAGGATATTTTTGCCGGTGACTTGTCACTGTAGAAGTACTAAATCATCTGTGTACAGAAGGGCTTCACAGAAGAGGCAGTCTGAGGGGAGGGAGTGTATAAAGATGGAGAACAGTAGTGGGCCAAGGATGGAACACTGAGGGACAACTGTAGAGACAGGGAGGGCAGGGAATATAGCAGGGCCAATACATACAGAGTGGGATCACCCAGAGAGATAGCTCCTAAACAACAGGGAGGTCTCCAGAGAGCAGCCAAGTTTGGTGGAGAGTGGAATGTAATAGAGGGTGGTTGACCAGATGAAAGGCTTTGGTCAGTTCCAAAAACACAGGACCTGTCACTTACCCCATGTCCATGTTTCTGTGGACATGACCAGTAAACTGTGCCAGTCCCGATGTGGTACTGTAAGATTTGCATAAGCAGTTCACTTAACAACATTCCCCTGCACTTTTGATATAAAAAGTCTGCCATTTCCAATCGCTTTCATAAATGAACTTTCTGAAGAAGAATAGTGTGAGTATCAAACCATTGTATAGCCAAAGTCTCACCTGCTATAGTGCCAGTATGTTGAGATCAGCTAGTATATTCCTCCATTGGTACTATCTTGTCCAAATTCAACAACTCAGCAGTTCATGCTAAATCCATATTTTCAGCCTCTGCTACAGTGCAGGCAGGGGGGAGACAGATCCTCAACTTCAGAAGTGTCCATCCTGTCTCCTAATGCAGCAGTTGTGTCCATCTTGTCAACCTTTGATGGCTAGGGGTTCCCCCTACTGCTTGAGTAGGGGAATTTTTTATTAAAAACAAAATCATAAATATCTGTCAAATACAGGAAAGTTTTTCACACAAAAAACATTGCATTGATACCTACGGAAAAAAAAATATACAATGTACATGCACTCAGTAACCACAATGTCATGGTTAGAAAAGCTATGTATGAAACCCCCATACAGTGATTAAAACCAGTTCACAGTTCTCTAAAGGTATTCTGCTTGACCTCTTCTAAACTTACAGTACTCCTGTGTTTTAATCTGTGACAATGTGGATTCAATTATTCTCACCATGGCTAAATCAAAGGACTGTATCTGCTGTAACAAATATATGCATCTTGATTGCCAGAAAAAAAAAATTTGACACATTAAAAGGTCACATTTAAAGTACTAGGGTGATAGTTTTTATAAATACCTGCATAGTCCGCGAGTGTCAAAGTTTCATATGTTACCAATCATAGAAAAGGCCAATGCCATCGCAGCACAAAAAAAAATTTCAAAATTTTTTTACCGCGAGGACATTGTAAAAAGAAATGTTCCTGAGACTCCTCAATTTTATTACACTTAGGTCTGGGGCAATCTCTCTCCTATAGGGATTTATACCTGAGGTTATCTTTTGCTCCCAATTTTCCATAGCAACACAGCCATACCACATCCCAGGTTCCGGGGTCATTTAATAGGTTCAGTGCCAAATGCATTTTTGAAGGTAAGCACCACAGAAACTCAACTGCTGTAACTGCCGTAGTCTCCAAAATGTATGCATAGAGCCATTTTCCTGTAGTTGACATCATAGTCATCTTGGATAACTTCCATTGACATGCCTTGTGGCAAGAGGGTACTGCAAGAACAAGGGGGCACAGTTAGAAGACAGAGGAAGGATGGCTCTAGGCAAATGAGGGAGTATTTTTCTTCTTCATGGATAGGGTGGTGGATGCATGGAACAGCCTTCCTGAGGAAGTTGTGGAGTCAAAAACAGTGGGGGAATTCAAGAATGCATGGAACAGACATAAGGTAATTATAGCTAGAAACCCATGAAATTATTTTTTTTTTTACAATTTTTCTTTTTCTTTTTCTGGAATTTTTTGTTACTTCTTTTTATTCATTGAAAATGTAGTTTTGTTTCTTGTTATGTTTACATTCATACACTACCTCAAAATGAACTTATACACACTAGAGATCACATTCCTAGTATACTACATTGTATTAAGCAGCATTATGCTATGGTCTTGCAAGGTTTTGTGACCGAAATAATTCCACTGCCACTTCCTTGTGGACCATTTCTGTGGTAACAACAGAGCCTAAACAACAACTGTTGCAAGCATTTATTCATTTATTTAGATTTTGCATGACAAAAGCATGTTTTTTCACTTCATTCATGTTTTTTTCATTTTATTCCTTTTATATGGTGAATTTCTTGCTATTTCTTGTTATACCTTGAATTTCTTGTTATTTTTTTATACCTTAATTTCTTGTTATTTCTTGCTATTTCTTATTTAAGAAAAACACAGGTCTCTAATTATAGCCATTAATGGCTGAAAGTATAGCCTAGAGGTTAGAGTAATGAGCTGTGAATAAGCTTAGTACATCCAGCAGACCAGACTTTGGTTTGATTCTCACAACCTCCACTTGCATACTGTATGACAAGGAGAAGTCACTTAACCACCCAGTGCTCCCAGGTCACTCCTTAAAACAGGCACTTGTGCCTAGTGGGCCTAACCCGGTTACCAAAGATTAAAATAAAATAAAATAAAAATAAGTAAGTAAATAAATAAATAAATACATACATACATAAATATAGGTGGGGGTAAGAGGAAGTAGGCTGTTGTTTAACTAGGATCTGCAGCTTATCCAACAGGTAGGGAAATGGCCAGACTTAGTGGGCCACGTGGTCCTTATCTGCCATCAAAGTCTATGTTTCTATGTTTCTATATAAATTCTAGCACTTGTAAATCACCCCAGATAGGAAGTGGCTGAGTATCCCATGCAACTATATAATTCTCCAAAAGCAGTTTAGTCCATACCTGCCAGCGGTGTATTACAGTACCCTGTCTGCATTTCATAGTAGATTAAAAGAAAGGTATGGTAAAAAACTAAGGGGTAAATCATATTCAACCCTCCCTTATTTGAGGTAAATAAGTATAGTCTTATTTTATAGGATTTAACATACTTCCCCATACCATCTGAAAGAATGCACTGCACAGCCTAGTTTCTGGGTGGGGGGGGTATATAAAACTAAGGTAGGTAAACATAGGTAACAAAAATGTTTAAATGGTCAATAATCTCTTTTTCTTGGAAAATTTCCATGACTTCCAGATTTTTCTTTCCTTTCATAAACTTCCAGGAGATTCTCCTAGTTAGTCTGTGCTAAACTTCCATGTCCAAAAGTGAGCCCTAAAATTTTCACTGGAGTGGGGGATATTAATTTTCTGACTATATCCTTGAGGCATATCAGACCGGTACCTATCTCCAAACCAATGCTTTTTTCAGTGTTTATTTGAGCTCATGAAATATTTGAAAATGAGTGAAGACCTTGTAAAGCATTCTCTTCTGTCAATCCCTAATAAATAAGTAGATATCATCCACATAAGTGGCTACTTTTTGTGCTTCCACACCATCCCTTGGAGAAAGTCCTAGTATACTAGCATCCAACATAATCTGCCTAATTGAAGTATCAGTCATGAGTAGGGATGAAGGTTTGTCATGGCAGTCATACACGTCATTGATTCCATGACGTTTGATCTTTATTCAGGACTTCCAGGACTTTCACTAGTGTCATCAGAATGTAGCAATGATGACAGCGCCACAACATTTACTACTGTTTGCTAATGATTTCATGAACAAACAATGAGTCATTAAAATCTCATCCATGACAAACTTACATCCCTAGTCATGAGTGTATATAAAATGGGGCTTAGTGGGCAACCGTGCTGTGCCCCATCTTTTGAAGGAATGGCCTCCCCAATGAGTCCATTTAACAATGGCAATATTGTAGCATCCTGATATAAACATCTGATTCATTGAATTATTTTTTGACAGATATTAAAAGAATAAAGGACTTGATATAGGTAATCATGAGATACTCCATCAAATGCCTTTGATTGGTCAAGTGACAAAGTCACCAAGAAATGTTTCTCTTGTCAACCAAACTCAAAAATATCCCTTAATAGCAAATAAATTATGTGTAATGTTCCTGGTGGGATGGAACACATCAGTACTGGTGTTATTGATGTATCTGCTATTGTCTGAAGCCTATTACAAATTAGTTTAGAAAGTATTTTATAATCTGCATGCAGGAGACTGACAGATTTCCAATTGTGCAAATACTGTTTCACTCCTTTTTTTTGTAGAGAAATGTCATAATGGAAATTCCAAAAGCAAGGCAGGTATCAGGAGAAGTCAAAATAAATTATATAACTTTTCCAAAAGGGGACTGAATTTCCAAGAAAAAATAATATAAAACTCATGTGGAATCCCATTGATTCCTGGAGAAGATCCCAATTTTATTGAGGAAATAATCTGCAAAATTTCCCTTGCTGTAATGGGTGAGTCCAAGGAAACTTGTTGCTCTTTAGAGAGTTGAGGTCTTGGTGCTGTCATAAAGGATGCTAAGTCATTTCCTAGGGGTGTGGCCCTCCCAAAAGACATTTGCAATGAAGTCTGTGCTACCTGCAGCATATCCATATTTGTGGAATGTAGATTCCCCATGGTATCATACAAATCATCCGTAATAGTGGTATCCAGTTGATGGTTGCAGGCCTGGATGGGTCAGGAAAGGGTTGCTTCTTAGTGCCAAACCACATCTCAGCCTCCAATGATGCTGACCGATCATATTGGTATTGAAACATTTGTGACTTAATCTGGTCTATCTGTGATGCACATTTGGGGTAAAGACATCAATTTGTACAACTGATTTCTATATTATAAATATTGTAAATATTCCATGCTTGCCGAGTGCTTACCAAACTGCACAAAAAACTCTTTAACCTCCCATTTGGTGTTAACCCTCCAATTCCAAAGATTATCATAGAAGCATAAGACAGAGGGTCTGGCTTCTAGGAGTAGGGAAACATTTTATTTAAGCTCCTCTTTCCATATGGCCAAGATGTTAAGCCTCCATCTTTTAGGGGTGGACAAAAATCTGGTGGGAACTTTTCCAAAGCCTATTTCACAAGCTAGTAAAATGTGGTCCAAAAATTCACTGGGGCAAAGAATAGAATTACTGGCCAAAAGATATTGTGAGAGGAAAAAAAATCGATCCTGATGGCAAACGTACTTCTAAAATATGTAAAACCATGTTCTTTAGATACACTTCAAAAGGTATCAGTTAAATTAGCAGTCTGTAAAATATTATTTAAAGCATCTGTATCATAGAATACTGTACCTTCTGTTGAACAGAGTCCTTCATTTTTACATCTAAACAACAGTTCCTGCCCCCCCCCCAGATAATATGTCTGGAGGTGAAGAGAAAATGATGTATTTTTTCAAAAAAGTTTTTGACTGAGAAGCATAGGTATTAATAAGCCTCAAAGATAGACCTCTGTATGTGCAATCTAAGAGTAAGGCCCTGCCTGGTAGAATATCCACAGATTTTTTTAATAGAAAAATCAGAGCCCCTGAAACAATATGCCTATCCCATCAGCCATATACATCGCAAAGGTCCAATAAGATGGTCCAGACATCCATTAGCAAGATTTATGTCAAATAAAGAATGCAATCTAGTCTCCCACAGAAAAATGATGTTATATTTGGAGTGTTGCAAATAAGAAAGGATTGTAATCCATTTTTTATAGTTCTTCATACTACAGACATTGACTTAGGCAATGTGTATGAAAACCATATGTAACTTGCTTAAGGAAGAGCTATTTCCCATCCGAACCACCCTTCGAAGAGAGTAATTTTCTTTTTTTCCCATTTTCCTCTTGGTCAATAAGGGAACTGGGTTTGGATCGTCCTCTAGGTCTACTTCTGTAGTAACTCCAGACACTTAAATATTTGAGTTGGGTTCTGACTCTCCCCAATCTTTTGTCCCCGAAGGACTTGAAAGGTGTTTTGTAAAGGGATGCTAGTGTGGACAGCTGCCTGTTTTCAACTACTCTGGTGAGCATCCTGGTACTAGAGGCCTGAAAATCTGAGTAGAGAGGGGGTGTTCTACCACTAAACCTGGATCTGAGACTCCTGGCACAGATTCTGAATGTTTATATGCAGGGCTGAGATATCCTGACCTATCTGGGTAGTATGCTCCATCTGTTTTGAGGGGAAGAGACAGTACTAGAGGTGGATGAAGGGTCTGTCTCCACACTGGGCCCCTGAGCAGTATCTGTAGGCTCCAAGGTGGGGTGGGGTGGAGTGTGGCTAGCTGTAGATGTTGGCCCAGGATCCGAACTGGGCCTAGTGTGGTTCACATTGTCCTGTGCTTTCTTCACCAAATGCTCCTAATTCCAGCCTTCGGTCCTATTTTGGCCAGTCTAAGGACATTGGTGGTATGCATGGCCCTTACATTTGAATACATTCCTACAGACCATGCTCAAAATGTCCCCACAAATCACACATTTAAGACTGTCACATACACCGCTAAGGTGGGTCCTGGAGTCACATTTGCTCAGGCCTTTGGTTGGCCTCCATAAGAATAAACATCCATATCCATCCCTAAATAAACTATTTGCAATATGTTGTATTTCAGTGTCAGTCTGGAACAGCTTAACTTTAAAGCGCCATCCCCCCAATCCAAATTCCCTCAGAATCTATAATAGCTTCTGAGGGGTCCAATACATTACAACATTTCTGCAACCAATAATCAATGTTACTGGCATTCACCACCTCATTCTGAAACATCACAGTAACTGATTTTACTAGGGGTTTTGTAATTGGGTTAGTCCAAAAGGGAACCAACAATGGGGTAGCTTTCAGAGAATTATATTTAGACCAAAACTTATCCAAATTACCAAAAGATTGAAAACTAACATCAAATACATCTTCCCTAGAAATGTTTATGAGGGCATAAATGTCTGTGGCTTGGAAATTCATTGAGTCCTTCAATACGCGTCGAGCCACATAGACTCTGTCAGGATGGTCCGGCAGGCCACCTCTATATTTAATGTGAACAACATTTTTTCTGGGTGCCTGTTCAAGTTTGTTGCAGAATGAATCCAAAAACGTAGGACCTGAAACCCTCTGGGGTCAGTCTTGCTGGGAAGGGGGGGGGGAGGGGGGAAGGGATGTTAGACCCAATCTACATTTCCTCATCTAGCACATCACAATTTTTATAAGATTGCACACTTGGGGCCTGCCCCATGCAATCCATAGGTTCAGGCTGTGCCACAGTGCTTTTGTCTGTCTGAAGTGACCGCATACCCTGTAAGGCATCGCCAGGGATCCCTGATACAGGAGCGGATTGAACACTGTCCTGAACATTCTGTAAATTAGAATTTTGTTAAAAGGAATTAACCAGTTTTACCTGAGATACTGTAGAGCTTCTCAGATACCATGCATCCTGTTCAGTAACCTTGAGTGAAGTCCTCACCTCTGCCCTCTGATCCGATGTGGACAATCCGTCCAACTGAGCCTCATGCCTAGAAGATGAACATGCACTTCCAGTTGTGAAAAATTGAACAAAGCCGGGTCCAGTGTCCATTTTCTGTCTGCAGATTGAATCCAGCCCACCTACATAAGAGCTCTCTCAGGAGACCAAGTGGCAAAATCAGTAGCAGCAACCGAATCAGGTAATCCAAAGGATCTCTTCATGTGGCGTCACACTGTCCTTAGTTCTGCCATATCCTGCTTGTCTGCCTGTTGGTTTTGTTTGTCTCCTACTGTGGATAGTCCAGGTGTCGATTTGACTGGCAGTGCCATAAGGGAGTTGTCCTGCACCGAAATTCGGTGTTGTAAACTCAGATCAGAGACCCCTTCAAGTCCCTCGGTCTGGCATGTTTCATGCATAGTTCTACCCTCCAGGATTTCATCGCTCTCACTGGTAACCCCATTACTGGACGTAGATGCCATCTCCATTTCAGAGTATAATAAATTATCTACCAGATCAGAGGTAGTACAACTTTCAATCATCTCCATCTGCATTTCCATAACCGTTGTCTCCATATCTTTTTCCTCAAGTCTTACATCGACTAGGAGTGAGGACAGTTCCCCAGTCTGCTGCAGAACCTCCTCCACCACACCTGAGTCTGCTATCTTGGACAGTGGGCCAACAGCTCCCCTGCCAAAAGTAGGGGACTTTTTATTGAAAAGTGAGTTGCATGACAAAAAAGAGAATACACACGAATATACAATACAGAAGAATATTGCTTAATTTTAAAGAACCTCAATCATGACATTATCTGTTATAAGCATTAATAAGCATTACAGAGTAACAAACATTCTTTCCAGTTAGAATACACTGGACATCTCACCACTAAGAAAGCTTTATGCAATACATTGTTCCATATATATGTGTCAGGTCTTTAGACTTTATATTTCCTTACTTTGCCCTCTATAAGCTTGGCAATGACACGTTGTCAAAGGGGACTAGGGGCTCAAATGAATTCAGTGCTCACTGTTAACCCATAGACATTTAACTTTTTCCAATGGGAAACATTTTAGGTCCCTTTGCATAATGGCTGACATAGCATAGTTTACATTTTTAATTACATCTAGGTGTGATACTGTTCTCTGCTGTGTCACTAAGATGCATCTGGACTCCAGATATAGCAATATAAGACAGCTAGATTAATGTACAAGGTGTCAGTATTATATTTCCCCCACCCACTGGGGAAGGAACCATAAAATAAGAGTGGGTAGGTAAGGCTGGCAAAAAGTGGCTCAGCCTATTTATTTGCCACCAAGGCCCATAAAAGCTTGACATAATCACATCCTAAGAAGAGCTGTTCTTGTGTTTCTAAAATAAGGGGACAAGAGGCTCTAGGACAATATCTCTCAGTAAACTGTTTATGCTTATTATTATTTTTAATGCTGAATTTACCATAGTTCCCCAACCAAACACTGTCCCAAATGAAAGCTGGCATTCTAGGGTTCAGGAGCTGCTTTATTATCCCATTAAGTTTATCTGCTGGGCATTGTGGGAAAAGGATCTCCTGTCTTCTTTCTGCCTGTAGTAAAGCTTTATAGATGTCCTTCCTATCTAATGTTTGTAGCTGTGAGGCTGTACGGCTCCATTTTATAATGTTCTTCAATATTTCCAACCCCTACCTGGGTAACAATGTTATCTGATTGAGAAGTCTTGGTTTCCTCTGCATCCATGGGGGAATGCAGGGTGCTAAACATGTCATTACCATTGGTTTCCGCAGTCTGGTACCTGGCTTTAATTCCAATCCCAAGTTATAACAAACAAAGATGCTACTGAAGAAAGCTACAGGATGCACCCCACCAATGCCCCCCCCCTTGAATACTTCTATAGGTGAGTTCTCTTTTTATGGGAGTTTAGCCTATTTCCTCCCATGGCCTGGATGAACACACACTATATAGAGCAGTCACCAGTTCTTGCCGGGGGGGGGGGCATAACTTCCGTATAGTAATATTGGAATCAGTAAGGTTTTAATCAGCAATACCCTTATAGCAGAGTCCTACCTTATGGCAACCTTATTCATCTCAAGACCTGTCTTAGGCAGATAGACTGGTCCTTGATTTACAAAACTCAAGATGTTGACCTAGCCCTTGATTACTTTATTTCTACTTTCAACACTGCCTGTGACACCTATGCACCAGTAAAAAAGCGCAAAATCAAAGCACTCACAAATCCCTGGCTCACGGCGAAGCTATTGGCACAACTCAAAAGTAGGGATCACCTTTGGGCCACTGCAAGAGCTACTGGCACTCTGTCAGACATTCAAAAGTATAAACAGGCTCGTAACCACTGTACTAAACAGATCCGCTTGATGAAGAGCTCCTACTTCAAGAATGCCCTCTCCAACTCCTGGGGCGAAGGGAAACTTCTGGGACAACATAAAGAATATCATGGGTCAGCAGTCCAAATCCTCTCCTACAATAATGAATGTGGATGGAACCACTACATTAGACCCAGAGATCATTGCAAACACCCTAAATGATACACTCACGGACCTTAGTAGTGTCCTCTCATCTGATTCTTCACTGATGCTGACCCTCCAATTTCTACTTCTACTACTGCCTCTCCAGCCAAACCACCCTTCCATTTCAAACTAGTAAAGGCACATGAAGTCTATAAATATGTAAAGAAGGCCATTTCTAAGTCCTGAGCAAACAGCGACACTATTGACCTTAAACTTCTGTCCCTCGCTCTGGAGGAAGTACTGCTCCCCCTCACAAAAATTTTCAATCTCTCCCTCTGCTACAGCCAATTCCCTAGGAAATGGAAAGCTGCAGTTGTCACTCCGGTGCACAAAAGTGTTGATAAGTCACTGCCTGGTAACTATTGCCCGATATCAATACTACCACCTCTCTAAGGCCCTTGAGCAGCTTGGTGACGGACCAACTTTCAGACTACCTGGAAAAGCACAACATCCTATGCACTCAGCAGCATGGATTTAGGAAAGGGCACAGCACATCGACTGCCCTACTTGAATTCTCAGGAGCAATCCACAATGCCATGGACAAAGAAAACCTAACTGGAGCAGTCTATATTGACTTAACCAAGGCATTTGATACAGTTCACCATGGCCTACTTATCAAACAACTACTATCCCTAGGGCTCTCGCAGGGTCCTGGTGACTGGGTAAAAAATTACCTTGCTCAGCGCTCTCAATCTGTAAAAGTAGCTGGAGTTCTCTCAGACTCAAAACCGGTTCGGCTCAGGAGTTCCCCAGGGATCCATCCTGGGCCCCTCCTTTTCAGCCTTTTCTAAACTCTCTCCCAAATCCTGCCCTGAACAAATAATCCTCTATGCCGACGATGCGGATTCTTGCCACTCATAAAGATCCAGAACCTCTTACGCCTCAACCTTCAGCATGCTTTTTCAAAGTTGAGATGTGGTTCCTTGAACATAAGCTGGTTCTAAACCACAAAAAATAAATCCATGCTCTTCTTTAACCCACAAACAAGAGGCAGCAAGTCCCACTCTATTAATACATACCTAGGAAATACCCTTGAACAAGTGCCATTTCAAATATCTTGGAATCAACTTTGATCAAGGCCTAACCTTTGCAACTCACATGGATAGTACAGCAAAAACTATTAATCAGCGAATTGGAATTCTGTATCAGAACAGACAGCTTCTTACCCATTCTGCACTGAGGATTGCCATCCAATCCTCTATCATCTCTGCCACTACTACAGCACTTAGTCGCATTACAACATCCCTAAATAAGGCCTGTCGGTTGCTCACTGGTGCACACCGACTTACCCACACATGTGAACTCTATGCTGACTTAGGTTGGTTGCAACTCTCAAACCGGATAAAGTACCTTACCTGCCTGATGGCGAAAAAATCCCTCTGGGCCTCACTCCACCCTGTTCCAAGACCTGTATCCGAGCGAGCAACCATTTTACCAGAAGATCAGAACACCAGCCTCTCCAAGTCCCCCGATGCCGGACTTCTCAGGGACAAAGATCATTTGCCTATCGTGCCCCCAGCTGGCTAAATGCCTTCAGCACTCTATTACTGCCTCCACCTCTCTAGGTATTTTCAAATCAAGGCTTTTCTCTCACCTTGCCACCTCCAGCCCCTGTGACTGCCCTGATTAAACCTCCTATTTTCTCACTACCCACCCTGTCCCGTTATTTGACAAAGACATGTTTGGAAACCTTTTCTCCTGCTATTGTCTGCTCCCACACCTTTCACTTACCCTCTCTGTTCTGGACTTTTTCCCTATTTGTTTCTCCTAATCTGGCATGACCTCTTTCTTGTAATAATAATGTGATTATTGATATCTCATGTCCTTTTGCACAAATGATTTGATATGTATTTGTATATGTTTTCTTGCTCTTGACACAACACAAATTGTTGTGTTATCTATGTAACCTTTTGTGCTGTACCTAATTGACGTGGAACCTTTGTAAAAGAGCCTCTGGCTCAAAGGTAGTAATTCCTAGAACAATAAACTAAACTAAACTAAACCCTTTTGTTTATGGCTATCTGGTGCCGTTTCCATTCTGATACTGGTCTGTTGGCCCTTGCTAACACTTTTTCCACAATTGATCTGGGCCACATTGCTTGGGTCAAATTCTATGCCTATTATGTTAACTGGGTCTTCAGAAATAAAAACCCTGGTGAATACTTTATTAGTTAGGAGAGGAGTGTTTCCTAGAGTTATTCCTCTACTTTGCTTATAGTTATTTTTTCAACCTGATATTTTTTCAAATGTCTCTATCAAAGTGACATTGCAGGTGCTTGTAACAATAGTTACAATGACAGCATCTGCACAGGCTAAAACCATGACAGGCGACAACCCTGTGGCTAAAGAAAGATGTATAATTTTATCTTGCATCAAGATCTGTCTGATCAGAACATCTATACCAAAAGCATGTAACAAGGGACTGAGAGGGCAGCCTTGCCTCACCCCTCTTTTAACTTTGATTTTCTTCCCAATAATTAACATTTGGATAAGCGTAGCCTTGCTATACATCAGACTTAGACATCCCACAAAAGTGTCGGAAATTTCAAAGGCTCTCAAAGTAGCAAATAGGAAGCTATGTGCCAGCCTATCAAAAGCCTTCTTTTGATCTAGGCCTAGCACAAATCCTTGGCTATCTTCATTACTACCTTTCTGGAAAATCTCTCTCAAAACTATAAAGTTATCTTGCTGACTTCTATGTGGGATGGCACAAGTCTGGGCAGGACTAATTAATTTGTTGCCCACTCTTAAAAGCCTAGACAAGATGATTTAACTTAGTATTTTAAGGTCTGTATTCAACAGGCTTAATGGGCTCCAGTTACTTAAGTCATTATGTGCCCTTTTTTTATGCAATAATAGGAGAACTGCAATATTCATAGAGTCACGTAGTGTTGTGGACTGTAACATGTGGTTGAATAATATTGCCAATGTTTGGGGAAGTTCATCACAAAATGTTTTATACAACCATGAACCAATGGCATCAGATCCCAGGGCAGTTTCATTTTTAAATTTTTGAATGGCAAGCTGAACTTCATCTAGGGTGATATCCTTAGTCAAAATCTGGGATCCGGATTCTGACAGTTGTGGTAGGTTCAAAATTTCAAATTCATCTGCAGATCAGGTGACTTGGGGGTGCAGACCCAAAGAGCAATTCTACATGTCACTCCACCTCCCTCAGAATATTAGTTGGTGAGGAGAATTTGTATCCTGAGGCTGTAATAAGCTTAGATATTACTCTATGGTTGACCCAAGACTTACACTCTTTGAAGGGGTCCATGGAGCCTTTTTTCATGTGAGTTCCTGATTTAGAGACTTGGCCCTATCATATTGCAAGTCTGACATTTGTTTCTTAGTTATTTTAATCTGGGAACTGTAATCCATTTTATTAATTTCAGTTTGGGAAATGAGATGCTGTAACAGGTCTCCAAGTTGGGGATATCTCAGGTAGTCCTTGTTCATTTTAGATTTAGATTTTTCTTGGAATAGAGCCTGCCAAGACTTCTTGATATCCTCCCACCAGTCTGTTAGATCACCATAACACTCTACAACTGATAGCCTGACAATCCAACCTCTCCTCCATGCCTTTAAGATATAAGGATCATCTAGCAAAGCTTCATTTAGCTTCCAACTGCTTTTTTTTTTTTTACATCTTGGAGAATTGGCCCAAATTATTTTGACCAAAATGGATTTATGGTCCGAAAATTCCCAGGCATGTGTACAGATATCCTGTATGGAAAGGGTGGGACAAACAAAGCTATGATCCATTTGTGTAGAAAGACAGCCTCTAAAATGAGTATGACCCCCTGTTGGGAATATACATCTGTAAGAATCTATTAAATTGGCTACAGAAATGATGCCCCATAGTGCATGGGAATCTCAAAATAATTAGTCAAGTTTTTAATCCTCTATCAGGCTGCTTTAAGCTGCAGTTAAAATCTCCTGCTCAGAGGACCAAGTATGATGTGTGCAAGTAGGACTGTATTTCTTTGAATATTGCCACCTTTTAAGCTTTTGTCTGAGGTGCGTATATGGAGATCTGTCTGAACCTCTCTAGCCAAAAACTGATGTCTAGCATCAGCGCCCTCACTGGGTGTATGTCTTCCAGTCTGAAGACTTTTAGTTTTGGATTAGAAAACAAAATACCAATGCCATCACAGGTGTCTTCACCTGTGGACCAAACGGAGGGCCCTTTTGTCCAGAGAATGAAATACCACCACACACTCCAGAGCCAGGAAGACAAATAGCCCTCCAGTGAAGGTGGTTAAAAATGACCACTGAGTCTAGTTTGTGTTTTAGATGCAAAATAGCTTGTTTATTCCAAAATATATGGCATAAGTAAATGAAGGCACAACAGTTACATGCAAGATCCCCAGTGCTTCACCAATTAAGGCTTCATCAGAGGCCCCTTTTGACCAGGCCAGCAAGGATTGGAGTAATTCATAGATGGTTTTAAGCCTAGTGTCTTGTATACAATAAATATCACTCCTGGTGTCCTGCAATGTGTAAAGTGTTTCCACTCTTTTCCTGACACTCTAGATGCTGTTAACATTTGAATTTGTGATAGATAATGAGTGCAGGGTTGAATACATATCTACATTTCCAACCTAAGGAGTTATAGCGGGTTTCCTGTGTCTGGTGCATTTTGCAATTGAATCTTCCCCACCCCCTTCCTCCATATCCGTGATTGTAGAGGCTATGGAAGAGATGTCTGATTCTTCATCTTCTGATTCCCTCCCTGCTGAGTCCACAGTCAGGGTGTGTATCTATTCCCTGCTGCCCAAGAGAAAGACCCTCTGCCTTTTCCCTTTTTAGTACCTACTGTGTTGGGTAATACAAGAGATTTCCCAAGTCGTGACATTTTCTTTTGTATCACTTTCTTGAAGGAGGTATTCTGGGTAGGCGGGGGGGCATCTCTTTGGCAGCCACTTCCTCTGGTTTATTAGTTGAAGCTTGTAAGCTAGTCTGATTTTCATCCAAATTTCCCTCTGCATCAGCAGTGTCTAACTCCATCTGTGCACTGGTGACATCCAGTGGAGGAGTGAGGGTAACCTGTTCCTGGGAAACACTGGCAGTTGCCAAGAATAGGGGAATTTTTATTGAAAAAGTGGGTTTCAAAACAAGATCAGCAAAAAGAATAATATTAATTAATATACAGTTCATCAAACATATAAATAAGACATACATTTGATATCATGAATTTGTTGAGGTATTATTACCTCCTTACATACTGTAATTATACAAGAAAAAACATTATAACTGTAACAAAGATCAATTATTTTATAGTTTACATCTAACTCAGACCTCCATCTTGCATCCCCCCTCTAAAAGTAATCTAACTAAGCCATTTATCACAATTTACCCATAAATATGTAACTTTTTCTAAGGAGAATCACTCCACGTCTTTCTGCAAAACTACTTGAAGTTCCCTCTTTACATTAGCAAGTATTTCCATAGGGGTTACAATCCTCTGCTGGAGAATTCACACACATCTTACTTGTCAAATTAGTACTGGAGAATTGCAAATACGACATACACAATATCCATGTTATATTTTCCCCAAGTCCCTCCGGGGGGACCATAAAACAAAACAAGATAAGTAAGGGACAGAAACAGTGGTTCTTCCAAAATCCTTAGCAACCATTGCCCAACATTTTTTACACAAAAAAAACAATCTAGAAATAGGTGTTCTTGTGTTTCCAACATCTCAATACAAGTTTCTCTCGGGCAGTACCTATCTGAAATTTGCATTATGCTTATTATTGTTTTGTATGCTGGGCCTACCATAATTTCCTAACCAGACACTATCCCATATGTATGCAGGTAATGTCGGGTTTGATAGTTGTCTAAGGACTTATCTATCTTATTACTCAGACATTGGGGAAAGAGGATTTCATCATTGCACTCTACACAAAAAATAGATCTATGAATGGTTCTACTATCTGAAGCCTGAATCTGTGTAGCAGAAAGTCCCCATTTCATGACATTTTTTAAACATTCCAGCCCATACCAAGGTATGGAGAGTGTTTTATTCAAAAGTTTTGGTTTCCCTTGAGCTGATGATGACATGCAGGGGTCTAACCATAGCTTTACCAAAGGCTTCCACAATGTATTACCCAGTTTCAAAGGAACTCCAAGATTGTAACATGCAAACAAGCTATAAAAATATGCAACTGGCTGAATCATATTTACTCTCGTCTCCTGAATACTTTGATATGTAAATTCCCTTTTTTTATTGGGTTTAACTTACTGCTCCAAAAGGCCTGGAAGAAAAAAAAAATCAATATTCCTGTGATTAACACTTGAGAAGGAGGAAGAACATAGCATATATACAAAAAAATTGGACTCAGTAGTGACCGAATCAGAATCACTCTCTTCTTTTTTGAAATCTGTTGTCCCTTCCAACTAGTGATTAATCTGTTGGTCTGTGCTAAATTTTTCTCCAATTTACTAAAGCTATGTCTCTAGGACCAAAATCTGCTCCCAAGATACAGATTGGATCCTGAGAGATAGCGACACCTGAAAAACTCAAAGTCTCAGGAAGAGGGGTATTAACTAATGTTATCCCTTTATTCCTAGCAAAGTTTATGTTTGAACCAGACATATTAGAGAACTCTTGCAAATTATTAGTTAGGGAGGCTTCACAGGTGTCTGGGGCCAATGTCAGGACAATGTTATCTGTATATGCCAGAACATTTATTGGGGGAATACCAGAAGTGGGGGATAGCCCTTTTGTATTGCCATCAGACATAATTTTCCGAATGATAATATAAATCCCGAAAGCATAAAGAAGTGGGCTGAGAGGACAGCCCTGTTGAACCCCCTGGGAATACTCACATGTTTACCCTGCCATCCATGTATATTAGGAATAAGTACTGCATCCTGGTACATACGTCTTATCTAACCTACAATGTGTTGTGGAATCCTTAAGGCCTCCAAAGCGGTGGACAGAAATTCATGCACCAGCCTGTCAAAGGCCTTTTCTTGGTCTAAGCCAAGCACATACCCTTGCATTTATTCTGTCTCACTCATGTGAAAAAGTTCCCGTAGAACAGTTAGATTGTCATGATGCCTTCTATCAGGAATGGCACAAGTCTGAAAAGTACTTATCAAATAAATGAAATTTTTTGTCAGGCTGGCTAAAAGAATTTTACTTAAGATCTTGAAATCTGTATTTAGGAGGCTCAATCGCCTCCAATTCTTAATTTCACTTTTGCCACCTTTTTTGTATAAAAGGACCAGTACTGCCTCTTTCATTGCAGCAGAAAACTTTGAGACTGCAAGCATATGACTGAATAATATTAGTAAAACTAGTGCTAGTTCCTTACTAAATTTCTTATAAAGGCCTGTGACCATACCATCTGAACCTGGGGCAGTATCATTTTTAACTTGTTGATGGCTGCTTCTTTCTTCATGCAAGGAAATATCTTTGACCAGCTCTTCAGCATCAGATTGTAATACTTGAGGAAGGTTAAGTAGTTCAAAGTTATCCTGTGCCCTCAAAAGGTGCGGCCTAATATCAAGTAGTGATTCTACATAATGCTCCACCACTTGCAGAATTCCTTCTGGGGTGGACTCAATGTGCCCTAAATTTGACGTGAGTTCTGTTATTATTCTATTATCTTCCATGGACTTACATTCCTTAAAAGGGTCAAGGGACCCTTTTTTTACTTGAGTATCAAAACTAAGTTTCTGAGTTAATGATTTTGCTCTGTCATATTGTAGATCAACCATCTGTTTTTTGATAATGCTAATTTATGAACTGTAGTAAAAATTATTAATTTCAGACTGAAAGATGAGATGCTGCAGTTGGTTACACAACTAAAAGTAACGCAGATAGTCCCTATTTGCAATATACTTTGCCCTATTTTGAAAAAGTGATTGCCACGGCCTCTTTGTATCCCCCCACCATTCAGTCAAGTTGTCATAACGTTCTATTACTGAAAGACAAGCTGTCCATTCCCATCTCCACATGTGCTGTACACAGGGATCTTCTAAAAGGGATTCATTAAGCCTCCAACCATTTTTTTTTGCATCATGAAGAGTTGTCCCAGGTGAACTGTATTTTAATGGAGGCATGATCTGAAAATTCACGTGCTTGTGTCTTCACATCTAGTATACTTAAAACAGAGGAGACAAAAACAAAATCAATACAGGTTTTCAGAGGGCCCTTAAAAAATGTGTATCCTCCTGTGGGGTTTTTACTTCTGTAAGCATCTACCAGCCCTGCTGTAGTCAGGATATTCTGCAAAGCAAGAGAATCACAGAATAATTTGTCTGTTTGCAAGCCTCTATCTGTTCTTTTTAAACCACAATTAAAATCACCAAGCCAAATAATTAGTCATGATGTGTATAGATATGGTTGTATCTCCCTGAATAGAGAGAGATTCTCTGTGCCTTGGTTTTGGAGGTATATGTAGCTATAAAGCTAAACCTCTTAGTACTGAATGAAATATCTAGCATCACTGCTCTCTTAGGGTGACTATCTACTAACTGAGCAATTTTCAGTCTTGGGTTAGTAAAAAGTATACCCATCCCCTAGCAAGTGTCCTCCCCTGTGGACCAGAATGAAGGGTCCTTGGTCCAAGCATGAGAAGTTTGCTGAAGATCTTTAATAGTTTTGAGTCATGTATCTTGTATGCAGTAGATATCACTTCCATCCCTCGGCAAAGTGTATAAAACCCTGTTATGCTTCCTATCCCCCTTAATGCTATTTACATTAGGTGTTGACAGTGTAAGGGAATGTATAAGTGGCATTTATGAATAATATAAGTACTGTCTTGGACATAACTCAAAGAGTCTTAGATCATTTTTCCTGCCTGGTGTATTTTGCAATTGAAGCCACCCCCCTTCTTCAGTGTCAGTGGTAGTGGAAGCAATAGAAGAAGTGTCTGACTCATCTTCACCTGAGTCCCCATCTGAAGGTTCAGTGGTGAGAGCAGCATATTTATTTCCTGTTTTCCAAGAGGGGATACCTATGCCCTTCTCTCCCCTAGGTACACCTTTCCCTCTGAGCATCAGGGTTTTTCCAAGTCAGGACCTCGTTTCTGTGCTACCTTCTTAAAAGGTTTGTCTTGTTCAGGTGGGGAAGGGGGCAGCATAGCAGTTTCATCTGTTTTAGAAGATGTTGCCTGAGGTGTGCTTATTGCTTCAGATGCACTAACCTCTGCTACTGAGGTATCCACCACCATGTGTTCTTCATTCTCGAGGGTAGGGATTGTTTGGAGTTCTGGTTCAGCCTGGTTTGAAACTGACTCTTTCATCCCCAGGGTTTACCTGGCAGATCTCAAGATCTGTTCTGCGACTCTCCTAGCCTGTAACTGTTGGGCACTGTTAATAAGGCCTTGGTGGGAGGGGCAGCCTTGCTTATTATGGCAAGCCCAGGGACAATGCCCATATGCATGTCTAGTCTTCTCACATAAATTACATTTAAATAAGGTTAAGCAATTTGCTGAGACATGTCTATATTCTGGACAATGATTACATCTAGCTGTATTGCAGGCAGAACTTAAATGGGTATGAGAGCCACATTTAAAACATGACCTGGGTTGTCCTGCATAGAATAGGGACCCTCTATCCTTAACAAGGAAAAAAACTGTTGTGGAGATGCACTGGGCCATTATTCAAGGAAAACAGTTTGACCCTGATTCTCCACCCTCTGTCCCATATTTGCTGACTGTCCAATATGGGGGGGTCTACTCATCTCAGCGCACTTCTGATGTAACCAAAAGAGGATGACCTCTACATTGACCCCTTCATTTCTGAAAATGACTGTTATGTTTTTAACCAAGGGCTTAGTGAGAGGGACCACTAAAAAGGGTATCCAAATTGGAGTATTTTTTAGCCCCTGCTACTGAGACCAAAACCTGTCTAAGCTGGTTCCATCATCGGACGGTGCCCATCTGAGTGCACCCATCATTAGGGTGACAGGTATTTGAGTTTGAATCCCACTTTTAATGCAGGGCCCTGCATCCCCCATCCCCCATATTTAGATTCTAACTGCAGAGGTGAGCTAACCTAGGGGAAGGAGAGGTGAATCAAGGATTTTGGTGCCCTGTTGACAGGTGCCCTCGGACCTGCTCACAGATGGCTGGAAGGGATGTAAGCTGGAAACATTTTAAAGCTCACATCATAATTTGAATTACCAACATGTATCAGATCAAAAATTTCAGATGCGAAAAACTGCATGGAACCCTTTAACAATAGTTTTGTCACATACAGCCTATCAGGTGGAGACTCCAGACCCCCTTTGTAAATTAGCTAAACCACATTCCTTCTCGGAGCAGGTTCTCCCTAATTTTGAAACAAATCTGATAATTTAAATTTGGGGTTCAACTTGGCTTAATGGTCAGGATCCCTCAAAACTTCATCAGAAGGGCCTAGTCTTATAGGTTCTTCTTCACATTGTGCCTGGCTCTGGTGTTGTGGGGAGGGGGCAAATAAAACAGCAGAACCTGCATTGTCTGCCCTATGTTGAGTGCCGGTATCAATTTCAGCATTTCCAGCTTTATATCACCCCGGAGAAAGTTGGAGCTCATACTATCAATGGTAGCAACCTTTTGCATAGAACTTACTTCTTGGGCTTCTGCATTGTAATGATGAACAGATTCGTCTGTTGGGTCGGAAAACCACTGCCCTTCCGGGCCTTGTATCCAGCCAGTGTCCTCTGGGATTTGAATCAAGCACCAGTTTCCTGTACCAAATTCAGTGTTCTTATAAGGAGAATTTTATTAGCAGGCCTTTTCTCACATGTCTCCAAACTGGATACACTCCAAGCTATATAGCCTTTCTGTTTATGTTGAAAGGAATTTTGCCTCTGAAGTCTTAAACTGTCCATATCAACTAGGTGACCAAGAGCTTTTTGACCATGCATGACTGAGACTGAAGGCTGCTGTGCACCAAGTCTATGGTGATGAGTTTTTGCCTTGTCTCACACATTACCATGACGAGTAGCCTGCAGCTCCAGGCACACAACCGAATAGCCGTTTTCACTGCCAGCGACCCTTAGAACATTCTCCTGTAAATTACTCTGAAAATTCTCCTGTGACAGGTCAATTTCAACTGAGCCAGTAGTATCCTTTGATGATGCTACATCAGGGAAAGCTGACTCACTTTGAAGGACTGTGAATCACACTTGCTAGAAGGAGATTTTTCCTGAATCTTACTGAGTTCTGCCTGTAGCTCCATTTTTTTGTGTAAGTACTTTTGCTCTTCCATGTTTAACTGTTGCTGTAGCTGATTTTCCTTGTCAGCCTCAGACACAATTTTCCTTGTCAGCCTCAGACACAAACACACCAACAACAACAAGACTGTCAGAAAGATTATTCTGTACCTTTGGGCTTTCAGTAGGCACATAGTTGTCCTGCAGCTCTTCCATTGACAAAAAAATATCTGCATTAACACCGTCCTCAGAAAGTCCATTAATCAACATGGCATTTTCGATGGTCTCGTGTGTTGTGAGACCGGGGGGGGGGACCCTGCCCCCCTGTCTCCTCTGCATCCATCCTCTCCTCCAACTCTTCAGTAGTGGCCATCTTGGAACAGACAGCCAAGGGTTCCCCCTACTGGAGAGTAGGAGAATTTCCTTTGTGTCCTTGCTAAATGTACCCTATTCACTAAAAATACCACCAATAGCTTAATCTGGTTCAATTTCAGTTGGTTACTATCTGTATCCCCCAGATCACCCCTGAAATAGGGACTTCTAGTCTCAGTGGGCTTAAACCCTTGAGGTAGTATACCTGTAATGTGACTGTTGTGTTTTGCCAGCATTACTGTTTTAATCACTAGTCATTGAAGTGGCACATGGCCTGTTAGGAGGGCCAGTCACCATGTGCTTGTTTTTCTGTGTGATCATTTAAAAAATGGCACTATACCTGAATTGTGGATGGCTTGTTTGCTGTTTTCCTAGTGCTACCATTTAACTAGTCTGCTTGTGCAAAGGCATCATTCCAGTTCAGAGAGTAAATCATTTTTTGTGTCTTGCCCAGTGTGACCATTTAAAAAGTCTGGTCCTGAAATATTATCTGGGCATTGTAACTCTGCTGTTAAGAACCCTTTATGTTTTTTCCCCAAGTCTCAACACTGAACTAGTCAGTCTTGGTAGAGATACTGTACCTGTGTAGGGCGCTGTCATCTTGTGTGTCTTTCTCTGTGTGAACATTTACAAAAATCAGATCTTTAAATATTATGGAGGCACTGTAACTCTGCCCTACTGAAACCCTCTTATGTGTTTTTCTAATGTCCCAATACATACAGGCAGCTCTTTTAGTGGCACTGTACTTGTGTAGAGGGGCAGTCAACTTTTGCATCTTATCCAGTGACACCATTTGAAAAATTCATGCTTGAATCATAATGGCAGCAATGTAGCTCTCTTCAGTTTAGGCACCCTGGTATGTCTTTTTCTAGGGTCACCATAAAATGAGCAGTCTTGTAGAGGTACTCTACCCATGTAGGTCAGTCAGCTTGTGTGTCTTGCTCTGTGTGACTATTTAAAAATGTCAGCTCTTGGAATATGATCGAGGCACTATAACTGTGATGTGGGTCCTTTATGTGTGGTTTATCCCACTGTTAATTCAATGTGCTTATGCAACTTAGTGTGGTGTTATGCTTATGCAATTTGCTGAATAAACTTGTGCTGTAGCTGCTGAATGAACTTTGTTGTGGCCATTCACCTCTTTGTGCCTCAGGAATAACACCATGTAGGGATGCCGAAGGCAGGAACCTGGAGGAGTGTTCCACCCAGGAGGTGCCATGGGAAGGATTCCCTTGGGCTAAAGGTAGGTTAGAAAATGCCCCTCAGGAGAGAGGCTAGTCACTGGAGGAGGCAGGGAGAACATGAAAATAGGAACAAGGGAATGTGATGGCAGAAAAGGCCCACCAGGCCCACCCAGTCTACCCAGTTTGCCTAAGTAGCCCCCTTAGGCCTGTACACTAGACCTCCCTACCCAGCATCCCATTGTGCTTATCCCATGCCCTCTTGAATCCACCCACTGTATTTCCCGCACCACCTCTCTTGTCAGCCCATTCCACTTTTCCACCACTCTTTCAGTGAAGAACTACTTCCTAGAGTTGTCTCTAAATTTACCCCCCTTGATTTGGAATTCATGTCCCCTCACCCTTGGCCTCTCCTTCAGTTGGAAGAGGCTCTCCACTGGCATCCTATTGAAGCCCTTGAAGTACTTAAATGCCTCAATCATGTCACCCCTCTCCCTTCTTTGTTCCAGCGAGTACATGCCAATGTCCTCCAATGTCTTCTCGTATGGTAAGTGATCTAGCACCATCACCATCTTAGTCAGTCTCCCCTGGACTTGTTCCAACCTTGTTACATCCTTCCTGAGGTACAGTCTCCAGAATTGGACCCCATACTCATGGTGCGGCCTAACCAGTTGTGTGTACAGAGAAACTATGACCTCTCTCCTTCTGTTGGAAATTCCCCTCCCTATACAACCCAATATCCTTCTGGCTCTTGCCACTACCCCTCCACACTTCATGCCATGTGAGTTGATGACACCCAGGTCCTTTTCCTCCTCTGTAACCTGTAGGGTTCTACCCCCAACCTATATTCCACTTTCCTGTTTTTTCTGCCTAAATGAATTATCTTGCACTTTGCTGTGTTGAATGACAATTGCCACTCCTCAGACCATTCCTCCAACCTCTTCCGATCTTTACAGATCATCTCCACTCCTTTCTGCATGTCCACTATGTTGCAGACCTTTGTATTGTCTGCAAACAGACTCATCCTTCCCTCCATCCCCTCTGCTATGTCCCCTATAAATATATTAAACAGAAGAAGCCCCAGCACTGACCTTTGGGGGACTCCACTGATGACCGCAGAATCCCCTGATGGAGCCCCATTTACCTATACCCTCTTTGTTCTTCCCTCCAGCCAGTTCCTGACCCACTTTATTATCCCCTTCCCCAGCCCTAGGCAATCCATTTTGTATATAAACCTCATGTGCGGCACTGAGTCGAACACATTTCTAAAATTAAGATAAGCCATGTCCACTGAGCCCCCCTGATCCACCACCTTAGTGACCCAGTCAAAAAACTCTAGTATGTTCATCTGACAGGATCTACCCTCAGTGCACCCATGTTTCCTTGGGTCCCTAAAGCTGCTTGCCTCTATATATCTGTTGATTCTGTCTTTTAGCAGATTTTCCATGAGCTTACCAACCATGGATGTCAAGCTAACTAGCCTGTAGTTCCCCACCTCCTTCTTCGCCCCTCCCTTGTGAAGGGGCACCACATCTGCCCTTTTCCAGTCTTGAGGTACCTTGCCTGATCTTAAGGAGTTGTTGAATAGGGCAGTTAAGGGAGCAGCCAGTACTTCCCTCAGTTCCTTCAAAACCCTTGGATATACCTTATCTGGCCCTGTGGCCTTGTCTACCTTCAAATCCCTAAGCTGTTTTAGGATCTTCTCCTCTTGAAATGGAATCATGTCCACCCAATCCCCTGCAACTGACAGTACCCTGTGGCTACCCCCCTTCTAGTCCTCTTCCTTTGTGAATGCTGAACAGAAGTATCTGTTCAGCAGTTCAGCCTTCTCCTGCTCCCCCGCCACCTTTTTTCCCCCCGACTCATTTTTCAGGCTGTGAATGGTGGGGCAAAGAAAAAAAACTTTTGAATGAAGTAGGAAGAGGGAGTTTAAATAGGTCAGGCAGGGGGTTGTGGCTCTTGCTTCATCTGCACAACTTAGTGTGGTGTTGTGTTTATGCCATTTGCTGAATAAACTTGTGTTGCAGCTGCTGAATGAACTTTTTTGTGGTGATTCACCTCTATGTTGCCTTGGGAATACCACCTTGTAGGGATGCCAAAGGCAGGAATCCGGAGGAGGGTTCCACCCATAGAGGTGCTGTGGGAAGGATTCCCTTAGTCTAAAGGTAGCTTAGAAAACACCAAAAAAGAAGTAGATTGGAAGCATTGCAGAGGTAATGAGTTGGTATTGAGATTGGAATATACACATGGTCATCAGAGATGAAGGTAGTGATTGGAGATAACTGAAATGAGTAACAATTTGAACATAGATTACATGAGTTATGACAATAAGGAATGATTTCCCAAGGACAGAGGGAATGGCAAAGGAGGGCCATTATCCATCTCCATCCAACAGTGGAACCTACTGTACCTAAATAACTGTGGAAACTCTCTAAGTAATTTAGGGGGTAACTAAGATTAGGACCTTTGGCACAGAGGAGAGGAAAAAAAACCCTTTGAGATGGAAACCTCTGGGGACCTTAGGCCAAGGTCACCTTACCTCCAGGCTAGGGGTGTTCTATTTAGTGATGGCTCTGGTGCTGCAATTTAGAAACCCATTCTAGGTGAGGAAAATTTTCCAGTATGGTGAAAAAGCTCTCACAATTCCTCTAATGGGAACACCATGAAGGGTTGTGAGAGGCCTCTGCAACAATGGAAGCTCTGAAGGTTGAGCAGGACCCCCAAGGTGGAAAGAGGAGAACAATGACTGCTGAGGCACTCAGCTGGTGTACAGACTAAAACAGACCAGGTGAACCAGAGGTGGTCATGGGAGAATAGAGTGGAGGGCACCGCCAAACCATATTTGGTCAGCTAAAGGAGCACTCTTAGGCATGAGGACCCCATCCCTCAAAGCTGAAGTCTTAAATTCTACAACAAGAAGTGCAATCAATGGTGGAAGTGGCTAAAGCCTGGAGTGAGGATATTCCCACTACGGGCTAGATGAAGAGGTCCCCGCCCTGAGTTTCACATGCTCAAGATGCAGACTTCATTGCAGAGCGAGACTGTTGGCTACAGGAGCCCTGAGCCACCGAAAGTAATGGTCATGGTAGGCAAGCCTCTGATCTATAAAGAGGAGCATAAAAAAACTATGAAGCACTGTATATGAGGTGGCCAGGTGAAGCCAGCGTCTGTCGGTTAGGCATTGGTATATGGTATGATTGTCTGAGATGATTGACTGATATAATTAATTGATACTATTGATGGAAGGAATGCTTAATATGATGGAGTGATATGAGCAAACTCAGCAAAAGCAAGCCAACCAATTCTACTACAGAAGCCAAATTAATGATGTCATGGAAGGTAAGTGATTGAGTAGTGAGAGGCTGTGAAGCAATTAAACAGTGAAAAGCTGTGATACCAGAAATTGATTCAATGAGGTTTAGCAAATTGAATCGATGAGGTTAATCAGTGATTGCTATGGTTGCAGCATAAACTGAGAATTGATATGGGTGGCATGAATGCCTTAAATGCCTTTAAGGCAGAGTTAAGTTATTTGAGTAACAAGCACTTGCAACATGGTAATAGAATGGAATTCAAATCTTGCAGTCCATCTAATGAATATTGTACAAGCCATGTCAGCTATGAAATTAATATATTTATGCATAGATAACTGAGAAGTCATGTAGGCAAAGGAGCAGAATTCATTTTACTTAGGTTATAAGCACACTCCTGCTATCTGGAGCCACGTCAAGACATCACAGCACCCTGCCATGGGAATAATAGGGAAGTCACGAGCTCTGCATCATGAAACCAAACTTGCAATTATAATGTTGGTAGAGTAAAACTCCCCAAAAATAATAGAGCCAATTGAAATGCTGAAGTTTCAGTATTGTAAAAGTCAGAAACAGATTTCTGAGGTTTTGGTAAGAGTATGGTCAAAAACGGACTGCAAGGCCCTTGGTAAAAATAAGGTTTGGTACAATTCTGAGGTTGTAGATTAGGTTTTGGTAAATTCTGAAGCAGTAGATTAGGTAGCAGGTTAGGAAGGAACAGCAAGGAAACAGGAAGCTAGCAGTTAGTGAGTGAAAGCACAGCTGTAGAACAAACACAGTGTAAAGTAACATGGAGTGACAGCTGCTGAGCTGTATGAGTTTGGACCGGGTGCAAACTATTATGGTAGAAGGCACAGGAGACAGTGGAAATGCAGCAGTGGGAGCTGCAGTACACAAAGACAAGTGGAGGAAAACTGGAGATTAGAAGCAGGAACTGAAGCACAGATATAACATACAGTGAACTGATGGTTTGAAACATCTGCAAAACACAAGGGGGCCTGAGAACACAGGCACAGGGTTAGCACAATACAATCAAAGATCAACAGGAAGCTAGGGAACTAGAATGCCCCAAAAAGAAAACTCCAAATAAAAAAAATTAAAAAACTGAAAGACAAGCAACACAAGGGGCTAGATGTTCAAAGGAGTTGCAGCAGAGCAACCCCAGAACTGTACCCCAGTGCAATATTTAAAAGGGGGAATTGCACAGCTCAATTCCTGATGTGCTGCAGCACAAAGATAATGTATGCAGTGCATCTCCAGGGGACATGCCCATGCATATGTGGCACATCTCGAAATCCAGCCTGATATGTGTGTCGCATATGCCAGCACATTCCGGAGATGTGCCACATGCCTGGGCACAAAGTTGAGCATGAAAAAATCATGCTCGAGTGGAAGCCACCCACAGATGACATGCAGTAATGCAAGGCACATCACAGTAGCCACCAACTGTGGGTGACTTCCCCCCAGAACACCATACACAAGCACCCACAATAATCCCTGGTGGTTCAGTGGTATCCCCTTCCCCGCCCATAACCTTGATTGCAGTAACAATGTGTAAATCCTTTCCCTCATAGTCTAGTGTCACCCCCCTCCCCGCCTGTAACCCTGACTACAGTATAAATGTATGTTTAAAATCCCTGGTGATCCTGTGGTTCCCCCATCCCTGCTAATAACCCTGATCACCATAAAAATGTAAAACACCTTTCTCTGGTAGTCTAGTGGTCACCCCACCCACACAGGACCCCAGCCCACCCAGCTTCCCCCCGGCCATTGGTGGGCAGCAGACCCACCCACATACCTCCACAGCTGCCGCTGAATAACAGTTTACAGTATCTGCTGCAATCCCATTGGTCCACACAGAGGACCAATGAGCTTGCAGTGCATACTGTAATAGTCATTCACAACTTTGTGAATGAATGACTTAATTCACAAAGTTGTGAATGACTATTACAGTATGCACTGCAAGGCCATTGGTCCACAGTGCGGACCAATGGACTTGAAGAAGATACTGTAAGCTGTCATTCAGCAGGCAGCCACAGAGGTATGCAGGTGGGTTAGCTGCCTGCCGATGACCGGTGGGGGGGGGGCTAGGTAGGCTGGGAGTCCTGTGTGAGTGGGGGAGTGGGGAGATCACTAGACTACCAGGAAAAGGTGTTTTACATTTTTTACGGTGATCGGGGTTATAGGTGGTGGGGGGGTACCACTAGACTAGCAGGAAAAGAAATTAAACAAAACTATAGTGATCAGGGTTACAGGTGGGGAGCGGGGTACCACCTCCTCTGACAGCACTGCATGCTGTGCAGGGCACCAGGTGCATTTCTCTGGCCAACCCTGCACAACTCAAGCAAAAGGAGCCATAATGACATGCAAATTGCCCCATTTGTGCCTTGCATGCATTATGGTACCATTTGCATATTTGTGTCTGAATATCCAGACTTTGGCACAATGTATCTCTGATGCACTGGTGCATTTTCCATTCTTGGTATTCAGACCTGTCTGGGGGATGCACCGGCACATTGTATTTGAGCCGCAGGCATATTTTGGTATATTCAGGCAAGATGCACCATGGCATATCTCCTTTGAATATATCCCTTTGTTGCTCCAGCGCAACTCAGTTACACAGAGCAACCACTTGCGCCATTGACAGGTGTACTTTTGAATATCGGGCCCATGGTGTATAGACCAGTCAGAGGCAGCAAATACTAACCGTAGCAGGAGAAGCTCAACAAACAAGGTCCAGCACAAACCAAGCAGTGCCCAATGCATTAGCAGGGCTTTGGAGGAGCAAGACCCAGCAAGCTCCAGGGGAGAAGACAGATGGGCAGAGCCTCCAGCAGCAAAGAAAAAAGCTTCTGAATGAAGCAGGAAGTAACGGTTTAACTAGATTAGGCAGGGTGTGTGTGGCTGTTGCTTCAGCCCCTTGAACTGCAGTCTACAGCCCTTCAGTTCTTATATGGACAGTTCTTGTAGAGGTACAGGACCTGTGTTAGAGGATCCATCAACCTATGTTGTCCGGTTTGACTATCTAAAAAAATGGCTGTTGAAAATAATTGTGGCACATCACCTGCATTGTGGGTCCCTTAAGCTTTTTTCCAGTCTCACCATTTAAATTGTCAGCTCTTGTGGAGGTACTGTATCTGTGTAGAGGGTGGTCACCATGATTGTCTTGCTTTATATGATCATGTAAAGAAAATCCTCTCATGAAACATTTAGGCAGTGTAGTTCTGATGTTTTGAAGGCTGCATGCATATGTGTGTGTGTGTGTGTGTGTGTGTGTGTGTGTTTTCCAGTCTCACAATTTAAACAGCAAACCCTTGTAGATACATTGTACGTATATAGTGGCACAGTCACCTTGTGCATCTTTCTCTGGGTGACTTTTCACAAAAATTCAGCATTTGAAGTATTATTGAGATCCTGTAGCTCTGTTCTGTTGAGAGCCCCAAGTGTGTTCTTTTTTCTGAGTTTCTATATTTATTAGCTAACCCTGCTAGAGGCCCCATATCTGCGTAGAGGGGCAGTCATCTTTGGTATCTTTTGCAGTATGAAAATTAAAAAAAAAAAAACAGCTTTTGAAATATTATTGAAGCTCTGTAGATCTGCTCTGTTGTAGGCTCTTTGTGTGTTTTTCCCAGTTTCAATATTTTATTACCTCAATGCGATCAAAAGAGCAAATAAAGGTTCCATCAGCAGCATTGATATGCATATAATCTTTGTATTCTGCCAGAAGCTTATCTACTGTACCATTTGGATTGAAGCAAACTGGCTCTGGTTGTATTGTTAGACCAAATAAATTAAGACCATTTTCAAAACTGCTTATTCATATTGCAATAAATAGAAAAGGCAAACGTCTTCCATTTCATCTGCCCAGTAATTAATAATATCTTTAAACAGCTGTGTTTGTGTTAGCAGTATAAACAGACATTCATATGCTGCACTGAAGCTTGGCAACCAATTCCCATTGTTCTGAGTAATGCAATACCAGTGAAACTTCAACAAGAAATAAGAATAAGGATATTAATGCAGCAACAGTTCTCTTCTTGTCAGTACAATTCCCATCCTAAGAAATGCTATTAGTTTTAGTAGCACAAGTACTAAAATAATAAACATATTGCCTCTGATTTGAATAGTGTTGCTACTACTACTACTGTACCAATACCCTTACTGTATCTCTGTCATACTAGAAGGAAAGGCACATTCTAACTTTTTGAACAGAAAGATTTGTGAGCCTTTTTGAAATAATGTTTTGAGATATGTACTCAAGCTGATTGGGATCTGTCTGTGAATATTTCACCACCAGATGTCTGTGAACAGAGAGTACCTTGTGCTTTTCTTGTTACAGCTTAATTCAGATAGTAGTACCTTGGCCTTTTTTGATACTTTCCTTTGAAATGATGGACATTATAGTATAATCGTAATCCTATCCATTAATGTACATGATATCCCAAATGACATTGCCATAAATGTTAATACAGTGGAGCCCACTTAAGCTCATATAGGATAAGTGCACATCCTGCTTAAATGCACATTTTTTCATATTCCAATTTTTTTTCCTGTTCATCCTATGTTAAATGTACCTCCTAAGTGCATTACATGTAAGTGCACATTTCAATTAAATGCATATTTTTCTTTTACTTTTCCTGATTTTAAGTCCAACCCAGCTTTTAAGTGTACATTTTGCACAGTTCCACCTTAAATACTCTACCTTAATATTTTAATTGCAGTCATGGACTGTCTAGCATGGCCACAGTAGGACAATTCATTTTGTTAAAAGAAAAGACTGACTTTAGCCTTCTGTTTAATTTTGAATCCTACACTGAAACACACAATACAAAAGAAAATTACTAATTTTTATTTTGGCGTGCTTGCGCAGCCAAAATCTTGTGGTAGTGCAGATTTGGAGGCATGGTCACTGTTGGGCAAATGCAGGGCATGCACCAGTAGGTGTATCCGGCATTCCCCAATCAGCCAGCAGCAGAGGCCAACACCCTGCCTAGCTAATAAGGTGACAACACCAGAGAAAAGGTCCACTGCAATGAGATCGAAGCTGTCATGCAGCATGACCTCAACATACCTCCCCCTACATGCAGGCAACATGGTGGCAGTGACTGCCGCTGTTGCTTGTCAACACCCCCATTTATTGTGTGCTGACGGGGCTGCCCAATCCCCGTCAGCATCATGTAACCCCTCTTTCTTTTGTTTGTTGACAGGGGTGCCCAATCCCCCGTCAGCTAAAGCACCCACCCACACACACACACACACACACATAGGTGGCATGCTGGGAGCCCACCCCAGTGTGCCAAAGCACCTATTAAAATAAAAACAATCCCCCAATGTCTTTTTTTAACACCTGTAAACAGAAAATGGTCCCTTGTAGTCTCCATACCCCCCTCTCACCACCCGCACCCACCCACTATGCAGCCTGCCTCCCTGTATCTCCCCTCACCCCATACTTACCTCCGGAGCCCAGCGTGATGATCTTCAGTGGACCGGGAACATGTTTGCACTCTTCAAAGCTAACCGTGAACTGAGGAAATGCCGGTAAGCTGTATAATGGAATAAATAGGGTTTTTTTCAACTTTGATGCATATCACAGCCATTTTTTGGAATTTTTGCACCAAATTTTCAACATGGGGTTTTTGGGACCCTCCTTATGAATTCTGTCACTGTTATGACATTAATCGATCCTGAAAAGTGATTTTGCAGTCACTGCGTGGAATCACCTTTTGGGACTGATTAACACAAGGACACTGGCAGTGTTCATAAGGTGGGCTCTCAAAAAGCCTATGTTGCAAATTTGGTGGAAAAAAAATCCAAGAAATGGTTGTTTTATAAGTGTGCATTGCACAGTTGCTATGCACACTCGTGCCTTTGTGAATTCACAATATTTCCATGCCAGATTTTCAACATTGTCATTTTTCTACACCTCCTTGTGAACAGTACAGCTGTCATTTTTCACATCCTGGTCGAAGTGTGTTTCCACACTTCCAGCGCACAATACCACGGTTGCTGTGGGAAATCAGTGTTCAGGGCAGATTACAATAATGGCAGTGACACTGTTCATGAGCAGAGGTCCTAAAATGCCTATGTTGAAAATTTGGTGATGATACTCCATAAAATGACTGTGTTACGAGCGTGCGTTGCACAGTTTGCACACACACTCATAACATTGTGCATTTGTAATATTTTCACTCTGGATTTTCACCATTGGGATTTTTCCACACTTCCTGAAGAACCGTACAGCTGTCATTTCATATATGCTGCCCAAAATGTAGCCAGAGTGTCCGCACACAATTGTGCGGTCATTGTGCGAAATAACTATTTGGGACAGTTTGAGGAAAAAACAGTGACACTGTACATGAGCAGAGGTGCTAAAATGCCAATGCTGAAAATTTGGAGCTGAATGTCCATAAAATGATTGTGTTACTAGCGTGCTTTGAGCATTTCCCGCACCTGTAACTTTGCAAATTTGCAATATTTACATGCCACATTTTCAACATTGGCATTTTTTTTACACCTCCTTATGAACTGTACAGCTGTCATTTTTCACATCCTGCCCAAAATGTTTTAACACACTGCACTACCAAAGCCAATGCCAGTGCAACAATGTTTTAAGTAGTACTGTGCTGTAGGACAGTGCAGTAATGTCATTTTAACTTGAGCGACTGGTATTTAATAAAGCACATGACAGAAACAGTGAAATGTGCCAGGAAGTAATTTTCTGGTTAAATGCTCAGCCTGCTTAAGTGCACAAAAAACTTTTATCCCAAGGGTATGCATTTAAGAGGGCTCCACTATATTACTCCACTGATATCAATTTCTTCTGTTTCCAGTATGTCTGCTTTACATCTGCCTAATGTGGCCAAAACATAGATTCTGCACAAAAAGTCAAAAACCAAGGAAGTTGTTCCTTGGTCACATCTGGTACATGGCAGCATTTTACTTTGCATACTAAAGATCTTACAACAGCTATCCATATGCATTGCGAAGATCAAATTAGTCAAGGTAGGCAAACAAGTCATATAGCCAACATTCGTCTCTGGAACTATATAAAAAGGTTACTGTGAGTTCTGCATTTCAGGCAACAATAGTTTATAATGTTCAGGCATAAACCAGAAGCAAGTGACTATCATTCTAGCTTTTCAATCAAGTCACATTTTGTTTCTTGTTCTTACCACCCCCCTCACATTGAAAATAACAATACATAAGAGAAATTACATCCACTTTGGCAATGAGTTGTTTGAATATTTGTATGATGTAAATGTGTCTTACCTTCTCTCTATCACTGCTATAGGGATTACCACCCATTTGAAGTTTCAAGAAGACATAGGAATCCTCTTGTGGAGGGCTGCACTTGTAGAAGTACTGCAGGGATGAGGTCCACTTAGACCAAAGGCACCATAGTGTAGAAAGCCAAAATAACAGATGAACAGAACATATACTTTCTATAAGGAGAGGCTAGGGATAGCCATTGGGAGAAAATATGGATCCTTGTTGATCAAAACTGGCAGATACTAATCATCTAGGAATGTAGACTCACCATCTCACTCCACTTCCCAAAAGAATTAATTAATGGTCTAATTATTTAATATTATTATTATGCCCTTTGGTATGGAGGATACCACCTCTTCCCCTGAAAAAACCTCTGGGGAACCAATGCCTAGGTCACCATTATTGATGTGTGAAGCTGGCGATCTTCTCTTTGTACATTAGTTTGTTAAGTATGCAAACTCTTTCAAGTGCAAAGTGCCATCTTTTGAATGTTTTTTTGCAGCTGAAGTGTCATTTTCACTGGCAAAGTTGCCATTTGATGATGATTTTGACCAAAAATGCACCACTTCATCAGAGAAAAAACATTGTGAAGTGGCAAAGTGCAAACTTGGTGCTGAAAACTTCACAATGCTTTGCAAAGCTGATGTTTCCCCTCTTCACATCAACTTCTTTTTTTTTAAATTAAGTATACTTTATTAAAATTCAAGAAACATACATTAAACAAGTAATGAAGAAACATTTTTCAACATGTTAAATACAAAATAGGAAACATCATTGAACAATCTGAAGAGAGAAGAAAAGATAACCCACCTCCCCCTCCCCCATCCCTACCAAAGCCCACTCTCCCACCCTTGGGTCACACTAACCAATGTTAAAGAATGTAACAGAACCCTATAAAATACAAGAAGAAGGCACTCGGGATACAGCCTATGGTTAAAAGAATAAGCTCCACTGTGACTGCTCTAGGTAGAGTCAATAAAGTGTATAGAGTTTGACATCTTGCTCAGAATTAATCAAGTCGATGAGATATGGAGGCAATGTGCTTTTCTATTGCTAAGGCTTAAAGAATTTCTTGGTGCCATTCATGATATGGGGGGATAGTATCATTCAGCCAATGGCAAGTAATAATCAGTTTAGTTGAATGGAAATCAAAGCCGTTTGGGCTCTTTGTGACCCAATTAAATCTACTGGGAATAAGACCACAAGGCAGATTACAGGAGTGAAATATGTCTCTATCCTTAAGAAGGGATCTAATGCCTTTTTAATAGATTCCCAAAAAGGAAAGATTTCATTGCAGTCCCACATAACGTGCTTAAGGTGTCCAATAGCTTTGCCACATCTAGTACATAGAGGGGAAGAGAGTTTACCCATCTGGTACAGTCACAATGGTGTAGAAACATAGAAATATAGAAACATAGACTTTGACGGCAGATAAGGACCGCTAGGCCCATCTAGTCTGCCCATTTCCCTACCTACAGGATAGGCCGCAGATCCTAGTTAACCAACAGCCTATTTCTTCCTACCCCCCACAAGAATTGCCTTATGTCTGTCCCATGCATTCTTGAATTCTCCCACAGTTTTAGACCCCACAACCTCCTCAGGAAGGCTGTTCCATGCATCCACTACCCTCTCTGTGAAATAATACTTCCTCACATTGCCCCTGAACCGCCCTCCTTCTATCTTTAAATTGTGTCCCCTTGTTCTTGCAAGTCTCTTTTCTGAAAAATGCTACCCTCTTGGACTTTGTTGATTCCACTGAGGTACTTAAAGTTTCTATCATGTACCCCCTCCCTTCTTTCCTCAAGGGTATACATATTAAGCTCCTTTAGTATCTCCTCATAAGGCTTCTCTTGCAGACCCTGCACCATTTTAGTTGCCTCCTCTGGACTGCCTCTATCCTGTCTATGTCCTTGTGAGATGGGGTCTCCAGAACTGGACACAGTACTCAGATGGGGTCTCACCAACTGTCTGTACAGAGGGATAACAACTTCCTGTTTTCTGCTGCTGATGCCTCCCTATACATCCCAGTATACCCCAGCCCCTACTGCCTTCTCACATTGCTTGCTAACCTTAAGGTCATCTGATATGATTACCCCAGGTCCCTTTCCTTTTGTTGTTGTTACTACCTCCCCACCCATTGTGTATTCTTCCCTGGGCTCTTGTTTCCCAGGTGCATTATTTTGCACCTTTGCATTGAATCCTAGCTGCCATACTTGACCATTCCTCCAACCTTGCCAAGTCCCTTTTTATCCTTTCCATGCCTCCTGTGTATCAACCCTGTTGCAGATTGTTGTGTCATCTGCAAAAAGGCATACTTTTCCTTCCAGTCCTCTGCAATGTCACTGATGAAGACATTAAAAGGACTGGACCCAATACTGAACCTCACTGTACCCCACTAGTAACCCTCCTTTCTTCAGAATGGACTCCATTTACAATTACCTTCTGTGTCCTATTGTCCAGCCAATGTTTATTTGAGGCTACCACCTGGGTCCCACTCCCAGGCTGGTTAATTTGACTATTAATCTTTTGTGTGGGACTGTGTCAAATGCCTTGCTAAAGTCTAGGTAGGCCATGTCCACAGCCCTCCCTGGTCTACTACTGGTCACCCAGTCAAAGAAATCTATTAGATTAGTCTGACATGACCTTCCCGCTGTGAACCCATGCTGCCTTGGGTCCTGTGCCCACTGGCCTCTAGGTACTGACTATTCTTTCCTTCAGAAGTGACTCCATCACTTTCCCTACCACAGAGGTCAGACTGACAGGTCTGTAGTTTCCTGCCTCTGTCTTGGTCCCACTTTTGTGAAGGGGAATCACATCCACCTTCCTCCAGTCCTCGGGTACCACACCATCCTCCCATGATTTATTAAAAAGAGTAGCCAGTGGTTTCACTAGTTCCTCCCTTAATTCTTTTAGAATTCTGGGGTGAATTCCATCAGGACCCATTGCTTTGTCCACCTTCAGTTTTAGGAGTTCTTGCAGAACCCTTTCTTCTGTGAAAGGACTGGGATCGACCCCCCCTTATCAAGAGTGCTTCTGTTAATTGAATTAGGCACTTCCCCCTCCTCTTTTGTGAATACTGAGCAGAAATATTCGTTCAGTATTCCTGCTTTTTCACTGTCCCCCTCTGCCCACCCACTGTTCATTCTATTCAGCCTCACTATCCCTCCCTTTGTCTTTCTACGCTCGCTGATGTACCTATAAAAGGTTTTATCCCCCTTCTTAACTGAGTTGGCTATCTTTTCCTCAGTTTGGGCCTTTGCTATTCTGACTTCCCTCCCTGCTTCCTTCTGCCTTAACTGGTACAGCTCTCTGTCCTGCTCCTTCTGTGTTTCCTTATACTTCCGGAATGCTATCTTTTCTTCCTGACTTTCACAGCCACCTCTTTTGAGAACCATAGTGGTTTTTCTTTCATTTTGATTTGTTCATTTGTTTACACAAATGCTTGTTGCCTCTGTGATGGCAGTTTTGATAATTCCCATTGTTGCTCCACACCTCCTTCTAGCCTGTTTGCTAGTGCTTTTCTGAGGCACTCTCCATCTTGCCAAAGTCAGCCTCCCTAAAGTCCAGTACCCTCACTTTTGTATGGCTTGACTGTGAGCTGAGTTTAACGTGAACCACACTGTTTGATGGTCACTTGTCCCCAGATGGCAACCCACTTCTAGATCTGAGATCCTCTCACTGCCCCATTTGAGAGTATGAGGTCTAAGATTGCTCCCTCACGAGTGGGTTCCAAACTAGCTGTCTAATGCCTGCCACCTGTAGGGCATCAAGAATGGCCCTGCTCTTGGATGTGCTGCAGCAAATGTGCTCCAGTTAACATCTGGCATATTCAGGTCTCCCATCAACAGTATCTCCCTTTCTCTGCCATTCTAAGAATGCCTTCTATCATATCCTTGTCCATTCCTTCCCCTGACATGGGGTCTGTACACCAACTGTGCGGATTGTGGTGCCCTTTCCAGTCTCCAAGGTGACCCACAGTGCCTCCTCTCCTCCCTGTTTACTCTTTTGTTCAGTTGCTTTTATCCCTTCCTTTACATAGAGAGCTACTCCTCCCCCTCTTCTCCCCTGCCTGTCTCTCCTGTAGGTTATGTACCCTGGTATGTTAACATCCCAGTCATGGTTCTCTGTGTACCATGTAATACAAGTTATGTAACACTTTAAATTGAAGGAAATTATAACGGTCTTGTTTAATGTATTTATATAAAGAACACCAAAGATGTTTCCAGATCTTAGGGTCATCTGATATGGACAAAGCTTGTCTCCAGTAGTAACAAATTCCAAAAAGTTTCATGGGATGTACTTCCTGAAAAAAATTATAGAATTTGGATGTCAAATGGGGTTGCAAAATCAAATTAAGGTAGTTCTGACATTCCAGAATCTGAGAGGCTTGTATGGGACATCTACCAAAGTGGGCTATAATAGCTTGTTTTAATTGAAGTTATTTAAACTCAAAGGATGCAGGGAGAGAAAACTGATTCTTAATAACCCTAAAGGGGAGGAAACTACCATCTGATAACACAGAATCACATGTAGCATCTTTAAATTGAAGACATAATTTTAGAGGAATAGGGCTGTGTCCAGTCTTTTTTTTTTTCCAATTCTGTTTATCTTTGCCTACCTGGACTTTCTCCAGGGGGTCTTCTAGCTCAGCCATTTTCCTGCCCACCTGAAGTCCTCCATTTCTCCTCCATCATCTACCTCTCCTTTCCACTGCCCAGCCACCCAACCCCCTGGCTTTGAGTCCCCTGAGGTGGGGCCGCCTACTCCCCCTGGCTCACTATCTATAATTCAGTAGAGTGACCAGGCAGGAAGGAGAGCCAGACAAATGAACAGAAGGACCCGACACTGGAGATGGTTGGCCATCCCCTGCACCCCCTTTTGCCTACCAGGAAGCAGGATTTTTCCTTGTTTCTCCCCCACTGGCCCAGCAGTACAATGCGTGCCAGCGCACAGCATGCACACTCTTGTGCACCTCCACAGGTGTGTCACCATGACCAATCCCCAAGCTAAGGTCCCAACTGTTGCAATACCCCCCAGTCTCCACCAGGAGTCACTGTATAGCGGGATTCACCACCCTCTCCCTCCCAGGAAAGGAGAGCAGTCCTATGGATGCTCAATCCTTTCCTCCCCCTACTGACCCTAGACAACCTGAGTTTGCTCCCAAACCAGGGTCACTGGCATGGTGTGAGGTGTGGTGTTCAGTGCCTCAAACCTCAGCACCACTGGTCCAGCCTAGCTGTATCCAGTCTTGATATTAGGGTTAAACAATATGGTTTGGTTAAGCAATTTAGACCAATCCTTGCAACAATAACATTATAACTGTTAAAGCGATTTCACAGACCATATTAAGGGTGTGGTTTTAAGGAGAGAGGGCAGAAGGGATGGCTTGATATATAATAAACTAGGTAAAGTTATGCCAGCTCCCTGGAATAAATCTTTTTTAATTGTCAGCCACAAAGGGATATAGCTAGTCCCTTCCCTTTAAAGTTCACAGTGACACCAAAGAAAAAAATTGCTCGCATGTAGGGCACAATAATAAAGAAAGTTGTTAGGGAGATGAAGGCTCACCTGGTCCCTTGGAAGCATTAGTTTAAAATATGCTCTTTGCACAGCTCTCTCCTTCCAGAGAAAAGCATTAAGGAGATGTTACAATTTACAGAACCAGGCCTTAGGGAGATATAGGCAAAGTGTACTAAGGGGATATAACAAGCCGGGCAAAATATTCTTATTGATAGTGCTGATTCTCATTCTACCCCAAAGTGAACGGGGAAGGGCCATCAAATGTGTAAATGAGATTTAATCTCTTGCAAAAGAGGGGAGAAGTTAGCGTTAAATAAAAGAGAGGGATTATGAGTGAGACGAATACCCAAGTACAACAGATTTTGGGATTCCCAGGCCAAACCAAAATCCAAGATCTCCTTCTTATTGACAACTATTAAGGGGGAGCACTTTATAGTTTTCAAGGTTTAATTTATATCTCAAGAAAGAGGCAAAGCAGTTTATCTCACCTAGAGCAGCCAGAATTGAAGTGGAAGGGTTCTCAAGATGCAGAAGTAAATCATCAGCATAAACCAATAGTTTGTAATGGCCCTTACCTACAAGGTTCCCACTCACCTGTTGGTTAAGCAGGAGATGTTGGATAAGGGCCTCCAAGTATAAATTGAACATTAAAGTGGAAAGGGGACAGACCTGTCTAGTTCCCCGTTGTAAATGAAAAGAAAAAGAGAGCACTCCATTGCACAAAATTCGGGCAGAGAAGTCACTATATCAAAATGCGTATCCATGTTTGGAACTCCTGGGGGAAATTAAACTGGTCCAGAACTGTTAAAAGAAATGGCCAGGAGATCCAATCAACGGCCTTTTCCACATCCAAGGAAATAAGTACTGAAGAAATGTTGCTCTCCCTGGATGTGGAAATTAAATAGTGTTGTTTATGCAGGTGATCTCTAGATAATCTGCCTGCCATAAATCCCACTCTGTGGCTGCAACTGTTAGCCCCTGATCATGCTCACCCCTCTGTGACCTCCGGTGACATCCTCAACCACTTTCCCTATTACACCCCTATGTAAACTACTAAGGTACTTTGAAACTGTCTTAATATCTCTTAGCCTAGTGGCACCCTCTGTTCTCTGTGCCAAACGATGTTACCCTATACATACCATGTACAACCCATAAACTTATGTATGTTAATACCTATCTTTGTACTCCCTGTGACTAATTAAGTACTCAGCTAACGCTGCTCTGTTGCTCTTATGTATCCCACTCCTTGTTATGTATCTTATCTAATGTCACCATATACAATTCTTACTATGTATGTGTACACTGAATCTACAAATGTATTATCTAAGACTACTGTTTAATGTCGCCAAGATATGTACACTCTGTAACTAATCCTGGGTTGCCCCTGAAAAAGGGATCTCTGGTCTCAGTGGACTTACCCGGTTACCAAAATCTAAATAAATAAATAAATAGGACTAATCAGGTCATCCCAAATCAACTGAAGTCTATTATCCAGATCGTTAGCTAAGACTTTAAGATCTGAGTTAAGAAGGGAGATTGGTCTACAACTACTCAGGAGCTGCTCATTCTTACCTGTCTTTTTAATTAATGTAATCCAAGCTTGTGTTAGTGATGTATTGGTAATGCCGGAGGAAAACAAGTAATTAAAAAGATGAACTAAAAAGGGAGCAAAATCAACAGAATATGTTTTGTAAAAAATTGTTTGTGAAGCCGTCTGGGCCAGATGCTTTGTCAGAAAGAAGTTGTTGTATGGCTCTATTAACATCTGACAACAAAATAAGCCCTTTTAGAATTTCCTGCTATTGTGAGGACAATTGGGGAAGGGGGAGGTCAACAAGATATTCATGTATTAGATTATCAATCTTATTTGGAAGAGGGTCAGCTTTATATAATGCACTGTAAAAGAGGCGGAAATCTCAGCAGTATCAAGGGGATAAGTTACCAGGGCATTATCTGTATTGGTCTGAATACTGTGTATGGTCTTTCCAGAGCCTAGCTATCTCAATCAGAGTGCCAGTAGCTTACCAGCTCTTGCTCCACTCTCTGAGTACAGTACTTCAGTGCGGAACAATGATAACTCAGCCTTCTCAGCTAGCATACCATTGTATTGCTACCTTAAAGACTGTAATTGGTGCCAATCCATGTCGGACATAGAAGAGGAAAAGCAAGACTCTAGGAGCCAAATTTGTTGAAGCAACTGATGCAAAAAATGTTGTAGGTGCCGTATTGGTCCTTTTAAGAACAGAACCAGAAACAAATGATTTGATACCTTTTATTGGACCAACATGGATGTTACAGAAAAGAACAAAGTGCTCTAGCTTTCAAACCAACCAGGTCCTTTCTGAAGCTTTTGAAGAAGGACCTGGTTGGTTCGAAAGCTAGAGCACTTTGTTCTTTTCTGTAACATCCATGTTGGTCCAATAAAAGGTATCAAATCATTTGTTTCTGGATTTGAAGCAACTGAGTAAGTTGTGCACTAAGAATTTTGTGGAGTTTACCAGCCAAGCGGATGCATTCAACTCTAAATGCACATTTGGCCGCACCCCATAGGATATCTAGCTGAGGAACCGAGTCATCATTAGTTACAAAGAAGGAATGAATATACTCCTTCATTACCAAATTGGATGAGGGATCTTTAAATTTCTGAGAGTTGAGACCCCAGACCGTTTTGCGTTCCTCCAGCCCACAGAGGGGATGAATCATTGTAACAGAGCTATGATCTGAGATTACCATTGGTTGAATGTCACAGTGAGAGAGACCTGGAAGAAATTTATTACTAATCAAAACCTAATCTATATGGGAGAAAGATTTATGTGGTGAGGAGTAAAAAGAGTACTGATGATCTATAGGATGCAGTGTGCACCATAAGTCGACCGGTCCAAGGGAATCTATCAGATCTCGCAGTCCTTATTGTCCTGGAGATAACCATTTCCAGACATACCCAGAACAGTTCATGTCTGGCTGGAAACCAGATTCCAATCCCCTCCCAAAAAGATCAGGAAAGAGGGGCAAGACAGCTGAGAGTTCAATAAAAAAGGAGGGAGAATCAACATTAGGGCCATATATGGACCCTAACACCACCTCCATTAAACCCAATCTGCCATGCAGAGTGATAAACTTACCCTAAGAATCCCATATCTCTTGATGCAGTTAGAAAGAAAATCCTCGGGCAATAAGGATAGCCACCCATCCACATTTTGTTCCACTGCCCACACTGTAAGCCTGGCCCACCCATAATCTCCTAAACCCACTGATGTTAGCTCTCAACAAATGCATTTCCTATAAAGAAGCATTATTTGCACCAGGTTTTTTGAGATGTCGAACTAACATGTACCGCTTCCAGCTATCCTGAGTGCCTTTAATATTCCAGGTTGTAAGAAGGTATAAACTACTCATGCCTACCACTAATCAGGAACAGTCTACAAATATATGCTATGAACATAGCGTGCCCCAAACCCACCCTACAAAGCCCAAAAAGAGAAATTGTATTTAAGTTATAACATATGTTAGTAAAACATGTGACTAAACAGAAGAGCACTCACAACCACCCAACCCAGAATCCCAAAGGACTAAAAAGAGAAACCATGATAAAATAATCCCCAAAAATAATTACTACCTCTGGTCCTAATGAACAACCTACTTCTAGATCCTGGTCAATGATGTTATTCCATGTCTGCTAAGGAAACAATTCACTCCCTCCCTCCACCCCACAAAATAGCAATAAGTGACTGAAACAAAATAAACATTGTTTGGGTCTAACATGAAATATATCAACATTCCTAGCCAAAGAAGTGAAAATATAGATAACAACAATTGTGGCCATAAGCCCAGCACCATAGGTATATATAATTCGCCCCGTTATAAATGTGTCCAGCAAAAGATATTCACATTACTCATAATTAAAAGGAAATTAAACAGTCCTCTCTACAATGAAGGACAATAATCTGTACCAGAACAGCTCTGTCCTAATATCAATGAATCACATTTGAAAAGGAACAGTATACTGTATATCACAATCTGAAAAAATCTGAAATAAGGATAAGTATATAACCTAGGGCAAGGTTGATACAAGCGTCAGCTGATTGCAACACTCACTAGAGGAAAAAAACTTAAAAAATTGTGAAAGAAATTCACAGTTCCACTGTAAATATGGAAATCAAGGGAGGTAACATTATGAATAACATCATAGAAAATATATAGAATAATAACTCTGTAGGCATGTTCCAGGTAAAAACACATCAAGAACAATTGTATATGGCACAATGACTATATAACAGTTGTACTACAACTAATATCAGTTAAAGGTTCATTATGAGTAAAATCCTCTAAGAATAAGCATAAAACTAGACAAATCAAAGCAAAAGTACAAATCTATTTATAAAAAGGAAAAAAAGGAATATTGTTTAACCAGGAGTAGCACACTAAACCGAAGCTTGTTTCCAGATGCAACCTGGGAGCACAAGGAAGTTAAGTGACTTGCTCAGGATCACACAGTATGCACCTAGGCGGCTGTGGGATTTAAACCCAGGTCTCCAGATCTGCAGCTTAAAGCCTTAACCCACTGCACTATACTGCCCCTGCCATCTAATAGGATGCTCATAGGAGATCCCAGTGGTTTAAAACATACAGTCAAGTGACAATGCACTACTAAAAAGTTCAAATAATTAAAAGGTAGTAGTCCCATCGAATACCATGCTGCAGATAGTGACAGAAGCATTTGTACTGTGAGAAGCCAGCAAAATGTTCTGCTCAGTGTCATCATGGCAACAAATTATAAGTGATTGGGTCCCAGTGTACAATATAGAAGATAGCGGATGGGCAACAGTGAGCAACGACACTGTTGTTTACTTTGAGAGGTTGTCATGACAACCAAGTAAACCTCGAGAGCGAAGCTCAAGAGGTTTTCGGTTGTCATGAAACCTCGAGAAGTGAGAAACAGTGTTGCTGTTTGCTGTTGCCCATCCACTGTCTTTTATAGTGTATGGGCAAAAGTAAAGCAAAACAGCTTGTGACTTCCTCCACGGTCATGCCGTGATGTCTGGGACCCCACCGCCCCACCCGTGTCCATGAAAACACTTCTCTCCTACCTGGTACACAAAGATTCTGTTAGTTGATAAATTTAAAAAGAAATACGGCTGTCCTGCTGTGTGCCAACTACTATTTAAAAAGTTGACACTTACTGACAGATTTGAACTTCCTCCTGTGCCTTCAATGAACTGCCGTGGCCATTTTTCGAACACCTACGAACTGCATCTTGCGCATGCGTAAATGCAATAAGAACTGTTGTACCATCGTTGTGACACACTCAGGATGGTACAACAACGTTGTGATGTCACATCGATGGTACAACAAGACTAGGAAAAGATAGATTTTAAGGGAATACAGCATTCTAACATACACTATAATATACATAGAACCAGAAGTGATCCAGTATTGAGCCCATTAAGAGGAATGTTAAGCAAACTAGCCTTGACCTCAGCACCATGTTCTAAAAAAGTGAACATGTATTCCAAGATCCCACACTGAAGATGTCTATAAAGTATAGTCAATAAGTATGCAGTTCATAGATACTGCATCAAGTACTGCACTGCAGGTAAGAATGCTGGGTAAACACCATTAATCCAAACAGACAAGGTGAGCAAAAATTAAAAAAGGAGAATTCCAATAGGAGCATTTAGCACTGGCAATAACACAAAATAAAGTTGATTTAGTTAGTCAAAGAGAATGGACTCAGCATTATTAGAAAAGTATGGATCCATTTTTAAGACTCCATTTACTGGGGCTTAAAGACAGCAGACAACAATCACAGTTCAAGGCAGTAGCAGGCAGAGTGCAGCTGTGATCAAAGGTGTCCCCATAAACTGAAGCTCCCGAGGTAACAAAGGTAAAAAAAGGTGGTTCTTACCTTAAAGAGGGCAGCAGCATGAAAAATTCAATTATGGTCTCAACTCTTTACCACAAATTATTAGCAAGGAAGCTAAGGTAGTTAGTAAATGGAGCCCAATAAAACCATGGGGAATGGAAAGCTTGCAGCCCAAAACCAGGGTCTTTGGAGAGCAATCACATCCATAGGGGGAAATAGGTATAATGGCTAAGAGGAACCAGGTGAAGTATGATCTCCACATGCTACACTACCAGAATTACCTTGGCAAGTAGAAGTCCTGCTTCCTTCTGCCTTAACTGGTACAATTCTCTGTCCTGCTCCTTCTGTGTTTCCTTATACTTCCTAAGTGCTATCGTTTTCTCCCTAACCTTCACCGCCACTTCTTTTGAGAACCATAGTGGTTTTTTCTTTCATTTTGCTTTGTTTATTTGCTTCACACAAAGGCTTGTTGCCTCTGTGATGGCAGTTTTGATATTTCCCCATTGTTGCTCCACCCCTCCTTCTAGCCTGTTTGCTAGTGCTTTTCTAAGGCACTCTCTCATCTTGCCAAAGTCAGCCCTCCTGAAGTTCAGAACCCTCACGTTTATATGGCTTGACTCTGTAGCTGAGTTTATCATGAACCACACTGTTTGGTGGTCACTTGTTCCCAAATGGCTACCCACTTCTAGATCTGAGATCCTCTCACTGTCCCCATTTGAGAGTACGAGGTCTAAGATTGCTCCCTCATGGGGAGGTTCCAAAACTAGCTCTCTGAGGCATGCCACCTGAAGGGCATCAAGAATGGCCCTGCTTTTGGATGTGGCAGCAGCAAAGGTGCTCCAGTTAACATATGGCATATTAAGGTCCCCCATCAACAGTATCTCCCCTTTCTCTGCCATCCTAAGTATGCCTTCTGTTATATCCTTGTCCATTCCCTCCCCCTGACATGGGGGACTGTATACAACCCCTGTGCGGATTGTGGTGCCATTTCCAGTCTCTAAGGTGACCCACAGTGCCTCCTCTCCTCCTTGTTTACTCTTTTGTTCAGTTGCTTTTATCTCTTCCATTACATAGAGCGCCACTCCACCCCTCCTTTCTGCCTTCCCTGTCTCTCCTGTAGGTTGTGTACCCCAGTATGTTAACATCCCAGTCATGGTTCTCTGTGTACCATGTTTCTGCGACTGCTAAGATATCCAGGCATCCCTCTTCCATCAAGGCCACCAGTTTCAGGGAGTTTGTTGCCCAGACTATGGGCTCTGGTACTCATTACCCTCCATTTCACATGACACAAAGCTCTGTAACAGAGTAGACACACCAGAGGGTGTAGACAGAATGAGAAGGGACCTGCAGAAACTTGAAGAATGGTCAGGGGTTTGGCAGTTGAAATTCAATGCAAGGAAGTGCAAGATAATGCATTTGGGGCACAAAAACCCTGGCACAATATATCAGTTGGGGGGTGAGGATATAGCATGCACCAAGCAGGAAAGGGATCTTGGAGTTATCATCTCTGATGACCTCAAGCAGGGAAACAGTGTGACAAGGCAGCAGGTAAAGCAAATAGGATGCTGGGATGCATAGGCAGGGGCATCACCAGCAGGAAAGGGAGGTCATAATTCCACTATACAAGACACTAGTGAGGCCGCACCTGGAGTACACTGTGCAGTTCTGGAGACCTTACCTACATAAGGACATAGACAGGGTAGAGAAGGTTCAGAGGAGGGCAACAAAGATGGTGCATGGATTGCATCACAAGTCCTATGAGGACAGGTTGAAGGCACTGAACATGTACTCCTGGAGGAGAGGAGGGAGGAGGGATATGATAGAGGCATACAAGTATCTTACAGGGAGGAACAGGGTGCAGGAATGCACTATTTTTAAGCGAAAAAGATCTTCCAGGACTAGAGGGCATGGGATGAAGTTGGAGGGAGGACGATTCAGAGGAAACATGAGGAAGAATTTCTTCACAGAACGGGTGGTGGACAAGTGGAACACCCTGCCATAGGAAGTGGTGGGGGCTGAAACAATCACAGGATTTAAGAATGCATGGGATAGACATAAAGGAATTCTGGAGGTCAGGGGTAAGGGGCAACAGACTTCCTGGAAAACATAAACTGAACTTACAAACTTAAATGGGCAGACTGGGTGGGCCATAGGCCCTTATCTGCCGACATTGTCTATGTATCTATGTATCTATGTATTTTTGATGGCCTTACCCTTTTGCCCCATCCCTGTCCTTATTGCTTTTGTCACTTTCTCCATTTACCCCTGCGCTTCTCCCTATTGACATCTCTATGTTGGTGTCTACCTCACTTAGTACCCTGATTTTTTGGGGGGGCTAGGATTTTCCTGCTCCTTTCCAGTGCCTCCCCCCTTGGCTAGTTTAAATGCTTGCCAATGAAGTATTTAAACCTATCACCTAGGATCCTGGTTCTCCTCCTGGACAGATGCAGACCATCATGCCAGTATAGGCCTGCATCCATCCAGGTGGACACCCAGTCCCCAGTGAAGCCAAATCCCTGAGCTCTGCACCAGTTTTTCAACCACTGATTGAATCCCATGGTGTGGAGCACCCTAGCCTCATCCGTGCAATAGACAGGCAGCACCTATGAGAAGGTTACCATGTGTGCTATTTGTCTAAGGCCCCTCCCCATCTCCACAAATGCTTCTTGCACTGCTCTGATCCCTTTCTTAGCCAGATCATTTGTCCCTAGGTGGACAATGACATCCAGCTCCCTCCTCTGTGCAGCTGCTCCTGTGATCCTGAGGATTCACTCCCGGTCCCTCCATGCCATGGCGCCAGGCAGGCACCTTACCTCCCTCTCCCCTTCATCCCCCATTCTACCTTCCTACCAATGGAGTCCCCCACCAGGAGTTGTTTCCTTCCCCTGTGGGTCCCATGCCACCCTCCTGTGGGTCTCCTTTGTGGAGGTTCCCAGCATCCTCCTTGGTCTTCACTGTGGGTGCCTCCATAGAGGAACCACACTTTTCCAGAATGGCATAGAAATTGTGGACAGGTACAGCTGGAGGGATGCTCCTCTGTTCCACTACCCTCACCCTCCCTGAGCCCACTGTGGTCCAACCACTCCTCTTTCTTGGCAACCTCTGAGGCAATGGCAGTGACCCTGGTGGTCCCTGGGTGGGAGTGGAGGTCCCATAAATCCTGGCCAACTCAGCCTGGAGATGAGCAACCTCCTCCCTCAGCCCAGAGAGGCGCCTGCAGATGGGACAACACTGCATCCTCCAGAATGTCTCCCGGAAGACTGCTGCTCCACAGCCACTGCACTGCACCACTCCCATCATGTCTTTTTTCTGGCCCCCTAACTGTTGTTTGGAATACTTACTCTTTCCTCTGTTTTTCTTTTTTTTTTTTTTCTTTCCCCTACTTACTTACTTACTTACTTACTGCCTCTGTGCACTTTTAGCTCCTGATCTTCCTGATCTAAGACAAGAAGTTCCTATATTTCTCAGTAGTCTCCTTACTTGCTCAGAGTCAGATCTCCAGCAGATGGGGGGGGGGGACGGAGAGCTACTCTTGCCCTTCTAGGATGGTGAGTCTTTGGTGGCTCTGTGATCATTCACCTCCTGCTCCCAAACAGGAAGTTCCTGCTGTCAGTTAAATCCTGTGCCTATAAAAGTAGAACTGGTTTAGGGTGGGGGAAGGGAGGGAAGGAGGGCAATATAGCCCCAGTAGAGAAGTTTTAGTTATACCAGTAGCTCCTTCCTCCTGGTGTTCTGTCTGTTCTCTGGCAGAAGCTATCTAGGGCAGTGCTTAAATCTGGTTTTAACCTGGCTCCTTCTAGCTAAGCCACCCCCCTACTTTGCAAATATTTCTACACTTAGTTAATTTCACAGATAACAATTCCCTTCTGACACCTGTGACAAACACCTAGATAAGTACACAGATAACAGATAACAATTTACTTCAACTACCTCTGACAAACACACTAACTCTTTTTTTTCACCCTAAACTGAAGGTCCCAGTAAAAGATTTCTAGTTCTTAGTCCCAGTAGAGAAGTTTTAGTTATACCAGTAGCTCCTTCCTCCTGGTGTTCTGTCTGTTCTCTGCACACACAACCTTGTTTTGCGTCAAATCCTTGATCTACTACTACTGCATACATTCTGAACATCAGGAACACCCCCCAAACAGAGCAGCCACTAATGATGCAATAGTCTGCTCTCCTTCAACAGCATTATGAGTGATAGGTTGTGTTCGGGGCATTCCCAAGTCCAAGAAAGATGCAGTGAAAGTTGGTTAAAGAATGTAACCAAACATGTTTTTGTGTGGTAACACTAATATGGTATGCAGTCTGTTTTTACTTTAAAAAAAAAGGAATCAGAATCAAACTACAACAACATCAACAATCTTTACAGAATGTGAGCAATCATAACATGTTTTATAATCTATGGACAATTTGAGGCCTAAGGGGTTTAACAGCATCCCTTTAACTGTTGATTGCAGTATGCAGTTCTTTACAGATATCCTTAAAATCAATTGTTGGAATGTACTGTTTGTAGAAAACAGTAATAAGTAGTAGTAAGACTGTATAATAGATAAGAAAATACTATAATGTATGGTAAGCATCTATTAACCACCATAATCAGCAGTCACACAGCCTTGTTATGTCACTGTTCAGAATTTTCAATGCTGTTAACCACACTTCAGAACTTCCAAGCAGTGGCATAACAAAAAAGAATGCACCAGAGTTCCATAATCCTCACATATAGAATGCAAACAGTGTTTTTTTGACCTTACACTATAAAAGATGATGGCTGGGGATTAGATGACAACCACACTGAAATCACCTCTCATGGTTGCTAGGCTACTGTAAACCTCGAGCTGCGCTCTCAAGGTTTACCATGTTGCCATAGCAACCATTCAAGGTGATTACAGCATAGTTATCACCCGATCCCCAGTGATTATCCTCTATGTAATACTGTTAGCGCTGTCTTAATGATATATTCATATTTTAACTTCATGATGCCACTTTAATTCATTGTGCAACAAACTGCTGCCATTCGCTTAAAAAACAACAGCAATAGCTGGCCGGTCGGTGCAGTGGTAAGGGTACCACATGTGGCATTGGTGCCTGAGTTTGGGAGTGGACTTAGGTAGCCGGGGTCCAGCCGAGGGGAGGAGGACTGAGTCTCCTAGGGACAGCTCTCCTCCTCCAGTGAGGGAGGGTTACCATCCCCACTGCAACACTGCCACCTGGGTGACCATGAGTGGCAGTGTCACTCTTGGATGTAGTGTGGGTGGGGAGGATGTTGGCTGAGCTCTGGAGGGGCGGCACACTTTGCTTGCATATGGTCCTTGCACCTCATAGCACGCTGATGTCCTTGTGGATGGAAGAGAAATGGAAAATGCCCTGCAGCTGGCCCAAAGATGGACTCCGGTACCACACACCAGAAGGACCAAACCCAGACACCATAACTCCACCTGATGAAGATTTCAAGCAATTAGGGTGGAGTGGAGGGGGAGCTGCTCTCTCCTTCTCTACCCAGTGGTGGGGGGAGTAAACTGCAGCTATGTGGAGGCAAGTTGTAAAAAACAAGGGTGTTTGTATGTAAACTCACCTATATCAACTGTAGTAATGTCTATCTCTGCGACTCGTATACATGATCAATGTACCATATACTGTAGTACAATCAAAGCATTGGTTTTCTTTTCCCCTCTAGGTACATGTAACTAATCCCTGGTCACCCCTGAAAAAGGAACTGTCAAAGTCTCAGTAGGCCTGCCCAGTTATCAAAATTTAAATAAATAAATAAATAAATAAAGCTTTGCAGGTTTGTCCCGGTTGTAGGCCTTAAAGGTACCTTGGAGGACACTGAGGGAGTGGCACGGCTGCAGTATCAGAGTGTGCTTAGAAACAGAAGAAACTAAGTAACAACAATAACAACAACAATGAAATTTGCTCACTTTCTAAGTGAGGAATGGGAAATGGATATGAGTAGTATACTGTAAGTATGAGCTCTGAACAGAAGACCTGGGTGATCACCTGGGCAAGCTGGTGGATATCGTAGTTAAGGAAAAGCAGCAGACTGAAGGACAAATCTAAACAGAAAGGTCAACAATAGCAATAGGTGAAGCACAGCCACACCAGTGGCGGCTGAAACCAGGAGATGAGGAAGAAGCAGAGGGGGTGCATGTAAGGGAGCAGGCTGCACAGGAAGAAGTGGATAGAAAAGCCAAGCAGGGTAGCAGATGGATAGGGCCCCAATGCAGGAGGCAGAACACAGAAGTGCAGAGGGACAGCCTGGGACAGAAAACTGGGTGAAGGGCACAGCTGAAAGCAAAGTGAGCAAGAAGATGTGACTACGAGGTTAGGAAGAGTGAGCTCCAGTATGGGCCAAGACTTGCCAGGATAAGCAGCAGGCAAGAAACAGGGCCAAATACATGGGCTTGGCATGAGCAAGATCTTGAAGAGATGCAGGAGGCCAAGATTTCAGGCAGCTACAACAGCTAAAGAAAAATGAACCTAGCACGGAAAAGAAATGACTGCAAGGAAGAAGAAAAATAAATACCTCAGCAGATATAGCCCCTCCCAGAAGAAGAGGAGGATGAGGGCAGGAAGAGAAGAACCCCATAGGACAGAGGAAAAATAGCCATGCCAGGCAGGAGCAAAAACCTGCTGGGTACATGCTCTGAAATAGCAGCAGTGATACTAAGGGGCTACAGAGCAGATCCACTTACAAGCAGCAGCAGGGATGACAAGATAAGTGGATAGAATGCCAGAAATCAGCAGCTATAAGAGAAGCAGCTGCAAAGTAGGAAGAGGATGGAAAGGAACTGTGAGATAATCAGTATCTGAGGGGCTGCTAAAAAGAAAACTACTGTCCAATGAAGAATGTACAGTTTAACCTGCTGCACCATCACAGTATGGGTAAATAACTTTACTTGATCTTTTGCATTTTCTGAGCCTGGAAAACCTGTTTTGCTTTTCATTTCAGGTAGCTGCCTGAAATTATTTTTCTTGATGGTTTGGATTATCCTATGTATGGGCTAGTCTCTGAAGGTGGCTTCCTCCCAAAAGTGTTTTGACTATTTTCTTTAACTCCAAGATGAAACTGCTCTTGCATGCAACCTCCAATCTGTGTCACTCAAAAGCAACTCTTACAGAGCTCTTGCTTTGGCTGAATGTTTTATCCCCTGCAACCCCAGCCCCTAGTTCAACAAGTCATTCTAAGGGTGAACTGGTTAGGCCAAATGAGGTGTCTGGGTGGCCGAATGTTCCTTGGCATTTTCTTGCCCTCACTCCAAACATGCAACATGTGGTTTCAGTGTCCTTTCAGTAGAATAGTCTCATAGAACATAACCAGTAATCAATGCAACTTAAAAATAAAATGTAATAAAAAGTGCACTGCCCTCTAATTGACTCTTTTTAATTATTTATTTTATCAGATGCAAACTGGGAAAGAAGGCTGCTGTGCTCTGATTTATGCATTTTATATGTGTTTCAAATAATAAATGTTTTCTATTTTTTTATACTTTATTTTTATTCTTTTCTTAAAGAAATATTCTGTTTACAGAAAGAAAATCAAGATAAAAACATTTTGAAATTAAATAAATCATAAAAGTATTAGCTTAAATAAAGCATCCTTTTTGGGGGAATGACAACATTTCCAAACATCAATTTAAACCTTTGCTTTTAAAAAAAAAAAAAGAGAAAAGAAAAATGTATGTGTGCTCCAAGCAATTACATCCCAACGGTTAGCAAAAAGAATAAAAAACTTAAATCCAAACTTTTAAGATATTTTTAGACTCCCATCACTTCAGACCTCAGTCCGTGGCAGAGAAAAAGAAAAAAAATCTTTTATTCTCAGACTGGATGGTACTCTGTAATTTCTGTCTCCTCCTGCTCAAAATTCGAGCCCAGATCTTATAGCAGCTTAATATTTTTTTCAAAGAATGATTGTGCAGCATCCTGATCCTCCAAGAAAAAGGGTTTCCCTTGAAATTGAACTCTCAGGCGAGCTGGCTCTAATAATGCAACTGGTTCCAAAGAAAAAACTGCTTTAAGTGCCACTTCTACTGCCTCTTTCAATTCGGTATTTGGTACACTGCCAGGGAATCCAATAAGACGAAAATTAATTCTCAAAAAATTATTCTCCAAGTTCTCCAACCTAGCAGCCTGTGCTAATTTTTTGTGTAATGCTGCATTAACTACCCCTTTTAAGGTAAGGGTTCTAGCTGAGACCTCCTTTATTTCTTTCTCGTAGAGTTGTACAGCTTCTTCTGTGCCCTCTAGTCTATTCTCGATAACTGCACCTCTAGAGGAGATTTCAGTTAGAGCAGTCTTGATCCATGTGGTAGACTGTCTCACCTCAAATTGAAAGTCTGACAGTAGGGCATGTATAGATTCCAAAGATGGTTTAATTGCTTTGGATTTACCACCCAGTTCTGGTTCAGCGAATAACACAGGAGAGCTCCCTGCTTCTTCTATGCCGAGCTGTTCCATAGGCACCTCTCCTGGTAAGCTTCAGGGAAACAAACTTGTCCATTTTTCTAGCTGTAAAAGACAGCTCGGCCACACTCTGTTTTTTAAAAAATAAAGAACAAAACCGATACTTATATGTGTATTTTAGAGTGTCTTTCAGCTTCAAAACTGCGGAGCTCCTCACAAATGCGTGTGTCAGGACATAGCTCAACAGCACCCCCAGATGTTTTCTGTTTTTAATGTAAAGCACTTCAAGTCTTAGGAATGAGATGCTATATGAAATAAAAGTTAGTTGCCTGCTTTCTCCTTTTTCCCAGACAAAGAGTCTAACCACTGCTGATTCCTTTCCGGCAGTCCTGCAGAAAAAAGTTGCAGAAGGAAACATGGCAACTGCCATTTTTATTTACATTGCTCATGTCCCATGTAGAAGGTGCAGGCCATTTGCTCAAATGAGACTGGTACCATGGGTTGAAGTACTGTACTACAGTCCACTGGCAGAAGCTGCAGACCTAGTCATGACCTCTTTGTCACACCACAGTTGCAGTCGTTTGTGCACCAGCAAACATGAAGAGAAAAATTATCAATCTCTTGCTGACACTTGGTCACACCTGGCAGTGCTGGTGGGGATGAGATGAAGAACTGAGCTGTGGCTGCAGTTGCTTTGGTACGCAGAATGTCATGTGGGGCCCTGGCAGTCCATAAGGTAAACCTAAGCCACATTTGTGAGGGTGACTAGAGTAGTACCAATATTTTCCTCCTGTAAGGCCTAATATTACTTAAGGCCCTCTACCACCCCTGGTCTGTACATCTGGGTGAGCTGAAGCAGTGCACTAGCACTGCTGCTCATCATTTGACAGGAGGAAGTACCTACAGGAAGTTGAATGGCTTGCTCCCTCCTTTGTAGCCAAAGCACTCTGATTGCTATCTTTTACTGGATTGTTCTGGAGCAGGACTGGGGACTCAGGATCAGGATGTGAACCTAGGACCCATCCCCATTTGGTAGAATGATACACTATTGCTGCACTACTGGGAAGGCCAAGCATTCCAGCCGCAAAGTCTAAGCAAAACTGTGTTTGTGTGTTCCTTGATTCCTGTGATTGATGACAATGATTCACTGGTACATCACGTGACTTATGGAGGAATGCTTATGCAGTACAGTGGGCATACTGTAGTTGGTAAGATGAATAATTATGATGTTAGGGCCTCAGTTCTTTTCACTGAATTAGTATTGGATATGAGCATAGCTGTACAATAGTATGTTTGAAAGTCTGGGCTAATGCGATAAACTGTACATTTGGCTTGCACTCTTACTGCCCTTGCTATAGGAACAACCACATTTTCTAGCTACCATGAAGACACAAAAGTCCTCTTGAGCATGTTTACACCCATAAAGGTGCTGCAAATACAATGTCTCCTAAGAATGAAGGGATCTTTGGGAAGAAAGGCTAAGTATTCTAAAAGAAGAGAGCAGAGTCACTAGAGAAGGAAGGGAGGAGAGGATGACAAGAGCAATGAAAATTGCATACACAGGATGTAGAAGCATGTGCAGTTTAAATACTTCTAGGTGGTCGTGTGTCATGCTCACTGCACCTTTTAAACTCCAGCAAGACAGCAATTCACTGGTGCAGTGGGTGATATATGAATGCATAGCTAGGCAATGTAGAGTACATACTGTAGTTTGCTGGATAGAAACATACTGTATATGTTTGCAAGATACACACATGGAATTTTGCAGTTAAAAAAATCTCTCTGTCCATTGAGTCTGCCCATTCTCTACCTGTGTCTCCACCAGTATATCACTGTTAGGGCCTGCACAGTGTTACCGACTTTTATAGAAATATAGAGTTTTAAAGCAGAAAAATACATTGTTCCATTGATGACTGATTATCCTTTAAGGCTCTGAGTACATTGTGCTGAAGTCATGTTGGATAATAGCACAGTTGTGCATTAGGTTGTTTGAATGGATGTGCTTGTGTATTGGAGATTTGACTGCACCCTCTACATTGCTATTACAGGAACAGCCACCCTGTTGTCAGTCGCAGAAGACACAGGAACCTTTTTGAGGCAGGTTTAACCTCTGGTGGCTCCACAGGGAAAATATTCCCTTACAGCAAATGTACCATAAAAAAACAAAGGCTAAAAAGCCAATGAATAGAACTATGGACACTCTTACTGTAATTCATACAAGGAGAAAAGAGACAGCGTTATTTCTGACCTGCAAGAGACACCATAGTCAAGAAATTGTGGAACCACCATCCAGGCTCAACGCTTGCTGAAATCATTCTATTATTATTGTATTTTGAAATGCAGAAAAGAGGACAGGAAACACCCTTGTGGGGGAATCTCTTGGGACCAAGTTATTAGACTACCATTCCTTCACTCATACCCTTTATTGAGAACTTAAGTTTACATTTACGAACTTCCAAGAATTCTGACCCTCGGACTTGTTGCTTCACTACACATAGGGATAATTTGTCATCTCCTTCTGTCTCACTGAAACTATAACAACTTGACAAGGTGTTGCATGGATCAGCCCTGTAACTAAAAGTTCTTGCATATACTGACTTTGCATGCACAGAACTAAAGGAAGTTGAAATTTGATAAATGTTCCTCCAGAAGAACAACATTTCATATCACTAATTTGCTAAATGTTCCCCAGAAGAATAATACAACCTATCACTAATCAACAGTGGCTTCAAGCTTGTTGCCCTAGACCTCACTTCTAAAGTACAAATATGTAGATCACTGGAGCCCAGCACTTGAGGGCCTGTGCCCAGCCATTGAGGAGTATCATTGGAGCAAAGCCCTTGAGGAGTTATAGCAATTGGGTGAGTGCCCAAAAGTCATGTCATTGTGTCTTGTGCCAGACAGACTTGGGGACATGCACCCAGAGTTATGTAGTATGGTAAGATGAGCATAGACTTGTATAAGTAGAATGGTATGAGTGTTGAGTCCTAAAGAGATGAGGTAGCCACACAGACGCAGGAACAACAGAGGCAATGTTATCAAGGTCAGAGCTAGAGAAAAGTGTTATCTACCCCAACCTGAACAAAATCTCTCCCAGTGTGTGTGTGTGCTAACACTGGAGAGGTGACTTAAGGGACTTGTAGTTCTCTATTAGGAGAAGAGAACTACAATAGTGGAGTGTAATACAAATCAACACCAAGCAACTGCAACTAAAAGAAATACTCTTTTTTAAAGTAACACTTTATTTTCACAGTCCTTAACTAAACTGTAACTACTGTATAACTACACTGTAACTGCACTGTAACTACTGTGTAGTTTCATGTAACTATAATGTAGTTGTTAACTAGTTTCACAATTTCTTGTTGTATAGTTACACAATTTGCATGACATAATAGATGTGCAACCACTCCTGTCTCCCTTTCAGCACAAATCAATTCATTCTGACAAGTGTAACTACACATGTAATAGCTATTGCTAAATGTAACAGCAAAAATGTAAGAGCAAATCTATTGTGTAACTACTATGTTAATAATTTTGGCAATATTAAATTTGTTCTTACAAGTGTAACCACACATGAATGCAGGTCTTGAGTTTCAAAAATATATGTATATCTGACATTAATTTAAAAGATAATCACACAGAAAAACTTAAAAGTGTATTCAGGATTATAACTAAAATACAATTATAATGTAACTTCAGTCTACTACACTTAAATGCACTGTCTGGCAACTCTTTAGATGATATTCCATGTCTGTACTACAGTTTTTCATGAACTAACAGGTTAATAAACATGCAGTCTAATACTGTGATTTGATATATAACTGTACACAAAAAAATTTCATTTGCATGATTACTAAATGGCTTTGGAACAATAATGGGCCCAATGCACAAAGCCTACGCACCATGGAAACTGGGTGCATAGGCATCACTATGCATGAATTCTGTGGAACAGGTGACCCATGGCATTCACAAAAGGGGCGCAATTTGGCTACTTGCAGGATTGCTCGGTCACATAGAAAGCAATGCACTGGGGGCATTCTGGGACATGCTAGCACTATGTGCCATTCACTAAGATGCATAGTGCTGCACATGGGGGGCTGTAGGTAAGGTGCAGGCTATGCCAGGGGGAACCGTGCTGTAACCAGCTGTGCACACCCACAGGCAGCACCCACCAGTTGAGGCAGGACCAGGATATGGCCCCCAATGATGCCCTGGCCCACAAGGCAGAAGGAGCAGGGCTGTGTCAGCTGACTGGATAAGTTGCTGCCCTGATGGCAAACAGGGTCCTGGTGTCATGGATCTGCTCCCTGCAGTGAGCCAGCCACCCAGTCCCTATGGGACAAACAACCTCCCCAACACCCGACTGCCCAACCCAGTAACTCCACACAATCACCCTCCACCCATAACATGGCAGCTGTGGCCTTGGTGTAGAATCCCTCCCCACCCAGCACATGTCAGCCTGCCCTTGTATTGCAACACATATCTCCACCCTCCCACACTGATCACTATACACCAGTATGGTATGCAGTACATCTGATGCACCAGGAGCCCCGACCTTTGTGCAGAACCCCGCCAGGACACACCACTGTGCCCCTGTCAGCAGCTGTCTGACCCCCAATCCCAATACTGCAGCATGGCCATTGGAGACCTTAGCCCCCCCCTGCCCACAGCACTGACAATCCCCCTCTGGTCCCTGTGCTGACCTGTCAGTGCTGTGGCCCAGGATGGTCAGCAGCACAGCCCTCCACACACCTCCTCAGCCACTGGCCATCCAAGTGATGATAGAAGAACATCACCTATATATAGCAGCACACTCACAGCATCACTTGGATGTACAGCAACCAAGAAGGTGTGTGGAGGGCTGTCCCACCAGCTGTTCCAAGCTGTGGCACTCATAGGCAGGTATAGAGGTGGGAGGTGGTGTTGTCAGTGCCACAGGGGGGTGGGGGAACTACTGCCCACCAATGAAGGTACTGGGGCTTCAAGATTATGGCTGGGGGTGTGGGTGGGGGCTTGCAGTACTGGACAGGACTGGTCTGGGTCCCAGGTGTGATTGCATTGGCATGGGGAGACACCATTTTGAAAATGGGGTAGTGATGGTTCAGAGGGCCATCTCCTGCTCCATGCTGGGGCTGCCATATGGGGAGGGGCGCATGCACAGAAGTACCGGGGGTCGGGGTTGCCCTGCATTGGGATGGAGGGGTGATTGACAGAGATGGGATGATCACCAGATATGTGTGTATGTGTGTGGTGGGGGGACTTCCAGCAGATGGCAGTACACAGGGGCATAGGCGCATGGATCCAGGATGCCTGCAGGTGGTATTCACATACCTGGACCCATGGCCTGGTGTGCTAAGGATCCACTCAGGGACCCGGGATGGGCATCCAGTTGGATGCCTGCTTTGGTCCATTGCTCTGCCTCCGGCTGCCCTTCATGGAACTGCATGCCGGGGGGTGGGGCTGTGGGCAGGTGGTAGCCATAAGTGAAAACTGGTCTATGCCCACTTGTCTGTGAGTGTGGAGCTACGCAGGCTGGGTACGCGCCTTTGGCATGTACTTTCTGCCCGTCTGTGAATAGCGCCACTGTGGCTAACAAATAATGGTATTGTTTTCACAGTTAATGCCTAGGTAACATGTATTTGCAAGTGCTCACATTTATGTTTACCAAATGTCAGCACTGTAGTTTTTTTTTTTTCTTAATCATTTTTCTCCCCCTGGGCAGCCAGTCAGCCTTATCTTCTATGTCTTGGCATCCTCTGTGGTTTCTGGCTGCCATCCTGAGGACATTCCTCAGCTCCTATTTGGGTCCTGCAGATTCATCCCCGTGGCCTAACCCCCATGGTAGTGAGGTGATGAGCTCCCCTGTGCTCTTCCACCAGGACTGGATCCAATGTTGCTGCTCTCCCTTCGGAGCCGAAGCTTCCCTCATAGAGAGGCCATCATGCCACACCGTGACTAATGCCCAACTTTTCCCTGTTCAAATTGCCCCAGATGTGTGAGGCGTTCAAAGATGCCAAAGGACAGGAGTGCGTGCACTTCTACATGCACTCCTTTCCGCTGTCTGCCGTACCACATCCCCCAGTATTGCCAAGAAACACTGCATCACCCCCTGCCTCCGCAAGGGGCCACCAATGCTCCGATGGCTGCACACCCCCCCTCCCCATAGAAGGAGAGTAGTTCTATGGATGCTCAATCCCTCTCCACCCCAACCAACCCCCGATGATCCAGGTCCACTCCCGAACCCGGGTCGCTGGCATGATGCAGGTGTGTCATCCAGAGCCTCAACCCTCAGTGCCACCGGGCTGGGCCAGCACTGTAGTTTTGATGTAAGTTCTCATTCAGAAATCAGTCCCTCATGAACTTACTGCTCACTGAATATGTAGTTTAATATTGGACCCTGTTCACATAGGTGGCAGGAAATATATCAAATGTGCATACCTAGACCTGGTGTTCAACAACAGCCACCCAATCCAATCGACTGCCCACCAGCAGGCTAGATCCTCCACTCTGTGTGGAGTGGGGAATTGTAGGATATGGCTGGTCCTCCTAGTACTTCTGTTTTCCAGTAATGGGACCTACTGGTCTGCCTGTGTTCATTGCCATGCCCCTAGTTCTCATGGTATAGTCAGAGGGCAGGGGGTATATTGTTGTGAAGAATGGTGCCATGGCCACCAACCCATTCAGCTGGTGGTAAGGGCATGTAAAGAAATGGTCCCTCCCTGTGCATCTGGCGTGACCCACTATCACTCCACATAGCAGATCTGGGATAGATCATGGCATGCAGCCATGATCCAACCCCAGCCACCCACTTGGGCACCCACTGGATGGGGTGTGTGTGCTGAAGAGGTGTGGGTCAATGCCACAGAAGCAGCACACATCTTAGTAACTACAGCACTGCTGCTAGCAAATAAGTAATTGTATAAATGATTTATTTATATTGTAAACAGTGTTGTTGAATAGCAATTAACAATGTTATATTGCATGTTTATTAAGCAGCAAGTTCATGAGGGAATGATTTCTGAAGGATACCATAAATCAGAACTATAGCACTGACATTTAATCAGTGTAAGTGTATAGTAGTTACACATCTTCTTATACATTAAGAGTCAGTTTCTGTGCACTTACTTTGCAAATACATGCTAGTTAGGCATTAACTGTGGAAACAATGCCACAGAATCAGCACATACCATAGTAACAACAGCACTGTTACATTCTTCTTATTAAATTTATGTTAAGTGTCAGTTTCTGCATACTTACTTTGAAAATAGATCTCAAGTATTAACTGTGGAAACAATGCCAGAGAAGCACCACATTCCTTAGTAACTACAACACTGTTACACCCTTATTCTTACACTGTATTTTAAGTGTCAGTTTATGTGTACTTACTTGTTAGTTAGGCATCAACTGTGGAAACAATGCCACAGAAGCCACACATTCCTTAGTTACTACAGCACTGTTACACCATTCTTCTTACACTTTATTTTAAGTGTTAGTTTCAGCGTATTTACTTTGAAAATACATCTTAAGCATTAACTGTGGAAACAATGCCAAGGAAGCATCACATTCCTTAGTAACTACAGTACTGTTACATCATTCTTCTTACAGTTCATTTTAAGTGTTACTCTCCGTGTACTTACTTTGCAAATACATGTTAGTTAGGCATCAACTGTAGAAACTATGTCACAGAAGCAGAACATTCCTTAGTAACTACAGCACTGTCACAAGCCAGTAAGTAATTTTGTAAATTAATGATTTTTATTGTGTACCAATTAACAATATTAGACTGCATGTATATAAATATATGTGTGTATATATATATATATATATATATATATATATTTGGCCACACAGTATACAATACAAGTAGTGGCTCTGGGAGCTCTGAGATTTAAACCCAGGTTTCCAGGATTGCAGGTCAGTGGTCTTAACCAATACACTATACTGCAGTAATTTCATGAGGGGAATTATTTCTGAAGGATAACACACATCAGTAACAAGTGAAATTAACTACACTGTAACTACTGTATAACTACACTGTAATGTATGAGAGACGGTTGTCACGGATGGGATTCAATGAATTCCGATCCTTGCAATGGTATCGTTTTGACATCAAGCGGTTGTTGTACACTCTTGAGTAAGTCATAATGATAACATAACAACATGAATGGCTCTGTGCAATCGTGTCTAGTGAACATAAAAACTTACAAGGAATGGCTGTGGCAGTGAGGGCTGGCACTGAAAGAGGTTGGTGCGATGGAAAAAATATAAAGTAAGGACAAATTTCTCTTAACTGGTGCCCATACACTATAAAAAACAATGGATGGGCACCAGTTAACAACAATGTAGAGTTACCATCTGGAAGTTGTCATGCCAACTGCAAATTTTTCAAGCTTCACTCTCGAAGTTCACTGTGTTGTCATGACAGCCTCTCAATGGGAACACAGTATTGTTATTAACTATTTCCCATTTATTATCCTGTATGTTACTGCACAGCTATGTAATTGTTAACTGATTTCACAACACATGTTGTGTACTTTCACAGATTTAACTGTGCTGCTTCTGTGGCATTGACCCACACCTCTTCTGCACACACACCCCGTCCTACTGCCACCCAAGTGGGTGGCTGGGGGGGCATGGATACATGCCATGTTTTATGCCCAATTAGCTGTGCAGAGTGGTGGTGGTTGGTGTCAGATACACAGGTAGGGACCCTTCCTTAGCTATTACATGCTCTTCCCACTGATTGAACGGGGTGGTGGCTGTGGCACATCCTTCACACCTAGTTACCTCATCTCTCTGACTATACCATAAGGATTGGGGGCACAGCTGTGAACACGGGCAGGCCAATATGTCCCCTTAATGGAAAACAGCAGTACTGATAGGACCAGCCATATCCCACAATTCACCACTCCACACAGAGTGCAGGATCCAGTCTGCTGGTGAGCAGTCCATCCGACTGGATGTCTGCTGTTGATTGTCAGGCCTGGGTATGCACATTTGACACATTCCTGCAGCCTATGTGAATAGGGTCAAGTATTAGATTGCATGTTTAGTAAGCTGTATGTTCCTGAAGGACTGATTCACTCTCCTGGATCTAATTCTCACAACCCACCCAGACAGACTCTAGAGGGTTGCTGTCCTCCAGATGTTCTAAGTGACCACTCCCCCATAATCTGCAATTGGTCCAACAAGGTCACCAGGCCCCCCTAAACTCATTTATCAGCATCTTCTAATGAATGGATCGCTAGATCACTTTAAGAACTTCCTCTTACACTATGATCGATCACCTATTAATACCGTTAAGTCAGTTGACAGTGCCCTCTCCCACATCATCACCTGCTTCTATACCACCTGTGACCACTTTGCCCCTTTTACTAAACTGTCAGTTAAAGGCCCCAATACCCATTGGATAACACCAGCCCTTCTTGACCTCATGCACCTCTGAGATAACTTATGGCATAAGGCCCTCAAATCTGGACATCCCACTGACAGGCAATGGTATAGAGCTGCCAGGAATAAATGTACCTGGGAGATTCATAAAGTGAAGACAACTCATTTTCAGGAAGCCCTCTTGTCCTCCTGGGGTTCTGGGCATAAGTTTTGGGAAAACATGTAAGTACTTAATGGAAAAATGGCATCCCATCCACCAACACAACTTGACATTAATGATACCACCGCACAGGACCATATGGCCATAGCTAACATCTTAAACTCCTCCTTCTCAGACCTTAGTAGCGTCCTCCCATCTTATTTCTTTCACTCCCTCACTAGGTCACCTCCCTTCCCCAAAAATTCTTAAGCTCTCTCTCTCTCTGTCTTGGCCAATTCCCATCCCAATGAAAAGTGGGTGTCATCATGCCTATCCTCAGTGGAGGGGAACGCACCTCTCCAAATAGCTACCTCCCCATCTGTATACTTTCTCTCCCCTCTCCAAAGCCCTGGGAGATATTGTTTCAGATCAGCTCACTGACTATCTGACTAAATATAACCTCCTTTGAAAAGAACAGCATGGATTCAGAAAGGGGCACAGCACCTCAACCGCACTGCTGGAATACACCACCTTCCTACACAAAGTCCTAGACCATGGTCACCGAGTTGGTTCAGTGTACATAGATATGACTAAGGCATTCGACGTGGTCAAGCACCCTCTCCTACTAGAATATCTCATTGCTCTGGGTCTTGCTTCAGAACCCATTTCCTGGTTTGAGAGCTACATAAGTGGTAGATCACAACATATCAACATAAAGTCCACTCTGACAGTCTGGCAGTTTGCTCTGGTGTCCCTCAGTGATCTATACTAGGGCAACTTCTCTTTGGCTTCTTTCTAAATTCTCTCCCAAAAGCATGATCTGGCCAAATGCTTCTATACACGGGCAACATAGTTATCTTCTGCAGTCACCATGATCTACCCTCCCTTCAGCTTGCACTCTAGAGTCTTTTCTCTGAAACTGAAACATGTTTCTTTGCCAATAAACTGGTGTTAAATTACAAAAAAAACAAAGTCTATGGTCTTCACTCATCATCAAAACAAATACAGGGGCACCACACTGTGCATATCTAACTGTCAAAACTCACAGCTAGAACAAGTGACTTCCTTTAAATATCTGGGTGTTACCCTTGACTCTTCACTAAACTATCATGAACATATCCGTAGTCTTAGCTCTACTGCAAATGTCAGAATTGGTCTCCTTTACAGGGACAAACATTGTATGCCTTCTGCAGCCCTCCATCTAGCAGTTAGCTCCTCTGTCCTTTCCCTATTGGATTATGGGATCATCTTTTATGGTGCAGCTGACAATACCACATTTCACGGAATTAAGATCACCCTGAATAGGGCTTGTCATCTTGTCAGAGGGTGTAATAGGATGACTCACACCTGTAACCCTTATTGACTCTTCAACTAGCTCAACTTTGAGGGCCAGCTGAAATACCACACCTGCCTCCTTGCCACGAAGATTGTCAATGGTCAATCCCTCACCAGGCTCCTTAATCTTATTCAACATGCACCATCAACAAGGAATACTAGAGGCTCAGACAAAGCCACATTGCTTGGGCCACTCTGCAGAGTATTCTTGGTGAAACGTGCCTTCCACTATAGGGTTCCACTCTGGCTAAATGATCTTCCCCCTGATACCTCATCTGTCCAGAACCTTGGTCCTCTTAAACTCAAACTCAGAGAGTAACTACTCACCACCAGTACCTGTGACTGCCCCTGAGCTGTTCACTGGCATAGTCACTCCCCTTTTACTGGTGTGGCAAGCCAAATCTCTGTGCCTTCAGTCCCCTCTCTCCTTTCTCCTCTCCCTCTACTTTGACTGATACTTCTGATGTTGTGTGCCTTTATCTTAACTAACTATTTTATTGGCTTAGGAAACCTTGTATCATCCTTGAAATTTTAATGTAAGCAATAGCTTAATTTGCTTGAAACCTTTGTACCATACTTGACTCTGAATTGTTTAAAATCCACATTCAGATGAAATACCTTTCAATGTATTGCTCATTACCTTTGTACCATACTTGACTCGGGGTTGTTTTACCCTCTGCATTCATTTGTAATACCTTTCAATGTATTGTCCATTTCTCTTGTTTTGTACTGCCATGACATGGAGCCTTTGCAAAGGAGTCTCTGACTCAAAAGTTTGTAATTCTGATCTCGCAATAAATAAATACATTTCTGAATGAGAAGTTACATCACAGCTTCAGTACTAACATCTGGCAAATGTAACTATGTGCACTTGAAAATATATGTTACCGAGGCATTAACTATGAAAATAATACCATTATTTCTTAGCCACAATATTGTTACAATGCCAATTAGTAATTATGCAAATTAAATATTTTTTGCATACAGTTATATATCAATTCAGCATTAGACTGAATGTTTATTAACCTGTCAGTTCATGAAAAACTGCAATACAGACATGGAACATCACCTAAAGAGTTGCCAGTCACTCTATTTAAGTGTAACATTCTGAGGTTACATTGTGTTTTAATTACCATTCTGATTACACTTCTAAGTTTTTCTGTGTGATTACCTCTTAATTAAATGTCAGATAGACATGGATAGTTGAAACAGTGCACAAAACTTGCATTCATATGTACTGTAGTTACACTTGTAGAACAAATTTAATTATGCCAAAATTAGTAACATAATACACAATAGGTTTGATGTTACAATTTGCAATAACTATTACATGTGTAGTTGCTCTTGAAGAACAAGTTACATAATGTCAGAAGAGATACCTTGATAGTTGCACAACAGATTTTCTGTTACACATTACAACAGCTATTAAATGTGTAGTTACATTTGTCAGAATTAATTGATTTGCACCAAAAGGGAGAAAGTAGTAATTGCATGAGTAATTATTTCTTCATACAAATTGTGTAACTACACAACACACAGTGTTGTAACTAGTTAACGACTACATAGTAGTTACAGTACAGTTACTGTTTAGTTATTTCATGCAAAATGTGTGTAATTACACAACATGCAAATATGAAACTTGTTAACAACTATGTAGAAGTTACATGTAACTATTGTATAGTAGGTATTATTAGCGCTCAGAAAATTTTAGCTCTATTAGTGGGAAGGAAAAAAAATGCTAAATTTAAATTCCCGCTAATATTATCCGCAGAACATCACTTCACAGAAGTGAACAGAAGCTCAAAAGAAATCACATATACAGTAGTAACATGAATTTCTGTATTTCTCTATTTATTCATTTTATTCGTTTTATTAATTCATTGTATCTCACTTAAAAAAATGTAACCCCCCCCAAAAAAAGTAGCAACTCTTTCTGTTCATTGTTCTTAGCTCTGCTGAGCTCTGCTTCATTCAGCTGGTACATCTTCATTTACTGGTACTCTGTTAAAAAAAAAATACTCAGGTTCGATCCATAACTACAGTAGTATCCTAACTACAGCACTGTAGGAGTCTTAGATCGGCTGATAGGTTGTCAGCACCCCCTGCAGCAAGACGATCTGAGACTAAACCCACATACCAACTTGTAAATTCCTTCTTTAGAAAATCCTTAAAAATCTTATTAACAGAAATATCGAGCAGCTGCAGGAGGTCAGTACATGACTCTGGAATGTATACTGGTATGATTTGATTGTCCTCCAGATGTTTGATAACTCCCTCAGTGGTGTGTGCTTGGTAAAGATTGAGCACAAGTAGTGACTTCTGTTCTTTAGGCAGCTCCATCATTTGGATATGTGCATGTATATAGGGGGTAACAACGCGGTCTATCAAATGTATAGTAGTCTCAGCATTCACCCAATGATTATCTGAGTGAGTGACATCCCACTCACAAGGGAATTTGTGTTTTGGATGGCACATTTCAGTTTGTCCCTTGTATATCAGTTGCGGAGGCAGCATATCACCAGACAGGGAGCAGGCAAGAATGACTGAGATCTATCTCTTGTCTCCTAAGCCGGTAATGGACACTTGCTTGGCCCCCATCACTTCCATGGTCCATTCAGAGACAGGAATCATTTTGACCCCTGTCTCATCCAAGTTAATGACTAGCTGTGGTGGAAAAAGCTCTTGTGCGCTAGCTCTGGCAATAAGAGACAGAAAAGACACTCTCAAAGCTGAGAAATCACTTAGTGTTTTTCACCCCACTTTAGTTCCCTTGCACTTACTCTAGACCATTTGATGCAAGAACCCCCATACCCACTTATTTGTTAGTGTTAAATGCCTTCCATTCTCTGTTAACAAATGTGGTGAGTTAGCCTTGACTATACCCACTGCAGTAGCTTGGATCACACCAGCACTGACCACAGCCCCTTCAGTGAGCAGTGTCTTGATGATGTTCTTTAGCTGCCCTTCTAACTGTCCCACTAGATGGATATTTTATTTTTACTTGCAAGGATTGCATCCACTTTAGCAGCGACATTCTCTCTAAACGTAGTTACAGATACTGACACCTGAGTAAAGGGAAGAGTGTGTAAGGAAGGGTGTGTACTTATCACTGTTTGAGTAAGCCGTTACTACTGGTAATTAGTAAAGCAATTAGGCTATAGGAGAAGAATGGGAACTGCTGTAACTGCTGGCATAGAGAGCGCTAAATATATCGGGCACTAAAATGTCCCCGGTATAGCCGACACTCTAAATATATCAGCCACTAATAATACCTGCTATACAGTATAATGTAGTTACAGTGCAGTTACAGTGTAGTTATTTAGTAGTTACAGTGTAGTTAAAGACACTTAAAATAAAGTGTTACCTTAATGTGTACTGCAGACAGATGAGTTGAGATCTGTGCATGTATTTATTGGCCTGGATATTCAAAAGGGTTGCACATGACACAACAGGCATGTGCCATGTGCAACCCACCAATGCACCCAGGTGCGATATTCAAAGGGACAAGTTGCACTGAGCAACTCCCGATGTGCCGAGGCACAACAGTAATGTATGCAACGCAAGTGTGGTGGGTGTGCACATGCATATGTGCCACTCCCGATATTCAGCCTGGGATGTGCGGCACATATGCTGGCACAACTCTGCCATGCGGTGCTCAGGGGGGTGCAAAGTTGTGCCTGGTAAAACCAGGAACAAATCCAGGCCACCCACAGGTGAGCTGTCATATTGCAGGATGCAACACAGCAGCTTCCAGCTGTGGGTGGCCACCCACCCACCCAGAACACTGTCCACAAGCTCCCTGCCTTGGGAGCAGTGTGCACCCCCCATCGCCCGATCATGGGCATACATATATTAAATCTCTGGTGGTCCAGTGGACCACCCTCCATCACCCAATCATGGGCATATGTATATTAATTTCCTGGTCATCCAGTGGAACCCCCCCAGCACCCAATCGTGGGCATAAGTAAAGTAATGTCCCTGGTGGTCCATTGGAATTCCCCCAGTACCCAATCATGGGCAGATATAGCAAAGGTAACCCTGGTGGTCCAGTGGTAACCCTCTCGCCACCCACCCACTGAGGTCCCCCACCACCCAGCACCCCCCCAGTCAGCACTGGACCTGTGTAGTATAGTATGGTCTGCATGCCCATTGGCCCACACAGTGGACCAATCGGCATACAGACTGTACTGTACAGTGTCAGTTAGCTGGCAGCTGGGTGGAATGCAGGCAGGGTGTTGCTGCCTGCCACTGACTGGGGGGGTGCTGGGTGGCAAGGAACCTTAGTGGGTGTGTGGGAAGGGGTACCACTGGACCATCAGAGTTGCCTGTGCTATATTCACCCACAATCAGGCACTGGGGGGGGTTTCCACTGGACCACCAGGGATTTAATATACATATGCCCGTGATCGGGTGAGGAGTTCAGTCCACTGGACCACCAGGGACATTCTGTACAAATCCACATGACTGGGTGATGGAGAGCAGTCCACTGGACCACCAGGGACCTTTAAGACACAGATACCCATGATCAGGTGAAGAGGGGGATCCATAGGTCCACCAGAGACCTTTTACTTTCATATGCCCATGATTAGGCAAATGGGAGCAGAGACCTCCAAGGGTCAGCAGGGTGTCAGTCCCTGACAGCTGCAGCCTGGCAGGGTGCCAGGTGCAAGTCACCAGGGGTTGGTGCACTACATGCAAATGGGGCTAAAATGACATGCAAATGGCCCCATTTGCACCTTGCATGCATAATGGCCTCATTTGCATGCCCAGTGCTGAATATTGCAGTCGAGGTGCCTAACACAACTGCACGTATGCTGGTGCATCCCCCTGCTCCTCTTCTGCCACTTGCACTGGCACAGTGCCACTGTGCCATGAGCTGTGCATGCACCCTCAGTGCCATATTCAACAGTGCTGAGCCATGGTGCAGCACCATTGAATATTACCTGGTCCATGCCCTAGCGCTGCCCAGTTGCACTGCGCCCAGGCTTGCGCCCCTGCCTGGCACAGTCTGAATATCCAGGCTATTATGTTAATTAAATAATTGTACAGTTTGGGAACTAGTGCATTGTGCAAGGCAGAAACAACACTTCCATGTTTCCCTCCATTGAGTGTGGCCTCTAATGAGCAGCCTTAAGTATGACCATAGCAGAAATAAGAGTCCACCATGTCAGCCAGGGCAGAATGGAAGGCTGGCCAGGAAACTAAAAACTTTTGAATTGAAAGAGTAAGATAAGATAAGACAGCAATAACAATGGAAGGAAATGCTGCAAATGGGGACCCACCCATGTAAGGAATGTAAACAGAATGAACATGGGAAAAAAAAAAACTGGAGCTGGTTAGTAACAAATTTATCTAAAGATATACTTAAAAGGAGAATACGGTACCAGAATCAGATAAGAGAAATTAAGCAATTTGTTGAAAGCATGTAAATGCATCTTCAGGAGAATAAGCAAGCCTCAGAAAATTTACCAATGTGCCTTGGCATTCAGATTGTAATGCATATTGCAACTAGGGACAAAAGAAAGACAGTAGGTGTCATATACTGGGACAAATGAGAAAATTCATGACAGGTGCTTGATGCAAGAGGGAACAAGGAGGAGGAGAAGCAAAGGCCTGTTTCATATTGATACAAAAGATATGACACCCTGTGGGCAGACGATGAAACAGAAAAAGAGAGAAGGAGACAGGGGAAGTCAGTTTGTTTCTACTGATGAGAATATAAATCAATGAGGGAAGTAAAGCTCCAGGGAGAAATGGATCCATGGTGGGTTCTCACAAATAAGCTGCAAATAAAAGTATGGAAGGGATGGAGGGAGGGATGGGAATTTCATAGAGGAGGAGGAGGGTAGAAGAACAAACTAGTGAGGAGACCAAAAGCATTCTGGTGGTTGGATGCAACATATTAAGATTCTATCATAGACAAATATGTTGAGGGAAAAGGCAGAATATAACTGTATGTTGTTTACCAGGTGGAAGTCTTAATAATATTAAAGACAACACAAAGAGGATCTTAAGAGGGACAAAGAACCCAATTGTGGTACTTTACAAAGCTACAAATGATGTTGGGAGGAGGGCAGATGTCGACATCCATAAAGACTGTGGAGTATTATAAATGGAAAAAGGAGCAATGTCATTGTATCTGAAATATTGCCTTTATCTTGAGTGGAAAGGGGGGAAAATGAATGCAGTTAAGTGAATAAATGGATGACTTAGGATATGCTACAATACAAAGGGTTTTAAATTCCATAGTAAATGTGACCATTTTGAGAGGACTTTATTTGGGAGGGACAGCCTGCATTTAAATAGGTTAGGGGGAAGGGTCCTGGGGAGAGAATAAATTATAGCATATGGTTTTGTTTGAACTAAATAGTAGGGGAAGGAGGATGATTTATTAAAACTACTAAAAGAGCAAACAAGATCAAATTTAAATAAATTAGTTGAGGAAAAGAAAGGGAATAAACTAAGTAATAAAGATAGGGGATTGTAAGTGAGTGTTAAAAAGTGCTAGAAGCTTTGGAAATAAAATGGATGACTTAGAGGTTTTGTTGACTAAGGGAAATATTCACACCTGTGCAATTACTGAAATGTGGTAGAGTGAGGAAGACATTGATTGCAGAACAGAGAAGATTTTAAACTTTTAGGAAGAAGAGAAGTGATAGAAGGGGGGGGCAATGATACATTATATAAGTTACATAATACATGCTATCAAAGTATCCTAAGAACAATGCAATGGCATAGAACATTTCTGGGTGAAAGTTATAACAAGGAGGGAAAGAAAATGTCACCTACTCTGGGCACAGCATACATTTCTCCATACCAAAGTAAGAAGTATAATGAATGGATGGTTGAACAATTAAAATTGTTTATGCTGAATGAGATGGTAATCCAGTTGAAAGACTATAAATGCCTGGAAATGACTGGGAAAAGAAGAAAGGGGGTAATGGTCTTGTAAAAGGCTTTTTAGAGATTATGGATAAATTGAATCAGGAACAATTTGTGAAAGATGGAGCAAGGGATGATAACATTTTGCATCTAGGTTTAAGTAAAATGAAAGAGGGGTTAAAGAATATGTGGTGAAAAACCATTAAGAGGCAGTGACCACGATATTGAATATTTTTAAGTTGAAACATCATAAGATACAGGATACTGGTAAAATAATCACCAAATGCTTTAATAAAGCAAACATTTGCAAAGTGTGTGTGACCATGAAATCATGGGAATGGGGAAAGAGTTAGTTAACAAAATCTTGGACGAAATGTGGAATTGCCTTACTAAGTAAAAGAAAACATTAAATGGGATAAATATACTGCAGAGGGTTAAGTATAATAGAAAAGGAAATAGTCTTCTCATGGTTGAACAAATATATTAGGAAAATGCATAAAAAAAGGTAAGGATGAGAGGCGTTAGTCTAAATATTGACAGAGAGTTAAGCATTGTAAAAAAGATACTGAAAACTCAAAAAGGGAAATGGAATGTAAAATTTCAGCAACCACAAAGGATAATTATAAACTGTTTTATAGATACAGTATATTAACATTAAAAGGAGAATTAATCAACTTTTTGGATCCCTTGAGGTAGGGGCAGAAAATGTTTATCAGGAGCAGAGTCAACAGGATAAAAGTACTGAATTTGACTATTGCTCCTAAAAACAGTTGTATAGTAGTAAGATTAATACTGTGTTGGAGGAATTCAAGTTTGAGGACCGATGGCATACATCAGACAATAATTAAGGAACTGGCCAGTGAAATAGTCTGGTGACCAGCCCACATTTTTCAAACATTCAACATGGTCATGGTGGTGAATAGTTAGAGGGAAGCTATGGTTGTTCTGATCTTTAAAAAGAGCTCTATAGTGGAGTATTAAAATTATAGACCTATGAGTTTGATGTCCATAGTCTGAATGGTGTTGGAAACAATTACAAGAGAAGAGGTAGGAATAATAACTAGTAAAGAATTTGTTGATGCTACTCTGCATAGCTTTTGCAAAAGGAGATCACGTCCATCTAACCTAATTAAATTCTTTGAACCAGTAAGCAAAACTATTGCTAAGGAGTTGCCTGCAGATGTGGAATTATTAGAACACAGCAAGGCATTTGGTACCACGGTGCATACCAAATTAGTACAGGAATTTGAAAAAGTTGATCTAAATAAAAGACTAGTAAGTTGGATTCAGTCATGTTTATATTGGAGAAGGCAGAGGGTATGCTTGAACCATGAAATGTCAGAATGGGGCCAATTAACTAGTGATGTTCCCCATATATTGGTGTTCTGACCCAGTCTGTACGATATGTAGATATCATTGATCTAGTGCAATTAGGGAGGATGGATGTGTAAGTTCACAGATAATACCAAGATTTGGGCTGTGATTTATTCAGAGGAGGCATTTAAAAGGTTTAAGAGAGAACTGAGACACATAGAAAACTAGGTGATAAAAGCCAAACTGAACATTATTATCAAAAACTGAACTGTGATCTGTCTGGGGAATTGAAATCCAATGACAAAACACCAGTTATATGATACTGATGTGCAGGAATATACTGGCGAGAAGGACCTGGACGTTTTGTTAAAAAAAGAACCTTAAATTTGATAGTCAATGATCAGAGGCCAGTGAGACAGCTATGCCACTAACCCACACACAGTTTTGAAACATCATTTAACATTGGCATTGTAGTGAATAGTTAGAGGGAAGACATAGTTGCCCCAGTCTTTAAAATTGGCTCTGCCAAATCAAACAACTTCACTAATTAAAACACAACACTTGACTGCTGATTATTTTCCTAGAAACTGCACAGTTCATAATTAACCTGCCCTACTCTACCTACTAACAACCTTGATAAATGAAAATACAACCTTTTAATATGAAAATATATTTTGTTCCCTCTTTTAAAGTACAAAAAGACACAACATGGCATATGTTTTTTTTTTTAAATAAATGACGCTCTAGTGTTCTTTCTGGCTACTCTACTTAGTAAAAACCTAAACAAGGTACAATTAAACCTTTTTCCATTAAAATATTATTTTTCTACTTTATAAGTGCATCAACCCACTCCAGTGCATGGGTTTCTTGTGAATTACTATACTTCCTGGGTGCACTGAAAGTCACTCCAGTTCACCTGGGAAGTGCATTCATTTTATAGAAATACATGCCCTGTTGTGGGTTATTGTTTGCATAAACTGGTGGTATGTATTTACTTAGAGCAGAGTAGTTTATCAAAAGCCTGCAACTGGAAGGCCAAAAGTTCCAGGAAGGCAAAGCACAGCCAGGGCAACCAGCCTGCTAAATAAAGAAACTCTGGTCAGAGCTGATTTGGCTGTGGAAAGCTTTTGGAATGCTTTTACTCATTATTTCTAATGAATTTTCACAATGCAGATATGCTGAGAGGCAGTATCAATGTGATCTTCCTTGTACACATTTTTACAATGTATTTTCTTAGAATATGCCTCGTGATTGTTATATATTTTGCCTGGATAGTTCACAGAAGAAATGGCATCTTATTTTCGGGTGGTGAAGCACTAGAGGTAGGATGCTGGAATGTGTCATACATAGGTAAAAGATGTGTGGGGGAGACAATGCCCAGTGGCCATACACCTGAGGCACTCACATGTGGATCCATCCTCCTGGTGCCATTGCATTACTCAATGTGGGTGAAAGTCAAACTGTACTTACTCACACAGGTCCCAAAACAGGCATGTTACAGCCAACCTATTTGTTTGTACTATTGGGGAACCACAAATGCACTATCCCTAGCCTGGAGCATACACTACAAATGCCATTGCAGGATACCGCACCCATGGCACCCAGGATACCTCAGCAATCTGGAGGGTGGCATGTTACACAGGGGAAAGGGGAAGAGTGTATGACAGCAGGAAGATATAGGATCGACAAGGCATGCATTGGAGGTATGTCAATTCCCTCTTACTGTTTGCCAGGGACATACACACAGCTGCATACACTGGTGGGTCCCCAGCTTGTGTAGTTCCCCAATATATGGTATAGCCACTTGGGTCATTCTGGGGTTAAGGTTCCCAGCCCGGGTCCAGTGCAGTTGGCGGTTGGCTGTGGCAGGGCATGGAGGGCAGTGCCCATCTCCACAACAGCTCAGGTATGGGGGGAGCAGGGTTGTCTATGTACCAAGGCAGTGGGTGGGAGTCCTGTATGCTATGGATATGGACTGTGGTTTTCTCTGGTGTGATTTGGTCCAGGGGGCCCTACACTATGGAGCTCTTCTGGAATGGAGTTGGATTGATCGGGGATTGAAGGGGTACCTTTAGTCCACTGGAGCTGCCAGGCTGCTGTGCACATGGGTGCATTTCCAGAGCCCACCTGTGGGTGGCTAGCTGGCTTAGGTCAGCTATTCATGGTCTAGATGTGGGCCGTGCTGCTCTGGGCTGTGAGGGGTGAATTTCCCAACTGAGTATGCTGCAGCGTGGTATATGTATGGGAATACACCCTTGACTTGCATAGCATACTATTTGAGTGCACACTGGCCCATTGCCTTGTGGCAGATGCATTCTGCACATTTGAATATCATGCTGTGATGCATTGTTTGAGTTGTGTGGCACATCTCTCAGTTCCACAGGGATGAGCTGTGCATCTCCTTTGAATAGAGTGGCTCTGGACTAGGCTACCCTGAAGAAATACATTATCAAACTGGAAAAATCATGACCCCACTAAAAATAAGATGTTGCATCTAATCTGAGACAGCCTGAGTAAATACAGTGCAGAAATGTGTAAATGAAAATCCCTATGGCAATGTAGCATCTTTCCTGTGCTATCCAGTATACAAAATATAGGATAAGAAATATTTAAAGAAAATCTGCTCTAAACTGAACTTCACTGTGGTCACTGACATAAACAAAAAGTTTCTTTATTGTAACAGTCACACAGGAGTGCAGTGTGCCTATATTATGGGAGACATACAAACAGAGGTGAGAAAAAATACATGCCTCAGCTGGGGCTTGAACTCAGGCTGCCCAGAATACCATTCTGATTGCACTAACCAGCTGCACCACTAAGACAACAGGAACCTGGGCCATCCCCAAGTACATTACTGTTTCTCAAATGCGCAACCCAATGGCAACAAAAATATTTATTTGAAACAATCTCACAGGAGTGTGGTGTGCATATTTTATGGAACACATACAAACAGAGGTGAGAAATAATAAGTGCCTCAGCTGGGACTTGAACCCAGGCCACCTGGCAGTATTGTGGCCATGAGGATGGTGTATAGTGTGTGTGTGCATGTGTGTATCTACAAAATATAAGATAAGAAATATTTAAAGAAAATGTACTCTAAACTGAACTTCACTGTGTTCACTGACATAAACATTTTTTTTTATTTAGAATGCAATATTGATTTTGAATGTTGTGGCCATGAGGATGGTGAGTATAGTGTGTGTGTGTGTGTGTGTATGTGTGTGTGCATGTACATGTGTGTTGCTATAGCTCAATATATTTTTTCCCAAAAAGATAGTAAAAAATGGCATCACACTGATACATATTTAGTCTAAGCAGTTCACTGAAGACCTGGCATATGTCTGAGACTGCTCATTAGATAGTGTCTTCAGAGGTCAAAAAAACAGTGGAAATCATAGATTTGCTGGGTAAAGGGTGACATTTATGAGGTATGAATCTTTCTTGAAAGGCAATACCTTCCTAAGTTAAACTATTATCAAGAAACAGTTTAAATGCTTAGTATTAAAATGTGAAAATCTCCAGTTTCATAGGCAACCGATATTTAACAAATATTTAACAAGATGTTTCAGTTTTCTAATGACAGCTGATAAGCAGCCTGGAGTTATGTCTCCAACATTCTTAACAGAAAGAAGAGAATATTTTATTTCCATTGGCATGGAAGGATACATTGAAAAGTTTAAAACATGTGTTCCATGATACTCCATTTTCCAGCTACAGATAGCAAAAGAAGGCTGTAGGCTCCAGAGATTAAAAAAAAAACAGTGTAAATCACAGATTTGCAGGGGAAAGTGTGACATTTATGAGGTATGACTCTTTCTTGAAAGACAATACATTCCCAAGTTAAACTAATATCAAGAAGCTGTTTAAAAGCTTAGTATTTAAATGTTCAAATCTCCAGTTTCATAGGCAAATGATATTTGACACATATTTAACAAGCTTTTTCAGTTTCCAAATGGCATCTGTTAAGCAACTTAGAGTTCTATCTCCAATATTCTTAACAGAAAGAAGGGAATATTTCATTTCAGTTGGCATGGAAGGATACATAGAAATGCCCAAACATATGTTCCACGAAACTCTATTTTCAAGATACAGTTAGCAAAATGGCTGTAGGCTCCACCCCCACCCAGAAAAATTATTCCAGATGGAGAAACAGCATTAATGGCCTGCAGAGTGAGCTTGCCAAAACCTGAGAAATTAGCATGGGAAATAAACATCTCTTATTCAATACTGGAAAGTGGGAATGAAAGTGAACTTGATTATTGACAGGACAGAATCTTGCAGGAGGAAGGCAGGCCATAACCATGTAGTTAAAAAAGGAGTGCAGCTCCTTTAAAGGAGCAGCATGACTATAATTCTGATGCCAAGATCAGACAGGGCTTGTGATTTTCAGAAGTGAGTGGTACTAGCACACAGTGGGGCAGAAGTGTACAAACTGCAAGCAAGTTATCATGCTGAGTACAACAATTAGGATCTATAGTACGGTGATAAGAATGGATGCTAGGAACTGACTCCACCAAGTCTGCACATTCAGAGCACTACTGCAGGAATAGCAGATGTAATAGACAAACACAGCTGTGTGGGTGTAAAAGAAAAGTGTATTAGGAAACAAATAAATTATCCAGTGTGGCCCGTCAAGATTAACATGACAGGCTCTGGCTAATAATACTGGTTCTGATTACAAGATAAACTCCAGCAGTGCAGCTTCAGCATTCTGCATGAAAACTGTATTTTGCTGAAAGGAGGTAGAGAAAGGCAGGCAGGTTAGTTCTAAAAGATGGTGTAAAAGTGTTGTGTTTTGTAATACAGGTGATTGATAATCAGACTGCAGTTGGGGCTACTATGCATACTGTATCATAGGTTAAAACAATGTCATGCACAGTATGGGTTTTGGCTAGTGGGGTTTGCCTTCAAAAAGCAGACAAGATTGTCCTGGGCACCTACCATGAAAGATCTGGAGAATATGAGACACATGGTGGAGGGGTTGAGAGGGAAAGTTAAGAAGAGGAGTGGTTATGGAGTGGTGACTCAGAAAAAAGAGGAAGGAAAAGTAGTGGTGACATTACAAAAGGGGAGGAGCTAAGGGAGAGTTGGAGAAGAAGCAAATTGGTGGTCTCCAGCTGTCAGCTTGCATGACCTGCATATGAGCTGTATTAGAGCAGCACTTCGGTTCAGCAATTTTAATGGATTTTTGAACCATTCTGTGAGATAATTTTAAAGTTCCATCTGTTTATTCATTCTAAGAAAAATGTGCTTTTTTATTCATTTGGAGAGCAGCTAGGAATCCAACAAAGTTAGCGTGCGCACTTGGAGGAAAGAGACACGTGGCGTGTAAGCAGCATGGGGACCAGGGCATCGCAAATCACATCTAGCAAATGCCGTCTATGAGTTGTTTTATTTATAATAGGCAAGTCGCAAGTCACATCGAGCAAATGCAGCCTATGAGTTGTTTATTCAAAGTAGTCAAGTCACAAGTCACATCTAGCAAATGCAGCATTTGTTTTATCTTTAGATTCTTGTGAGCCTACGCTGCAGTGCTGGATGCTATGGGAAGGGGCGCATGAGGTGAGTGCAGCAAAAAAGCAAGAGAAGTGTTTCAAACATTCTGAAACAAGGCCGACGAGCTGCCACAAGGTAGGCCCAAAGTGATGCCTGCTGATGCCGTATTCGATGGTGTCACATCACATGGGCTGGGAGGCACACAATGTAGATTGCATGTCACAAGTTACATCTAGTAAATGCAGTTTATGAGTTGTTTATTCCAAGACAGTCAAGTCGCAAGTCACATCTAGCAAATGCAGTTCATGTGCTGGCTAATTCAGGCACAAGTCACAAGTTGCATCTAGCAAATGCAGCATTGGTTTTACCTTTAGGTTCCTGTGGGCCTATGCCACAGCACTGGATGCAACAAAAGCAGACAGGGATTTGTAACAAGGCAGGCAGCAGAAGAGGATGGTTGGGCAGACCAGCATGGAAGTAGATTGATGGGAGGCTGAATATCAATGGATGCTAGGAAGAGGGGGCCATAGACAGTGCAGCAGAAAAGCAAGAGAGGGGAGTTTCAAGCATTGTTGAAAGAAGGCCGATGAGCTGCTGTGAGGTAAGCCCAAAGTGATGCCTGCTGATGCCATATTGGATTGCATCACACAACAGGGCCTGGGAGGCATGCGAACAGGGCTGAGAGGTGTCTTTCAGTGGTGGAACAAACAAAACAGAGGGTTTTGAGCTGGTTGTTGAACAATAGGAAGGGGTGTTAAAGGTCAGGCCCTAGATGAAGTGGATGTCATTGGACAAAATATGTAGATTGCAAGTCGCATGTTGCATAGTGTGCTGACACAAGGTTGACACCACCACAGCGAACACCAGCACAGTGACAGAAATAGCCTGTCTGTGGCAAGTCACTGTGCTGGTGTGCAGAAGACACTGGCAGTGCATTTCCTCCACATATGGGGGGGTCGGGGGACACAGCTCCCCTTTGGAAAGCACCGACATCCCTGAAGCTACAATGCCGACAGTCGGCATGGTAGCTGTCAGAGTGGGTGATGTCGGTGCTAGCACTGTCGAAGCACTATAGTAAAACTAAGTAGCATATAGCAAATGCAGTTTATGAATTGTTTTATTCAAAAACAGTCAAGTTGCAAGTCACATCTAGCAAATGCAGTTTATGAGTTGTTGGATTCAAAATAGTCAAGTAGCAAGTCAAGTGTCTGCCAACATATATATACATTATGAGGGCATATATACAGATACCCATGCAGATATATTACAAGTTTATGGACAAGCCTGGGAAAAGTGGAGAACTATGCTGGGCCATGGAGGTCAAGCAAGGCACACAGAGGGCTGGGCAAAGGGTTAAAGATCATTAGATTAACATGCCTATTTCTTTTGCAGTAGTTTTTTACCACATAGGAACTGGAAGTGACAATGGCCCTGAAAAACAGCAAGTCAATCAAGGAGGAAGCATATAAAGTGATCATTGAGTTGACAGAGTGGACCAATCAGGTATGGGAATTGGTGGATGACATGGACACTTAGGGATCAAAGGAAAATGGCAGGTAGACAAGGCAGGAAGCAGCAGCAGGGGGCACAGGCTGTCTCTATCTCCTATCCCAAAAAGACTGCCACCAAGACCAGTATGCCCGGATGGGCCAAAGCCGGTGGTCCCTACAGTGCAGCCAGCCACCCCAGTGACCCCTGTAATCCTTGATGGAGTTCCTGCACCATCCACTCCTCTACTGCCAACCACGGCCACTCTGCCAGGACAACTACTGACAACACCGAACAAAGTGGGAGGGCAGGCCCCAGTGGCAGGAGTACCTCTGTCAAGTCCATCACCAGGTAATGTGGAAGGGAATGTGAACAGCAGCATAAAAGAATATGTGGAGCAAATGATCACAGCTATGGGGCATGATGGCCTAGGGCAGTTGGAAAAAGCATTAGGGGAAATTAAATCAGGGAAGGAAGAAAGTGGGGGAGCCAGGGGCACAATGGAAGTAGGAGCACTGCAAGGGGGGGGCGAGGGATATAGGGTCAACCGGGATGAGAATAGGAGAGCATGTCCTCCTGGCAAAGAAAGAAAAGATATGGAAATGGGAATATGTGGATGTTTTTTCATTAGTGAGCAGAGAAGCAGTGATGAAATATGATGAAAATAAGAGTATTGGGAAAGTGGAGATGGCAGAAGCAATGGTGCTGTTAGGGAAAGAAAAGGATGACAAATTCACAAAAGGCAAGACATGAGACAGCTGGCTCATGGGTTATGCCACATGTTCAGCAATAGTCATGCAGAAAAAGCCCAAACTGGGAATTTCCCTGATTACTTACCAGCTAATCATAAGGACGGCAAAGGGAGATTTAGTTGGCTGTACTATGATGAATTTTTCAGATAGAGGCTGGCTACCTACGGAGATGTCAGGTGGGGTACCAAACAGATCTGTGGCAGACTATGTCACAGACCAGTCCACACCAGGTGGGGGAGGGATGAAGAAGGTCACATTGTCACAAAAATGCTGTTGGAATTTCAACTGAGCATTTTGCTCCTGGCCACAGTGTAGGTTTTGGCATGCATGTTCAAAATGCAGGGGAACCCACCCAGCATCAAGATGCAGGACAATCTGGGTAGTGGGGAAACAAAACAGCAGGGTCCAGGGTACCTCCAACCAGCCCTTTTGGGGGACCAAAGGGGCTTTACTGGGCAGTCAGGATCCAGAGGTTGGGTGGGGGGTTGGCAGGGGAGGTCAACAATTTTGAAACACAAACTACGAAGACCGGATGAGGGGAACACATATTTAACATGGCACAGACACCAATCAATATCCAGATGTGGGAGAAAGCTTTAGAAGGGCACACAGATTAGTAGGTAGTGAAAAAAAAATGCTTGCAGCATTTAAAGGGGGTTTCAGCCTACATTGTCAAGGTCCTAGAACATACCGGGAAAACAAAAATTTAGGGTCAGTGAAGGGGAAAGAAAATATTCTATTGAATAAGCTGCAGAAAGAGAAAAATGCAGGGTGGAAAGAGGGCCCTTTTTCAGGCTCCCCTGCTGACAACCTCAGGATACCCCCCTAGGTCTGTTACCTAAGAAACAACCTGAGAATTTGGAGTGATACACCTCCTGTATTTCTCAGAAGGGGGATCAGTGAATGATTACACTGAGGAAAGACACTCCAAAGTGACATATGCCACATTGGAGGAAGCAGGGCACATTGTCAGGGCCACGCCACAGGCATGGTTAGCGAAGACTGACATTGAGGTAGCATTCAGGCTCCTTCCGGTGCACCCCCTAGATTGGAACATGCTGGGTTTTAAGGTTATTTAGTAACTACCTACAGGGGAGATTTCAGAGATGGTTAGGACACAAGACAATACTTAATTATTTGGATGATTTTTCACTCATAAAGAGTAGCAGGGAAGAAACTGAGGCTATGCACAAGAGTTTTCAGGCACTGTTTAAAGAACTGGGAGTACCCCTGACACCAGATAAGACAGAGGGCCCCAGCAGGACTATTAAGTTCCAGGGCATAGAGATAGATGCACATGAGGAAATTTTCAGGTTACCACAGAAAAAGGTGAGTAAGTTGAGGGAGCTCCTACAAGAACACAGGGCAGAGTGGAGAAAACAGCTAAGGCAGGTGCAGCAACTGACAGGACAGCTCAATTTTGCTTGCCAGCCATCAACCCAGGGAGGACATTCACAAAGCTGATGGCTCATGCTATGCGAGGGGCAACTAGGCCACACCACTGGGTGGCTATCACAAGAGACATGAGAGATGATTTGGAAATCTGGGAGGTATTCCTGCAAATGTTCAATGGCACATCTTTTTGACAAGACAAGTAGTTATTTAATACTGACATGGACCTGTACACAGATGCTGCTGGGGGGCTAGGCATGGGGGGGCTATTGTAGGGGGAAGTGGTTCTCCAAATCCTGGCCAGAGAGTTGGGAAAATCAAGGTTTGACCAGAGACATCACCTTGCTTGAAATCATGCCAATATGTACATGCACATTAACATGGGGGCTGAGCTATAGAACCAGAAAGTAACTTTCTGGTGTGATAACAAAGCAGTAGTGGATGTTCTCAACAACAGGGGGGGAATCAACTGGACGAGTACTATGAGTGCTGAGGCAGTTAGTACTGCAGGGTTTGAAGTTCAATATGTCCTTTAGGGCTAGGAACATAGATGGGGATCCAAAACACAATAGCTGGCAGCCTCTCCCGTCTGCAGCTGGACAAGTTCCATGCCTCAGCACTGAAGGCAGAGGTGCAAAAGAAACCCATACCGGAAGACATTTTGGAAGTTGGCTGGAAGGAGCTGAAGTGTTATTTTACAACTCCAGGTCCCCCAGGACCCTCAGAGCCGATGAAGTGGCATGTGGAGCATTTCAAGCTTTTAAGGATTGGCACAACATTGAGGTAAGTGGCAAGTCATGGATGATCATGTAGGAAAGTATTTAGTGCACCAGTGGAAAAGAGGGATGTCACATGCAACGATAGGGGTCCACCTAGCAGCCATCAGCATAACCTGTAACCTGAGATTGTGGCTGGACCCTACTGAAACCATATTGTAAGATGGATGATCCAGGGATGGGGATGTTTAGGGACCAAAGGGAGAGATGAGAGAAAACTGGTGTCAGAGATACTGCTAGCAAGCCTAGGGCATGCAATGGCAGCAGTATGTCAATCAGAAGGAGAAGGCTTGCTATTCCAAGCCAACTTTATAATGTACCACGGGGCACTGAGAGTGAGTGAAGCAGTAGGGCATGACAGAAACATCACAGGTGGTGGTGTGGAAGAGGAAGATCTGACATGGCGGGAGGACACAATTGCTATATGGATCAGAAAGTCAAAAACAGAACAGGATGGCAATGGTGCTTGTATACACCTTGAGAAAACACACAAGGTAGCCATTTTCCAAGTATGGGCACTGTGGTCCTATGTTGCAGTGTGTCTTAAAAATCAAGGGCAATTCTTTATTCACTGGGATGGAAAGAGAGTCACATGCTATCAGGTAACAGCGGTCCTTAAAAAGTGCATGGAATTTTTGGGAGAGGACCCAAAGAACTACTCATCACGAAGGCTGTAATTAATTCATGGTATGCACGAAATTCATGGATACCGAGAAAATTGTCAGGTTCCGTGAATTTAGGCAAAAATGGTACCAAAACTAATTATTAATAATGATTAGTTCTGCCCATCTATTAAATATTCTGGGAGACACTTGGCGTAAAACTTTTACTGATGTCAACACTTTTCTTGTGGCTGTAAAAAAAGCATTCACAGCATGCTCTGCTCAAGAGGCTCATTTTAAACAGTACCTAGCCAGCAAAGACCTGTCAGTTGCCTTACCACCAATGCCTGTCATCACAAGGTGGAACACCTGGTTCAAGGCAGTTTTCTATCATGCTGAACACCTCCCTGAGTATACTGAATTTTTTAAAGACGAAAGCGGAGCATGTGAGGATGTAGTGGCAATGTCAGCTGATGGAACTGTGACCACAGGTATCCAAGAAATTGCTGAGAACGCTCCTCCATTAGTTCATATGCTGGAAAAGTATGAGGGTGAAGATGTGAGAGCACACTTGGTATACGATGAACTGCTTGATTTTGCTACCTTCCTTCAAGTTAAGTCAGAAACTGCCATTAACTCACAAACCAAAAAATGTTTATCTGACTGTTCACTCAAAATAACAGACTACATGACTGAATGTGGCAGATTTCATCAGTCGGCTGCCCAATTTTTTCTTGCAGTTATAATTTTTAATCCATTGAGGGCACGAAACCTTGCAATGACAGAAGAGGCTATTTGTGAGAGCATTCCTCTGTTTGACGAAAATATAAAGGCAAGATCAGAGCTAAGATTATACATTCAACAGATACAAGGTAGCACTTCCATATATTGTAACATAGATATTGTGGGGTTCTGGTGGGACTGTAAGGAAAGATTCCCAAACTTGTCAAGCATTGCCCTTAGCTGTTTGAGTGTACCAGTCCATAGTGCCAGTGTTGAGAGATCATTTTCTTGTTACAGTTCTATGCTGACTGATATTTGATGAAGTATAAAGCCAGAAAATCTAAAGATGTATTCAATGCTGCAACAAAATAATTAATGTTAAATAATTAATTCGGATGAGACGTTAAACTGAGGTCCCATCTGCCTGGATTGGTGGTAGTTCAGATGGATGTTAAAGATCCCATGGCACTTATCAAAAAGAGTAGGGGAATTTCCCCAGTGTCCTGGCCAAATTTCCCTCATTCACTTAAAATATACCACCAACAGTTTAATCTGGTTCAATGTCAGTTGGCATTCATCTGTATCCCCCTCCCCCGGGTCGTGCCTGAAAATAGGCAGGATTTGTCTAGTGCACTTACCTGGTCAACAAAAACTAAATAAATAAATAAATGTATTTTTATTTACACAAATGCACTTTTGTACCTGATGTAATAAATTTTAACTGCTGTAAACGATTTTTATCAAAGTAAAAAAGAAATTTGAAATTAGCAATGTATCTGTGTAATTATTTAGATTTTCCGTGCAAACGCCATGAAATCGTTCCTTTTTTGCCGTGAATATAATACAGCCTTACTCATCACACTCATTCAGAAATGAGATTGCATCCTAATTGGCAGAAGCAGGAGGTTCAGTCGAACAGGTACAAGAGGTCGGGCATTGAAAATCTGATTGCTATAAATGCTGCATAAGACCCTTGAATAATTGGTTAACCAAGTTTCATTTTATTCACAGGTTATGTAAGGGAGGGGACAGTGGGGAAGTGAGAGGAGAAATAGGAGTCTCCCAAGGATTTTGGGGAGGGGTTTGGCTGGGCAAGTCACAATAACCAAGGCCACAAGATGAAAAACAGTCACTACAGCATTCATTTTAATCATACACACTTTTGGTCTTTCAGCAAGTATGGGTCGGAGGCTGGCAGTCTGGATATGTGGGTACTCATACATTTATTGGACAGAGAGGAGAGTGTCCAAACAGGAAGGGGGCAGGCAACTATATCAAGATCCCAGGAAATGCAGGGTGTCCTGAAAAGGCACCAGGGCATGAAGTGGGCCCAGCTGCTCCCGACACTTAGAGACATGAGGGAGAGACACCCACCACCAGACATGATTATAATACATTTAGGAGGAAATGACATTGTGTCCAGACCGTGGCTGGACTTTTTTCTACAAATCAAATATGTCATAAGAATAATAAAGAAGTGGTCACCACAGGAAATTCAGATGTGGTCAGACATGGGTACTCTGCAGAGTCTGGAGGCATGCTCATAGTCACCTCACCATGGAAAGGGTAAGACAGAGGATGAATAGAAGAATATGTACATGGTTTATAGCCAATGGTGATAGGGTCATTAGGAGAGGCATAGATGAAAAAGAGGATGAATTCTACAGACCAGACTGGGTACAGTTGTCAGATCTAAGGGTCAAATTGTTTAACTTGGAAACAATGTGCAGTATCGAGAAATGGAGAAGGCAATTGAGGGAACAAGGAGAATTTTTTTAGGAGGAAAGTCCATCATCCAATGTGAGCTGGAGAAATTGTCAAGAGGGGGGGAGAAGAACACACAAAAATAGACAACGTCAATAACAGAGGAGAAGAAATACGGTAATGGGTTTCACACCATTACCTCACAATAGGAAGAAGAAGGGCCCCCCAGATTCTACATCTTGGGGGTTAGAAGATGAGGAAAAATTGGCTATAAAGAAAGAGAATATACAGTAATAATGTTTGAATCATGGTATAAATGAAGTGGACATAAATATAAAGAAGGATGTATATAAATTGTAAAATAATGGAAGGATGATTGGAATGTTGTGACCAATTAAGGTTGGATTTGTAGATATGATACAAAAGAAAACACGTATTGTAATAGGTTGTATAAAGTAATAAATTAATTGCTGATCTGAGCACCCACCACCTAAGGATTTGTTTCTTTCTTGGGGGAAATCTGGGACAATGTAATTTCTACATTCTATCATGCCATTTTGAAAATGTTTCATATCAAGTTATCGCCATCTGCAACAGCTAAAATTGAACTGTGGATGGTGATTTTTCCTGGATTTTTCTAAAACGTTCTAAAGTTTAATGAAGAATTCATTTTAAGATGATTTTCCCTAACAAATTCTGTTGTAACATTAGAAAATTTGCTCTTGTGGAATTGTGTTTGTTATTTTATGTGGACTAACTCAGAGGACACAGAGTACGATTTCCGCACACAACCTTGGGCTCCACATAAATTAATGATTACAACTCCACAGGGATGAATTTTTGAATGCCTTCGAAAGAATTTGTTAGGGAAATATCATCCTGAAAATAATTCTGCATTAAAGTTTTGAACTTTTTAGAGAAATTCAGGAAGAATCTCTGTCCTGTTCAGTTTTAGCTTTTGCAGACAGCACAGACTTGACAGATACTGTTTGTAAACCTGTCCATTTTTTAAGGGAGATGGATACAGTACAGCAGTTGAGAGTCATGTGGCTTGAATATGTGCTGATATAATGGATCTGTACTGGAACATACGTTGAACTGTATTTTCTAAATTAACAATCATTTTAATGGGACACTGCCAACACCATTTAGGCCTCCAACTGTCCCTAGTTAAAAAAAAAATATTATGAGTGTTCATATCTTGTGAAATGTGCTGATGTAGCTGGTAGTTTGAGTCTGAGTCTTTTTTTCCTTTTTAAAAGTGAAAAACAGACTGCCCACCACACTGTTGTTACTACACCAAAATATATTTATTTACCTTCCTTAATCAAATCCCTCTGCATCTTTCCTAGATTTGGGAACACCCCCAGACACAGTCAAGTCACTCAGGATGCAGTGGGTGAAGAGGAGACAATTGTATCATGAGTGCCTGCTCTATTTGGGGGTGTTCTTAATAATCAGGAAGAATGTAATAAAAGTTTGTCAAGGATCTGAAGTAAAACAAGGCTGAATATAATTACACATTAGCATGCATTTTTAGTTCTACTAAGAGGCAGATTAAACAACCAGCAACACCAATTAATTTTAGAGAAGTTGAGTGAGCTTAAAATATAGTTTTTTAACTAGAAACAGTATAATACAAAAAAGACTTGACGGGGTCATTTTAACAACAGCTAGTGATGATATCAGCTCAAGAACACACATCCTACTTTAGTCCTCACTGTCTGCAGCACTAGGTAACTGATCTCTTCCAAGTTAAACAAACTCTGATCAGAGCTGATATGGCTGTGAAGTGCTGTTGGGATGCTTTTACCCAATATTTCTAATGAATTGCACAATGCAGATCTGTGGAGAAGCAGTTTCAATGTGGTCTTCCTTTTTACACATTTTTACAATGTGTTTTTCTGGAATATGCCTGCTGATTGCAATATATTTAGCCTGGATAGTTCACAGAAGAAATGGCATCTTATTTTCAGAGGGACTGTACAGCTACACAATATTATGCTGCATTGTGTAAAATCAGAACACACTAAAAACAACGTTTTACATCTGGGGGATATATTAAGTGCTGGATCAATGCACAAGCAGAAAGATGCGTTGCACAAAAAGGGTGCGCCGGTCGGCACTGATACAATATTTAAAGAGAATGCACCACCGGTACAGGGGTGTGCATACAGTGAATCCTACCAGGATAAAGCGCAGCACTTTAGAATTCTGCAGTAGAGTTACTGCAGCAAACAATGCAATTTCAAAGGGAGTTAATCGCTTTCTCATGCAGTAGACCTGTGACACTGTGCTTCATCCTGAAGGGCGTCATTGTTCCTGTTGAAAATGTGACCCTGGACTGGAGTCACAGTGCAGGCGGCCACCAAGTCAGGTGCATCCAGGGTGACCCCAATTGAGTACCTTCTAGGGGGAATGTGCGGCACATACCGGTATGCACTGCAGCCCCATGGGTGATATTCAGCCCAGGAATGCAAATGAACTAATAGAGCATGCAGGGTGAAAATGGGCCATATGCATGCTCATTACCAGACCATTTGCTTGTTGGCATGGGGATGAATGCACCAGAGCAGTTCTCTTTCCCAACCCCAACCCTGATCACTCCCATGTGGGACAGGCCCTGAAATTTCTGGTGGTATAGTGGCACCCCCCCAGCTGTTCCATCAGCCCCGATTGTACTGGAGTCCAGGCTCTATCGCTTCCATATTGTAGGGACCCCAATGCTATCCCTATTTGCACCTGAATACACCTAAAATCCATATCCATAGTGTATTGGCCCTCACTCCTCTCAATGGTGCACAGAAACCCCATCCCTGCCCCCGCCCATCTCATTGTGACACCTGGCTCTGTAAAGGGATTGTACCACTCTATTGATGGGTGGAAGAGCACTCACAATAGGATGCTGGAATGTGTTATATAAGGCATGAGCTGTATGTGGGTGATAACACTCATTGGCTATACTCGTCAGGCACTGGCATGCGGATTCATCATCCCGGTGCCATTGCATTGCTCAGTGTGGGTGACGGCTAATGCTGTACCCACTCACACAAGTCACAAAACAGGCATGTTACAGCTGACTTCCTAATTGTTTGTAAAATTGGGGAATAGTGGATGAACTATCTATAGCCTGAAGTGTACACTGCAAATGGTATTACAGGATACCACACCACATGGCACCCAGAATACTTCAGCAGTCTGGAGGGTGGCATGTTACACAGGGGAAACAGCAGATAGTGTGAACTTGCAGCAGTGTATGACAGTAGGAAGATACAGGATTGGCAAGGCATGCATTGGAGGTATGTAAATTCCCTCTTCAGTTTTCCAGGGACGTACACATGGCTGTATACACTGGTAGATCCACAGCTGGCATGGTGCCCCAATGCACAGTACAGCCATTTAGGTCATTCCAGAGTATAGGTACCCAGCCTGGGTTCAGTGTGGCCAATGGCTGGCCATGGCAGGGTGTGGAGGGCAGTGCCAGTCTTTGCAACAGGTTGGGTATGGGGGAGTGAGAGTGTCTGTGTACAGAGGCAGTGGATGGGAGTCCTCTAGACTATGTATATGGACCATGGTTTCCTCAGGTGCAATTGGGTCTGGGGGCCCTACACTATGGAGCTCTTCAGGGATGGAGTTGACTAGCTTATGGATGGAAAAGGGGTACCTCTAGTCCACCAGGGCTGCCAGGCTGCTGTGCACCTGGGTGTACATCAGCAACCTGCCTGTGGGTGGGTGGCTGGCTGGGTTAGGCCAGCTATTTGTTGCCTAACTGTAGGTCATGGTGCACTGGACTGTGAGGGGCACATTCCCACTGAATATGCTGCAGCACAGCATATGCATGGGATTGCTGCCCCGACTTGAACTGCATGCCATTTGTGTTTGCCCTGTCCCATTCCCTTCTGGCCAGCACATCCTGCATGTTTCAATATCATGCTGCTGTGCATTGTTGGAGTTGTGCGGCATATCTCCCTTTTCCACTGGGATGCACTGTGTATCTCTTTTGAATATGGGGCCCCTGGACTAGGTACGCTGAATAAATACATTATAAAAATGGTAAAAGCATGACCCCACTGAAAACAAGATATTACATCTAATCTGGGATAGCCTGAGCAAATACAGTGCAAAAATATGTAAATGAAAATCCCTGTGACAATGAGATGTAGCATCTCCCCTGCCCTATCCAGGATACAAAATATAGATTAAGAAATATTCGGTGCTCCCAGATCCAAATAACCATTACTCTGTAAGAAACCTTAATTTTCTCTGTGTTTTCCCCACAAAGGTAGAATCAAATCCCTGTAGATGTTTCCATAAGCCACTGGTTCCTTATTTATGACTTTGTTCTTCATTATATCTGCAGCATTATGTTAGGAAAAGGGCTCTGATTTGCTGCTCAGTATTAATATTATATGTCATGATGGCCTTGGAATGAGTTGAATTTATATGTTATGCATAAGGCATAATGGGGGACTATATGAAATAACAAATATCAAGCTCAGTAATCGCAAGTCAGGCAATCTTTCAAAAGATACTAGTAATGCCTTTAAACAAATTTATTGCAAATAGAGACATATATATATATATATATATATATATATATATATATATATATATATATATATACTGTATATAAATATATTATATATATATATGTATATATACACATACAAACACCCAGAAATGCTATTTTTGCATCTTATAGTTGTTAGTTTTCAGACAAATTCTTATAGACTTTTTCTGTCCGCCTGATGGAATCTTGAATGGGTTAAGTACTGTAAATGTTATTATTTTATCAAGACCCTGATCCAGCAACTCAGCAAATACACATTCAGTATATCATACCATAAAATGACAATGTACAGTCTTCTGTTTGCAGTTGTTTGATCAGGAATTTTATAAATTGTGTAAGTCATTTTTGTTATATCTGTGTTGGTCCAATAAAAGGTATCAAATCATTTGTTTCTGTATCACTCATGGTTTGTTAGCAGTTAATTCATTAGATGAGTTCTCCCTAGTTAGAGTTTTACTGTTTCTCCCCCCCACACACACACGCACACACTTTCTTACTATAAGAGAACTCAGTAGCTTTTATCTGTTATGTTTGAGAAGCAGCTCACGCCCTTTCTGTAAAAAAAATATATATATATATATATATATATTATAGTGGTGTGGTCACTGCACTATAGTTAGGGCTATCCTCAGGTCATGAGGTCAGCGTGGAAACTCTCAAGATCCAGAGTGCAGACCGACCCCCCCCCCAACGGCAATTCACAGGCAGCACTAAGCTTTCAAGGCAATCCTCAGGTCGTGAGGGCAGCGTGGAAGCCCTCCCAGGATCCGGAGTGCAGACCGACCCCCCCAACGGCAATTCACAGGCAGCACTAAGCTTTCAAGGCAATCCTCAGGTCGTGAGGGCAGCATGGAAGCCTACTTTCCCATCTGCAGGTTATACCAGCCGTCCATTAGAGGCCACTACACCAAGGTTTTGCAATTTACTTTCCAGACCCTTGCTCTTTTAGCCTCTCCGTTATGCCTCAACTTTACTTATTAATCTTCTTTATTGTCACCCCCTGGGTGTCCCTCCCTCCATCAATTTACCCTCTGCTCCCAGCCCACATCACATCTTGCGACAGGCTGCTAACAAATATTCCTTCCCCCATTATCTCAGCTGAATCGCACCATGCCCATCCTTACCATACTGTCTCCACCTGCCCTGGGCTAATTCCACCTACTTTCCGAATCAGCCTCCTAGTCCTTCTACCAGAAACCTGGAGACCAAAAGCTGATGGCATCATACCACCACCAGAAAACTTCTGTGGATAGCCCATCACACCAAACTAATGGTCACCCTGCTACTTCTCCTTGCAGGGGATATCGAACTTAACCCAGGACCAACCCACCCCCACAACCCTTCTGTCCCACTCCAAATCCCCTCGGACCTCAAACTTATACAAATAAATATATGCAGTCTCTTGTTTAAAATAACCTTGCTACAAGTTCTCACCATGTCTCTCAGCCCAGACATTCTGATTATCTCTGAAACCAGGCTAAAATCACATAACACTGACGCAGAATTTGCCATACCCGGCTACACACTTCTCCGCCATGACCTGGTCGGCAGAAAAGGAGGTGGCATAGCCATGTACATTGCTTCCTCCATCAAATTCACCACAGTTGCCCAATCCCTACCAATGGACTCCATAAATGCCTTAAAGGTAAAAATCTCCATCCCCCACTCAATCCCAATCTACATAGCACACACATACTGCGCTCCAGGCACCACCTCACCTTACATATTGGACTACCTAGGCTACGTAAAGTCCCTGGCAGCAGGTGGTGAGATCCACATATTAGGAGATTTTCACCAGAATTGGCTTGCTCAGTCCCTTTCCAAATTTCGTGACAAGGTAACAACCCTAATCTTAACACAACAAATCACTGAACCTACTCGGGCAAACCACAAAACACAGAACCATACACTGCTAGATTGGTCCCTCACCTCTCACCCTCACAGGATTATAGCCTCTGGACTCCTTCTGGATGCCCTTAGTGACCACCACGGGATCTACACCGTGTACAAATTTCGCAAACCCAAAGTTCCCCCTCCCAGAATCCTACTTTCGAGATCCTACAAATACCTGGACCTCCCCTCATTATTAAATGATTTGGGCAACTACGATTGATCGTGCGTCAGTCATTTCACCTCGACAGATAAGGCACTGTCATTCTTTAAGTCCAAATTCATTGTCATCTGGGACTGCTACGCCCCTCTCAGATGGTCCAGAGTCTGAGGTGCTCATCTACCATGGATCTCTCCCAATATCCTAGCCCACCGCTGAATCCGAGACAAGGCCTGGAAAACCTATAAGACCTCCAAATCCCAGGTTGACCTCCAGGCATACAGAGTGCTCTGCAATTCTAGTACTAAAATAATCCACCAAGCAAAGGCCAACTACTTCTCATGTGCATTCAATTCCTCCTCCCATCTCCTGTCTCGTTTCTGGAAGGTGGTCAAATCACTTCTATGCTCACCATCACAACCACCAATCCCATCCCTGCAGGTTGGTGGTAACACCATCACTGACCCCTCAGCAGTTGCCACCTTGTTTAACACTGTCTTCACTACCAGCCATGCTCCTCCCAGGGCCACCCCGCACCTGGCTCAGCATGCCCCCACTGACACCACATCTTGTGGCGCTGCAGCTCAGCCTTTCTCCTTCCTGCAAGTCACCCCTGATGAGGTATACAATGCACTGGTTGCCCTTAACCCTGAAAAGGGAAAATTTCCCGCAGGGTTGGACTCCAAAATGCTCCACCTGTCGGCCCCTGCCATAGCTCAACCCCTAGCCACCCTATTTAACTTACCATTCATCCTAGCAGAAGTCCCCACTGAGTGGAAACATGCCACCATAATCCCACTTCCAAAGGGTGGTGATGCCTCAAACCCAAGCAACTACCAGCCCATCTCCCTCCTACCAACCCTTGCCAAGATACAAGAACGCCTGGTTCTGTCTCGCCTATCCACCTATCTGGACTCCTCTTCCTTCTTTTCCCCCCTACCAGTTTGGTTTTAGGAAATCCCACTCCACTACCATGTCCCTTCTTAGGATTGCTGACTCCATCCTCTCAGGGATTAATGCTGGCCACATCACTGCCACCATCTTTATCGACCTGGCAAAGGCTTTTGAAATGGAGACTCACTCTCTTCTACTGACATAACTTGCTAAGGCTGGTCTATCTGGCTGGGCCACATCTTGGTTCCACTCCTACCTCACTGGTAGATCCCAAGCTGTCCATATCAGAGCATCCATGTCGGACCCCCTCCCAATCACATCAGGAGTGCCTCAAGGATCTGTCCAGGCCCCCTCCTATTCTCGGTCTTTCTAAATGATCTGCCCTCCACCTGCACACACTCCACCATCCATATGTATGCAGACGACATGGTGCATCTGGCATCCGGCCCCTCGCCATCTGAAGTTACGTCCAGACTTCAGCACGATTTCATCACAGTCCAGCACTGGCTCTGCTCAAATAACCTCCTCCTAAATGCTAGCAAAACAGTCTCCTTAACCTTTGGGACGAGGCAGAAAATTTCTAGGCTCCCTTCACCATTAGTTTTTCACACCCTGGAAGGGTCCCCACTGGAGTCCTGCACCACCTTCAGATATCTCGGTGTCTGGCTTGACCAGCACCTCAACTTTTCAACACATATTGACTCCTTACTTAAGAAGCTGCACCCAAGGCTTGGTGCACTTTACCGGAATCATGACAACATACCCCTTCCAGCCAGGAAGGTCATTATAAATAAAATGTTCCTCCCAGTCCTCAACTATGGGGACGTTGTCTACAGTGCTGGCCCAAAGACCACATTAGCAAGGCTGGACCCTCTTGTCCACTCTTTTTGCCACTTCACCCTAAACAGCCCCTACTCCACACACCACTGTGCCCTATATCAAGCAATGAACCTCACCTTACTTGAATATCGCAGACTAACTCACTGCGCAAAAATTATGGCCAAGCATTGGTCTCAGCGGCTCCCTTCCTACCACTCCGACATCTTAACAAACCCTAGTGCACAATCATATGCACTCAGAAACTCATTCTCCAGGTCCCTAGCTGTCCCATACTGATCTACCTCCACTGGGCAATCAGAGTTCAGCTACCGCTTTCCCTCGCTATGGAACTCCCTCCCAGCTAGCATTCATCACTTCACCTCCCTGTCACACCTAAACTCCATGCTCCAAGATCATTTCGTCCCTACCTGTGCTTGTGTCTAGGAGCCTATCAACTACTAGGCAACTCTCTGGGAATGTTGGCATTTAGAAAATGTGTAATTCATCAGTATCTAACTATTGTCCACTCACTTTATACTGTAGCTCATATGGCTCAAAACTTTATTTTGTTGTACACTTGCTGTATGTAACTGTGCTACCAACTGCCACACTCAGTCCTGTATGTAGTGGTTTCTGAACCAAATGTTAGTGATCTTCCACAATGTATTCACTTTTCAATCCTGACTTCAAGTGCTTTCTCATACTGTATGTACTGTGGTCACCAATTTGTCTCTGGCAAGCTACTACTGACATGTAACCAGATCCTAATGTTAATATTTCTCCCACTATATATTTTCTTGTCTATGCTGTGTAAACTGTTCTCCTATTTTCTCCCCTCCCCCAGGATGCATCTTTAATTGAGCAGTACTCTGCTCAGTATGCCTTCCTGGTAAAACGCTTACATAAATAATTAAATAAATAAATAAACAAATAAATGAACCCACTTCTATGTTAAAGTCAAAATTTTGTGTGTTAATAACTTTGGACGCAGTCAACAGATTTGCCTGAAATTTGGCATGTACAGTGGGTATGGTAGAACTCTTGGTTTGCCAAATTTCATTTTGGTTGGACTTACAGTCTTTAGCATGAAAATGCTGAAAAATGCAAAATTATCCAGTTTTGAAGGCAGTTTTGGGACTTTGTCTGTGGCCCTGTGAGGCCATCATGTTGCATGCTGCTCTGTGAGATGGCTCATCTAAAAGAGCTTGGCTGGCCGAACATGCCACTTTTCATTTGGTGAAAAAATATTGTGGCATTCAAAAGTTATGGCAGTTTTAAGCTCCCATTATAAGTCAATGGGAAAATTTACATGGTTGTTTTGCGAACAAAGAATGGGGTTTGGGCCATCTCATCCCACCTGGCGGTCAAAGAATTTGCAGCCTTGAGCTCAAAGAATCTTTGTCCCTGAGAATTCATTGATCGTGAGGTCCACCATCTTGTTTTTAAAATTTCATCAGAAAAAATAAAATATCTCGGCTTAGGGGTCACTCCTGAAGTAAAACCTGCATGGGTTTTCTCAGGGGACTTAGATCTATTGACCCATGTCTTTGGTTTCATGTGAAATGGTCAAAAAATAGAGTTACAACATTTTTTATTATTTGATCGCGACTCTCTAATGATCTTTGATCACGAGCCTGCAAATTGCTTGATTGCAAGATTCTTTGATCACGGCCTTTGATCGCAAAGTCATGACCAGATGGCCATTTGAAAAAATTCTAATTTCTCAGTCCAGGGATGGGCTACGAACACAAATGAGGGTGGGTTTTGTTCAGGGGTTTTCGCTCTATCGAGGCACGGTGGTGGTTTCATGTAGTTTTTGGCTAAAAGTTGAGTTTCACCATTTTTTATTCTTTGATCATAAGGCTAAAATTTATTTGATCATGAGCCTGCAAATTCTTTGACTGCCAGATTCTTCTACCGCGATCTTTGATCATGAGGATGCAAGGCCCCTTGAAAAATTCAAATTACTCAGGCCAGGGGTGGCCTAGGAATACCACTGAAGGTGGGTTTTCTTCACTGGGCTTTGTTCTATCGATCCATGGTGGTGGTTTCATGAACTTTTGCCTAAAAAGTTGAGTTTCAGCATTTTTTATTCGTTGACCATGACCCCCAATTTGTTTGATCACGAGGCTGCAAATTCTTTGATCGCGAGGTTCTTTGACCGCCATCTTTGATCGTAAAGTGATGACCAGATGGCCATTTGAAAAATTAAAATTTCTCAGTCCAGGGGAGGGCTACAAACACAAATGAGGGTGGGTTTTGTTCAGGGGGCATTGTTCTATTGAGGCATGGTGGTGGTTTCATTAACTTCTGCCTAAAACTCAAGTTTCACCATTTTTTATTCTATGATCATGAGCTTACAAATTGATCTGAAGCCTGCAAATTCTTTGGTCATGAGATTCTTTGATCGCCATCTTTGATCATAAGGGGAAGGACAAGATGGCAAGATTTTATAATGGAATAATATGCCAAGTTTCACAGTCTTTGACCTTAAATATCTCAGAAACAGTTTTGTCATTTTACTTGAAATTTGGAGGGTGTTTACACCATGTCCTGCAAATGTGAATTGTGGTGTTTATGTGTCAGAGAAAATATTTTTTGTGTAGATACTGCATTGCATATTTCAGGTTCTGCAAACAGCATTTTCTATTGTGGTAGTGGCTTGAAATTTGTGTGGTACCTGGTCTTGCTGCTGTCAATGTAACTTTTACTCATTAGGTGTGTAATGAAGCCAGAAACTTTCAAGTTGGTGAGAGTGCGGGGCCTGAAGGGCCCCGTGCTCCCACCAACTTGTGCAACTTTCTACTTTTCCATTCTTTCTCGGGTCTTCAGCTATGCAATGCTTCTTCTCACCCCTCCCCACCGAAGAGATAGTGGATGCTGAGTGCTGAGCTACAGCCAACTAAGGTCATTAACATGAATGGTAAACCTCTGTGATAACAACTGCATAGTCGTTAGTACATGAGTTGCATGGAGTGAACCAGGTAATGTCCCCCACCCCTCCCCCTCTCCACAACATGAATTGGATGCTGACTGGAGACCAACAGGCCAAATAAAGACATAAAATAAATGGCATACCTGCCTCATACCAGCTGCACACAACTTAGAACACTGAGGAGTTGCATGGACTCAGTCAGATAATCCCCCACCCAAGAGGCACTGGATGCTGAGTACAGAGCTACAGCCCAAGTAAGGTCATTAACATCAATGGTATTTCTCTGTGATAGCAAGTGTATACTCATCACTACATTCAACAGTTGCATGACATCAACCAGGGAATGCCCTGAACCCATCAGAGCAGGAATTGGATGCTGAGTAGAGAGTCACAGCACAAACAAAAACATTGACATTAATGGTATACCTTCTTCATACCAGCTGGACACGAGTTAGAACAGTGAGGAGCTGCATGGCTTCAGCCACAGAATCCTCCCCCCCACACCCACAAAAGAGGTACTGGATGCTGAATGCAGAGCTACAACTCAAATAAGGTAATTAACATGAGTGGTATACCTCTGTGATACTAGCTGTATTCTAGTTATGATGTTTATGAGTTGTACGGTCTCACACAGGGAATGCCTCCATCCCACCAGACCAGGAATTGGATGCTGAGTGGAGACCACAGCCCAGATAAAACCATGGTTATAAATGGTACACCTGTACCTTAGAACTGCACACAAATTAGAATAGTGATGATTTAAATAGGCTCAGTCAGACACTGCCCCTTCCCCTCTGCACTGAAAAGATGCCTGATGCTGAGTGTGGAGCTACAGCTAAACTAAGTCTATGAAGCTCAGTGGTATAGTTGTGCAATGTCATCCACACAGTAGTTACTACACTCATGACTTGCATGGCCTCAGCCAGGCAATACCCACTACCTACCTAGAGCAGGGATTGGATGGTTAGGGCCAAGTCACAGGCCAAATAAATACATATACATAAATGTTATGCCTCCTTCATGACAGATGCACAGAAGGTACTGTAGGACACTGAGGAGTTGCATGGCTTCAGCTAGGCAATGCTTTCACTCGCACCAACCCCAGACCAGGAATTGGATGCTGAGTGCAAACCCACATGCCAAATAAAGACATGGAAATAAATGGTATACCTCCCTCATACAACCTGCACACAACTTAGAACACTAAGGAGTTGTACGGGCTGAGTCACACAATGCACCCCTAGGCAAGGAGCACTGGATGCTGAGTACAGAGCTACAGCCTAAGGTAAGGTCATTAACATGAATGGTATATCTCTGTGATAGCAAGTGCATACAGTAATCATTACTACATTCATGAGTTACACGGTCTCAGACAGGGAATGCCCATAACCTAACAGACAGGAATTGGATGCTGAGTAGAGAGTCACAGCTCAAACAAACATGTAGACATAAATGGTATACCTTCTTTGTTCCAGCTGCAGATAAGTTAGAACAGTGAGGGTTGCACAGCCTCTAGCACAGAATGCCTGAACCCGCCTTGCCCTGAAGAAGTACTGAAAGCTAAGTGGTGAGGTACAGCCAAAGTACATTCATCAACATGAATGGTATAGCTTTGTAATACTGAGTGCATACTAGCAACAATAGTCTTGAGTTGCACTGCATCAGCTAGGCAGTGCCCCATAGCCCCAGACCAGGAATTGGATGCTGAGTGCAGAGGCACAGCCCAAATAAAACCATGTACATAAATAGTATAGTTACCTCTTATGAGTTGTATACAACTTAGAACAGAGAAGAGTTACACGGGCTGAGCCAGACAATAGCCCCCTGCACTGTCTCCCCTGCCACAAAGAGGTACTGGGTGCTGAGTGTACAGCCACAGCCCAAGTCAGTCTCCGAACATAAATGGTATGCCTATGTGATGCAATGTGCACAGTATTTACTAGACTCATCAGTTACATGGAGTAAGCCAAGTAATGCCTGCACTGTATCTCCCACCCACAGAGCATGAATTGCATGATGAGTGCAGACCCACAGCCCAAATAAAGAGATGGACATGAATGGTATACCTCTTTCCTGCCAGGTGTAGAGCAGTTAGAACAGTGAGCAGTTGCACAGCCTCAACCAGCCAGTGTCCGAACCCTCGCAGACCAGGAATTGGATTTTGAGTACAAATGCACAGCCCAACTAAAGGCATGGATACGAATACTAATCCTACTTCATGTTAGCTGCACACAAGTTAGAACTCTGAGGAGTTGCACAGCCTCAACCTAGCAACCCCTCAGCACAGCCTCCCCCCTCCCCGGACCAAGTAGTGGATACTGAGTGCAGAACTACAGATGAAGTGACAGCATGATCTTCAGTGGTATACATGTATATACCAAATACAGAGTAGTTATTAAAGTGAAGGGTTGTACAAGCTGAGGCAGGTAATGCCTGTGGCACCACCTCAAGCAGGCAGTGGGTTCTTAGTGTACAATCACAGCCCAATAAAAGACATGGCGATCAATGCTATATCTCTGTCACACCAACTGTATTTAAATAATACTCAAGAGACATAGGATAAGGTTGTACATTAGTTTGATTATTTAACTATTTAAATATCTTTATGCCAAATTGTTTGGTTGCTCCTGGGATGGGCAAAAAACCTGTTCTTCATATATATTCTTAATCATTTTTGGGTGTTTTGTGATTTTAGGTATTTCACAAAGTAAATCTACACTGTTACATGTTGCTGCATATTTCATATTCAATTTAGGTTTTTTATAGAATGAGTAAGTGATAACATATGCATGTTTATGTAACAGAAGATGTAGTGAACAATTTCTAATTTTGCTTACATCTATTGCTAAGTATTATTGATAATGTGTCCATTGACACTATTGCATTAATGAAATAGACTGCACAGTTACACATTTAGATAATCAAGACTAACAATACATTATTGCACATGTGGTTATCACCATTTGACACCTATTTAAGACAAGTCATTAGAACAAAATGAGAATTTTTAAAAATTTACAATTTTATTACATTCAGTTATTCACTGCATACACACATGAGACAATAAGAAACATTTAGTGGTTCTCATGAGCACATAAATATATTGTTCTAGAGAAAAGCCACATGTGTAGATTATGTCAAGTGTTAAAGTAAGTAGCAATATTGTATATATGATTAGACAGTTCTACTTATATGTCAATAGAGATATGAAGTTTTATTTGTCTTTATGTATTTATTGTGTATTAATAATCTAGAAGACATTTTTCCATACTCTATTTGAACATCATTGTACTTTTTAAGTAATCTGTTGATATCTTTTAAAACTGTTTTAGTTTGTTAGTGGTTATTTATTTCAAAGTGGACCAACCAATATCAAGAAGTGAAAAACAGAAAAATGAAGAGAGGTAGGTAGCACAGTATGTCTGTGTCAGAAATATGGTATGGTACACACCAATGTGTTCTTTTGGTTATGAAATGGGAAGAGACACTGATAACATTAGCAGTATCTATCTATCTATCTATCTATCTATCTATCTATCTATATCTATATATATATATATATATATATTTATAAAATGGAGGAGAACATCCTCCTCCAAATCCAGTGTTCTGATTGTATAAAACACATCACATGACCGTGCATATATCAGAGCATGACAGCACACCTGCACTTCCTCCAAAAAACAATTTTACCATTTTAGAAGATAGATAACCCACTCTAGATTGTACAGTCATGCTCTGATATACGCACACCTTTGGTGGTCGACGCACTCAGCCTGCGGCCTTGTGTGTACAATGCACACCAAAGCATGCATATATCAGAGCATGACACACCCAAGAGTGGGTTCATACTATATATATATATATGTATATATATATATATATATATATATATATATATATATATATATATATGGGCATGAGTGTGATATGGAAAATCTTCACTCCTATAGAAGTAACCTCTGAATACTCATGAGTGGCAAAACCACGAGTGAAGTTTGAGAGGTCACTGTACAGGACTGAACATATTTCCCATATCACACAAGTCCCCATCATGTATCCGATATATACAATGGGGGCCTCATCATTGCAAAATGTACCATTTGTGTAGCTTTGCATGGTATGCTTGGCTTTGTGCGGCTTTGCATTGGTGTGATAAATGTCAGGTCTTATAGTTATCACACTCTGTTGAAAATAACATAATTTATCACAACCTTTATCACTCACCCCCACTGCGTGTGTATGTATATACTATACAGTATATAAATATATATATATATATATATATATATATATATATATATATATATATATATATAGAAAGCAAGTTAATGTTATATCATACAATGGCAGGAACATATATAGCCATTGGTTGTAGTGTTACTAGATTAGTAAGCTAGTACATAATTTGAGAAATTATTGCCAATATCATGCTGTGGTGAAGATAGCACATATCAGAGCCATTTTCTCACTCATGCTGAAAAGGTTGGTTCATCTCCAAATCAATGCATTTTTTTAACTGTTTATCATTTGTGGAACTGGAAAAAATTCCTCATCTGACCTCCAAAATGTGGACAATCCTATAAAAGCAGGAGCATACCAATGGTTTGCATTGTGGAGCAGAAGTACACAATCATTTTTGACATTATCTGTTGAATTATCAGTTGCACACATCTACACACACATATAGAAATGCATACATAAACTGGAAATAGGCCAGATAATCACATGTATACACCTCTGTGTTCAGCAATGAACAATATCAACAGTAGCACTTAATGCAATGCAATAACATTAAATGCATGGATACAACAATTTTGGGACAGTTAATGAATGAATGCATGCAATTTATTTTTCTTTTTTTGTCAACAAACTAAAATAGCTGAGAATGTACTGCATGTAAGAAACATAGGTTCAATCTTCAGTTCAGCACTATATACATATGTACAAATCTGAGTTGCATTGTGTTGGTAAATTTTGTCATATCCAGTGTTTGAAGTATACTCCAAGAACAGTGACAGATCATGCTGTCAGATACTGTTCAAGAAATGCAATTCAGTGCTAACAGAGGACAATATAATGTAGAAAGTTGCGCTGTGAACGTGAGTCAAATAACTACATCTGCCAAGACTTAACTCATTAACTGACATGTGTGTAATATCCAGCACCCTCGAGTCTGCTTTAATTTGGCCGAAGTCAGTTCAGTAAGTATCATAGTCAATGTCAAGAATGTAGACAACTACAGGAAAAGGAGTAAGAACTTAACCTGATATGTATTGTTAAAACAAGTATAGTTCTTTACACAATATGTGGAGAAATGTGCTAACAACTCGGATAAGCAAGTTACTACATTACTGATTTTGTCATCACCATGTAAAATGGCACTGTGAAACAAATGAATACACAGTGATATGTGCAAAAAGATACAAGATTAACTGAGACACCTGCAAAAAGATATGACTCACTGACTGTCTAATGATTACAACTCAATACCCTCAAGTCTACTTGAGCAGTAACATAGCAGTCATTGTAGTAAGTACATTGAAGTTGCAAATGCTCAGTATTACAATGCAAATGTTTCTAAAAATTGTATTGCAATAAATGATTAAAACAACATTGTTTTGCATCCAACATATCAGAATAACACTGAGATAAACAAGTCATGCCTCCTACAGTCTGTTACATTGGTGTACTGTTGTGGTTCTCTTCTGCAATGACAGGGGAAATCAGAGTAATTCACATGGACTGTACCAATTGTGTACAATTAGTAAAACACATAGATAACCATGAGTGGTTTTGCACAGTGGTAGTTTTAGATGAATGGAGTTACTTCTTCTATGAAATGAAAATAAATATTAAACTGGTGGAAAAAAATGTCATCTAGCCGGAATATACACGCAGAATGTTATTGTTGCAAAGATGCTGGTTATGTAAGCTGCTGTGATCAGATAGCATCACTCCCTCCATATATTGTGCAACATCGGTGCAACGGAGAATGATGAAGTATGCATCTTTCAGATTCCTTGGTAATCTTTCTTTCATAATGCATACTGTATCATTGCACTTCACCCATCCCTTTCTGAACCTTCACCAAGTGACATAGTGGCCAGTGTGAATGGATAGGCCCTGATGGAAGATAATTGCATGAGTGTCAAATTGACTTCCTGAGAACATAGATCTTCCAGCGATGAAGTGAGAAATTGGTGTTGTGATTTTTATGCCTTGAGAGTTAAAACATTGCAATACAATGATCATGTATCAACTGGAAGATGTAACTCTCAGAGAGCAAACACAAGAACGACCACATCTTTGGCACAGCCAACCAGTGTCTGCATTTGGAAACAACTTACGATACTTCACGGATCTCTGTTCAGGGACATAGACAACCACAGCATGTCCTAAGTTGCTTATGATTCTTGTGGCCACATGACAAACATGTGTACTTGCACACATATCCAACTTTAAAGTGTTGATGCAGATCAATACCATCTGCTAAACTGTTTATCATTCCCATCATGAACTCTGTGGCATCTTGTTGTGCATTGTCAGCAAACACTGATTGTCCTGCATATTTTGCAAAAGTTAGTCATAGAGGAATAAAGCATTGTAAACTGGGGAACTCATGTTGACTACCTCTAATTACTCTCTTTAATGCTTCAGAGAGAGTTGTCGACTGACTTGAGTTCAAAACATCAGCAAAATCAGGGATGTGGACAAGTGCCTGCATTGTAGCATTGGCATAGCAGTTTACTCCTGTGCTGTTGTCAAATATTGGCAGTGTGTGAACCCAGATGCATCTCTTCACAGGTGGAGATAGTCAGTTGTTGATGGATAGACTGCTTACTAATAGAATAGTGAGGTGACGACTGTGGTGTCTTAGTGTGCTTTCTCTTTAATTTGCACCTTTCATCCATTTGGACATCTGTTCCTGATGCATATCTGGGAACTGGTAACAAAGGAGCATTTGGTTGGTACAATTTACGTAATCTATTGTACTCAACAATGCATTTTGTGTCAGCACGTGTCTTACTTTTTACAAGATTCACTATGTGTAGTCCAGACAACTGCCTCACATGAGGCAAAGCAACATAAGGCATCCCATCCTTTAAGATACCAGTGCCTATATCTACAATGGCACTATCAAGGCTCAGCCCTTGTGACTTGTGTATAGACACTGCATAAGCAGCACAAAATGGAAATTGTTTCCTTGCCACAAATATGTCTTTGAAAAGCTCAAACTTGACTGTAACTCTGTCATTGGTGGAGACGTTTCCCAGTTGTCAAACTTAACAACCACAAACTCCACAGCTGGGTTCTACACATTTTACTGGAACTCATGGATGTACCCAATGGCTCCATTCACAAGACTTCTGTCAATGTCAATGTTTCTTCGAAGCATGACCCATACATTCCTACACAGTGGTAGCACAGCTTCCAAGCCGGTGGTACATGACACATCACTTGTGAGCTCTCTCAGACACTCAAACATTTTTGATACCATTTTTCATGATAAACGTACACCACCTATGGTATCTATGCACGTGAGAGTCACAATGTTCTCTCTGCATCATGATCTCATTGAACTATGCACATGCTTAAGTCTTGGGAATAGACATACAGCATGCACCCCAGATTTCTGCACATGTGCAAAGATATTATAAGCATCCTGAATAGGAGCATTATTTCTAGCGATCATGCGCTGTCTTAGCATTTCAACACGAATGGCTGAAAATACACCAATGCGAGCCTCATCAAGTAATGCTTTGTAAGACATGTCACCTTGCTGTCTTATATTCTGTAACAGTTCAACATATGAGAAGAACTCTCACAGATTGACACCACCTATGCATCCAATGGTTTTCTTTGCCTCTTCAACGGAAAGAGTACAGAAAAAATGCTTGCCATTCACAGGAGCCAGCTGCAGAAGATCCCCAAGAACAAGAATATTCTTGCCACCAAATGGTATGTCATCATCGGTACCAAGTATCTCCTGTAGATGTAGGTGGACATAAGTAAGGAGAACATTTGAAATCATGCTGATATCATCTATTATCAGCAAATGCATCTTGTCAAACATTGACCTCAGTTCAGAGGCAACTTCAAATGACAATTTTCTGTAATCACCACTCTTGCCATGCTCAACTGGCAACATGAACTATGAAGTGTGACACCACCTATGTTATAAACTGCCAAACCTGTAGGAGCAGCAACAATAACTGAAGTTGCAGAATTAGAACTGTCACACACACCTCTGCTTATAGCCTCAATTAAGAAACTTTTTCCATTTCCAGCAGCATCACTGACAAACATCCTCACTGGTGTGTGCTCCTGACAAACACAGTGTCTGGTATTCTGCTGAATAGCATGTTGCACACCATGTATCACAGAGTGATACACAACTTTTTGATGCAAGTTCAAGTTCTCAACAATGTTTGTAGCTGACTCTGATAACTGCATACTTTCTTGCATTGCATCCTCTACCTCTGACATCAGCACAGCTGGGTCATTAGGAGGAAGAGAGGCACCAAGAGTCCCTTCTCCCTCAACATCAACCATATCCTGTGATGTTACTGGGATATCATCATCCAGAATTTGCTTAGCTTTCTCCAGCTGATTTTTTCCATTTTGAGTCTCGCAATGTAAGCGTCAGAGACATGGCTCTTAAAAGTATCATAACTTACCATGAACTCTTGTTCATAAGTGTCAGATAATCCTTTCAATTCAGACTCTGATCTCCAAGGCTTGAACAGAAATAATAGAGAAAAATAGTAATGTTCTTTGCTTTCTGTTGTATTCAGCTGAGTTTGCAGTGGTCAATTAGCCATGGTTTTCACTTTTTCACAAGTGAGCCATCAAACCCAGTAACTTTATATATGTTCTTCTCTGGGTCAGAAGAAACATCCCACTTATAATCATACCATTGAGGAACTTCAAAGAGACATAGATCATCCATAGCACTGTGGTGCTGTGGGTAGTAGTTGTAATTAAGTTGCTCTTCAGAACATTTGTGGATGTTGGTCTCGTAGCAGCCAGATCCTCAATCTCTCCATGGCTCTTAAGGATGCGATGCCTGTTCTGCTTGTAGTTCACATTCAAATAATGAATGGAGTCTGACTTTCCATATAGACATACACCTGTAAGGCGGTCACTTGCTTCCTAGGTGCCACACTCATGGTGTGACAGAGTCCTAAGTCCCAGTGACCATAGCCTAGAAGACATTGACCTATCGCAGTTAGACAACTCTTTCCACATTTCTTGCAGGCTTGTCTGCTCATGCTTAGTGATGTATAATGTGACATACCTCACCAAAGCCATTGAATTATCAGCAACAAACTGAACATCAATGTTTGCCTGCCACATTAACAGAAGAGAAGGGCTATAGTCATTGATATAGACTTCTGATTCCCTGCGAGGTAGTTCATACACTCGCTTTGTTGATTTTGGCTTCAAGTGGTGTCGCATGGTAGAAAAGACATCATTCAAACAAGCAGCCAGGCAAGCTCATCTTGGGAAACCAAAATCGCTCTGAGTGTACCACTGTTCCTTTTTCTTCACTTTCTTACGACAGTACTTATCTCACAGGTGTCGTTGGAATTTCTGAACCAGCTTCCAAAGTGTTGCACTGTCACACTTATCTGGTATGTGACATGTGACATACTTCAATATGAAGTTTACGATTTCACTTGTCTCACTGTCACCAATACGTGGGGCATCTTTTATCCACAGCAACATGTGTATGTGTGGAGCTCCCCGAGCTTGGTACTCAACCCTCTAGAAGTAGTGCTCAACACCCCCAAGAGGAGGATTCATCTTAGACATTATGAACTTCAAAAGAGCCTGGAACCAGTGGTGGAAGTAACATGAAATAGTTACTGGATCTCATGAACATATTTCATTAAGCATCATACTTTGGATGTTCTTAACATCAAAGCTTGCTGACCTGAGGAGATAGAGCAAATCATCCCAATAGTATTCAGCACAACTTAGTGTCACAAACCATGTTGCTGGCCCAAACTCTCATAGCACGCACATCACTTTAGAGTGTTGTCTGTACCAATATTCTTTAGTACCATGCATGCTGGACAAAACAGAAGAAAGACTGACTTGTATTGTTTCATCTTTGGTTTGCAACTTGTGTAGTAACTGTGCAGCTGTCATATTGCTGATAAGACACTAAATTCACTTTCCCAAAGAAGATGGAACAGGTACGCAATGTTTCTATGAAACTTGCCATCCTTATGGAGAACTCTTGAAGTCCTATACTCAGCTCCTGGCACATGAACTTCTTAGTTATCTAATTAACCACCTGAGCAAAGTGGAAACAGATCAGGAAAACAATGAGCCTCCAGTGTAGCCTCCAATATACTTACAGGATTGCCCTCCACTTGTTTCATTTGATACAATTCAATGTTATTCATCACTGGGTCCTTTCCATGCAATGGGTATATGGTGAATTGTTCATAAACATTGTGTGCAGATGTGATGTCAACCTTCTCCAATATTGCTTTGTCAGAGTCTTCTACAGCAGTTCCTGTAGAAATACCAGTGAATGTGTCAATGTCAACGTCAGCATAGAAACCATCATGCTCCTTTAGATGTTGCAAAACATGCTTCACCTTCTCAACACTATCTCCTGCCATATTGTTTTTGCTTTAGTTGGGACACCATTCACCCAGATTACTACACTATTATCCAGAGAAATAGTGTTCACGTTTTCTTGCAAAGGCAGATATACAACAGAGCCCTTCAGAGATCATACCAGTTCTTTCTTTGGTAGTTCTCACATCATTGTATTAAGCCTGATAATTGTTTGAAATAACATCCGTGTCTGAATTAGAATCCATTCAAACAAGTTCAAGACTGCTATCTCAGGAGGAGTTGGTTCAACTTCCATTTTATTAAGCACAGATTGAGGAGGTAAAGTGTCACTCTTAATCTTGTTACAATAGTAAGTACACAGTGACACAGTTCCAAGTTCAGCAAAATCTGTCTTTAACAGAAGATATGCATAGGAGAAGCCCCCACATAAGATTCCGACATGGAATGTTCTGCAGGTCTATCTTGACACATTGCTCTTTATAGAAGAGGTGCTCACATGATACGCAAATTACATCGAATTTTTGTGTCTTGCTAATTTTAAATTTAGCAAATTCACTAGCAAAATTCCTGAAAAGCTGAGCTTCTTGCACTACTGATGTGTGCACCAAATTTGCATGTTCATCAACAGGAACATTAGACCTCAGTCTATGGGTTGTTTGCAACTGTTTGATGAACTCCACAAGTGCTTCTACATCTCCATTATCCAGCTATGCTTGAAAGTGAATGTAGTCTCAGACAACAGATCTTACCTGACATAACCTTTGTACAAATTTTCGTATGCCAGAGTGATGAACTGCTAGCATGCGGAAGTGATGAAACACACTGCCACAGTTGCTGCTCTCCGAGCATGCGAAAGAATGACCCATTAGGCCTGTGTGAGGTCGATTCTCACACTTGTCAATGGTGTCAATCAATCTATGTCATATAGACCTCTTTGTGGTAGTGAATGCTAACAGGAAACATTCAATTGACATGACTGACTCTTCCCTGACATTGCATGTAGTGTCACATGGCCACTTGTTAGCTGATGACTTTTGGTTGCTTGCAACCTGTTCAGTTTCATTCTCATTATCAAAGTCAAGGTTTTCATGTGAAACAACTAAGACATTGTGAAATTTACTATGTTCATCTATTGTCAAAGTGACATTTGTATTGTGCATATTGTATGTCTCTTCCCAGAGGAATGCTTCTGAATGTTGTGAGTGTAACCAGTCTCTTTGAAACAGCACAGAGATATTTTCTCTGTTCAAGTGTTCAAAAGGCAAGAGTTTGTTACTCATTTCCTCAATCTTTATACTTAATTTATTAATAACTGACTTCATTGCAGCCCATAACTGGGAACCAACTGCAACAGCCACATTAACAAATCATCTTACTCTTAATCATAACTTCATTAATGCTAGCTTACTGCACAGTTTGTTCCCTTTGTGTCTCATTATTCTAGAGATGAGATGATCAATTCTAGCTCGATGGACAACTTTTCTGAAAAAAGTTGCCTTACTGTGCTGTGCAGTAGCGAAGTCATGTGTCCAGCATTTTTTTTTTGCATCTCACAGACATATGGGTCTGCGTTGACAGTTTTGGATCTTGTTTGTGCACAGTACCTTTACAAACTTTACTGCTTTTTACATTGCTAGGGGAGGTGTTGTCTTTGTCAACATGTCCATGTCTTGTGATATGTCAGCATGTTACAGAAAAAATAGTCTTTTTCTTCTGCTGACATTTTACATCTTTACTATTTACATGGTATGACAGTGAAACTCCAGTACACCTACTACTTCTTATGTGTTCTTTTATTTTACAGGAAATAGTCACGATGGAAACTCTCAAACACATGTTCAATTTCTTGTCTGTAGCAGTCTCTTAAGAAAGAAAAAAAGAAAAAATATATTAGTACAACTGAATGAGAGGTGATGTTTAAGAGTAATGTGCACAGTTTCATAAGTCGATACTACATAAGTCATTAGCTGCACAGAATACAACCAAATGTCATGTTTGTGAAATAAAATGATAAGAATGACAATGTTCAAGCACTTACAATTATTCTGAGCACTACACTACCATATGAACATGGGGCATAATTCTACAACATTTATGTTTACCATCACTGCATTTGCGTGAAGTAGAGCGGCACAAGCAGCAACTAATATGAGCAGTTGCGACTTGTGGGATTCTACTATGTGGCCTGTGAGATGTCACAGGCGGTTGCACCAATGAGCAGTTATGACAACAGTTGCACCAAGAAATGTCTGCGACATGGTGTTAGTGGGTTTATGGGAACAGTCATGCCCTATTCTTGTAGAGCAGCAACAAAGTCCCTAATGTTAGGACTCTACAAGAACTGTCAGAAAAGAACTGGTAATGTAAGTTACACCAGCATTTAGGCTGTGTAACTATATGTACATCATACGTGGGCTCTGGTGACCCACTGCACCTACTGCAGGATTTCCCCCATCCATGCCCGGAATACTCCCATCACTGCCCCACAGGACAGTCCACAACCACCCCCCCACATTGATCCCCACAGCAGATGTGCCCAGCTGGGCATCTTGCATTCCCAGACCCCATAGAACCTTTAAACCTCAATGACCTGCAGGGCATCCAATGCACATCATGACCCTGACCCAACAATGCTAGTTCCCCACATGGCAGCTATGTACCCACCCAGCCAGTTTCTGACCAAAAGTAAATGTTTCAAATGGTAAATAATTAAATAATACAGAGATACCTGGTGGTATAGTAGCCCCTGTCTCTCCCCACTTAGCAGTGCCAGTCTACCCACATGCCCCCCCACAGCCATCACTAGCAAAGTGTTTACAAAATATCACAAAATAGGATATCCAAGCAAGTAATTATATTCGAGAAGGTGGGCAGTATTGCTGGATGAATATAATGCACAGGGGGTAGTGATGCATGACGCTGGAGCTGTAGCCCTTTATACCTGTGGGAGACATTTTATTGCCTATGGTGGCCAATGTTAGTATATATGAACATAAAGGACATGTTGAGCTGAGTAAGAAAGTTAAGTTTTCCAGAGCTACATGACTTCTACATGCTAAATCTGACATTTTTTTTAGTAATCAAAGAATATGTTTGCACACGAATGATCCTCGTCATCAAAGCGGGTCGCGATCAAAGAATTTGTGCACCTACGATCAAAGATCGTGAAAATACAATAAAATGTTAAAAAACAATTTAAAATGCTTATTACTGTGACAGACATGCCTTCTAAGCAAAAAAAAATACATATGGCTATATGCTGTGTGAAAACTGGTGAGAAAACATAACTTTTTTAAAGTTGTAATCTTACATAGTTCAAATCTCACATTATTCTCGTGATCACAGAATTTGGAGAGAGAGCTGAATTGGGGATGTGGCTCATACAATATAAAAGCAGGTGAATCAAATTACAACTTCCTGTTGCTAGCCTTTTTTCTTACTAATTGCCTCCATCCCACCCTAAGCCAGTTCTACTTTTATAGCCACTGGATTTGACTGACAACAGGAACTTCCTGTTTGGCAGTAGGAAGGGAAGGATAATAATAATAATAATATAATAATAATAAACTGTATTTCTTATGCGCCTTTCTTAAATCAAGGCGCATTACAGAATAAGAGTCATAAAACATTATAAATACATTAAAATCTGGACTAAAATATACAGCATTTAATTAAAATCTATATCTTCACCGAATGCCTTATTCCATAAAAATTATTTTAGGCCTTTTTTAAAACCCTCCACCATCATGCACTCTCTAATCCAACGTGGTAGAGAATTCCAGAGGGTTGGCGCAACAAAACTAAAAGCGCGGGGGCCAGAAGATTTTAAAACTGCCCTCGGAATCTCTAGCAAGCCCTACCTGGCTGAGCAGAGAGGTCGCATCAGAAGGTAAGGCACCAGAAGATCTTTCAGGTAATAAGGGCCCAAACCATCTAGGGCTTCATATATCAGTAATCTGACTTTAAAGGTGATCCGCCACTGAACTGGCAGCCAGTGCAGATCCCGCAGCACAAGCGTAATATGGGAAGAGCGTGGAGTCCCCATTAACAACCGGGCCGCTGAGTTCTGCACTAGCTGCAAGTGGTGGATATCAACCCCAGGAAGCCCAAAGTAAAGGGAATCGCAGTAGTCCAGATGGGAGGTCATGAAGGCATGGATCAATGTTGGCAGGTCGCCAGATGGAACAAGGTGCTTGATCCTAGTGATGTTCCTAAGATGGTGAAAGGATACCTTAACAACTGCCAACACTTGTGCACGTAATGTCAGCTGATCATAAAGGATCACCCCCAGGTCTTGCACCCGTTCAGAGGTAAGGAGCTCCATATCCCCCAGAAATAAACCTGAGGTTTGATTTGCCACCGACCCCTCAATCTGGCGGCCAGGATCCACAACCATCACCTCCGTCTTTCCAGAGTTCAACTTCAGACAGCTGGACCTCATCCAACCCTGGATCTTGCTGAGACAGTTGTTAAACACTGAGAGTGCTCTATTCTGGTCAGGTGCAAAAGACAGATAGAGCTGGGTATCATTGGCATAACAATGAAACTCCAGCCCATATCGTCTTACAATGTCTCTGAGGGGAAGCATGTACACTGCAAACAACATGGGGGACAGCACAGAGCCCTGAAGTACCCCACAGAACAGAGTGGTAGGATCAGAGGAAAATATCCCCGATACAACCCTCTGAGTTCTACCTGTGAGGAAGGAGGTAAACCATCTGTGAACCAAACCCGTCAACCCACAGATGTGTCTCAGGTGCTCGAGCAGCACCCCATGGTCTACGGTGTCAAATGCTGCTGACAAATCCAGAAGGACCAAAATGGACCGTTTTTTTCTGGTCTCTCACCATCAGAAGATCATTGAGCACCCGAACCAGTGCAGTCTTAGTGCTATGTCTCTTTCAAAAACCTGATTGAAGAGGATCGTAGATGTTATGGATGGATAAATGGTTGCCCAACTGGGCTGCCACCACTTTCTCAATTACCTTCCCCACAAAGGGGAGGTTCGAGATGGGTCTGTAGTTGGCTAGGGAGTCTAGGTCCAGAGAAGCCTTTTTCAATACTGGTGTCACCACTGCTTCCTTCAGGGAGCGGGGATATTCACCAGAATCTAAGTAGCACCAGACTATCCTAGCTAGAACTGGAATGATAGCCTCACCACAGCCCATAATCAGGCCAGTGGGACCCAGGTCTAAACTACAGCTTGTGGTACACATACCCTGGACAATCCTCATAACATCATCGTTTTCCAGCCTTTCGAAGGAACTTCAGGTAAACAGGGTACTTGTAACTGCAGGCCAGACCACAGCAGCTCCCATGGTGAGTGCTGAGCGAGTCTCGGCCATGATGTCAGCCACGTTATCTGCAAAGAATCTAGCAAGCTCCTCACATTGTATTTGTGAAAAAGCTCGATGAACCTGCAGACAGGCTGGGTTGCACAGCCTGTCCACTGTTCGAAAGAGCTGGGCTGGTCGATTCTGTGCAGCAGCAATCTCTCTGGACAGGAATACTGCCTTCTTATGAGAAATTGCTGACTGATAGAGTTTGTAATGCTCTAGGAGTCTAAGATGGTTGGCATCTAAGCAGGATTTTCACCAGCACCTTTCCAACCAGCATCCTAGTCACCGCGTCTCCTCAGATCCTGATCAACCCAAGGGGATTGAGGGTGAAGGGAGAGAGTGCGCACACGGGTGGGAGCAATTAAATCCAAAGCAGCGGTGATAGCCTTGTTATAGGCTAGCATCAGCTCTTCAGGATTAGAGCTCGTCCCAGGCAGTACTGATAGGTCAAGAACCACAGTTAGAACATCGGGAGTAACATCCCGTAAATGGCGGTACTTGACCATCTCCACAGGGGTAAGCCTACATGGGGGGAGCAAAAATTGAATCTCACAGTGTGATGGTCAGACCAACCGACAGGTTCTACCCCACATCGGAGGCTTCCATCCCCAGCAGGAAGACCAGATCCAGTGAATGGCCGTGTTTATGAGTGGCAGAGGTAACCACCTGTGTGAGGCCCAATGAACACATCAATTGGAGGAAGTGCTGACCAAGTTGTGAGAGTTCGTCGTCGATCCAGGCATTAAAGTCACCCAGTACCATCAACCTGGGTGACTCAAATACCAGGTCGACGATGAAGTCCACCACTTCCTTAAGGAATAGCTTCTCGTCACCGGGTGGGATCATAGAGAAACATTGGTTTTGTCAACCCTAAAGGAAAAAAGTAGCTCACTCTCCCCCCCAGCTGCTGGTGGTCTGACACAGAGCAAGGAAGAAGGAGGCTACTGAAGAATATAGGAAGTTGCTGTCCCAGAACAGGAAGGGTGAGAGTTGTAAGGAGAGGAGAGAGTATGCATACTGAGAGACAGGAAAGGGGACACAAAATAAGGCATGATAGGAGTGGTGTAGTGCAATGGCTGTGGGGCAGCAGTGTTCCAGGAGACATTCTGGAGGCTGCGATGCTGCCATATTTGCAGGAACCTCTCTGTTCTGAGGGAGGAGGTTGCCCATCTCCAGGCTGACCTGGCTAGGATTTGTGAAACCTCCTCCCCCACCCAGGGACCACCAGGGCTAATGCCACTACCTCAGAGGTTGCCAAGAAAGAGGAGAGGCTGGACCAGGGTGGGGTCAGGGAGGGCAGGGTGACAGAACAGAGTTGCATCCCTCCAGCTGTACCTCTCAACAATTCATTCACTCTTCTGGTGGATAGTGGTTCCTCTATGGAAGCACCTGCAGTGGAGACCAAGGAGGATGCTGGGAACCTTCACAAAGGAGACCCACAGGAGGGTGAAATGGGACCCCACAGGGGAAGGAAACAACTCCTGGTGGGGGACTCAATCATTAGGGGGTAGAAACGGGAGAGGAAGGGGAGAGGGTGGTAAGGTACCTGCCTGGTGCCATGGCTTGGAGGGACAGGAAGAAAATCCTCAGGATTGTGGGAGAAGATGCAAAAGGGAGAGAGCTGGATGTCATTGTCCACCTAGGGACAAATGACCTGGCTAAGAATGGGATCAGAGCAGTGCAAGAGAAGTTTGTAGGGTTGGGAAGGGGCCTTAGACAGGTAGCGCATATGGTAACCTTCTTGGAGGTGCTGCCTGTCTATGGCAAGGGTGATTATAGTGTACTCCTCACCAGGAAGTTCAATGAATGGTTGAAAAACTGGTGTGGGGCTCAGGGTTTTGGCTTCATTGGGGATTGGGAGTCACCTGGAGGGATACAGACCTATACTGGTGCAATGGCCTGCTTCTGTCTAGGGGAAACCAGGATCCTAGGTTAGAGGTTTAAATACTTAATTGGCAAGCATTTAAACTAGCCAAGGGGGAGGCACTGAAAAGGAGCAGAGAAAACCCGGCCTCTCCCCACAAAACACGGTAATCAGTGAGGTAAACACCAAGGTAGAGAAGTCATTAGGGAGCAGGACAGGGGTATATGTAAAAAAAGGCAAAGGTAGTAAGGACAGGAATGGGGCTAAAAGGGGTAAGGCCATCAAAAAATGGAGGGTGATGAGTACCAATGCCCGTAGTCTGTGTAACAAGATCCCTGAAGTAGTGGCCTTGATGGAAGAGGGTTGCCTGGATATTGTGGCAGTCACAGAAATATGGTACACAGGGAACCATAACTGGGGTGTCAACATACCAGGATACACAATCTACAGGAGGGACAAGGAGGGTAAAAGAGGAGGAGGAGTAGCTCTCTATGTAAAGGAAGGGATCAAAGCAACAGAGCTAAAGAGTAAACAGGAAGCAGATGAGGCACTCTGGGTCACCCTGGAGACAGGAAATTGCACCACAATCCGCATGAGGGTTGTACAGTATACAGACCCCCATCTCAGGGGGAGGGAATGGACAAGGAAATGATAGAAGGCTTCCTTAGAATGGCATAAAAAGGGGAGATATTGTTAATGGGGGAACTGAATATGCCAGATGTTAACTGGAGCACCTTTGCTGAAGGCACATCCAAGAGCAGAGTCATTCTTGATGCCCTACAAGGGACATGCCTCAGACAGCTAGTATTGGAACCCACTCAGCAGGGGGCAATCTTAGACCTGGTACTCTCAAATGGGGACAGAGAAAGAATCTTGGATTTAGAAGTGGGTAGCCATCTGGGAACAAGCGACCACCAAACAGTGTGGTTCACGATAAACACAGCCATACAATCAAGCCATACAAAAGCAAGAGTATTGGACTTTAGGAGAGCTGACTTTGGGAAAATGAGAGAGTGCCTCAGAAAAGCACTAGCAAACAGGTAAGAAGGAGGGGTGGAGGAACAATGGGGAGTAATCAAAACAGCCATCACTGAGGCAACACACCTTTGTGTAAAGCAAATCAACAAAACACAATGAAAGAAAAAAATGCTACGGTTCTCAAAAGAGGTGGCAGGGAAGGTTAAGAAGAAAAGGATAGCATTCAGGAAATATAAGGAAACACAGAAGGAACAGGACAGAGAAAGTTATCAGTTAAAGCAGAAAGAGGCTGGTAAGGCGGTTAGAATAGCAAAAGCCCAAACCGAGCCAAGAATAGCCAAATCTATTAAGAAGGGGGATAAGACCTTTTATAGGTACATTAGGGAGCAAAAAAAAGACCAAAGGAGGGATACTGAGGCTTAATAATGAGGAGGAAATGTGGGTAGATGGTGACAGTGGAAAAGCAGGGATACTGAACAAATATTTCTGCTCAGCATTCACAAAGGAAGAGGAGGGGGAGGTACCTAAACCAAACAAAAGAAACACTGTGAAGAAGGGGTTTGATACCAGTCCATTTACGGAAGAAAGGGTTCTGAAAGAACTAATAAAATTGAAGGTGGACAAAGCAATGTGGCGTGATGGGATTCACCCAAGAATTCTAAAAGAACTAAGGGGAGAACTAGTGACACCACTGACTACTCTCTTTAACAAATCATGGGAGGATGGGGTGGTACCTGAGGATTGGAGGAGGGCAGATGTGATTCTTCTTCACAAAAGTGGGAGCAGGACAGAGGCAGGAAACTTCAGACCAGTTAGTTTGACCTCAGTGGTAGGGAAAATGATGGAATCACTTCAGAAGGAAAGAATTGTTGAGTACCTAGAGGCCAGTGGGGCACAGGACCCAAGGCAGCATGGATTCACAATGGGAAGGTTGTGTCAGATGAATCTAATAGTTTTCTTTGACTAGGTGACCAAAGTAGTAGACCAGGGAGGGGCTATGGATATGGTCTACCTAGATTTTTGCAAGGCATTTGATACAGTCCCACACAAAAGATTAATACACAAGTTAGCTAGCCTTGGAGTGGGTCCCAAGGTGGTAGCCTGGATAAAAGATTGGCTAGACAACAGGATGCAAAGGGTAATAGTAAATGGAGTCCACAGTGAAGAAGGAGGGTTACTAGTGGGGTACCACATGGTTCAGTACTGGGATGGTCCTTTTTAATGTCTTTATAAGTGACATTGCAGAGGAACCAGAAGGAAAAGTATGTCTCTTTGCAGACGACACAAAGATCTGCAACAGGGTTGATACACAAGATGGAGTGGAAAGAATGAAAAGGGACTTGGTAAGGTTGGAGGAATGGTCAAATGTATGGCAGCTCAGATTCAATGCAAAGAAGTGCAAGGTAATGCACATGGGAAACAAAAACCTAGGGGAAGAGTACACAATGGGGAGTGAGATACTGACAACAGTAACAATGGAAAGGGACCTGGGGGTAATTATATCAGATGACCTAAAGGTGGGCAAGCAATGTGAGAATGCAGTAAGAAAGGCTGGGGGGATACTGGGGATGTATAGGGAGAGGCATAAATAGTAGAAAACAGGAAGTTGTTATCCCTCTGTACAGACAGTTGGTGAGACCCCATCTGGAGTACTGTGTGCAGTTCTGGAGACCCCATCTCCGCAAAGACATAGACAGAGTGGAGGCTGTCTAGAGGAGGGCAACCAAATGGTGCAGGGTCTGCACCAGAAGACTTATGAAGAAAGACTAAAGGAGTTTAATATGTATACCCTTGAGGAAAGAAAGGAAAGAGGGGACAGTATAGAAACTTTCAAGTACCTCAAAGGAATCAACAAAGTCCAAGAGAGTAGCATCTTTCAGAAAAAGAGATGTGCAAGTACAATGGGGCACGATTTGAAGATAGAGGGGGGATGGCTCAGAAGTAATGTGAGGAAGTATTTTTTCACCGAGAGGTTTGTGGATACATGGAACAGCCTCCCTGAGGAGGTCATGGAGTCATGAACAGTGGGGGAATTCAAGAATGCATGGGACAGACATAAGGCAGTCCTAGTGGGGGGTAGGAGGAAGTACCTGTAAGCTGTTGGTTATCTAGGATCTGCAGCTTATCTATTAGGTAGGAAAATGTGCAGACTAGGTGAGCCAAGAGGTCCTTATCTGTCATCAAATTCTATGTTTCTATGCATGCTTGCAAGCGATCCTCCCGATCAAACCAAACCACAATCAAAGATTTTGTTCTCTCATGATCAAAGAATCAAAGTACTATTAAATGTCAAAAAAACATTCAAAAGTAATTAAAACTGATACATGCATGTGTTCTAAGTGATAAAAAGACATATCAGTACATTGTGCATTAAAAACAAGTGAAAAAACATGTTTATTTTTAATTACTGATCTTCTACCATTCAAATCTCATGTTATTCTCACGATCAAAGAATTTGGAAGGTCGCAAATGATCCTCGTGGTCAAACTGAGCTGTGATCAAAGAATTTGCATGCTCGCAATCAAAGAATGCTAAAATATTGTTAAATGTTTCAAAACATTTTAAAAATGTTTTTTATTGTAATAGTTATGTCTCATAAGCAATAGAAAGCTAAATAACTGCTCACTGTGTTAATAACTATTACAATTATCACTTTTTTCAACTGAACAGGTTCCACTATCGAAATCTCATGTTGTTCTTGCAGTCAAAGAATTTGCAAGCTCATGGTCAATCCTCGAGAACAATACATGTCACGATCAAAGATTTTGCAGTCTCGTGAACAAAGAAATGGCTAACTTCACCATGTGACTTCTGTGAACCAATACAATCAAATAACAACACCTCAGTGGGCAGTTTAAGTCTTTCAGAGAAACAGCAGTTACTCCATGGCATAACTGTAAGTACACATTTAGCTATTGCCTAAAACAATTTAAAATTAAGTAATAAGGTAGATGAGAAAGATGTACATGCATGCTGTTATGGTACATGCACTGTTTCACCAATATCTTGGTATGTTTTGGTAAAACAAGATGTTCTTTACTTTCTGAAGTGATTGTCTGTGGCTGTTTGTGGTAGTTATATGCACAGTCTTAGAACACAAATGACCATCTCAGCAAGAAGATATTGCCCCAAATAAAATTCTTCTGCAAAAGTTCTATTTTTAAATAGGAGATCTGTGAAGTTGTTACTTTGCTACACAAACAGCAGATGTTATGCATTTTCTGTCTGTTAGCCATAGTAAAAGTAGAGGAATTGTTTTGTTGAACCACCACAATTTCTTGTAAAAAGTATTAAGTTTGCTGTATTAACAATGTTGACTAGGGGTTGTATTTTTTCTTAGTATACAAAGTTGTTTTAGTAGAAAACATTATTATGCTGAATTGTTGACTGTTTGACTGCTATCACAGACTCTCTTATAAACTCAGTTGTGCCAGTAACATTATTATCCATTAACTCTCAGAAAAAATATACTGACCAGTGAATAATTACAGTTCTGATTATAGTACAGTAGCAGACCATTTTAAAAAAATGGTAACTATTTACACTTATGAAAACTGTCAGTAAGATACAAAGCTGTGCTTGTACTCACCACTCAAGCTGCTACCTGAGAAAGAGAGGGGGAAGAGCTTCACTGACCAAAATAACTAGTCACTACATCCAATGGAAATGGTTATTGTTGGCAAGTCATTCAGTGTGGCCAATGACCAGGCAGTATTCTCTCACCAAAACAAAAAGAATGTTTAATAAAGAAAACACCAATAGAATTAGCCTTTGCAGACATGACAATAACTTTTTGCCTGCATTAGCCAATCTGGAATCAGCATGTTAGTTGTGATTGTCTCTCACTGCACTTATTTTACAGATAGAGCTGAGCACCACTTATTCTGCTACTTAGCCTTGGTAGTGGTCAGTCAGAGACAGACACATATCTGATATTTCTTCATCTGAGTTGTTAGAGGTTTATACTAAGCATGGCAGAAAAATCTAGAGTTAGTGTATGGATTGTGGGATCAAGCCTGGTGAGAAGGGCAACAGTTTTCAGTAGGGCTAGTTATTTTGGCAATGATTTGCACCTACCTCACTGCTCAGTGTCTTGGTTTGGGAAGGATGGTATGAGATGGGAGCAACTCATGCCAACCATGTGCCAGTTGCTGGAGACACACCCAGTAACAGACATACTCCTGATCCATCTAGGAGGTAATGATTTGGGGAACAAAAGGGCAATTGATTTAACTGAAGCAGCACAGTCTGACTTGCAGCATCTTATCAGTATGTTACCTGCTTGTAAAATTCTATATTCAGACATTACACAGCGAATAATCTAGAAAGGTGAAGATTACTGTCCTGCACTTGAAAGGCCATGTTGAAGGGTGTACATACAAATATTTGGATTCCTTTGTGCTATGGGAATGCGCACCATATGTCACCCCCAAATTGTATATCAGAAACGTTGGCTGTATCTAAAAGATGGTGTGCATCTCTCAAGCACAGGTAACGACATTTTTGTTGGGGACCTTCAAGATGGCAGCCTTGCACTACTGTAATTGCGTACCTGTATAGGAATATCTGTCAAGAACATGTCATATGCCGTGAGAAAAAAACAGCTCTTTTAAGAGCCAATGTAACTGGTCAAAAAATAGAACAATTTACGAAGAATATAAACATGCACTGTGTACAGGTTGGGGTCTGCCTGTTCACTCAACATACAGTACCTGATGCAGCTATCAGGGAGGTACGCCATTGATTCCATGGTTTTAGTGAGTATGTGGCTCTACACTTGGAATACAGTACCTGATGTCAGGTAGTCAGAGCACTGAGTCACTGAAACCATGCAGCTTGTCAGTGTTTAACATTTCTGCACTTACTATCAGGGTGGTAAGCTGTAGACATTTAGAGGTGTATTTGAAGTCTGCTTCTAGACAGAAAACACAATAACTCATCTGACTAAGCAGCAGGGAATTGGTGCAAAGGGGGAGTTATAAGATTTATATGCACAGATTAACTTGGACTGTGAGTAAGCAGTCAGGATCCAGTGCATGGTAAACTGGGGGTGGAGCATTAGCTATGTAAGTTGGTGCTACTTATGAGTCACCTAACATGTGTTAACCTGGTGCTGGAGAGGTGTTCCATTGATGTTCATGGGTTTCTTGAGATGTGGGTCTGCACTCAGGATCTAATACCTGTTTGGGGGAGGGAGGTATTGGTTGGCTGTGGCTGTAAATGTGCTCAGTTTTGTAACATGTGTTCAGCTGGTTTCAAACATGTGTACTGTTACTAATGAAAACTATTGTTGGGATGTGACTGCACACTCAAGATGTAGTACGGTTTGATTGGGGGGGTAATTTCTTGCCTAAGGATGTATAACTACTCAGTGTTCTAACTGTTGTGTGGCCAGTATGTACGTAGTATAAGAGAGGTGTACTATTTATGTCCCATTTGTTTAGCTCACCTGTGGTTCTACACTCAAGATCCACAACCTGATTTTGTGGGGGCTACCCTTCCTGGCTCATGAAGGGGGGTTGCTATCTGTGAGTGAGGGCAGGGAACTCCTTAGTGTTCTAGCTTGTGCAAAGCTGGCATGAAGAAGTTATTATGTTTATGGAGATGGCTTCAGTTTTACCCTGGCTCTGCTCTCAGGATCCAGTATGTCCTTTTTCTGGGTGGTGGGGAGTGTTCCTGGATACTGTTGTGCAAGTACCAAGTGTTGTACTATGTATGTAGGTGCTTCTAAGGAGGTATACCATTGATGTCTACAGCTTTGGGTGTGGTATGCGCTCTGTAGTGAGGATACAGTGGTAGTCTGGGGGCAATAATGTGGAATTGGATACTTGAAGGTGCACAACTACTCAGTGTTCTAACTTGCATGCAACTGGTATGATGTAGGTGTGCTATACTTTTACATTACTGTTGTTGAGGTGTGGTTCTGCATTCACTTTGTATTGCCTGTTCTTTTTTTTTTCACTTTATCTTTTTATTGAAATTCGAGTATATAAGAAAGCACACATCTAATACAATAGAAGACTATCCTCCATGTAAGGTATAAAATATCACTTAACAAAACACAGTATTTAGGGTAAACATATTGGAGAAACCTTATATACATGTATTGATAATAAAACACAAACCTAGACAGGATGTAAATGGAAAGCAGAAGGGTTACAATCAATAGTGTATTATAGGATCAGAAATAGCAACCATGTATGAAATACATGCTAGGGCAGGCTATGGCAAGGCATTCAGTAAATTGCAAAAAGTGATAAATGTGGTAATATGAACAATGTTCAGTAATGGAGAGGTGAAGATAGGAGAAAAGTGTGCAAGGAAAGAAAGAAGAGAGAAAACAGCATGGAGGAAGGGAAGGAGAGAGGGAGAAAACAGGGAAGAAGGGAAAAAAGAGGAGAAATCTGTGCACAAAAGTTTCAAGAAAACCTAATCTGAGAGCAAAATAAGAAGGAGGGCTAAATATCCCTAAGAATTAGGGTCTAGAAAACTAGGTTTGATGTACTTGAAGTAATTCTGCCAACATCTGTCATATACAGTGAGTCGGTTATGAGTAACATGAGATAATCAGTCTAGGGAGGCATACTAAGAGAGGCTTTGAAGAACATCTGAAAGAGAAGACACCAGAGTCGATTTCCATTTCATAAGAATCAGACGTTTGACCAGAAGAGAAAGTATGTTTAGCCATCTAAAATGTGCATGTGAGCAGAGAGAGCTATTGGGGATAAGGATGCCTAGAAGGAATAGCTTGGGGTCAAAAGGCAGTTTTTGTCCTGTTACTCTGGAGCCAAGTAAACAGACTATATGCCAGAGCTTATTAATGGGAGTGCAAGACCACAAGATATGAAGTAGATCCCCATTGGCCAAATTGCAGTGCCAGCAATTATTATTATTTAATAGGCCCAGTCATTGAAGCACAGAGGGGGTTCTATACCAAAGATGTAGGATTTTAGTTTGTATTAAAGAACTACGGGCATCTTTAAAGGTATTACGTGCAATATACCAACAATTACTCCATTGTGCATCTGAAATATCGTAGTTACGAAGAGTACTCCATTTATTTTTGGCCTGTGTAGACTGATCAGGTAGATTATCAATAATGTCTTTGTAAATAGAGCTATTTAATTTTACTGATAAATTAATGCAGCTCGAGATGTATGGGCTTAGAAGAGTATGCCTATACACTAAACTAGAGAGAGAGTTATAAGCTGCCCGAATTTGTAAAAACTTCCAGAAGTCCTGTTTAGGAAGTTTCCATGTGACCAGCAAGTCTGAGAATGATCTAAGAGTGAGTGAATTCTGGTACAAATTATCTCTGAGAAAGAAAATGCCTTTGTTCCTCCATGTATGACAGAAAATCGGGTGGTCTTCTAGAGTGAGCAGTGGATTGCCCCATAAGGGGCATAAAACCAGGGTGTTGGATTGGATTTCAGGAATTTGTGGGTTAGTTTCCAATAATGAACACAGGATAATATAGTCTGGTGAGATCTTAGTTTAGAGGAAATGGGATTAAAAATGAAGGAGGTGGAACTCCTCCCAGGCACAATGCAGATTCCATTGCAACCCATAGTGGTGAGTGAGGGGAGCGTTTCTGAAACCATTTAATGGTTTGGGCCATTTGGAAAGCCCAGAGGTAGCCTTTGAACCAGGGGAGTCCGAATCCCCTTTTTTCCAATGTGATCGAAGTTTGTTGTGGTTAAATCTCGGTGGTTTCCCATCCCAGATAAAGTTACCTATTAATTTATCAATTTTAGCAAAAAAGGAGGATGGTGAGACTAAAGGAATATTGGCAAAGAGGTAAAGAATCTTGGGAGAAATGGGCATCTTAATGGCTGCAATTTTCCCCATGAAAGAGAGATTAAGAAGCTTCCATCTGTCCAGAATTGTTCTGATATTATCAAATAAGGGGTTAAAGTTAATGTCCCATATCTTCCCTAAGTTACTAGTAATTTTGATTCCTAGATATGTTATACCCTGTGGTGACCAGCGGAATCCAACAGGTATGTTCATAAAGGCTTTACAGTGGTCATTAAGGGGAATAGTTTGTGATTTGTCATAATTCAAAGCAAGGCCAGATATTTTAATAAAATTATTAAGCAAATCAACCAACAGGGGCCCAGCCTCACTCAGGTTTTCGAGTAAGATTAATAGGTCATCCTTGTAGGAGAGAGAAACATATCTTGAAGTGCTCACAGGTATGCCCATAATTCCAGAAGATTGGTGTAAACAAGCAGTCAGGGGTTCCATGGCTAAAATAAACAGGGAAGGTGACAGGGGACAGTCTTGTCTAGTTTCCCTTGCTAGAGGAAAGGGTGAAATTAGTAAGTACTTTAGCAATAGGGGAGTTATATAATAGCTTGATCCAGGAGCAAAAGGTATGAGAAAGACTGAAATAAGATAAAACTTGTTGAAGGTAGTCCCAGTTTAAGGAATCAAAGGCCTTCTCAAAATCAGTAACTATGGCTGCAGCTGGTGTCTTGAGGGATTTAACTTTGTGAATTAAATTAAATAAGGAACATAGGTGATCAGAATCAGATCTATGTTTAATAAAACCAGCTTGCGAACAATAAGTTAGCTTGGGAATCAAGGATTCAAGTCGAGAAGTTAGTAGTTTAGCAAATATCTTCCCATCTGTGTTTAATAAAGAGATGGGCCTGTAACTTGCGGGGTGAGTAGGGTCTTTTTCTTTCTTAGGGATTAGTATTATGATTGCTTCGGTGCAATGTGGAGGAAGCTTGCCAGTATTGGAAGCTTCTTGATAAACATTAAGAAGAAGGGGACATAAAGTGTTGGAAAACATTTTATAGGAATCGACAGGGAATCCGTAACCCCCAGGGGATTTGCCGGGTTTCAAGGAAGACAAAGCTTTCTGGATTTCCTGAAGCAAGAAGGGTTCATCTAAATAATTTGTTTCAAGAGTAGAAAGATGAGGAAGATGTAACGATTTAAGGAACTGTTGAATTTGTAAAGTAGATTGAGGATTTGTGTTAGGGTATAGTTTTTGATAAAAGGTTTTCATGATACGATTTATAGAGGGGTTGTTAGAGTGAATTGTACCCTGTTCATCTTTTAGGCTTAGGATGTGTCATTCCATTTGATGTGCTTTGAGCTGGTAAGAGAGGAGTTTCCCATTTTTATCGCCGTGTTCCCAAAACTTATATTTAAGTTTAAACAAGGCCAGTTCAGTTTTACGAGAAATTAATTCATTAATTTTAACTCTAAGTTGAAGAATTTCAAGATGAAGTTGAGAATCAGGACAGTGCTTATTAGAAGAAAAGCATAAATTCTCTTTAGCCTTAAGAGATTTTTCCAAGTCAGCCGGCTGTTGTTCCCTTACTCTTTTCCTATGTGCAGTACAACTGATAATTTCTCCTCGAATCATAGCTTTAACAGCTTCCCATAAAGAGGACATAGAAGATTTGGTTGGGGTATTGTGAAAGAGGATGTCCTGAATTTGTGCTTTGATCATGGATAAGAAATTGGGATCCCTGAGAAGGAGAGGGTCCAGCCGCCAGTAAGAAGATTTAGGTGCTAATGGGCCCCACAAAAGTTGCAATTTGACAGGGGAATGGTCCGAGATTATGATGGGAGAGATGGATGAAGCAATAGTTTTTTCCATTATAACAGGAGAGGCTAACCAGTAGTCAATTCTACTGTATGCCTTGTGTAGAGAGGAGTAAAAAGTAAATTCTTCATCACGGGGGTGAAGGAGGCGCCATATATCAGCTAATCCAACATCTTGCATTAGTAATGAGAGGGCTTTAATACTTCTACGGTGGGCCTCTGTAGTGGGGTTACTTCTGTCAATGCTGGCTTCTAAAGCTAAGTTAAGATCCCCTCCAAGAATAACTGGTGTATTATCAGTGTTAAAGGACAGAATCTGTTGAGCTAAATTATGAAAAAAGTCCGGGGAATCGGAGTTGGGTGCGTAGACATTAACAAGCAGAAGAGGACCAGAGTTGGTATTCAGTTTGACCATCACCTATCTGCTGTCAGTATCGGAAATGGAGTTTACAAGGGACCGTTTGAGACTCTTGTGAATAAGAATAGCAACTCCTCTTTTTTTTTTGAGGTATAAGATGATTCGTAGACCTGACCAACCAAATCTTTTTTAAGTCTATGAACATCCTTTGCTAATAATTTTGTTTCTTGCAGGAAGGCAATTTGTGTTTTATGTTTTTGGGATGTGAAAGAATTTGCTTCCGCTTACAAGAAGAATTAAGTCCCTTCACATTCCATGTATATAAAAGTATGTCACTCATATTGTTAGTGTTAAATAAAGGGAATGATCGCTGGAGTGTGAAGGGACAAATAAATGAGGCAGAGGATGATTAGAATATAATATAGAGAGCTTACGTATATGCAGAGAGTGGCAGGAACATTCGAGCCAAAAAAAGTGAGATGTATGATACATGAGTAGCACAGATATCTTATTAAAGTTAGAATAGAGATGGGGAAGGAGAAAAGTCATTAACAACAACGACAATACTAGTAAGCTAAATAACAAAGAAAATGTTTTATGGGTGTGAGGAGATATGAGTCAGCCAACTGGCTAAGAGACTCTCTCACCACACTCTGGGGTGTCGATGTAGGGAGGCCACTAGGGAGGACCGGTTATAAATATCAGCCCAAACCTAAGTCTGACCCCAGTAATATAATAAAGTAAGTATTCCTGATAAGCTAAACTGAAAGGGAATAATACAAAGAAAGGCAGGGGGACTGTAATTACCTCAGCATAATTCTAAGCTAACAGGACAAGGTATAAGGATAAAGCTAAACACCAGAACTTATTTATAAACATTAGTAGTACTAGTACAAGATATACTAACTCAAAATAACAGTAAATTAAAGAACCATATACAAGATGCCAATACAGCCTAGACATAGAGCAAGGAATTCAGGGAGCCAGGTGGAATGAAAATGAACAAATATAAAAGGAAAAGTAGATCATTACCACATTAGAGTGACTTTGAGTATACTTTGCAGTGCAACAAAATAAGTATATAATAAACACAATATTGAGGGGGAAAGAAGAAAGGGGAGGTCAATTTAAGCCCTTAACCCCTGAGACAAATGCAAATCGGGATAATGTGGAGAGGTATAGGTTTCAGTGATGACTGTAGACAGAAGAGACAGTCATAGTAAAGATCAGCTCCAATTACTCAGAAATCGCCTAAATAGGTGTTATATGGGGTGACTAGGTCTAGAAGACTAGGCCCAGTGAGCCCCAAAACAAGAGGGACCACACAGCAGTGGAGTTCTATAATATATGTAGGCTTTGAGTAAAATAAGGAGCATAAGGAAGATGTAGATTGACAATGCTTTGCAACAGTACACCAATAGCCCACCTCTTTGAGTGCTAATGATAGTTCCATATTGTAAACAGGAGGTAGTAAGAATAATGGAGCGTAGGGAAGGAGATCAGTTAAATGTAGTTGCCAATAATGCTTAAGAACCTGTCATCAGGAGAGGGAAGGGGTAAGTTACCTTATAATATATAATAATTCCCATATGAAAAAAGAAAACGCAATAATCAGGATGCATACCAAATGAAGATATGCAACTGAACAGCCAAAAGACTATAAACCTGATGCACTACTAAATTGGAGAGTAAAAGTCTAGATACAGAGAGCCTGTTTAGTGAGATAATGTATAAGATCTAACACTAAAATAATGGGTTAGAAAAGCATTGCTGATATACCAAAGTTCCCTTAAAGACCTTTAAGCTGCTTGTTTAAACACTGCAATAAAAAGTAAATTGACAGTGCCGTGATGTACAGCCTTTGCTTTCTGCACCCGCTGGAAGCGAAAGCAACCAGGTAGCATTTAACTGCAGAGCGGGCGGCTAGGCAGAAAAAGTGTACTGGCAGTCTCTTTAAGTATTCTGGAAGAAAAACCTACAAAGATATAGCAATTGTGACCATATTACTGTCCTCATAGCTCATGACACCTTAGATTTATTAGCAGGATTGTGACTATTGATGTTCTTGCTTTTGGTCTCTGCCTTACGCTCCTTTTTGGGCAGCTCTAAAGATTTGAGTGGGGAACTTGCAACAACTTCTGCCCATGAAGTATTGACAGAAATACATCCCTGAGGCACAGGGCCCAAATTAGAGGAATGTTCATCTGAAATTTGCTCTGAAAGATCCTCCTGCGAGGAGTGCTTGTCATCCTCCAAGACAGCAAACTTATTGCTCAAAGGAATAGAGGGGTTGATTTGAAGGTGAGAGGCATCAGCTTGGGGTGTTTGGGGTGAAACCTTGCTAGAACAGCATGAAAGTCTTGAAGAATAGTGCCCCAACAGAAGCTTCTCTTGCAGCCGTGTTGATTGCCTTGGGGTCAAATCAGTTGTGGCGTTGCTGCTTGGGGCTGCGAGTTCTGCAACACTTTCCCTACATTCCTGTACCTCGTCATCCAACCTTTGTGCGGATACCAAAGCTATGTTCCAGTTGTTAATTGCTGCTGAACCTCCCAGGGTAAGAATGCAGAGAGAGACCTCCAGATAGTTAGCTAAGGTGTCAGGGGTTTCAAAATCCTTGAAGGAAGAGTCTGAGAAAAGGCGTAGTGTTGCAGGGTAACGTAGAGCAAATTTAATGCTTCTTTGGTGGAGGATTTGTTTAAGTGGATTGTAGGCCTTCCTTCTGATGGTTAAATCTTTTGAAATGTCTCTGTAGATGGAAATATTAAACTCTTGCCACTGAAGTTTCCCCATTTCTCTGGCTTGTTTCAGTATTAATTCTGTGTGGGAATAGTTCAAGAAGCGAGCAATGATAGGCCTTGGTCATTGGTCTGATGTTGGCCTGGGACCCAGAGTGCGGTGAGACCACTCAGTGATTAATGTTAGGTCAGGAGGCAGTTTAAGCATGGCAGGCAGCACAAGTAAAAAAAGCACAGTAGTGTCTCCTAATTCTACACCTTCAAGGAAGCCAAAAAATCGTAAATTGTTGTGACGATTATGATTTTCAATATTGTTAATTTTGTTTTGTAGGGATTTATTAGTTCAATCTTAATTGCAGACAGTAGCCTGGAGGTCATAAATAGTAGTGGTGTTACAGGCAGTTGCTTTCTCATTAAATGCAATTTTCTGGCTAAAAGTTTCAAGAGTGGTCACATTCTGTTGGGCGGAGGTTTTTAGATCATTAATCTCAGCCATCAGTTTAGAAAACATTACTTCCTCTCTAACAAGTGAGCTTTGCTGTGCTTGGAGATCTGCCATAATGCTGAAGGATGAGGCCTAGTATGCTGCAGTACTGTGCAGAATAATTGAATATAAGTAGATGATGGATCAAAAATGACTTACAAACTCTGTCAGGCAGTAAGATTACAGGATGGTCACAGGAGTTGGTACCAAAGAAAGGTCTGGTGAAGGCTGGATGAGGTTAGATTGCAGTCATTCCTGCAGAGATTCTGAACTATGCTGCCATATTCTGCATGGTTAGGCCACACACCCGTATTGCCTGTTATAACGACGGGAGCTATAGTGTGACTGATGTTATGCAGGCACTCAGTGTTCTAACATGTGTACAGCTGCCATCATGGAGGTATGCTGCTGATGTGCAAGACTCTACTCAGCCTCTGGGTTTCAATTCACATTCCAATAACTGTTTGATTGGGGGGGGATTACCTGTCTGGTGTTGTATGACTTAGAGTACTAACAAGTGCAAAGTTTATGTCAGTGAGCTGTGCCATAGATACTGGCGGCTTTATTTGGCTCTTGACAGTTTTGTAACAGTTTATGTCTATGTGTTTCAACAGACTGGAAAATATTGTTGCAGATTTGCATTTATTTGGCTTCATATTACTCAAGAGTAAGTAACCATATGTTTAGTGTTCTTTACATAATCAAGACCTCAGTGCACAATCATGCTACATTGAATGGTGATTTAATTACTATTGCAATTGTGTATTTGTCAGTCTGTTTTTTAGTAAGTGGTGTTGTCTCAGCTAGACACAACACTGTGAGGGGGTGGGTGATGCAATTCCATTAAAACACTAATGTTTAAAATATTTTAGCAGTTGTGGGTGCAAGAGGCAGCATCGACCACTACTGTTACACCACAGGTTTGTTCAACAGTGTGTTGTGGTCAAGCCAGGTATGAAGAAAGCAAAAGCTCATAATCACATGGCGCCACAGTGAGTGGCAGCCACTATAGTACTGTTGGCTAGCTATGGTTGGCAGTTACATACTGTGTTGATTGTAAAGAGAGACAAACGGATGTCAGATACTCAAATCACAATATATCTTATATTATATGACAGCTATCTAGTCTCAGGCAATGAGAAAACAGAACAGTTGTCAGTTATTCTGTCACAAACTTCAAACCAACCCCCAGAGTTGTTTATTCACTCAAACCCCACCCACAGCCATTTAATGAAACCATAAGAATGCACACAGTCGTTTAATCAAACAAGCCATGCCTACAGTCGTTTAATCAAACCTCAACATCACAGCAGGAAAAGGAAAAAACACCGTCGGAACACCCAGTTCACCTCAGCAGCAGCCAGCAGCCACAAGGCTCAGCCCCCCCTCCCCTTTTTTGCTTATCCCCCTCGAACAACTGTACTCCTTGTCACGAAGCCCTGCCTGAAGAGGAAGAGAATGAGTGGGGACGCGACGCTCCTCGCAACTGGCGGTGACTTCTTTATGCCCGACCACTCTGCCCAAGGTGGCAGGGCTCAAAGGGGAAACTGTTGAACTCTTCTCAGGCTCTGAGTAGTCGGCAACAGTGAACACCTCCGTCATGAAGCAGGACAGCAGCTCCCTTCTCAGCTCTTTCTCCCATGACTCTCTGATCAGAATAATGTTCTCCCTGCCATCTATGCTGCTCAGAATTGCTTGGAATTCTGTCTCCACCTGCTCTCGCTCCTCCAACTGTCTGTCCTTCTTATGCACCATCACCCCCTCTTCCCATCCTGGGCCGTCCTGTGAGAAGAGCTACAGGTGACAGGCTGAGTAACTTCCTGACCACCTTAGTGTCTTCGGTTCATTCAGAAATGGCAGCTTTAGGACAGTCGTCCTGCAATCCTGTTTGTCAGAGGGGATGGGATGGGAACTTGATTACCCAAGGTCATAAACATACACAGGAATGTACTCATGAGGCTACTGGCAGCGATCTAAAGCACGCTGAGCTAAGGTAAACATGTTTGTGTCTGTTCACCATACTAATTAATTTATGTTCTGTTTTTATTTACAAATTTATCTGTTACTGATAATTTTTAACCAACTCTAACTCATATAATAGTAATAACTTTCAGTGAGTTGGAGTATACTCGGAATAATCTGCTTCTGTGGATGACTAAACGCCGAGGCAAAACTCCAGCTCATTGAAAGTTATCACTTAAGTAAATGATTCTAAAGAAATATTTTTTTTTTACACAGACTGAAAGATGCCCAAGTCCTGGAGTGACAGGGAGGTGCTGGCCTTAGTTCAGGCTATTAAAGAACATGCCAACCCCAGGTTTGTAATGCGGGCTACAAACCTAAGCCTCATACATACCTGGGTTAAGGTAGGTCATCTATTAAATTGACAGAATATTTTGTTTTTGTATTAAGCATGGTAGAGTGATGATACCTGTGGAAATATGGCATTGTAGTACAGTTTAGAAAGAGATAGGACACTGGTGGTACATGCCATAATGTTAAAATGTGCAAAGAGAAGGAGTTATACAGAAGTTAAGTGTTGTGTAAATGTATGCCATTAAAATATATACCTCTTTTTAAGAATCATGAGAACCCACAGCAACATGTTTCATTTTGACCAGTAGAGTGTCATACTAGTAAAAGTGTAACAAGTGCAAGAGGTATGCTATTATAGTGACACAGATTTGCTGTGAATAAGTAGCTGTTATGTATGACAATTCTGAACAGTTATCCTCACTGCTAACTTTATTTTTACAAGCATGATTGTGTGACACTTTTTCTCTTCAAGACATGTAAGAACTGAGATACAGATGTGTTGTTTGGAATTATGAGGTGGAGGGACAGTGGGCTATATGCAGTGACACTCACTATTGTAAGATAGAACATATATATAAGGAAAATAAAATGTATGCAAACCTGAGAGTAGGACAGTATTATGTGTTAACTGCAGAGTTAGTATGCACTATGAATTTTAATTTGCTCAAAAATAGAATTGTGCAGGGCAACAGGCAGGGTCAACAGAATAAAAACATATAGGTGATGTGCTGGTGTAGAAAACCCTTGTACTTGCAGATGCAAGTAGAGTTAATGCACATCAATAAACTGACCTGCTCACAAATCTTGAGTATGCACATTTTCTGATCTGCACATCTCAAAGACATACTGTTATACTTTGTTACTAACAGCTGTTCTTGTGTATTGCTGAATCTACATATTTTATTACTATGCAATTATTCACTGTACTTTCTTTTCTATGTTTTAATGTAGCCTTGGGGAGAGATGAAATCACTAGAACACCAGAAGAGTGCAGGAGGAAGTGGAAAATCACCTGCCAGACCTTTTATAAGGTGAAGGCTCTGGCGGGTGATATGGGCAGGAGTGTACGGGAGTGGTATGACATAGTTTATGTCATGTGGGAGGAGGCAGGGAAGCCTAAATTTGGGGACCGCCATCATGGTCTTAAGTATATTTTACTGATGCTACTAAATAAAATGTATACCCTCGTATCTTCTAAATGTTATTTGTTGCCATGTAAACAGACAATTCTTTTGATGTAGCTGTTAATGATGTATCCAAATATTTTAGTGTCATTTTTCAGTTCATGGTAGGCTCTGTGATTGTCCTGGGAGTTCTCATATGGAAATACAGCTCTGAGGGACAATGGAATTTCAATAGACATTAAATGAAGAGTGCCAGGGCAGTCACAGGGTCTATTTTGAACTGACAAACAGACTTTGATTTGTTTACATCCTTAGAAGCTACATTATAAGAGTTGTCTACTCCTATGGGAACAGATAACATTTAGAAGACATGACATTAACTTAGCTTAAAATGTTTCTAATGTAATATCTACAAAACATATGCACATATGAAATTTTCCAGTAGGAAAACCACGAGAGGTCTATCTAATCTGGTTGAATTTACAGCTAGCATTCCTTATATTGGAGGTGCTCCTGTGTCCTGCACTTTACCTCTGAGTCTTTCTACAGGTTCTGGTTGAGTCTCCTCTGCACAGCTTTATAAGCTGACACCTCTGGTTTGTGAATATGCTACGTTCAATTTTGGTCAGCTACCCTTCCACTTCTTCCCCTATCATTGCAAAGTTGGTCTTCCTGAAGTGGAGCACTGTTCTGGCAGAGTCTTCTCCTTCCGTGCCCATATCCAATATGAACCATACTGAGTAGTGGTCACTCCGTGACAGTGGTTCTTACACGGTAAGTCTCTCATAAATACTACATTTTACAACAGAAGGTCAAGGATATTCCCTAAGCTACGTGGTTCACTGATCATTTGCATCAGGAACCTGTCCTGCATGTCATCCAGGTAGACATGCTCCTTACTATTTCTGGTTGTTCCAGTACTGCACTCCACTCCTGGCATGTTGAAGTCCTCTGTAATAACTTTTTTGAACAACTACCACTTTGGGTTACATAATCGCTAGTGCTGCTGAGCTGAAAAGGCCATTCTGATAGAGGAACTATTTTATTCAAAAACTGATATTGAGGGGAATTTTCATTGACTATTTGTAATTTTACTTATTTATTGTTTGTTTTTCTTTTGTCACAGTATCCATTATGTGGCTGGAATACTACCATGGAGGGTGGGTGGTATTGGGTGTGCTGTTTATTACAGTGTCCACGAGGTCTTCTGTCTGTGTTGTTGGGCCTTATTTCAACTCTGGGCTGTACAGTGTAACCAAAAGATGTGTACTGTGACAGGATTTATTAATCACATTTGAAAATCTGTGTCTTTGTGATGCAAGTGTGACATTGACATGTAACAGATACTAATATAGCCCATCACAGCTTTAAGTAGTACTAAGATGATATTGTATGCAATAGAATCATTGGTACAACATTGAGTATTTCTTTTTCTCTCACTCAGCCAGTACAGCAAGTGCTCCTGCTTTCTCCCTGCATGTACAGCTCATGCCACTCCTGGAAGGTGCGGTTCAAGGGGCTCCAGTCGAGCAGCTCCTTGTGCTCAACTCTGCTGGTGAGTTAAAATGATATACTGAAAACTGTCTTGTAAGTGAATGTGCAGTATGTACTATTCTGTGCTGTGATGATAGTGTGTGGCACAGACTGTACAGCTACTTAATGTTGTTACTTGTTGCCCTTCATGTCATTCAAAATATTATCTTCCTGTTAAGAGTTTTGTTTTTGATGTGGGTCTCTACTCTGGCTGTTATGCCCAATCTTCACAGTCTAGCAGCCACTATACACTGAACCCATGCGTAGTTTTATTTGAGCTGTCTGTATGCAGTACTGACATAGTACATTTTGGGTGGGAGTGGGGTGTTTTGCCTGCCTCACACTATGCATGTCTTCACTATTTTCAACACCAATGGACTGATCTTGCGAGGGGGCACATTGCCTGACTGACACAGTACAACTTCTAACTTACTTGATACAACTGGTGCAAAAGAGGTATGCTTTCAATATGTACAATGTTACTTAGTCTGTGACTGTGCATTCAACATCTAGTAGCTGTTCTAGGCATGTGACACCATTACAGGGTGACGGCATGCAAGTTATCAGTGTTGTTAGTTGTGTGGAGTTCTTATAACAAAGGTTCAGTATTCATTGTCACGGCTTTCGTTCACCTGATTGAGGGTGGGGGGCCATTGTGTCAGTTACCCTTTCAGACTACTTAACCCTGTACTTTGTCTGCAGTGCTATCACAGGTATATACCATTCATGTACAGCTCTTTAGCTAGACTGTTGCTGTGTACTTAGCAAGTAGTATGTGTTCTACAGAGAGTACACGATTGGTTACAGGCATTGCTAGTATGATGCATGTAAACCCCCTACAAATGGGGGTTCTTAAAAGCCTTCCAGGAGCTGCTTAATAGCTCCTTGTCTAACTGGTGTTCAGCGCAATGCTGGCCAAAATGTGGCCATTGTGAGTGCTCTTTAAGCCTGCAGCACTGTATCTTTGAGAGCTGCATGCTCACGGGCTCCAGTGGGTTGGTATGGGGGGGATTGGTGTTTCTCTGCTCGAATCCCACCTGGACTGCAGTGTGATTGCCCCATGCTGTAGTCACTGAAAAGTGCAACAGGAACCCATCTGATAGATGTAACTGTTTGGCTGTAATTATTTAGAGTATTAGTGAACTTATGGTTTGTTTCACCTGCTTTCTTTGCAGCTGGGACTCTGTGTGTTTGGCCCCTCCATTTTGGACCTGGACTTCCAAGATGGGCCAGTGGGGAGGGGGGACACTGAAATGGAGATTTTTTGAGCCAACTAGAAGCAGGACTCATTTTGGAGCCGGCTGGCCATAGGTGATACAGCCAGTAATTCTGGGAAATTAAGTTCTGGGCTACGGCGCCCTTTTCTGCACTAATGGGGAGCGACTTAAGTGTCTGGTATCTGCAGCCCACCAATGGGATCGAGTGGTGCCTGAACTGAGACTCTTTGCCCAAACTGCCAAGGGGCAGAGTCATTGTGGTTGTGAGCGAGGAAGGAGCTCTGTGCTCCTGCACTGTTGAACTTTCATGCGGGAAGCGCGTGTGGAAGGCCAAATTTCGATAGGTAAAATGCCAGCAAGTGTCAGACTAAATCCGCTAAGCAGCAGTCAGATGAGGCTGTGCAAAAGTACAGCTACCTACCAGGCTCACCCTGTAGAGGACTGGAGAATCTGCTTCAATCATGCTTGGTCTGTCAGGACAAGTGAAGCTGCATTGTTTGGGCCCAGTGTTCTGTAGTAAACGCAATCAGGATTATACAGCAACTGCCTGGTATGGTACCCTTCTGTTCTTCATATAAATGTGTGTAGAAGTGGCTGAATTCCAGGCTCGGTCCTGCAAGTGGTGTGAGAGCGATTGTCTGCTGTAGTCGTAAGTATTAAATCAGGGTAGCTCCCTGTCAGGTGTTCCTAGTGAGGGCATGATTTTTCTGGCTACACGAACTGAGCCCGCTGGTTATACTTAATCACCTTAGGAGTCAAACGTTCATTTTTTGCGTCAGGGCCCCAACCAGCTGCATCGAGAGGATAGCCTTCTATTGTCTGGGTACCCAGAGACAGTGACTTATAGGTTAGGCCTGTGCACAGTGCCCTAGATATATATCCAGATATAGGTATACATTAGAGTGGTAAACCAATTAACCTGATTTCCCCCAGTCCTTGTTATCTCCCCCTAAATAAATCAGATTGGTTGTTTTGCAAAAGTATACTGACTGACCCATGTGTCTATGTTGAAATATTGTACAGGTGGTTATTGTCTAATTGCATCTTACTTTACAGGGGGTCCCCAGAAGCAGTGGATTGAACCAAGCCTGGGGGGTAAGTGTATATTGTGAGGGTACTGTGATTGACCTGTGTGGGCCACTAGTGGGAGGAAAGGGGGGTTGCAGTGACCCAGAGGGCTGTGACCAAGTCATACCAGACTGTCTTAACCCTGACCTCTGGGTGAAGGCACCCGCCATTGGATTCAGGCCCCTCAGCCTGGTAGCTGCTAGTCAGGCATGGGTAGTAGCCCTTTGGGATAGTGCCCCCTAGGGGTTACATGCAGTTTAACTTCAGACATTCCTAGAATGTGTTCAACTGCTGTACTGACAATATTTACATCTTTATTTACTGTGTGACTCTGCACTCAGGTGTCAATGTGTACTGACACAAGATGGGACAATTGACAGGGAACTCCTTATTGTCATAGCTTGTGTGTAACTGGTATCAGTAAACTTCTCTGTGTGTGGAAGAGGGTAAAAGCATTGCGGGTGTGATCCAGTTCAAGTAGTCAGTATATAAGATATCTATACATTATGTCACACTGTCATATTGTTTTTATCAACAGATTTACTTACTAAGTGAGTCACCAGTCAGTATCCAGTCTCTCTTGTTTGTATCTAACATGATGGCCTACTTCAGTGTGTCAAAGTATTCACTGTCTAAACCTGTCTGTGCCTGCTATCAGTGACCTTACAGATTGATATATGCTAGTTTACTTAGCCCTGTTACTCTGCAGTGTTGATCTCCCCTCCCCATGTGAGGAAGGGGGGATATTATCTGTAAGATTTGCTAAAACACCTGAGTGTCACAGCTTGTGTGCATATGGTATCACATACTTATACAATTCATGTACAAATGTTTAAGCAGCCTGTGTCTGCACAGTCAAGATACACTACTTGTTGCACTGGAGGATGCTATATTCCCTGCCTGACACAGTGCAACTTGTCACTATAATAGTATATGTACAACATGCATCAACAAGCTATTTAAGCAATAATGCCCAACAGGGTGTGTGTTGTGCTGGATAACATCACGCCTAATGTGGTTGGGCATGAGGCTGCAGGCCGAGTGGATCCAATACCTGAAACATGACATTATCCCAGCACAGCACACACCCTGGAGGGTATTATTGCTATTATACAATGGCTTGTTGTAATACAGTATAAAAATGTTTTTGTTAGTGTGGAAGAATATTTTTGTTTCTTAAGAGAAGATGCAAAAAAAAGAGAATATCCTAGAGGTCCAAGAGGTCATGTACATTGGTTAACAGTGCTGAGACTAGACGCATGATGTTGTGCTGGGATAACATCACGGGTCCAGTCCCAGACTGACCAATCAGAGACCAGGATTCTTTCTTGCCATTGAATAATACATCTCTATCCACACCCTTATTTTTGGTGTCTTTCTGTACTCAACATGGACTAACTAGTGTACAGAGCTGAGAGTATTGACTGTGTGTCTACATGCTGCTCCTCACTGTCATGATTACTGTATATGTGAATCAGGAAATGATTCTGCTGATGTCCACAGCTTATGTTTTCATGAACTCTGAAGTTGGGAATACAATACTTAATCCAAGGAGGTTGTGAGAGGAGTGCACAGGGAGTATTTTGTGTGTGGTCCTTTAAAGCTAGTTGGTACAATGGGGAGAATGAGTGAGACATTGTCTGCATGAGGTCTTCAAATTCTTCATCATGTTACCATTTATGTGCACAGCTTTATTTAAGCTACTCTTGTTGACTCAGGATCTAGTAACTGTTCTAATTCAGGGAGGCGGGGTACAATGATTTCAGTATTCCCTGGTAGATGCTGTTGGACTCCTCAGAAGTAACAATTAAGTGCACCTGGTAGTACGGAAGTATACATACTCATACTAATATTCACAGACAAGTAATGTTTTGTCTTTTACTATGTTTTTTTTATAGATGACGAACCATCGATGGAGGGTGCTGCTGGAGGAGCAGAAACCACAGAGGAGATACATATTGTTGATCAGACTCTCCAGCAGTGGGTCATCCACCGGGTGCTGCAGGTCTGCTTGCTCCTCCAGCTGAAAAACGTAAGTAGCTTCTATCATTTTTTTATCTTTTGTGCATGTCTGTAAAAAAGTGAAAGCTTAATGTTATTACTGCTAGATTTTGATACTGGCAACAACATATTCTGCATATTCTTCAGTAGAGATGGTTGGGGATCGAGGTTCAATGTGTTGTTGTGGGTGATGACCTTGATGAGCATGTGCGAAGTCATACCTGGACTGTTGTATTACATACTGTGATACTGCAGCTCATCTTTTGGTGGTCAGATGTTAAATGATATTCTGCAAGAAATGAGATTTGAGGCCTCCAATTGAGAGACATTAACAGTTGCACCACCATATTCAACAGACATCCCGTGCCGAATATGAGTTCTCAGGAAGATTACTATGGGTGACAAAGATTTACCCACTGAGGTGCAGTATGTATTAAAAACTAGTTTCGCTCACAGTACCTTGGCATGTGGTGAAAGGGGTGTATACAAGCATTTTGTTGTTGTTCAATTTTCAAGTCTTGTGTAACCTTATATAGTGATATTTGTCTTTTGCTGTGGGTATACTGAAGGATTAATAAAACTGTTGTTATTTGGTTTGACCAATGAATCTACAAAATTTTGATGTGGTATTGTATGAAACAAATCTAACAACAGGTACTTTATTTATTTTTTTATTTTGCAATTCTTTTGTTAACAGGTATGTCAGCTAGTAGTTCTGCAGATAACAGCAAACTCTAATACTAGTTTTCATGTTGTTCAATGTCAAATTCACTGTTGAAGTGGAGTTTGTGCATCTAGATCAGGCAAATGTGTGCTACACTTGTGTGCCAATCTATTTATTTGTACAGTAGTGTCTGACATTGAGAAACGTGATGACTTGCAAACAGATCATGGAGTACTGCACAAATAACTTGATTATAACACTTCTGTGGGCTGCATATCTGGTTTCTGTGAGTCCAGTTTTACACCTGAGTTCAGGTATGTATTAGTAACCTCTGCAGCTTGCTGGAGCATGCAGAGGTGCAGGGAGATGATGGGCTTCTGGGTAGCTGGGTGGGAGGTGTCGTCGTCTTTCATCATTACCCCACTGTTGCACATGCTGGCATACAGAGGGTCTTCAGGTCTTTTAATAAACAACATTTATTAATAACTAGTGGGGGGTTCATACTACCACATTCTGGTGCAAGGAGTGGTATTTTACAGGACCTGAAAGGGAGTGGGAGCCAAATGTGTCAGCAACAGACTTAAATGACAGTATAATGAAATAAACACAGCTATACTGATGTACCATAGATGTTCATGCATCTCCTGTATCATTAATGAAACAAAAACAGACTTCACTACAGTATATTATCAGTAAACTGGATACCATGTTACTTTACTGACATGTTTTTTTTGTCATTTTTCTCTTCACAGGGCAGCATGCTGTTCTCAACATAATCAGCGACACTCTCAGCCAGCTGCTCGAGGCCATGTGCGGTGGCAACAGGGCTGCAGCCCAATACGTCCATGACACTGCAGCAAAACTCAATTATATCATTGGTCAAAGGGGGGGATTATTGATTTGCTGCAGCGTCATGGGCATGTAGTGCATGCGGCCTTAGTAGTCACCCATGGTCTAGAGCAGAGCAACAGGGGCCTCACCCAAGCTATTTGAGAGCTGAGGGATCAGAAGGAGGCCCTGGTTGCTTCGCTCGAGACCATGCACTGTCTCATGGTGTGGCTGGCTGAGAACCAGCTGGAGGGCATGGAAGCCATTCACCACTTGCTCCTTACGGACCTGCAGCATCTAGACAACGACCAACCCTCCACAGAAGCTCAGCCAGAAAAGCCCCTCAAAGGTGCCCCTCCCACAACACTACACCAGCTGCAGATGAGGGGCACCAACCCGCACCCATTCCTGTGGAGCCTTCCTCTTCCTCATCCTCTCCCCAAGGCACAACAGTCTGAATGGCCAGCATCTCCCTGTTACTCCTGGCCATTGTTGTAAATATTTCCCAGTTTATTTTGATTATTTTTTTTTAATTATATGTCCCCTCCCACTAGTAGTTGACTTTCCCTTTGTACTCAAGATACACTAAGTCATCTGGACATGTACGGGGGAATTCATTGATCGGTGCCATGCAACTACTCAGTGTCCTACCATGTGTGCAGCTGGTATTGCCCATATGTACAATTGATATTCACAGCCTCAGTTTACTTGTGGCTCTGTAGTGAACATTAAGTGTCTGGTTTTGGGAGGGGCAGGTGTTGTGTGGCTGAGGCCATCTAAGTAGTGTGTGTTTTAACAGGTGTACAGGTGCAATCACAGCACTATACCATTGATGGTTGATGGGTATACTTGATATGTGGCTCTGCACTCATGATTCAGTACCTGTTCATGTGGGGAGTATTGCCTGGGTGACACAATCCACCTCAAGAATGTTACAACTAGTGCAGTTTATATCAAGGAGGTATAGTGTGAGTGTTATGGGCTTAGTTGGGCTCTGTTTGTGGACTTAACTTCCAGCACATGGCCTGAGGGGTGGTCAGAACATTGCCTGGGTCAGGCTGTGCAACTCATGACTGTAGTTGCTAGTCTGAAGTTATATCAGAGAGGTATGCCCTATCAGAGATGTATAACATTCATGTCTGGGGGGTTTAGTTGGGTGTGGCTGTACAGTCAAGATACAGTACCTGTTGGGAGGGGGGGTTGTCTGGCTCAGGCCATGCAAGTGATGAGTATCATAAATAGTCCGCAGTTGGTATCACAGAGCTATTCTGTTGATGGTCATGGCCTTAGTTAAGCTGTGGATCTGCATTCAGGATCCAGAACATGTTCTGAGAGTGGGGAAGGGTATTGGTTGCTTGAGGAAATGCAACTCATGAGTGTCATAACTAGTGTGCAGTTGGTATAACAGAGCTATACTATTGATGTTCATGTTGTTGGTTGCCATGTGGCTCTCCAGTCTGGCAACACTACCTGCTTTTGGGTGGGGGGCATTTGCATGGTTGAGGTTGTGCAACTAATGAGTGTCATAACTAGTGTACAATTGGTATCACAGAGGTATAACATTGACATTCATGGTCTTTGTTGAGCTATGGGTCTGCACTGAGAATACAGTACCTCTTGTGGGGGAGCATTGTGTGACTGAGACTACACAACTCATCAGTATTCTAACTTCTCTGCAGATGGTATGAGGAAGGCATACCATTGATGTGCATAGCTTTAGTTAGCCTGTAGGTCTCTACTCAGCATGCAGTTACTGGTGTAGGGGGTTGGTGGCATGTCTGTCTGAGGCTATGCAACTCATTAGAGTCATAACTAGTCCACAGTTAGTGTCACACATATATGACATTGATGTACATGGGTTTAATTTGGCTGTGGCTTTGTACTCAGCAGTTACTACATCTTTTTTGTGGGGAGGGACATTACCCAGCTCAGCTCGTGCAAGTCCTCACTGTTTTGACTTGTGTGCGGCTACCATGACAAAGGTATTGCATTGATCTGTGTGGCCTTCATTTGGCTGTGAGTCTTCACTGAGAATGAAATGACTGATTTAAGGGGTTGAGGGTATTGTATGGCTGAGAACATGCAACTCATGAGAGTTATACCTACTGCACAGTTGGTATCAGAGAGATATACCATTGATGTTCATGGACTTGTGTGTGTCTATGTCTGTGTGTGTGTGTCTGTGTGTGTGTGTGTGTGTGTGTGTGTGTGTGTGGCAGTGTGGTGTTGGGGGAGTCAGAGGTTAGAGTTGAAAAGCCTAACATCGAATTTCCTCACTTTTGTTGCTGTGAAAAACCCTAACTGTTGCATTAATGCAGTTTTTTTGCAAAGTATATATATATATATATATATATATATATATATATATATAAACGCATTATTCCACTTAAACTTACACAGACCTTTACTTTAAAGGATGTGCATAAATACTTTAGTTCTTCAGCGAGCCTTTGATTTTGTTAGTTTCTGGTTATCTACATGTTGGCTTCTCACATTAGCACTGTGTGCGTCTGTGCGTGTGTGTGTGTGTGTTGTTTTGTGTGTATGGTGTGTGTGTGTATGGTGTGTGTGTTTCTGTATGTTTGTGTGTGTGTTATTTGTGTGTGGTGTGTGTGTGCGTATGTGTGAGGGAGTGTGGCATTGGGCAATTTTAAGTGGGTGTTTGGGTGGTTTTTGTGGGTATAGTGTGTGTGGTTATTGTGGTGATATTTAGGTAGGCTTTTATTCAGGCAGATGACATAACAATGTTACAGTGGTTAAGACTCTTAGTTCTCAAGTATATTGAACATTTACTTCCTTCTAGTAGTTGTCAGTGGTTGGATTACACACTGTCACATTTTTAAATCTGTTCATATTAAGATGCTTATCTCATTTACTTGGGGATTCATAAAAGGTTTAATTTCTTTGGGGAAATATTTGAAAGATTGGTGTAAATGATGATGTATTAGGACTCTTGTACATCCGAGAAGAGGCCTCGCTACTTCCCTAGCCCAGAAGCAACCAGCTGCCTGCCCAGCAGAGCTCCCTCCAGGAGCAGGGATCAACACGGGTGCCAAGAAGAGGTAATTTGAGTACCTCTAAAGCTGCACCCTTGTGAGGGGGGTTAGCCCATCAATGCACTGTGTGCGTTGACTGCCCCACCCACACCTCCACCCACCCTGGGTCATCACTACCTATATAGGTGCTGTCTTATGACATCACTTCTCCTCTATTGTTTTACTAAGTCCTCACTTTTCCATTTGCAGGTTATACCTGCTAGCCACTAGAGGGACCCTCTGACTTTTCCAACTCAGTCTCCCCACCTGAATCCCCTCCTGCTTCTGGTAACCTCTCTACCTGCTTAGGCTACTTTTCCCCCTACTCCCACCCCTGCCTCCGCCCACACCTCACCCTTGCCCTGCCATCTGGCTAGCCCTACTTAATAATCCCTGCCCTATTGCCTGACCCACACCCAACCTGTCACTAACCCCATTGACCACTAGGATTCACTATTTCAACCCTGTTTTCTGGCCCAAACCCAGCCCGCTAAAGTGACCTAGAACCTGGATCCCTGGTCTTAGCCAGGTCCTCTCCCAACTGCCCTGCCAGGGTCTTGAACCTTGTACCCTGTCCACCAGAGTCTGTGACAGTACCACTACTCCAAAGTGGTATCTACACTCTCTGAGGGGCAACCAGGATACTTGAAACTCACCACCCTGCTATTACAAAGGCACTATGTCTTGGCACCTCTTCCCCAAATCTGGTAAAATGTTCCCATCAATAACCCTTGTACTTCTGATCTCCTCCAGTTTACTGTCCCTTCCCATTTTAACTCCCCCTCTGAGCGGCTTCCCAGCACCCCCCCCACCGGCTATTCTGACCCATCCTACATATGCCCCCTATAAGTCCACTTCATCCCTCCCAGCTATCCCCTGGTCCCATTTCCCCACACCACTCTCCTCCTCAGTCTATTCCTTTGGCTGCCTTCTGGCCTCTCTCTCCCACTCCAGTACCCACTCCCTCCGCTCAGCCCACCCTACTGGCACCCCCAGCCAGCGCATGGCAAAATCCCGGTCTCTCCATGTTCTATGCTGCCACCTAACCATTGCCTTACTCCTTCTGGCTGCAGGGGATATACACCCTAATCCCAGCCCAACCCTAACCACAGGCCCAGACCACCCCATACCTAACCCCTCAGCCAAGGCCACCACCGACACTTGTCCTGGTTACCTTCCCCAAGGCTTATGCCTTCTCCATCTAAATATTCATAGCCTAGCCCCTAAGCTCGATCAGCTACAGGTCCTAGCTGCCCACCATGCCCCTGACATAATCAACCTATCTGAGACCTGGCTAAACCGCAGCCTACCAGATAATACCATTGCTATTCCAGGTTTCACTATCACACGGCAAGACCGGCCCTGCAGAGGTGGTGGGGTGGCTATCTACATCAGATCAGCCCTACACTTCACTGTATCTCTTACAAAAGCTGAAACCAAAGCTTACAAGCTTCTTACGGTAAAACTGTCCCCTGCCTCCTCATTACCTATATTTGTGGCTGGTATTTATTGCTGCCCAGGCACACCAACCACAATAGTCACCGACCTACTGTGTCAGCTCTCATCTCTTGCCCAGTCGGGTGAACTATATGTCATGGGTGACGTTAACCACAACTGGCTAGCACCCACTTTTAACAAAACCCAAACTGAGATAACCGCTCTCAACCTTAGCCAAACCATTGCGGAACCCACATGCTCAAACCATAAGTCCGAAAACCACTCCCTCCTAGACTGGGCGCTTACATCCCACCCACACCATGTCATCAGTTCAGGCCTCCTCCCTGATTCCATTAGCGATCACCACCTAATCTATTTGGTCCGCAAAATCCACAGAGTTAAGACCCCTCCCAAATTTATATTCCAACGGTCATACAAATCCCTCAACCTCTCCCCCCTCCTGGAAGATCTATCTCTCTCTAATTGGGTCCCGAGCTCAAGCTGCTCTAACATGGATTCGGCCCTTACACATTTTTGGAACACCTTCCTCACCGCCTGGGACAAACACGCCCCCCTGCGCTGGGCTAGAGTCCATGGGTCTCACCTACCCTGGATATTCCCTGAGCTGATAGCATGCCAACAAGCCCATGACAAGGTCTGGCAAAACTACAAATCCACGCTTCCTCCCAAGCAACTATATCACCTACCGCATGCTCCGCAACAAGTGCACAAAGGCCATCCACTTAGCTAAAGCTGAATAGTTCAACAACACCCTAAATGCAAATCTTGGGAGACCTTCTAAATTCTGGAAAGTCATTAACTCCCTTTTCTCCCCCAAACAGCAAGCCCCCCACCTCTCCTCCTTGCCCAAGGGACTCTCCTCTCCGACCCCCTGAAGGTAGCCTCCGAGTTTAATTCCTATTTCACTACTTGCGCCCTGGCCCTCCTAGATTCCCTACCTCCTGCAACCACATCCACCCCCATACATCTATAACCACACCCATCCCCCAGACATCTATCCCCCTACCATCTGGTAAGAACCCCTTTTCCTTCAGACACATCTCCCTCACCGAAACCCTAGATGCCCTTCACTCGCTGAACCCCTCCAAAGGCAAATCCCCTGATGGTCTCGATAACAAACTCCTCTTCCTATCTTCCCCCGCCATCGCTACTCCCCTCACCGCCCTACTAAATCTTTCTTTCACCATCGAGTCATTCCCCCCTCTGAATGGAAGCATGCCACTGTCCTACCCCTTCCAAAAGGTGGTGATCCTACTCCACTACTAACTACCATCCCATCTCCCTCCTCCCTGCCCTCACCAAATTCCAGGAACACCTAGTGCTATCCCAGCTCTCCCACTTTCTCTCAGAAACTAACTTCTTCACCCCATTTCAGTCCGGTTTCAGAAAACACCACTCCACCACCTCCTCCCTACTAAGACTCATGGACTCCATCCTCACTGGGATGGATAAAGGGCTAATCATGGCTGCTATTTTCATTGACCTAGCTAAAGCTTTCAACACGGTATCCCATTCTCTCCTACTATCCTGCCTATCAGGGGTTGGGTTAGCAGCGTCCGTCACAAACTGGTTCAGTGCCTACCTACTAAATAGAACCCAATCCACTAAAATAGCTAACCACACCTCCCCCCTCCCCATCACCACCGGCGTTTCCCAAGGCTCAGTTCTTGGCCCCATCCTCTTCTCCATCCTTCTAAATGATCTACCTAATTCTTGCTTCTTTACCACGATCCACATGTATGCAGACAACACGGTCCTCTTTACCTCTGGCTGGACTCACAAAGAACTCACTTCCAAACTTCAAACCGATTTCAACAAAATCCAACACTGGTTCAATACCAACCAACTCTCCCTAAATGCCAAGAAAACTGTCTCTATGTCTTTCGGCACTAGACAGCGTCTATCCAAACTCACCCCTCTCTGATCTTCCATACCCTAAATAACACCATTCTTGATGAAGTGCCCTCTTTCAGGTATCTGGGGGTTTGGCTCAATCGCCATCTCTCCTTTTCCACACATGTGGATGCCATCATTTCACAACTGCGCCCAAAACTTGGCACCCTCTACAGAAACCGCACTAGTCTCCTGCTACCTGTCAGACGTGAATTAGTCCAGAAAATGATTCTACCCTCCTTCGACTACTGTGATGTCGTTTACAGCTCTTTCTCTAAAACCACCCTAGCCAGACTTGACCCCCTCATTAATGCTTTCTACTGCTTTGCCCTCGATGCCCCCCCACTCGCATCACTGCAAGCTCTACCTTTCACTGGCCCTGCCATCCCTGAGTAACTGGCGCCTAATTCGTAGTGTTAAATTCACTTCCAACTTCTGGCTCGGCTCCCTCCCGCCCTACCTCGTATCCTCCCTGTCTTCCCCACCTACCCCCACCCATGCCCTCAGGTCCACTGACGATAGGCTATTAGTGATCCCCCACTGAAGGACCACCGCCAGCCAATCGACCTTCTCTTACCTCTTCCCTAAACTCTGGAATGGCCTGCCGGCCCAGATCTGCCATTCTTCATCCAAACACTCCTTATCCTCTGCCCTCACTAACTTCCTTGCACCAAACTGCAACTGCCCTGACCTCCCCCTTGATAGCTTCTCTTCCCCCATCCCCCCTTAGCGCCTGACCAGTGGCTTGGCCTTCACCTAATTGTCTGGCTTATACATTGCCCTATGCACTTACACTCTCACTCTTACTCACTCTTCTCACTCCTAATATCTCCCTTCCCTCCCTCCTTCCTAATTAACCTACACTCTTCAACCTTATTCTCAGCTACTCACTCCACTCTCTTCCCTACCACCTCACCTAAACCACCCCCCTATACACCTAATGTTTACTAGTCCACTCCTCCTCTACCCCCTATCTTTGCTCTCCAACTCCTACTGTCAACTTGGTGCATCTCGCTTCAGCTCAAGTTTTGTTACTGGCACTCAAGTTCTGTTACTGGTACTCTAGTTCTGTTACTGGCACTTATGTAATTCATGTATTGCCTCGATGTGTACCCATGATATGTATACCCTGTCCTTGATGATCATGTTCTCTACTGTTCTCCTTATGTAACAAGTTCAAATGTAATCCCACCCAACTATGTACATTATCTGTATTGCTCTACTGCTAAATTCAACTATTGTATCTATACTGCCTCCTCTGTAACCCCTCCCCCCAGGTTGCACCGTGAGACGAGCATCTTTTTGCTCAGTGTGCCTTTCCTGGTGAAACATTTTCAATAAATAAATAAATAAAATATCTAATTCCTACTGGTTACCTCTCCCAGGAAAAGGTGGGGATTTTATTCCTAGGAGTTTTTATTTAAGGCACTTTTAAACACAGGTTTCTGTAACGGAATGACTGTCATGGAAACAGTATACTGTTACATCCCCTGTGTGTAAAATGCATCTGTTCCGTTACACCGGTGAACGTTCACCGGAACCACAATCTCTTCCTTCCTCAGTTCATCCCTATGTGTTCCATTTCATCTGGCTGTGTAAAACAGCCAATCTGGCAGCAGTAAAAAAACAGCCATAGAGCACCACACTCCATGGGGGATCCGAAACACAAATACTGAAAACAGAGAAGGGGGATTGCCAGAATAACTTCTGTGTGTAAAGTGAACCACAAATGGAACAGAGTACAATGGTGGCACACAGGTAATGGCCATTCCGTTGTACTCGCCTGTGTGTAAAAGCACCTTTAGATTCTTTAGACTGATTCTGTACATGTTTGTTATACAGTGACACTGTGTTGCAATTTGTACATATCAGGCTCATGGTCTCATTTTCTTGGGGGTCCTTGACAAGTAGTTTTGTTTTTTTATTTGGCACTTATACTTATAAGTGATATTATCATGATTTAAATCCTGTTACAACACTGAAGGTTTTAACCTTTATGCAATGCATTAAGTGGTTGACAGTATAGTTGGGAAAATGTCTCAAGCTAAGTTCTATATTACATTTTATGTGAAGCATTTGCTCACTTTGAGTAAACTTCACTTTAAACCTTATGTATGCCATATATGTATGTGTGTATATGTATGAATTTATACACACACACATATGTGTGTGTGTGTGTGTATATATATATATATATATATATGCATGCACACACAGTATATATATGTGTGTGTGTGTGTGTTTATGTATGTGCATATATGTGTGTATGTATGTGTGTATGTTTAATTTGGGGCTTGTTTTCAACTTGCAATTAGGTCTCATTTCAGTATTTTGCCTTTCACTGACTGTTCTTTAAAACACAAGGACACTTGCAATAAAAGTTGTAAGCTCATCTTACATGTAATAGGGAGAATAGTATTCCAAGGTTTTGTTATCAATTGAATGCTTCCTTGAAAGGTACTGAGAAATTTTAAAACTTATGTCAGAAGAACTCTCTGCTTGCAGATATTTCTTGATAACCTTTGACCTTCAGGGGCTTCTCAGCTAAAAGCAGACTGGTGTTAATTAGCTTCTCTGAAGTAATCTTCTATTATGTTTTAAATGTATATGTTAAACCAGTATGAATTATTTCTGTTTTTTATGCATTGTCTGTGTGGTAATAGTATGGGATTTTCTAAATAACTGTCATAAGCTTCTGAAGAAGGATCTGGTTGATTCAAAAGCTGGAACACTTTGTTCTTTTTTGTGTAACATTTATGTTTGTCCAAAACAAGGTATCAAATCATTTGCTTCTGGATCTTTTCTGTCAAAAAGAAATGTATGTATTTAGTCTGTGTAGTTCATTGAAGACTTGGCATTTTATGAGATAGGTTTTGAGAGGTTAAAAACAGTGTAAATCTTTACAACATTTGCTGGGAAATCGTGACATTTATGAGGTATGAATCTTTCTTGAAAGATATTCATCCGCAACTGAAGTTAGTAGTAAAAAATGTTTAAATGCTAATCATTTAAATGTGCATGCTGTTGCATTTCTAAGGGGGTAAACAAATCTCCAGTTTAATAGGCAACCAATATTTAACAAAGCTGTTTCAGTTTCCTAATGACCATCAGATAAGCAGCTTGGAGTTATGTCTCCAACATTCTAAACAAAAAGAAGGGATTATTTTATTTTAGTTGTCATAGTGATTTGTAGATCTGAAAGGGTACATTGAAAAGTCCAAAAATATGTGTTCCACGAAACTCCATTTTCAAGCAACAGATAGCAAAATGGCTAAAGGCTCCGCCCACAGCCATAAAAATATATATGTATATAGTTCTGAAATTGTGTGTCATTACAGCCATTTCAGATTGTGTTCATACTGCATTCTGAAACTGCAACCCTACTGCATTCTAAAATCTCATCCCTACAGTATTCTGATATTGCACAAAACCATGGCATTTCGAAACCATGTTCCCTGCTGCATTATCCAAACACAACCCCATCAGACTCTAAAGCAACATACATATGCACTAAATTAAGAAACTGTTTAAATTTAACTTGCAGACTAGTTAACTAAATTTATGTAAACTGTGAATTAGCTTTCCATACTTGGTGTAACATGAATCCACGGTTTATGTAAACCACATAACACTAATCCATGGTTTATATAAAACACAGAACACTAATCCACAGTTTATATAAACCACAGAACACTAATCCATGATTTATATAACCCACATAACACTAATCCATGGTTTTATAAACCACACAATACTAATCGATGGTTTATATGAACCACAGAACACTAATCCATGATTTATCTAAACCACAGACCCCTAATCCATGGTTTATGTAAACAAAAAGTTTCTAATTTGTGGTTTAAATAAAAGGGTGCAACCACTTTTAGACTTTCATAATTCTGCTTTTGACCTAATTCAGTAGAATTGGGTGAAATGTCATCATAGACAGAATTTTTTTTTTCAATTTACTGTGCTTTTTCAAGCTGTACCTTCCAAAGTTCAGCCCCCATCCCAAGCTCCGCCCATCCACTGGACCTACATATGATCTGATTCCAGGCTTGCCCCCACTGGGTGGGGCCATCAGTTGGCCTTAACTGTGGAACTGAATTCAGGACTCCAGCAAGAATCCTCCACCAGAGGAACCCCCAGGCTTTCCCCCCAGGTTGGGGCCACAGGACTGGGGCATGCAGCAGAACCACTTCTCCCATTACAGACAGGATCGGGAAATGGCTAGGCACAGGGTGAAGCATCATGGAGGGAGGTGACAGTATTTTGAAGTATGTATCCCTGGGGGGTGGACATGCAGCGACATCCAGCATCTGCCCTTGCCCCCCTAAGTAGTGGTGCTGGCTGAAGTGGTACCCCCAGCTTCTGCCAGGGGACTGTGAAATACCAGACACTCTTCCCCCCTCCCCCTGGAGAAGAAAAGCCATCCCCAGGATGCTCAATCCCTCTCCCCCTGGCCTGCCCACTGACTCTCAAGTCCATCTCTAAACCCAGGATGTCAGCACCACAAGCGGACGCCTTGCTGCTGCGCCAGCAGGCCAGCCCCATCATAGACAGAATTTGACAATTCTTTACAACTCCAATATGCATACTCTGAAAAATGTAAAGAGAAAATGACACACAAAGTTTGAGAGTGGTGCATGAAAGGGCAGTCTGCCCACTGTATACAACTTCCAAGGAAATCACCACTCCAAAATCCAGTAATACTCACAGGCAGTAGAACATTTAAAAGTACTTTAATGTAGGCAGGTTTAAAAAAGCTGACTAGAGCCTAGATCCCCAGTGCTTCAACCCTATCTGAGTTTTCATCAGGGGTTTGATCTAGTGGCTGTCAGGTATGTCCATCTTTTATTCTGTAGTCATGCATACATTATGCATACATTAAATTTCAATTTGCATAAATCAAAAAATGAAAACAATCAAAAAGTTGATTAAACAGTATTATCTATGTAAACATTTTTCATTTAGTCACATACATTGGTGGAACACATTTCAATAAATGATACCCATAATTGTTCATATGATCCTTACATTGTTTAACACTTCTGTAACTGTTCTTCAAACATTTTGCACAAAAAGGGTAGTATTTTCATAAATTGGTACATCAACCACCCATCTTGACTTGTGACTAGTTGCAATTCTTAAATGAAGTGGTATTTTTAGTACTGAAAAAAGTTTTTAGAAGTTAAAGTATGTAGGTGAAAAGTCAAGAGGATCAGGAAAAATTAGTGAAAAACAAAAGCAGAAATTTCTCTCCCTTAAATCATGTGCTATTTTTAATACAAGTAACTGAAATCTATATAAGAGAAAAAGTGAGATAAACAAAAGAAAGGAGGGGTGAATGATTGAAAAGAGATGAAAGACGGTGGACTAAAATTGCTATACAAAATAAACTATAATGATGCATTAAACAAATAATTGCAATTCACCAATCTATAAAAACATAATATTTATTTTCGCATTCTTACCACTCAAAAAAAGTCAAAATTCCAATAAGGACAGACCACTTAAATTATGGGTTCAGGAACATTTAAGGGCAATGTGTGCACTGAAACTTTTGAACTTGCCGCTTTCTGTGGTGCAGTAGCCCAATTAAATTTCATTGCTATTCAGAGGGAGCTGCTTGCATTTACCTGGTGTTAGCTGTGCTCCTTCAAGCTGAAAATTTTCAGGACTGCATTGTAATCTGATCTTTAAGTTAAATCCTGCAAATTAATTTTCTGAAATTGTTTAATTGCATGGTTGTGCTTTCCCTACCTTATTCCAAATACGATCTCCCTGCCACTAGAACTTTCCTTCCCTCTCAGAACTTGCTCTGTAGGACAACTCCTACTCCTATTCAAGCCCCTACTCTCTCTCTCTCTCTCTCTTTTCTCTTTGTTTCTGTCTCATCTTTGATTTTCCTTCCCTATTTAAAAGGCTAACCTCTCTGTCTCCTTTCCTTTCCAGGGTTTGAGGGCTTGCTTCTGAAGCCCTCCCCAGCCCAACCTAGGACAGCTCACCATTGGAATTTGCCTCACAGGTACAGACACAGAGGAGCCCTGAGTACACTATGTGCACTGAAACTTTTGAACTTACCACTTTTTGTTTACCCGGTGTTAGCTGTGCTCCTTCAAGCTGAAATATTTCACCCACCCCACCTCCATCTATTAAATGCTCCTTTGCTCCACCCTATACCCTATCTGACTGGCCTCTGGTGATAAAGGGGTGTGGCACATAACTGTAGGCAGTCCAAGAAACTGCGGTCTACTGTGTTTGCTGCCTAAGTCCTACTTATGGAAAATATAAGGGACAAAAACTACTCTGATCACCACAGCATGCTTACAAGGGGGATTTTATTTTCCTGCCCCTCCCCATCCTAGCGGGACAGGGTTATTCTCCTACTGACTACCAATTTCTTATAAAATCTATAATGGTATATTGTATCATCTGAAATCCTAGCAGAAACAAGATACCAGTTCACACCTGATAATCAGCCCTAAGACTGATTATTACAGAGGATTTAATGTTTTTCACCTGACTTTCTTCCATAGAGAGGGTACCCATCCTATGTCTGGATAACTGCCTAAGACAGGACAAAAGAGCTTGTTACTGGCCCTTCTGCTAGCATAGCATGCCTCTCCAGAAGTTTACCCACAGTCACTTGCCACATGGGGCACACAACCCTTGGGCCCCTCTCTCCAACGGGGGGGGTACTACTGATGACAATCAATATACTGTCCCTTCTCTGGGAGGACTGGATCATAGGTCTAGGGCATCCAGAAATAAGGGGAAAAAGGTATAATGATACCCCTCCTGTCAGTCTCTACAATGGAATGCCACGCTCCAGCTTACTTGCCCACTCCTCACCCCACCCCACAAGGTCATAAGAAAGGGGATATGCTACGATATCTTCCACCCTGTGAGCAGGATGTGCTGAGGCAACTGAATCCCATTGGCCAGCCCAAAATTACTCTGCCTTCTAGCTGCATTACTACTCCTGGCAGGTGACATACAACCTAACCCTGGCCCTAACACCACCAACTTCTCAATAACATCCTCTCATGACCCCACTGGACATCCACAAAGGGGCTAAAGATAGCGCATATGAATGTATGCAGTCTAAGATCAAAAATGCGAGAGGCAAAAGCCTGGCTTGATCTCTACAAGCCTGTTGTCTTTGCCATCTCAGAGACATGGCTTAAGGCACACATCCCCAATCACGAGACACTGACCCAAGGTTATAATATGTACCGTAATGACAGGTTGACCAAAAGAGGGGGCGGTGTACTCATTTATGCCAATGTAGCCCTAACCGTATCACTCCTCACCTTGCAGCAACACAGCTTCCCTGATGGTGAATCTATATTCATCCAAGTGACCATAGGGCACAACAAGCAACTCGCTAGTGGCTGCATTTACCACCCACCCAAATTGGCTCTTTAATCCCTAGAAGCAATAACAAAAATCATGGCCCAAGTTGTTTCTTCGAAGCACCTTATTCTGGGTGACTTCAACCTAAACTGGGCCCAGGACCCTAACAATGCCCTTATGGCACTGACCCAAGAAGCAAACCTGGTACAGGTCATCTTAGAACCAACTAGACTTAACTACAATTCGGGGAACCACACCACCCTTGATTGTGCTCTGGTGTCCAATCCCACCAACATCCAGAAAGCTGGCATAATGGCGAACTCCTTAAGTGACCACTCCACCATATTCTGCATCTGGAAGAACAAAGCACCCAAGATCCAACCCAGAATACTCACTGCTTGTGACTACAAAAACTTCTTAGGAGTGCAGTTTAATGATTACCTACACAGTCTGGACTGGAGCCCAATTAATCTTCTCCCCACCTTGTCTGAGGCTCTGGAGCATTTACACAGCACAATATGTACAGCAGCTAACCTCTTCACCCCTTGAAAAAACATAGAACAAAGGGTAGCTGCTACAAGTGGATCTCTCCATCCTTAAAAACCCTTATGGTCAGTCAAGACAAGGCCTGGAAGAAGTTCAAGCTCTCTTCCCTTCCTGCCAACCTCATGTCATACAAGGTCTTAAGAAACAAATGCAAGAGAGCCATCAAACTTGCAGAAAGGGAGTATGTCAGTCACCTACAAAAAAACGATTTGGGCAACCCTAAACAATTCTGGTATCATGTCAACAATCTGATCAGGGGTAACATTAAGACTGAACCTGGCCCCATTGAGGTCAATGGTCAGCCAGTGAGTGACTCCCTCAAAATTGTTACTGCCCTCAACAATCACTTTGGTAACCTCGATGCCTACAAGGTCAGCCTGCCCTCGCCGACCTCGGCTCCTAATGTTATCAAGCCTACTCATCTTGACCATCCCTCCTTACATCTAACACTGGTGAAGACAAAAGAGGTCCAATCCCTCCTAAGGGCTCTGAAAGACAAAGGCTCATGAGGTCCTGATGGGATAAAATCTCAGCTACTTAAGGCTGGCACCCCATCCCTCACCAGACCCCTGACCTGGCTCATAAACAGATCCCTACTTGAAAGGACTGTTCCAGAGCAGTGGAAACAGTCCAACGTGGTCCCTATTCGCAAGGGTGGCTCCAGGGAAAACATAAGCAATGACAAGCCTATTTCCCTGCTCAGTACACTTGCAAAGCTACAGGAAAGGTTAGTCAATGGCCAACTCTGTGACTACCTGGAGTCCCATCAGCTAATTGCACATTTACATCATGGTTTTAGAACTAACCATGGGACTGACACAGCACTCATTCATCTCTCGAATGACTTGCTCAGAGCAATGGATAATGGGACACCCACTGGCGCCATCTTTATAGACCTGTCCAAGGCTTTCAACCTTGTGGATCACAAACTCCTGCTACTAAAACTGGATAAAATTGGCCTAGACCCCCTCGCCCTCAAATGGTTTGGGATTTACCTATCTGGCCGATCCCAGAGGGTCATCTGGAAGGGTGCCACCTCAGGTCCTCTACCCCTTACAGAGGGAGTACTGCAGGGCTCGATCCTCGGCCCACTCATTTTCTCCATCTTTACTAATGACCTAAGCCTCCACTATGGAGGAAGCTCAGTCATTCAGTATGTGGATGACACCATCATCTACAGATCCCTGGATAACATTGCAGCTCTAGTTCCCCTTCTCCAAGCTGACCTAGCATCTCCTGAGGCCTAGCTGAGAGCAAATAGAATGGTCCTAAATGCAAACAAAACAAAGGCGATGCTATTCAGATACAACGCTCTTGGACACGACAGGTCTAAATCTCTGCAACTCACTGCTCTCTTGGGAAATGACATCGAGGTTGTACCCTCCTTAAAATAAATGGGTGTAACATTGGACCATTGCCTTACCTTCAAGTACCATGTGGATCAGGTCACCAAGGCCATACACCCCAAACCTGGTACTCTGTACCGGCTAAAAGACCAGCTCATCCCTGAGGCCAGGACCTCAGTCGTCACAAGTGTCCTCCTCCCCACCCTGACTTACACTGCCCTGATCTTACAGGGCATGGCCAAGCAGGAGGTCACCAAGATGCAAATCCTGTATAACAAGGTAGCCCGGATTGCTACCCAGGACCACTCATGAAGGCTCCATTGTGACACACTTGCCCAGCTACGCTGGCCCTCGCTGACCTCTCATCTCCACTACCCCCTGCTCTGCTTGACCTTCAAGCTACTCAGCCCTTCAGCTCCAATCAGCATCGCTGGAACTATCACACTCAAACATAACCCCAGGAGCCTACGGACATCTGGACGTACACTGCTTGAAGTTCCCAGAGTCAGAACTAACGCTGGCAGCAGGTTGTTATCCTACTCAGCCCCCTACTTGTGGAGCAACTCCCAGCCCTAGTTCAGGAAGCTTCCTCACTGATGAACTTCCACACCAGACTCAAAGCCTATGTGTCTCATACTAGCACTTGTCATTGCCATGGCTCATGCTCCCCCCACTTGCTTCTATCCTCTTAATATTCAGATCCTCCAAGCACCTTATCAGGTTCCACGGTGCTTCCTTCTAGGAATAGTACTGCAGCTAACTTTCCACTGAACCATGCCAGTAGTAAACAATGAGCTTACCATGTAAAATTACATTTCTTCTGTACTTTTTGTTAATTCTACTGTCAACATATTTGTAAGGACTGATGCATGATGATAACCATGGCTGTAACCTGTTCTCACACCTGAAACTACTCTGTAACCCAAGTCTTTCTCTGTATGAAAATATGTATTGTTATCCTGGGTCACCCCTGAAAAAGGGACCTTTGGGGCTCCATGGGCCTACCCAGTCACCAAACTTTAAATAAAATAAATAAATAAATAAATAAATAAATCTTACATGGTAACCAGAACAATGCACTATGGGCACACTTTCTGAACAACACAACCATAATCCAGAGGATTTATAATGCCTTGGCATAAAACATGTACCCAAACACCTGAGAAGAGGGAACAGAGTAAAAACTCTGTTTCAAAGAGAAACAAGACTAACAGCAACATTGGATACAGTGTTTCCCAGAACTAGATAAAAACAGCTAAACAATTATAGCACAGTCAACATAAGCACAAACAAAACAGAATGGGAAAAGACAGCAGCTCTGAAAAACAGTGACCAAAACATACAGCGCTTACTCAATAGCCCACCACACAAGGAACAACAAAAGGCAGAGAACAGTACTAAGGAGAGAGGTTCTGTACTCTGGCAGTGTGGGACACAAATCGGGAGGACAAAGGGGTGGGGACTCAAGTCAGTGGGAGAAAGGGATGGGGACACAAGTTGAGAGAATAAAGGCATGCAGGATGCAAGTCAAGGGGAGAAAGGGATGGGAATGCAAGTCAGGAGGATGAGAATTCAAATTGCTCATGACCTTGCTACAATTTTATGTGGGGGGGCTCTGTCACCGAGATGCCTCACCCCCATAAGATAAATACATATGCTTCAAAACACTGAAAACACCACCACAAAAAAATTACAACAGAGAGAGAAAGACTTAAACCGAGGGCCACTAGCTGCCTGAGGCATTCACAATCTTTCACTGCAAATGCTATGCCACTCTGGCAGCACACTAAGTTGTCACTCAGAATCACACACATCCCAAACATCACAGAGGATTAGGTCTTACTGTAAACAGCTACAGGTATAGCGCTATTGTGTCAGCACCATAATTTACGTGTAGCTGTTTTCACATATGCTCTTTTGCTTGCATGGTTTTTACTGTGTTCTTATTTCACATGTGGTTTTAACCGGATACCGTGTTTTCCAATGGGTTGAATGAAGAAACTGATGATTTTTTTCCCATATTTATCAAGAACTACCTTAGAAACTGATCATGTTTTTTTTTTTTATTGAACTCCTGTGAGTGTGCTCTTAGCTAAGAATAGGAAAATAATAACTGCTTATTCCTTCTGTATTGACTTTCAGGTCTTATTGTAAATAAGGAATATGCATGTAAATCTGAACAGGAAAATAGGAATGTTCTAATTTCTGTGTTTGTGTTTCCTTTTACAGTTAATAGGAATAGGGAGTTGCTGGTACAAAGGGACATGTGAGTCTTAGAATGAAATGAAGCAGAACCAGTGTCACTGTTTTCACCAAATATGCAGTTTTTTTATTTTTCTTTTTTTCTTTTCATATAGCCATATTCTATTTAAAGTGCCAATGTTTCAAGATCAAAATTAGTTTTTTGTTTCTTTTCGAATTGGTTATAAATAATACATAAAACATTTAGTTATGTGCAATTTACACATTAGTTTATTTTATATTATGTACCAGCATTTTTTAAAGAAGCACATTTTTTGGAGAAAAAGGCTCCAAAAATACCTTATATAAGTCCACAGGGCATGCACACCTTCAATACTTGAAAGACTACATACGTCAGAAAAAGCAGTACAAAACAAAAAATGTGAGTGATTTCAACATAACCCATTATTTGCAAGGTTAGCTAAGAAACATCTAAAGTTTTTTAAGTGAGACACTGGGAACCAATATATTATGACAGTTTTTTTAGATCTATTTGAAGGATAAAATAACAGAAATAAATGTGAGTGATCTATATAATCGGATAGCAAAGGTGAATTAAAAATGTATAAGTGAGAAACTTAGTAATAACTAACCATTGTTATGTTCAGAAGTAACTGATTTACCAAGTAAAGAAACAGTGAAACTTTAATTCAGCATTTATTTGCAAATGAATCCAACTGACACATTATCAGTCATGAATATAATTATTTTGAGTAAATGCATTACTTGTATAATTAACATTAAACACTAATTATTTTCATTTTGTATCAGTTCTTATTAAGATTACAGAGCTACCAAAGTAAAATAATTTAATGGCACAAAGATGTGCATGCCCTGGGGACATATAAAAGGTATTTTTGGAGCCTTTCTACTCCTAAAATGTGTTTTTGTTAAAAATGATAGTATATAATTTAAAAGAAACTAATGGGAAAATTGCACCTAATTGAATGTTTTATGTATGGTTTACATCCAGTCACTGAAGAAGAGTTATAATTTTGATCTTGAAATGTTGGAACTTCAAAAAGAATGTAGATATATGAAAATAAAAAGCAAAACTGCACATTTCATGAAAACAGTGACACTGGTTCTGTTTCATTTTATTCTGATTTATGATCTAGCTTTTTGAGGACCAGTATAAAGAACCAATTAAAAGGATATAAGGATCATCTTGATTTTCTGGACTTTTCAGTATGGACATGTGAGTCTCAACCAGGATTCTGACTTCTTAGCACTGGTGCTATCAACTTTTTTCAGTGGACACCCAAGATGCATCCTTATTGGGATTTTAACTTTGAGTGGTAACACATGCCAAAATAAATATCAAGTTTTGATAGATCAGTGAATTACAATTATTTGTTTAATGCATTTTTATAATACATTTTGCGTAGCAATTTATTAGTCCTCTGTCTTTCTTCTCTTTTCACTCATTCACCTCTACATTTCTTCTTTTTTTCAGTCTTTCTCTTATATAGATTCGAGTCACTTGTATTAAAAATAGCACATGACTTATTGGAGATAAATTTCTGCTTTTATTTTTCACTAATCCTTCTTGATCCTCTTGACCTCCCCACTTCAAACCTCTGAAAACTTTTCCAAGTACTTAAAGTTCAGCTTCATTTAAGATTTACATCTTGTCATACATCAAGATGGGGGCTTGATGTATCAATTTAGGAAAATACTACTCTCTTTGTGCAAAATGTTAGAAGAACATTTTTAAAAGTGTTAAACAATATAATGATCATATCAACAATTATGGCTTTATTTTGATGAAATGTTTTCAACCTATGTATGTAACTAAATGGAAAATGTTAACATAGATAATCCAGTTTAATCAACGTTTTATATGTTTTTATTTTTTTGGTTTATGTCTATTCGAATTTCATTTATGCATAATGTATGCATGACTACAGAATAAAAGGTAGACATACCCGACAACCACTAAATCCTCCCACTGGTGAAGACCTGGAAAGGGATGAAGTGCCTGTGCTCTGGACTCTAGTCAGCTTTTCTAAACCTGCCTACATTTAAGTACTCTTAAATGTTCTGCTGCCTGTATTACTGGATTTTGAAATGTTGATTTCCTTGTACATTCTGAAAAATGCCTGAAGACCATTTCTTGGCAACTAACTGTGGAACAAATGCCTCAAAGTAACATAGAAACATAGAATTTGATGGCAGATAAGAACCATTTAGCCGGCCCAGTCTGCCCATTTCCCTACCTATGAGCTGCAGAACCTAGTTAACCAACAGCCTACTTCCTCCTACCCCCACTCCCTAGAATTGCCTTATGACTGTCACATGCATTCTTGAATTCCACCACTGTCTGTGACTCCAAAACCTCATCAGGAAGGCGGTTCCATGCATCTACAACCCTCTCTGTGAAAAAATATTTCCTCACATTACCTCTGAGCCATCCACCCTCTATTTTCAAACTGTGCCCCCTTGATCTTGCTCAACTCTTCTTCTGAAAGATGCTACCCTCTTGGACTTTGTTGGTTCCCTTGAGGTACTTGAAAGTTTCAATCATGTCCCTCATCTCCCTCCTTTCCTTGAGGGCATACATATTAAGCTTCTTAAGTCTCTCTTCACATGTCTTCTGGTGCAGACCCTGCACCATTTTAGCTGCCTCCCCAACTCCACAAACTCCTCCTGCACTCCTCTAATCTCATGTTGAGCCAAGTCATTCATCCCTTGATGGATAATGACATCCATCTCCATCTCCCATGCAGCTGTTTTTATGATCCTGATGATGCTCTTCCTGTCCCTGTAAGCCATGGCACCAGGAAGGCACCTTACTTCACTTTTCCCTGCTCCCCCCAGTTCTATCCCCCTAATAACTGAGTCCCCCACCAGGAGCTGCTTCCTTTCCCTGCAATGTCCTCTGCCTCCTTCCTGTGGGCCTCCCTTGTGACAGTGGTCCGCAACCTCCTTAGTCTCCTCTGAGGGCGCATCCATAGGGGGACTATGCACCACCAGAATGGTGTATGGATTGTGGAGTGGTACAACTGACTGGGTGTGCCTCTGTTCCACCACCCTCACCCTCCCTGAGCACACTGTAGTCCAACCACTGCACTTTCTTGGCAATCTCTTAGGCAGTGGTGATAACCCTGATGCTCCCTGGGAGGGGAAGGTTCCCCTTCTACTGTCCAGTGTGGCCGGAAGATGGGCAACCTCCTCCCTCAAAGCAGAGAGTTGCCTGCAAATACGGCAGCATCTCAGCCTCTAGAAAGACTCCCAGAAGACTGCTGCCCCACAGCCAGTGCATTGCACTACTCCCCACATGTCTGTCTACCGTCCTGCTGTTTATCCAGTGTAATTTTGTTTTTACTGTTATTGTTTTGTTCTATATATATATATATATATATGTAATAAAATGCGTACACTTATATTGTCATTGCAGTATGCTGGAAAAGATATGACACTGATATGCACCTTACCCTCCTGAGGAAACAAAGGTAAACTTCCCCAGCCCCAATACAGTCTGGTGATTTGTGCTCTGAAAGCAATCAGCCCCAAAACAAGTCAGCTGTGCACAAGGAAAGAAACAGTAAACAGTATTCCAATCCCTCTGTGTTAAACTACCTATCTCCAAAGCAGTAAAGTCCCTTCACACAAGTATCTTAGAGATCTCAATGTTTGCATGATGCTTATTGTGGATATACTGCTCCTAGTTGCAAATTTAGGTCTCGTGGGTGAATCCACTCTTTAACCTGCTTTATGCAATTCTAGATGAACCAAGAAAAGACTTAAACTCTTAACAGAAAGAACACTAAGTACAGAAGAAGCAGCATTACATAGGCAAGGATAGCAAACCACTTTAGAATTGTGCAGTTCTGCTTGCAATTGAATTTTATGGGATTAAAGCAGCACCAATATACACATTCTGGAAATGATGGTTCCCAAGGCTCAGTTCTTGATAGCTAAGTATGGAACTGCAGAGCAGGGACCACATCGTAACTTAGAGAGTTCAGTTTTGGTTTGATGCTGATTGAGAATATGCTGTTCTTAAGCACAACTTTAGATTTTGTGAGTAAATCTGCTTAAAAAGCTGCTTTATGTGACTGTAGATTAACCAAGCAAAGACAGAAAGTATGCAAAGACAAATCACTAAGCACAGTACAAACAGCATCACTTAGACAAACATAGAAAATAATTGGAGAAACATACAGGCCCTTCACTGTAAAGGAGCCAGACCGGACTCATTTAGTCCAAGCAGACTCACAGTAACTTTATAAAAAGCTATGCTATTCTTCAAGTCCTGAAGGGAAAAAAATACTGTAGATAAGCTCCCATGTGAACAAACTTAGACTATTATGGATGCTGTTTCATAAAAATCTTAAGTGTAGTTTCCAGCACTGTATCTTTTGCCTTAATACAGCACTGCATGTTGGCACCATTTCATTTATGCATATGGCTGTACTTGATAACTGCATCATTCCTTTAGGGCTAAAGCTATGCAAAGGGATTTGATTGCCACTTCTCAAGCTATAAACCCATTTAAAAGTATGTTGGTATTTAGCAATGTGTTAACATGAGGATATTACACTACTTGGTGCCAGGTGGTGCTAATCATTTGTACTCTATGCCTAGAACACATGTTTTATTAACCTTGGCTCTGTGTTATTCTGTAGATATAATTTGCATGTTTAGTATTTGTGCACAGAATTAACTATCTAAATTAAATTGCTGTTTAAAAAATCCTGTTTTACTGCACATTTCCAATCAAGGTAGTAATTCTGAAAATTCTGTCACTGCATTTGGAAGCTTTGAGTCATCGTACAACATATTTTCTTATATGATAGCCACACCCAGGACCATTATGAGCTATAAGGCATAGAAAATCCTTTCAGTCTTGCTACAAGGTTGATTTTATATTTATGACCCATTAATATTATAGAAATGATGTCTTTGTGCAAAAAACAACAACAACATTTTCTGCATACTATTTTACATATTTTCCAAGACTGCCAGCTGGGATGTAAGGGAAAGGAAAGGGATGAGGAAATCGTTTAATCAGGAAAGGCACATTAAGTTGGGGATTGTTTCCAGGTGTGACCTGGGAGCACAAAGAAGTTAAATGACTTACTCAGGATCACACAACATGTAAGTGGGGGCTGATGGGATTCAAACACAGGTCTTCAGGTTTGCAGCTCAGTGCCCTTAACCACTATGCTATGGTGCCTCCTTAACATTTCATGTAACATCTCATTTATAAGAATGTGACCTCAGTGCAAAAGCAGTATGGTAAAAATTATGCACAGAATGAACTAGAAGTAAAATCAATATTTAAATCACTATAAAATTACACCTAAGTAGTATAAGTTCATATATCTCGTCAAATGTTAAATTTCAGCCAATCAGCACATGCCACGTCATTTGACAGGTGGGCGTGGCCTAAAATGGACCAATCAGAATCGCCCCCTTGTTAAACCGGAAGTCCCACCCTAAAATGCGCTAGCCCCCGCCCACTTCTGGCGGAAGTGATGCAACCTCAAACCCATGCCCCGCCCCTTGTGCAGGAAATGACACGCATTCGAACCCATGTCCAGCCCCTTTTGGCGGAAAATGACATGCGTTCGAACCCCAGTGCCCCGCCCCTTGCGCAGGAAATGACCTAACAGCACCATTTTGTAAGCGTCTTATGCCCCCTCCTTCTCTCGTACACTCCTCGAGCCCCTGCCAGACCATCCTGTCTCGAACCCGAGTCCCACCATGCTAGGCTGAACTCCTGCATCCCCACCTGTCTCCTGCACTCCCACCATCCTGGCTCGAACCCCTGTCACCAACCCCTCATTCTCTTACACTCCTCGAGCCCTGCCAGACCATCCTGTCTCGAACCCGAGTCCCACCATGCTAGGCTGAACTCCTGCATCCCCACCTGTCTCCTGCACTCCCACCATCCTGGCTGAACCCTGTCACCCACCCTCATTCTCGTACACTCCTCGAGCCCCTGCCAGACCGTCCTGTCTCGAACCCGAGTCCCATCATGCTAGGTTGAACTCTGTCCCCTCCTGTCTCCTGCACTCCCACCATCCTGGCTTGAACCCTGCCCCCACCCCTCATTCTCGTACACTCCTCGAGCCCCTGCCAGACCATCCTGTCTCGAACCCGAGTCCCGCCATGCTAGGTTGAACTCCTGCCCCTCCTTTCTGCTGCACCCCACCATCCTGGCTCAAACCCCTGTCCCTCTTCATCACCGTGCTCCTTCCACCCCAAAAATCAGTTAGTGTTTATGTAGTGGTGTGTGACCCCTGTAGGCCTATTGTATAACTGCAGGGGGCATGTGTGTGTTTTTTGATTAGGATATTTTCAGAAAGAAGCATCTAGGAGGGAACCTGATCGTGCAGAGATGTCACAGATCTGTGTGGAGACCCCCACCCCGAGAATTCATCTGCCTGTGTAGTACCCCTTTTCTCTGTTTTGAAACAGTATACAAAATTATTTAACATGCATCTGTAGGACTGTGTCAAACTTGCATCAAAAGGATAGCATTATGTATCGCATGTAACATTTATAAGCTAAAGCAGGGGGACCTCTGTGTAAATAAGATGGTTCAGCAGTTTTCTCTGGATAACATTGCAACAATCGCTAAAAACTAATTATACTTTTGTCATGAATTAGAAAGAATAAAACTATATAAGAAAAAAGGAATACACATACCTATAGTTCACCCCCCTCAGCTCTGTGTAGTATCAAGGAGAAGGCTGAAATGAAATGTGTGTGATATTTATAATGTTTTGAAAAAGGGGTGGAGGGTGGGGGCTACAACAGATGTACCTCTGACACGTTACCATGTATAGTATGATGGGGTGTGGTGATGGTTTTACCAAGGGGCAGTCCATCTTGCTAAGCATTATATAAACCCTGCATTTGAAGCCAGAAGGCACAGCTTTTGAGAGATTTCTCAGATTCTGTTTTAGAGACTTGGAGCAGATTATCAAAAACATCAAGCAAGAAGATGGCAAGCACTTCTCATTTCAACATCCCTGTAACATGTCAGATTGTCATACCACCAAATGAGAAATTCAACCTCCCTGTAACAAGCCAGATTGTCACACCACCTAATGAAAAGTCTGGAGATGAAAAGCCAAGCAAGAAGATAGCTGTCAGGGCCCCACAACCCAAGCCAGCGTATGTGTACTACGTGAGGTGTGAACAGAATGCCCACACAAGTCTTGTTGAGTGGAAGAGTGTCTGACATAAAAAGAAACTCGCTGAACAGTTTGGTGAATCAGAAAATCCTAAACCTGACTGTCCTTCTGAAGAGACACCACTGCAAGACCTTGAAGAGTTGCTGGGGTGTGAATCTGATGCAGAAAAAAGTTACTATGAAACCAAAACAAAGAGTGACAAGAAGGGGAGCCAGAGATGATGGTCAGTGAGACACTGCCAAAAAAGCATCAGAGAAAGTTGTGAAAAGAAATGCAAGACAGAGCCAAGAGGCGCTCTGACCAAGAGGGTGATGATGATGATAATGCAGCCACAAGCAGTCAGGCCCAGGCTAAGAAAAGAAAGATGAGAAAAATGAAGAAAAGAGTTGCCTTGATGAGGTAAATGCATTTTAACATATAAAAAATGTGAGTGGTTACATGGCATAACTGAGGGAGATGAGTTAGCAGTAGAACTAAATCTTACCTATAATGAGTCAGAGGACCAATGCTGTTTTTTGTTTTACTTTAATAGACTGAAGGATTTGCGATGGAGCAGCAGTCATATTCGGACAGCATGGATTCTCGACTTTCCACAAATCTACTGCTCTACTGTCTTTGCTGTGTGAAAGATACAAATGTGGTTGTTAATGAGATGTGTGAGAACCAGTATGTTAGAAATACAGAGAGCGATAGAATGTTTCAAAATGTCACAGAACAGGCTGTGATCACCACACAACCCTCTTCTTCTACTGAGATTAGACAGGGGCCTCATGTGAAAAATCAGGCCTTAGTAAACCCCCCAAAACTGACAACGATATGTATTGTAAGTACATTATGTATCATACCATCCGTGGTGCAATTGCATCAGTGATACAGAGGGTAATACATTGTGAATTGGTTGATTCCTGTCCTGGGTGTGAGATAGATGATCCGAGTCAGAAAAACCATTTATGTGTCCTTGATGACTTAAGGTCTAAAGAAGCATACAGAAATGTTTCTGAAGCCATACATATAGGACAGCTCATGCCCGTGATCTTGGCAATGCTATGAAGCATCAGGGTTAAATATGACCAATTGTACCCTGGAAACTATAAGTCATGTTTTAAATGATGTGAGAAAATCTGATGACCCCATGTGGTTAGTTATGCAAATGTTACAGCAGACAGACGGTGAAATTAAAAAAGATGCCTGCCGTCTGGTCAGCAAAGGCTCCTTTAAAAAATTTCTAAAAAGAAATTCAGGAACACTGTTTATATTGTAAAAAATTACCCCAACACCTGCCCCTTCCCTCCCCAAATTACTACATGGAAACATTTCAGTACCAAAATGTGTCATATTTTATTTTTACAGATAATCATGCGGAATGCAAGTACAGAGAGAATCAAGGTTTATGTATCTGATCCTAAGCCATTACTGTCATCCATCACTGTTTGGTTCACCTCAATATGACATTTGCCTTTGTGAGATACATGCAGCCTATGAACTGATGATGTTTGCCCTTCCAGAAGTATGGGAGGATACAGATAAATATATAAATGAATCTGTGTTACCACTTGTAGAAAATGTTAAAGTGATTGCTGATATATTCATGGAAGACGATGAATGTCTTTGTGGACTTTATATCATGAGTCGTCATAGCCATGTGTGTGTACTACAAAGCAGAAAAACCTTGTGATATTGTGCGTGTTGTTAACCTGGCTTGCTTGCTGAAATAATCCACTGGTCAAAAAAGGACCCTTTAAAAATGATATAAGGAAATTCAGGAACACTGTTTTCATTGTTAAAACACCCCCACCCCCACCCCAAAAACTGCTACTTGTTACCATTTTAATATTGTTCATATTGTTACCCTGGCTTTACCACTTGCTAAATGTATGTTTTTCCAGAGTATACAATGATGGGAAACACCCTGTCAGTGCATCCAGAGGCTTATTACCAACTAGTCAGACACAAAGCTAAACAACCTGGTTTAAATCTACCTACAGGACAAGCACCTTCTGTACTTTTAGAGACATGCAAGGTCTTTTTGATGGTCTCCCAGAGGACCCCAAAAGAAACTGTGGATTATTTTAAGGATGAGGGCTACTCTTGAGGCAATGTTTAACATTGCTATAGGATTTATGCATAACCCTTATGATGTAATACACTTTTGTGGTTTTATCTGTACTGCTGTTGACTTTTAGTGTTTAGTTTGCAGAACAGGGGTCTGAGTCTGACATCATAAATTTTGCTTCTTTTATCGCTTTTGTTGTGTTTCATAAACCAGATTTAGCATATGCTTTTCCTAAATAGTGTATTATAATGTACTTTCAGATGGAACGTACTGGCATGCTTCAATATTCCAGACAGTCTTGATGTCTACAATGTACCGTGTGATAAAGGACATTTTAAAGGAACCTATATACTTTGGAAAGCAGCCTGCATTAAATGTCTGCTCTGAAGATGCTGCTGCTTCACTGGCAGAAAACACACTGACTCTGATTAAAGAGTTGCCACCCTTGTATGGAGATTCTATGTTGACCTAATGGAAAACAGTAACCGTAGAGCAGTATGCAAGGTGAATGTCATTTTTGATGTAACAGAATGTCTTCAAAATCAGCCTTATTATTTTGAGTGGTGTATGGCATATGTGTGTATGTATTGTGCATACCTCATCACTAAGGGTGAAGTGGACGATGCCAATGCATGTGTAAAACATACAGCTCAAAAGTTGCTGTTTCAGGGTATTGTGAAGTGTGTAAAAATTGAAGAGTAGAAAAACAAAATTATTATATAATCTGTTGCATGCTTACCATGTGTTATGCCTTTTGTATGTAGAACCTATATGCATTAGTTGATGTATTATAAAGTAAATATTCAAATACTGTTATGACGTGTGTATTTATAAATAAAATATAATCATGCATTGTCCTTTGTGGTTGTCATAGTGTTATGCCTTTTCTATGTAGAACCTATATGCATTAGTTGATGTATTATAAAGTAAATATTCAAATACTGTTATGACGTGTGTATTTATAAATAAAATATAATCATGCATTGCCCTTTGTGGTTGTCATAGTGTTATGCCTTTTGTATGTAGAACCTATATGCATTAGTTAATGTATTATAAAGTAAATATTCAAATACTGTTATGACGTGTGTATTTATAAATAAAATATAATCATGCATTGCACTTTGTGGTTGTCATAGTGTTTTTAAAAGAACAAAAAGAGCACATACTTTATTTTACTGGTGACAAGAGTTTTGCTAGCTAGCAGATGTGTCGGGGTGTTGACGAAAGGAGATGAATGATCACCTGTTCCAGAATATATATTTTAATGCAAAAAAAGTGGGTAGTTTCACAGGGGTGACTCAGCTGTATAAGGCTGCAAAAAAACTTGATAAAGAGGTCACCAGGAAAGGTGTTGCAGAATGGCTTGCGAAGCAGGAGCCCTATTCATTACACAAAGCAGCCAGAGTCCGATTTAAGAGAAATCCTGTCATTGTTTCTGACATAGACAGACAATGGCAAGCTGATTTAGTGGATATGAGTCAATATGCAAAGTACAATAATGGGTTTAAGTACATACTGACGTGCATCGATGTGCTGTCCAAGTATGCCTGGGTAGTGACTTTAAGAGACAAGTCAGGCAAGGCCGTGATGCAAGCCTTTAAAACTATTTTTAAAACTGGACGCACACCTCAGAGCTGCAGACTAATCAGGGTAAAAGTTTCTAAATGCTTCCTAAAGAACCTATTAAAACAAAATAAAATACACCATTTTGTGATGAATAATGAAGTTAAGGCCAGCATTGTAGAAAGATTTAATAGGACACTGAAGTCACGCATGTAGCGTTACTTTACAGCCAGAATACTTGGAGATATACAGATGTGTTGTCAGACCTGGTGCAGCTATAACCATACTTATCACAGAAGCATTAAACACAGACCTGTGGATGTTAACCCTTCCAATGCCCTGGGTGTATGGAAGATCCTATCTGATAATTCTGTTCTTGGCAAAAACAAAGGGTACCCTTCAGAAAGATGATCACGTGAGACTATCTAAGCTAAAAGGGTGTTTGAAAAGGGATATGAACAGATGTACACAGATGAGATATTTATTGTGACGGAGGTCTTAAAGACACAGAGGCCCACCTATAAGCTAAAAGACTATCAGGTGGAAGACATTAAAGGTACTTTTTACGCAGAAGAGCTGCAAAAAATTGAACCTGATGAGGACCGTGTGTACAGGGTGCAGAAAATACTGAAGGAGAAAAAGCGTGGCAGAAAAACTTGGTATCTGGTAAAGTGGAGAGGGTGGCCTGATAAATTTAATAGCTGGGTTGAGGCAACACAAGTTCAGGACATTAGAAGCAGATAAGGCTTAATATGCTCAAAATGGATTTTATATTACATTGCCCAGCAATGCATCGCACTAACATTTTCCCCAACAATACTATATCCACTTTTACTGTAAAGTTACCACAAACGCTTGAACTACCTGGTGAATGGGAAGTGGGCTTAGCAGAAATTCAGTACCCTCATACCTGGGACAATGTGCCTGCACAGAAAAACAGGTTCAGTATGCTCTATCAACCTCTAAACGTAGCCACAGTAAAAACACCACCAACTGGACCCTTTACTGAGTCAGCAGCATTTAAAATCCCATCAGGCTATTATCCTAACATGGCTGGTGTTATTGCTCAAATTAATAAAAAGCATATTTGAAGTAAATGAACTGCCAGTGGTTTTGGAACAACAAACCGTCGGGAGAAATAAGCGTTGACAGTGACATCAAATGTATTCTGTTTATGCATGGACAGTTACAGTACCTTTTGGGTTTTAGCAGACTCGAGGTAGGTGTAGGAAAGAATCTAGCAAAGAACCCTCCAGATATTAATGGGGTTTACATTATATATACACTGACATTATCACACATGAAATAGTGGGTGACAGTCTAGTGCCTTTGCTGAGATCACGTACCCATCAGGGGCCAAGACAATGAGATAGTGACTGTGACCTCGATAAACCCCATTATCAAACAGTCAGTAAACATCAGATCGATACAGTCACTATTGAAATAAAGAATGATCAAAATGAACCTGTACCATTTCGATTTGGAAAGGTGATCGTGAAGTTGCATTTTAGCCCCAGAGTGCTCTAAAATTTAAACAAGGATGGTGATTGTTCGACATTATGGGGACCCTGCCTTGTACAGAAGCTATTACAAGGCACAGGCAGGATCTGGTCTGCCAGGCTTTCATGGTCTTCCTACTATGTATGGTTCTGGTATAGAGGGATATTTCGTACTCTGTTCAGAAAAGCAGTTCCATTTTAAGAAGGGGTTTGAAATGCAAAACCACATCTACAGACAACTGCTAAAATGTTGCAAAAGGATGTTGTGGGGCATGTGACTAGTGCGGTCCTCAAAAAGATGTCAGGGGTGATAAGCCTACTCAGGGTGGCTCAGGGCTGATTGTATTCAAGAGAGGTAAAGAAAGCGCAGTACACCCTTCGCTTCATCAGCCCCCAGCTACTTTAAAGAGGTGTTTCAAACGCAAACTTCACATAAAAGAAAATGCTCAAAGGCAAAAGGATCTTGAGGGTAGTAAAAAGAGCAGAGACCTGTTCTAAAAACATGGCTTTCGTGCACTGTGGTTCTGAAGAATGCACAAAATCAGAACTTGACTTGTTTGCCGTTTCTCCCACACAGACAAGCATTGAAAAAAGCATTTATGTAGAGATACCCCCTCTGGCTGCCCTTTCAGAAAACTCACCAATTGAATTTTATATAGCAGGGACTGGTGAAGACTATTTGGATCTAAACAACACACTTCTTTACCTGGTTTGCAAAATCACTGAAGCGGATGGTAGTGATATACCTGCAGCGGCCAAAGTGTGCCTTATAAACTACCCAGTGGCAAGCATTTTCAGTCAGCTGGATGTGACTGTCGGTGATCGGCTCATCAGTCAGAGCAATAACTGTTACCCCTACAGGGCTGTCATAGAATCTGTGCTGAACTTCAGTGAAGACCCTTTCTACACAATTTACACGCAGGGTTATTTACAAAAGACACCCCAGGGAAACATGAAATCACAGACAGAGATGGTGATAATGTAGGTTTTAATAAAAAAGCTCCTTCACACATCTCAGTAGAGGGTAGAACTGCTGGGACACTTGCACACAGACTTGTTTTCAAGAGAAACTGATGCTGAATGGCGTGGATATTAAAATTAAACTGACATGTAACAGGGACAGCTTCTGCCTGATGAGTGGAGATGCTGAGCCTTATAAGCTAAAAGTCATAGCTGCCTCTCTGTTTTGTCAAAGGGTTAAAGTGACCCCGAGTCCATCTGGGACACTCAAGCCCTGCTCACCTCCAACGCCAAATACCCTATAGACAGAGTGGGTATGAAAGTGTTCAGCCTCCCTGCAGGCAGCAGGGTCTGCAACCAAGATAATTTGTTTTTGGGACAGTTGCCAAAAATGATAGTCATGGGATTTGTTGACAATGATGCTTTTAGTGGTTCCTACACTAAAAACCCCTTTAACTTTAAGCATTATAACATTAATTTTGTGGCTCTGTATCTGGATGGTGAACAAATCCCCACTAAACCTCTGCAGCCAGATTTTAGAAATGGGAATCCTGTGAGAGAATATTTTAATCTAGTACTAGCGGGAAATCTAGAAAGATCGACCGCTTTTAGCTAACCAGTCAGGAATTTACCAAGGGTACACCCTGTTTGCCTTGATCTCACTCCGGACCAAGAATGTGCTGATCATTATTCTTTAATTAAAACTGGGAACCTCAGAGCTGAGATCAGATTTGCAGAAGCCCTTCCACAAACAGTTAATCTCATTATCTATGCAGTGTTTGATAATGTCATTGAGATAAACCAGAGAAGAAATGTCATTTTTGATTATATGTGATAAACCATAAAAATGAACACAAAGCAGCTGGAAAAAATTGTAACCAGTGACACTCACATCCGTGACTGCTTTCTGGGTGTGTTTCCCTGTGATCTGCTACCCAAGGAGAGACTGAGAAACCTCCCCGCAGCACTAGTCATCAATACTGACCCCCATGACCTCCCTGGACAGCACTGGTTAGCCGTATACATTTCAGAAAATGGGGCTGGGGAGTTCTTCGACAGCTACAGTTTTCATCCTGACAATCATGCACAAACTATTGGATTTTTTTTAAACAGAAATGCAAACAACATTTTTGTACAAAACACACAGTTACAAGATACCTTTTCTACCACCTGCTGATTTCACTGCATATTTTTCTTACACCACAGATGCAAAGGACTTTCTTATGATCAGATTTTAAAAATGTACTCTAATGATTTGCTGAAAAATGATGCCATGGTAACTAGTTTTGTACAGTACTTTTCCAGACATCTAAACATGTCAGGGCACGTATCAATGAGCTGGCAACATGTTCAGACTTGTTTGTCTTGTAATGAATTTAAAATATGCAGCAGCTTGTAATTTTGTTCAAAACCAGTCACTTATAAAAATCATATATAAACACTCATAATTGTGTGTCTCTGTTTGCTGTGTTTAAACTGGGGGCTGTGTTTAACATTTTCAGATATGCAATGTCTTCAATAATGACAAATATATAAAATACAAAGGCATTTATTGTAAAAAACTGCCAATAAAATACAACAAGTATCAGTGGTGACATCATAGATATGATATAATAAAACAAAAAGCATCTCCTGTTAAAAATGCACACTATATCGCCATAGCCCTGAGGTAGAATTATAAGCACATCTTTCTAAAAACATGTTAACATATTTAACTATGAAGTAGACTAACATGCATCAATATAAACACTTTTTGTAGAAACAAGATTACATATTCAGTATGAGGTAAATGGCTAACATAGGTTGTACACAGCAGTCACTGAGATAGGATTACATATTTAATATGAGGTAAAATGTTCAACATATGCTGTACACAACAGTCACTGAGGTATCTAACATTCATACATAGAGTTGCATTTTAAGTTTACATAGTGAGCCACACAGGTTTCTTAAAAGACTTTTGTCTTTTGGGCGTCACTGACCATTGGCTAACTAGAGATGGCTGTGGCTGTTTGCACCAGCTACCGATTTCAGCCTTTCACATAGCTCCTGTTTGCTGAGTGAGCAAACACTGAGTGAGTATGTTAGGCTCAGCCATTGCTTTGACAAAAACATCCCAGCCCTTTGGCTTTCTGTGGTCAGGGATTGCGTGAGTGGCTGTAGCCCTCTTACTAAATTCGACCATGTGAGACCCAGAAACAACAGTGCCTTTATACATTAATTCACCCTTATCACTCCAAAACACAATACCTTGTTCTTGGCCATATGCTTTAACAAAAGTTCAACACTGGTTTTAGACTGATAGAAACACTACTTAAAATGTCTTTTCCATAGTACTAGGTACAGAAGCTGTCTCTGCCATGATCATGAGGGGTCAGACATTGATTCATTTCAGGCATGAGTAATGTCAAACTGGTTTTAGCTTGTTCTCCTTGTCTTACCAAAGTCAGATAGCGTTGTAACACAGCAGAGTACATCTTGGCTTTGTCATGTCTGATAAATCAGTCCGGGACAGTATAGCTCTCATGTCAGTGTACAAACTGTTAGTTGCAACTGTTCTCATATCCTGATCAGGGTGATGGTTTAATGTGATCCATCTGTTGCTGAGGTACCAAATACATTTCTGTGTAAAATCCATTATCTGTTAGCCAACAGACCTGTGATCAAAGGGATGGCAATTCCTAGCATTCCTATAAAGCCACCAGTCTGATTAACTTCTTTCTTTCTCTTTTTAAGGTTATTTGTTTATCGCTTAAAGTTTTAATGACTCTCCATTTTTTTTCAGTACACCTAACTGCTTTTGCTGACAGTGGAATATTTCCTCTGAGAGTGTTTAAGGCTATCTCAGCTATAGCTGATATCAGATCATCAGAGGCTGAACATAAAATAGCTTTTCTTAGCTCAGAGGCCCTTTACTAGTAACTTTAAAACAGACAGATTTCTCTGCAGTCTTTTTGACATAATGACAATACAGTATCAAATATTTTAGAAGCAGAATGTGTTTTTCATGACATATACCACAGGCCAGTCGGAAACACCCCACTCCATGATCTATATTAGATCTGGTGTATTGGATCTTAAATCAACCAGTAAATAGCCATGAGGCTTTCTTGTGGCATCTTCAAAAGCTTCTAAGAAAAATTTTGTCTGACAGGATACATTTGTCTAGCTAGTGTTGTGATCTGAAGCTTGTCTCTGGGGTTTTAAACAGAATCATGTATTTGGCATTTAGTGTGATGGTCCTGCTTTTTTACCTTGACAGAACACATTCTGGACAATTAAAATATTGTCAATTGTTTATGATGACTGTACTTGGTAAACCCATATTCCACTTCACTATTTTGACAGGCAGAGTCCATCAAATCATCTATAATGACAAAATTTACCTTTCCAGGGTAAGAGATCATTGTCAGCTAGTGACATCGGTAGCCCCTCCACAAATTTAATCTGAGGAACTTTAACAGCAATTCATTATACAAAGGTTGCCAACAGCTGTAGAACCAGACAATATTTTCAGGCTTGTGTGATAAAGTGGCATCAGCATGTTCCAACAACTGTTTTATAAAGCTCTTCCCACTATTAGAGGGCCAGCCAACAGACAAGTAAAGGGATGCTGCAACCTGATATCCATTTTCACAGTCAGTATCCGTGAGGAAGTGTTTTAAAATTGTCTTGTAAAACTCGCTTGTCATAAACTACTCTCTGTGTCTTGGACAAGCGTTTTGTTTCAAGGACCACTGCTTTTATTCCTAACAATGCTGGGTTGACTCGGTAATTTCTTTAGAGATCTGTGACCCGTATAGTCAAAGACCAGGTCCTTCAGACTTTCAAAATTAATGTGTTTACTGCTGGCTACATTAAGGGTAAACCTTTCACTTTAGAACAACCTCACCACTGGACAGCCTGTAACTGTACGTTTTGGGCCTGCAGAAACGAACTCTGTAATGTGTTCATCAGCAGGAACTTACTGGTCAGCTCCCCAAATAATCACCCAGAGGGTGCCCAGTCACCGGTCTGGACACAAAAATTACAGAGTCTGTGTCGTGGTAAAGGCACCTATCCTGTAACCTATCTAGCAGGTTGTGAAGTTCGACTCTGGCATATGCCGTTGTAAAACTAGCTATAAATATGTTGATATTATTGGAATTTGTGTAATGGCTGGTATATTTCCAGCTTAAACAAGCTGTTTCATCATCGATGAAAAAGCACGATGAGATATCGAAATAGGGGACGAAGACATATTGAAATAATTTCTGTGGGTCTGTTACTATGCTCGTTGTCGGTAAATTAGCTCTCTGCCCAAATTTACCCCAAAGAGAATTTAAAAACAGTTTAGATATCTGTCTTCTTGCAGGGTTAACAGTTATGGCTGCAGGGTTCAAATGTACATTTTCCCTTTCAAAATACTGTGTATGTACCTGACTTTATCCTCTTCAGTTTTGACCCATGAAGGAAACAGATGCCTCTTGCTTGCCTTTTAGATGCAGCTTGATGTAATCTGCAAAAGCTCTGTGCATGACTCTTTAAAATGCCAAACTTCATAAATGTTAATGATTTTGTAGCCTTTTTCCAGTGCCAGGTTTAGTTCTACGGTACAGTAGGTACCAGTAAGTGACCGTTGCTCTTCATCATGTGTGCATGATGTTGTTTGAATCTATTTTCAGCGCATACGACATAATGTAAACACAAGCTTTTTACCAATCCTGGATGGCAACACTGGAAAGAAAAAGACTCTAGGGGTAAGACTTTTACTTTTGCTAAACCAAAGTACTGAGTAGGGTCATCAAAATGGTCATAAATGATGTCAGGATGACACGTCGGATACTGTTTGGTTTTAACAAAAGGGTAGAGGCTAGTAAAATCATAATAGTGTATTTTTCTCATCAGGCTGTGTCTTATAATGCAAGACAAATGGCATTTGTTCTCCCCAAACAGTGACTGCCTAGGTTCAGTGGCTGTGGTAGCTGCCTGTCCCTCAAAAATTATTCAAACCCTGATCCGTGGTCTGCATTGCTTTCCATTCATGTTCCCACAATACTCTAACTGCAAAACCCTGTCTTTTAGAAAAGAAATTTGTGCATGGTCCTATTGAATAACTGTCCAAAACTAGTCCCTGTCATGTGGTTTCTATCTTTCTCACAGTAACAGATGTTGCAGCCATGAAAAAACAACCATTAAATTCAAATGCTGTGGGTATTCCATTTATGACTGAATAGCTATCCAAAAAGTACGGACCCACCTTAAATTCACCACCCCTTAGCGCATGCTGAATAGAAATATTTTCTTTCTCAGATATGTACATAAGCCACTGAATAGCAGGTGTGGAGTACCTCTTCAATTGTCTGTGGTAGTTGTCTGGGGGGAGAACAGCAACAGTGCATTCTTTCAAAAACAGAAACCTGTACACGCCATAGAAACTGAGGCTATGGTGACGTACTGGAAGAGTCTAAGGATACTGTTTCATACTCCACGGTATCACCGTCTGACTGTTTTAAAATACTTTTCCATGTCATCTCCAGTACTTCATTTCTAAATCTGACACAGACTTTTGAAGAATTTCAACATCTAACTGACAATAGTAGAAGCTCTCTTTTCAGATTAAATTCTCTATGTCTGTTAGCTAGGTACCATTGCAAAAACTCTTGCTTTTCTGCAGGCAACATATATTCAGGACCATAAAACTGAGCATGGGCAGGGGTCCTACATAATTTTCATTAGCCTTGGTGTTAAAAAATGGGGAAATGGCCTTTAGTAATCTCATTCTCAAATCCAAAGGGCTGCAGGGATTTTGCTAGTTTAAAAGAAGAAAACAATGGCTGTCAAAAATCTGATGTGTAGGGATGTCACTGTGACACAGAGTACTTTTCCTCCTTGTGTGAGCAATTTAATATCAATTCTTTCCTTGACTAGCTGGCTAATGATAAAGTAACTGTCATAGCCTTTGGCATTGTGTGCTATAAATGTGTAGTGTCTAAATGGGGCATCAATAAAATGTCCTACAAAATCTTTATGCAATCTTCACCTTCAATTCCCAGGACCTCTTCCCATCTAACTGCTTAGCATACACAAAATTTGGTATGTGCACCCCCGTTTCTTGTGTGGCTTCAAAATCAAACACTATATATTTCTCAGTGCTTTTTACAACTGTGAGTGGTGACATGTAACACAGATGCTTGTCGGCTGTCATGAAAGAACCACATCTGCTACACTGAATCAATTTACATGTATGAGATCCCTTGTAAAAAACAAAACATTGTTCACAGTTTCATGGATTTACAAGACCCTGTATCACCATCAGCTCTAGCTAAATGTCTTTCTAGGCACGCTGAAGACCTACAGATCTTTTTACATTTGTGACAAGATACTGTGCCAATTTCTTTTTTGAGACAACATGGGTCGAAACAAACTTTGCACTGTTATGCACAGATATGATTCCCCTTATGGCTGTAGGCTACATCACAATATTCACAGAGGTACCGTGCGCCTATGAATTTTTTTACATTAGTGATGCCATAATAATGTTTTTCATGTAATAATACAAACAGTGTTTTAGGAAATCTTTCTGGACCTGTTGAAAATGTTTGCCAGTTTCCTTCATTATGATATAAAATCTTAATTTTGACTCCTAAAAAGCGTTCAAACTGTGACACATCACTAAAAGTGACAGGGCTTTGGTCTGACAAACCTAGCTCAGCATATAATATTTTAGCCTTGTTCAACAACTGACTGTCACTCATATGTGGATTTAAGAGTGCGAGAATGGAGCCACCGAAACACAAACTATTGTCTCTGTTATTTAAATCAATCAGGTATCGTCTCTTTTTTTGTAAAATCCTGCTATACAAGATGGAGCTCAGTGTCCGTCTCCCCCCCACCCCGAACCCCTGGTGGTTTCTGATGGTTGTTATCACAAGATGTATAGAGAATCAGCAATTACTTCAGTATTGCTCTGTAGCATATCAGCTATCTGATCTAAGAAGGTTGCAGCATTTAGTTCATTTGGACTTGTCTTTCTTGAGAACAAGGGTGATTCAAGAAGCAGCATTTTAATCTTACCTGTATAAAATCCCCATATTGTGTTTTCTCTTCACACTGTCTAACAAACTTTCTATAGCCTGGTGCATTGCTGCAATAGCCTCTGTAAAAGATTTTATTTTATCTAGATTTATAAACTTATATCTTTGATGAAATTCTGTAGCATTAAATTTTTTTAAACTGCGTTCATATTCCTGTACAGCTTCTAAATACACTGTAGGGGGCGCCCTGTTAGCCTGATCATCATCATCATCATGGTTTTCTAATTCAGACTGCAGACCATTTGTAACATTTTTTAACAACCTCGCTGAACTATTTTCCTGGCATGTTTTACTTTTCTGATCAACTTTTCTCGTATTGTTTTATTTTTTACCCAGATTTTTCTTTTTGACCCCATTTGTTATTTTTTCATTTTGCTAGTGATGCAACCCTTGTACTCAGTTTATGAGAGCTTCTGTGCTTTCACTTTGTATTTTGTTCTTTGTTTTGGCAGCTTTTTCCTCCAAGCCCCTGTACTTTTCATACATGACGGCTGCACTAAAAGCAGTCTTCAGTTCTCTGATAGAATATTTGGAAATATTGATTAAACCAAGCACACTGTTCAGTACAGTAGCTGAACTTTTAAAAAGCTCAGATTTAAGCAGCTGATGATCGTAATCCTCACTAGATAATCTGCCCTCAATTACCAAGGCATTAAACAAACAATCAATTGTTTTAAAAATATAGGCTTTCCCAATATTGATCATGTCAATGTCACTTTCTTGAAACCTTTGGTCAGAAACTCTTGAGCCGCTGTGACTAAATGGCTGTACAATGTTTATTGGCACATTTGGTTCATTCACAGCTGCAGAGACTCTTAAAACATTGCTCGTAGATGGTTGTATATCTTGTTCAGTTATGCTATATGTATTCTGGTCACTGACCCCAGTTGAAATTCTGCCATGCCTTTGAAAAACATCACGTTCATGTAATGATCTCTTTTTCCCTCTCACACCTGTAGGGTTTGTCTGTGAGGCTGTTTAAAAAACAGAAAATAAACCCCTGTCACTACTTCAGTATTTTAAAACTTTTATAAGACAACATTTAAACTCTAAAACCTGCAGCATCTACTATTTCTAGATAAAAAATACATACCTTCTGTAGCAGTAATCTGGGGATTAGCCAGCCTCACCCCTCCAGGATTTCTCTGCGGTTCTATTTAAAAACAGAAAATAAGCCCCCCCGTCACTACTTCAGTATTTTAAAACTTTTATAAGACAACATTTAAACTCTAAAACCTGCAGCATCTACTATTTCTAGATAAAAAATACATACCTTCTGTAGCAGCAATCTGAGGATTAGCCAGCCTCACCCTCCAGGATTTCTCTGCGGTTCTATTTAAAACAGAAAATAAGCCCCCGTCACTACTTCAGTATTTTAAAACTTTTATAAGACAACATTTAAACTCTAAAACCTGCAGCATCTACTATTTCTAGATAAAAATACATACCTTCTGTAGCAGTAATCTGGGGATTAGCCAGCCTCACCCCTCCAGGATTTCTCTGCGGTTCTATTTAAAAACAGAAAATAAGCCCCCGTCACTACTTCGGTATTTTTAAAACTTTTATAAGACAACATTTAAACTCTAAAACATGCAGCATCTACTATTTTCTAGTTAAAAAATACATACCTTCTGTAGCAGTAATCTGGGGATTAGCCAAATGATTAAATGTTTGGATAAGCTCTTCGTCAGGAGTCCACGGTTCCATGGCTAATTGTTGAATATTTTTAATTTTTCAGCTCAAGACAAAAGGACAGAGTGATACTAACACAACTGCTACTTGAGCTTCAGTATCTTCAAATGCTTATATAAAAAATGACTCAGACCCCCTCCCTCCTCCCTCACCACACTGCAAGTATGTGTCAAGTAGTGAAAAAACATCTGGCACTGTCCATCAGACCAACACCCCTCTCCCCATTCTCCAAGGGGCTATATAAGACCCTATGCTAGTCAATGTAGGCTTTTGTTTCTCACTTCCTGCGACAGCTGGAAGGCATTAAGAAATGCCTTTCTGCTAATAGGCTGGTCACAGTCTAATTAAAAACAGATGCTTTTTTATCAATCTTAAAACACAGAGAGGCAGTGGAGTGCAAGCCTAAGTTATGCTTTGAAAAGTAAAAACAGAAATGTTGTCTTTTTTAAACAGCTGCATCCTTTAAATTAGTAATCATCGGTAAAACTGCTTGCCTACCACTAATCAGAATATAAATCTTTGTAACATATCATTTATTTTTCTATTTAGTACTACATGGCTTTTTAATTTTTTGATAATGTAACTATAGACATATCATTTATTTTTCTATTTAGTACTACATGACTTTTTAATTTTTTGATAATATAACTATAGGCATTTTGCAACAAAAGCATAAAGCTACTTTTTTTACAGACCCCTGTAATCCGAAAAAATTTTGAGACACACGTTTCCAAAGAGAATCAATAGGCCTTTGTAGCCATGGCTGTGTAAATGAACAACAGATGTTTTGTCACGTCTTAACAGACAAAGACCCCTACCACACAGCCAACAGGCCCTTGAGCTCCAAAAAGTCCATCTATATTTTAAACATCCACAAAAAGCATTGCTTTTTCCTACGTGCCTAATGAGGGACAGACACACATACACACACACACACACACACACACACACAAAGTGTGTATTTTTTTGCAACGACTCTAAGCAAAGCTGTATATACATTTTTAAGACTGTGTGCTTTAAAATTATTTTTGAAGAGAAACATTATCATTTTACATTCTGTCTTTTCTTTGTAAGATATCATTTTTTCAAAACATTATAAATATCACACACATTTCATTTCAGCCTTCTCCTTGATACTACACAGAGCTGAGGGGTGAACTATAGGTATGTGTATTCCTTTTTCTTATATAGTTTTATTCTTTCTAATTCATGACAAAGTATAATTAGTTTTAGCGATTGTTGCAATGCTATCCAGAAAACTTCTGAACCATCTTATTTACACAGAGTCCCCGTTTAGCTTATAAATGTTACATGCGTATACATAAAGCTATACTTTTGATGCAAGTTTGACACAGTCCTACAGATGCATGTTAAATAATTTTGTATACTGTTACAAAAACAGAAAAAGGGTACTCACACAGGCAGATGAATTCCCCTCGGGGGTGGGGGTCTCCACACAGATCTGTGACATCTCTGCACGATCAGGTTCCCTCCTAGATACTTCTTTCTGAAAATATCCTAATCAAAAAACACACACATGCCCCCTGCAGTTATACAATAGGCCTACAGGGGTCACACACCACTACATAAACACTAACTGATTTTTGGGGTGGAAGGAGCACGGTGATGAAGAGGGGACAGGGGTTTGAGCCAGGATGGTGGGGTGCAGGAGAAAGGAGGGGACGCAGGGAGTTCAACCTAGCATGGCGGGACTGGGTTGAGACAGGATGGTCTGGCAGGGGCTCGAGGTGTCACGAGAATGAGGAGTGGGGCAGGGGTTCAAGCCAGGATGGTGGGAGTGCAGGAGACAGGAGGGACGCAGGGAGTTCAACCTAGCATGGTGGGACTCGGGTTCGAGACAGGATGGTCTGGCAGGGGCTCGAGGAGTGTACGAGGAATGAGGGGTGGGTGACAGGGGTTCGAGCCAGGATGGTGGGAGTGCAGGGAGACAGGTGGGGATGCAGGAGTTCAGCCCTAGCATGGTGGGACTCGGGTTGAGACAGGATGGTCTGGCAGGGGCTCGAGGGGTGTCACGAGAAGGAGGGGGCATAAGACACTTACAAAATGGTGCTGTTAGGTCATTTCCTGTGCAAGGGGCGGGGCACTGGGTTTCGAACGCATGTCATTTTCCGCCAAAAGGGGCTGGACATGGGTTCGAATGCATGTCATTTCCTGCATAAAGGGCGGGGCACGGGTTTGAGGTTGCATCACTTCCGCCAGAAGTGGGCGGGGGCTAGCGCATTTTAGGGAGGGACTTCCGGTTTAACAAGGGGCGATTCTGCTTGGTCCATTTTAGGCCACGCCCACCTGTCAAATGACGTGGCACACGCTGATTGGCTGAAATTTAACATTTGACGAGATATATGAACTTATACTACTCACCTATATCATGGATTTACTACATCATGGGAAGTATTCACAAACTATTATGGTGGGATGGTTTCTGGCTGAACTGATCTGCACTGGGCTTGCTGAAAATGTGGAGCTAGGCACTCCAAGAAGGGGTTAGAGAGGCAGCCAATCAGGACACTAGTCGTGCCCCCTGCCTCAGAACCAGCCAATCGGGGATGCCTGTTCCAATTCAGGAATTAGACTGCTGGGAATTTAAACCCCACTGCAAATTAGTGAACACAAAGCCAGCAGTGAGAGGATCAGGCAGTGAGGACCCCTTTGTTGAACAAACAGGAACCATTTCCCCCATGCACTTGCAGAAAATGTGGAGCTAGGTGCTCTAAGAAGAAGCTAGAAAGGCAGCTATTTGGGATGCTAGCCATGCCCCCTGCCTCTGAACGAGCCAATCGGAGATGCCTGCTCTGATTACTGATCCCGTTCCTGTTGCTTTAGAGGGAAGAGACCACCAAGTGGTCCTCAGTGCTGTGGCCCTCCATATGAAGGACAAATGTGACAAGGACAGCACAGTGGAGTCTGCCTACTGGAGTCAGCCCAATGAGGCAGTAGGCAGCCGGTCACTATACACCAAAGCAGGAAGGCAGAACAGCTGTTGTAAGTGTTCTATTAAACTTCTCTTGTACATCATTCAATGCAAGGGAGTGTGGAGAGTCAGGTACAAACAAAACCTGGGAAGTGATGAAACATCATATCTAGGGTACGGGTAGCTCACACATCACACTGCAGGGGATAGTTGAGAGTTAGGTACAAGAAAAAGTTGGAAAGTGGTGAAAAACCCTATCTAGGGTAGGAGTAAAAAGGGTTTAAGAAAAAAAAATACAAGCAACCAGGGTAGAAAATAGACATGCTGAGAGTGGTGTAATGCAGTGGCTGTGGAGCTGCAGTGTTTAGCTAGACTTTCAGGAGACTGAAATGCTGGCCCTTTGGCATGCAGCTCTCTGATCTTAGGGGGGAGGTTGCTCAACTCCAGGCCATATTGGTTAGGATTCAGGGGGTCTCCTCCCGCACCTAGGGACCACCAAGTCTGCTACCACTGCCTCTAAGGATGCCAAAGAAGAGGAGTGGGTGGACTATGGTGGGCTTTGGAAAGGTAAGGGTGATGTGTAAGAGGTACACCCCCTAGAAGATACAACTTCACAACTCACATGTCACTTTGGCAGGGCAGGACTGTCCCATGGAGACACCTGCAGTAGCGACCAGGAAGGATGTGAGTGTCTTCCATTAGAGAGGCCCCAAGGAGGGTGGCAGAGGACCCCAGATGAGGAAAAAGCAACTCTAGGTGGTGGAATCCATTGTTAGGGGGATAGATTTGGGGACTAGCAGGGAGGAAGGGAGACAAGAAGGCTCAGAGGGCTGGGAAGCAGATCATGAGGATTGCTAGGGCAGCAGGATGAGCTGGAAAGCTGGTTGTCATTATCCACCTGAAGATGAAGGACCTGGCTAGGGACAAGACTAGGAGGGTGCAGGAGGAGTTCATGGAGTTGGGTAGGGGTCTTAGGCAGGTATCATCCTCAGTGATCTTTTTTGAGGTGTTGCCTGTCTATGATGGGGGGGGATAGGGTGCTCCTTACCAGGAGAATCAATGAACTGTTGAAGGAGTTGGGCAGAGGGGAGGGCTTCAACTACATTGGGGACTGGGATCCCACCTGGAGGGATGAAGGATTATACAGGGGAATGGCCTGCATCCATCAGGAAGGGGAACCACATTCCTTACTGCATAGTTCAAATGCTACATTGGCAAGCATTTAAACTAGTTGAGTGGGGTGGTAGAAGAAAGCAGGGAGACATAAACTGTCCAGCCCTGCAAACTGAGTTAGTCAGTAGGGAGAACTCAAAGGAAGGGGAAATCCTCAAGGGTGAATAATTCCAGAAAAAGCAATATGGTAGAAATAAAGAGGGATGGGAATGAAGGCAGAAGAGGTAAGGAGAGTATGACACAGGCAAAAAGGGGATTGACAAGAAGGATGGTAGAATTTGGAAGGCCATGTCTACAAATGCTCATAGTCTGGGAAATGAAATCCTAGACCTTGTGGCCATTATGGGAGAGATTGACCTGGACATTGTCACCACTACTGAGTCATGGTGCAATGAACACCATGGCTGGCATATAGCCATACCAGGCTATACTCGGTTCAGGAAGGACAGGGAGGGTAAGAAAGGGGGAGGAGTGGCTCAATACATAAGGGGCAGCATAGAAGCAATAGAGACACACGGAATGCAGGGAGAGGCAGAGGTACTGTGGGTCACTCTAGAGACAGGGAATGGAACTGTTGTTTACACTGGTGTGATACACAAACTTCCCAGCATGGGGGGAGGACAGATAAGGTACTGGGGGATGCCATCCATAAGATTGTGAATAAGGAGGAGGTGCTACTCTTAGGGTCGTCACTCTGCCAGATGTTGCTTCAACTAGGAGTAGGGGCATCCTGGACTCCTTGCAGGATACATTCCTCAGGCAACAAGTAAGACAGCCCACTCATTAGGGAGCAATATTGGACCTTGTACTCACCATCAGGGACAGCTTTGCAGATGTCATGGTGGGTGACCATGTTGAGACCAGTGATCACTGAACAGTGTGGTTAAATATAAATACTGAGCCAGAACTGAACCACATAAAGTCAAGGATCCTGTATTTCAGGAGTGCCAACTTTACAAAGATGAGGGAAAGATTCATGGATGTCTTGGCAGGGGGCACACGGGCTGAGTAGAGAAACAGTGGGCAAAACTGAAAGAGGCCATAAGGAAGGCCACAATTCTCTGTGTCAGGCACGTAAGCAAAACAAAGAGGAAAAAGAGACCACTATGGTTCTCAAACAAGGTGGCTGGGAAGGTAATGGCAAAAAAGTTATCATTCAGGAGGATTCAGAAGACACAGAGGAAGGAAGATAGGAAGGTGTACCTCAAGAAGCAGAGGGAGGTAGGGAAACCAATCAGGAGTGCAAAGGCACAAACTAAGGAGAAAATAGCTCAGGCAGAAAAGAAAGGGGACAAGATATATTTTTCAGGATTTCAGGTATGTATGCGATGGAAGAAAGACCATGGGAGGATTGTAAGGCTAAGGAGAGAAATGGGAGTGTGTGGAGGGGGACCAGGAAAAAGCACGCATCCTGAGCAAATACTTTTCTTCAGTGTTCAGGGAGGAAGGGGAAGGTTACGGACCACAAATAAGTGACAGGAGCAATGAAGGAATGGAGGTGGACACTAGTCCATTTACAGAGGAGACAGTCCTGAAGAAACTCACAAATCCAAAAGTGGGCAAGTCAACTGGGCTAGACGGGATACATCCAAGGATATTGAAGGAGCTCAGAAAGGTGTTGGTTGCACCTCTGACAGTCCTGTTCAACCACTCACTGGAGATGGGAATGGTCACAGAGAAATGAAGGACAGCAGATGTAGTGCTACTTCCCAAGAGTGGTAACAGGGAGGAAGATGGTAATTACAGGTCAGTCAGCTTGACCTTGGTAGTAGGGAAAATAATGGAATCACTGCTGAAGGAAAGGATTTGGGAATATCTTGAAACCAGCATATTACAGGATCTAAGGCAACATGGATTCACTGGGGGAGGTCATGTTAAAGAAATCTGATAGATTTCTTTGACTGAGTGACCAGGGAAGTAGATCAGGGTGGAGCAGTGGATGTGGCTTACATAGATTTCAGAAAGACCTTTGACACTGCTCTACATAGGAGACTCGTGAACAAGCTGGGCAGCCTAGGAATGAGTTCTAAAGTGGTAAACTGGGTAAAGAATTCATTGGGGAGCAGGCAACAGAGGGTGGTGGTAAATGGAGTTCACTCCAAGGAAGGAATGATGACCAGTGTGGTGTCACAAGGATCAGCAATGGGACTGGTACTATTTAATGCCTTTATTAGTGACATTGCAGTTGGGGCTGGAAGGAAAGGTTTGCCTTTTTGCAGATGACACTAAAATCTGCAATAGGGTAGACATCCCTGGGTGTGTGCGAAAAAAAAATGAATTGGGATCTAAGAAAGCTTGAAGAGTGGTCCATAATGTGGCAATTAATTTTCAATGCAAAGAAGTGCAAAATCATGCACTTCGGGCACAGAAACACAGGGGCGGAGTACAAGATGGGGTGAGTGGTACAGATGACAATCAAACAGGAAAGACACCTGGGCGTAATTATATCTGATGACCTAAAGGTGGCCAAGCAATGTGACAAGTCAGTGGGGAGAGCCAGTGGGATGCTACGGTGAATAAGGAGGAGTATCACCAGCAAAAAACAGAGAGGTGGTGATACCGCTCTGTAAATCATTGGTGAGACCTCATCTAGAGTACCATGTCCAGTTCTGGAGACCACATTTCTGGGACGACATAGACATAGTAGTGACAGTACAGAGGAAACCAACTAAAATGGTGCAAGGTCTGCACCAGAGACCCTATGAGGAGAGACTAAATGACCTCAATATGTACACCCTGGAAGAAAGGAGGGAAAGAGGAGATTCAGTATGATACAGACTTTCAAACTCCTCATGGGTATAAATAAGGTACAAGACTGACATTTTTTTTTCGAAAAAAAAAGATGCTCAAGAACAAGGGGGCATGCTACAAAATTGGACGGAGAAGATTCAGGGGACACGTGAGAAAGTACTTCTTCACAGAAAGAGTGAATACTGGAATATCCTCCTAGCAGAGGTGGTCAGGGCAAAAACTGTAACAGGATTCAAGACAGCGAAGGCTAGGCATAAGGGAACCTTAATGGTTAGGGAAGGGAGGTCTAAGCCAGAGATCAAGTAGGGTCTGCAATATTACAGTAGGTAGGGAAAATGGGCATACTAGATGGGCCAAGTGGTCCTTTTCTGCTGTCAGCTTCTAAATTTCTATTTTTCTCTGGGTTTTTTTTTTGCTTTTTTTTATTTATTATGCTTTTTTGTCACCGCCAGCCTGCCCAGTGCATCTGACCGGTCATGGACCCCTGCTTTCACTCCCATATTAGCCTTGACCCATCAATTCCCCTGGCTTACCCCCCTGGGCAGGGTTGTGGCATGACACCCCCGCAGTGCCGCAGATAATGGGATAGGTCAAGAGGCCAGCCTGGGAGCTGATAGAAGCCAAGTCAGCCTTCATTTAGCGCGGCTGGCAGCAACCCTTTTCCCCAGTATGCAGGAGCAGGGACATGCAATGATGTCCAACGTCCACCCTGCCCCCCTGAGCAATGTTGTTGTCAGCATGATCGGTACACCCAGCCTCCACTAGGTGTCCGTATCATGCTTAACACTCCACCCCCCCCAAGAGAAGGAGAGCAGTTATTGGACGTTCTATCCTTCTCCCTCAGCCGACCCTCTGGCTTCCCTGGTCCATTCCCAAACCCAGGTCACTGGCTTCACAGGTAGGCAACCTGTCACTATGCCAGTGGGCCGTCTTTATATTTCTCTGTTTAAAGTAGATTGTAAAATGACAGAAAGCCTCACAAGAAATCAGCAAAAACTGAAACAGCAAACCACATATGTTATCTTGTTTAGGATTCGACAGTGGTTTACAGTCATTTGGCCATATTTTCAAACATCGGTGTAAGGACTGTGGGGTCTTATCCAACCTTTGAGTTTGTGTCATATGGTACACCTATGCCATTTCTCCCAAATGCACTACATTTTCAAACGCTGTTTTTTTTTCAGCAGTTCGATGTGCTTTAAATTATGGCAGTTTGCATCAAATTCTAGGTGCGAGCAGCTTGGAACATGAATGCAAGTGGACCCAAATGTAATGACCACTAGACTAAAGAATTGTGGTCTAGCAGGATGTGTCTATGAGCATGGACTGAAAAGCCCAATAGTTTGACCCAAGTCCCCTTGTGCAAAAGGTCTAACACAAAAGGGACATACGTCAAACAAACTACTTTGAAAATCCGGTGCCTTCTGTCAGTTAAGTTGAGCAGGTGATGTCTAGGTAATAATAACATTGTGTTACTCATTATAAGCCTAAATGATTAAATTATTTTTAATGAAGGTGACACCAATTTGGAGCAAAACCTTCATATAACGTGTGGAAATGGATGTGTAAAAACTATTAAGGAATTTTGTCTGGCTGTACTTCGAGAGACTACAGCATAAACTAAGGGTTGACAGACTGCATTGGGTTTAGCTTCAAATCCCTCCCTTCAAGAAGCTGGCTTGCAGTTTTGGTTTTTCACTAGCTGAAATCATCCAAATACCACCCATATTGGCAGTTGCTGCTGCCACTGAAACCCTCCAGACTATTATATTCCCACTTTGAAGGGTTTCAGGAATAGCTAGCAATCAAGCCCAGCCTGCAAATCAGAAGCAGCAGCTGATTGGCAGAGAGAGGCTTTGGTCTTTTAAACTCCAGTGCACTCTCCTACTTCCTTCAGCATACCCTTTGTTTTCCAAGAGTCAGGGCTGCCCAAAAGTTGCCTACATTGGCAAGAGCTGCTATCACTCAACTCCAGTTGACCCATTCTTCCTCTGAGACACAACTATGCTATTACAAGGTGTTGCAGAAACATATGCCAGTAATGTCCACCTAGCCAATCAGAACTTGAAACACCAGCAATGGGGTGGAGGACAGCTGTAGATTATTTCCTCATCCCACCAAGATTTTCTAGTACAATTTGTCCTAGTGTGAATGTCAAAAAGATGTGGAGAATCTGCAGTGACACAGCAAATGAGTTAGGCTTCAGGACACGGGACTTTAACCTTTCAGCTCTACAGTATTCCTGCACCTATTGTAATGATCTACTGTTTACCATCTCAGATTTGGTTCTAATTGATATTGTAACTGTTACTGTGCATTCCATCTAGCAATTTCTACCCTGTAATTCATTGATCAGTTGCTTAATTTGCATAATTCTGCTACTTTAATACATAGTTGGAATGACTGACCAGGCATTGCCATCTCTAATGTTCTAAAGCTTCAGCCAGTTAACCCATAAACTTTTGGAAATTCCTTAAAAACTGTTTGCTGTCCTCTGTGTTTTTCTCCTGGTTGTGTGACCCTGATTTCACTTCTTACTTTCTATCTCTCTCTGCTTATTGTCTTCTGTGCTTCTGTCCATAAAGCTTTCATTCCCCTATTCATTCCTCCCTTCCTCTTCTTATCCCACATCCCTTATCCACCTCAGATACCATGCTTTTTCCCTTAGTTTTTGGACCACAGGTCCCCCTCTCTGGGAAACTTCCTTTGACTTTCTTCATACCTGGCCTCTACCTCGGCCCCCCTGCCCCCCACTGCTAAGTCCTAGACAATTAGCTGCAGTTTGCTTTCTGTCTTATCACTTTATTAACAATTCCTTATGAACCTGGCCCAGTGGAGGAGCAGTTGAGTTTCCACCCTCCACGCTGGTGACCCAGGTTCAGGAACAAACATGGGTCGATTGGTGGGCCGGCTGTGTGAGGGAAGACTGAGTACCCGATGGCAGTCCTCCTTCCTCAGGGTGGAGGAATAAATGGCCAATAGGGCTGGCCACCCACCCACAAGGTTCAGTGTAAAGTGGTGGATAACTGTTTTTGATAAGGTCAGTGACAGGGTTGGGAGGTGCTGATGTGGAGAACCAAAAAGTGATAAACAGAAGACTAATAAAAAAAAGAATTCCTTAGGATATTCCTTTCTGCTCACCCTCCTCAAGCACCTTTTGTATCCCATCCCTGTCACAAGAAGCCTAGCTCTTTATATTTCATTCTCATCCCCCTTCAGAACATCTGCTAGCGAGTGATATTGAGCACATGCAAGTTCTTTTTTCTGTATAATTCCAGTCTTTTCCTCCCTAGATCCTGAATGTGATCCATTTTAACAAACTGAAGCTTCTCCCAACATTGGATCTGCTTAGGCTCTGGACCAATCAAACCAAACCAAACATTTCATAGTCATATTCTCAACACCCTGGCTTTCTCCAACATTTAATAACAGCCATAGCTTATGGTCAAGTTACAGAAAAGTATGTGATATCCAAAGGATGGCGGACAAGGGTGAGGTAGTACTGGTTGGAGACTTCAATATTCCAGACGTGGACTGGAGCATCCCAGCAGCAGCATCAACTAGGAGCAGATTTAGCCTGGACTCCCTTCAGGGTGCCTTCCTCAAGCAACTGGTCATAGAACCAACTTGGCAGAAGGCAATACTGGACCTTGTGCTCACAAACAGGGACAATGTGATGGGAGTAACAGTGGGGGAGCACCTGGGGAACAGTGACCACCAGTCATTGTGGTTTGAAATCACAGAAAGAGCAGAACCAAACCACACAAAAACATGTATCCTGGATTTTAGGGGGGTAGACATTGAGAAAATGGGGAGATACTTGAAAGAGGCATTAAGGGGAATGGGACAGGAATCAGGGGTTGAGGAACAGTGGGCAGTATTTAAAATGGGGATTACAAGAACAACAGAATTATGCATTAAGCAGGTTAACAAGAGGAAATGGAAGAGGAGACCATTATGGTTTTCCAAAGAGGTAGCAAAGAAAGTGAAAGCCAAAAAGATTGCATTCAGGCAATACAAAAAGACACAGGCAGCAGGGGATAAGGAGAAGTACCAGGAGAAGCAAAGGGAGGCAGGGAGGTCAGTAAGGGAAACCAAAGATCAGACAGAAGAACACATTGCAAAATCAGTGGGTAGCAGGGACAAAACCTTTTACAGGTACATAAGTGAAAAAACAAATACAGAGGGAGGGATAGTGAGACTGAAGGGGGAGGATGGGGGCCGCATGGAGGATGACAACAGTAAAGCTGACATATTGAACAGGTATTTCTGCTCAGTCTTTACTGAGGAAGAGGAGGGTAATGGGTCTGAAGGGAGTACAAGGGTTGAGAATGGTGCAGAAATGGACACAAGTCCCTTTACACTAGAAAGGGTCCTGAAGGAACTGAAAGTAATAAGAGTTGATAAAGCAATGGGGCCAGATGGGGTGCACCCCAGGGTCCTCAAAAAAATAAAGAGAGGTGGTGGCTGAACCTCTGGCTATCCTGTTTAGCCAATCACTGGAAACAGGGGTGGTACCCAAAGACTGGAGGACAGCAGATGTAGTCCCCTTATACAAAAGTTGGAACAAAGAGGAAGCAGGGAACTACAGACCAGTCAACCTCACCTTGGTAGTGGGGAAGATCATGGAAGCACTACTGAAGGAGAGATTGGTGGAACATCTGGTTGTCAATGGACTACAGGACCCAAGGCAGCATGGTTTCACCAGGGGGAGGTCATGTCAGACCAACCTCATTGAATTTTTTGACTGGGTGACTAGGGAGGTGGATCAGGGGAGGGCAGTGGACATGGCCTATCTGGACTTCAGCAAGGCCTTTGACACTGTGCCACATAGAAGACTATTACACAAACTGGGGAATATGGGTGTGGGCAGGACAGTAGTGTGGTGGGTAGGTAACTGGCTGGGTGGCAGGACACAGAGGGTGGTGGTAAATGGCTGTCACTCCACAGAGGGAAGAGTGACCAGTGGGGTACCACAGGGATCAGTGCTGGGACCGGTGCTATTCAACATCTTCATAAATGACATTGCACAGGACCTAGAAGGCAGAATTTCACTGTTTGCTGATGACACAAAGCTCTGTAACAGAGTAGACACACCAGAGGGTGTAGAGAGAATGAGAAGGGACCTGCAGAAACTTGAAGAATGGTCAGGGGTTTGGCAGTTGAAATTCAATGCAAAGAAGTGCAAAATAATGTATATGGGGCACAAAAACCCTGGCACAATATATCAGTTGAGGGGTGAGGATATAGCATGCACCAAGCAGGAAAGGGATCTTGGGGTTATCATCTCTGATGACCTCAAGGTAGGGAAACAGTGTGACAAGGCAGCCGGTAAAGCAAATAGGATGCTGGGATGTATAGGCAGGGGCATCACCAGCAGGAAAAGGGAGGTCATAATTCCGCTATACAAGACTCTAGTGAGGCCCCACCTGGAGTACAGTGTACAGTTCTTGAGACCATACCTACGTAAGGACATAGACAAGGTAGAGAAGGTTCAGAGGAGGGCAACAAAGATGGTGCATGGATTGCATTACAAGTCCTATGAAGACAGGTTGAAGGAACTGAACATGTACTCCCTGGAGGAGAGGAGGGAGAGAGGGGATATGATAGAGACATATAAGTATCTTACAGGGAGGAACAGGGTGCAGGAATACACTATATTTAAGCAAAAAAGATGTTCCAGGATTAGAGGGCATGGGATGAGGTTGGATGGAGGACGATTCAGAGGAAACATGAGGAAGAATTTCTTCACAGAATGGGTGGTGGACAAGTGGAACATCCTGCCAGAGGAAGTGGTGGGGACTGAAACAATCACAGGATTTAAGAATGCACGGGATAGACATAAAGGAATTCTGGAGGACAGGAGTAAGAGGCAACAGACTTCAAGGAAATCATAAACTGAACTTATAAGCTCAAATGGGAAGACTGGGTAGGCCATAGGCCCTTATCTGCCGACACTGTCTATGTCTCTATGTTTCTATGATACCAAATGGGTAGCGTTACTTACAGCTAGTTGAACCTCCACAATTTCATCCTTAAAAACATCAACATTTTAACTAGGCAAAGTTCGCTATAGTCAACATCAAGTTTAAGTTTACAAGACCAATTTGCAGGACAAACAAAAAAAGAAATCAATTAATCCATAAATCAATAAATAAATGACCTAGCCCTCAGTAGGAGGCTAGGGTTACTACCTTAGCCACACCTTCCCCAGCTCCATTTTTGTCCCATCATTCTTCCCCTTTTCTAGTTTGACACTCATATACAGTTTTAAAAAAACAGGTTCTGCTCAGAGCCGATACAGCTGCGCAGAGCTTTTATGACAGCCACCAGAGTATGCCATGCACAAGATGGCAGTGATGACACAACTGATCATGTGCAATACTCACGAATGTGCAGTCTGACTCTACTGCTCTTTTGTGCATGGTGCCCAGCATTTCTGCAGTTGCAGAAGAAAAAAAAGTGCCTCATGTAATGGGGGTGATTATGCAGCCAGCAGAGGGGAAGGACTGCATAAAAACAGCTGCTGGAAACTGTGCCAAAGCGCTGAGGAAGCACACTGGACAGCAGTTTGGTCACATGCTTCCCCAGTGCTCATCTGAGATGCTGATGATGGTGATGGCATAATTCCAGTGGAGATCCACCCACACAGCCGTAAAAACTGCTAGCTTCTAGCACTATGCCAGGAGTTAACAATATCTTCTAAACAAATCCTCCTTTTGAGCTCCCACCACCACAATATTGCATAGTAATGCTCCCCTTCTGTTATTCTTTGATGGGGGACAATGTTAGTAAAATACCGGGTAAGGTCAGTATGCTCCACCCTGTCCTGTTCTCCCATACAGTAAATGTCCAGCTTATCTACATGGCTCCTGTCATTGTCAACTAACTGCACCTCCACAAAAACTTCCCCAAGGCTCCAGCATACCATCATTAGGTTGACTAGTCCTTCCTCTGGACTCCTGATCAAGATTTGGTGCGGGGGTAATAGTAGTCACACAAAAGGCTAGCTCATTCTACCTTTGTCTAACCCTATCACTGGCTGGTCCAGATGTGGCTCAGTCTCTTGTCTCCCATTCATACAGTGTGAGTGTACTCAGAGAGAGGAGGCAGAGTATTAGGCAACACTGATGCTGTTAGGCAGGTTGACTAATCAGTCAACCATTGATCATCAGTGACACTGAACACTTGTTTCCCCCTCTGCAGTCTCAGGATTACTCTTGTATACCAGTCACCAAAGTTGGCCAGCATTTTGAAGGACTGCTGGTTTTTCCTGTGTTACACTAATCCAGCGTGTGACTGCTATATTGTACTTGGTAACTCTGAATGACAAAATAAAAGTGTGAGTTTAGAGGTGACATGGTAGTCTAAATGACCAGTGATGAAGGAACTAGTGCTGTGTAATCTTTGGAGTCTTATACCACATAAGAGTGGCCTTTCATATTCTGTCACCTTATGGACTTCCATCCTTTTTGAGGTACCGACTAGGTACGGGTACATTCTTGAGGAGGATTCTGTCACCTAAAGGTACTGCAGGACCAAAAGCCCATCTGCAAGGCAGCTCTGTAGCTGTGAGGAGCTTACACTCTACACTGACCTGAGCTTTGTGTTGCTTGAACAGGATGAAATTGCTCAGCTGCACATTGGAAAGTTATCATTCTGATGTCAGCCCAGAGAGTGGATTGGGGGTACATACCCCAACTGCCCCACAGGCTAGAGCGACCTCCCTACCTGGCAACCAGAGGACCCTGTCGATAGGTTTAACGGAGCGGCAGATTTCATTTGCAGGTGACAATAAACCATCTTGTGTGACTTCACCGATGCAGACTAAGCAATACTCCATTGAATCTTTGAGGATGATGTTTGATAAGCTGTTGGAATGGATGGAGAGATATGACCACCGCTTTGAGCTCTGACAAAAAAGACTGAGTTCCTGCAAGTAGAACTTAAAGAAGTTCAGGAAAAGGCTGCTGTTACAGACAGAACTATCACAGAGCATGATACAAAATTGTCACAGATGGAGGCTAACCTACAGGCAACTACCGCTATGCTAAATGGGGTTGTGAAAGAAAATTATAATATTTCAAGAAAATTAGAGCAAAACAAGAATCAACTTAGGTATAGGAAATTTCAAGTTTTGGGCATACCAGATGCTATGGACTCCAAATTTGAAAACACCCATGATTTAGTTAAGGACATTTTAGTCACCACTTTTGATCTCCCACTGGATAACCCCCCATTGTTGTTGGCCAAAGCCTTTAGGGTTCCAAAAATGAAAGATAATTCTAAGGCACCAGTAAGATCCACCATAATGGCTACTCTTGCATTTAACTCAGATCATGATTTTATATTCAAGTTGGCAAGACAGAAGGGAACTTTAACGTACAAAGGCTGTCGTTATTATATTTTTCCTGATTTCAGTTTTCAAACTCAGCAAGGTTGCAGGAAATTCCTTATGTATCACCAATTCTCCCTTCTTCCACCAGCAAAGTGAAAGTTGTTAAGGACAATAAAGTTTATATTTGTTTTTTGAGATAGACCAATTAGTTATTTTTTTGAGATCCCAATATTCTTCTAGATCAGAGCAGGACTTCTCTATTTCACCGATTATGTCAGAAAAAGAAATGATGGACATGTAGCTCAATTGAGTTAACCTGTAATAGTTTGTTTTAGATTTGTTTCAGATTTAGGTCTTCCCTTTTAGTAATATATCATATAAAGGGTTCTCTGGTAATCGAGTGGGGAGATTAATGTTTAAAAATTATAATGAACTGATACATAGCAAAATGCAGCACTGAATTGGATATTTTTCTCCCCCCTCCCCCGTATGCTATGGTCTAGTACTACTCTGAATGTTTTTAACAAAATGGAGCATGGTTTATTTTCTTTTAACATATGTAAACCTATTTAACTAATGGAATAAAAAGCTATATTATAAAAAGGTACCTTAGGAATATCCCCCCATGAAATGAGGTGAGCTGGTGAAGGAGGGGGGAAGGTTGGTGACAACAAAAAAAAAAACTGCATCCAGAGTATGCATCCAGATGTGCAAAAACAGTACTCAGTAAGGGGGCATGGAGAAGTCACATGTGGCCCCATGGAACTCAATGCACAGCCTTGTGATTCACTGATTCAATGTGTGACTGCCCTATTGTACATATATAACTCAGATTGAATGTAGGTATGAGCTTAGAGTTAACATGGTAGAGTGAATGCCTAGTACTGGTGTAAATTTAGTAATGTGTAATTTTTGAAGTGCTTATTCAATGTATGCATGGCCTGTCACAATCACAATCTGCTTAGAAAGTACCACCCTTTTGTGGTAACAAGTGGGCACAAGAACCCTATTGAGAAGGGTTCCAACCCTAGAGGTGGTGCAGTTTAGAAGGTCACTAGCCTAAGGGATCTTTACAGAAGATGACCAAAAAGGACAAAGCTGAAAATGAAAGTATAACTGTCAGAACATGGGACTCCTGATGAGAAAAGAGGGAAAGGTAACTGACTGAGTGAATGAAGAAGAAAAGTGAAATAATAAAGTGAGCATCCATTATCATCCGGACCGAACTCACTGCGGAATATACTATAATTATAAACTGAGGAATATTATGTTGTGACTTTTGGCATTAAAGAGAGGAAAGACCTCTAGTGAAGGAAACCTCTGGGGATCCAAGGCCAAAGGTCACCACCATACAGGCAGTCTGGAAATGATTTAATTGCATTACAGTGGCTTAGTATATAACATAAGTATGGAGAAGTAAAGTGAAGGCTTGAATACTAGTTGTAATTTGGAATTGCATTAGAATGGTATTGGTACAAGTGATAGAGTTGTTGAGGAAGCTATTGAACTCTCACTACAGTCCTCTAACAAGATGATCGACCTCAAAGGTGACACAGACTTGCAGTTTTATGGCTATAGGCCTCTGAGTTGAATAGGACTCCACCCTTAGAGCACTGAAAAGTCAAATGTCCACTGAAACAGGACACAGACAATGCTATAATGAGGATGCAAGGTATCATTCCAATGAGAAAACATGAATCTAAGTGAGTGTCATGGAACTGCAGATTTACAACCAAAGGATCAATTAGGTAAGTGACCCCACCCCTGATGACATGACTGAGAGAGAGACTGAGGCTACAGGACCCAGGGTGAAGGCAGGAGACATAGAAGCAAAACAGAGGCCAAGATACAGAACCAGTCCTCGAGCCATAAAGTCAGTGAGCAGTCTAAGCAACAGCAAAGTGTCCCAGCATAGAGCAGGCTCTGGAAGAGCCAGGCAGCAGAAAGCAATGGAATGCTGGAACCCCATGAGGCAGCTGGAGGAATGAGAATGACATTCAGGGCCAGTGAGAGAAGCAGAAGTTGTGGTCTTAGTTTGCAGCTTGGAATGATACCAAAGAAAGAAGCCCTGCATGGACAATAGAGCAAGTCAGGAAGAGCTGGGAGCAGTTTAGGTGGACACATCATGTAAATCCAAAAGAAGAAGCCATAGTGCCAGCAAAAGACTGACAAAGCAGCAGAGGTCAGAGGAAAGCAGCAGTGACCCTGAACAGCAAGTGCATGGCAGAGTTTACAGTGCAAAGAGACAGCCAAGGGAGGGCAGGCAGTGCCAAATACCTGAGTCAGGTAGACAAGCCCAGCAGGAATGAAAGAGGCAGGTGGAAAGGGAAGCTGCATCCATGTCAAGAAAACATATATCTAGAGGACACTTGTAGCTACACACAAATAGTACTCCATAGGTGGTATGCTGTAGTCACCTGCTTCTCCACTGAAGTCCCAGCACAGCCTTGTGAATAGAATGATTCAGTATATTAAAATTAATTTGTATTTTGATTACAATATCTGGTGTAAGGATAAGGTTGATTATTTTTCAATCCTACTTCACAAGTTCACCGAGTTAATGTGGCTGTCTAAGTATATTACAATATTCACAACTGAATACTCACAAGCAGATCAGCTCAGTCCAGGATTTTGAAATAAAACACTAGAGTAGTGCTGTTGGATAAATGCTGAACTTTATTCAGGTGAATGGTTACAGCTCCCCCTCCACCTTGGCTAAATGTTTTTGCACCAACTATAGCGCTTCCTCAAGACCTGAGTCATTACTGCTTTTAACTGAATAACACTCAGCATTTATTGTACAGCACAAGTGACCTGTTTTATTTTGAAATCCTGGACTGAGAGCTGGCCTGCGTCTGAGTACTCAGTACAGTATTTTTGCTTGGGCACCAGTTTTACAATCATAGCCACCCTTTGCTGGGAAAAGAAATATTAACAATTGTTTGACACTGGCCATATGCTGAGTCTGGTCATCTGATTTAGTATAGATTACAGAGAAAGAAATTGTTAACACTGTTTCATCTTCTTGATCCTCAAGGTTTCAAGTAGCTGGTGATAGACACTATTAGCATCTGCTGGTTGGAAGGAAATTGATGGTACAATGATTTTTGTAATGCAACTCTGCTTGTACCAATCCATATATGTACTGTATCTGTATCATACAGATCACCATTGTTTAATGATACTCTTAGGATGTTCAACTCAAGAAGATGGAGTTTTAAGCAAATCTACTATCAACATGTCTTCAATGGAGGGGTCTCCATCCCTTGACAAAGCAGCAGAAGCATACAGAACATTGGGATGCCTTCTGGCTAAGCCAGTTATTTGCTTTTTTGAACTAAACTGTGCTTTATTTATGCCTATTTTAATGAAATTAAAAAAACACCTCTATACAGCATTGATTTTCACTAAGTGGAGTTTATTTGTCCCACCATCAGAGTTTGAGCGCTGTACTTATCTTCAGCTACAAAATTGTCTGTTTGCACATATTACCCAGGGCAAAGCAGCAGCGTTTTATGTTTGCTCACATCTACAATTGAACAGACTTGATAATGAAGCTGTTATTTCTCATTGTTAGTGGCAATCTTTGAGTTAATTGCTTCTGGGGAGGCAATATTTTATACCCTGACTGTTAATCTCATAGAATAGAAGAACTGTATCAGTAGCAAAGTATGAATACATTATTTTTTTGTCTATATACTGTATCTTTTCCTCCTTTCATTTCAGGTGGCTTTAGCACTGTCCCTGCCTCCCCCAACTGGATAACATCTCTTTCTACTGACCCTTCAACAAATCCCCCTACAGACTTCACCCCATTTCAGGTCTAGGAAGGGGAGTGTCATTCTTCCCACTGGAGACAGAATCCTGGAGTGGGTCAGAAGTCCAATTGATGGTGTGAATTGGAGACAATTAGGGCTTCATTGTGCCTGCATTACTTTTCCATTTTCTCCCAAGCTTTGTTGATGTAAAGAGGACATCAGTACATGTCATGTAGAGCCACACATGTACTGTGTCAAACCATAGTTCTGCTCTACTTGCTACTCCCACTTGCACTGCCACCAGGCCTCCACCTAGTTACAGTCAACAGTGCAGTGACAGGCCTCTCCTCCCCATTACAGGAGAGCTTTCAGCAACCCCTAAGCATCCGAGTCCGCTCCCAAACCCAGGTCGGCAGTGTGTTGTAGGGTAACATTACTGCCGAATTTCTGGGCTAGATACATGAATGCATTTTAATGGTATTGACCGGCAAGATCCAGGAAATTCAAGATGGTATGGATTACAAAACTCATAGATTACCTAAGGGCTTAAGCTCTTAGATGGTTGAAAAAAGAAGTCTTTTTACTGTATATTATAAACATTTTAAGTCAATCTCCAAGTCACAGCTTCTGGGTTCAGCAAATTGCATCACTTGTATAAGATTGCAAATCCATGTTCTTCCTTTTTCATTATGGAAATGAAGAAGTTTATAGGTCTTGTTTTCATGATATAGTCAGTATGTCACTTAGGGAGGGTGTGGGTCCACCCAGCCTAAAGCAAGAATTAGTCCAAGCAGTTCTGGAAAGGCTTTCCTTTAATCTGATTTGCCTGCAAGCTGTTGTTGAGTCTTTAATACAGAATTTCTTTTCTTTTAAATGTGTTGAGAAGGTTGTAAAATCGCAATTGCTGGAACCTGTGTTGTGTAAAAATAACACAGGATACAAATGTTATATTAACAATATAGAAATAATTACCATCACTGATGAAAAAGACCTGGATATTACAATCTCAAATAACCTCAATTCTTCTGTCCTTTGCAAAAAATAAAGCAGCAAAAAGCAATACAATAATAAGGTGCATCAAACAATATTTCACCTCTAGGAATGAAAAGGCTATCTTAACTGCTATTTAGCAACCTAATAAGGCTACATCTGAATTATACTTCATCTGCCAGGAACTCCTATTTATCCAGAGACAGACTTATAATAAAAAAAGGTAGAGCAAAGAGCCTCTAAATGATTTTTGACTATAAAATATATCTCCTATAAAGAACATCTCAACAAGTTGGGCTTGATGTCACTTGAAAATCCTAGAAAAAAAGGTGATTTACCTTTTACATACAACTTCATGAACAATGAAACATTAAAAATTAATATTGGTTGTGAAATTAATCAATTTGGAGCCTCTATAAGGCATAACAAACAGGTAAGAATGAATGAGAAATATAAATGCAAGGCAAGAAAATTATTTTTTGCAAGTCATATTATTAATAACTGGGATAATTTCCAACAGGATGTTACAGATATTAAAATTAAAAATAACTTAAAAATCAATATTGATAATTTGATCCCTGCTGGTGGGGAATTATAGTATTACACTTGAACTGGCAGTCTTGAATGACCATCACCGGTCTTCTTCTGCCTTTACAGCCTAAGTAACCCACTGTAAAAGCTCAGTCATTATACCTGTAATTAGGGCAGCGCAAATACCTTTTCCTGAATATTCGACTGAATATTCATTATTCGGTGACAAAATATTCGGCATTTGTTATTCAGTATTTGTGCTGGGGAAGGGGGTATTTAAAAATAGAAAAAAAAGCATTTTCTGGCTCCCCCCCTCCTAGCCAGCATTAAAATAAATCTACACATACCTGTTGTCTAGTGGTCCCACACCCTTGGCCAATCACTGGCCTAATGTGAAGAATACCCCACCCCCAGTTGAAATTCATAACGTTGTCCCTGTCTAGAAATTTAATTAAAAACTGGATACATGTCCCTGGGGTCTAGTGTTCCCCCGCCAGCTGATCACTGACCCAACATGATCAATCACCACCCTCAAGATTCACATCCCATCCTGTGCTTCTACTGTCCACACTCTACTCCATGCAATCAATCATTTAATTAAAAAAAAAATCCCTGCTGTCCAGTGGACCACCCCACCCCACCACCCTGTCAGGTAGTGACCCCACCTCACTCCTTCCACCCATGACTCCAGTGGGCCACTGCAACAGTCCTCCACTCACCTCCATGACCAGCAGCCCCACTGAGTGCTTGTAATGAATGAGCCCCATCACTGAGTGCTTTCATGAATTAGTGCATGCTTGTACAATTTATTGTCACTGTAAAGGACCTGAGGGTGAAAATTCACCTTTTTGTGGTCCTTTGCCCGCCCCCCCAAAATAATTCTGACTTGAAGTTAATTATATGAAGAATGGGATGGGTGCAGGAGGTGCAGCCCCCTGAGAAAAAAACACACAATGTCTGATAGGCAAAATTTCACCTGTCGACATCAACACATTCACTGTGCCACATGTCAACAATTTCCTTGTTGATGTGGCTTGGTGGAACCGGCTGGAAGTGAGCTACATGTGCATTGCATGAGAGCTGATGATTGGTTGAAATTCAGTTTGTAGTTTGAGCATTTTGAATTGCCACTGCATTGCCGGCATAAAAAAAGCAATGCCAGAGCAGTGAGCTGGAGGAACAGTTTAATGTGATTTGTACTACATGTTATATGTAAGATTGAGAAAATTAGTGACTATAAGGTTACTAGTCCGAGAGTGACACTAGAGAGTCCAACATGGAAAAATGTCAAATTCTGTTAGCACACCATTGGAGATGGTCTCCTCTCTCAGGCTTCTTAGGCACTGTCAGAATTCCACCCTTCTGGTTGTCAAGCTATATTATCATTGGATGGTAATAGTTGTGTTTATTTTTCAGCAGGTTGAATTTCTTGCACCTACTGTTTGTAGCAGGATATTGCAAAACACTGACCTTTTCACAGCATCATTTCCCTAATGTACAGGGAGTGGGTGCTTTCAGTAACTTGATGAGTGTTTTTGCATAAAGTACCTGTAGGTTACGGAGTGCAGATGAATACATTCTTAAAGGGACACTGTCAACCCATTTTGCATCATATTATTTCTAGGTGAAAGCTTACATTTTTTGATTGCTTACCTTCACTAAAATTCATTGATGTTGCTGGTTGTTTTATTTGCATTCTTTCTAAGTAGAACTTTAATGCACAGTAATGGTGTAGTTATGCCCTGTCTTGTTTTGTTTCAAATCTTGAATACACTCTTATTTCATACTTCATGTACATTAGAAATATCTCTGAACAGTGCACTCATTCCTGATGTAATAGTCTCCTCTCCTACTGCATCATGAGTGGCTTGAGAGTGTTGGAAGTGTTCCTATATCTAGAAAAGATGCAAAGAGAGTTCATCAAGAAATGTAAACAAACACAGTTTGGTGTGGTAACACAAATATGGCGAGAAGACTTTTTTCACTTTTAAAAGGGAATCAGAATCAAACTACCAGCTACATCAGCTGCCCCTACAGAATGTCAACAATCATTAAATGTGTTTTTTAAACTAGGGACACTTTGAGGCCCAAAGGGGTAGACAGTGTCCCTTTAAAGTACCGCCTGCATATTTTTACAGAACAAGTAACTCTTTTGGTACCCCTACACATCCTCATCTGTGGGTTGTATCCCTCTGACCCTGTTTTATACCAGTGTGCATCTTGATCTGGAGAACTAAAAAATGGATAAGGATTATCTCAATGTGACATTGCCTTCTGTCAGGAGATGCATTTGCTTTCTGCCAAAACTCAAAAATTAGAAAGGGACTGGGTGGGTCAGGTAATTGGAAATTCTTACACATCAAAGTCCAGAGGGGCAGATGTTCTCAAACATAAAAGACTCTTTGTGAAATATTAGCTTCAGCTTACAGAAAAAAGAGTGGTGGTGTGAGCTTGCCAGCATTATTGTCAATGCACAAACAAAGGTGGCATGTAACATTTATGCACCAAATGAGGATTCATAAAACTTCTTCCCAGAGGTAGCATAGACCTGTCAAACATGCACAAACCAGGAGACAAAATCATTATAAAAGGGAATTTTAGTGAAGTTTGGAACCATCCCTTAGACAAAATCAGGGGTAGCAATATCACTCCCACTAATGACAGGCACACTCCCCATCAGTTAGCTCAGGAATTTAATCTAACTACCATTGGAGAGCTCTGCATCCCCCTGCAATAGATTTTTCTTATCATGCCCAATGCCATAACATGAGAAGTCACCTTAACTTCTTTTTGATAGACTCTCAACTGTTACATGAGGTCCAAAGTTCTGATATCAGTCCAGTTATTATCTCAGACCATGCCTGTGCTTCACTAACTGCGGCTCTCAGACTGTCTCCTCTATCATCAGTAAGGATGTAAGTTTGTCATGGATGAGGTTTTAATGACTCATTGTTTGTTCATGAAATCATTAGTAAACAGTAATAAATGTTGTGGCACTGTCATCATTGCTACATTCTGATGACACTAGTGAAAGTTATGGAAGTCCTGAATAAAGATCAAACATCACAGAATCAATGACGTATATGACTGTCATGACAAACGTACATCCCTAATCATTAGCAAAGTGCACTGATTTAACACTTTACTGTTGTAGGACCATCAGTACCATAACTGGTTAGAGAAGGAAACAGATAATATATTTTTTCCATAACTGACACCTCAGAGGTCTCAAAGGCTATGCTATGGGATGCTTTTAAAGCTTACATAAGGGTAAAGAAAACAGTTATTTGACACTTGCCAAAAATAGTGATAGCTAACTCAGTTGGAAAGCTTCCTCAAAACTCTAGAGGAAAGTTAAAATTAATCTAAAAGCTCCTCCTTCTCTACACTCTAAATGGGAAATAACCCAGTTAAAATACTAAATTAATGAGATCACCTTTCCAGCAACACAGAAGGCAGTCTTCCATACCTCACATAGGTATTTGGAATCAGAGAAGACAAGTAACTATTAGGCTATAGGGTTAAAGTACAGCAGGCAGCAAAACTCATAGCTGACATCAACATGGAAATGGGAAAAAACAGTACTGACAGAGAGAAGATAAATGCAGCTATCAGATACTTTTATTCAAAATTGTACACACCCCTTCTAGGGAATAATTCCCCCTCCTTGACATCATTTGTAAATACAACCACCCTATCAGACATTAATGACACACAAAAACTGTTTTCACCCTCGAGGAAATTAGGATAGCCACTAAAGCTGTCCCAAAGGGGAAGATCCCAAGTCCAGATGTTTGCCAGCAGAGTTCTAGCAAGTGTTATTGGATAAATTCTATAACCGCTTGCTGGAAACCTATCAGCACACTAGTTCACAAAGATGGCTCCCACACTCAATGGCACAAACACTCATAACTCTATTGCCAAAGCTAGGTAAGGATCGCCAACAAGTTTCAAACTGCAACCCAATCTCCCTGCACAGTGTGGGCACCATGATCTTAGCCAAAGTAGTGGCATTATGCCTGCAGTACCTGATTTATCTGATCACAGAGAAGCACCAAACAGGCTTCCAAAAGTGTTGGATGACATGGATAACCTAATACCATTGGTGAACATCATCTGAGCAGCCTACAGACATTCGCATAAGTATTGACAGTGAGAAGATCTTTGATTAGGTTGAACTGGCAATGTCTGCTATGTGCATTAGCCTAGCCTTTACAAACTGGGTGAGACTGTTATACTCTAAGCTCATGGCAAGTATCTTAACAAATGGCCTCATTTCCAATCCATTCCTTTAGCAAGGGGAACAAAACAAGGGTGTCCCTTATCACCCCTGCTGTATTTGATTTCCATATGGGTATAGAGGGTGTTCAGATAAGAATGGTTCAGAAAAACACCCTAGAATATGTGCACAATGGCAGCACTATGGCTGTGGTGTTGCTCTGCTCTGTTACCTGCAGCAGGTCATTTGTTTTTCCATTCCCAAACACTAAAAGGCTTCTGGTTGAGTTTTGATGAAAGAAACTTACATCATTTTATTGCTCTAAACATTGAGATGTATACTACTACTTGTATTTTGCAGTGGCAAAGCGACTTTCATCCCCCAGGTGGTTTTGCCAGCTTAGCATTTGGCATCTCTGGTTCATCATGAGGCAGTTAGCATCCTGTCTTATGGGTTTGAGGAACCATGTATTCAATATATCCTGCAGCCTTGATGGATATTTCAGTGTGCCCTTTTGGTAAATATGGATTTGGGACGTCCGAGAAGTGAGGAAATCTGCTTGGAACTCGATAGCACTTTTGGTGCTGACATGCTTGTTATGCCTATGCAAAGGTATGCTAATGTTGCCTTGGGGGATACCAGATTCTGTCTCCCTATGTGACCCCAAAGTTACTGCACTCAGTGGAGCGACTTTGTGTTGGTTCTACAGGTGTGCCTGTTTCTGGAGTTGCTGAAGGAAGGCTGGTGGAGGTGCAACTGGTATGCTCAAAATCAGCATGGAGGGTGCCTGCTCTAGAGAATCCATTGAGGAGACCAATTAGAGGTGTGCAACACTTGTTTGCTTCAGAAATGCTTGTGGTTTGGACAGATTCTATGGACCCTGAGGCCTGAAGCATGCAAATAAGTTGAATATGTTTTAGCTCTTTTTAGAATCTGTCATTCTATGACTAATGGAAAGCTGTGAGGAAATATACAAGTGATTATTTACTTTAAAATTGAATTATATATTGCTACCAAAGGACATCTAGACTGAGCCAACCACTATATTTTCTAACTTCCCAAAGTCAAAATATTTGCTTAACTGAGAGACATTTGGATGCTTTTGCCATTGGTATATATGAACTTTGGGTGTAAGTTAAACTGCTGTTGAAGTCTTTATTCTGACTTATATGTCTTGATTACTTAAAACCTTTTGGTCACAGCAGGTGCTTTTTGGATGATTGTGGGTCAGCCCTCTGCTGGTTTCTGAAAGGAGGTTCTTCCAAGCGAAGACAGAAGATATCCAAGTGCAATATGATGTGATGTGATAGTTTATTTTTTACTGATGTGACTCTAAACTCATGCCAACACTTCCCAGGTGTTCTGCAGTGTAGGCTTCTAATGCACACTAGATACAGTACCTGATAAAACAGGCCAACTGGACAAAATCAAAACTCTACAGAACCAACTGCTGCAAGGAATATTTCTTATCTGGTCCTTATAAAATGCTTTAATATGGACTCAAGTTAAAAAAAAAACAACTTGTGTTATAATATTATGCTACTGCATATCATCTGAGTAAAATCCAGATTTTTGGTACACAAGCTCTGAGCTCAGAGCAGGTAGGGGGGTTTTGGACTTCCATGGCTTTGAGCCTGCTAACAATCCAATAGGATTATACAGAGGATAGAATGGCTCCTCTTACAGCATTATAACTCCTCCCTTTGGTCGTCTTTGGAATGTAAATGTCATGTGCCCTTTCCATGGAGCCCTTGCAGTCACATCAGTAATAATGTGTCCCAGCAGTTATTTTCTATAATCCACTATGAACAGGAGAACTGGAGAACCCTGACCAACACATGTGGCTGGCAGTTGAACCACTTGGGAGCATAGGAGCTGATCTGGGATAAGGGTCACTGGAAAACTACAGAACATTTTGCCACACAATGGTGAGGCTTTTTGCAGAAATTGTAGGGAAATTGAAGGGATTCACTCTACTGTACACCCCCACTGCTCCCTAATAAATATTTTACAATATATGGGAGCCCTCAATTCTACATGGATTTTAGAAGCTTCTGAAATCTTGTTCTAGGACAGTTCAAAGGTCAAAAAAGTTGCTGTACTGTCATTCTAATGTCACATCGATAGTACAACAACTTTTCAGCCTTGATCTGTCAGCTGATTGGGTCATACAGCGCAGCTGTAAAGGAAAAAAAATACACAAAATTGACGGTGTCATTTGCCGAATGCCGAGAAGTGGACCCACCAAGGTTTGGACACGAAGAGCCACAAACGGCTCCATGTCAAAAAAATGGATTACTTTTTTTTCATTATTTCAAAGATAAACAGTGGCCACAGATGGTGATAACTGCCACTCAGCAAGTTCTCTGTACCAACACGGGCCACGTCACATGGACAAGTTGAAGCAAGATGGGGCAGGAACACGTTTCATTGAAGGTAACAACTAAGTTAAAAAAACACACACACAAAAAAAAAAAATTGAGGGCCCAAACAAGAATCAAGGGCTCCCATATACTATATAAAACAGTGGATGGGAGACCATCCACAACTAAGGCTGAGTTTCCATCTCAGGAGTCGTGACATCATAGAGACTTCTCGAGCTTTGCTCTCGAGGTCTCTATGATGTCATCAAATCCTTTGATAGAAACATAGCCTTGTTGTGGATGAGTAGCCATCCACTGTTCTATAACAATAATACCCAACAGCGTGTTATGGTATTGTGCAATACTGGACCACCCAGGGGCGTAATGAGGCCTGACGCCGCAGGCGGAGGGCCTTATAGCCTCTGGAAGGTCTAGTATTGCACAATACCGCCCACCCTGGAGGGTATTATTGCTCTTAGAAAATGGGCAGCTGTATTTTATATGTTTGGGAAAATAATTTTATGTTTAAATGTTAGAACACATATTTGTTTGAGATTTTTGTAATAAAATAGTTCCTCCACCTGCTTTTGAATGCTATTTTTGTTCTTAAACCTGGAGGCTTCTGTGCTTCTGAAGCCTCCAAAATGTTACATTTTTGAGCTGGTTTTCATGGTTGCCTGTACCCTCCTTCACACACACGCACTCACTGGGCTCAAGTGTTAAAGCCTTTTTTTAACTGTTAAGGATTGAATTTTGTTAATGTTTTTATTGTCCCCCTCTTCCAGCAACTGCCCCGTGAAGTGTGAAGTGCCTGTGCAACATCTTCCCGGCCCCCAAAGTAGTGGTCATTGCACTGAGTTAAAGATCCCCCTCCACACACACAGTGGCTATGTTTTTGGGGGGGGGCACAGCTTTTATCAACACATTGTGCAGGCTCAGGGTGAAAGGCAGAGAATAGAGATCATCAGTGGAGCGCCGTGTTAGCCTGGAGTCCGAGGACATGAGAAGAGACTGCCTCAAAGCTGATGGCTTCGATTTTCATTTGTGAGCAAGGAGTCTGTGGAAGATGGGGGCACAGAGACTATTACGGAAAAGCCGACCTGACGGCTTTAACACGCAGTAAGATCTTTTTTTTATTAAGACTAGATCGCTGGCATGTGGGATATTCGGCAGCGGGGACAAGTGGGAACTGCTGGTGCTGTACAGGACAGACTGCCGTGAAGTCGCCGGTCCCAAACAAAACAGAAATGATGACTGAGTATCGGGGAATTTGTGAGGGTTTTGTTTGCCGGTTTGTGTGTTGGGGCTGTCTCGCTCAGTCGTTCACTTACCGAGCAGGGAAAACGCATGGCTGCAGGCAGGGTGAGCTGAGAGCAGCTTTTGCCAGTAGCGCAGAGCACGCGATGGGCTAGCGCTACTAATTTAAAAAAACAAACACTTTTTCTTCTATTGGCTGAAGTCTGCATTGAGTGGTAGAGTGTGTAGCATTTTAAAAAGGAGGCTGGTATTCACATCTGTGTTGGGGGGGGGTGATATTGGCAGCAAAATTAACCCCTAACCAGGAGAAAAAAAATGGTGTTAGTTTGAAACTTGAACATTCTAACTGGCCCCATGAGTTCAGTGATCAGGTCAGTTACCACTGGCACTTATTCTAACTCGGGGTCTGTTCTCAGATAGACCAGGGGTCTGGGTAGGGAACTAGCCAGTCAGGAGACAGAGTTTTACTTGCCCGTTTTCTAAATATTGTTTACTGCAGCATGTATTGATCACATAAATTGGTAGATAAATGCATTGCCACTTGTATATGTTTTCAATCTGAAGAAGGGTTTGTGTTTTTTGAACTGAATTACAAATTAATCATAATATAGCATATCTTCTAAAATCAAAAGACATCTACAACATGCAGTGCTAACTAGGTTTTATTTAATAATTCACAGTCAGTCAGTATTGAACAAATCCTGAAACAACATATGTTGCCGGTTTCTAGATGTCAAATAATGAAGCCTATATAACAACTTACTTTGGTACAAGCAAAAATAACCAGATAACTGGGATGTCTATTGAAGTTCTAGTAAAATAAAAAAAATGGTTATTTTGTTAAAATAATTGCTGTTTTTAATCAGCAGTGTAAGTCCAAACATTTGAAAATCACATGATAAAAGTATTAAGTCATACTAATACATTTTCAGTACATCGTATAGTAGGTTTTAATAGATGGCACTTTTGTTTTACTCAGGTTGCATGATTTTGTTTATTTGAAAGTAACTGTTTAAGCATACTTAACCTGTTTTATCAGCATGTTTTCAGAAATTTTTTTGTAGGCTTTGTATGTGAACATGTGGTTGTGTCAGATTATCAAGTAAGGGATCACTATCATTAACCCTCTCAGAAGCACATTCACGTTTATAATCAGCAGGGGAATCCAAACTCCTCTCACATTTAAATCAAAATCTATTCAGAATGAAAATATATATACAGAACAAGGAAAATCTGCCCTACCACTCAAAAGCAAGTGTGGATGGGTCAGTTTTCACCTTTTCTCACATCTATTGTTTCAGTCTCTGTGGCAGCAAAAGGTTTTTTGATAGTCTGCTTCAACATGGATTTTAAGTGTTCAAGTGTATATATGCATGGCCATAAGATTCTGAATAGTGTTGTGTGAAAATGATATATTTCACCCTGCGAAAAAGTTCACGAAATTCATGCTTTTCATGAAATGTTTCACCAGGCATGTCAATTTTGCTGGTATACTGTCACTATGGTGAAAACTTTACCATGACCAACACTACATCGACAACAGTGCCAGGTGACTGTAGTGTAGGCTCGGGAACCTGGCACTGCTTTCTGGGGGTATTGCACCCCCTTCCCGAAGCAACTCCGACTTGGAGTTCACTAATTTAGTAGCGGGGGGTTTGGGGGCAAAGTTCCCCAAAGAAAACTGTCAGAAGTGACTTCTTTGTGCCGACTGCAAATGCAGTCGACATAAAGGAGTCACTGCACTGTCGGTCGACAATGAAATTGCCAACCGAATGTCATAGATCCCATTTCGCCTATGGCTTATCCTCAATCGATCCCCCACCCCAGTACACTTTTTAACATATTCCATAGTGGTCTAATGGCCCCCCACCTCCCACCTCTGCAGCTGTCCCTCCCCGCTCCCTCCACATTTCGAGACAGAGCGAGCCACCGGCAGAGCCCTCCGCTCTCCGCCATGGCCGGCAGCTTGCTGACATATGAATGAATGAGGGTGTGCTGTGCTGTGCACATGCTCATTCATTCATATAAAAAAAAATACTATAACACATTTTTGTGTAATGTAAAAAAAAATGAAATAAATTAACCCTGGTGGCTAGTGGTCCCTCCCCCGACCCCATCACCAGTCCACCTGTAGTTTTTTTTTATAAATATTATTCCCTGGTGGTCTAGTGGCCCACCCTACTCCCCCAACAAGTACTATCACCCTCTTTCCTCCCCTTCCTGAAACAGAGCGAGCCACTGGCTCAACCCTCCATTCCCTCTGGTTGAGAAGTCTGCTTCAGATGTGATCACTGAATGAATGAATGAGTGCATGTCCACATGCTCATTCATTCATTCATGCATTCACATCTGAGCTCTCTTCATGATGGGGAGTGGGTGGGACAGTACTTGTTGGGTTAGTGGGTGGGCCACTAGACCAATTACAGAAAATAATATTTTTTTTTTTAAAAACTACTGGACAGATGGGTGATGAGGTTGGGGGGAGGGACAGCTCGCCACCAGGGTTAATTTATTTCTGTTGCTGTGTATCATTAGTGTGAACTGTGAGGTATTGAATTTCATTGGAAGTGGTTGAAACAACCATTTTCAGCTACATGCATTTCTAGAAGGGATGTTATATATCCCAGTAACTCTGTTTGGGACTGCCATAACTCCCCTGCTCTTTTCTGCTCTAGCCATCTGTGACTGGCATTACATTCAGAGAGGAGTCTGTGGCTGTCTGATGATTTTCTTCTTAGGGCGTTTATTGCTGCTGCAAGGAACCTGACTGCAACAAAGCTCTTGGTCTACTGAAGTCAGCACTGTACTACTAATTGGTTGTTTGCAGGCATGCAGGGTTAAAACAAATGTTTAACATGATGGCTGAGACCAAACAGCAGAGTTCGTTATCTTGGCCATCTCTAAATGGGAGGTCCCTTCACTGCCTGAGTTTTCAACCTCTTCGGGCAACCTATTCAATAGGCTCACTAGCCCTTCAGTGAAAAAATGTTTCTGGATGTTTTCCCTTTTCCTACCCCCTTACAGCCTTAGAGCTCACTCCTCAATGGTGGCTCAGATAAGAGCAAAAAATGCATATCTGGGCAAGTAGCCTTCACACCTCCAGATTCTGGTGTACTTGCTGGCATCAATGATTGACAGACTTTCCGAAGCACATGCAAAGATGAGCACAGATTGGCTGGGGAAAGTCTGGTGGCAGAGCAACGCCAAGGACAGGGAATGGGGTTGGGGGGCAGGGGGCCACTAGACCATCAGGGAATATTTTAAAAAAGCATACTAGGGTGGGGGATCGATCAGGGATAGTAGGCAGTGGGGTTCACTAGACCAGCAGGGAAATTTAATTAAAAAAAAATATGGGCGGGTCTGGGGATTGGGTTGGGGAACAATTGGGGATAGGGAGGGAAGGGGGTTCACTAGACAACCAGGGAAATGGTGTAACTCCACCATTTGTGGGTGAAATTCCACCATTCCGGATGGAATATTGTATTTTGTGGGGAAAATTCTCGCAGTTTTGCACCGGAAAAAATTTTTGCGTAATGCTCTGATTCCGAAAAATATTTTGCACAGTAAAATTGCTGATTTTGTGGGAATTTCACCTGCAAAATAAAACTTTGACACATCTCTAATTCTGAAACTAAACAAGGGAAGTGAAACACATGAACGCAGACTCACACTGGACCCCTCATCATCTCACACTGTATTGTTTTGGCCAAATCCAGTCTGTGCACACATTGTTACCATGTTTGAGCAGATTTCCTTGAGAATTTCAATATTTTTATACAATTTTAGTCACAAACTCAAGAAATTGCAAGAAAGTGTACATTTTATGGAGAGAATGGTGAAAATTGTGGATATTGTAGAAAAATTAGGGGTGTGATTTTCCAGAGGCCCACTGACTGCAAAACTGATACATTGGATACATTGGAAGATGCAGGGTTTTTGACACAAGGGCATATAACAGACTCATCCATTAGGGCTCTAAATTCATTCTCAAACATCAAAGAATGATATAATTTCCCCAGAGTGGATTTTTGGAAATACTTACAAATTTGACAGACACCCGAGGCCCAGGAGTCCTCCCAAGTGGCCCACCTCTCCCTCTCAATATTTCTTTCACAATGGATGAAAAACCCACTTCAGCTGAGTGGCAGAATATATAGTCACATACTCTCTACTTATTGTTCCACCTTACTGAAGCAGAAGGTGGAATATGAACAGGATGTAGGTCTGTAAATACCAGATGGCACCTGCATGAAGCTTTCAAAATAAGTGCATGTAGAATTCAGGGATGTTAGGTACCACCTATTCTTTCTTATTATTGTATTGCAACTGTTTTGTTTGCACCATACCTGATTACTGTATTGTGTCCCTGTACTTATCTCTCCCCTGAGTCGCACCTGGAAATGAGTCTCGGCTCAGTGTGCTTTTCCCCATTACCAATTTTTACATGAACAAATAAAGCTTATTCAGAAAACAAATGCTGCATAAGTGGTACTGAACTGCAGTGGCTTTGAACAAAAGGTGGACTACTCTCCACAGACCAGAGCTGGAGGTGCTATGTGGTCACTGGCTCATTAGCACATACTGTATGTTATGGTCTTGCTTAAATTTAACTTCATACTGGTCAGAGATTACACATTTCTGCAATAAACTTCCTGGTTATTGCATCCCTAGATACCCCAGGATATGGCTCCTTGGTGACAGCTCCCAACTGACAGAAACTGCAAATATTAATTTAAATGGATACTCTCAGAAGCCTTGGAAGCTAAATGGTAGATCCTGTTCAGGTGGAGAACTGGCAACCTTCCAACACTGGTGGAATGGCAAGCAGTGCTCCTGAAATTAGCAGAATATGAATGTCTGTCACAGCTAACCAGTAACAATTTAGGATGATTGTACATGATATGTGGCCCGTTAGTCTTCTCACCTTTTTTTTTTTTTTATAATAATATGCTTAATTGATTTTCTAATAAGAAACAAAACAGGACAAACATTAGTTCAGACATACAGTATATAACTGAACCCTACAAAACAAATCATCCCACTCATAATATATATATATATATATATATATATATATATATATATATAGAGAGAGAGAGAGAGGGAATTGATTGAATAAAATCAACAGGAACCTAATAACAGATGATCATTGTCAAAATAGACATCTTTATAACACATTGGTAACAATGCAAATTCATCAGATTTCCTATGCCACTCCATGTATGGTGGGTAGTTTAAAACTGAGTCACCTACTTAAGTAATCAAGTGCAAAGTAAGTTATTTTCCAAAACATTTTTTGAAAGATTTATGTCTACTGTTAAAATTTGAAGTCATTTGCTCTACTCTGAGGTTAAACAATAGATCTTATTACCACCTCTGGACAAGAAGGTTGTTGGTTCTATTCCCACACTGGGATTGGACTCATACCTGAAATGCTGGCATCTGAGTGCAGTATTGAGGGGTTCTGTACTCTTGGTGGTGTGTGCTGTCCTTTGGACAAGACGTTAAACCAAGGTTCCTTCTACCCATGTCTGGTGTTGTCCTGGTGGGTGCCATGTGAAAGTAAAAGAACCCAAGGCACATTCTGCAAGAGCAGGAGACTTTCCCTGGTATCCTGGCCAACATTCCCATTCCTATAAAATCAGTTCATGCAATCATCCAAGGTTGTATGTTAGTGTGAAAGTTGATGTATGAAATGACTGCCACTACACGTTCAGTCACTTCACTACCAGTCTAGCATTGCTTGTAAAGTATGTTGGGATACAATGTGTATGAAAAGCACTATATAAATGTTGATTCTTCTTCTTATTTTTCTACCACCCTGCATAGGGGGTAGACCAGGGTCTAGCCAATGTGTTAAAATGACTTTGGCAGATGCAGAGATAATTGCCTTATGATATCTGTGTTCCCTTACAGGTACTGTATACTGCTAAGATCTCCTAATATACATATTTCAGGAGAGAAAGATCATCTAGACCCAGCAGAGAATCCACTTTAGATCCTATTGTATCCCACAGTCTACAAGCTTTACATAATGTCACAGGACAGGGAGCAGTGTACCAACCTGCTGGTTACACCTGATGCACAAGTTGGACTGCAGCCTATCCATTTTGTGTAGATTAACAGGTGTAAAATAAACATTTTTAAGAAAGCTAAACTGCATTAGTCTCTGCTTATCATTCTTCATGTCAGTATACACATCCTGCCAAGTGTGCTTCCATTTAATTTGCTTGTCAGGGAATTCCCTCTACCAATATGAAGAGCTACCATCTGATCTCAAAGGGGACCAGAAGAAGATAAAGCAATACAACTAAGATATGGAGTGCTGCTGAGAGGCTGTGTTGGAGAGAAATAGCACAAGATCACTGTCATTATACTGCCATGGGAGGACCCATATGGTTAGCCAGGGCATGGGTAGTCTGTTAGAATTTAAAGATGCTTCTGTCACTGATGTGAGTTTGCACTTGGCCTCTTCAACTTCTTGATAAAATGCTATTGCAATGGGTTGGGGAAAGCAATAATGACCACCTCATTTCAAATTAGTGTGTACTTTCCAGCTACTAATCTCACTGACACTCACTTCAGAGCATGAGGCAGTACAGTACTTGGTTTCATCACCAGGGATATCTGCAGATAATCAGTCCACTTCTTCAAATATCAAAATTTGCTAGACATGCACCCCAAGCTAGCAACCAGTCAAGCAACATCCACCTGTAAATGGTCCACATGTTGTAACAATGCTGGTAGATATGCACTTTCCTGTATCCGTCTCACCTACCATTGCTTACTTTACAGCAAGCTTGGCTGGCCATCCCCATCTATACTATTGGACACCTCCCTTGGTTAACTAACACACAATATACTCTCCTTGCAAACACCAGTCTCTCTAGCCTCTCTTCTTATGCCTAGTGTAACCCCCCTGTTACCCAGGGTTACTAGAATTGCAGTAAGACCTAGTGGTAGGCAGGGAAGGCAGCTTGTGAAACTCCAGGTAAATGGATTTCACACCATCTCACTCTGTTCTCAGTCTCAGCTGAGACTGAGGGATGACATCACCATAGAACTTTCGCAGCTGCATGAGCCACACTGGAATGCTGCAGTTGGAAGTTAGGATAGAATGTTGGGGATTTTTGAACAGAGTCTGTGTGCAGTCTTGAAGAGAGGAGCAGCACAGCAGTCTGGTTGCAGGCTCTCAGAGCCTTAAGCTCTGTTTTAGAGCTACTGTTAGGGATGTGTGTGTTTCCACTGAAAGAGGAACACAGTAAGCTGATTGTGAAGTGGTGGAGACCACTGTTACTGGTCCATGTGCCACATCCCTGAGGGGATGGGGGTAGAAAGGTTTGCCTGTCTTCCAGGGGTAACCCTCCTGGTTCTGGCTAAGGAAGAAGCTGCCTTATTTCAAGTTGTGCTGTGGCACCAGAAGCTGTGGGAGAGAAATTCCTGTGAGGAATCGCCTGTGGGGCACCTGCAACCAAAGGGTGAGTTCGCTCTGACAGAGGACCTATGTTTTCACCTGAACTGTTGGAACGTGGGGATTGGACTACTTAATTTGTAGGAGGTCTAGTGTAATAGACATTGCCGGTTAATTCAAGTAGGTTCAAATCCAGCACAAAGAGTAAAGTAAAGTGGGGATTGGACTACTTAATCAGTGGGAGGCCTAGAGCAATGGGCTAAGCCAAGTAAAAGTATGTTCAAGTCCAGCACAATGGGAAAGCAAGACAAGTAGAGGAAATGTGACATACATTTAGCCTTAATCTACATTGCCAAGCTTTACAAAATGAGATGTTTAATGTCCAGAGAAATGGCCGGGTATGAATTGTGGAAGCAAGAGTTGGGAGACCCCCCATCAGTAGTAACCAAATTCACCTCTACGGATTTGCTCTGTGGCACCTTTACTTTCTCTCAGGTACTTGGCCAGTGCCTGAGGAAAGTACCCAGATGTGGGATTAAAAGGAAGTTTCCCTGATAGAGCTGAGGTGCTCTTAGGTGGTTTAGTGAGCCACCAGAAAAGGTTTCCATGACATATGGAAGGTGTCCGAGTGGCCGGCAAGGGAGCCGAGCCTAGGAATCCCAGATAGTGTACAAGTTCGGGCTGTGTACCCAAAGCAGCGTGCAAGTCCGGGCTGTGTGCCCGGTGGGTTCAGAGCCTGAGGGCTGAAATGTTGAAGAAGTGTCCCTGATTCTTTTTTTTTTTTTTTTTTTATTTACTTGTTTTACCAGGTATAGCACACTAAGCTGAAAGCTTTTTTACAGGAGTGACCTGGCAGCACAAGGAGGTTAAGTGACTTGCTCAGGGTCACACAGTATGCAAGTGGAAGCTGTGGGATTCAAACCCAGGTCTGGTCTGCTGGATGTCACTAGATTTGCAGCTCAGAGCCTTAGACCACTATGCTATACTGCCTGTAATCTGCATTACCTGAAAGTGTAGCCCCGTGGGGGTCCATCTATGCTTTGTTTGTGTTCTGCTTGGATGTGAATAAAAGCCACACTTTAGAATCCCATTCCTGCTATTGGACATTACAGTTATTGCTTCCTGTGATTGGAGTTACTTGGGTGCCCCTGTGCAGAGTAGCCAAACCTAGCCCTTGTGCCGAGTAACCTATTCCTCCCCGAACCCAGTCCTCACCTGGTACTGCTGTCAGATTCAAACAGCATACCACCTGTCGTTTCCAAAAAGGTAGGGGGTTGGGGGTTACACTAGTATGCACTCTTACCTCCTCCATTCCACTAGCTCTGAGCAACTAACAATCCAAAGATATCAGTCCAAATATAGCACCCTGGCTTTCTCCTCCTTTGCCCCCACTCAGTGGAATAGCCTCCCAACTGCTCTTCACTCCTGCCATGACATCCATACTTTCAAGAAGCACTAATGTCCTTTCCAGTAGGATGACCCAGCAGGCAAAGATGAAATGCCTTCCAACTGCTGACATTTCTTTAGGGTGATCTTCTTGGCTGACATGACATGATTCAGAAAAGCCTGAAGTGCCTCAATCTTGTCCTGGGCAGACAACATTCCTGTGCCTCTGCATATGTGCTCAAAACTAACATTACAGAGCTTCTTCTTTACAGGAGGCAATGGCACCGCAAAGCTATGACACAGATGTAGGAAGGTTACAGTTCTGCCCATGAATCAGGGAATGGGCTGAGCCAAGGAAGAAGAAATCATCCAGACAGTATTTATTTTATTTATTTATTTGTACATCAGTTTACAACCTTTGAGCCAGAGGTTCATTTCCAAAGGTACCTTGTCACATTGAGGACAAACAGAAATTTTTTTTTTTGGTACAGCATACGAGTCACATAACTTAGCAAGCACAAGTGGTTACATACATTTATACAGTTATACAGTTTTGTTACAATGATACAGTCTCACAAAAAACAGCTGAATAATAACAGTGGCAATAGGCAATGGGGTGAGGATGTGTGCGGTGAGGTGTAGTGCCGCCCAGTGAGCGTTGTCAGGTACGAAGTGAGCTATGCCTCATTTAGAGACAGGAGCAGCTGCAAGTATTAAACAGTAAATTATCCAATGTCCCCTGCCTCTTTAGCAGTTGACCAGTGTAAGAATGTGCTAAAGCATTCAAACACTGCAAAAGAAACCCAATTGGCATGCAATTGTCAATATAATACTGCTCTTCATATTTCATCCCAAACAAGTTTTGATCACCCAGATGGAATGCTTGCTTAATATCCTCTCTGGCCTTAAAAGCCCCCTGACCCACTGCACACACTGCTTTAAACCACCCTGTCAAATGACACAGTGAACTGCAATGTGGATCGAGTCAATGTAATCTTTCACCAAGTTGCCCTTAGGGTATGACAGGTGGTTGATCATGTAGTACTCACCAGGCTAGTAGGGGAAACCCACAGATCAGGGACTGGTGAGTAGGAATAAGGACCTCCAATGGTGCCCAAGCTCTGTTCTTTGTAGAGCTTGTCCTGGACCATCTATGGCCTATCCCTGGCTAACTTCTGGTGATTGGCTCCATAGCCCTTCTAAGGGCCATCACAAGGGATCCAAAAGCCCACCGTGAATCCCTCCTCCAGGAGGGTGATTATCTCTTGGTCCAGGCTTTGCTCAAGCTAGGGCCTAAACTGGTCTACTCTTGCCAGAGTGGGAAGGCTTGCCATAAACAGTCTAACCATGCTTCTTACAAAAGGTAGGGTACCCTTAGTGTGGGGGCTTGCCAGGTTTGCACTAGCTGAAGGGGTGCAGCTGACCACAGGCAAAATACTCATGCCAAAATCTGCAATGGTTCTTGTTGCAAATCCTTTTATTGAACCCAAAACACACCTGGTTTGGGGTCCAATTTGGCTCAGATCTGTGGGACTGTAGTACTTTGATTGGTAGTGCACTTTCTATATGGAGGAACTGCCTCATGAATTATCTCTACCAGTAAGGGCATGTCCAGGATGCCCCAGTTCTTGGTTTGGTCATACTGCATGCAGCACCAGAACTCCTCATCATATTCCAGTCAGTACCATCCTTTGCAGCTTTGGGTACACATGATCTATTTATATAGTTGAACATGTTGATTTTTTTTCAGGAGCCAACTGACAAACACTGCTGGTAAGTATATAAGCAAGTAAAAGGTATTTCTTAAGCATCTTTCACATATCAAAGTGATGTACAATAAAATACTCATAAATTATAAACAAATAACAGTGAAATAATTTAAAAACATTAGGAAAAAAGCTTGATTAAATAAATAGGTTTTAAACTCTATTTTAAAACTCAAGACAGTCAGGCATTCCCTTAACCTATGGGGTAGAGAATTCCACAGGGTAGGGGGAAACTTGAGAAAAAGCATGTGCCCCAGATGTTTTTAACTGAACCCTGGGAATCTCCAGCAATCCCTCATCAGTGGATAGGAGTGAGCGGAAGGGGCAGTAGGGAATAAGAAGCTCTTGCAGACATCAGGGTCCCTGATCATATAGGGCTTTATAGGTCAGCAGACCAACCTTGAAGGTGATTCACCACTGTACTGACAGCCAGTGCAGTTTGCACAGCACAGGCGTAATATGACAGGACCTGGATATACCAGTCAAAAGCCTTGCTGCCATGTTCTGCACTAACTGCAAGTGATGGATATCAACCCCAGAAGCTGTAGGTAGAGGCCATTGCAGTAATCAAGGTGGGTCGTTACGAAGGTGTGGACCAATATAGGAAGGTCAATAGGGGGAACCAGGTTTTTAACCCAGGCAATATTCCTTAGATGGTAAAAGGAAGATTTGACAATGGCAGACACCTGTAATTTCATGGTCAAACCACTGTCAAAAATAACGCCCAGGTTATGCACCCAGTCTGAGGTCATGAGTTGGACACCATCAAGCCATAAGCCCGAAAGGTACTGAATCCCTAGACCTGCCTCCAAATGACCCGGGTCCACAACCAACACCTCAGTCTTGTCTGGATTTAACCTCAGTCAGTTAGTGCTCATCCAATTCTTGATCTCGGCTAGATAGTTGTTGAGCACGGAGATCGCATCATCCTGTCCGTGAATAAAAGACATATAGATCGGGCATCATCTGCATAACAATGAAAACTGGTGAAAACTATGGAACTGTCAACAAGTTATCAAATGTCCTGCCATCATTAACCTTCTTATCTTTTTGTCAGGGTCCTCTTTCTTCTCCTTGTTGTCCTCTGACTCTTTGAGCTGGTTCAGTAATGAAAAAGTTGTACACATATTCATGTCTGTGAATCTGCTGGCCGTCAGACAAATGTTATCCAGCTGGCTTGGCTATGCTGATGTAGTGCTTTGGGGCCAGAGGCACTGCTGCTGATGCTGTGCAACTGCCTCCTGACCATGGCTTCATCTGAGACCAAGTCACCACTTGTTTCTGGGCCTGAACTGGTGTTGCAAGAACCACCACTGCTTCCAGTAGCTTGTCAGGCCCAACCATGAGTTCCTTGAGTTTCTGGGGAAGGGATTCCACCATTGCTGGATTGGTCATAATACCCCAGATCCGGTTCAGCTTCCTTCTAACCCAAGACCCTTTTTGCATTTGTGTTGTATGAGGGTCAAGCCAGAGGAGGTGGAGTTACTTGGGGGGGGGGCTCCTCTAAACACTGTCAATTCAGTCTGGCTGAATTCATCCTCAGACAGCACATTCACCCCTGTGTTTGCCTTACCTTTTTTGAGGGGTTTCTTGGCTACCTTGTTTGGGGTGGGGCAGCTGACTCCTTTGCTGGTTGCTTCCATTTAACTATCACCCGATTCTCCTTAGGTGCTTCAAACAAACATCCAATGATGCTCAGCCTTTCTCTGTGTACATGGTCCTCAGCTGCTCTTCCAGCACCATGGCTACTGCCACCTTCTTGGATTAAGCCTTTTTCTGTTTGCTGGGCATGTTCTCCTGATGCTGGTTATCCTGCTGAAATGCTACAAATCTTTAGCTGGGAGAGAAGGAGTAAGTAAAAAGTAAAACTTTATTTTTAAGCTCTTTTCAAAACCAAAGCACTGCACAAGTAAATTAAAACCAAACAAATAAGCATTAATAGATGTTATAAAATCATTCACCATAAGCTTTAAAAACAAAAAGGTTTTGAGCTCCGATTTAAAACTCTCAATGGTCAGGCATTCTCTTATCCAACGAGATAGAGAATTCCACAGGGAGGGGGCAGCATAAGAGAATGCACGTGCCCCAGATGTCTTTAAATGAACCCTGGAAATCTCTAGCAATCCCTCATTAGCAGAAGAAAAGGGGGAGTTGCAGGCCACTGCTCTTTTTAATCCCTCACTCTCCTCCCCAAGCCACATACCTTCATCCTTTGTGTGGCCCCAGTGGTTCCTCTCCTGACTTGGTGCCATAGCACTTCTCCACCCCCGTGTGTAGAACAATACCTGCCTACCTGAAGGTCAGGTTTCAGGAGAGGAGTCAAAGACAAAGGGCCATCTGCTTCAGGGCTTAACAGATTGTTTTCTTCACCCCATTTTTATGGTCATTTAGAAAAAAAATGTTTAGACTTGAATTTTCATAAGGTGATATGCCCTGTTTTCAAAAAATGTTTGCCATAGGTACAGAATGGGAGAACTCATTCTGAAAATAGCCATCCCATGTTTAGCATGGCATTGTTACTGTATTTGTATGTTTCAGTGTTTAATTAATGCATTGGTCTGTTTATTTTTTGTATAGCATTAGTACTTTGACTGGCAGTTCCAGACAAACTCTGAATAAATACAACTTTAATTACTTATAGTAATGTGACAAAGGAATTAATACTAATAAAACATAGCACTGGATGGGCCAGTATTTTTAGTAATCAGAGGTAACTGGACCAGTCATTATAATCTTGATAAGGTTTTCCAGCACTACAGCACTGAGTTCACAACAGAAGATGAAAAACTAGACATTTGTACATTGCACAACATGCCTGGTGGGATGTTCATCATACAATTTCTGGCAACAATGCCATTTTTTACTAAAGCAAAATCACTTATTTAATAAAGCATGTCATTTACTGCTGACTTTCCCTGTTGAAGTTTTTTGTTCAGCTATTGCAGCAGACCTCTGTCATTTCTTCAGCTTCAGTAATAACATGCAGATCAAACAAAAGAGTTGTCAAGAATGTATTCAGAAAACAGTAAACAAAGTTAAAATGATGATAGAACCATGCTGCCTTCTTCAGGCTGAATCTGTATAGCAAAATATATGTTTACTGTAATATGGTAACATTTGCCTACAGTCAATGCAGCCATTTTTCCATTTGCAATTCACCTTTTTATTTTATTTATTTAAAATGTCTGACCACTTAAGGTGCACTGGAACTGTGATAGCTTGTTTCCAGGTTTTACTTATTTTACTTTCACCAAGATGGTTACCAGAGAAAAGTAGAAATGACTTATTTTTATTCATGTCATTAATATGCATATTGAAAATTATATTCATTTATTGATTTATTTAAAGTATGTATGCATTATTTATTTAAAACTTTTACAAGAATTGCACACATGTATTTAAGAACAACTCTTTACAGAAAGTCCTGATGTGAAATTCACCATTTAATAAATTTTGAGGAACACTCATGCATGGTTCATGAACCTTGACCAAAGTTTACAAAATGTCCTTCAAACCAGTTCATGAAGAATTCATCAACACAATTTAATATTGCTGCTTGACCTTAAATGAAACATGACTAAACAAGACAAAAACAATTCACATATCAGAATGCACTGTTTGCTACATTATGTGATCAAAACAATTTTAAAATTAGAACTTCTGCTTTTTAGGAGTGAGACATATATCATATTTTCCATAGAGCAGTTAATCATTTGAGCACAAAAAGGATTAATTTTAAATTCACCATATCTTTAAAAGACACATCTGTAATTATAAACCATACACACGCAGGAAGTGTGGGGCTTGCTTTCAGTTTGTAATTTAAGTGCAAATAAAAAAAATGCTTTCAGTATTTGTTGCCAGCAACTGCTCTACACCAGTCCTGCTGGTGAGTGGTGACTGGCATTTGGGAGGGTGCAGGGCTGGGGTCCTCAATGGGTTAGTGGTTAGGGGGTTGGCGATCAGTTGGTGGGGGGTACTAGACTACCAGGGGTCTATTTTTCAAATGCATGAAGGGTGACCAGGGTTGGGGGGACAACTAAATCACTAGGGATATGCATAAACTATCACAGATGGGGGATCAGTAGGGACCACTAACCACCAGGGATATACACAGCATATCACAAATGGGTGATTAGGGGCTGGTGGGACCACTAACCTACTAAGGATATACAAATCATATCACAGATGGGTGATCAGGGGATAAGATAATGCTTGACATCGGCTCAGTTGGCTGCAGTACAACCTGCATGTCATCTGGGGGTTGGGGTGCAGGATTAGTACCCAGATAAGAAGTGGCTTTTGGTAACTGATTAGTGCTGCCACAAACCTTTGAATATACCACCTCACTGGTATTCATGAGAGACCCCCTCATTTGCATAGGCACAGTGGTATGAGTAGTGCCTTGGCACTGCTGGGTTAAGGCAATGCTCCCAGGGCTTCTGAATACGGCCCCACCTGGAAAGCTGGTGTAAAACTGGGCTAGCACCGGCGCTCACCACATTTGCACTGATGCTAAGCTTTGAATATGGTGGCCTCAGTCTCTAAATTAATCAAAGATCCATCAGAAGCAGAAAATGTATTTTTATTGATTTCAATAGTGGGATACCATTCTGTTCCAGGTTGTGATCCATTCTTCTTTCATCCATGACAAATTCCTTTGCCTCCTCTGTGGCTCTTTTTTTTCTTACTGTTGGAGTTCCTTTTTTCAGGCAAGGATGAATTTCTTCATTGGTCTGAGCCATAAAAATATTCTTTTTTTTCAGTCAGCATCACCAGTCATTTCACCAAAAATAACACATTTATGATATAAGACCTGAAGTACTTGGATGGAGAGAAGAAAGACTGTATCAGGGAGTGCTTGAGAGGACTGTCTTGGGTGCTTTGTAAGCCTGCAAGGATTCAAACACTGATGTATCACTATTAACTACCTCTCAACATCACATGGTTTTTATGGGAGCATGGAGAAACCAGTAAAAACTCTCCAACAGCTGTCACTCCTCATAGAAGGGGAAGGGGGACATTTTCCAAATTTCTAGTATGAACAGAAAATACTATACAACAGATATATTAGAAGGCAAGTCCTGCAGCCTATGTGCCAAACAAGTAATTGACAGAGCCATCCATGTAAGCCCAGCAGAGCTGGCCCTAAGGATTTACTGGACCCTGGTTCAAAACTGTGAAGTGACCCACCCACCCAAAAAAAAAAATAATTTTATCAATTACAAAACAGTATGAAAATGTTTGCACAATGGTGACCTTCTCATCCCTTCCTCTCCTCCCACAGCCAGGGTAGTCTCCCTTTCTTTCCCATTTCCATTTTGCCTTTTTAACTCTTTTTATCTTTTTTGACTGTTTTGTTTTAAAGCCAGCACAGCCACTTAGCAAAGGCAGAGTCAGACTAAATGGCTATTCAATTTATTTTAAATGCCATCTAATATGACGTTAATGTCAGGAGCAGCAGCCCAGCACACAGCAGTATGTCCATCCATAATCGTACACTTTATGGTGCAAGGTCATAATGTCACGTGTCAAAACAGCACAGCACTACACTGCGCTGTCTAAACAGTGACCAACAGAAAAAAAACAAATATCTTTGTTTCCTAAGGGGGTCTCTACCCCTATAACCCTATTATGGGTGGGCTGCACCCCCTGAAATCCCCCTACAAAAATAACCTCCTCGGGGGGGGGACTTGGAGTGAGGGTGAAACTTGGGTGGGGGGCACCACAAGACAATAAAAAATAAATAAAAGTGTTTACCTCTTTAGGTACTGGGAATACATGCCCCTGTCCACAGCAGCTCCATTGCACTCCAGCACTGATGGATCTACTAACTGAGCCATGGCAGGTACTCAGCAGAACCCCTTCTGACAGACCCCTTGCCCTCTTTCCCCAAAACAGCTACAGGGTTACACGCTATATCCATTTTGCAATATTGTGTACCTTCTAGCTGTTTCAACTTGCACTGTTCTTCTTGTATGGTTTTGCCCTGCAACATTCTTCTTGTGAGAATGTCACCCAGTAGGCACTTTACTGACTGATCCCTGCCTTTTAACAAGGCTAACCCATTTCTGACCTTTCCCACCTACCAGACCACATAGCAGCTGGTCAGATGACTGTCAGCAATTGGCAAAAATGCATGCAGGCTCACTGATTGCCTCCTCACAACTTCAGCTGCGAGGAAGAGAGCTTAGTTGGGACTTGGGAAGCAGCAGCAGTGTAGCCAGGAGGAGGAGTTGAGAGACAGGCAGATTCAAATCAACTTGACTTAGGTACAAACACTGAAGTGTGTGACCTGCAGCATGCCAGTGCACATTATTTAAAGGGCAGGCAGGCTGGCCTCGGTAGTCAGAAAAAAAGAAATGGGGTTATGGCCCAGGTGCAATCAGGGTCCAAATGCAGTTGCAACCCTTGCACCCTTCCCCCAGGCTGGCACTGACATTATGAAAAAACTTACAGTTGTGAGATAGGCTGGACAAGGCACCTCTTAAAGCAGACTCCTTACAGCACCCCCCCAGGCATGTTGCATCTTTTGTAATTTTGTATACAGTATCTTTGTGTCACAAAACAAAAGGGCCTGCAAATCTTATGTGATCACTTTTACCCTATTTTGCAGGTGTGTTGTCTCTGATTCTTTTTTTAAATGTTTCTGGAACACCAAACGAGTTAATGCAGTTTTCACAGGAAAGTGTTGGTTCACTTAATGAAGTCTATGCATATGGTGGCATGTTGCTGACACTTTCACCGGTGAAGTGACAGTACATGTAGTCTTCACTGTGTGAATGTAGGCACTTCCTCAGGCAAAAACAATGCAATTTGTCTCCCAGCAAAGTGAAGCTGAGGAACATCACAAAGTACTGTATTTCATGCAGTGAGCTTTCCCGAGTTTGTAAACCAGTATGTACAGACAATACAACAACAGCTACCAATGCCACCTGTGTTTGAATGTCAACAATTGCCAGTACACTTTGAGCCACTGTATAATGACCCCCAGCTCTAAACCATACATCAGTAGCAGCACCACACAGCCCATTACAGCTGATCATTCCTCATGTGTGGAAGATGACACTAAGGCTGGGTCTTCCACTGACTCAGACAATGTTTTTCATTAGATGCCATCATCTGCTTTTTCTAGGTTTATGCAATGTTTTTGTTTCAACACATGTTAAATAGATGGATCATGTTTCGGGCAGACTGGATCAAACTACTACATCTTTAAATCCATTTGTATAACTGTCCATGGGTTAGACTGTAGTGCCACCCCCTGAAGAATATTCATTCTGAATCGAAGATCTGGGGCTTGTGCTTCTGTTCTCCGTGCAATAAATGTGCTGTTATTGTTCTTGGGCTGAGTTCTGGCTTTTTTGACTTCACTGTTTCACTTTCTCATTGGATTGAGATTTTACCTAAGTGTGACATCATTAGTGGTCCTTGTTCCTGCCAATTTATTTATTTATTTATTTATTTATTTATTTTTTTTATTTATTTATTTGCTTTTGTTGACCGGGTGGGTACACTAGACATAGGAATGCCTATTTTCAGGTATGACTCGGGAGGATACAAGTGAAATGCAAAACAACAACATCAGTGTGACGCAGCACACATAAACCATACAGTAAAGAGTTAGCCGGGAGAGTAAAGAACATCTCAAACATTAATAAGACTAAATAATACATGGTCAATCAAAGTGGGTAGTCAAAAACATGGATAACAAGTTCATTGAGAAGAGATGAGATTAGTGCAGCACAGGTTAAGAGATTCATACAAGTCGTTAGCATGAAATAGTGAGCAGTAAAATGCCAGATAGCAAGTCCGAGATACAACAGTATCTGAGGGGGGCGAGGGGGAGGGGGTAGAAGACAAGAGGGTAGTTTTGGGTGTAAAACAGGTAGGGTGGGAGTAGAAAAGGGCATGCAGAGCAGGGGATGGGTTTATGGTGGCTGGAAACAGGTACAGGGACTTACTGTGAGTAGGTGTTGACGGTGGAGCTTCTTAAAGCCAGTATGTGTAGGGGCAAGACGAATTGCTTGAGGGATAGTATTCCAATATTGAGGGGCAGCATGAGAGAAAGCTCGAGTACCCATTGTGGTCCTACATCTAGGGATGTACAGAGGTGTCTGGCCAACTGAGCGGAGACCATAGGAGGGGGTTTGAGGATGTAGTAGCAAAGCAAGAGATTGAGGGAGACCTGCTCTTATAGTTCCATCAATTAAGGTGCCATAAGATAGGAGGCGATGGGCCACAGGACTAGGCCATTCTAGGTCCGCATAGAGCAGACAATGATGTTTGAGCCGAGGAGAGGCAGAAGCATAACGACAAATGTTATTATATGTAGTGTCCCATGTATGGAGGGAGGTCTTGGTTGCACCTAGATAGATGACAGAGCCATAAGCCAAGGATGGAAGAAGAAGGCCCTGTGCCACGGCAAGCCTAGCTGATGGGGTAAGGGCATAGTTAGTATGGTAGGCTCCTCCAATCTTGGCATTGACTGATTTACAAGTTGTAGTGATGTGGAGATCAAAGTCCAAGGATTCATCAAGAAGAATACAAAGGTATCTAAAGTATGTGGTGTTGACTACCAGGGAATTTTCAGAACAGGATATATTGAAAGAGTTCCTATTAACTTTTAATTTAGCCGGAGAGCCAAACAGCATTGCCTGAGTTTTCATTTCATTGAGAACAAGACGGTTTGCAGTAAGCCAGGATTGTATGTTTTGGAACTCTAGAGATAGAGAGTTATTTAAGTCCGATACATTGCTGGCACTTTGGTAGAGTACAAGGTCATCTGCATAGAGCAAGGTAGAGCAAGCAGACACTCATTGTGGGAGGTCATTTATGAAGATCGAGAAGAGCAGTGGGCCAAGTATGGATCCCTGTGGGAAACCAGCATGTATGGATGACAGGTCTGACAGTGCTGAGTTAAAAGCAACAGCCTGCTGTCTATTTGATGGATAACTACGGAACCAGTTCACTGATTCAGCTGAAAAGCCAAGGGAGGTAAGCTTTGAAAGGAGAAGGGTGTGATCAACAAGGTCAAAAGCCTTGGTGAGATCAATGAAAGTGGTGCCTGTCAAGAGACCAGAGTCCATGGCTGTGTAAATATCATTGGTAAGTTTCAGAAGGCCAGTAGAAGTACTATGGCCTGTTCAAAATCCATGCTGGGAGCCAGAGAAGAGGTTGTGTTTCAGGAGATACTCTATGGTTTGCCTTGTAACTAGTTTTCAAGGATTTTACTGAGCACAGGGAGGATGGCAATAGGCCGATAATTGGCCATCTCTTTAGGATCACCTTTCTTTAGGATTGGTGTTATCCTAGCTATCTTCCAAACATTAGGAACTACACCATGACATAGAGACAGGTTGAAAATTTTAGTTAGGGGGGAGGCTATGAGTGGGGCAGCGGCTTTCAGAAGCCTAGGTTCAAGACTGTCAGCGCCAGGGCTGATATTGTCAGGGATTGTCAGCAGTAACTTAAGGACTTCATATTTAGTGACGGTCCGGAACCTGAAAAGTGGATGGGAGAGTATCGGAACCTTGGCCACAGGAGAGGATGCCAGGTGGCTAGAGGGGAAGGAGGCTAAGTAGCATGACAGACCCAAGAAATGATGGTTGAAAGAGTTGGCAATGGTCACAGGGTTGTTACAATGTATGCCATTTAGCAGCACATCATTTGAGGTTGATGGTTTAGCAGTACCAAGGAGAGTTTTGATGACAGACCAAAATTTTCGCGAGTCTCCTCCAGCATTGATTAGTGAATCTTTACAGAAAGAGCCTTTTGCTAGACGGGTGTTTCTTTTACAGGAGTTTCTCAAAACCCTGTAGTGACTATAATCTGCCTGTAGTCCTAAGGCCTTAAAACGATGCCAGCATTTATCCCTGTTACGAAGCTGAGCAAGGAGATCCTTGGTTAGCCACTTAGTTTGTGTACCTGTGATACGACGAGTGACACGAGGCACGTGAATGTCCTGAGACCCAGCAAATTTATCAAGGAAGTAGTCTAGGGTGGATTGTGCATTAAGAGAGGAGAAGATAGGTGACCAGTCAATGAGTGAGAGATCATGCAGGAACTATGTCGGATTAAAATTTGCCATGTTACGAAAAGTGATTAATTTCGGAGGGGGAGATGTTTGTCTAGCAGCACACCAGGTGCAAAAAACTGGGGAGTGGTCACTAATTGAGTCAGCATTTACATAGTAGATGCACTCACCAGTCTTTCTGCTAGTGTGTGGCTCTTTGAGTTCATGTTGAGTGCTTCCAGTCACTACATGCAGCTCAGATGCCACTTGATTTATGATGTTGGTGTGCTGTATAGCTGAGAGAGGTTTTCAGTCATAATACAGCATAGTTTACAGGTACATTTTAGCTTTGGACTATACTTTCTTGACATGGCTACTGAAAGTGGCAACAATCTGAATAGGATATATTCCCCTGAGAAGAGCAACATTGAGGCAGCTGCCACCCAGCCAGTCAGTTAGGACCCAAAGTCAGAAACAATGTGGTGCACTGAAGAGTGTATCTCCTGAAAGTGCCATCTGTTCCATGAAAGAACCAAAAGCTTGGGCCCCCCTGATGAAATGTCAGTGAAGGTGAATTTGATGTTCACCTTTTGTGTTTTTCAGCACTAAACTCACTGCATGATTAGCTTACTATATGCACCTGTTTTTTTGTTTTTCTTCAAACCAGTTTGAACCCTAATGCATTTTCATGCATCAAGTGCATTGCATTGCATTGTATGCCGCATGCCATTTGAGCACAAGAGTTACCACCATATCAAGCACCCCTGGTGAAACACCCCAGCCAAGAGCTGAAGGTAGATTTGCACCATTTTGAAAAACTGAATAATAAATCAATGTCTTTTTGTAATAATGACTCTTTGATGGAATATATAAGTAAGAGTTGGGTTCCCAGTGGTCATAGAATTGATACAGCACCCATGGGGGGGGGGGATAGCAGATGTTTATTTTATTTTTTAAATGTATGTGCTTTATTGAAGTAAATGTTTCTTTTACACATACAAAACATAAGTAAATGTGAGTGTCATAACATTTTTGCAAAAGTATTACAAATTAATAATAAATCAAGAAAAAACATGAATTTCTTATAATAATCCCCCTCTCCAACTGTCCCTTAATTCTTGCACAAAACTTTCACAGCATAGGGGTAATGAAAATTAAATATCTGTCTCACGGGGATGAGGCTGGACAGCCATTCTTCCAGAGAAGACCAGTGTTGGATAGAGGAAGTATATGAGTTTCCCACTGATGCTAACATGCATATAATGTGCAATATTTGACATATTTCTATGTACCACTCATTGAACGATGGTGTATTTTGACCAAACCAGTGACACAAAATAATTTTTTTAACTGCCGTGGTAATTAAATTAAAATGGTATTGACCTGTACCTTTGAACTCTTGAATGCCTTATCCCAAGATACATTTATCAGCAGTGAAAACATCAGTTATTTCTAAGTTTGGAATGAATTTCTGCCTAATAGTTCACCAAAGAGGTTGGGCTTTTGAGCAATCCCATAATATACAGTATGTAAATGAGAACTTTCTTCATTATTACATCTAGTACAAACTGGTGAGTTTAGAATTCCCTGTTTATATAGTAGAGTTTAGTAGGTTTATTATAAATGGCATGGATGATATTACATTGAGTAAATCTAAAACCATCAAAGGAAAGGTACTGATAGACATTTTGATATACCTTCCTGAATTGTTCTTCTGTGGGTGACCAGTCAAGGGACTTGGTCCAATAACTAGATGATCTATTCTGTTTCTATACTTGCTCATTTTGGACGTTTTTGTACATTTTTGATAGGGCATGACATTCTATACTGTTTTTCCTAAGTTCCTCAAATATATTAGATTTGGATAAATTAGAAGGAGGTTGACCTAGTTGTGAATGGATTAGATATTTTAACTGGTAATATGTTAAGCAATCTTTATTACATAGATTATATAACTGTTTAAAGGTTAAAAAGGAAATCCAGTTATTATTTGTTACAAAGTGGAGTGGTGCTGTAATGCCTTTCTTTTCCCAAGAAGTATTAGTTACTGTTTCCCATTTATTTTAATATGTGTATTTAACGAAATTGGTTGCTCCCACTCTTTTAATAACTTGGTTTGTATATATTTTCTGAATTGCTCAAAGAGCCTTAGGGAACTACCTATAAGAGAATATTTTAATTTGTTGGGCAACATTTTATATTTAAGATATAGTAAAGCCTTTATAGAAATCTATTTAACCTACATAATTGCTGTTCTAATGTGAGCCAAAGAGGAGTATATAGCATGGTTCTGGCACTATCACTGTCTGTAAGACATCTTGAGTATTTAGTAATTCCTATTGCATGATAATAAATATAGATGTTTTGGGCACAGAATCATCCATTTAATTTGTGAGCTGATAAATGGGAATAACTTATTTTTGGTTTATGGTCACACCAAATAAAATATTAATACAATCTTTGTATATTGTTAAACCAATATTTTGGTAGTCTAGCCAAAAGTGGGATCACATGGTATAAGATTATTGGTAAAATATCCATTTTAATTATATTAATTGTATCCCATGGTGATAATGGCAAATTATGCCATCTGTCCAGATCCATTTTATATGACATGTTAGCTCTATAAAATTATTGTGAATGATCTGGGAAGTTAAGGTTATTATTTTGATACCAAAATATATTAAATCTTTAGTTTACTGCTCAAATCCACAGTTCACAAAGTCTGATTTCTGTGCATGATGGTTTAATGGTAATACCCAAGACTTCTCTATATTAAGTTTATAATGATAAATATTGCTTAATTGCTTAATTATTTCAAATGCTATTTTAAGAGAAGAATTTAGACTATTTAGGTGGAGAAGAATATCATCAGCATAAGCTGACGATAACCAGGCTATTGAGATTCCTGAAATTGAAGGATGTAAGTAAAGCATCTTATTAGGGGCTGGAGATATAATTTAAATTAGAATGGGGACTGTGGACAACCTTGATGGGTTCTGTTAAATAGAAGAAAAGGAAATAAAAGGACACTGTTACATTTCACCCTTGCATCGGGATGTGAATATAGAATACATATCCATTGAATAAAGTGATATGGAAATCAAGTGTTTTAAATAAAAATAGGTTTGTCTCCTAAAAAGGCAGACTCAGTTGTCCCAGGCCCTGAACAATAGGGTAGATGCTCAGCATGGGACAAGCGGCAGGAATGGGGGGAGGGGTGGTTGTCCTGGGGGAGCTGAAGTGAGAACAGCCCAATCGGGGACAGAGATAGGCAGGGAGAATTCAGAGAATTCAGATGGGGTGGCACCTCATGACATCATGCCAGGAGAGGGGATGGGATTGGGTAAGGGAGAGAGAGAGAGAGAGAGAGGTGAGCAAAGGGGAGTTAAAAGGAGCAGGCAAGGCAGAGAGAACTCACAATTTGCTTTGGTAAGATTCACACCCACCCACCCTAAGAAGAAGGGAAAGAAAGGGGATGGAAAAAGAATGGGGTAGGTGCACAGGAGAGGGGCAGACTGCTGAAGGTGGACAGCAGGTTTGCCATGACTGCTGAAGGTGGACAGCAGAGAAGAAGAAGGGGCAATGAAAAAGGGGTGGGGGGTTGAGAAGGGGGTGGGATAATCTGACTCAGAGCTCTTCAGAACAACACCAGACAGAGGAGTGGCATGCATGTATATGCATATCCAACAAGAGAGAAGAAAAGGAAGAGAGCAGAGCCCAGATGTACGTTTGGGGGGGTGAGAAGAGAAACTAGAATGAAAAGGTTGTTTCTGAATAGTGTGGCAGCCCCCAGGTTTATGCCCGGGGAGCAAGAAGGGAAAACAATGAGGAAAAATGTGGTTTGAAGAAATTGTGTATAATGAAGATATGATGAACGTAAGTTTGCAAGATATGAGGATGAAAATATTGTGGAAGTGGACATTTGGAAGAAATTATAATAAATTAATTGCCGACTGAGCACCCACAAAATGATAGTCTGTGTTTTATTGGGTAGGGATCTGGGGACAAATGCACATTATACCAAGTCAAGTACTTTTTCTGTGTCCAGGGAGACCAAGATTGCAGAGTAATTGACCTCTGTGGACACAGAAATAATGTGTTGAAGATTCCTGAAGTGGTCAGACAAGTGTCTGCCAGTCATAAAACCTACTTACTCTCGACTAATGAAAGGTGACCATACATTTTGTATTCAGTTTGCTAATGCCCTTGCTAACATTTTAAGATCAATGTTTTGCAATGATAATGGTCAATAATTAATGACCTAGGTGGGGTCTTTGCCTGGTTTTAACATTACTGAAATAAGGGCTTCTTGTAAAGAAGCATCTAGTTCCCCATTACAATAAATTAATATTTAATTTAATAAATTAAATCATTAAAAGTTTGTAATAAATAGGGCAGTAATTCTTGAGAACAAGATTTATAGAATCTTACAGTAAAACCTTTTGGTCCCAGTGCTTTATCATTAAACATTTGTTGTAAAGCCTTATATAATTCCTCTGAAGTCAAAGGTTACACGAGAAACTCTTTGTTAGATTGTGTAAATTGCAGTAGGGAGCAAAGATCTAAATATTCATCAGTATTTAAAGTATTGATGTTTTGATCACTAATGCCGTATAAGGATGTGTAGATTTTATCAAATTATTCTGCAATGTCTCTCAGTTGGGTTATGAGCTTGTTTGTGTTCACTCTGTAGAAGTGTTTAATGGTTGGGCAGCCTCTTGTTGTTTAATCCTCATAGCTAATAACTTTCATGTCTTCTCGCCAGCAGTAATATAATTAGATTTAGATTTGAGAACAGCTAACTCTGCTTGGGCTCGATTTAACTCGTGATACTGCTCACAAGCTCATGAAAGTTGCAAGGCTAAATGATCAGAATAGTTACTAGTTAATTGAAGCTCAATAGATCTAATTAAAGCTAAAAGTTCTTTGGATTTGTTTTGTCGGTCTTGTTTTATTTTAGATGCAAGGTGAATAATTTTCCATCTCATTGTAGATTTGTAAGCTAACCACAGGGTTTTTGATTCTTTGACTGCTTGAATGTTCTCTTGAAAAAAGCAGGAACTAAGGACCCGATTCTAGAAGGGTTACACCAGGAGTAACAACAGTTTCGCCAAGCAGAATGGCGTGGCACATGTAGTAACTTACGCCAGCAGTTGCGACACGCTTGACTCTACAAAGTGACCTGTGACATGTGGCAGGCCACTTGCGCCAAACAGCTGTTACGCCGCATAAACCCCCTGCAACATGGTGCTAGGGGGTTTACGGCAGCAGTTGCACCCCATTCTAGAAGGGAAGCCACAAAGTGCCAACATCGGGATTCTACAAGAACCCCCAGAGGAGATCTGGCAACATAACTTATACCAGCATTTAGCTGGTATAACTTACGGATGCCCCCGGGTGTCCTGTAGACCCGTCGGCTGTCCAGTGGATAGTGCACAGTTTCCTTCCCCCGATGCCCAGCACAACCCACTACCCATACCCCCAGGCCCATGAAACAGCCATTGGCAGAAGCCCCACAGGGTGGCACTGCCTTGCCCCCACCCATGCCCCGAACGGCAAGTAGCCCGCTGCATATGCAGCAAAAATCCAGCCCTGGCAGTCTAGTGCACCCAGTCTCCCCAAACTGTACATTTCCATATTATAAAATAATTCCCAATTCCCTGGTAGTCTAGTGCCCCCCTGAACTGTACACTTCCATATCATAGAATAATTCCTGATTCCCTGGTAGTCTAGTGCCCCCGTACTGTACATTTCCATATCATAAAATAATTCCCAATTCCCTGGTATTCTAGTGCCCCCTGAACTGTACATTTCCATATTATAAAATAATTCCCAATTCCCTAGTAGTCTAGTGGCCCCTCAACCCCCACCCAGCCATGCCAGCCAACCCAGCACCCCTCCTACCTGTCCCCAGCTGGCAGCTGGCAGAGCCCACCTCTCACCTCCATGGCCAGCCACTGACTGAGTGCAGTATTAGCGCTACTGCACTGACATGCTCAGAAATTGATTTCTGAGTTAATCTGTGCTGTAGCACTAATACAGCACTCAGTTGGTGGCTGGTCATGAAGGTGAGAGGTGGGTTGTGTCAGTCACCAGCTGGGGGGTGCTGGGTGGGTTAGCATGGCTGGGTGTGGGTGTGGGGGGCCACTAGACCATCAGGGAATCAGGAATTATTTTATAATATGGAAATGTACAGTTCAGGGGGACACTAGACTACAAGGGAATCAGGAATTATTTTATGATATGGAAATGTACCGTTCGGGGGGGCACTAAACTACAAGGGAATCAGGAATTATTTTATGATAAGGAAATGTACAGTTCAGGGGGGCACTAGACTACCAGGGAATTGGGAATTATTTTGTAATATAGAAATGTACAGTTCTGGGTGGGGCACTAGACTACCAGGGAATCGGAAATCTAGTGTTATTTTATGGTTGGGAGGGCACTAGACTACCGGGGCAGGTAACGTGACACATATGCGGTGGGCAACCCAGGGGTCAGGGCATGGGTGGCTGGTTTACTTGCGAAATGCAGCAGCAGGTTGTGGCATGCTGGCCAGGTATGCCCTTTGTGTGGCGTACCTTGCAGCATGCCGCAAGTCACAGGACTTTGCTGTGAAGACCCTGCCCCTTCTAGTATATGGCACAGGGTCAATGTCGCAGTTGAAGGTGTTGCAAGTTGCATTCTGCAGCAACCTGTGCCACCCTTCTAGAATCGGGCCCTAAAAGATTTAAGACTTGCTGTAAAAGTGGGTCATTCAATAAACCATAATTTATTCTCCATAATGTATCAATTTTTATATTGGGTTCCAACTTGAGTATTAAATGTACTGGGGAGTGATCTGAAATAACTTTTGCTAATATGTCAGCAAGAATCATCTTTGATAGCAGTGAGTAATTCAAAAAAATAAATCTATTCTGGATGCAGTTTCATGGGGATTAGAAAAAGTGAACTCCCTCTCAATAAGGGATCAATTATCACATATGAATCTGTTAACTCAGATACAGCCCATTGATTAAATATTGAAGTGACATTAGGAGACCCTGTTTTGTCTTTATTATTTTCCAAGATTGCATTACAGTCACCCGAAAAAATATAGTGAGTATGTGTCCATTTTGCTAAGTATTAGGAAAAGTTAAAGAATAATTGTGAGTCATATTTATTTGGTCCATAAAAGTAGGCTAATATAATGTCAGTGAGATCTAAACTGCCATATATGATAATGTATCTGGAAGTTGGGCCAGTCACTATTTGATGGACTTTAAAATCTGTATTCCTAGAAATTAGAATAGCAATACTTCCTCTTTTTTTATCAGAACCAGTCCCAAAAACATGGCCCACCAATTGTCGTCACAGATGAAGCTAACCTGCTGTAAGTAGATGAGTTTCTTGCAAAAACACACTAGATGGCTTTATTTTTGCGGGTGTGTTAAAATTCTAGATCTTTTCCCTGGGGAACATTATATATTAGTTATTCCTTTGCAAATGTGAAATTGCTCAGTACCCACTGTAATACATTTTTGATTATTACTGTTATATATTCTTCACATAAATATCATATAATTGCATTTATTTCCAGCATTGTGAAATTTACCCCCTTTAACCAGTGAAATGTATCCCTTCCCAGACCCACATTTGAACTGCATAGTGCAACATTAATACTATATATAGTAGAAGTACCTAACTTGTAAACTCCTCCAATAAAGAAATAGAGGATGAGTAGAAAATAACTCATTGTTGTCAGAAACCTAGTATATCCCCTGCCCCCCACTCTACCTCACCACCAGATGTTCACCATAGGAGGCCTGAATGAAGAGCATGGTTCAGCCACCACCATCTTTGCTTATAACAATGTTTCCCTGACTATTTATACTTCAAAGGAAATAATTGTTTTTAGTAATACTAGACATGCATACATAAGTATACTAAGTGAATTATTCTATGAAACAGAACTGTAGGGTATAATATAGTCAAAAGAATATTAAAGTCATGTTGCCTGTCTTATTCACTTTCTTTCTTTTGTTAATTATTATGTATATATATATATATATATATACATATATACAGTATATATATATATATCTGTGTGTGTGTGTGTGTATATATATATATATATATATATATATATATATATATATATACACATATACACATTTCCTTTTAATCCAGTATTCCAGTATCAGATATGTGTGATAATTAAGAATGAAATTCAGAAAGTATTTCCTCAAACCAGAACTGCTGTAGAGTGCAAAATACCCAGCATTTGAAGTGCTGATTAACTCTGATTAATATGCTCCATGTTTTAGCATAGACAGTTTTACATCTTAATCCAAGTTAAATCAGAATTTATTCATTTATAAGCTACAGTAATATGCTAAGTATACAAAAGATCTAAAGAAAATGATCAGTTAGATAGATGTTATATATTCCTTCCCTATTTAACTACGTCACTAGTCAGCTGCCATACTGGCCCTCAGCACCCTTGGTACCGCATTCTCCCATACTACCCTCCTCCTGCCACTCAAGCAGGAGTTACAGACTTCATTATGGGCCCCTCTGTAGCCTAAGATCCTCACCCAAGCAATTAAATGGTCACTGAGGGCTGAAATGTAAACAATTGTACCTTTCTTAAAAGGCTTGAATAAATATGTTACTTCAATTTCTGTATCCATGGATGTTGTAAATACCACAATAATGTTGTGTGATGCATATATGTTCTTCATGAACACTTGGAATGTATGCCTCACACCTACCATTTTCCTGTAATCATTGCTTGTATCTCTTTGTTAATTTTGTATTCTGTACTGTTAGTCTATGTATTATAACTGTCCTTGACAACAGCAGGTCCACCTTGTAAATGAGCTTGCTCAACGGTGATCACCTGGATAAATAAAGATTTGATTTGATTTGATTTCATATATTTTGTATCCTATTATAGTCAAAAAGTAAAACACTGTGGTTGGGTAATCTAAGTTAAAAAAAATATAAAGGATCAAAATTCTATTGTTGATGCCTATTATCCTTTTCGGCAGAAAGGAATTTGTTCCTATTAACATACTATAAGTTTACTACACTGTAATGTTAATAACTTAATAGTTGTCCAGTGCACATAGAAGCAAAGAGTCTCTGTGAACCTGCAAGAGGTCAGTCTATGATGCAGACAAAAATAATCAACTTCGACTAAGATTTTATGTCCCCTAGAAAAAGAGTCAGCATTGTATCGAAGATAAAAGAAAAAACAGAAATACGTTCCTTGCATTAGTGAGCTATCAACTATTAGATCACATTTTGCAGTTTCATTTAGTCCTTATTCTAAAGCCTACCTTATATCGGTAACAGTAAAAGCAAACCTGGATTAATGGTTAGTCACTAGAGTTGCCTCATAAACCACATTCTTTTCAAGTAAGAAACTCCAATACAACCACACCCTCCTGCATTAAAAATGCCAACAACGCTAATGTTTTTGTTGTAAGATTACATACTTTAAATCTATATTTACATCATTCAATCTATAAATATCTTTAAATTAGACAGTTTCTGTAGAAAGAAAAAGAGAGGAGAATACAATCTAAGCTAAAAAAAAAACACTCTCCTAACTTATTTACCTGTGAAAATGAAAAGGTAAGTTTATATTCTGCAAGAAGGTTACTGATCTAGTTCTACTTATTTATATCCCCTCAGAAAAATGTGTTATTGAAGTCCTATCATACAATGTTGTGGGTTAAATTGTGCTTTTGATAGGACTGTGACATAGCAAAATAAGATTACTATAATATTTACAACTAATATTGATGTAATCTTTGAAATCGTTGAACATCAATTATAATAATGATAAGAAAAAATAGCATATCTTAGATCAAATATACTTCAACTGTAAAATTAGTAGGCAATTTATCTCGGGTTCTTCTTATATTTTATTAATGAACTGGGGCAATGGCCAACAGATTTCTCCTGTTACCAATACAGTGTTAGCCCAGCTGGCCTCACTTGGGGCAGCAAGCTGTTCGGTTTTGCCTGGTCAGCACACCCAGGTGGTAGCAGCCTCAACCACAACTGGGGCCTCAAACACAGCTCAAATGGGGAACAGAAGGGCACATGGAACTGTGGAGCAAGTATGGACTGGAGCATCGGCCCCCTCATTACATATGCAGCAGGGGGTATGGACAGTCCTGGAGGAGGAGGGTTAAAGGGGGGTACCAGTGCCATGTCTGTGGCCAGAACAGGAACAAACCAGCCTGCCCCCCCCACTCTGGTAGGGGTCGGTGTCACTACTGAGCAAAACACAGGGCTGAACTGCTGGGCTCATGCCAGGGTGGAAGACCCCCTGAGGGATCATCTATCAGACACAGTCTGTGAGAAAATTTGGAAAGGGGAATTCATAGATATGTTCTCTCTATTACATAGGGAACTCCCTGAGGAGATGAACAAAAAGAAAAAGAAACAGAAAAGGCCTTGGAGGCCTAAACTCCCTTTCACATTCAAGAATTGGGCAGCCGCTTTTCACATATTTATGTCTGTCTATGGGATAGAGCACCCAGACAAGCTGATCTCTTTGCTTAAGTACTGGGATACCATTAAATGTGCTCACCTATCCTTTGATGGATATATGTGGTTAAAATATGACAAACAATTTAATCTCAAAATGGCTTGGCAGCCCAACCTCAAATGGGAACAAAGATGTATAGAACATTGGGTACGATATATGATGTGGGGAAGACCCAATGTAGTGACATTTACTGATAGCGGTCATGTCATAGCCAGACAGGCAGGGGGAGACCATAAAAAGAAACAAAAAAAACTGGACAAGAAGGCATGTTTTGACAACAACTAGGGTAACTGTTTTTGTACCTTCTGCAGATACAGCCACATGTGCAGTGGAGAACACAGTCAGGCAGACAGCAGGGTAATGATGAAGTGGGGGGGAGTAAAGCAGGGACCTGGGAAGTATGGTTAGCTCACCGGTCCGCAATGATCTTGTGGATATTTGGCTCTCTTGTTACCCCAACCATAAGGCAGCACAGTACTTAAAAGATGCTTTTAAACAAGGTTTTAAGATCCCATACAAAGACCTACAGTGGCCACAACAGTCCACAACCCTAAGTCCACAAACCTACTCCCCGATATCATCGAGCAAAAGATTGCAAAGGAGATTGAGATGGGCCGGGTGGCTGGCCCCTTTGACAATCCCCCGGTTGCTACCCTCAGGGGATCACCTTAAGGGCTAGTCCCTAAAAAGTCTGACAGTGAATGCAGACTGATACATCACCTGTCCTACCCAAAGAGAAATTCAGTAAATGACTTTATTGACCCTGAGGATTGCTCAGTGCAGTACGCGTCCTTTTATGTGTCGGTGCACCTGATACAAGAGCTGGGAGAGGGGGATCTGATGGCAAAAAGTGACATCAAGTCCACTTTTCACCTCCTCCAGGTTCATCCAAATGACCACGACCTTTTGGGTTTCAGATTCAAAGGCTAATGGTATGTGGATAAGGCAATGCCCTTGGGGTGCTCAGAAAGCTGCACAGCTTTCAAAGCATTTGCTACCTTTCTAGAGTGGGGTACAAATCAACACACTGGGAACTTACACATTGTACACTATTTGGATGACTTTTTGTTTGCAGGTTTCATAGGTGATTTTAAGCTGTGGGTCCTTCGTCCATAATGCTTGCCAATTAATTAAAATAGTGGCAGATAGGGCAACATCAAGATTTATTATAAAGGTATTCATACTAATACTTTCTACCACTGGTACAGGCAGTCGGTTCCAAGTAGGGATGACCCTAATTGTGAACCAGTTTTTCCTGAGATTTGAATTCCATTTTAGTAGTTCTAGTTGGAGTTTATGTCTTCTATTACTGGTCCAGCCAGATCTAAGGTTTATTCCTAGATCTTCCCTTAGTGCTGTATCATTGATAATTTTATACATCATACATAAGTCCCCTCTTAATCTTCTATAATTTAGCGAGTAAAGATTTAAGGATTCTAATCTTTTGTTATATGCCAAATGTTTTATTTCCACCACAGATTTGGTGGCCCTACGTAGCACTCCTTCTATTCTAATCACATCCTCTCTTTTCTGGGGGGCCCACCCCTTGACTCCATATTCCAGGTGTGGTCTAACCAGGGATCCAGACAGTGGCATCAACACCTCCTTTTTTCCACTTGATATATGTCTCAATATACAATTCAAGGTCTGGTTTGATTTTTTACTTGTTCTTTGCAATGCTCACTGAACTGCAAACTAGAAGTGACTTTTACTCCTAGATCTCTTTCAGCGTTTATGTCCATCAGAATCTTCGTCCCCATTATATACTGATATTTCTTATTATGGGGGCACAGGTGCATGACCTTACACTTGGAGATGTTAAGTTCCAGTTTGCTAAGTGTACTTCATGAGTATATGTCATGTATGGCCTGTTGTAATGTGGAAACTTCATTATTATTGGTTACTGAAGCACCTACTCTGCAATCATCAGAAAACTTAGATATCCATATGTTGGTGTATTCTATTGTCAAGCAGAAATGTAAATATTGAAGAGACAAGGTCCCAGGACCGATCCCTGTGGCACCCCGCTTGTTACAGCTGCCCAGTCAGAGTCCACCCCTCTTACCATAACTCTCTGCCTTCTCCCCATCAACCAATCAGATATCCAGCTTAGAATACTGGAATTTACTCCTATCTTTGTTAATAATTCTATTAGTTCCATATGAGGCAGTTTATTGAATGCCTTAGCAAAGTCCATGTAAATTACATCTACTGCATTGTGTACATCTAACTCATAGTTGACTCTTTCATAAAAGGTTAGTAAGTGTGTCTGAGAAGATCTATCCTTAGTAAATCCATGTTGTACAGGGTCATTTAACTTATTTTCTTCAAGATATTCCATGATAACATTTTTCAAAATTCTCTCCATGGTTTTACCTATAAGTGATGTAAGGCTAATCGGTCTAAAATTAGCCAGCTTTGTCTTAGGATCCTTTTTGTGGATAGGGACCATCATAGCTGTTTTCCAATCTTGAGGAACTTTACTAGAGTCCAAGGATGTTTGAAATAAATAGGTAAGTGGGGGTATCAGGGGGTCAGCTAACTCATAGAGTATCATTGGATGTAAATTATCTGGGCCTGGAGATTTGTTAATATCCTTTTTTTTAGTCTTGATTGCACCTCCTCCGGTTTTATGATGCTATTCCCTGGTATAGGGTCCCATCTATAATTTGAGAGGGCATTGTTACTAGAATTAAAGACTGAACAGAAATAATTATTCTGAAAATTAACAGCTTCACTTTCAGCAGCTTGGTCTCCTGAGGAATTTTTGAAGGAGCCTAGTGTTAAAGTATTGCTTTTCATTGTGTTGATATATGAAAACAAATATTTTTTGTTGTCTTTAACCTTAGTTTGCAAATTAATTTCTTGTTGTGCGTTGGCCTTTTTTATGGTTGTTTTGACTAGTTTGATGGAATCTATGTATTTCTGATAGTTATTATGTGTTTTGACTTTTTTATATTTTAGATATAGTTAATATGGTGGTATTCTTTTGCTATCAATACAATTGTGAATTATAGGGACATGTTTGTTTATTAGTACTTTAAGTTTGTCAAGAAGTACAGTCCACATATACTCTACATAATTAACTTTTAAATCAGTCAGCCAGTCCCATTGTGCTAAATTGTTCCTTAATTGGTCAAAATTTGCTTTTGAAAGATTTAGTTTTGTAACCCGCTCATAGGTTCTTGGTACAGCTGCTTCTGTTAAGTTAAATAGGATTATTGAGTGATCACTGATTCCCAATGGAGGAAGAACCTCAACCTGTTTATAGAATCACCCATATTGGACAGCACTAAATCAAGACCATTATTACCCCTGGTATTAACCTGTACTGTTTGTTCCACTCCAATCTGGTTAAATACGGCCAGGTACTTCTCCTCAAGATGGCTACCCCCTTTTAATGTTCCCCAATCGATATTAGGTAGATTGAAATTTCCTAGAAGGACCTGGCAGATCACGTCTATGTGCTGATATGCTGGGATGTTTTCAGGCACTATGGGATATTTCGGTGTCCCATTAGCCCCGGAGAAAACCAAGGGCCCAACCACTTACCACTCTTACCTGGGCATAGCAATAGATTCAGAGGCCATGGTTTCCCACCTGCCACAGGAAAAAGTGATGCTTTTGAGCAAGATGTTGGGGGAGATGGGGAAAGCTAAGAAAGTGACACTAAAGCAGTTGCAGTCTCCCATAGGGCACCTGAACTTTGCATGCTGTGTGGTCTATCCATGTAGGCCATTCCTGAGATGGATGGCTGCTGTCATGGCGGGAGTTTTCAAACCATACCCCCACATCAGATTGTGACAAGGAATGAAAGTTGACCTATGGGTCTGAGAGCTGTTTTTGCATGATTTTAATGGGATAACCATCTTGTAGATGCCGTAGGATCAGCTGTACAATCTGGATATAGTGCCAGATGCATCAGGTGGAATTGGTTTTGGAGCCTTTTGTCGGGGGCATGGTTTGCAGAACAGTGGTCCCAAGAGTGGGTACTGAAGAGTTACACAAAAAACATTGCACTGGCAGTGAGGGTTTGGGTGCACAGACTTGAAAATAAAGGGGTGCTTTTCTACATGGACAACAGGGCAGTAGCCGACATATTGAACTTGCAGACTTTTCAATCTGAATAGGTCATGAAGGTTCTGTGGGTTTTTGTGTTATGTTGCCTCTAGTACAACATCTCTTTCAGGGTGCGGCATTTGCCTGGGAGACAAAATGTAATTGCTAACACCCTGTCTCACTTACAGCTTCAGCATTTCAGGTGGCTGGCTTCAGGGGCAGACCCACATCCCATGCAGATACCAGAAGTGGTTTGGCAACTGGCGAACCAAAACTATAGCAACTGGTACAGCTCTCGGTGACCCTCTTGACATGGAGGAATACATGGGTAGCGATACGGCTTTCCAGGATTTTTGTTGTCACAAGGTAAGCCTTGACACACAGAGGAAAGTCCAAAGCAACATACTCCACTTAGAATGCCTGGGTCAATCTCCTGCAGCGATACGTCTGCAGTTGGCAGGTTCCCATTTCTCCACAAGGCAGAAGGTTTCCCTGACCCTACTGATAATTTCTTTATGAAGAAAATATTACAAGATTTGGTGGGATCAAAGTGACAAAAGGGGGATACAAGGAAGCCCATAGGCTTGACTGAGCTATCCAATCTGCTGAAATCACTGGCAGTCACATGCAGCTTGGGTTATAAAACCCAGCTATTTAAAGCCCTTTTTGCTTGTGTATTTTTGGGGGTTTTCTGGGTGTCTGAGTTGGTACTGCAGTCCAACAGGACTGGACAGGCTTCAAATCTGCTAGTTGATGATTTAGCCATCTTGCAAGACAGATTATGACTACAGTTGCGCAAGTCAAAAACGAACCAATGCAGGCCACCAGCCCGCATAACATTATTCAAGGCTCCGGTAGGGAGATCTGCCCTTGGTCATTAATGTGGGTATAATTGAGTGTGAGGACAAAGGACCTTGGTCATTTATTTATACATGGGGATGGGAAGCCGGTCACCAGGCATCATTTTACAGCTGTCCTCAGGAAAGGTTTGTGGATGGCAGGCCTGAACCTGAGTCTTTTCAATACACATTCCTTTAGGATTGGCACAACCACTGAGGCAGCCAGGTGTGGGTTAAAAGAGGATCAAATTAAGGAAGTGGGCAGATGGGCTTCTAAGGCTACATCAGAGCACAGCAAAGGGCACCCAGCAGCAGACTTGAAGGGTGAGGCTGGAGGGTCTTGCACAACTGGTGACTGTCAATGGTTGTGACATTAGACTCAAGTTCTCTAATTTATTTTCCAGGCATTTCTACAGCAACACCGCAGATTTGGATTGTTGGCCACTCTCACATGAGGGAGACTTACCTGAGAGAGGAAAAGCGGCAGTACACTAGGCAGTTGAGCATGCCCAGAAGATGATCGCTCATCCAATGGGCAGGAAAAAGGGGGATAAAATGGGGGGCATTGTTTGACACAGTCCTGAGATTGGGGCTACAATGGCAACCACCTGTTCCATTAGTACTCCATCTGGGGGGAAGGACCTAGTTACCCTGGGGGTACCTAGGTTTATTATGGACATAAAGAGGGGCCTGACCTGTCTAAAAGAATTGCTGCTCCACACTGTTCTAGTGTGGACATGGATCATTCCACAGCAGCGGTGGTGAGGTGAGCGGAAGATGGGAGCCATGGATAAAGTGCACAGGTCAGTGAATAGGGAGGTGTCCCATTTTACTGCCTCACTAGGTGTTGAAGTTATTAGGCATTTCCTGATCACCAAGGCTGATAAGGGTCTGTAAAGTCACAATGGTGTACACCTCCCTGAGATCAGAAATGATATTTTCAACAGCACTTTAAACAACTTTTGCGAGAATGTTTTGTTTGGAAAAAGTAAGACCTTTGGGCATTGGTTAGGGATATGTGTTGGTACCATATGTAAGTGGTGATACTTCATGGCTGACACTGTGTAAGTAAGTCTCTCAGCATTAAAAGAAATGATGATTGGGTGACACCTGGGAAAGGCACAACCCTAGGATGGGTATGCTTCGTGGACATGGGTGGGCGGTCACTTAGGTGGGGCATGCATCAAAACACTGGGAGCCAGGATTTGGAGATAGGAAGTGCAGCCACAGACGGGCATGTTCCTTGTGAAAGGGTCAAGGAGGTCCCAAATTTGGTGAAGATGGGTGGGGGGAGACTGTCCTGAAGGAAGACATGGCCCTGGATGGGTCTGTCTGACTGGTGGGCCAGAGTTCCCCTGATGAACTTGAAGGGAGGAGGGGTTCAGTAGGGACATGAATTTGCTGCGCAAAGGGTCTTACTGTAGGGTGACACTGTATGTATATAATTGTGATATGTATGTGTGTGTATATATATATATATATGTTTATAAAATGGATCGGGACATTGTTGTTGCTCTATTGGATCCTGAGCATCACATGACCGTGCGTATATCAGAGCGCGACCGCACACTTGCACTTTAACCCCCCTCCAAAACAATTTTGACATTTTATAAGACAAGATAAACCACTTCAGGTGTGCGGTCGCGCTCTGATATCGCACGCCTTGTTGTTGATGCCGCCTTGCGCTTCAGATAACGACACTCAAGGCGCATGATATCAAAGCGCCACCACACACCTCAGAGTGGTAAATCTATTACATAATATATATACGAACATATAAACATACAAAATTTGCCAGCAGATAAAGGCCTTCATTAACCTTCCCCTTGTCCTGTCCCATCCCCTTTTGAAGCAGTCCATTGTTCTACTGGATACCACTTCTGCAGGTAACGCATTCCACCCAGCCACCACCCTCTCTGTAAAAAAGTGTCCCTTCATCTCCCTCCTGAACCTTCCTCCCTCTAGTTTCATATCATGGCCCCTGGTGTCCCTCCCCTCCCTTACTTTGAACAGCCCTTCTCTACCTGTCTTGTTTATTCCTTTCATGTACTTAAAGGTTTCAATCATGTCCCCACTGTCCCTCCTCACCTCCATTGAGAACAAATTCAACTCCCTCCGCCTCCTCTCGTATGATAAGTCCCCCAGTCCCTTGATCATCTTTGACACCCTGTGCTGCACCCCCTCCAGTAACTTAATGTCCCTCTTCAGATACGGGCACCAGTACTACAAGCAGTACTCCAGGTGCGGTCTAAGTAATGACCTATACAGTGGCAGAATCACCTCCTCCCTCCTTGAGGATATACCCCTTGCAATACAACCCAGCATTTTGTTGGCCTTTGCAGCTGCCTTTCTAAATTGTGCCAAGTTGTTCATTGACCCTGTAATGAGCACCCCCAGATCCTTCTCCTCCTCTGTCTGGGCTAGCTGCACACACCCCAGTTGGTAACTCCTCCTTGGGTTCTTCATCCCAAAATGCAGCACGTTGCACTTTTTGTCATTAAACCCCAGTTGCCAGGTGTCTGACCAAGCTTTGCCAGATCATTCTGCAACCCCTGCCAACCCCCTTGGTCATTCACCACTGCTCCTACCTTGGTATCATCAGCAAACAGACTGATCTTGCTCTTGATGTGCAATGATATGTCTGCAATGAATATCCCAAACAACACTAGCTCAACACCGAGCCCTGTGGAACACCTCTCGTCACTACACTTGGGTGTGAGAGCTCCCCACCCACTACCACCCTCTGTTGCCTTCCCTGAAGCCAGTTTCCTACCTATCTCAACAGCTTTGCACCTGCCCCCGTGCCTACTAACTTACTTCCGAGCCTTCCATGCAGCACTGAGTCAAATGCATTACTGAAGTCCAGATACAGGACATCCACTGCATGGCCCCTGTCAAGTTGCCTAGTTACCTAGTCATAGAACTCAACCAGGTTGGTTTGACAGGATCTGCCCTGTATGAAGCCATGCTGTCTGCTGTCCTGTAGTCCTCTGGCCTCTAGGAGGGCCACCAGCCTCTCCTTCAGGATAGTCTCCATTAGCTTACCCATGATGGATATGAGGCTCACTGGTCTGTAGTTTCCCGGTTCATCCTTGGGGCCACTCTTGTGGAGGGTCACCACATGAGCCATCCTCCAGGCCTGAGATACACACCCCGAATGTAGTGAGGCATTAAATAGGTCGGCCAAAGGTCCTGCAAGGACCTCTGCCAGCACCTTCAGTACCCTGGGGTGGATGCCATCTGGGCCTGGTGCCTTATCCACCCTCAGTGCCTTCAAACCCTCTCAAACTCTGCCCTCCATGATTTCCCCATCTGTCACCCCCATTTCAGCCATTTCTCCCTCCTTGGGTGTCACCCCCCCTCTTCTCTTTAGTAAATACTGAGCAGAAGTACTCATTTAGTGCTTTTGCCTTATCGCATCCTGCTTCCACCCAACCCCCTCCTTCCTAATCCTTACTATGTGGTCCTTACAGCTCCTTTTCTCCCTGATGTACCTAAAGAAGTCCTTCTCCCCCTTCTTAATGCCTTGTGCCAGCCTGAGTTCCGTAGATGCCGTGGCTCCCCTTACTGCCCTTGTCACCTCCTTCGATTCTGTCGAGCACTCCTCCCTGTCCTCCCCCTCCCTGTTTTCTTGTACTTCCTAAAGGCAGCTCTTTTCCTCCTTACCTTTTCCATGACCTCCTTGCTCAACGAGCTTGGTTTCTTAGCCCTATCCTTCTTGCTCTGGGCCTTGCAGCAGGTTTTGGTTGCCTCCACTATCCCCAGCTTTATGAGCTCCCACCTCTGGTTAGTGTCCAAACTAGATTGAATTCAGGCCAGGTACCCTTTTACCACATCCCCCATCCTCCCAAATTTGGCCCTCCTGAAGTCCAGCATTCTTGTGCCAGATTCCACTCCTTCCTTGTCCATATCCAATGTGAGCCATACTGAGTGGTGGTCACTCCCTGACAGCGGTTCCTCCACTGTAAGTTCCCTCACAAAGTCCCCATTTGCCAGCACAAGGTCAAGGGTATTCCCTAACCTGGTTGGTTCACTGACCATTTGCAACAGGAAGCTGTCCTGGAAGGCATCCAGAAGTACCTGCTCTCTTCTGTTGCTGGTTGTTGGGATACTCCAGTCTACTCCTGGCATGTTGAAGTCCCCCATAGTTACCACACTACCCTTCTTGTAGGTCCTCCTGATCTGTCCCGCTAGTTCCTGTTCAACTCCTCCATCTGAGATGGTGGCCTGTACACTACTCCCATTCTAAGAATCCTATTCTTGGAATCCTGATTTGTATCCAAAGTGACTCGGCTTACCATCCTCCCCTTCCTCCCTTACACACTTCAGTCCTTCCTTCACATATAGTGCCACACACCCTCATTTCCCAATCACCCTGTCCCTATGAAATAACCTGTACCCTGGTACAGACAGGTCCCAGTCATTGTATATAGTGGCCCATGTTTCTGTGATGGCTGCAATGTCCACCTCTCCCTCTGCCATGAGCACCTGTAACTTTGCAGTTTTCCTCCCAAGGCTCCTAGCATTAAGGGTAACCATCTTCCACCCTTGCCCCCATCCTACCTCCTTTACTAGCATCACCAATAGTACTTGCTATTTGTCCTTTGTCACTGTTATGGGGGTAAGCTCATATAGTTTCCCAACCTGTGGTCTCTACATATCTCTTGACCAATTGCCACTCCCCACTCCTAGTTTAAATTCCCAACTTCTTCTATGTACTCCTCCATCCTCTGTTTCATCACTTTCTTTCCCTCTTCACTCAAGTGTAGTCTGTCCTTGGCATAGAGACTACTGTCCTCCCAGGTCCCTCACCATCCCCCCAACAGCCCATACCCTTTAGCACAACACCAGGTTCTTAGCCATCCATTAAATTCCTCTATTCTCAGCTTTCTTGTTGTGCTTTCCTTGGGCACTGGAAGTATCTCTGAAAAAGTACTGATCTTCCTGCCCCCTCACATAATTGTGCTAGTTCCTCAAACCTCCTCTGGACTATATTTACTGTCTTGTCAGCCAGGTTGTTTGTCCCAAGATGTATAATTAAATGGGGCATGTCCCTACCCCTTCTAGCATATTTCAGAACAGATTGTTCCACCCTTTCAACTGTCATTCCGGGCATGGCCTCCACCCAAATGCGACTATGCCTCTCCCCCTTGCTACCCCACCTGACTCCTCTTCATATTGAGTCCCCCAGCACTAAGATTCCACCACTCTTACTCCCTGCTTACTTTCATTAATCTTCCTCTCTCATTTCCAGCTCCTCTTCTTCATCCTGCACATTATTTTCCCCTTTTGCCCCTGTTGCAATTCTCCCAGCACAACTTCCCCCTGCTCCAGTTTGGTCCAGGCATTTATCAATTATTCCTCTAATTTCATCATTTCCTTCCTCCACCTTCTTCCTTTCTAGCAGTGCAAAACTATTTTCTGAAGGCCCTTCACAAATGCCTGCTCCCTCTCTCTGCATAGTAACCTGTTCTCTCCTTTCCACTCCATGACTTTTGCCACTTCTTCACCTCCCCTCACAAGTCCCTATCTGCCCCTTCCATTTTTCTTTTGTCTCCAGACCTCGTTTCCCCGGCAATCGTTCTTCCTGGCCTGTGTCCCTTTGTCTCTGCTTCCCTTCTTCTGACCCTCTCCTCACCACTGTTGGCTTAAATCGCCCTCCCACATCTCCCCTTCTTCCTCCCTCCAGTATTGGAATAAACCCACCCCCAATCTACCTTGCCTGTGTTAGTTCCTCCTGCAGACCCTAGATCTCCTTTCTAAATTTCTTTATGTGGTTGCACACTAAACATCCTCCCACACTCCAGGCAATTTTTAGAAAGATTGGTGCACCGCAGTTGTTGCATTCTACCACCCTACCCATTGCTGTCATTGCCCACCAGCAACCCCCCACCCTTCCAGATGCAGGATACCAAATACTCCCCCAACTCTCCCCTCCCCCATCAGTGCAAAACATTTTTCTTTATTTCCTTTACCCCTTTGTTGTACACTGCTAGATAGATTGAGTAACTGCTTTTATATTCTCTCTCTCTCTCTCTCTCTCTTATATATATATATATATATATATACCTTCTCCTGCCCAAACTAGCCAATGCTGGTCTATCTGACTAGGCCACATCTTGGTTCCACTCCTACCTCACTGGCAGATCCCAAGCTGTCCGTATCAGATCGTCCATGTCGGATCCCCTTCCAATCATGTCAGCAGTACCACAAGGATCTGTCTTAGGCCCCCTCCTATTCTTGGTCTTTCTAAATGACCTGCCATCTGCCTGCACACACTCTGCCATCCACATGTATTCAGACGACACAGTGCTATAAGCATCCGGCCCCTCGTCCTCGGAAGTTGTGTCCAGACTTCAGCAAGACTTCATCTCAGTCCAGCACTGGCTTTGCTCAAATAACCTCCTCCTAGATGCTAACAAAACAGTCCCCTTAACCTTTGGCATAAGGCAGAAAATTTCTAGGATCCCTTCACCATTAGTATTCCACACCCTGGAAGGGTCTCCTCTGGAGTCCTGCACCACCTTCAGATACCTCGGTGTCTGACTTGACCAGCACCTCAACTTTTCCACACATATTGACTCCCTACTCAAGAAGCTGCACCCTAGGCTTGGTGCACTTTACTGGAATCATGACAGCATCCCCCTCCCAGCCAGGAAGGACACTGTAAAAAAAATTATCCTCCTAGTCCTCAACTATGGGTACGTAGTCTACGGTGCCCACCCAAAGACCACATTAGCTAGGCTGGACCCTCTCTTCCACTCTTTTTGCCACTTTGCCCTGAACAGCCCCTACTCCACACACCACTGTGCCCTATATCAAGTAATGAACCTCACCTCACTCGACTATCTCAGGCTAACCCACTGTGCAAAAATCTCGGCCAAGTATTGGATGCAGCGGCTCCCTTCCTACCTCTCCGACATCTTAACAAACCCTAGTGCACAAGCATACACACTCAGAAATTCAGACTCCAGGTCCCTAGCTGTCCCATACTGGTCTACCTCCACAAGGCAGTTAGGGTTCAGCTACCGCATTCCCTTGCTGTGGAACTCCCTCCCAGCTAACATTCATTGCTTCACCTCCCTTTCTCACCCAAACTCCATGCTCCAAGATCATTTCTTCCCTACCTGTGCTTGTGTCTAGGCATCTATCAATTACTAGGCAAATCTCTGGGTATGTCTGCACTTAGCAAATTTGCAATTAATTCAGTGTCTAACTATTGTCCTCTCACCTTATACTGTCTCTCATATGGCTCAAAAGTTAATTTTATTTTACACTTGCTGTATATAACTGTGTTTACCAACTGACTAACTCAATCCTCTATGAATGTGGTTTCAGAACCAAATGTTATCGATCTTCCACAGTCTATTCACTTGTCTATTCTGACTTCAGCTGTTTACCTCATACCGTATGTACTGTGGTTACCAATTGTCTCTCTCTAGCAACTACTGACCTTTAATCAGATCAAAATGTTAGTGTTTCTCCCACAATGTATTCTCTTGTCTATACTGTTTTCATCTGTCTTCCTATGTTCTTCCCTCCCTCAGGATGCATCTGTAATCGCGCAGTACTCTGCTCAGTATGCCATCCTGGTAAAATGCTTAAATAAATAAATAAATAAATATTCCTATCCTTCCTATCCACACTCAAAAGAGACTTTAAGTAGCTATTTCACAACCTTCTTCAAACTCCTACTCCTCCTCTGCCAAATGCAATAGCAATGCAAAGAAGTAACAATGAAAGCTCCTAGACTGGCAGTTACTTCCCTTCCACTGAGATAGCAGTCACCTCTTCACTAGCTGCTGTTCCTTTCCTGGATGTCTGCTTCTGCTATGACAGGTGCATATCCTTTGCCCGTTTGAGGAAGTGATGTCAGAACCCTTGGTATAAAGGAAATAATGGACAAGGGGTGAGGGGTGGGACCAGCCCAAGTCTTCCAGAAACAATCAGGTAGCTGAGGCCCCTGGTCAGACCATTAGCACCCTTCCCCTACTCTGCACTAAACTTTGCAGCTAGTGAAGCCAGCAAAAATGAATCACAATTCTACTCAAAGCCTCCAAAATAGGTTTGCTACCAAAAGAAACAGGGCAGCAATTCAAACAGCTTCACCAACAACACATCAAAATAGGCTTGAAATTAGAAGATATAGGTCTCCAATTCAAAGAAACAGCCCCAGTTAAATCAAACAAAATAGGTTTTAAATCAGAAGAAATAGACCTCTACAAATGCAGCCTGCTACACAGTGAAACATCAAACAAATGAGCCCACTTATGGCTACCAAAACAGGTTTCAAAATTTCAACGGCACCAAACAATACCCTGCTAGCCCCTAAGAAGTAGTAAGAAAGAAAAGAAATAACCTTCTACCAAGTAGAATCCACAAGAAACAATGTAAAAACAACAAGAAGAAGCTACTGTACTGTAACAGATCTGATCCTGTCCCCTTCTAGTTCTAGTTGTATACACATACATACACACATTTGAATGTGAATGAAGTATGACATGTAATTCTGCAAAATTTCTTAAGTAAAAGAGCTGCAGTCTTTTCCATTCCAAGACCTGTGTGTGTTGTGATTTATTAATTTGGGGGGTCAACTTTGGGCAAGTAAGAGTAACAGGAGTCTGGCGGGCCAGCAATTTGACAAAAAAGAGCGTTAAGAAATGTTGTGGCATCCGATTGCTCTGCATCTTCAGGAATGTGCATTAGAAGTAAATTATTTCTATGGGACCTGCTTTCCAGGTCCTACAGTTTGTCCTCTGTTTTTTGCAATTTTCTGCATAATAGAAACAGTTCTTTTTCTTCAATTTCATTTTTGTCCTCCTGTGAATTTACCCAGGCCTCCACATCCAATACATGAAGTGTTCAGGAGTCCATCGATGATTTTATAGATTTTACATCCGAAGTTTAGTCGGAGAGCATAGATTTTATAGGTGAAAATTCAGCCATATAGGTTTTGTGTTACTTTTGTTTACTATAATCTTTAGCATTCTCATAGGACTGTTGTATTGACATAGAGACTGCCTACCACCAGAGGCCCTTAACCTCACTGTAACCTCTTCTGTCCTCTCACTAGTAGATTATGGATTCACCATTTACTCCACCGCTAACCACACTGCTCTCAACAAAATCCACTTGGCTGTCAATAAGGCATGTAGACTCCTCACAGGGGTAGATAGGCACACCCACAGCTGCACCTTGTATACCCTGTCAAATATCCTCATTCTAGATGAAAGAGTATGCTATCAAATGTGTCTTCTCTCTAAAAAGATTCACCTAGGACTTACCCCTCTCAGAGTATCGGCCTCCCTGTGCTCTGCTCATGCCTCCACAAACACCTACTCATCATATAAGCTGGTGTGGACTACACCCAGGGTCAGGACCTCCCTAGCACAAAGGTCGTTTTCCTACAGAGCACCGCTATGGTACAATGAACTCCCCTCAGCTATTTCCTCTGTCTCCAGCCTAGGCCCCTTCAAAAAAGCCTTAAAAGACAACTTACTCTCCACGCGTAGCTGCTAGTGCAATGGCTAGTTATGTTCTATGGTCAGCCCCCCCATTCTTTCACAGTCCTTGGGACTAGGCTGGGCCTGCCCATATACGGTAATGAAACACTTAGCACAACCAGTACTACTTTGAGTGAGAGTGTGTTCTAGTGCTCTTACCTACTGTTGCAGGAGCAAGTATTGTTCATGTATACTCCTCTAAGCATACTACTGACTGTGTAACTGTTTAATATTCCTCATTATGTAAACTTTGTTCATTATGTAAATTTCACTCTTGCACTAATAACGTATGTGTCAATGACAATGTCGGTTCTGACTGCTTGTACTAATGACAATTACAGGCTCTATAACTGGGCCTGAATAGCTACCTAATTGTATAGGCCTCTTTCTCCGTAAAGATTGTACTATTCATACACTGTGTTGTTGTTGTCTACTGTATCTGTACTGTTCTCTGACAAGGAGCCTTTGTAAATGAGTCTATGACTCAAAGGTTGTAAATCCGATATCCTCAATAAATAAAGAGTAGCAGTAGAGCTGTTTGCTTTAGCATCGGCTTTATGGCATTTTGAAGGCTTTTGCTGATCCAGACTTTGAAAAAGCAGCTGCTGCAGATTTCTCTTCTTCTTTTTGCTGTGACATCTTCCAGCTGTATAACTTTCCGATTCAGTTCTGGTAAGCAATTATCTGTTATTTTGTCTGAATTTGAAAACAGGAGATTAAATAAACTGCTTTATATAAGAAAAAATAGTGGGTGACTTGCCGCAGACTATTCAGCATGCAGCCATCTCCATAGCCACCCAACAGGAAGTTCCAGCAGATGTTTATAAAAATAAATGGGAAGAGGCTCCATCTATTTGTGCCAATACTTTGGTACACAATTCTGGTGGACCAAGACAAGTATTGCTATCAGTCCTTGTCCACAGAAACGGAGGAGGCCAAGAAAACCTTGCTGAACCATAACGATAAACCAGAATTTGCAATATATGAAAAAAACCTAGAGCAAAATTGTCAGCCTATGAAAATGGGCAATCAGAGATCACAAAAGAAACAAATTGGCCTGAGATCAGTTGAACTATGAATTAAACCAGGTCTTTAGCTGGGAATGCACACAAAGATCAATCAGCAGGTGAGGGAATCCAGGTCAGGATTGAAAAGACATTGTAAAAGGGATCAATTCAGCAAAGGGTCAAACAACAGCTCAAATAACAAGGACACAAATTCAACTGAAAACATGATTACTCCTTTATCAGAAACTGTGAACCTAGGTGCCAAGAAAAAAACATCACCAACAGGTTTAAATCCATGAGAGGCAGATGTAGGTAAAAGAAGCACAAACAATTGCCCAACTTAGTTGCTACAGAACCAGTGCATCACATGTAAAACATTTCCAGTTGATGACCTCACTTGGGCTATTTCAGGTCATTACCTCTAGTACACATCCAGATGGTCACACTGTGGGTCTGATCTTCTTATTGGATCATGTCATCACCACCCCTGACTGGGAGCTCCACAGCGTTCAGCACCAGCCCTGAACCCGAGCTGGCCACTCCTCGCTTACCAGCCACCACACAGACTTAGGTATGCTGTTAGAGACTCAGAGAAACCCTGTCTCCTGTAACTTGAATCTGACTGGCTGCTCAGCTCCTGACCTGGCTTCTCATTGGTTGGCACTGCTTACATTCCTCTCCTAATTGGACTCCCTCTGCTCAGCTCTCGGTGCCTGGTGATCATTTTAAACTGCTACTGTTTTACTCCACTCAATAACTGTCTAGCATATTTTTTCTCCTGCCCACCCACCTGGCCCAGACCTCTATTAAATCAACTTTTCTCATCTAGCTCCGCCTCCCCTCTCTCTTCCTCCTCCTGTGCCTATCACTCTAGACCTCCTCTTAAAGAGATGTACAGTGCTCAGCTACCTCCCCTTACTGGAGTACTAGTCCTCAACACCCCATCCTTCCCCAGAGGTAACTTTCAGTAACTTTCTGGACCCCATATAATTTAAACTGCTGTTGCTGGATCTATCTCTACCTCCCCACAGTACGTCATTGCTTCATACCTGTCCTAAATTCAACTCAGCCGTATGACCTAACTCCACTGGGAATGGACTGCTAGTCAGCTAGCCTCCTGCCATCAACTTGGAACCTATTCTCTGAGCACCCAAAAATCACTCAAGACACAATGAAGCCCCTATTCCCACTGACTAGTTATCCTTCTGATAGGCACCCTTCTAGGAATTGACTTCTCAGCCTCAATTCTATCCCTTGACCAGGTGAACCTCCTCCACTTCAATGAAGATAACCCCCCCATCTTCCAACTAGGTGGGTTTTAACTCATCTTGGCACCCTCACATTAAGCTGCCTAACCAACTACGAGTGCCACTTGCTTGGTTTCTCCCTTCATTCAACCCAGTCCCTCCACCCCAACCTACTATGTCCCTACTGCTTCCTGCCCTCCCTGCCCTTATAGTCTGGGGACATTGAATCTAACCCTGGGCCTGACTCCTCAGCCTCTAGCCTTCCCCCTGCTAACGGACTGGGCATCTACCACCTAAACGTTAAGATCCTTCTGTTCAAGCTAGATCACATTAAGGCTTGGAGATCCCAATGCTCACCCAATATCCTCTGCATCTCAGAGACGTCGTTATCTGCCAAAGTCCCTGACAGTTCAGTCACCATTCCTGGGTACTCCATATTCCATCTAGACAGGGGTAAGCATGGTGGTGGTGTTGCTATTTATGTCCAAGATTCCCTAAGCACCACCATTGTCTCACAGGAGGCAGCACCAAAATCACACAGATCCTACTCTCGAAACTGTTCTTCCCTTCCTCATCATCCCTTTTTGTCACAGTCTGCTATTTCTCTCCCAGCGCCTCACCTTCCACCTTGGTCTCCAAACTTGCCACTCCAACTTCTTCAGCTGCCTCGTGTAAACTTCTAATCCTGGGTGAATTCAACTTTAACTGGCTCACCCAACACTTCAAGGCCATCACTCAAGAGACTGAAGCACTCAGCCTCACCATACTCATCACTGACCCTACCAGAGTAAACCCCCACTCCTCTAACCACTCACTGCTGGACTGGATCCTAACCACCCACCCTATCAAATTCTATTCAGCTGGTGCCATCCCAATGCCTTCAGTGACCATTGTATCACCTTCTGTCACTGGAAGCACAAGGCCTGCCCAAATATATGGGGTTCCAGCCCCTAAGGTCCCTCAACCAGCAGGCACTACTAGCCAATCTCTACCTGGCTGACTGGTCAGTAGTCTTGATGGCCCCGGAGATCAACTCTGCACTGGTAGCATTTAACTCCACCTTCATAGTCATTTGGAACACCAACACTCCCCTGCGAAAGTTGTGTCTCCGGTGCAGGCACCTTCCCTGGTTCTCCTTTCAACTGGTGAATCTTTTTAAATTCAGAAACAAAGCATGGAAATCATTTAAGGCCTCCACCAATGCCTCAGACCTCCAAACATACAGAACTCTGAGGAACACATACACTAAAGCTGTGTGTTCCACCAAAGCTGGCTTCTGTAAGTCTCAGCTTGAGGATTGTCGCCCTAACCCTGCTGCATTCTGGAAAACTCTCCCACTCCCTGCTTGGCTCCACTAAACAAACCCCTTCCACATGCTCGGACCCCACTGACGAAGGATCCGGTGCCATCGCCTCTTCCATAAATTAATTCTTCACAACCTGTGCCTTACCCTATGGGCAACCACCTATCCCACTCTCCCCTCCCCACATACACAAATAAGTCCCCTCCTTTTCTGGGTCCAGTCAGCTATCCGATCAACCCATCCTCCTTCCCTCTCCCCCATCGCCCTGGCATTCTTCCTTCCAACCCCCCACCCAATCGCACCTTCCCTTCCATTACCTCCATAGAGGTACTTCGAGCCCTCAAATCTCTGAACTCCTCCAAACAAAGTCTGGATGGTATTAATCCTATCTTCTTGAAAATCACTCCTCCTGCCATTGTACCCCTAATCACTCACATCTTCAATCTCTCCCTCTCCTCATGCTCCCTGCACAAGGCCTGGGAATTAGCCAAAGTCAGCCCCCATACACAAAGGGGTGACCCATCCTTCCCTGCAACAATAGACCTATCTCCCCTCCTAACCTTCCTCTCCAAAATCTTGGAGTTTCTTATCTCTAAAAGACTAAAGACATTCTTCACCTCCAAAGACATTCTTACTCCATACCAGTTGGGTTTCCATCATCTCTATTCCACTCCTCCTTCCTTCTCGCCTCATGAACCACATCCATTTGGCAATGGATAAGGGTCATCTGACACTGACTATATTTATAGACTAAGCCAAAGGCCTTTGACTCTATCACACATAATCTACTTCTAGATGACCTCATGGCTACTGGACTATCCCCATCCTCTTCTGAATGATTCAAAGTTTAGATAACAGACAGGTTTCAATGTTTCCAACTTAGGGAACTCAAATCTGCTCCCCTCTCCATTCTGGCTGGTGTTCCTCAGGGATTAATCCTTATTCTCCATATTCATAAACAACCTTCCTTTGGCCTGTTCTGACTCACATATTCAAATGTATGCTGACAATACCATGATCTTCACTTCCAGTCCCTCCCTACCCCAGGTAGAACCCATCCCTCAAACCAACTTTGTGAACACCCTAAAATGGCTTGAAGACAAATCACTCAGATGCAACACTAAGAAAACAGTCACTATGGCATTTGGCACTACCCAGAAACAAGACAAAATGACTTCTCCCCCCTCCTTTTACACACTTGATGGCTCCAAAATTGCAGCAATTGAATCATACAAATACTTGGGTGTTTGGCTGGATCCCAGACTGGCCTTCTCCCTAAATCTGGATTCTGTTCACAACTAGAGGTGTGCGAAGTGGACAAAATTCTCTCCATGAAGCAATTTGCTGAGTAATGCTGAATCCGTGAAGTAATCCACAATGCAAAGTGGGGTACTTTGTGTCATAATGAGGAACACGGATTCCTTTGATAACAATGAATTTGCATTACTCCTCCTTCCCCCAACCACTTCTACACCAATTTTAATGCAAAGTACATAGAAATCAATGTACTTTGCATCACTCCGCCTTGTTATTGAGTTCCAAGGCGAATTTTGCAGTGATTCATGGGATTGCAGGTCACATGGGCTCTAGATTGTTCTGCACGGCCTCATTTCTGTGTCGTGTGTGTAGTGGTAGATGGAGACAGTTTCCTCTCAGAGCTCTGCTATTCAAATCCTCTAAAAGCTGTTAAAAAAGCCTTTTTGAGCCATTTTATTTCTCAAACTTTAGTACATCAATTGTAGCAAACCCTGCTATGCTCATATCATCAAGTGTTTATTGTTTGTGTGTGTATTTTGAATGCTAATTTAGAATATTCAGTCTATGTAATGACAGACACTTGAAGTGTGCTTTGGGGGAGGGGCGATACTGTGTCGGAGGTAGGTTAAAACTGGGAGAAAAGGGCAGTCTTTCTGTTTCAGTTATATTTTTTTGGTAGAACCGTGTTAATGTACACACAGTATTGCACATTCAGAATCTCATTTTAAACATTTATTTTTAAAAGAATTATATTGTGATACTGTTTGCAATTGTAAATAATTTTTGTACTCTGTGTAAATGTAATTTTGTATTGTAATGTTGTGTGTCAGACAAGGCTGAAAAAGGGTTGTGCCCAGTCCACCTCCTGGTTAAAAATAAAACAACATTTTTTTGTAATTCGACATTTTTTTTGCTGATTGTTGTGGTGCAGCAGTGCATCATTTCAGTTTGTTTAAAATATTTGGTTATATTACTGAAGTTTTCAATTTGCTACACATTACTTGTAGTGTGTGAGTGTGTGTGTGATGCGTGCCATCAAATCAGACACATTTTATTGTGTCACACAGTAATTGCAGCAGTGCGAACCTGCTATTCACTGCACCTGTGTGATTTTGTACTGCTTTGTGGTATTTTAGTTTTGGACTGTTACTGCAGTGCACTGCACCCCACCCTCAGCCCCAAAACAGCAAAAGGTATTATTTTCCATATTGGATTGTGACCTGTGAGCACTCGTTAAGGTGTTGTTGTGACTTTGTGTCTGCATCTCTTCTTGATTGCGAAGTGCAATCTTAATCTGCCTGTTCTTTTGTATCTGTTTAGGGCCCAATTTCCATCTGCAAGCCACAGTTGTTTTTATTTTTGGCTTCACATCCACTGGCCAGACTTAGACAGTGTCCGGAGTACACACACAGACTGGAAAGAAGACTGACTGCACACATGCAGTTTAGCACACAGTATACTTGCACTGCTCAGAATACAAAGTGTCACGCATACAGAAGACAACAAAAAAGGGCATTATTACATACAAGGTTTGGGGATGGTGGAGGAATACATTTTATAGCACAGCAAGGAATGTGTGGTGGGGCACATCATGGTGTGAGGAAAAAAAAACAAATGTGGGATCCCATGGTGATCCAGCAGCAGTTCCAGCATGGACGTAATTTGTAACTGATGTCCCTCTATGCGATCCAACTGCTGTTCGACAACTCTCACCGTCTCACTGTTCTCCTGAACAGCACTCCAGAGAACTGCCAAGTCAGCCTGCATTACAAGCAGTTCTCTGGGGTCCACACGTTCAATAGGCTGACCTGCTGGTGGTGGTGGTGGTTTGGGTGCTGGTGGAGCAGCAAGTGCTGCTCTTGCCCTCCTCTTCTTAGGGCCACCACCATGCACAGCTGCACCCTCTGCCACAGAAGGGCCAACACGTGCAGGCATGGCCCATTCTGTGGCAGGCTGCCACTCCAACTGGTGGTGATTGAGCATATGGGTGCACTGGCCCGCAGTCCCTAGGTGAGTCCCCTGGAGCCCACGGTGCACCTCCACCTCACATAAGTGACACCTGACCACAATGCTGTCCTCCCCAACACAGTCAAAAAACTGCCAAACAATGGAGGTGCACGGAGGACCAGACACAGGCAGGGGAAGGCCAGATAAACTGGCAGCTGGCTGGTCATGGTGCTCAGCAGGGTTGGATCCATACCTGGGCCCAGGGGCACATACACATCCTGCTCCAGAAGGCCTTTTGCTGGAGCTGGTGCTGGACCTGGTGGTGATTCAACTGCCTCAGAGTCAGGAGGCGGTGCTGGTCCTGCTTCTGGGGGCCGGGGGACACTTAGAATTTTCATTTGGTCCAAGAGAAACCGGTGGCCATGCTCATGACGCATCTGCACTGTACGACACCTACCAGTACCATGCTCTCCCAGAGCTGCCCCCACCCCAAACATTCCCTCAGACCCTCACTGTGGTCCATCTCTCCTACTGCACTCCCTCAGTCTGAGCAATGACTACTCACACTGTCACACAACACACACACAGTCTGTCACACAGACACAGGCAAACAACTAACTACTTATAAAGGTAAGAAAAATAAATTTACAGAAAGAACACATGAAGTAAAAAAAGAGAACAGGAAAGACAAAAAAATGTAGCTTATGAAAAAGCTGTTGGGTCTATAAATCAAAGTTTAAATCTCCTCCTCCTCGCTTTGATCTTCAAGTCTCAGCACTGACAAAACAACACATTTCCCTCTCTCTGTCTCCATCTGCACAGGAGAAAGTGAAAATGTCTGCTTGTATGACTCACTTCCTTCCTTTTCCTGTCTGGCTATGGCTAAAAGAGTAGGCCGAAGTCTTCTGAAAACAACTACTTCACCCCACTTTGCGTTGTCATTCCGCCATAACACAAAGTGGTAATGACAAGACGAAGTGAGCACTTTGAATTCGTCCACCTGGTAGTGGAGTGGTACGCAAGTGACCATCGTTATGGACACACTTCGCAGCGGAATTTAAATTTGCTGCATTTCTAGTTGGAACATGTTCTCTGCATGACAACATACAAGCTGAAAATATGGTTGTGGAAGATGTTGATGAATATGATAATGATGTCAGTGACCCCCTGTTGGGAACCTGAGAAAAAGAAAGTCAAGGTGGCTGTGTCTAGGTCTGTTGGTGTTAAATCCCCCCTTCCTCAAAAAAGTTATGATTTACTGGTTCCTGTTGATGCTAATGATGATGACGCTGTAATAATCATAGGTAGTTGTGGTGGTCAGTTGGAGTCCAAGTGTGTCCAGCCTGAAAAATCATATAGCACACCCACCCATTTCAGGGGTTAATAATCTGGAGTCCAATAAACAGCATCAGGGATATGTTAAAAGTAGGGCATCACAGTCCCTTGTTTGGGATTTTTTTTGTCCAAGATGCAAATGATGAGTCAGTTGTAATCTGCCAGCTTTGCCATGTGTGTGTGAGTTGAAGTAAAAAGGGGAGTCATCTGAGCATGGGGGACCAGCATATACATCTTAAGAACAGGCACATGGCACTATGGACCCGGCACCAGATGGCAGCTAATGCCATAATGGGGCATTCACCCTCATCATGAACCTTACTGAACATGTTGTCCCCTTCCATGAGTGTAAGACCAAGTAGAAATTTCTGCAGTAGTGATGAAATAACACCAGAGGATTACTACAGGCATGATGAGGGGGAGAATTATGGTTTAGAAATCTTGTCAAGTGGTGGTCAGAGTAGCAGTGGTGGTGGTGGTGGTGGTCAATGCAGTATGTCTAGTGCAAGTAGTATATCAACCCCTGTACGTAAAACAGAGAAAATAACTTAATTTGTGGACTTGTCACCTGTGCACCCCTCTTCATCACATGTCCACACCCCAGCCTCGGCCATTCGCAGAGCCAAGACATTTGTCACACCCCGTGCAAAACGTGTAAGTCAGCCCATGATGGAGAGTGTTTTTGCCCGTAACCTCTTGCCTGCCTGCCTGAAGCATGTGACCTACACTATGTAAGCCATGTGATGTGTGTGGGCTGCCTGTGAATTTCACTTCACCTTAAAATGGAATAAGGTGAAGTGCACAATGCAAAGTCATAATTACAATGTGAAGTGGTGAAGTGAGGGTTTAAAATGGGCACTCCACGTAGTGGAATACTAACACAAAGTGGCCACTTCACGACTACTTTGTGGGCAGAATTTTACTTTGCTGCATCTCTGTTCACAGCAGATTGTGTCCAAAACTAGGAATGCTCTATAGACACAAGGACAGCCTCTCCACCCACCCCCATTAGGAGGGAAATATTCTCTAAGGTTATTCTTTCTTCATTCGATTATACATATGTGGTCTATAGTTCAGCGCTGCAATCCTCCCTTGCCAAGTTAGACCCACTAGTTCATGTATTATGTCATTTTGCTTCTAATCTCCCATACCACACCTATTACTACCTCCTCTACCAATCTGTCTCCTTGTTCTCTCTCGCTGATCATCATCTAGTACATTGCACAATGTTTATCACTAAATTCTGGTTCAACACCTTTCCCTCCTATTTCTCCTCCTTATCAGCCTCAGCTCCCAGCATTGGCTACTTCCTGCACTCACAAGACCACCACTCCTTCACCCTTGCCACACCTTGCTCAAAATAGCCTTTGCCCACCAGCTCCCTGCCCTCTGGAACTCCCTTCCTCACACTGTACGTAGCTTGCCTATTGTGCTATCCAATAAAAAGCACTTCAATTGCCTCCCTCTCCCCCCTTGCCAATGTTTTCACCCTCCCTAAATCCTAGCTGCTACAGGCAATACTGGCCATACCCTCTATTATCATCCCAACCCTAGTTCTGTATGTATAATCCTGCCAGCACATTACTTGTGTACTTTTGTTCTTTACCAAAGCTCCAGTCCTTGACTTATTACAATAGTTCATGCATTACTATTTCCTCAAATGTTATTGTCCACTGTTACTGTAGGTACGCTGCTAGGCTCTATGTCTTGTATAAGATGTAATCAATGATTTATTTTATGTATTCCTCCATATCTCTTGTTTTTTAGACATGTATACATTATATGTATCTATTGCACCCTTACCCCTGCTCTGGGTCGCACCTGGAAACGAGCCTTAGCTCAGTGTGCCTTTTGCAGTTATCAACTTTTAAATAAATAAATAAACAAATATATAAATAAATAAATAGCATAAGTGAAATCAAGATTGATCCAGTCTCATGATAGGATCATCCAATGGTGTTGTTCCTCTGCGAGCCCCCTGTTTTATTACTCCCCCCTGAGAAAATTATCCAATATAATCTGAAATATAATCTATAGTCTTGCAAATTCTTGGGGGTATTGGACATCTTGGGCATGATGCTTGTTATGTACAGGCATCAGAGAACCCCATAGAGCACTATACTAGTGCTATTACGTCTGCATTAGATTCCTCAGTGCCCTAGCATATTCATTCCTTAACAGCCTGGCGTAGCTCTATGTACTGTTATGAACTGCATTAGTTGAAGACTAAAAGAAGAAGATTAGAGTATTCTTGGCATAGATCTTGAACTGTGGATTACAGATTAGAATCAAAAACTCACTAAAGTGAGTATCAGTAGGCAATAGCCCTGAAAAAGAGAATTCCTGTCATGGATGACAGTGGCAGGGGAGCGTGGTTTGTAGCCCGAACAAGATGGATGCTGGATTACAGAGCTCTGCCCCAGTCAATATGTTTATTATTGATTACCCCCCTTCCTGCAGCTTTCATTACAGTTTTATTTTATTACTGGCTGTGTTCTTTGACACTGACACTGCCTTGGTAAGCTATTTTTAGTTGGCTCATTTGTTAGTCGTCATGGATTGTCTCTACGTAATTCATTCTCCAGCCTTTACCTACTCTGTTACTGAGTATGCGGGACCCCACCTTACCTTCAGACCATGAGCTTCTGCAGTGCACTTCTGGCCAGGCTCCCTCTCTCAAATATATCACAATACTGCTGGAGAATTTGTTAGCATACGAACATACGAAATTTGTCAGCAGATAAAGTCCTAGAGGTCTATAAAGTCTGCTCGAATGTGCAGCTAGCACCCCTTATTCTGCAGCTGCCCTTCCCTTCCACCCTTCCCCTTCATTGACCCTCCCCCTTGTCCTGTCCCATCCCCTTTTTCAGCAGTCCACTGTTCTACTGGATACCACTTCTGCAGGTAATGCATTCCACCCAGCCACCGCTCTCTGTAAAAATGTTTCTCCTCATCTCCCTCCTGAACCTTCCTCCCTCCAGTCTCATATCATGGCCCCTGGTGTCCCTCCTCTCCCTTACTTTGAACTGCCCCTCTGCACCTGTCTTGTTTATTCCTTTCATGTACTGAAAGGTTTCAATCATGTCCCCCCGTCCCTCCACTCCTCCAGTGAGTACATGTTCAACTCCCGCAGCATCCTCTCGTGTGATAAGTCCCCCAGCCCCTTGATCATCTTTGTCACCCTGCGCTGCACCCCCTCCAGTAACTTAATGTCCCTCTTCAGATACAGGCACCAGTAATGCACGCAGTACTCCAGGTGCGGTCTAACTAATGACCTATACAGTGGCAGAATCACCTCCTCCCTCCTCGAGGATATACCCCACGCAATACAACCCAGCATTTTGTTGGCCATTGCAGCTGCCTTCCTACATTGTACCGAGCTGTTCATTGACCCTGTAATGAGCAACCCCAGATCCTTCTCCTCTGTCTGGGCTAGCTGCACTCCCCCCAGCTGGTAACTCCTCCTTGGGTTCTTCATCCCAAAATGCAGCACCTTGCTCTTTTTGGCATTAAACCCCAGTTGCCAGGTGTCTGACCAGGTTTCAAGCTTTGCCAGATCATCCTGCAACCCCTGCTATCCCCCCAGGTCATCCATCACTGCTCCTACCTTGGCATCATCAGCAAACAAACTGATCTTGCTCTTGATGTCCAATGGTATGTCTGCAATGAATATCCCAAACAACACTGGTCCCAACACTGATCCCTGTGGAACACCGCTCATCACTACCCTTGGGTGTGAGAGCTCCCCACCCACCACCACCCTCTGTTGTCTTCCCTGAAGCCAGTTCCCTACCCATCTCACCAGCTTTGCACCTGCTCCTGTGCCTACTAACTTACTTCCCAGCCTTCCATGTGGCACCAAGTCGAATACCTTACTGAAGTCCAGATACAGGACATCCACTGCATGGCCCCTGTCAAGTTGCCTAATTACCCAGCCATAAAACTCCACCAGGTTGGTTTGGCAGGATCTGCCCCATATGAAGCCATGCTGTCTGCTGTCCTGTAGTCCTTTGGCTTCTAGAAGTATCACCAGCCTTTCCTTCAGGATAGTCTCCATTAACTTACCCACGATGGATGTGAGGCTCACTGGTCTGTAGTTTCCCGGTTCATCCTTGGGGCCCCTCTTGTGGAGGGGCATCACATGAGCCATCCTCCAGTCCTGAGGTACACACCCCGAATGTAGTGAGGCATTAAATAGGTCTGCCAAAGGTCCTGCAAGGACCTCTGCCAGCTCCTTCAGTACCTTGGGGTGGATGCCATCTGGGCCTAGTGTCTTATCCACCCTCAGTGCCTTCAAACCCTCCCAAACTCTGCCCTCCATGATTTCCCCATCTGTCACCCCATCCCCCTCGTCTCTGCCATTTCACCCCCTTTGGGTGTCACCCCCTTCTTCTCTTTAGTAAATACTGAGCAGAAGTACTTATTTAGTGCTTCTGCCTTATCGCACCCTGCTTCCACCCAACCCCCCTCCTTCCTAACCCTTACTATGTGGTCCTTACAGCTCCTTGTCTCCCTGATGTACCTAAAGAAGTCCTTCTCCCCCTTCTTAATGCCTTGTGCCAGCCTGAGTTCTGTAGATGCCTTGGCTCCCCTTAATGCCCTTGTCACCTCCTTCAATTCTGTCAAGCACTCCTCCCTGTCCTCCCCCCTCCCTGTTTTCTTGTACTTCCTAAAGGCAGCTTTTTCCTCCTTACCTTTTCCATGACCTCCTTGCTCAACCAGCTCGGTTTCTTAGCCCTAGCCTTCTTGCTCTGGGCCTTGCAGCAGGTTTTGGTTGCCTCCACTATCCCCAGCTTTATGAGCTCCCACCTCTGGTTAGTGTTCATACTAGACTGAATTCTGGCCAGGTACCCTTCTACCACTTCCCCCATCCTCCCAAAGTCAGTCCTACTGAAGTCCAGCACTCTTGTGCCCGATTCCACTCCTTCCTTGCCCATATCCAATGTAAGCCATTCTGAGTGGTGGTCACTCCCTGACAGCAGTTCCTCCACTGTAAGTTCTCTCATAAAGTCCCCATTTGCTAGCACAAGGTCAAGGGTATTCCCTAACCTGGTTGGTTCACTGACCATTTGAAGCAGGAAGCTGTCCTTGAAGGCATCCAGCAGTACCCGTTCCCTTCTGTTTCTGGTTGTTGGGGTACTCCAGTCCACTCCTGGCATGTTGAAGTCCCCCACAATCACCATGCTACCCTTCTTGCAGGTCCTCCTGATTTGTCCTGCTAGTTCTCTGTCTAACTCCTCCGTCTGAGATGGCGGCCTGTACACCACTCCCATTCTAAAAATTCAATTCTTGAAATCCTGGATTTGCATCCAAATTGACTCCTTACTACCCTCCTCCCCTTCCTCCCTTACACACTTCAGTCCTTCCTTCACATATAGTGACACACCCCCTCCTTTCCCAATCATCCTGTCCCTACAAAAATGTGGCAGCTAATAAAATCTCTGTGACCACCACCACCTCTGACATTGTCCCACTTAAGGATAAAATAAATGTTACAGAGCAGCATTTAACAGCCATGGACAGCACACAATTTCTGATCCTTTGGAGGTGAGAAGATCACTAGCAGAGGCTTGAGAAACTGTGGGGGAGGTTAGAGATTCTAGACAACCAAAGTCACCACAAAAAACATTGTGTGCTTGGTGTCAATGAAGGGTCCGAAGGCTCAAATCATATTGGATTTTTGACTGATCTCCAGCCTCAGAATCTGTCCTTAGTTTGGAAGAGCTCACTAGAGATCCATTGGGCTTACCATATAGGGACCACTGTAACTGCTCCAGGCCAGAAGCCACGAAACAATACAGGTCTTGTTTTTGCATTTTACCACAAAACTGGCCATATTACATGCAGCTAGTGAGAAAGGTAATCTTTCCTGGAGGGGTACCAGAATTTATATGTATCCAGACTGCTCTTCAGAAGTAGTCCAGATGCACCATAAATGTATTCCTGTTTCATCTGCTTTAAGGAAGGCTGGTATTCAGTATCATTTTACAGGACTCGTCAGCCTTGTAATATATAAAAATGGCAAACCATATCTCTGCTGCACCTCTCAGGATGCATGAGAAATCATACATCATTGCTAGCCTCAGATTAAAATTGACTCTCCACCTCCAGGCATCTGTGGTAGGATTCAGACAATATAACACCTCATGAATCTTCTGCCTGGTGGAACCTAAATTGTTTGTATAACCTCCACACCGCATTTGACAAGTTTTCACCCCCCATTAAAAGAACTAGTACCAACATATGGCTTACCATTTATTCTAGCAGAAATACTCAGATTGATACCGCCTCTAGCTTTAGAGTGTTTGCCAGGCTCATCTTAAGGAAAAGGGCATGGGGGTACAATTACCAAAATGAACCTTTGCAAATACAATCAGGTCCAGGGGAGAGGATGCTTGGTGTATGCTAGACCTAACTGCTGAGGGGGCTCCAATAACTCCACACAGAAAGCAATGATTGAAAGGTCCAATGCAGCAGCTGGCATTGTGCAGCATGGCTTTATTCACAGATGTTACTATAACCCCCTTGTTCCCTGGGGTGACTAGGATCCCAGTTAGATCAGTGGCAGGCAGGGATGGCAGCTTGCGAAATGCCAGGTAAATGGGTTTCACACTGTCACACTCTGTTTTTCAGTCTCAGCTGAGCTGGAGTGGTGATGTAATTTTGGAACTCTCACAGCAGCACAAGCCACATTTGTCCAGCTGGCTTAGAGAGTGAATTGGAATGTTCAACAGTTCTGTAGTGGGAGTTCGAGGAAGAGGCTGCAGCTGCTGGGCAGCTCCTCGGTTTTAGGTCTAATAGAGAACTACCCTTTCATTGGTGGACATTTGTTCTCACCCTAGAAGATCAAAAGAAGACAGTATTTGAAGTGGTGGAGACCTTGCTTTTGGTTTTCCCAGTGCCCCATCCCAGGAGGGATGGGGCAAACTCCAGGATTCAGGGGCAATCCCCTTGATCCATTTTCGTTGGTGAAGCTGCCATGGACATCTTCATTTGCTTGTGCGTGCAAACCTGTTTGTTTTGTGAAAGCCAAGGGGCATCTGCAAACCCAGTAGGGTGAATTTCTCTGATCATGGGACCAGTCACCCAGTTTTAATTTAAAATGTTCTGCCTGCGTTGGAGTCCAAGTATGTGACTGTCCAAGTATAGAACTTTTAGTTGGACACCCAGAGGTGTGTCAGTAGTATGTTAATTGTGAAATACTTTTCAAGATAGCATCTATAAGTTTCTTCTGTGAGGGTGTTATTAACCAGATGAATGGCCAAGTATAAACTTGGAAGCAAAAGGTGGGAGACCCCATCTGGAGTAACCAGTTTACCTGTCCAGGTTTAGTTTGGGCACCAGTACATTTTCAATTAGTGCATTTGGCCAATGCCTAATGGAAGTAATTACCCCGAGATGTGGGTTTGGAATTTCTGTTTCTTCAGTTTACACCAGTATAGTGGGTTCTGGAAGATTTGAACCTGGATGTGCTTGGTGTGGTCAGGGGTACCACTTTCATTCCTGTGGGAAATGGGAAAAGTACTAGTCCAGCCGTATGTGCCAATCTTCAGTTTCAGAACCAGAGTGTTCACTGTTTTGTGTTTCTTCACCCTATGCTAAATGGGAATTCAGGAACTTCTGTACCGTAGAAAATCTACAATACCATTATGTGTAGCCCCATGGGGGTCCATCTTGGCTTGGTGATTATTTCTACTTTGTTACATGAATAAAAGCCACACTCTAGAATCCCAACTTGGTTTGGACAGTATTGGTATTGCTTCCATGTGTCTGGATTTACTTGGGTGCCCCTGTCCAGAAGTCAATCAGTCAATCAATCAATCAATCAAAGTCTTTATTTATCCAGGCGGTCACCGTTGAGCAAAGCTCATTTGCAAGGTGGACCTGGATGGCATATGTATACATAGGTAAGCAATCTACACAAAATTGATAATTTTTTACAGTGTAGGCAGAGGCCCAGGATAAAAATTGCATGTAAGCAAATTACAGATGATACAAGTACAAGTAACACCATTCAAGGGTTCGTACTTAAGAAGAAACCTAACATGACTTTGAGCAAACGTTTTTCTCCCAGGGACCTGGGTTGCTGGCATGGTAAATGGTCCCATCAGGTGTTTGCCAGGTAGTTGCCACACTTGGTCAACTGTTTTTGTATAACATTCTGGTCCACCAAGTCTAATAGGGCCACCTCTTCTATTGCCAAAATGTGTTAACTATTAACTTATGTAACCCCAACCCCTCTCTTTTACCTCCTAGACACTTTATGGTGCGAGGAGCAGCCCTGCTAATTAAACAAGTGGGGCCAGTTGGGGGGGGGTACATTACTAATGCACAAGTGGACCCCAAATGGTTGGTCATGGCAAAACAAGTACACTCTTTTTCCAGAAACTCTTTGCTAGGCAGTACAGTTTTCCACAGAAACTTCTCTGTCCATTTTTTCCCAAAGTGCTCATCGCCTGAACCACATACTTGAGCTACTTTCAAACACATTTCCATTTCCAAGTTAAATGCTTGTGGCCTGAACCACATTTTTGAGCCATTTCCAAAGCACATTTCACAGTGTAAATTCCTGACTTGATCCACATTTTTAAGTTTCATCCTGGGCATTGACCTGTACCCAGGTGACCTTGGCACCCATCAACGAGCCAGTTAGCCCTACCTTGTAGACTCCAGATGATGTTCCTCCCACCCTTTGCCCCAACTGAGACTCTCTGCCATTCCTTCAGAGTTACACCAAAAGAAGTCTTCAATCCCCACTGAATTTCTAAAGATTCTGAACTCTAAACTTTAAAATTGACACCGAAGTGTATGAGGGGACCTGACAGGTGTGATCTAGCTTTATCTTGGACACACACACCTCAGTTAACTCCCTAATGAGAACAGTTTCTGCATCTGTTCTCACATATCTGTTGCTCCTTCCTTAAGACATGGAGAACAAACCAGAAAATATCCTTTTTCTTCATGGTAGCTTTGTCAGAATTTCTCAGACAGTGTCCTTCTCAAAGGCAGCTGTAAACACTCAAGGACATTCTGGGGGATTGCCCTTTGGATCTACTGAACTAGCAGTCCCTCTCACTCCCCCTGAAGTGAAATCAAGGATTCCTGCTGCATAAGGTCTCCACCACTTCACTGGCAACTGTAAATCTAATCCAAACTAGGGTGAGAAACACAGGGCTCCCTGTAACAAGGCCCCAACCGGCACACCTCCTGCCACTATAGCACAGTGGTTTAAGGCTCTGAGCTGCATATCTGGAGACCTGGGTTTGAATCCCACAGCCCCCAACTTGCATACTGTGTGACCCTGAGTAAGTCACTTAACTTCCCTGTGCTCCCAGGTTGCACCTGTAAAAAATCTTTTAGCTTAGTGTGCTACTCCTGGTTAAACAACTAAAAAAAAAAACCTCTTAGCCTTGGAGCATGATAAACACTGGTGGAGTAAACTGAGGCTGTCTCTGACAGGCAAAGTTGTCACTCTCCGTAAGTTCGCCCTTTATACGTTAGCTCATCTGTTCTGTAATCTGCTGCTTGCTATCCTGCTTACTATGTTCTACACTATTGACTGTATCATCAGTCAGTTGCTTTGGGAAGGCAACCCCTCCGAGTCTAAATAAATTGAATCTTCTGGCCCACTGGATCAAGGGTGGCCTTGGCCTTCCTTAGTTTGAGGGATATGCAATAACATATCAAATGTCTCAGTTTTCACCAAGGAAAATGGAGGCACTGCATCATACATGGGAGGAGACAGTGATACTGAGGAGGGAGGGACCCTTACCGATCGGCGGGTCTGGGGAGAGGGGGAGGCATCACTCGCATAAGGAGGGAAGGCTAAGCAGGGGGAAGAGGTAGCAGAGGTAGAAATCACAGCAGAGAGAGTGAGGGAAGCCCTCCGGTCCCTTAAGATGGAGAAAGCACAGGGGCTGGATAAATTACATCTCACAGTACTGAAGGAACTTGCGGATGTCCTAGTGAAACCCCTGGCGAAGCTTTTCACCATCTCTCTGAAGACAGGGTGGGTGCCCTAGGACTGGAAGGTGGTGCATATAGTGCCTATCCACAAGGGGGGATCAAGGGAGGTGGCAGGGACCTACAGACCTGTCAGCCTGACATTGGTGGCGGGCAAGGTGATGGAGGGCATTGTCAAGGAGAGGCTAGAGGGGGATCTGGAAAAGTCAGGGTGCCTGGATGATAGACACCATAGATTCATCCCAGGGAAATCATGTCAGACAAACCTTATGGAGATCTATGACTGGGTGACAAGTGCCTTGGACCTGGATAGACCAGTGGACGTCATCGTTCTAGACTTCAGCAAGGCATTTGACTCTGTTTCTCATGAGGGTCTGTTGGATAAGCTGGGAGAAATGGGGTTGGGGAACCAGATAATCAAATGGATAGGCAATTGGCTCCAGGACCAGACCCAGAGGGTCGTAGTTGGAAGGATGGTCTCATCCCCAAGGAGGGTCATTAGTGGGGTCCCACAGGGATCAGTCCTTGGGCCCCTCCTGTTCAATGCCTATGTCTCTGACATAAGGACAGGTATCAGGAGTGAGATGAGTCTCTTTGCGGATGACTCAAAACTGGGGGCAGTGGTGGATGGGGAGGAGGAGGGGGCCCACAGGGGGACGTGGAGGTTCTGGAAAGATGGTCTAGAAAGTGGAAGCTGAGGTTCAATGCAGGAAATGCAGGTACTGCACCTGGGGCCAGAAACCCGGGCCAAATGTACACCCTTTGGGGAATGCTACAAGTCTCGATGACTGAGAGGGACCTGGGAGGTGGTGGATGTCAAGATGAACAACTCGGAGACTTGTAGGAGGGCAGCAGCCAAGGCCAACAGGATGCTGGGATGCATCGTTAGGGGGATCACCTCCAGAAGGAGGGAAGTGATACTCTCTCTGTATAATTGCTTGGTGAGGCCGCACCTCGAGTACTGCATGCAGTTTTGGAAGCCACACTTAAAGAAGGACATTAAACTCCTGGAGAGGGTCCAGAGGAGGGCAACCACAATGATTTGGGGCTTGGGGGACAGGACCTATGGGGAGAGGCTCGAAGAGCTAAATATGTACACATTGGAAGAGAGAAGGGAACGGGGGGACATGATAGAGGTCTTCAGGTACATGAAGGGGGTAAATAGGGGAGGAGCAGTCAGGGTGCTTCGATGGAAGGAGGAAGGGGGCAACTAGAGGTCATGGGTGGAAGCTTGAGAGGGGAAGATTCAGGGGAGAAAGGAGGAGGTGCTACTTCACTGAGAGGGCGGTGGAGCCATGGAATGTGCTGCCCAGAGGGCTGGTGGAGGCAGAGACAGTGGAGGAGCTCAAGAGGGGGTGGTACCGATACAGGGAAGGGTTCTGGAAGCAATATCCAGTGCATCGAGAAAATCCAGAACTGGGAAGGGAGAAGCTAGAGAAGAGGGGGACAGCAAGATCCATTCCCAGGGTGGGGGCTGACCAAATGAGCAGACATGAAAGACCGTTAGGCCTATTTTGCTGGCATTTTAGTATGTTAGCATGTTAGTATTGTTGACTTAGGCTTCCATCATCAAATGTTCCAGAATGTGTCCATCTAGAGGCAATGATGGTGCATGTGCCCAGTCTCAGCGTACTTTTTTGGTATAAGACCTGGTGAAAATTTTCATTTCATCCCCTTACTGTCACAACTCTTCATGCTTGGGATACATGTATGTCACTAACTGCTGTACTCCCGAGGGCCAGGCTTTAGTGCAGGTCCTTGATATATCTTTGGGGCAACCCTTATATTCATATTGGAGGCGAATCAGTTCATTGGGCTGCCTGGGACAACAGTAACATCTGTCAGATTGCAGATATCTCTATTCCCCACATTGATGATCTTCTGTCCTTTCAGCAGCTACAGGATAAGTATACATTACCCAGGTCTGACTTCTGGTGCTACTTACAACTGCGAGCTGCTGTTCATGATTATGACAAGGAAATCACTCCTCAGAATTCCTGGGACTGACTTTCATATCTCAATGGAACCACTTTTACTAAAGGTTGGGCAGGAAAAATGTATCACACTCTCTGTGAGGCTTTACCTCTGGCTATTACCCACTCTAAGGCCAAATGGGAAAAATAGGTTAATGCCTCCTTTTCGGATGACAACTGGTTGGCTGGTATTCATTTAACCCACAAGTCATGTTGTGATACCAAAAGTCACCTGCTTCACTTTAAAATCTTGCATCATTGATATAAAACACATCAGACCCTTCAATCTATGGATCTCACTGCAAATTCATCATGTTGGCACTGCTCCCAACCTGCAGCTAACCTTCTGCACATATTATGGAGCTTCCCATGCCTCACCAAGTGGTGGGCTGCCGTTATTTTGGATTACACCAAGGTTCTGCATATGTTTAACCCATCACACCCAGAATTAGTTATATTAGGCATTCCCTTTCAATTTTCCCCGCGTGCCTCCTTTCAGCAGTGCTAGCTGGTTGCCATGTTACTGGAGGCAAAATAGTTGCATCTCCAGTCATGAAAATCTCCCCTGACCTCTACTGATACGCCAATGGCACTCCTCTCCTTCACATCTAGCCCTTCTCAAAAGGCTGACTTTACTTCTGGAAACTATGACACTTGTTTATAGAAAATGGGATTCTTTTCTATACTTGTATCTTTGCTCTGGGCCTCTACCCCAGCTCAGTAACCCCCATAGTGTTTAGGCTCCAGACTCCCTAGCAGATTGTATCATATTGTTAATAGTTCATGGCTATTGTTCTGTTATTTCATGTTCTTACAATACTCAATTTTGGGGTTTAGAGCATATCCTCTATTGTAAATTCCATGAACATATATGTTATATTCTTTGCAAAAAAATATGTTAATATATCAGTTAGGGTTCAGAATGTCTTCCTTGGGGTTGTCAATCCTAACACTAGGGAGGCAGTATGGCGCAGTGGGTTAAGGCTCTGAGCTGCAAATCTGGAGATCTGGGTTTGAATCCTACAGCCCCCTAGATGCATATTGTGTGACCCTGAGCAAGTCACTTAACTTCCTTGTGCTCCCAGGTTGCACCTGCAAACAAGCTTTCAGCTTAGTGTGTCTCACCTGGTAAAAGAATTAATAAAAATAAAAAAACACTGACCTCATTTTATGCACTCATGAAACATACACACTTGCCTCCATCACATCTCAGCTTTTCTGTTACTGCAATGGGGTGAGCATTAGGGTTTACAACTCCAAGGAAGACTCCACCCCTCATTCCTTTCAGCGGTGGGGTAGGGTGTTAGAGTTGGAAACATCAGCTTAACATCACATTTCCCTACGTTTGTCACTTTATCCTGAACCCTAACTGTTGCATTAATGTAGTCTTTTGCAAAGAATTTCCTTTCTTTTTTAGATAGCATAATCATATAATTTGCCTGTGGGAGCACAAGGACCTCTGGGTGCTGCACTTCCATCCATCCATAGTTTTTGAGATAGAGTAATCATATCCCTATTTGCCTGTAGAAGTGCATGGGCCCCATGTAGATTAACAGTGACCAAATTGTCAGCATAGCTATCTTATTAACCCACCTCATGTACCCAGTACTGAAAATTTTCAAATTCCCACCAAAACTTAAATCAGCACAACTGCAATGCCATTCCATGCCAAAGATATGAAAACAGATTTTGACCAGGATTTGAACAATGAAAGTTGTGACATTCATAGGTAAGGTACTAAGAAGGCTATGTTGAAAATTTTGGGTCAAAATATAAAAAATTGCCAAAGTTATGAGTGTGTATAACAAAATTTCAATGGATCCTCAGATTATTGCCATTTATACATATTTTGAGGTAGCTCATGTATTGAACGACTGCGATTGAGCACCTTCAATAAAGGGCGACTCAATCTCATCTCCTTTACACAGGACTACCTGTAGGAAGGGTGACAGGATAGTGGTTGGTGAATATGAAGTCATCTTGTAGCTATGTATACATGCGCGTGGGGGGAAGGGACCATGCCACACAATGGGTGGAAGAGGAGGGAGGGTTTGTGGCCATAGTGCAGTGGTAGGTTGCCAAGCTGGCCATGTAGTGTGGTGGGTTGGTGGCAGGCTATGGTTGGGCGGGTGGCGGGTTTGGTTCCAGGAGCCCGTTCACTTTTTATGCCGGTCGTTTTTTTTTTTTCTTCCACGCTTTGCACCACCTTGACATGCATCCCCCTTGGAGTTAAGAATCCTTTAGTAGCAGGGTGTGAGGTGCAATGCCCACCATGGGGTGGGGGGGCACAGCCTCCTGTATAAAAAATAAATGTAAAGTGTCAGGTGCCATTTTCCCATGCGCTGCTAGTCTACTTCATCGAAATTCATTTTCGGCAATGTAGACTTTCCCAAATGGCGATCACTGTTACATGGTCGCTGTCATCATTTGGTACCTGTTTTCACTCAAATTTTTAACATAGCCTTCTTATGACCCCACTTCATTAACAATGCTGTGAACATTTTTAAATTCTGTCTGGAAGGTAATTTCACCAAGCGACCACAAAATCACTGTTCGGGCGTGATTTACATAATTCCACTGACATTCTTCATGAGGTGGGGTTGCCAAAAGGCCATGTTGAAAATCTGTTTCAAAATATGTAAAAATGGGCAAGTTATGTAACAAAGTTGAAAACCCTATTGAAATATAATCAATCAATCAATCAATATAATACATTCAACTGCATTTACTTTATTTCCTCATATTGCAGTCAGCAGTTCCAGCAGCAAGACGTGTCTTCCATCAGAGAGTGGATCTTGAACCTGAGACCTGTTCAGGTGAGTGAGGGTGTTGGGGGGTACTGGGGGTGTAGGGTGGTGGATGCTGAATGGGAAGTCGGGTGAGGGGGCTGATTGGCAAGGGACCATTTTCTTTTTACAGGTTTGAAGAAAAAACATTGAGACCATTTTCTTTTTTTTCAGTTTCAGGCTGTAATGGGACAGTACGGGTGCACCTAGACACCAGGGAATATATTATTTCATTATGGGGATTCCAAGCAGTGGCTGGGGATACCACTAGACACCAGGAAAAATATTTTGTTATGAGGACGGTAATTGGGGGGGTAAGTGTGTCCTTAGACACCAGGGACACATCATTTAATCACAAGTAGGGTCATCTGTGGGTTGGGGTGCCACTAGACACCAGGGACAATTTAAAGTCAAGCAAGTTTTCATTGGAAAAAGAGAAACTATAGGTCATATTTTATCCTTTAACGTTCTAGTTGATAAATGTGTTAAAAAGAAAAAGGTGAAGCTCTTTGTTGAATTTCTCCACTTCAACTCAACATTTTATAATGTTAAAATTAGTATATTGAGGCAACTTTTTGAAAAACGGGCATAAAGGAGAAATTACTGTATATTTTAAAATGTATACATACAAATAATAATGGGGAAGTCAGACTAGGGATTGCTAGAAGTTGCACAGATCTTATATGTATCGAAAAAGGGTGAAACAGGAATGAAGGCTGCCACTCTTACTTTTTATCTTGTACAGTATTTAGAATTACTAACTAGAGTTGTAAGTACTGTGGCTATCTTTCTGCTTAACATTGAAGAGATTGATGTACAATCACTGTTCTATGCAGACAATTTGGTATTATGCTTTCTAACTCAGTTGGGACATAAAATTCAATGTATTATTCATCAGTACTGTTCACAATGTTTTCTATTCAAATAGTAAAGTTTGAACTGTAAAGATGTGGGAATGATAATTTCCCAGTTGAATGATCCTTACATAAGTGATGGGTAAGATGATTCCCAAACGAGAACACATATTTGCCAGTAAATGTTAACAATCTATGACAAACGTGGAACTCAGGAGGTGACTATGATTGAAATACCGAACTTGTTCATTCATTACCAAGCAGTATTTCTGTACAGAACCATTTTTTAAATGAAAAAATTAAAAAAAAACAAGATGAGTGACATCACAAACAGTATTTCTCCGAGCATGACCAGGAAAACCTTAACTATTTGCAGTTCATAAATGTTTCATTTACCCATCTGTCTAGTGGCTATCACAAAAATAGTTATAATTCAAAATGGTGTAACTTTTGTTTTCACCAGACCATTCAGATCACACCCTTGTCACATAATTCATCATCCCTGAAAATGTCAGGAACAAATTCATACTGTTTGGGCTGAAGATGAGGGCAAACAATCCCATGTTAAGTGTAGGAAAAACGTGTTTTTTGATGTTGTTTTACTACTCCATATCTCAAAAACCATACAAGATGCTGTTGCAAAACTTTTCACATTTTGAGACACTGGCAGAAAGTCCGGCATGACAAATTTTGGACTATTTCATCAAAGTACACCAGAGTTATAAAGGTGTAAAATTTTGAATTCAACACAGAAGTGCACATATAAGCCTAACTATATATGGTAACCATTTAGGTTGTATTTTTTTTTTGTGTTGTTTCTCTTATTTATATGCTGTGTCAAATATGGTTGATGGCTTTAACCATTAGGCTGCCAGAAGATTTAGAATGTACAGATTTTTAGGAAGTGTATACACACCGGTAGCACAGCAAGGGTTAATCAGTGTTCATATGTTATCTTCCCAGTGCATATTGTCTTAAATGGTTTGTACATATTTGGTTGTTTGGAAGTTCTCTCTATGTATTTAGACTTTCTTATGCTGTTGTATGTGTTTATTGGTTACAAATTTCAATAAAATGTTTCATGTTAAAATGGATGACAGTGACAGGTAGAAATCGTCCATCTGAGATCTTTCATACCATGTACAGGTTCATAAATCCATCCTGTCTGCAGTATGCTCAAGTTGTTTTCTGCTGAAAAATGTGATAACTTTGACAACTTATTTGTTGACAAAGTGTCTTACATCAGATCATATCTGTACTAATGGCCTGTCATGGACTTGTGACAGTTTGTTTTCGGATGGCATTGTTGACCTGCATGACAGGGATGAGTTTTGGTCAGTTGTTAAGGACAAAGTTTTCCGGGTCCTTGCAAGTTTGTGTCCCTCCAGTTCTTTGCTGGTCCATGGTCCTACTTGGCTACTTTTAGACTGCCAGCAGGCTTTTGGTCCAGTTATTTCCCATATCATTGGGTGTTCCTTGAGGGAGTGGATCTTCCCATCTGCCCTGAAATGGGCAGTGGCAATATCCTTTCTGAAAACCCTTCCTTGGACTCTGAATGTGACAAGGAATTACAGACCCATCTTTAATTTTCCCTTTGTGGGGAAGATTATTGTGAAGGTGTTGATTGAGCAACTAGTTAAATGCCTGGATCATTTTAATATTAGTGCACCACTCCATTTGGTTTTCTAGTCTTGCCACAGATGGGAGATTGCCCTCATCAGTGTGATGAGTGATCTTCTCATTGTGAGAGATTGAGGACTTTGTACCATCTTGATCCTCTTTAATCACTCATTGACATTTGACACTGTTAACCATGAGGTGCTATTCAATCACCTAATGAATTATGTGGGTCTCACTGGCACTGTACTGAGCAGCTTTGAATTCTAGGTAACCTGGAGAATGCAGCAGCAAGTGACTATTGGAAGTCACATATCAGAGCCTCTGTGCTCTCCTGTTGTATTCCCCAAGGCTCGATCTTTGCTTCTGTGGTATTTACAGTGCGTATGTTGTTCGGATGAGATTATTAGATAGTATAATTTAAGTGTCACTGCTATGCTCAACTAAACTTATTTGGTATTTCTAGTGGTCTCATGCAGTTTTGGTGCCGGGAAAGAGACTGACTGAAAATAATGACTGAATGGTCTCAAATTGGCTTTATCTCAATCTGGGTAAGACAGAGGTCATGATTGCGGAGCCAGGTACGCAAGGCCCAGTTATGACTGGTGGAGTAACATCTCTTCCTTCATTGAGCGGTCAGCTGCTCAGAGCTGTAGATGCTGTTAAAAATCTTTGGGTCACTCAGGACCACAGGTTGGTGAGTTATCAGCAGGTATCAGCTCTGGTCTGGCTGGCCTTTACCATGTGCATAATATCATCTCAATCAAATCACATCTAGCTTATGGTGACCTTGCTAAAATACCTAATGCGTTTGTCCCCTGTAGTATGACTATTTATTTTATTTATTTATTTATGGTCTCGGATTAACACCTTTGAGGACAAGCTCATTACATAGGTTCCACATCAGAGTAAAAAAGAAACAATAAACAATGTGGCAAAATAAGTAGTTTCAAGAAGTAGTTCTAACCACCTTATATAAATCTGAAAAACATAGCAAATAAAAAACAAGACATCATAACGATAGCAAACTGTACAAGATATGCCATTTTTGTCAGAGAATCTGTGTGAGATAGTATGAGTACCAACACAGGAGACAATAAATAGAGAATACAAACAGAAGGGAAGGAAACAACCCCTAAGAAGTCCAGAACACAAGAAAGAAGGTGGAGAGGAAACTAACAATATGTAATGAGGAAAAAGTTTTAGCCAGCTGCCAGATAAAGGTGACATACTGGAAAGGTAGAAGTAAAGGGGAGGTAGGAGGAAAATATAAAGGAGAAGAAAAATAAGGGAAGTGCGGATGTAGTGGGAGACCTGGTAATTACAAAGAATGCAGGCCAACAAAGTTAAAAACCAGGAGGTTTGTACTGAGGACCAGGTGAGGCTTCAATGATGGGAGTGGGGGTGGGTGGAGCTAGTGTGACCAATTGTGCTTCTTCCGAAGTGTTAGTGGAAGCAATCACAGCTGGGCTTCTTGACCTGGTGAGTCAACAGCTTTTGTTTAAAGACTCCTAAGGAGACAGTAGAGGAAATGTCAGGAGGTAGAGTATTAATCCATGAAGAGACACAGTGGGCAAAGGCCCTCTGGCCTAAAGAGGTATGACATCTGGGAATTTTAAAAACCATGCTTTCTGAAATTCTGGTACAGTGACTGTTTTCATAAGGAGTAAGAAGCTTCTGTACACCAGATGGCATCAGGCTAAGACTTACTTTTTAGCCAAAAGGCAGGTTTGGAACCTGAGTCTCCCTGAGAACTGGAGCCAGTTTGTCTGTTCATTCAAGTCACATGTGTGTGAGCCGCCTGGACCCAGTGACAAGTCAGCAGGCTTTGTTTAAGGCCACTTTGATGCATCTGATGGCTGTGTCTGATGCAGAACCATAAATTACTAGTCCATATTCAACTAGTGAGACCACTGAACTATGGATGGCAAGATTAAGAGCATTAGGATTCAGGCTTTGTCGATGCCTATACAGTAGTCCAATGCGCATTTATTTATTTATTTATGGATTTGGATCATACCTTTGAGCTCAGAGCTCTTTTACAAAGGTTCCACGTCAAACAGTGACAATGACAGCAATAACAAACAGTTTACATACAATACTTGAATAGTGGGTAGCTAGTATACAATAAGGTTGCAGTGTCATTCATAGTACCAATGGTGATAGTACAGCGTCAAGAGCATTCAACTAGGGTAAAGGACAGTGTTTATATGTAGCGAAGGAAATAAAGAGGTGTGACACCTAGTGTGAGGTCCAAGAAGGAGTCAAGGAGAGGGGAAGGGGAGGCTGGGGGGGGAGTGGGCGGCCAAAAGAAGTGGCTTTATCTAGGAGGTTGGGAGGTAGTGATAGTAGGTTGGTTTTAAGGTTGATCCAGTGGAAGAAAAGGCACAGGGGCGGAGAGGAAGACAGAGGGATAGGGCAAGAGGAAAGAGTGGGGGTTAAAGGAAGGGGAAGGAGAATGTGGATGAGTGGGCATTATGGGTGTTAGAGTCCTAGTGGCAGTCACAAACTGTCCTAGTAAGAAGGTGTTGCCTTAGGCCATTTTTGTATTGCGAGATGCATTGGGAGCTTAGAATGTGCACTGGGATTTCATTGAGCCATTGGGGGCCCTATAGCTGAAAGCACGCTGTCCCTGCACAGTTCGATGGAAAAATATTGATGGCCTTGGCAGTATTGTCTTTTAAAGTGTGGCACTTGTTCCAAGCGGATACCAGCCAAATTAGTGATGGCAATGGGGTGGGAGTGATGCCTGTTGAGGGAGCTGGAGAACATCATTGTTTTATTTTTTTTGTAGTTCATGATGAGTTTTTGCTCGCTGTACCACCGTTCAACTTCAGTAAAACATTGTAGTAATTTGCATTCAAGTAACTTCGGGTCCGGATTGCTAGTGAACAGGACTGCAACATCTGTGTATAGCAGAATCTGACATTAACAGGAATTGGGGAGCTGGTTGAGGAAAATACTAAATAAGAGAGGGACTGGATACTCTCTTCAATGCTTTCTGTTGCTTTGCTCTTGACGCCCCCTCCTGCACCCACCACTGCTTATTGTACCACTTTCTTGCTTTCCTCTCTTTATAGTGCAGACGTCTCTCACACTGCACCAAGTTCACATCTAAGTTCTAGCTTGGTATGCTCCCCTCCTACCTCTCCTGCTCCCTCTCTGCTCCTCCCACCTCTGACCGCCTTCTCAGATCACCTGACTCTTGCACCCTAGCTATCCCTCAATGCTCTGCCTCCATAGGCCAGGAAGCCTTCCCCTACTGCTTCCCTAAGCTTTGGAACTCCTTGCCCTTACCTATCCACCTCTCATCGTCCTCCTCTCCTATCTCCTTAGCCCTTCATAATTTCTACTTCCCAAACTGCTCCTGTCCCTAACCCTCCACTACCCCACCCTCCTTTCTGCCTTTATCACATGCCCCCCCTATATTCTCTCCCTTGCCTATCCCATCTATATTTTTCCCTTGCTCCCTCAGATCTCACAGCTTTTTCCCTCTCTGAGCATCCCCCCTCCTTTCCCTATCACACTTCTCCCTTTCTCAATTTCTGGTTCCTCTTGTAGGGTTCATTGCAACCTAAAGGGGCCCTGATTCTGCTAGTGTGCTGCTTTCTCTGCACCATTCTTTCTCTTTCCCTCCATGTTTTCCAAACTCTCTGCCTTCCCCTCACTCCTCTATCCCCTTCCTCTCTTCCTCCTGCCCCTACCTCCCTACTCCCCTTCCTGATCTCTACCTGGTCCTAACTTCCCTTAGGGTTCTCTGCACCATGAAGGGATTATGGCTCAGGTCATCCCCTTCCTCCCCCAATCTCCTGCTCTTCACTCCTGGTCCTACTTTCCCTTGCAGGGTTATCAGCACCCTGATGGGGTCTGGGATCCAGGTCCCTCCTCCTCTTCTTCCCCCACCCCATCCTCACCCGCTTTTTCCTCCCCCACACGCCCCTTTCTGGCACAATAGGCCTACTCATGCACACTTCTCAAACAAGCTGTCTTTTACCCCTGCACTTATTCTGTGTCCACCTCTTCCATTCCTTATCTTTGTTGGTCATACTTCTGTTCCTTTCCACCTAGTTGGTTTTTCTGATGGTGTCTGAAGGTTGACCCTGGGTCATTCTGCTCCCCTCTGGTATTTCTCTGTAGGTGTGTTATTTGCACGTCTTGATCAGCAGTATATTGCTCAGTATTCTATTGTTTTGTTTCTCCTAACATTATAACCCTCTGGTATGACTCTGCTAAGGTATGTTAATAGTATATACTGCTCTGCACAGAATTGCTCTGCATTTTGTGTTTTGTTTCCCCAACTTTGTTACCCTCTAGTAATACCCTGACAAGGTGTGTTAATTGTATGTATTGTTTATAGTGTGTTACTTGTATATATTACTCTGCAATGTATTACTCTGTATTTGTGTATATATTACTCTGCAATGTATTACTCTGTTTTTTGTGTCTTTGTTTCCCCAACATTGTAACCCCCCCAGACACGTCTGGAAACAAGCTGTTCTCAGCTCATGTTACCTTTCCTGGTGAAACATTTCAAAATAAATAAAAAATAAATTAAAAAAAGAGACCCCCAAGATGGATCCTTGAGGGACACCTGAATGAACAGAGCTGCTTTCTGAGAGGCCGTTGGCTATTATGACTTTCTGCGAGTGGTTAGTAAGATAGCTATTGAACCAAGCAACAGTATCACTGAAGAGGCCTATAGATGCAAGTTCTTTGATCAATAGGGCATGACTGACAGTTTTAAATGTTTTTGTCAGGTCGACTAAAGCTGAGCCAACTAGGGCACCTTGCTCCAAGGAATTCTCCTAGTTACCCAGTACACTCCAGCAATGCAGTAGTGGTATTGCATCCTTTGTGAAATCTGTGTTGATGTGGGCATTATTTGTTGTATTTATCTAAGTATTCAACCCAATTGATCTGCCACTATTCTTTCGAATGCTTTGGATAATGGCAGAAGAATAGATATATAGTTATAGTTTGTATGTAGGGTGCAATCACAGACTTAAAGACAGGTGTCACCAAGGCTGATTTAAATATTTGGGGAATATTGAGAGAATCTAAGAGAGGTGTTGATATTATGTGTAAGTGGAGCCAGAATATCACCCAAAGTTAACACCACAAATTTAAGGTCCAGGGAGTCGTCACTGAACCTAGACTTCCCTAGAAACCGTAGGAGGTATTTCCTGGCTTCCCATTTTGAAAGGACTCTGAAATAGAATGATTGGTGTGAGTTGGGCTGGTCTCCAGTTACTGGGTTGGAGTGGAGGAAGAAGTCGGGGGAGTACACCACTCAGCTCAACAAAAGCTTTATTAAACATGTTTGCAATGGCACTGTGGTCCATTGTAGGGACACCATCAATGTTTAGTATTAAGCGGACTGTTTTGTTATCTTTTTCCATGACTTCTTTAAAGTTTGACCAGAATTTTCTTCCATCACTCCACAATTGTGTAAAAGCCTCCTTGTAATACTGATTTTTTTGCTAATCTTATGGACCTTGTGCAATCATTATGAGCTTTTTTCTAGCTCTGAATGTTGGCCTGTTTACCTGTGGCCTGGGCTCTATGACACAAGTGGTCCCTAGTTTTCATGCACTCAAGAAGGTTGGGCAAGAACCATGGGTTGCTGTAGCCTTTCATTTTTTATATTTTGAGGGGGGCGTGGATGTCACACACTCTGTTGAATCAATGGATGAATTCATCCAGTGCTGTATCAACAGAGCAGGAAGAATAGACTTTAGTCCAGTCCAGCTTTTGGAGGTTGGATTTCAGTAGTTCTAGGTGTCCACACCTAAGTACCCTATTGGTAATAGTTCTAGCTGGGGGTTTAGAGAAGTTATTTGACCATTTGAACAGGACCGGTGAATGGTCACTTCAGTCATCACGGAGTACTGTTATACAAGAAATGTGGTCAGGATGGTTAGTGAGTACCCAGTCCAGTAATTTAGATGTTCTGGTCTTGTAGTTTTTTTTTTTTAGTTTTTGTTGACCGGGTAAGTGCACTAGACAAATCCTGCCTATTTTTCAGGCACGACCCTGGGGAGGGGGATACAGATGAATGCCAACTGACCTTAAACCAGATTAAGCTGTTGGTGGTATTTTTAGTGAATGAGGGAAATTTGGCCAGGACACTGGGGAAATTCTCCTACTCTTTTCGATAAGTGCCATGGGATCTTTAACATCCACCTGAACTACCACCAATCCAGGCAGATGGGACCTCGATTTAACGTCTCATCCGAAAGACGGCGCCTCAGATGTGCAGCTCCCCTCTCATGCTGCACTACAGTGTCAGTACTGGGATATTAACCCAAGTGCCAGATGTGGGAACTGAACCCACAGCCCTCTGATCTCCCGGCCTCAGAGGTGAGTGTGCTACCTACTGAGCCACTGACACTGATTGATTTTTGGGCTCATCAGGGATTTGAACATGGGAACCTCTCACACCCAAAGTGAGAATCATACCCCTAGACCAACAAGCCTAAGTTCATCCTTGTAGGAGTGTCTACATGCTGAGTTAAGTGTACTGATGAGACTGAGTCCCTGTAGGTGCTAACATCATGGGAGAGCCAGTTGTCATTAAAGTCCCCAAGCAGAATGGTTTCCAAGTTTAGGTTAAGAACACTTAGACACTATGAGAGAGTCTAAGCCTAGTGCCTTCTGCTTGGGTGGGATATATACTGAAAGAACAGAAAGGAATGTATTATGAGCCCCAAGGAGCACTTTCAAAACTAGTGCTTACATATTACTCCCAGTGTTGGGCAGAGGCAGGATTAAGCCCTGAAAGCTGTCTTTGAGGTAGATTGCACATCCACCTCCACGCTTAGTTAAGCATTCATGTCTGTAAATGGACTAAAGTAGACAGTGAGACTCCAAAAGATTATTCAGTTTAGTGGAACAGAATGATCCATCACTACACCTGGACCTTCTAGAACTGGGAGATGTGAACATGCCAGACCAACCAGACATAGGGCTTGACTTTTAAAGCGAAATCTGTGATGCAGGCTGCCTGTGCCAAGGGTGTATGAAGTAAGTGGCTCCTTGCATCACAGAATGCGAGAAATCACGATTTTCAAAAGCCAGTTGCGCTGACATCAGGTTGCTTGTAGCATAGCCCCCCTGCAGCTCTCTTGTGGCAAACATGCCCATGGCTGGGTGTCAAGGGGGCTTGTGCCATTATGGGGCTGCAACATCCCATAATATTGGATTCTGTAAGCCCTGACATGGATACAACAGGGGTCTGCAGTTAGATCAGCCAGGAGGTGGTCCAATGGCCCTGTGCCACAGATTGGCAGGGCAGGGGGTTAACCAGGGGATTGAGAAAGTGGTGAATGTGGGCCGCTGGGGCACCTAGGGTGACATAGAGCATGGGGGGGCACTGCAGCACACATAGGGAGTGGAGGGGGCACCTGACAGAGGTGCCATATGGTGTATTAATATGCGCTATGGCACCTCTACCAGGAGCCTCTTCCACTCCCTATATCCATCCCAGTACCCCCTCATTGACTGTGGCACCCCTGGTGCCCCAGCAGCCCTGTTAACCAACTTGTAGAAAGGGCTTTACGCCCATCCCAGCTCTAGGAGTCCTGAAAGCTTGCGCATGGGTGGGACGATGGATCCCTCAGTCACACACCGCAGGTGCACCCAATATATGTTGCATCCCTGTAGTTGTGGTGACTCCCAGGTCTACGATGCAGGGACCCCAATATTGTGAAATTGGTGCATCATACCTAAAGCAGCCGGGGTGCACAGTAGCCCTGGATCAATGCAACTTTCAGTGATCTTAGGACTCTTTGAAAACTGACCCCAAAGCATTTACTCAAGAGACACCCTTTAGGCCACAATCCAAATTTTCCCCACCAGCATCTCTATCACCAACTGTAACTACATACAGTACCAGAGACTAGTTATGCAAGAGGTGGACACATTTTTTGAATCCTAAATGACTCCTGTTTCATAAAAACATTTCCTGGAAGGAACAAATAGCAACTGAGGAACTTCCTAACAGTCCACATATCGGGGGTTCAGATAGGATAAGGAGGGCTGTGAACAAGAAATATACCAACAATTGTCTGACTGGAACAACTACTGCCAGCTGCCATTTGATTCAACTGAACACTACAAGCACAAAATACATGAATTCCTGATCTTGTCCTGTGAGGATAACATCATATTAAAGCAAATCCTACACCCTAGAATGCTGGCTATATACACCTAACTTAAGGTGCCTAAAGACCAGACCAGCACCCCCCCCCCCAAAGATGAGACTACAGTTTTGGCCCAGGAGTTGTAAGCTGAAAAAAATTTCGATTTTCATTGACTTTTTATGTTGGCTTGCACGCTTGCGCAAGCAACATCTTGCAGTAGTACGGGTTTGGGGGGCTCAGCCGCTGTAGGACCTGGTAGGACGAAACACGTATCTATGTCATCTGTTAGCACCTTTGCAAACTGTGTGAGAGGCCTTTCAGCACCATGCAATTCTGCTTAAAGTTGAACCAGCATTACATTCTGTGGTGATTTGCATATGCAGCACATAATGCTTTGCATTGTGGGGGCATGTGTGATTTGTATTTTCTTGAAACTTGGCTTCCCAGCCAAATGCCCTTTGGGGTAACCCTTGCCTCAGTGTTTGCGCACAGAGGTTCTTTGTCTTTTAAATAGTTTTTTATTTTAATGGGTTCACCACAACATAGAAACATAGAAACATAGAATTTGACGGCAGATAAGGACCGCTTGGCCCACCCAGTCTGCCCATTTCCCGACCTACTGGATAAGCTGCAGATCCTAGTTAACCAGCAGCCTACTTCTTCCTATCCCCACCCCCAGAATTGCCTTATGACTATCCCATGCATGCTTGAATTCCACCACTGATTTTGACTCCAACTCCTCCGAAGGCCATTCCATGCATCCACAACCCTCTCTGTGAAAAATACTTCCTTAAATTACCTCGGAGCTGCCCCTCTATCTTCAAATTGTGCCCTCTTGTTCTTGCACACCTCTTTTTGAAAGATGCTACCCTCTTGACTTTGTTGATTCCCTTGAGGTACTTGAAAGTTTCTGTCATGTCCCCTCTCCTCCTTTCCTCGAGGCTATACATATTAAGCTCCTTAAGTCTCTCTTCATATGTCCTCCAGTGCAGACCCTGCACCATTTTAGTTGCCCTCCTCTGGACAGCTTCCATCCTGTCTATGTCTTCTGATGGAGATTGGGTCTCCAGAACTGAACACAGTACTCCAGATGGGGTCTCACCAGCTGTCTGTACAGAGGGATAATAACTTCCTGTTTTCTACTGGTGATGCCTCTCCCTATGCATCCCAGTATCCCCCCAGCCCTCCATGCTGCCTTCTCACATTGCTTGCCCACCTTTAGGTCATCTGATATGACTACCCCAGGTCCCTTTCCATTTGTGTTGTTGTTAGTATCTCACCCCCCATTGTGTACTCTTCCCTGGGTTTTTGTTTCCCAGGTGCATTACCTTGCACTTCTTAGCATTGAATCTAAGCTGCCATACATTTGACCATTCCTCTAACCTTGCCAAGTCCCTTCTAATCCTTTCCACCCCACCCTGTGAATCAACTCTGTTGCAGATCTTAGTGTCATCTGCAAAGAGACATACTTTTCCTTCCAGTTCTTCTGCAATGTCGCTTATAAAAACATTGAAGAGGACTGGTCCTAATACTGAACCCTGCGGTACCCCGCTAGTAACCCTCCTTTCTTCTGAGTGGACTCCATTTACTATTACTCTCTGTGTCCTATTCTCCAGCCAATTCTTTACCCAGGCTGTCATCTTGGGACCCAATCCCAGGCTGGCTAACTTGTATATTAATCTTTTGTGTGGGACTGTGTCAAATGCCTTGCTAAAGTCTGGGTAGGCCATGTCCACAGCCCCTCCCTGATCTACTACTTTGGTCACCCAGTCAAAGAAATCTATCAGATTCATCTGGCATGACCTTCCCGCTGTGAATCCATGCTGCCTAGGGTCCTGTGCCCCTCTGGCCTATAGATACTCGACAGTTCTTTCCTTTAGAAGTGATTCCATCATTTTCCCTATCACTGAGGTTAAACTAACAGGTCTATAGTTTCCTGCTTCTGCCTTGCCCCCGCTTTTGTGAAGGGGAATCACATCTGCCCTCCTCCAGTCCTCGGGTACCACCCCATCCTCCCATGATTTGTTAAAGAGGGTAGTCAGTGGTGTCACTAGTTCTACCCTTAGTTCTTTTAGAATTCTGGGATGAATCCCATCAGGCCCCATTGCTTTGTCCACCTTCAGTTTTAAGAGTTCTTTCAGAACCTTTTCTTCTGTAAATGGGCTGGCATCAACTTCTGTATCCAGAGTGTTACTACTGTTTGTTTTATGTACCTCCCCCTCTTCCCTTGTAAATACTGAGCAAAAATATTTGTTTAGTATCTCTGCCTTTTCACAGTCTCCCTCTGCCCACCCTCTCCCCTTTATTAAGCCTCACTATCCCTCCCTTGGTCTTCCTTTGCTCCCTGATGTACCTATAAAGGTTTTATCCTTCTTAACTGAGTTGACTATCTTTTCCTCGGTTTGGGCCTTTGCTGTTCTGACTGCCTTCCCAGCCTCCTTTGCTTTAACTGATACAGTTCTCTGTCCTGCTCCTGCTGCGTATTCCTTGTACTTCCTGAATGCTTTTTCTCTTGAACCTTCACTGCCACTTCCTTTGAGAACCATAGTGGTTTCTTACATCGCCTTGTTTTGTTTATTTGCTTCACACAAAGGCTCGCTACCTCTGTGATGGCAGTTTTATTATTCCCATTGTTCTTCCACCCCTCCTTCCTGCCCATTTGCTAGTGCATTCCTTAGGCACTCACCCATTTTGGCAAAGTCAGCCCTCCTAAAATCCAGTACTTTTCTCTTTGTATGGCTTGACTCTATTGCTGTGTTTATTGTGAACCATACTGTTCGATGGTCGCTAGTTCCCAGATGGCTACCCACTTCTACATCTGTGATCCTCTCTCCATCTCCATTTGAGAGTATCAAGTCTAATATTGCTCCCTCTCGAGTGGGCTCCAGTACTAGTTGTCTAAGGCATGCCCCCTGTAGGGCATCTAGAATAACTGCACTCTTTGAAGTGGCAGCTGCAACTGCACTCCAGTTAACATCTGGCATATTCAGATCACCCATCAGCAATATCGCCTCTTTTCTGCCATTCTAAGTATACTTTCTATCATTTCCTTGTCCATTTCCTCCTGAGAAGGGGGTCTGTATACAACCCCTGTGTGGATTGTGGTGCCATTGTCTGTCTCCAAATTTACCCACAGTGCTTCTTCTCCTCCCTGTTTACCCTTTTGTTCTATTGCTTTTATTCCTTCCCTTATGTAAAGAACTACTCCTCCTCCTCTTTTACCCTCCCTGTCCCTCCTGTAGATAGTGTATCCTGGTATGTTTATGTCCCAGTCATGGTTTTGTGTGTACCATGTTTCTGTGACTGCCATGATATCCAGATGTTCCTCCTCCATCAAGGCCACTAATTCAGGAAGCTTGTTACCTAGACTACGGGCATTGGTACTCATTGCTCTCCATTTTTTGATGGCCTTACCTTCTGTTGCAGCATCCCCCACTGACTGTTCTACCTTGGTCTTTTTCTCATTTTGTACCCTGTTTTGTAGGGAGAGGCTGGGATTTTTCTGCTGCTTGTCAGTGCCTCCCCCATTGACTAGTTTAAAAGCTTGCCAATGAAGCATTTAAACCGATTGCTCAAAAGACTTGTTCCCTTCCTGGACAGATGCAGACCATCCTGCCAGTATAGGCTGGTGTCCTCCAGGTGGAACCCAGTCCCCAATGAAGCCAAACCCTGTGCTCCACACCATTTTTTCAACCATTCATTAAACTGCATGGTGCCACTACCCTGCCTCCCCATGCCTTTGACAGGCAGCACCTCTGAGAATGATACTGTGTGCTACTTGTCTTAGGCCCCTCCCCAACTCTGCAATGTCCTCCTGCACTGCTCTAACCTCATGATGAGCCAAGTCATTTGTCCCTAGGTGGACAATTACGTCCAGCTCGAATCCTTGCAGCTGTTGTCGTGATCCTGAGGATGCGCTTCCTGTCCCTCCAAGCCATGGCACCAGGCAGGCACCTTACTTCATATTTCCCAGCTCCTCCCAGTTCTATCCCCCTAATAATTGAGTCCCCCACCAGGAGCTGCTTCCTTTCCTTGTGGTGTCCTCTGCCTCCTTCCTGTGGGCCTCCCTTGTGACAGTTGTCCTCAGCATAACATAACCAAGACACACTTCCTTAGGTTAGCTGGTTCATTCCACTGGGGTGTCAAACAGACGAGGCATACTGATGAGTCCTGATAGGACGAAACACGTGTCTATGTCATCTGTTTGCAAACTGTGTGAGAGGCCTTTCGGCACCATGCAATTCTGCTTAAAGTTGAACCAGCATTACATTCTGTGGTGATTTGCATATGCAGCACATAATGCTTTGCATTGTGGGGGCATGTGTGATTTATATTTTCTGTATACCTGTATAGTTTGTAGGCATGGACAATGATTCCCTCTCTTACACCCCCCCCAATTTTATTCTAATTGAAATATACATGAGGTTACTTCCCTCTGTTTTGACCTGTTGTGAAACCTTTTTTTATCCATTGCAATAGTCATGTTCCCACTTATGCAATGCATTATGGGAACTGATGATGCATATGTGCACAAGCTAGCAGAAGTTATACTCTCAGACAGTTATGTTACAAGTTTTGAGAAGTCCCTGTATTGTCTAAAACCACTTTTTTTCTAATTCAGGTACACTTTAAACTATAGAATACAGCAGGGCACTTACTACACCTTAAAAAGTTTCATAGCCAGCACAAGACAAGAACATAGAGACTGCAGAGGACAGCAACAGCACTTATAAATAGAGTATATTTACTAGGGATGGATGAATACTAAAATTCCTGACCACCAAGACAACCCGTGGATACCCCAAAAGTACCACAGAAAACTCTGGATGAAATCCGAGTAGTCGAGTCAGGTCAGGTAGTCACTACCTGACCCATTCTTCGACCTGATTACCTGACCCTGACCATAACAAAAATCATATAAAGACTGTTTTGTGGGGACTATTACACTGTCTGTTAGGTGCCTCAATCTGTTATACCCATGGGGTCATTGCTGAGTCAAGTACAAGAGGCAGAATCTCTCATAGCAAGTTTGCTATTTTTTTCCAAAAATTATTCCCTTGGCAGGCATTGCTGAGGCAGGTATTAATCCTTAGGCTGCCAGAAGATTTAGAATGCATAGGTTTTTAGGACAAGATATCTTGTCAGTGGCAGCCTAAGGGTTAAATGCACAGCTGCTGTGAGCGATCCTGTTGCAGTTTCCAAAAATGATAACCATGGTGGGCATTGCTGAGGTAGGTACAAGAGGCGCAGTTGATCTTAGTGAGCCTAGTGCTGTTTCCAAAACTTTTACCCATAGCGGGCATTGTTGAGGCAGGTACTAGAGGTGCAGCTGCTGTGATTGAGCCTCCTGCTGTTTCCAAAAACTTTAACCATGGCAGACATAGCTGAGGTAGGTATGAGAGGCACAGCTGCTCTGAGTTAGCCTGCTGCTGTTTCCAAAAAAGGATTCCCATGGTGGGCATTACTGAGGCAGATACAAGAGGAGCAGCAGCTTTGAGTGAGTCTGCTGCTGTTTCTAAAAATTACACCCATGGCAGGCATTGCTGACACAGGTATGAGAAGAACAGGATCGCTTAGAGAGCTTGCTTCTGTGTTCAAAATGTATACCCATGGCAGGCATTTCTGAGGTAGGTATGAGAGGTGCAGCTGCTGTGATTCAGCCTGCTGCTGTTTTAAAAAAATATACCCATGGTGAACATAGATAAAACTTACATAATGTAAACTGATGACTAACAAAAGAAAACTAAATGTAGTACTTGTGTGGCACATGTGGCCGGCATGGTGGCAGTGGAGATGGTTCCATTTGTTTCAGACACAACCTAGCCATCATATTCAGTATCATTGACTGCAGACTGTTGTTCATTTTCAGGGTCAAGCTCACATAAATCAGTGTTTGTGACAACTGGGAAATCGCTAGCATTCATTTTGAGAAAAGTAAGCCGTTCCACATATGCAGGATTTAGCAGTGTTCTGTCATCAGTGACCATTTCTCCAGCTGCACTAAATATGCATCAGAATATATGTTTCCAATACAGGTAATGGACCTTCCTCGAGACCAATCACAGTATGGTCTGAAAAATACTCCAGGATCATTGTGTTGAGTGAGACGGTTACCAGTCTGGCAGATGAACCTGCAGCACTTTCTTTACAGAATACCTGTCCACATTGTTGCAGGCAACTCAGAAGTGATTTGCCTTTCTGACCCTGAACACAGGATGCCTGAGAAGTAGCTGTGTATGTCCTTTCCCTTGCTGATGACACTGCTGACTGTGAATAATTGATTGATGTGTTATTGTCTGCAGCAGTCGCACACTCTAACGGTTCAGCAGGGTTTGACTGCTGTACATCAGTTAATGGTGTTTGTAGGGCAATGTCACATTTGGTTAGCAGAAGATCTCTCCAATACTCAATCTCTTTCCCTGCGGGAAGAATGACTTCAATGTTCCACTTGAAGCGATAACCTAGTGACATAACCAACAAATAGGTGTCATTCCTAAACATGGTATTTATTCTCTGATCACTACTGCATGCTGCAGAATCAGATCGGCAATCTGCATGCAGTTCAGACTGAGGTAAAATCGGAGGAGAGTCAGCTGAGGCTCACGCTGCTGCTGCCTTATTTTTATGTTGTTTTTAACTTTTTACTGAAATGATTGGGAGAATGGGGGGCTTTAACTTTGATTGGGGGTGCTGTAGCCTCCCCAAAATCAGTGTGGTGATGCCACTGCTGATCAGTCAACACTCTGAGACTCAAGTCATCTGCAGGCATAACAGCAGTGGTACCATCTTTTGACTGAAAGTCTTTCTTTATGTCACCAAGAAAAATGTGAAGAAACCTGATTTGAGGAAGAATTTGATTCAGAGTTGCACTGTCTGCACTGACATCATGTGTAGCATCCTCAAATGGCTCCAATAAGGTGACCAAAGATTCTAGTAGAGTCTAGCTGCTGGAACTGAACATGATGTCTATTTTGGTAAAGCTTAAAGAGATAAGTAAAACATTGGTGCTTTGTAGTTAACGTTTGCTGATATTTATCAACTATTTTTTTCAGCAATAAATATGGACAATATAACATAACTCATGAGTTTTGGATGTCAGTCATTCTGTGATGTCTGACTAACTTCCTTTACATATGACATCTGCTTTACATATTTGATTCTGCATGGTGTAGTCATGTACAAGAAGCATTTCCAAAATGTAAAATGTTGACTTCCATCAGGTTGGAACTTCCTACTTTAATGTATGCAAGGGTAAGATGTTTGACCTCTGCAGCCCCTTCAGGAATTTTTGAGCTTTCACCGAGTGGCTCAAATGGCCACATATTTTCCTAGCAAGACCTAACAGGTTTTCAACATTTCACTTTCCATTTAAGAAACCATGGATGAGAAGATTTAAACAATGTGCAAAACAAGTTATGTGTTGGTAGCTGCCATCTTTAACAGCCCTGACTATTTTGGCACTGTTATCTGATACTATGAACCATGGAGATAAGGAATACAGATTAAGCCATTTCTAGAATTGATTTTGCAGCTCCTGCACAATATTCATGGCAGTGTGATTTTCTTCAAAAATGGTGACTCACACTACAGCCTGCTTCCTACTACTTATGGTAGAGTGGGATTTATTACTTTCTGACTGAAAACTTGCCCAATGAGCTGTATCAGTCATGTAGTCAATTATTTGGTTGCTGGTCCATATATCTATGGTTATGTGAACATGCTTCATCTCAGAGAGTTTCAACTGTTTAGTGACTGCACTGCACATTAAGTCATACATTTGTGTAACGGTCTTTTTTGAGAAATACGTCCAATGGGGAACAGTGTACCATGGTTCAATCCAGTTCATGAACTTGGGGAAACCTTTCTGGGCAACAAAAGCAAAACAGAGCTGACAATCAGCCAACAGCTCTGCAATTTCTCTATTTAACAGCTGCCATGTTGGATGCTTGTGGGTAAATGATGTCTTTGAAACACTTTCTTTTAATGTTACTTGATGACAGTGATGAGATATTTTAAATTTTGGGGGGACTGTACTTTTTAGACATTTTTCACATGGAGTACTACTGTGGGATTTTGCAGTACAGTTCACCCCCATTTATCTGAACTCCGAATATTCAACTCTTTCTGTCTAACAAACCTGCACTGTGTCCCCTGGTTTTAATAGGCTATGTTAGTCTGCCACCTTAAGGTTGGTGTCAATTGGTTCAATTAAGCAATTAAGTGCTCCCTAAATCTCCCTGAATCTAGCATGACTGTATAAATAGATGCTGTCTCTGTGTCTGTTCATGTACATTATGGATTCACCATCCCCCAGTGGCAAAAGAAAGCACCTTATTCTAGGAGTTATGCTAGGATGTGTTAGATGTACAAAAGGTGGGTTACCCATGTGAGTACATCTTCCAGTGTGCTGGAATAGGTTACTGTGGTTGCAGTAGGTGGATGTCCAAATTTTGTTTAAGGTCTCAATATTTCTTAAGTTTACTAGGTGATTTGGCAGTGAATTCCATAATGGGATAATTCTTTGTGTGAAGAATAATCTTCTATTGTGGTTTTTGGGATGGGTTAGAGATAGTTGGAAATTATGGCTTCTAAGATTACATAGTCTGGAAATGAATGTCATGCCCAGTTCAGTCATTAGATCCTGATCTCTTGACATTTTGTATATTAATAATAAGTCCCCCCCTTGTTCTATGCTGTTCCAAGGTGTACATATTCAAATCCCTCAACCGTTGGTCATAGGTTTTGTTTTGCATGTTGTCCACCATTTTGGTAATCCATCTCTGAACCCCCTCAAGTCTCAATACGTCCTTCGTTAGATGTGGACTCCATAGCTGGGAACAGTAGCCAAGGTGGGGTCATATATAGGCTCAATATAGAGGCAGTACACAGTCCCTGTTTCTGGATATGAAAGATTTTCTAATGCAATCTACTATTCTGTTTTTTGTTTGCCAAATACCACAGTGTTTTCCAAAATTTAAGTCAGAAAATATAATTATCCCTAGGTCTTTTTTCTTCAGTGACTGTACATAGTGTTGAGCCATTTAATATATAATGGTGATTGGTGTTATTTTCACCAAGGTGCATGACGACACATTTCTTCATATTAAATGACATGCCATTATTTTGTGCCCAGACTTCCAGTGTGTTTAGGTCCTGTTTTATATTTTCTATATCATCTTTAGTTTTAACTTCGGATAGTATTTTAGTGTCGTCAACAAACATTGTAGCAAAATTATTTAAATTTGAAGTCATATCTGAAATGAATATGTTGAACAGCACTGCCCCCAAGACTGAACCCTGTGGCACACTACTGGTCACATGTCCCAAGGATGATTGGTATCTCCTAATACAGATGGTTTGTGTACGGTTATTCAACCATTCATTTACTCAGTTCACCAGTAAGCTGTTTATCCCAAGTCTGTGCATTTTGTTAATTAGATTTTGGTGAGGCACTTTGTCAAATGCTTTTGAGAGGTCAAAGTAAATTAGATCTACTGGTGTTTTGTTGTTAATGTGTTTACTTGCATTTTCATAAAAAATTAAGTTACTCATAAGACATGATCTTGAGTTTTTAAAGCAATGTTGTGATGGATCAGATACCACTTTTTTTGCCATGTCCTCATCTAACTTTTTTTTTAAGGATGGTTTCAAATAGTTTCCCCAATATACTGGTTAGGCTAATGGATCTGTAATTTGCCATATCATTAGGGGAAGCCTTCTTAAATATTGGGGTGACCATTGCTGATTTCCAGGCTCTTGGGATAATTCCAGTGGATAATGACATAGTGAATATCTTATGCAATGGGTCAATAAGCCAATTAGAAATCATCTTAATTAATCTAGGGTGAAATTTGTGTGGTCCTGTTGATTTGTTGATGTTTAACTTATCTAACTGTATTTTGATTTCTGTTTTATTTCTATCATATTATCATCTGGTGTGGTTTTTAACAGTTGGTTTTGTGTTTAGGGGGCTGGGTTTATTATACACTAAACATAAATATGTGTTTAATTCATCTGCCATTTCTGAGGAGGCAGCAACTTCCATAGGACCAATTTTGAGGGGACCAATAGGTTTTTTGGGTAGATATTTTGTTGTTAACATAAGAGTAAAAACTCTTCCCCCCATCTTTTATATAGGGTAGTTTGAATTATTATTTTTTTTCTTTTCAGTTCTTATTTTGTTTTTACACTGCCTAAGGATTACTTTGTATTTATCTTTATTGTAGGTATTATTGTCTCTTGATAAGGCTTGGAATGCCATTCTTTTTTTTTAGTAATTTGGAAATTGTTGGTGTTAACCAAATGGGTACTTTGCCCTTTGTATTATATATAGTTTTGTCAGGGACATAATTTGCTTCTATTTCAATAATTTTTTATTTGATAATTGTCCATAGTATTTCAGAATTGGTGTGGCTAGTGTCCCAATCCCAATTATATAGGGCCTCCATGATTTCTTCAGTGTTAGCTAGAATATAGTTTTTAAATATTGTCTTTCTGACTATTTTATGGACTGTAAAATTAGTTGCAAAAGTTATGCTAAGGTCAGAGTTTATTAAGGGGTTGGTTACAAGAATGTTGTAAATATTGTCAGAAATATTAGTTCGTAGTAAATCCAGAATGTTGGAATTTCTGATAGGTTCAGAAATTAACTGATTTAGGCTAGTAGACTCACACATTTCAAGAAATGTACTTTCCTGGTGGGTTTTTGCTATTCCATTAGTCCAGTTTATCCCAGAAAGGTTAAAATCCCCCAATAGGATAATGTATTTGTTTGTTTTGTCTGAAATATCTTTTAGTATAGTCTGATGGGTAGTGATATCTGTATCAGGTGGTCTGTAGCATACATCAACTATTAGTTTTTTTGTTTATTATTTAAAATTTCAACCCATATAGTTTCAAGAGTGCTGTCAGTTTGGTCATTGATGGGTTTGTATGTTAAATTCTTTTTTATAAATAAGGCTATCCCTCCCACCCTTTTTTGTTATTCTATTTTTGTAGTAAGTATTGTAGCCTTTTATTTTTAGTGTTCCAGCTAGTAGAATCCCCCCACCATGTTTCTGTTACTGCTGCTATGTCAATATTGTCTTTTATTAAGGTTAATTCAAGCTCATCCATTTTTATGTGTTGTAAGCTCCGTGCATTCTTACAGTCGCACAGAAGATGCAGATTGTTGAAAGGCTCAAGAGTGGACAGTGAGCTGTGGTGCTGGCACAGGAATATGGTGGGGGGAATCCACCATTAGCAATATTAAGCTGGCAAAGCAGAAGTTAAGAGACTTTGCCATTTCAGTGGAGATGGCAGATGGAACTGAGGACAGAAAAAATATGAGGGGGTGTAACGATGAGCAGCTGGATGCTGCGATTTACACCTGGTTCTGCCAAGAGCGAGAGAAGGGTACTCCTATCTCTGGCCCACTATTGAAGGAAAAGGCCCTTCAATTTCATGAATGCCTTTGTGCAAATGGCCCCTTTTCAGCTAGAGAGGGCTGACTGGATCATTTCAAGCATCGCCACAGAATTCGTCAGCTCAGACTTTGTGGTGAAAGGCTCAGTACAGCAGACAATGAGATTGAACCTTTCATTGGCCAGCTGCTGAATACCATCGAATAGGAAAGGTTGCTTCCTGAGCAGGTTTTTAATGTCAATGAGACTGGGCTATTCTGGCGAGGGCTTCCTGAGCGTACTCTGGCACATGGATCAGAGAAAGATGCTTCAGGAATTAACAAACAAAAATACAGGCTTACTGTCCTTGGCTGTGTGAATGCAGCTGGTCACAAGCTAAAGCTTGTTGTGGTTGGGAAATCTCAGGTGCCTAGATGCTTTAAGCATACGAATATGGCATCACTACCAGTACAGTATGAGGCACAAAGAAGTTCATGGATGAATGCAGATATTTTTTCTTGCTGGTTCAATGATCATTTCGTGCCTTAAGTTAAGCTGTATCTGTGGTCAAAATCTCTTCCACTCAATGCTTTACTATTGATGGACAATTTGACTGCACACCCAAACATTTTGGATGTTTGCACACAAGGGGGTTAATTCGCTGTATGTTTCTTCCTCCAAACACTACCTCAAAGTTATAACCATTTGACCAGGGTGTGCTTGAGATATTCAAGCATGGCTATAGAAAAAAATTGCTGCAGACAGTCTTGGCTAATGATAACCATGACATTCCCTTGGCTTAAATCATTAAAGCTGTGATATTAAAAGATGTTTATATGGCTGCTGAGGCTTGGAAGGGCGTGAGACCTGAGTCAATTGTTAAATCCTGGAAGAAATCGGGGATTACAATGAGTCATGATCACGATGAACAGAATCATCAAAATGCTATGGCTGACCCTCCTAACATCACTGACCTCCCTGACGACACTGACAGCACTGACACAGATGTTTCTGCTGCAGAGATTGCACAGCTAGCAATGGATCTTCTGAATCCACCGTCCGAAGATGAAGTGCGACAGTAGCTAGATTGTGATAAAAATGAAGAAGGGCATGAGCTATTGTCAGATGTGGGCATTGTGGAGATGGTTAATTGTCCACAACAGGAGCCAGAGGAAGATCAGGACTCTGAAACAGAAGATACTCCACTGATCATTCCCAGTCATGGTGAGGCTGTCCAGCACTAGGAGAAAACCAAACTGTACTTGGAATCAAAACCTGATTGTGATCCAGTACAAGTCATGCTGTTGAGAAGCATCAAACAGCGTGCCGCCCGAAAGCAGTATGACACACTGAGACAGAAATCTATTACAGACTGCTACAAAACATAAAGTACTGTACAGAACTATATTTTAAATGGAATTTTTTTTGGGGCACTTCACTTGTTAAAATTAAAGAAAAATTTTTCTTCACAGTGATAATGTGTGTTTTGATTCTGTGTGTGCGTGTGGTTAACAGGTGGAAATCCCGATTATCTGAACACCCATTTATCCAAAATCGATTGGATGTACCCTATGCTGGTCTGATAAATAGGATTCAGCTGTACTTGATGGTGTCAGAAGAAAACAATCTATGTTTGTCTGAGAAGACTGCAAGGACGTATCAAGTGATTCAATGTCAGTTCCTGTTTCCAGTTCATTGTCACTATGGTCACCATCACCACCACCTCCACTACTGCCAGTACCAACCACACTATCCTTTGCCCTGCCCCACTTAATTGGGTGTTTTGCCTTTGCATGTCATATCATTACTGATGTTGCAAATGTCCTGCTGTGCCACCATGACTGACACTCTTTTTGCACAGGCTGCATACAGCTAAAGAGTCGTCTGCAGGCCCAATGTAAAATAAATTAAACACAAACAATTTACCCTTTGTGCTTTGTAGTACTGTGCATGACACTATTTCTTGTACAGTAAAGGGACCTAGAAGGAACTCTGTATTGCCATTTCCTTGTTCACATGAATGTTTCCCATTCATGGCCATCTTCTAATTTGCATCACATTTATTGACATTTGCTGCTTGAACATCTGAGGTTAATTTTCAGGAGGATGCATCCTCATCTTTGCATGCTGCTTCAGCAGTTAGAAGTCTCCTGGCACATGTGGCAAAATGTTCAGTACCTCTACAAGTAACTCCTCTCAGTTCTTTCCAATACACTACTATAATTTCATTGCTAACCTGCTTTTTTGGTTTAGGAGGATGTGTAGTGCCAGACCTGGTAAAGTTATTGTTATAATTGTCACTATGTTCTTCATTAGTGCTAGGATTCATATTGTCAATATAATGTTCAGTTGCATGTGCACCAGCACTGTTTTTCCTTTTAGTAGACTTAGTCTGGGAAATACAAGACATAGTAGATATAGCCATGGCTTTTGCTATGCCTCAGAGAGATGTCATACACAATGTAGCTATGACAGGGCTCAGGGCACCCAACAGGCTAACAGACAGTGTAATACAGCCTAAATGGCTTTCACTATAGTGCAGAGAGACACAGAATAGCTATGTCACAGACAGGGCTCAGGGCACCTAACAGACAGTATGTAATACAGCCAAAATGGCTTTATGCAGACACACACAGAGTAGCTATATGTCACACACATGGCTCATGGTAACTAACAGACAGTGTGTAATACAGCCAAAATGGCTTCATGCAAAGATACAGAGTACATATATGTCACAAACAGGGCTCGGGGCACCTAACAGACAGTGTGTAATTCAGCCAAAATGGCTTTATGCAAACACAAAGTTGCTATATGTCACAGGCAGGGCTCAGGGCACCCAACAGACAGTATGTAATACAGCCAAAATGGCTTTATGCAGACACACAGAGTAGCTGTATGTCAAACACAGGACTCAGGACACCTAATAGACAGTGTGTAATACAGCAAGAATGGCTTTATGTAAAGACACAGAGTAGCTATATGTCACAGACAGGGCTCAGGGCACCTAAGAGACAGTGTAATACAGTCAAAATGGCTTTATGCAAACACAGAGTAGCTATATATCACACACAGCATGTAGAGCACCTAAAAGACAGTGTGTAATGCAACCAAAATGGCTTTATGCAGAGACACAGAGTAGCTATATGTCACACACAGTGCTTGGGGCACCTAACAGATACTGTGCTATAAAGTCGCAATGGCTTTGTAGCTATACTGTATGTCAAACACAAGGCTCAGAGCACCTAACAGATAATGTGTAATACAGCCAATATGGCTTTATGCAGAGACACGGAGTAGCTATATGTTACACACAGGTCTCAGGATACCTAACAAACAGTGCGTAATACAGCCGAAATGGCTTTATGCCAGGATACAGAGTAGCTATATGTCACAAACAGGGCTCAGACCACCTAACAGACTGTGGCCCAGATATTCAAAAGAGTTGAGCCTTGCGCAATAGGGTTGCGCCTGCTCAAGTCCAAAATTGCACCATTCTGAGATATTCAGCAGGAGGCAGTTGTGCCCCCGAAATCATGCTGAGCAACAGCGTAATGATAATGAAGGCATGCACAAATGAAGGGGGGGGAGGAACCATGCATAAATGGTGCAGTCGCGATATTTAACGACTTGCGCCATGCGCAATAGGGGAGCAAGCGGAAGTTGTGCCATAGCGGAAATGAGCCAAAATAAAAAGGAGCAAGGGAGAGGAGCAAGAACGCTACAGGGAAGCCACATGAAGCAGAACTCTAGCCAGACAGACAGGGCAGGAGGCACAAATAGGGCAGGCCAGGGAAAAGGCACTCTGAGCAGCCAGGCACAGGGAAGGTGTGGGGAGCAACACAGAACAGAGGCCAGCACAGGCAGGTGTACCCGGTGCAGGGGAAGTAGCAGCCAGGACAGCAGGGGGAATACAGCAACAGCTGTCACGGGGGTGAACACAAGCCAGGGATATGGCCAGTGCCACCTTCCAAATGGAGGCCGTTAAGAGGGGAGTGAGAAGGCGGGCAGCAGGGGGACGTGGCCGTGGAAGGGCCGGTCGGCGGTATGCCCCCAACAGGCAGTACCGAGACCACGCCAGCTTTGAGCTGTACACTGATACTGAGATTGTGGGCCGGTACCACCTGAATAGGGAAATTCTGAGGTGGCTCTGTGAGCTGTGCAGTGATGTGATGCAGGCACCCACACGACGGAGCCATGCCCTGTCAGTGGAGACTAAGGTAACAGCCTGCATGTGCTTGCTCACCACGGGTACCTTCCAGAGACCAACTGGGGACACCACAGGCATAACCCAGTCAGCCACATCATGCCACCTCACCCAATTCCTCAGAGCACTGCTGCGACATGCTGCGGAGTACATCTATTTCCCCAGCACAGTGGCAGAGTGCACAGCAAACATACAGGAGTTCCACAAGGTAGCACATATGCCTGGCATGCTAGGGGCAATAGACTGCACCCATGTGGCCATACACACACCACCTGGCCCCGAGGGGGCCGCATACATCAATCACAAGGGCTATGCCAGCATCAACTGCCAGGTGGTGTGCGATGCCAGGGGGCACATAATCAATGTCTGTGCCACGCACCCTGGGGGAGCACATGATTCTTTCATCTGGCACCAGTCGGCACTGTGCCACAGATTCAAGAGTGGGGACATCCCCACTGGACACCTAGTGGGAGAGTATGCAAACCACATGGACAATCATAGGGCCTGGGGGGGCATGGCCATCGGTGGAATGGGTAGTGGCCTACATGGCCTGGGGCAAGGCGATGCTGATCACCAAACTAACCTCCACCCTCTACACACAAGTAACAGTGGATACCCACTCCATCCCTGGCTGCTCACACCCTACCGGTGGCCCACGACCCCATCGCAGCAACTCTACAATGAGACGCACGCCACCACATGTAATGTCATCGAGCGGGTGTTCAGGATGCTGAAGGCACGTTTCCATTGCCTGGACACCTCCGGCCGTGCCCTACAGTACAGCTCCTCAAAGGTCTGTGGGCTATTCCTGGCCTGTTGCATCCTGCACAACATGGCCAATGAATGTAGGATAGCCATACAGGTCAAAGAGGGGGATAGCAATGGGGACGATGGGGACGCCAGTGACAATGGTGATGGGCAGCCCCCCTTGGCCGTCGGGACCCCTGACTGCTCCGGCTGGCAAAGCTGCACCGGGACACCATCACAGAGGAGCACTTCAGCCAACCCAGGTAAGTCATGGGGCCATGTGCAACCATCAGTGGCTAAGGCACAACCCACAAACATGCATGGACACACACCAGGGGTGCATGCCGTCAAGGGAAGTGGCAGGGCACAGAAGCACACACTCGACCAGGGATGAGTGAGAATTAACATGCCACGCGGATGGACACACACACACACACACACACACACACACACACAATGCAACAAACATGCACAGAGGGCAGGAGGCACACCGACCCAGAATGCCAGCCCTAGCAACACACATGTCCACAGGCCACCACGCCCACTGACTGACCATGTGCGTGTGTCAGATGCTGAGCACCATTGCACATTGGTGTACAGAGCAATGCAGGCATCGTCATGCACACGCAACTGCGGACAGCAGCTGGGAGGGTGTGCAGGTGGACTGTGTGTCCACATGCAGGGCGGGGCACCCACCCGTGCACTGCCCACTGGAAACACAATGCACACAGGGCAGCACCAGACAGTAGCCATGCTGGGAGACATGGTCAGTCACGCGACACAGTGCCTTGGCCACCACGGATGCATGGGCAGCCCTGCTGAGACCCGCCAGCACTGACAGGCTGACCACTGGCCTCATGGGGTAGTACCGATGGTCCCCCAGGGCTTCCATTTCATGAACATGACCGTGCTCGTGCAGGGGTCTTCAGCACACCAAACATGCCTGCGCCAGGAGTGCTCGGGATGCCCACAGCTGAACCTGGCGTCGACAGGGTGGGAGTTGCATGATGCCGGAAATGGGGGGCTGGATAGTGTACTGCGTGGTGTCCGCGATGCATGGGCACCTGACTGTGTGCCCATTGTGGCCATGACAGCAATGAATGCCTGTGCATGCCTGTCAATGGCAGCGGTCACATCCTCCCGCAAATGGTCCATCCCTGCCAGGATCAGTGCGGTGTCCCTGCTGCGATGCTCCTCTGCCTGCTCCAGAGCCACATGCAGTACATCCACAGACATCGCAAGCTGCATCTGCTGCTGGACCGATGCTTGCAGTAGGTGGGTCTGCTCATCCAAGAGGTCATCAGCCTCCTCGGCATCCTGTTCCTCATGGTGTGCATGGCCCAGATGATCAGCACCACTTGAGGGTGGGTGCTATGCACCAGGACCAGGACTGGGCATGTCCACAGGCAGTGCATAGACCCACCACTGAACTCTGTACCCCCACGCCCATTGGGTGACTGCTGATGCTGCCCCTCTGGCTGCTGCTCCCCAGGGCTCAGTGGTGCCACCGCAGTGGCCGCAACAGTCCCACTCTCCTGAACAGACACCAGTGCTGCCCCACTGGTGCTGACAGGCACAGGCTGGAACTGTGCTGACATTCAGGCCTCTATGACAGCACCACCCACAGCCATGGGCGCGAATTGCCCTGCTGTGTGTCCATCCCGTGGCACACACATGTCACTGTCCATGACGGTAGTGTCATCATCACCGGTAATGGACTCTGCACCGGCCACAGTCACAGCATGCTGGCATACATGGACACCAGCATGCTGGGACACAGGCAGGGCTTCCTCCACACCTGTTACAATGACATCAGTGTGGACAGCCAGGCGGCCCCACTGTCGCAGTGCTCCACGTATACCTGTGGAGGTGGATGGTCCCTCCTCCAACTCCAGCTGACTGTCTGCAGTGGACAGGCCCACCACAGCTGACCCATGCAGATGCTCAGGATCTGTAATGGAAAGCAAAGTAGCGTTACTGCATGTGACCTACCCTGCCCCCCCATAGACAGACCATGACTTACCATGCAGTGATGGGCCACCACCCATCTGGAAGCCACCACCCGGAACACCCTCAATGGTACTGCGCTGCATGCTTCCAGCAAGCCTCTCCTCCTGTGGGGTCAGCTGTATCACCTCTGGCTGTCCCCCACCTGTTGTAGCATGCGCTGCCCTGATGGCAGCCACCTTCTCCTTTATCCTCCTCCTGTCAGTGCCCATCTTTTTCTTACACTCCTCCATGGAGCGCTGGTGGCTGCCATGCAGGTTCACAGCACATGCCACATCCTCCCATGCAGCAGCACGGGCTTGAGGTGTTCCCCGCCGTCCACTGAGAAGTGACTCCTGATCTAGGTAGGCCTCGAACAGGGCCTCGGTTTCGGCCTTTGTAAAGTTAGGCCTCCTCCTCCTCCCACCGCTGTGTTCCTCCTCTCCAACAACCTGCTCAGTCATTATGTAGCCTGTAAGAATGGTAGTTGTTACCTGTGACTGTGCAGTCCCATGCATGTCCCTGAATCCACAGTCCACACTCCCAAACAGCATGCAACTCACCAATAGACTGCAGTAACTGACTATGGCCACTGCAGCACAATGTCGCACTTTTATAGCGCAACCCATGAAAATGGGGCGAGGAGCAACTTTAAGTAGATGCAAATTGCGATGCTGCGCCATTGAATGGCTGATTAGATGATTTGCATATGACGGCTGAATTGTGTTTAATGTGCTAAGCCAATGGCGCAGTTCTGTGACATGCATAGTACATACCTCACTGCGCATGCCCGGGTTGCTGACGCAGGCGTCTGCAACGGTGATGACGTGCTGTGCACAGTAGGCAATGCAGGGCATGGTCACCATTGTGCCAGTTGCACTATAGTGATGGTCACTACATGGCGCTGTGGCACTGGGCCATCATAGGCGCAATGGGCCAACTGCACGGTAGGCCACTATGGCGCTGGCACACAGGCAGTCAATCACGCTACATGCATTGTGTTCCAATGGCACTGTGTGTGGCCATGTGGCACAGACTGTTGACCCTGTGCCCTTTGCCCCCTAGGCGCCATGCGTCAGGCATGGGTGAACCTCTATCGTGCTGTTCAGTGACAGCTCGATAGGGAATGGCAGCGCTGTACCACGCAGCATCTGCACATGGGGAGCCGTGCTGCAGAGCACCATATTGCCAACTAGTAGTGTGAGAATGGCATGCAGATGGGCAGCGCAGTGTTCTGCAATAGAACTAGCTAATCTAGTGGCAATTGTGGAGCCACACCATGGGCCTCTCTTCAGGGAGGTGCCCCTGGACAGGGCCAGTACCCAGGTGTGGCAGGCGGTGGCCACTGCCCTGGAGGAGGCCACTGGATGGGAGATGAGTGCAGAACAGTGCAGGCACTGATACGGGGACCTGCAGAGGAGGGAGCCATAGCTACTGGCACGACTGCGAGCACGTGCCAGGAGGGGCACAGTGCCATGGCCAGGTAGGGGTTCCATCAACACACTTTTATCATCCATATGGGTTACAGTGTTGTATGTGTCCAGCACATAGGGGAGGGACTGTCTGGGGTTGGCTGTGGTGGTGTTCACAGGGTGTGGGTTGGGTGGGTCTGGTTGCGTGGAAGGGCACACACCTGGGGGCAGGGGGACTTTGCTTCGGGATTGTACTGATGTTCTTCTCTCCTTGTTTGACCCACAGGCCTGGAAGAATGCCGCCGTGTGAGGGAGGAGAGGCGGAGGGAGGAAGAAAGTGCAGCCAGGCGGGGCGAGGGCCATCACTGCCCACCTGACAGGCCTGATGAGGGTGAGTGCCATACATCCATGATTACTATTGCATGCTGTGTGACAGGGTGGGCAGTGGGGCATGGCCACCATACATTGACACCACTGCCATGCACGCGACTTGTTACAGTCAGCACTGTCCAGTGGCAATGCATGTCTGGGAGTGCGTCAATGGTGGTCCATGAGTGCACCAGGTACATGGTTGTGCCACTGCCTTTGCACCACATAGCCATGTCACTAAACGGCCACAGTGGTGCAGTGCGTGACTTGGCTGGTGGGTGTGTGCAGCATTCCACATGGCTGTATGCACCTGGGTGGGCAGGTCCTGTGGACGTGATCACTGCAGGTGGTCACACACCATCACAGAGGTATGTCCCATGGCTGTATGCCATGCACAGTGGGCGGGCTGTATGGGGTTGTGCATTCACACCTAATGACTGTGCTCCCTTGTCCTAGGTACCCGCCACCTTTGAGAGATACGGGAGGCACTGCGGGAGATCCTGGTGGTTGCACGGTCCTCGCTGGACATCCTGCGATGGTTGGATGAGACCGGAGTTCTGAGGAGGCACAGGGCCCGGAGGAGCCAGAGCAGGGAGAGGCACTCCCACTAGTGTGGATGGCTGGCAGTATTCCCCTACCCCCTGGACCCACCCTCACACCCCTCCTTCCCCGTCCCATTTGTCCACCCCTGCCCTCTACCCACCCCACCTTGTTTGTGGCCCCCACAACCTTGTATATAGTTCCAATATTTTATTGTATATAGTTTGTATTATTATAAATAGTTGATTGTTATATATTTTTTCAACAGATTTAATTTTGATATGAATACTGTTGTGGTCTCTGATTTGCAGCGAGCTATAGATGCTCAGCTGCAGTGGTGTGCATGGCGTCAGGGGTGGTGCGGTCATGGGTGTGTGTGTGTGTGTGTGTGTGTGTGTGTGTGTCAGTGTGGAGGTAACTATGGTGTGGGAGTAGCTATCAGTCAGTGTCTGTGGTGTGAGTGTTGTTCCCTGTGCACTGGCTGACTGTGTGCAGTGGGCCATGGTGCTTGATCTGTGTCCATGGCGCACCCATCGGCCCGTCCATGGCCTGTGCAGCTGACACACATGCATGTCTGTGACCTGCACAGTCTGCTGGCATGTCAGTGGTGGCAGTCCCTGCAGGGAAGCCACTGTACCCATCACTTTGCTGGGTTGCCTCCTGTCACTGGTGTGGTGCATGCCTGGCTCGGGTGGCACTGTGGGCACCACCGTCATTGTCCCACCTCCATGCTGTGCCTTATGTGTGTTGCAGGGGATGTGCCCCACTGTCTGTGACTTGTGATCCGGGCGACTGCTAGTGGTGTAAGGGTCCACAGTGCCTGCACAAGGTGGCTGGCACTCCAGTGCCATGGAGGACTGCGGGTTGTGTGTACACAGTTTACATGGGCCCACAATGGGGGCTTGGTTGCCCACCACTGCGTCCCTGTGTTGTTGTGCCCTTGGGTATGGGTGGGTGTCTGTCCATACACTGTGTGGCATCTGGTGTGGTGCATGCTTCCACGCACCACTGTGGGTGGCTGTGCTGGCTGTTGTGGCCAGTGGTGGGTAGGGGTTTGTCACTGGACTACTGTGCAGGGTGCTGTACCACTGGTGGTGGTGTCAAGGGCATGCTCTGTCCCATGTGGGGTACCTCTTGTGCCGACGCATGGTTGGTCTCTCAGCAGTACCTTGGGGGGACTGTGCATGGTGGCACTGTGTCTGCCATTGTTGCATCGCTGTGTGCTGCCACCTGCTGATGGGTGCTCGTGGTGGGGCTGGCTTGCATGGTTCTGTGGTGCACAGGGTTGCAGTGTCACGGTGGGGGTGGTGGCATGCATGGGGTTTGCTGCAATGGTGGCCACTGCTCATGGGGGGGTGTCTGGGGTCACGGTGCAGAGTGTGCTCTGCATTGGGGGGATGGTGTGGCACGGGGTGGTCAGCCCTCCTTGTGTGCCAGTCACAGCTTGCTGGTAGGTGTGATGGGGCACCGTGGCCCAGCTGTGGGTTGTTTGCTTGTGTCCATGGGCCAGTGGTTATTCCAGCCCTCCCCCAGTTGTGCAGTGCATGTGGTGTGGGGGGACGATGTCTGTTCTGCTGTGTGTTCCTGTGCCCATCTTTGGCATGGGTGGTGGGCCACTACCTCCCTGGTTATGCAGTTACAGTGCTCTACTTCTGGGGGGGCATCCCTGGTTGCACTATGATGCCTCTGGACTGCTCAGCTGCACATCCCTTGTTGTGCTATGGCTCATCAGATCTGCTCAGCTTCCCCTCCCTAGTTGCGTTATGGCACAGGTGGTGCAATATTTAGTTGTCAGCTGTAGGCGCAGTTTGGCCTGCTCCGTTTTTGAATATCGCGTCTCTTGTGCATGGGCGCAATAGACTTGTGCTTGCTCCTGCTATTGCGCACTTTTTGGGCTCAGTTTGAATATCTGGGCCAATGTGTAAAACAGCTGAAATTGCTTTATGCAATGACACAGAGTTGTTATATGTCACATATGCGGTCAGGGCAGTTAACAGACAGTGTGTAATACAGCCAAAAAGTCTTTATCAGAGACACAGAGTAGCTATATGTCACACACAGAGGTCAGAGCACCTAACAGATAATGTGTAATACAGCCAAAATGGCTTTATGCAGAGACAAAAAGTAGCTATATGTCACACACCCAGCTCGGGGCACCTAACAGTGTATAATACAGCTGAAATGGCTTTATGCAGAGACACAGAGTAGCTATATGTCACACACAGGCTTGGAACAACTAATAGGCACTGTGCAATATTTCCAAAAAGCCCAAAATGGCATTTTGCAGACACAGAGTAGCTATATGTCACACACAGGGCTCAGAGCTCCTAACAGTGTGCAATACAGCTGAAATGGAGTTATGCAGAGACACAATGCAGCTATATGTTACACACAGGCTCGGGGCACCTAACAGACAGTGTGTAATACAGCCAAAAAGCCGAAAGGGCTTTAAGCAGACACAGAGTAGTTATATGTCACACAAAAGGCTCAGGGCACCTAACAGTGTGTAATACATCTGAAATGACTTTATGCAGAGACGCAGCGTAGTAATATGTCACACACAGGGCTTGAAGCACCTAACAAACTGTGCAGTATAGCTGCAATGGCTTTGCAGAGATACAGAGTAGCTATATGTCACCCTCAGGGCTCAGTATGCCAAACAGACAGTGTATTATATAGCCAGGCAGCCTAAATGGCTCTCACTAAGAGATATACACAAAGACAGGGCTCAGGGCACCTAACAGATGGTGTATAATACAGCTGCAATGGCTTTATGCAGATACACAAAGTACCTAGTAGCTACACACAACGCTGGAGGCACCAACAGAATTGGCTTTAAAGACAAGAGTAGCTAGTTGTCACACACAGGGGTCTCAGGGCACCTAACAGACACTGTGTAATGCAACCAGGCAACCTACTGTAAATGGCTCTCACGAAGACATACACAGAGTACAGAGCACAGGGCACTTAATACAGATGCAATGGCTTTATTCAGGGACACAGAATAGCAGATACACACAGGACTGGGGGCACTTAACAGACACTGACTATACAGCCTAAAATGATTTCAGAGACATAGAATAGTGCTTGATGTCACACACAGAGCTCAGGCACAGACAACAGGAGCAGTAAATAGCTTTCACTACTGCAGAGACACAGGCTCAGGGCACCAATTAGTTTACCTCCACCCACCGAGTCACACAGACAAACAATCCAGATTTCTAATCCCTTCCCCCTTCAGTCCCCAAGTTTCCGCCAAGCCTCCATGTCATTTTGTGCTTCTTTTTATTTAATATTGCTTTTTGCCATCTTTTGGGGGGTTTAGTTTCATCCGTGAGTGCCGAGCCGCTGACAGATTGCTTCTTCTCCTCCTAGTTACAACTGTCTTCTGCAGCATGCTCACACAGACAGGGAGCTCAGACATCAACACTGACCAATTGGACTGTCAGGCTGGTATTATGTGCTCTTGTCTGGTGTGAGAAACCCACAGGATGCCTCTAATGCCTGATTGGAGTGACGCAAGAATCCCAGGACTGCACAGGCTCTATGGAAAATTCCTGGTTTTTTTTTTATTATTAGCCTCTACCTGCCCCATTACCCATGGCCACAGTGCCCAAGTTGCAAAATGCCCTGTTATGTTGGGTAGGGTAGTAAATTGCCAGAAATACCTTACCAGGCCAAAAAAAGCAGATACCCGACCTACCCGCTCCAGCTACCCAATGGGTAGCCCATCCCAAATAATTACTGCAGTCTTTAGCACCAGAACATCATAAAATTCTGGATGATTTACATAAGCTGGGTCATGTAAAGGAGAAATGACAGGAAGGCAGCTGGGGGGATCACACCCTGTATTATCGAGGGCATAGGAGCCATAGTCAATGAGAAAGATAGTCACATGAAAGTCGAATCCCTATGGATTCAACTAACATCAGCATAAGGGAAAACTTTTCAGTTGGGGTAATATACAGGCCACCAAGCCAAAGGGAGGAGAGAGACAGAGAACCTGCACATGAAATTATAAGGATTTCTGACAGGGGAAATACACTGGTGATCGGTGACCTGAACTTACCTGACTGACTGGGATATACCTATGGTGAAATCAACCAGAAGTCAGATATTCCTTGACTCCTTTCAGGACAGCATGCTTAAACAGTTGATGAAAGTTCCAACCTGGCAGCAGGCAATTCTGGGTATAATTCCAACTAACACTGAGGTAGTAGGGATAGTTAGGGTAGGGGAGCCACTAGCCAACAGTGACCATAAAACTGTATGATTTGAGATTTTCTCCAGGACTGAAAGATCCAAATTCCTGATGGAGTTACTGACTTTCAAGGGAGCAAACTTTTTAAAGTTGAGACAGACAGTAAGAAACGGTCTGACTAACATCACAGACAAAACATAAATCAAAAACATTTGGAAGGGAATAAAGGAATGAGTCCTGTCATGACTAAACTCTGTATCAAAATGTTTAAGAAAAGAAACAGACACAAGAAACCCATTTGGTTCACAGGCAGGGTCCAAAGAGCAATCAGAAACAAAAGGGAGGCCTTTCACATGTTCAAAAATTTCCAAGGGGCAGGTGAATGGGAAGATTATAGCAAAAACAATATAAGGAAGCAAAGAGGGCAGTAATGGATGCAAAGGCAGAAACAGAGCTCTGGATTGCAGATGGAAAAAAACAATTTTTTCAATACATACAGGAAAAAAAGGAAGAAAGAAGGAGGGATTGCTAAATTGTTGAAAGGGGATAGTCTGATAGAGGAGGATGACCAAAAGGTGGAGGTCTTGAACCACTTTTTCTGCTTGGTATTTACGAAGGAGAAGACAGGACCAATGCCAGAAAGTTGGATAAGAACAGCTGCTAGGAGGATTGAGACAATGGAATTACTGACATTTACCTCAAAGAGGGATAGGGAGGGATTGGCAGCCCTCAGGCTAGACAAAGCACAGGGGCCAGACAATTTACACACAAGAGTACTAATGGAATTGGCAGACAAATTAACTAAACCCTTAGCATACCTGTTCACCAATTCACTGAGAACAGGAGTGGTACCAGGAGACTGGAGGAAGGTAGGCGTAGTGCCACTCCACAAGGGAGGGGTTAGAGAGGAGGTGGGGAATTACAGACTGGTAAGACTCACTTTAGTTGTGGGGAAACTGATGGAGTCCTTAATCAAAAAAGACCTTATGCAATACCTAGAGAAAAACATGCTCCAGAATAACAAACAGCACAGATTCATGGCAGGAAGGTATTGCCAGGTAAATAAATATTTTTTTTTGACTGGGTGACAAGGGAGCTTGGTATAGGGCATGCAGTTGAGCTTCTATGATTCAATTTTCGCAAGGCATTTGACTCTGTGCCACACAGACAGCTACTGAGAGACCTAGAGGACATAGGGGCTGCAAAGCAAGTTGTCAGATGAGTGGGCAACTGGCTCATGGGCAGTAAGCAAAGGGTAGTAATAAATGGGGTTAAATCAAACAAGGGTGAAGTCACAAGTGGGGTCCTTCAGGGTTTGGTGCTGGGCCTGGTCCTGTTCAGCATATTCATAAAAGACATCAGGCATGGCATCTGGGGCAAGCTTGCCCTGTTCGCAGATGACACCAAACTGGGAGGATGGGTGGATAGCCAGGAAGAGGCTAGAGACCTACAAAAGGACCTCCAACAATTGGAAAGATGGTCAAATTTGTGGCAGCTGAAATTCAATGAAAAGAACTGTAAAGTTATGCACTTGGGAAAATGGAATCCTACGACATAATATAGGCTAAATCTGGTCAGACTGAGTACCTCCCAGGAAAGAGAGGGACCAGGAGGTCATCACTCAATGCAATAAAGCATACAGCAAGGTGAATAGAATGCTGGGACGTATTAGCAGTGGGATTGATAGCAGGAATGAAAAGGTGATCATCCCCCTCTACAGATTGCTGGTAAGACCGCACCTGGAGTGCTGTGTTCAGTTTTGGAGGCTGCACCTGATGAAGGACAGGGATAGAATGGAGGAGGTCCAGAGGAGGGTGACAAAGGTGATTCAGGGTCTACATTGACTAGCCTATGAGGAGTGATTGACATCATTGATTATGCACTCATTGGAAACAAGAAGGAAGAGAGGAGGTATGATTGAGACATTTAAGTACCAGAAAGGCAAAAACAAAGTGCCAGAGTTTGAGGTGCTATTCAATAGGGTCACCAACTCAACAACTGGTGACATGAATGGAAAGCAAGAAGGGGGGAGCATCAGGAGGGACCTAAGGAAGCACTTCTTCATTGAAAGAGTGGTGCAGCCATGGAACGGACTGCCAGTGAAGATGGTGGGAGTGTGGTCTGTGATGAGCTTCAAGCAGGAGTGGGACAGATATGGAGCTCAGCTAAAGCATTTTACAATAGGTACAAAAGGAAAGATCAGGGTGGGGGGTATAGATCTCAGGACCTATAAGAGGTTCTGCATTTCACATGGGCAGTCTGGATAGACCGTCAGTTTCCTTCTGCCATAGTTATGTTTGCTTGCAGGTATGTGCAAGAAACATAGAGCCACCATATGAGTTTTCTTAAGTGTGGCATCCCCGATTCCAATGCCCTGATAATTTTTGCAGGTGCAGCAGCAGGACACCAATAAATGTATGAGCTGTCTATGACAGCAGTTCAGATGCAGTGGCATACAGTTGAAAGAGAAAGACTGCTACAATCATCTGTGGTGACGTGTAGGCAATTTGCATACTGCTGTCATCAGCAGTAAGCAAATTGCCTACATGTCACCACCTTAGCAGTTGTTCTTTTTCAGCTGTACACCACTCCATCTCCTGGCATGATGCACCCCCCCATTTGCTGTGTGCTGAGGGGGTGCCCAATCTCCCTCAGCACATACACACTCCTCCCCGAGCACACTGTATGTCCGACGGGGTGCCAAAATCCCCATTGGCTCCAGCGCCCCTAAAAGCAATATTCCAAGTGCCACACTGGGAGCCCACCCCAGCGTGGCAAAAGTCCCATGTTGTCATGTGCTCCCCTGCACACTGTATGGCCAACAGGGGTGCCCAATCCCCCATTGGCTCCACTGCCCCCCAAACAAACTTCCAGGTGCCATGCTGGGAGCCCACTCTAGCTTGGCAAAAGTCCCCCCACGTTGTCTTTTAAAAAAAAAAATTCTGTAACAAAAGAAAACAGTCCCTCGTTGACTCTCTTGCCCCCAACCCGTGCTCACCTTCTGCACACCTCACCTTCTCACACACCCCTCACCCCATACTTACCTCCTGAGCCCGGTGAGATGATTTTCGGTGGCCGGAAACACATCTGTAGTCTTCAAAGCCGACCGCAAACTGAAGAAATGCCGGTAAGCTGTATAATGGCATTAATAGGGTTTTTTCAACTTTGGTTCATATCTCAGTAGTTTTTTTGAATTTTTGCACCAAATTTTCAACATGGTGTTCTTGGGACCCCATCTAATGATTCAGTCACTGTCATCGGGTTATTTAGTCCAGAAAGGTGATTTCGAGGTCACTGCATGGAACCACCTTTCAGGACTGATTAACGAAAAGTCAGTGTCACAGTTCATGAGGCAGGTTCCAAAAAACCCTGGCCCAGATATTCAAAAGGGTTGCACATGGCACAACAATGTTGCACCATCGCAACCCACTGATGTCTTGAGCATGATATTCAAAAGGAAAAGTGCATGCGCAGACAAATCCCGATGAGCCGGGCACATCAGTAATGTATGCGGGCCAAGAGGTGGGCATGCCCATGCATACCCTACACAGCCCGCTATTTAGCCGGGATGTGCAGAGCCATGCATGCGCAACCCCTACCTGTGCCAGCACAAAGCTGATCCCCCCAAAAAAGTAACAAAGGATGGCCACCCACAGGTGAGCTGCCGCATTGCAGGGCACAACACGGCAACTGCCACCTGTGGGTGGCCACCGGAGCTCGGCTGCACCTGGTGATGCCCCCTTATGCCCGATCATGGGCATTTGTAATAAAATGAAGAAATACATCCAGTATCTCTGTGGTGGTCCAGTGAACGCTTCTTTCTTGTCAGCGGGCTTTTGTAAGAAAAACATATATATGTCCAATAACCCTAGTGATCCAGTGGACGCTGTCTGCCCGATTGCAGGCATGTGAAAAACATAAATATGTCCAATATCCCTGGTGGTCTAGTGGTACCCCCCTCCCACCTGCCCACTGAGCCCACCGCCCGCCCCGGTCAGCCAGCGGCGGCAGCACCCCACACGCCTGCCACCCCACCACCCGCCGACCGACATCAGCTGGTAGGGCTGTACACCCATTGGTCCACAGCATGAGCCAATGGACGTGCAGCCTATATGTACTACACATTTCCAGATATGTGAATGGATCCCATTCACATATCTGAATGTGTAGTATGGTATGGGCTGCACACCCATTGGCTTGCGCTGTGGACCAATGGGCATACAGCCCCTACCGATGGTGTCAGTCGGCGGGCGCAGGCGGTGGGGTGGTGCCAACCACTGGCTGACTGGTGGGGATCAGGGCGGTGGGGTTCAGTTGGCGGGTGGGGAGGGCGGGTACCGCTAGACCACCAGAGATATTAGACATATTTATTGATTTGTTTTACAAATTCCCTAGATCAGGCAGACAGCAGTCCACTGGACCACCAGGGATATTGGACATATGTATTTTTTTCTTACAAATGCCCACGATCGGGCAGACAGTGGTCCACTGGATCAACAGGGATATTGGACAGAATTCTTCATTTTTTTTACAAATCCCCTCGATTGGGCAGACAGCAGTCCACTGGATCACCAGGGATGATAGGGATTTTATTTTTGTACATAGCCTGCGATCGGGTGGGCAGGTCCACTGGACCACCAGGGATTTATGATTTTCCATTTTTTACTGCAGCCCTCAATCGGGCTGTGGAGCACATTGCCGGCTGAAGGGGCCGTCTGTCCCCGACGGCTGCTGCTTGGCAGGGGCAACAGGTGCAAGCCGTCGGGATCACGCACCTGCATGCAAATGGGACCATAATGACATGCAAATGGCCCCATTTGCACCTTGCATACATTATGGCCCCATTTGCATATCAAGTTTTGAATATCATGGTTGCTGTACATAGCACAATGGAACTTGCACTAGCGCATCCCCATGCTCCACTTTGGCCACTTGCTCTGGTGCAGTGTCACTGCGCCATGCACACTGCTGGTGGCCAGGGTGCAATATTCTTCACTGCTGAGCCGTGGTGCAGCTCCATTGAATATCGCCCAGTCCACACCCCTGCGCAGCCAAGTTGCGCTGTGCCCAAGCTTGCACCACAGCCTGGTGCAGTTTGAATATCTGGGCCCCTATGTTTAATATTTGGTGAAAAAATTCCCAAAAATGACTGTTTTACTAGCGTGCATTACACAGTTCCTAAGTACGCTTGTAACTTTGAGAATTTTTTATATCTTCACTCCAGATTTTCAACATTGCCATTTTTCCACACCACCTTATGAACAGTACAGCTGTCATTTTTTCTCATCTCACCCAAAATGTGTTTTTGCACATGTAGGGCACAGTGGTGTGCTCGGTATATGAAATCAATGTTCAGGACAGATGAAGAAAATCAAAGTGACACTGTTCATGAGAAGAGGTATTAAAATGGCTATGTTGAAAATTTGATGACAAAAGTCCATAAAATGACTGTGTTACGAGCGTGCATTGCGCTGTTTCCATGCACGCTCTTAAGTTCATGAATTTGTAATATTTTTAGTTCAGATTTTCAACATTGGCATTTTTCCAAACTTCCTTATGAACAGTACCGTTGTCATTTTTCACTCCCTGGCTGAAATGTGTTTTCGCACTTCCATGCAGAATAGCAAGGTTGCTGTGGGAAATCAGTGTTTGGGACACATTAACAAAATCACATTAACACTGTTCATGAGCGGAGGTCCCAAAATGCCTGTGTTGAAAATCTGCTTTAAAAAATCCTCAAAGTAATTACATTATGGTTTGTGCGTTGTACAGTTTCTATGCACGTTCGTGCCTTCACCAGTTTTTTTTATATTTTCACTCCAGATTTTCAACATTGCCAATTTTTACACGTCCTCATGAACAGTACAGCTGTCATTTTTCACATCCTGTTTGAAAGGTGTTTTTGCACCAGTGGCGCCAAATGGCGCCGTCACTGTGCAAAATTACCTTTCGGATAACAAACTGATAGTGTCACTGTTCATGTGGTGGGGTCACAAAAAGCACATGTTGAAAACTTGAAGTAAAAATACCAAGAAATGCCCATGGCATTAGGGTTTTTGACCATAACGCTCTACCCTGTAAGGACTGACAGGCGTCAGGGATGTGACTTGGGATTGTTGACAGTAATGTTCCTGCCATTTCACCACCACCCCACCCTGCAGCCAATGAAAGGCATCAAGGTGCGCCTTGGACCCTTTGGCAGCAGAGTTCACCCCATTCTCCTATACTGCACCCATTTCAGCATGTTTCCTTATGGAATAAGGTGAATGTAAAACCAAAACACCTCAAGGCACACCTCGACAATTGTCAGTGTCTGCAGGGAAGGGTGAGGTGAAATGTCATGACCGTCATGGGCAACAACCCAAAGTCACACACCAATGTTTGTCCACCTCTGCAGGGTGGGGGTGGAGTTGGTGTCAGTTCAGTACTTCACTGACATTCCTATACTGCATCTGTCTAACTCCTGCACTTCTACTGCTAATGTCAGCAAACAAACACTCGGCATTGACAAATGCTTGGTTTTTTATGTATCTATTTCCAATGGAGTCAAGAAATTTTCACACCAGACTTAAGTACCTTTATTTGCATTTAAATCCTGATGAAATTAGGAGGGTGCAGTAGAGGCAATCATTGTCCATGCCTTCAAACTACACAGGCAAACAAAATAAAAGGCTGAGGAGACCTTCCCTTTAACATCAAGGCATATGTGCAACTACACTTCACTGTTGCAGTGCTTGCAAGCATTGCATCAAAGGCAACATGTTTGTCTCTCCCATTGATTTCAGATGTGTTCAAAACAGACAATGTATAAATTATTCCACTTTGTATGTCATCTATGTTGCTATCTGCCCATGCCCCCCAAAAATACAGGTATGTGGGTTGGACCATCTGCCCATTAAGGTTTTGCATGCAGGAAGACATGCACTCAAACACTATTGCTTTCCAAAATATGCCTATGGGCACTCATTTTGCCTCTTACTATCTGAGTGGTTTGCTAAATTTCAGATATGTGGGAAATGAGCATATCTGAACCCCACCACAAGGAGGGAATTGCACTAGAATTATTTTGCAAAAATAATCCAACAGGATTTATTCCTTTAAAGCTCTGCATCCTGCATAATGTAATGATGCTATTGACATCACTGGCTTTCTGTAGTACACTCACATTTTTGCCGTTATCTGGGGTTCTATAACCTTTGGCCTGGTTCTTTTGTCCCAACTGTGCATTACTGTCTATTATGTTTCTTACTGTCATTTTATTATTAAAGTAGTTCATTAATAGGTTGCAAATCAGTGGTCCTGTCCCAGTATGTCTTCTTTTCCCAAATGGTTGGTTGAATAGTCTGTATTCAGGCCCCAGGTAGTAGGGTATTCAGTATTCAGACAGGAAATACTATTTTTGTTTGTTGTTTTGCTTCTGTTTAAGGACTGCTTGAAAAGCACTGAAACAATATCATTAACCCCCTACAAACCTGGTATACCACATGCATCTCTATGACATATCAGCAATCAATAAAGAGCTATCACTGATACATCACAAACTATTTCTTGCCCTCTTGATCCACTGCACCACACATATAGCATGGCAAAAATGAAATTAACTCATTGCCTCCTAGCAAACGCCTGTAGTCAGCAGCAAAATGAGCTGGTGTATCCAAGGACAACTACAGAAGTCAGCCACTGATTTCCTGTGTGCCCTTGCAATGTCTGAAGACATCACCTATATATTTTAATATATAATATAATATAATATATTATATTATATATTTGATTACATAGCACTGCTGGAAAGGTAATTTTGTGCTGAACAACTTTGCCTATGATATCTTGTGTGTATCATGTCCAGTATAGGAGTTATTCACATTTGTTTATGGTACAGTGTATATGACTGACATTTTATCCATCAAGACTCACCTAAGCACCTTGAATAAAACACACTTTTTGGGAATCTCAGTCAGTATAAAACAAAAAATAAACTGATTACAATTGATTGCATTAGCACCATTGGAAAGATAATGTTGAGCTGAACAACCTTGCCACTGATATGTTGTGTGTATCATGTATACTTTAGAATGTATACACATTTGTCTATGGTATGGTGTGCTTGGTTGAAATTTATCCCTTATACCTCACCAAAGCACCTTGACACGCTAGTGAGGGTAGAGTGACCAGTGGAGTATCTCAGGGCTTAGAAGAGGGACGATTCCTCTTCAATGCTTTTATAAGTGATATTGCAAAAGAGCTGGAAGAGAAGGTATGCTTCTTTACAGAGGACACAAAAATCAGCAATAGGGTAGATACTCTGGTTAAGGGGGGAGAGAATAAGTAGTGACCTGAGAAAATTCAAAGTTTGGACAAGGGTATGGGAACCAGGTTTCAATGAGAAAAAGTGCAAAATCATGCACTAAGTCACAGAAACCCAATGGCAGTGTATAGAATGGAGGTAGAGGTATTGAAGGTCACTAAACAGGAAAGGGACCTTGGTGAAATCATATCTGATGACCTCAAGGTAGTGAGGCAGTGTGACATGGCAGCAGGCAGGGCCAGTGGGATGCTGGGGTGCATGCAGAGAGGTATCACCCGCAGAAGGAGAGAGGTGGTATTACCACTGTAGTGATCATTTGTGACACCCCACCTGGAATACTGTCTCTAGTTCTGGAGACCACCCCTAAGGAAGGACAGGAACAAGGTATAGGCAGTCCAGGATGGGGCAACTAAAATGGTGCAAGGGCTGCATTGTAAGCCCTATGAGGAGAGACTAAGTGATCTCAATATATACACCCTTGAATAGAGGAGGTGGCATGATAGAGACCTATAAATACCTTACAGAGGCCAATAAGGTACAGGAGGGAATATCTGCCAGAAAAGAATGAGCATGTGAACAAGGTACCATGTAATGAAGCTGGAAGGGGGTTAGGAGGGATGTGAGGAAGTTCTTATTCACATGAAAGAGTGATGGATGCCTGTAACAGTCTTGTAGTGGAGATAGTGGGGGCAAAAACAGTGGTGGGTTTCAAATATGAATTGGATAGGCACAAAGGAATCTTGGTAAGAAAGCAGGAAGGAGTAGCCAGAGATCAGGTAGGGTCTATGATGACTGTATAGGCACAGAAAAATATGGTCAGACTGGGTGGGCCAAGCAGTCCTTATCTGCAGACAGATTCTGTGTTTCTATGTTACAGTCACAGGGGCAGTAAGTGCTGTGTCCATGACCATAGAAATAGTGGTTGCACTAACTGTAGTGGTGATGACAGCAGGACGGTGGCTTCTTTAAGAATGGCACTGGTTATGGTGGGGGGAAGCATACTAGCTGAGGATGTAGCAGCCATAGTGGTAGGTGTGTGAACACTGGTACTACTGGTTGCTGCTGCTTCCTACACAAGGCATGTAAACTCTACTCTCCTTTTACTACCGGCATAGAGGGATGTGACAGTGAACATACAGATGGAACAGATGGTGACACTAGTAGTAGTAGTAGTAGTACTGTCGGTACTAATATTGGTACTATTCCCACCACTACCAGAATCAGAAGACTTGCTGGGAAGAAAAATATTTGAGTCCACCGAATATGGAAGACAGTATCCTATCATCATCTTTGTAGTCTATGTCAGTCCCTTTTCTGAAATTGGATTATGTATCAATAATATACAAGAGGACAAGACAGGATGCAATGCAATATTCAGTAGTAAATGACATGTCACTCATCAGTAAATGACACGTCACAAAATATTGCATGACAAGAGTGCTTGTCATTGAATTACACTGTGCCCTGCAGTAGACTGTGGCATTTTGCAGTAACTGCAAGGTATTGTGTTTCATCCTTTTGGGTGCTGCTGTATGAACTGGTCCTATGATGTTTTCTAATCTTGATGCACTGTTTCATTTTATCCAAAATATTTTTTACTTTATTCATACCAAAAATAACAAGCAATCTTGCAGGCTGGTTACAAATGGGACAGGCATGTATGTGAAAAGAGTCTTTAATTAAAAACAACATGTACGGTTTCTAAAATATTCATAAATGTGTTGCCCTTACACTACAACTAAAACTACAGTACAAACAGATCACAGAAAATAACACTTGTAGAGTATATCCAGTGTCTGTCAGACAACATGACAGGGATGCACCTTGGTAGCATTTATGGGTTCCTATAAGTACTGAAACATAATAGATTACTGTGGTAATGTCTCTGAAATACGCAAGATCCCAACTCATAATATGTAACACGGAGGTCACATTTCCTCTCTACTGGTGAGTACTGAGAAAGGTGGTTCATAAAAGAGGGCTGTACTTTTAGATATCCTGGGTAAAGACATCTTTGGTAAGGAATGGTTTGAGAGGTGAGAGAAATGGTTGCATTGCGTTAGTTTAGGGAGTGCCACCAACTACTTTTGGAAGGGAGGAGATGAGTCTGTGCACCGTTTAAGGAGTAACTGGTGCTTAGTCTCCAGAGCTGCTGGGAAAAGCCATTGCCTGGCTGCGCATTTCAAATTTTTAACTCCCAAGTCTTCCTCTAGTACCCATAGGGCTGTATCTGTTTGGAAGGGAGACTACTACCTAACTGCAAAAGGGAATCAATGAATTCCAAAACAATGCTATTTTGAGACAGTGTCATATGATATGAAATAGGTAGCCTTCAGCCTGCTTGCATCTCCAGCATAAGTTGTTAGGGAATATATCCATTTTGTGGAGCACTCCCAGAATACAGTACCACCTATGCAGGGTCTTTTTTTGGATCAATTTATATCAGATGTCCGGAAAGGCAGTGTGGGCTTTTAGTAGCAGCACCTGCCATCTCTGAGGTGTAACATTGGAGGCCACCTCCATTTCCCAGTCCAGCCTTTGCTTACCCAGTGTGGCATGGTGAAGTAGTAATAAGAAACTGTAACTCCTTTGCCCAAACCATTTGGGAAAGTCAGCCCAAATAGTGATGTGTGACATTAATGATGTCCTTGCAGGTGGGTCTCTGTTACACTCTCCAGAAGAGAGGACATGCTTTAGTTGCAAGTACCTCCAAATCTTAGTTTCTGAAAGACAGAATTTTGATTCAAGGTGCTCAAAGGTGCAAACAGAATTTACATCAGTATCTAGAAATTGTTGGGTTATGGTAATGCCTTTTGAACTACAAGATGGCCAATGGAGGGACTTGTTATCTGCTCTAAAGTGTGGGTTATGCCAGAGGTGCTTCCACCTTCCTAGCAAGACATGTAGCCAGGATTTCCTATGCACCATAAGACTTCATTCTTGTTGTGAATATTCATAAATTGGGGAACACACAAACGTCTTTCATGCCTGAGGTTATTAGTCACCCTCCAGCATGACAAGAAAACCATTTCTCTTTCTATGTGCACCCATACAGGAGTATGATCCTAGACTGGAGCAAACCATTGCAAATTTCGAAATATGCCTGATTCGTGGTAACAGGCCCAGACCGAAGGGAGACCCCAACCACCTTGCCTGCCTGTGGCACTCAGCTTTTTCAAACTTAACCAGGGCTTGGTACCATCACATAGGTATCAGACAAATAACATTTCTAACCTCTAAAGGAATTAGGAATGCAGAATGGAAGATTATTCAAACAAAATAGTACTTTTGGGATGGCCATTATTTTATATGCTGCAATCTTCCCTCCCAATGTTAAATTATGTTTTTTTTTCCATTTAGAGAGGTCATTCTCTATTTTCTCTACTAATCTTTGGTGGCTAATAGCAAACACCTTATTAAGGCTAAGTCCTATAGTCATACCTAAGTACTGTCAATGGAATGGTGTCCACTTCAGATTATGATGCACAATGGGTTCCTGTTTGCAGGTCCAAATTAGAGGCAAGATCTCTGTTTTCTCCCAGTTAACCCTCAGTCCTGACATATGGTGAAACTCTGTTAGGATCTTTATGACCGGGGGGGTACAGGAGACCAAGTCTAAAAGTAGTAGATGGAGGTCGTCAGCATAAACTAAGGTTTTTAGAGAGGTTATTCCTATTGCTATACCTTGGATAGCCATGCAATTTCTAAGCTCACATACTGTAAGAGGGGCTCCATAGCCAGGAGTTACAGGAGTGGAGAGAGCAGGTAGCCCTGTCTGGTGCCCCGGTGTAGGGTAAATTGTGTAGAGATATTTCAATTAGTTTGGACTCTTGACTTAGGATTTGAGTACAGTAGTTTGACCAGTGAGGTGATTATTGGACCAATTACCATGCAGTCCAAGACCTAATATAAGTATCTGCTTGACAGGGTTGAAAGCTTCACACTATCCATACTCATCAGAAGGGCAGGATCTTTCTGAGCTACTGCTGCCCTAAGTGTCATCATTGCTGCTCTAACATTATTTGTTGCCATTCATCCCTTAACAAATCCATGTTGATGTTTCTCCACTAGGGATGGGATACGAGGATCCAGTCAGGTTTGCCAAAACTTCAGCTACTATTTTGGCATCTGCTTTAAGCAGGGAAATAGGCCGATAATTCAAAAGTAGCTTGCTATGCTTGTGTGGCTTGGGTAAGAGTACAATTGGAGTCTTGAGCATGAAGGGGGGAAAGAGATTTCCTTTGTAGGGCCGTTGTGTAGGTTTCTAGAAGCCAATGCACCACCTGAGTCTGGAAAGTCTGACAAAATTTCACTGACAGCCCATCCAGTTCAGGTGTTCTCCTTTGTAAAGCCTGGTAAGAGCAGACCTTACTTTCTGAAGGGAAATAGGTGCTTCCAAATTCTGGCAATGAGCTTCTTCAATTTTGGGTACTGAGATGGCATTGGTGCTGAGGTGGCATCCATAAAGCTGAAGAGGCCATCTTTGTAATGGGAGTCATGCGATTTATACAGTTTAGTAAAGTACTTTAGAAATGTGTCATTTATATCTGATTGATTGGCTGAAATGTACTGCCTGGGTTCTAATGCTGCCAATATGCCTGCTCAGTTGAGATGCCCTAGTTCTGTATACTAGCAGCCTAGATGCCCTTTCCCTAGACTCCCAATATTTGTGATTCATTCTGATGACTGCACATTGGACTGAGGTCACAGAGATGGTGTTAATGTGGTATTGCAGCTGCTGTATGTCCTACAGTAGTTGTTGAGGTGTGCTCTCAACAAAAGAATTGCATTCCTTCTCTTTAGATTTCACCAACTGCTCTAAATTGTACAGTTCCTTTCTTCTATCCTTCTTTAGCTTGGCTTGGCATACCCCATGATTTTACCATGTATGTGGGACTTGAACCCATCCCATAAGTTGGCGTAAGAGACTTCTGGCATATCATTGAGTTGGAAATGTAGATCAATAATATTTTTCAACCACACCTTGAAGTTGTTGTCTGTTAGGATGAATGTATCCATACACTAGTGGTGCACAGAGGAAGATTTCTTGCCTGCTTCCATAGTGAGACTAGCACAGGCGTGGTCAGAAATCACAATGGGGCCTATATGTTAGTCCTTTAGTAGAGACATGTGCTAGGAAGGGATCAGGAAGAAATCAGTCCTGCTGCTTTTGTTGAGTTCTATGCACTAATGTGTGGATTACCTATGTGGAGGTGCATAGGCATCCCCATGTCAGAATGCTGCACAGCGGGGGTCCAGCAGACCCTGGCAGCATTCACAGAAGGTGTATAAGCCACCTTCACACTGGATGCCCCCACTGATCATGCAGCTATGTGCATGGGTGGTCTGGGGAAGTGTCGGTGTGTGCCAGCACTCCATGCCACATAGAAAGGCTCAGAGTACAGGGCACAGGTGGAGGGCACAGGCTATGGCAGTGGGGACCCTGATGTAAATGTAGTGGCATCTCCACCAAATACACCCTTGGCCTCTGTACAGCAGGACAGGTGGACACAGGCGAGGGACAGCACCTTAAAGTCTGCACTGCCCATGTATACCACCAGAACGGAGCAGTGAAACCCTGCCATATTCGAATGCCAGAACGCTACTATATGATAGGTGACATATCAGGCTGCTACCATACCAGAGGTAGGTCTTACAGTCCCTACTACAACCATGTATCTGTGTGACTTCTGATATAGAGTCTGTGGTAGCATAGATCCCACAGGGATGCCCTCAGCCCTGCCATGTAACTAGGTGGGCTGGGGCACCATGGCATATGGATTCCATGTCACAACATGAACCACACCACTGTGATGCCCCAGCCCCCTACCTGTATGGAAGGGCTCAGGGCATCACAGCGGGCACTAGACTACCACATCCTCTAAACTGGCAGCCACATAGATACATGGTAGCAGTAGAGATTGTAAGACCAACCATCCAGTATGGTACCAGGCTGACATGTCACTTATCATAGCATGCTGGTATTCCATATGGCAGGGTCTCATGGTTCCATTCCATAACCAGCCATACTGTAGCATCTGTCTCCATTATCTGGTAGAGGCCCCACCCATCATTTCCATATCCCAGGACTCACCCCTGTCCAGAATCCCTTGCTCAGGCAGCACAATGGATCCATTCTGGCACTCAGGATGGACAGCTGATAAGATTTCATCCTGTGTCTTCCACTCTGTACCCATCTACCCTCTTCACTCCTACACAACAGGGAGGACCAGCAGTAGTTAATGCTGACTGGTATGTGCATGTCAGCAGATGTGGCACTGCATGTACCCGGCCCTGCTTCATACATAGAATCTATTTTGTGGGATGGAGTGAAATGAGTAATCCTTACCATTGGATTTAGGGATCTTCCAGGATCCACAAGCTGTAACTCCTGATCCAGCTGATGAGGTGCTGTCCTGGCTTTAGGAGTGGGTGCTGGTAGACATCTTCGTTTGAAAATATATGGGTCCAAGACTTATTGAAGTCACCCCATCACTATAATGTCCTCTGTTTCCTTAAATGCAGTCAGATGCTGAGCAGTTTCTGGGAAAAAGAACACCGAATGTAAGCTGGGACCATAGACGTTTACTAACAGGAGTGTTCGGTTGAAAACCCATTCCCGGGCCATTACACATCTAGCCTTCCTTGCAATGACTAGATTTCAGGTTTTTGACTGGGAGTCTTTAGTGGACTAGGATTGCAACCCATCACTTTTGAGGAGCAAGAACTCCAAACAACTTGATCCACCCAGTCTCTTCTAAGTTTAAGGTTTTACCCCTCCAGAAGGTAGAGTTCCTGTAGAAAGGTGATGTCATAGTGTGCTCTCGTTAAGTGGTTTATGACTTGTTTTCTCATACCCCAGGTGTGTAGACCCCAGAAGAAGTGGAATATTTGAGGATTTCAGCCCTCTGTATTGCTATGTCCTGTAACATATTGAGAAATGGGGAGGGGGACTGGTCATAGCCCCAATCCCAAATGGAAGTCATAAAAGGATGTAAATTGAGGGCAAGTGGGAGGACCAAGGGTCAGAGGCCTTTGCCCTCCATGTTGTATTGGTGCAGTGGGGAATGTGACCATTATGGTGGGCCTTATCTGTAATTGGGGAGAGTCTGAGGTCAAAATAGCCCTGTTTGGGACCTTGAGAGTGAGGTTCTGTGGGAGGCTAAAGTAAGGGGGTGAGCAACTGGGAACTAGTGTGTATGTGAAATGAAATATGAGACCACTTACAACAAATAATGTAGATAATATTCTACCATATGTATTTCATTTAGACATAACACTACTATAGTATATGGTTAACGCTTATTATGTATCGAATTCGGTGGCTGCTTTAACCTTCTTGTGCACATTCTAAATGTTATTCTGCACGTCTGAAATGTTGTTGTTGTGCACTTTTCAAATGTGTATGATTTATAATAAAATTCTACCTGGCAGGTTGGCTTGTGCTGTCAGCCACCTGTGTAGCCAACTCACGCTCTCTCGCTCTTTCACAGACATCCCTGATGGCTCCATAGCTCTGTCAGGGCTAGACCTGCAGCACAAATAAATGGCAAAAATTGGGTGGTCTTTTAAATTCAGCCAGGCAAACTACATTCAGTAAAAAGTGGCTGATGAACAGACAGAAACACTGTCCTCCTGAAAAGTGACACAATAAGTTTTCTTCAGCAGCAAAATGGCAGCTGAAACAGATGGGAAAAGGCTACACAGTAACTGAAGCAGTCTCCCTGATGAAAAGCCCCAGCACAAAAAGCAAAAATCTCAGCTCTTAAAGGCACCTGAACAACACTGCTCCCACTGAAAAGTGCCTGTCAGGAACAGAACCCAGGAACTTCTGTTCTATAAATGTTCTGCTTACTTTTATTTAGAAATGTTATATCGTTACCATAACTTTACTACATTAAAAACTACACTAAACAACAACAAACTCTAGAGCCATTTTTCTCCAGGAGGGAACCATATACTATAACAGATAAAGTATGGGCACACATACACAACTCACCTTGTTTTTCCATCTAGGGGTTGAGATACCAGCATGGACCTCTCAAGCTTTGCTCTCAAGTTCCATATGCTGTTATCTCAACCCCTTGATGGAAGCACAGGCTTGTTGTGTATGGGCACCCATACTTTATTCCTTATATAAAAACAGGTGCTTACACAGGTAAACACTGATTAGAATTACAAACAAAACCTAAGAGGGTGAGTGTTGATAGCCTGAAAGTTCTTAGGAGTTATAGAGCTCTTAGAGACAGTTGTTATTGCTAAGAGCCAAGGACCACTGACCAGTTTGTCCACTTTCTTCAGACAACTGGAGGTGAGCTGGAGTGACTTGGCAATATGATGGATTCCTGTGCTAAAACCTTACCATGAGAGAGATTACCTTGTACTAGGGGGCAGTACTGTAGGTGTCATGTGAACTGATCTTCAAGAATGCTGGAGATATCAGGCTAGTTGAACACGTTATATATTGAAAATGGAAGGAGAGGGGAGGATGCTGAGGCCAGATTCTGCTGACCCTATGAGGAAGCCTTTTATAGAGCTATTTTTCTACATAGTTAGCGGGATACATTGCTAGATTTTACTAGAGGACCTCATTCTGATATAGTTCTCCAAACCATGATAGTGTTTGGGTTGGGGGCTTCCAACTCACATCTCCACTGTAGAGGGGCCTATCATTTCAAGGAGACATCAGGAGAGTGAAAATGGGACAAGACCATTGAGGGAAGCTGAAATAGGAGTAAAACTTATGTGAGGCATCAAGGGTTATTGTCACCCAGCATTAGAAGCAGAAGCACAGAATACTGTGGGGGGAGGCTAGACTCAACATGTTAATAGTCAGCTGCTATTTAAGTGTGGATGAAGGCCTGCAACCCAGGTGTGAAGGGTCTGTAGACTGCATCAGAACATTTCCGTTCAATGGTACTGCCCAACATGACGGTTGTGTCCACATCCAAGGGGGCAATGAGTTTGAATTGCTCTGTGTTGCAGTCATCCCAAGACTGTACCTGCAATATCTTCCTGACAAGAAACATGTACCAGCCCTCATCTCTCTGCATCTTATTTGCCCCACAGGCAGAGATTTTCTGAGGCAGGAATGTTAGGCGCTGCAGTCTCCAGGATGAGGTACATTGATAAGTTTCTTGACCCAGAAAATGCCAGTGTGATCAGCACCCCCATCTGACAACTGACATGTAAGAGTGTTTTGTTGTGCTCTGGCTGTTATGGTGATATGGAAATTGGATGCTACCAGGTCAGTCTGTTATTTATGAACCCATCAATGTGCCTATAGAGAGCAAGAATTGGAGGAGGCCCATTTCCCTACAAGAGCAATGCCTGCCGCTTGTCCTGCTTCCCCCTAGCCCTTCCCCTGAACCCCCTAACATGGTATAATTATCCTCCAATCATGAGATCCATAAAACCTGTTGGAACCACTTAGGAGGACATAGATAGTAACAGCCAGGGACTGAAGTGATTATTTGTTATTTATTTATTTTCAGTATGTATGTATGCATATATGTAGGTATGTATGTATGTATTTATTAATTTGCTCTCCTGCTCAGGTGTGTCAGTAAAAGGATTGTGGAGGCCCATCAGATATCTGGAATGAACCAAGGGATGTTATTGGGAAGGGAAAGATTAATGTTCACACCCACCCATAAAGATTTTAACTCGGATGGGGAGGGCTTGGACAGGAGATAAAGGCAATTCAAGGAAGGCTTCTGAACAGGTGACTATCTTTACTATCTGCAGTGTGCTCTGCAGGTAAGCTGTGCCATAGAATCACAATCCATTGCCTTTCATAGTGATCATGAAAGGGATGCTTTTTCCTTGGTCTTTCATAGTATTCTTAAGTCTATCCCTTTCATATATGAAATCTTCCTCATCCATGTGGGTGCCCCCCTTATTATCTATCTTGAGTTGCATATTTTAACAGAGCATTGCAAAAAGTACAGTTCAAATTCCAGCAGTTCTCTGCATAACTTATCCCTGAAACACTGAGGGCAGTTAGTTAAACCAAGCTTTAAGAGTACAGGCAATTTCTCCCAGTCACAAGAGACAGTCAGAAGATTCAAAAACACATCCTAGTGTTTAGTCTAGGCACACATAAACCATAGATAAATAATAAAGCTTGGATATCCCTTTATACTATGCTACTCTCTGTCAAACTTGCAAAAAAAAAAAAAAGGGGGGCTGTACAAACTGCATTCATCATGTTGAAGAGTGGTGCACATCATTAACAGCACTGTGGGAAAACCACACGTGATGTAATTGGTAGAGGGATGTCCATGTGATTCTTTTCTGCAGCAGATGGTTCCATAGAGGGAGGATGAAGGCAGGTGAGCTAGTACAGGAGAAACAACCAATGTGCTACCCGAGATGCAGAGTTGCCTGGAACATGGTAACTTTTGGACTGTGGAGGTGAACTGGTATCCCTGAGACATCTGGCAGGTGTTGGGTGAAGTCTTACGCATTACCTGGATTCAGCCAGTGGAGAGTGTACCTGGGGGTATATTTTAAGTATGCTAGGATCAAATGTAGAAGTTGGAAAAGTCTCAATCATGAGACTAAGGGGTTGTAATTCTGTCCTTTCATAATTTAGGGGATGACACAGAAGAGGACTTAATGAGTACTGCAGCATTAAGGACTGTCCAGTGGAAATATTTAACCGCAGGTAAGGGACTGGGTCACAACAAGAGCTGTTTTGGGTGAGTGGTGTTTTTAATAAACCACCCATGTCTGATAACATAGGTTAGCTAGATGGTTAGGTGTGTGTGTGGGGGGGGAGTGAGTAGCTGCTCTCAAGGGGGTGTACTTCCTTTTGTGTAGGGACCTTGTGAATACACCTGGAGGCAGGAAGGACAGGGGAGCTGTGTGTATAGCCCTAAAAATGATACACGATAGTGTCTCCTTCATTCATCAAGGGCCATTATTATGTAATGGTAGAGTGTTAACTGAGAAGTACTTTAAAATGTCTTATCTATGGGGAATTACTGTTTAGGAGGAATGAACCCCAATGAAAGGGTAATTAAGACAGCCGGCATAACCCTTAGACTCTGCCGTACAATGCATTCCATTATGTTGGGGGAGGGGGCTCTGCCACCTCTCATTTTTTAGGATGGCAGGGTTAACAAGCTGTACTTTGTTAAAACTGTCTCATAGCTTACAGAGGATGCATTTCATGAAGGCTTCTACCTGGGAGGGGCTAGCTGTGGTCAGTATATTGTTTAGACATAGTCGATTGTTGTGAGATAGCTTGAGAAGTAGTCATTAGAGGGGTGAAATGCTGTCGAGGTGGTGGAGGTGACAGTGACTCAGAACAATATTAGATTTGCTTTCTGAGTAGTGACAGTTGGTAGGGAGAATGTTCAGTCACTGACCCTTATATGACAGCTAACCTGGCATTCCATGCCCTCCAGTGGTAGCGACCCAGCATGGGGAGGAGCACGGTACTAAGTACAGTAGCTAAACGATTATGAACCTGAACCTAAGGAAAAAATTCTGCTACCAAAACCCTACATAGTAAAGCACTGCAACCATAGTGGATAGTTTCTCAAAGGATATGCCACTGACCACACAGTTGGGTCATAACAGTCCATTTGCCATTTGTCAAAGAAGCAGGTAGAGGAAGTGGGGCATTGATAGGTAGTGAAGACTGTTCCTGGATGGGATCTTGCACTCTCTGCCTGTGGCATCATGCTTCGTTATGCCCCTGAGTGGTCCAGTATAGCACACTACCACCCACCATGCCATGTATTATTGATTACCTGTGGTGTAATGTGGGGCCATTGCAATCTTACTGTATAGCACATGTTGTCACACCAATACCCCAGTAGTGGTATGCCAGCACCACCTACCACTTGAAGCTCAGTTAATAAATACCCATTGCTTACCTAGTGGTTTCTTACCTTCATCTGAGTTACTCCGCACCAATAACTGCATTTGGAGATGAAGTGGTTAGTTCAAATTCTCAATGCTAAATTACATTCATAGGCCCAGCTAGAAGCCAATCTGAAATTTCAATGTTCCACATCTCTCATCTTTCATGGCCAGGTGATCAGGCCTAAGACTGCATGACAGTGACCATTCACTAGGTCAGTTTCCCCTCTTGCTTCTCTTGCTCCTCAACTGGGTTAAGGGGCAACAGCAGTACTAGTAGTTTCAAGTCACCAGAGCCCTCAAACTCCGCAAGCAAGCATCTTTCTGCATGTGTAGATCCAACAATAAACATCATGCAGAAAAACTGCTAGACTACCTTTAGCAAAAGTTTGATTAATTGTTGAGAATGACACCACACTCATTACCTCCAGGTTTTATACTATCATATAAGGCAGTGAACATTGGAAAGGCAGTTCAGGATGGTGACTAGATGGACAAAAGCACAGCCAGATGGAGAGATATACTCTGATGAGCACTATATCAGCCTTGCCTGTCTCTGAATGGCTGCCAATAATAACATAATTTGTCTCTGTACCTTTCTGTTCCCAAAGCTATTTATAAAGCAGTAGCCCATGTTAGAGATAGAATTACAGCCTGGATTTTTTACTTTATCATTACATTTCCAACCTAAGCACTGAAATACTGCTCAAAGTCTGTTCAGATTTTCTATTTGTTTTAAAAATAACACTACCGTGGGTCTCCTCTAAATATAGTTATTTTGTATATTTATTTGATCCTCACCTTTAATTCTCATCTGCTGTTTTTCTTAAAATATTATGCAGTGAGACAGTATCAAAGGTACAGTATTACAGAGTGGTCATATCTAGGGTTACAATAGGCTTCCTTTGCAGTACCCCACATACAGATGGATAGAACTGGCTCCCTGAGAAATATGTCATCATGAAATCAGATGGCTCAGGGACCCAACAGCCCAAGTGAACCAGGTGAGGTTAATTCATGTTAGCCTACATTCTTGGGGGGGGAAGAGGGCAAGGCATGTGTTATTATTTCCAGCTGAGAGGTCTAGTTAATTTGGCCCTTTTGGACATCACCATTTCTCATGTATCTCACTGAACTGCATAAACTCATGAACAATTAACACCTCTTATAAAGTAACATACTGTAATAATTTTAATTTGAAACAACCCCTAGTTCAGCACTTTGACAGGGAAGATGCCACAATGCATATCTCCTACTGTCTTCATCTGGAGAAGTGAGCACTCTTATTTATTTAAAATTTGGTAACCGGGAAAGGCACACTGAGCTGAGGCTCATCTTCAGGTGTGACCAAGGGGGAGAGGGCAATGGGAGTTACAGTTGGCAAACTTGATAACAAACGTGTACATAATAGATAAAAAACATTTCAACATAACACATCACAGAGTGCAAAGAATACAGTTAGAACTTACAATTTTACAAAGTTTACCTAATTTAGAGGTACATTTACAAATAAAGTACAATAGACAGTTTTAAAATTGCATTTGATAGCCAGATATTCATGGCTAGGTCAGTTCAACAAGGTAAGAATTGCGTTTCAGTAGGGTCCATAAGGTAGAGGAGTGGAGAAAGGGGGTTTAGGTTGAGTGTTTGGGAAATGGAAAAGGGAAGAAAAGGAGGAAGTACATGGATATAGAACTGGAAAAGTACTTTACCTGACAAAGACACCAGCAACTATGCATTGTGGCTCCTTTGCCAGTTAAATTCTGATTCTAGAACGCTGAGTTGAGTGGCTGTGTTTGAGAAGAGCTCCCAAAGATAAGTGCTTTTTGCTATAATTTTCAGTTTAAAAATTGTTTTGTTTTATGTAAATGTAGGTGATTGTGAAAGACAACCCTGTAGGCTCCAGGAAGATATAAAATTTGTGTGGTAGATATTCGTTGGAAGTCAGAAGGATCAACACATTTATTTAGTGTGATCTTTCTACTCTGATGTGGTTGATTTTAATACTATAGTTTAAACCCTTTCTGGATGTGTCTTTGGTGGTGTCTGATATTGAGAACCTAAGTGTCATTTGTGGGTATTCTGTCTGTTATGGTAGGTACTTTATTTTCTCTGTTAAACAACTGAGTATACCTATTGCCTAATACTTTATAGTACATTGTATCTTTTTGTGCAGTCTCTGATTTTTTCTTCTTTCTCCAATGTTTTAGAACTGTTTAGTTACTGTGGCAGAGGTGTGGTACTGTGTTCTTCTTGTAGTTCAAGGTGCTTTTGGGACTGCTGATTTCTACTGTTTTAAAAGATTACGTTTTTTTTTCTATTTTAAAAAAAGCTACATCAACTTGGTATGTTGTCACCTGTTTGTTGTTGCTAAGCAGCAGATGTTTTTGCATTGTGCTCTGGTTCTGTGATAGAATCTGTATTAGTAGAAGGTAGATTATTGTGATTGTAGTTACCTTTTCATGGTAAGGGTAAAGAGCTGAGATAGAAATATATGTATTTTTGAATGTTATCGAAGCCAGAAGGGATAGGAAGCATATTCAATTCAATGCTTTACAGTAACTGGTAATTGCTATTTTTCTTTTAAACTTAGATTGCGGGCTTTTAGTGACACTGTACTTTCTTTGTTGTCCTTAATTAGAATTGTTTTTGGGCTGTTGAAAATTTAAAATGTAGCAGTGGTGTATTTCATTGCTGTCTTTAATTGCTGAAAATTTTCACCCCCTTCACCCAACTCTTAATTATATGCCCTGTTAAATCTGATTGACAGGAGCTAAACACAGGGTATAGTAAGGGGTGTGGAGTAGGAGGGGCACAAGGGTGAAGAAGCCCACCCTCAGCATGACAAGTGTTTTGATTCATTTACTTATTTCTTGGTTTATTTTCTTTTTTAAAAAGAAAAGTATCTGAGGATCAGTGGCAGGATTTTTAGGACAGTAAATTAATAAAAAAGGGAACTAGGAGAGCTTCAGTAGCAGACAAGTAGTGGAATAGCAGTATAATTGCAGTATAATGTGGGGAGTGGTGCAATGTAGTGGCTGTGGGGCAGCCATATTCAGGCAGACCTTCTGGACACTGAGGTGCTGCCCTATCTGCATGCATCTCTCTGCACTGCAGGATGAGGTAGCTAGACTCAGAGCAGAAGTAAACTGGGTCAGAAGTACCATCATCCCTATCCAGAGACCACCCAGTCCAATGCAACTGCCTCAAAGGATGCCGAGAACGAGGAGCACTTGGATGACAGTGGGCTCAGGGAGGGTTAGAGCGGTCAGGCAGAGGCACATCCCAGATCCTATTCCACTCAAGAACTCATATGCCACACTGGCAAACGGGAACAACCAAATAGAGGTGCCCATGGAAGTGGAAGGAAAGGATGCGGAGGTTTGCCAAGGAGGTGATCTCAGTGGGGAAAGCAGTGGACCCCAGAGGAGGAGGAAGTGAATCCTGGTGGGGGACTCCATCATAAGAGGGATCCAGTTAGGAACACAGGAGGGGGAGGACAGGGAGTTGAGGTGCCTACCAGGTGCCACGGCATGGAGGGATGGAAGGAAGATCCTGGGGATCACTGGGAAGGCAAGATGGGAGGGTGAGCTGGATGTCATTATCCACCTAGGTACTAATGACCTGGCAAATGGGGAGCCAAAGGAAGTTCAGGAAGAGTTTAGGAAATTGGGGAGGGGTCTCAAGCAAGTAGTTACTTCTGTCACTTTCTCAGAAGTACTACCTGTGAGAGGCAAGGGAGAGCATAGGGTGCATGCACCAGGAACTTTAACTCATGGTTGAAGAACTGGTGCTGTGAGGAAGGGTTTGGATTCATTGGTGACTGGGGACCCACCTGAAGGGATGGAGGTTTGTTCAAGCCTGACGGCCCGCATCCATCCTGGAGGGGAATCCAAGCATGCAATGATAAGTTTAAATGCTACATTGACAAGCATTTAAACTAGCAAAGAGGGGTGGCAGGCCAGCAAGGAGGGTACCTACTTGCTCACCCCCCACAGCTAGCAGTAGAACCAGTGAACCAGAGGAGTTGCTGTCTCTACAAAGCAGTGTGCAAAAGATGGAGAAGAGTGCCCAAGAGGTGGATAGGCAGAAAAGGGGCAAAATTCAGCAGAAGGGCAGACAGCATTGGAGAACCAGTGATAAAGGACAACCAAGGAAGGGGCTGGAGTAGAACAGCAAAACAGTCTAGGGAGGTCAAATCATGGAAAGCCATGTGTGCAAATGTCAGGAGCCTTAGCAACAAGATGGAAGATCTGGAGGCTGTCATGGTGCAGTCAGACCTGGACATTGTGGCCATCACTGAAACCTGGTGTAATGATAACCACGACTGGGAGATGGCCATACCTGGCTACAACCTATTCAGAAGAGGCGGGCAGGCAGGAAGGAGGAGGTGGCACTTATGTAAAAATGACATAAGGGCCACAGAGATCCAGGAGGAACAAAATGGGGAGATACTGTGGGTTGCTGGAAAGGAAAATGGGGCCAGCCATCCACACAGGTGTGGTCTATAGACCACCAGCCCAGGAGAAAGAAACAGATAGGAGTTGATGCTAGCCATCCAAAGGATGGCAGACAAGGTGAGGTAGTACTGGTTGGAGACTTCAGTATTCCAGATGTGGACTGGAGCATCCCAGCAGCAGCATCAACTAGGAGCAGATTTATCCTGAATTCCTTCAGGTGCCTTCCTCAAGCAACTGGTCATGGAACCAACTTGGCAGAAGGCAATACTGGACCTTGTGCTCACAAACAGGGACAGTGTGATGGGGGTAACAGTGGGGAGCACCTGGGGAACAGTGACCACCAGTCACTGTGGTTTGAAATCACAGAAAGAGCAGAACCAAACCACGCAAAACATGTATCCTGGATTTTAGGGGGCAGACTTTGGGAAAATGGGGAGATACTTGAAAGAGGCATTAAGGGAATGGGGCAGGAATCAAGGGTTGAGGAACAGTGGGCAGTATTTAAAATGGGATTACAAGAGCAACAGAATTATGTATTAAGCAGGTTAGCAAGAGGAAAGGAAGAAGAGACCATTATGGTTTCCAAAGAGGTAGCAAAGTGAAAGCCAAAAAGATTGCATTCAGGCAATGCAAAAAGACACAGGCAGAAGGGGATAGGGAGAAGTACCAGGAGAAGCAAAGAGAGGCAGGGAGGTCAGTAAGGGAAGCCAAAGCTCAGACAGAAGAACGCATTTCAAAATCAGTGGGTAGAGGGGACAAAATCTTTTACAGGTACATAAGTGAAAAAAGAAAGGCAAAGGGAGGGATAGTGAGACTGAAGGGGGAGGATGGGGGCTGTGTGGAGGATGACTACAGTAAATCTGACATATTGAACAGGTATTTCTGCTCAGTCTTACTGAGGAAGAGGAGGGTAATGGGTCTGAACCGGAGTACAAGGGTGAGAATGGTGCAGAAATGGACACAAGTCCCTTTACACGAGAAGGGTCCTGAAGGAACTGGAAGTAATAAGAGTTGATAAAGCAATGGGGCCAGATGGGGTGAACCCTAGGTCCTTAAAGAACTAAGAGAGGTGGTGGCTGAAACTCTGGCTATCCTGTTTAGCCGATCACTGGAAACAGGGGAGGTACCCAAAGACTGGAGGATAGCAGATGTAGTCCCTTTATACAAAAGTGGGAACAAAGAGGAAGCGGGAACACAGACCAGTCAGCCTCACCTCGGTAGTGGGGAAGATCATGGAAGCACTACTGAAGGAGAGATTGGTGGAACATCTGGTTGTCAGTGGACTACAGGACCAAAGGCAGCATGGATTCACCAGGGGGAGGTCATGTCAGACCAACCTCATTGAATTTTTTGACTGGGTGACTAGGGAGGTGGATCAGGGGAGGGCAGTGGACATGGTCTATCTGGACTTCAGCCAGGCCTTTGACACTGTGCCACATAGAAAACTATTGCACAAACTGGGGAATATGGGTGTGGGTAGGAGAGTAGTGTGGTGGGTAGGTAACGGGCTGGGCAGCAGGACACAGAGGGTGGTGGTAAATGGCTGTCACTCCACAGAGGGAAGAGTGACCAGTGGGGTACCACAGGGATCAGTGCTGGGACCGGTCCTATTCAATCTTCATCAGTGACATTGCACAGGACCTAGAAGGCAGAATTTCACTGTTCGCTGATGACACAAAGCTCTGTAACAGAGTAGACACACCAGATGGTGTAGACAGAATGAGACGGGATCTGCAGAAACCTGAAGAATGGTCAGGGGTTTGGCAGTTGAAATTCAATGCAAGGAAGTGCAAGATAATACATATGGGGCACAAAAACCCTGGCACAATATATCAGTTGTGGGGTGAGGATATAGCATGCACCAAGCAGAAAAGGGATCTTGGGGTTATCATCTCTGATGACCTCAAGGCAGGGAAACAGTGTGACAAGGCAGCAGGTAAAGCAAATAGGATGCTGGGATGCATAGGCAGGGGCATCACCAGCAGGAAAAGGAAGGTCATAATTCCACTATACAAGACACTAGTGAGGCCCCACCTGGAGTACACTGTACAGTTCTGGAGACCTTACCTACGTAAGAACATAGACGGGGTAGAGAAGGTTCAGAGGAGGGCAACAAAGATGGTGCATGGATTGCATCACAAGTCCTATAAGGACAGGTTGAAGGAACTGAACATGGGCCTCAATAGGGGAAAAAGACCTAGGGTTCATGGTGGATGCATGTATGAATAACTCTGAGCAGTGCAGGAGAGCGGCTAGCAAGGCAAACAGGATGTTGGGATGCATCGTAAGGGGGATCACCTCTAGGAGCAAGGAAGTGATTCTGCCGCTGTACAATGGACTGGTTAGACCACACCTTGAGTACTGTATACAGTACTGGAGACCACACTTGAAGAGGGACATACAGCTCCTGGAGAGGGTACAGAGGAGGGCAACTAAGATGATACGAGGGCTAGGGGATTTGACGTATGAGGACAGACTTGAGGAGCTCTGCCTGTTTTCATTGGAGGAGAGGAGAGATGGGGGACATGATTGAGTCTTCAAGTACCTCAAGGGAATAAATAGGAGTAAACATGGAGGGATCTTTAGACTAAAGCAGGAGGTATCACCAGAGGGCATGGTTTGAAGTTGGAAGGTGGAAGGGTGAGGGGAAAGAGGAGGAGGTTTTTCACTGAGAGGGTGGTGGACCCTTGGAATGCACTGCCTGACGAGCTGGTTCAGAGATCCACAGTGGAGGGCTTCAAGAGAGGGTGGGACAGACACAGAAAGTGGATGTATCAGACGATGGCTGGTCCCAGGAGGGTGGGGATGGATGATAGGGGTTTCTGGAACACAAGGGAGGGGAGGGCTTCGGCACCCAACTAAGGATCTGAGGTTCGAGCAGACTCGCTAGACCGTAAGGCCTAATCTGCTGGAAAATAGTATGTTAGTATGTACTCCCTGGAGGAGAGGAGGGAGAGAGGGGATATGATAGAGACATACAAGTATCTTACAGGGAGGAACAGGGTGCAGGAATACACTATTTTTAAGCGAAAAAGATGTTCCAGGACTAGAGGGCATGGGATGAAGTTGGAGGAAGGATGATTCTTAGAAACATGAGGAAGAATTTCTTCACAGAACGGGTGGTGGACAAGTGGAACACCCTGCCAGAAGAAGTGGTGGGGGCTGAAACAATCACTGGATTTAAGAATGCATGGGGAATTCTGGAGGTCAGGGGAAAGGGGCAACAGACTTCTTGGAAAACATAAACTGAACTTACAAGCTCAAATGGGCAGACTGGGTGGGCCATAGGCCCTTATCTGCTGACACTGTTTATGTATCTATGTATGGATGTAAATGCCAGTCAGTGTCAGTGGCTCAATAGGTAGCACACTCGCCTCTGATGCCGGGAGGTCAGAGGGCTGTGGGTTCAGTTCTCACATCTGGCACTTGGTTTAATATCCCAGTACTGACACTGTAGTGCAGCATGAGAGGGGTGCTGCACTTCTGAGGTGCCGTCTTTCAGATGAGATGTTAAATCGAGGTCCCCACTGCCTGGATTGTTAGTAGTTCAGGTGGATGTTAAAGATCCCATGGCACTTATTGAAAAGAGTAGGGGAATTTCCCCAGTGTCCTGGCCAAATTTCCCTCATTCACTAAAAATACCTCCAACAGTTTCGTCTGGTTCAAGGTCAGTTGGCATTCATCTCTATCCCCTTCCCCTGGGTCATGCCTGAAAATAGGCAGGATTTGCCTAGTGCACTTACCTGGTCAACAAAAAATAAATAAATGCCACCAAGCATACTTCTATTTATATTATATTTTTTAAACAACATAAAATGTTCCCACCCAGGTATGTGATTTCTCTCACCTGCAATTCACCACACCGGATGCTTTAATATGTAACATCCACCACTGCATCCTCTTAGCATCTGAATCCCCCCTCACCATGCTATCTCAGCAAAGTTGGCACTAAATACATTAACTAAAGGGTCATAACTTTGACATCCATAAAATACATCAGTCTTTTGACAACCCAGTAAAATTCCTGAAACCACCCCACCCTCCAATCCAGTAAAAACATGTAAATACCCTCACTTCAACATCCTCTGGCACCTTCCCCCACATTCACCTTAAGGATATGTGTGCGCCGCTCAGCTGTCAAAATGTTTTAACCAGTAAAAGAGAAAAGCATCACTCACTGCAGAGAATAATTCACCTTCCATGCAAGGACTCACCCTGAGTGAATGAATCAGTTATGATGAGCCCTTAGTGCATTCTGATTGACTGACCACAGTGACCAATCTGATGTTATTAAGCACATATCATCACCAGTACATTCACTGAGTATGACAGTGAACAGGGAGGTGTACTGTTTTTCAGGGAAGAGATGGTCTGTCTTTTACAGGTCTGAACATTTTGATTGCTGAACAGGGAATGTTAGGTGAATGGGAGTGAGAGAAGGGTGATAGGTGTCACAGGGTTTTGGGTTGTGGATAATCACAAGCTTCTTTCTGGGTCTGGTGGTGGGGTGTGAGAGCAGTGCTTGGAATTTAACTGAGAGGGGGAAGGGTGATTTATTCTATGGATGTAACAGTGATGACACTTTAGTGCTAGAATTTAAAGACACTTCACTTGAAAAATGGATGGTAAGTGCTTCTAGGGTTGGGAGTACATACTAAATCATTAGGTGCTGTGGGAGTTGGGGGGAGAAATGTCATACATGGGTGGGTGTTTTTTCCTTTTTCTCTTTTAAAGAATAATGAACTTTGTTGCACAATTGATGCAAAGTTGGGAACTTTGCCAGCTATATATAATGTGTAGTTTCTAACTTCACACCATCTTTGACAGCAAAATTTAAATATGCGGCAATCCTAACAAAGATAAAATGCCTTCTGAAACAGATTTTAATTCATTTCTAAATGCCTCCACAAAAGGTGCAGACCAAAAATGTAGGGGAAGCCTATTCCAAATTAACAGCATCACCTCATAGATGGCCCAGTTCCCAGATTGTCTCAAGTTCAATCTTGAAACCATTAAAAGACCCCACTTGGTAAGCAGAGGTAGTGGTCTTGAATATAAGACTAAGAGTTCTTTCAGAAAGTTGATCCCCAGTTCATGTAGTGCTTTGAATATAAAGCAGCCTTGAAAGTAATGCACCACTTAATTGGTAGCCAGTAAAGCTTGCAGAAGATGTGTGATATGTTCAAAGAAATGGACTCTGGCACTTAGTATGTCCATGGTATTTTGGACCAGGTATGTGTGGCATTTCAGCATACCAGTAAGATTTAGATGAAGAACATTACAGTAGTAGATGCTCAGTTTATTGAAACCATGCACTATGGTCACCAGATCATCATGTTCCAAATAGAGTTTAATGAGGGTGATATTCCTTAGTTCAAAAAACAAAACATCCTAGACTGTTGCCACCACCTGATATTTTAGGGACAGCTTACTATCCAGTATGACCCCAGGTTCTTCAACCTATGCATTGTCCACAGACCCTTACCATTAAAGATGGATGTGTAAATGATGTGCTGCTCATCACCAATCCATGAGAACCTGATTCTACCAGTAGCACTTCCATTTTATATGAATTAAAGCCCAACCATTTGGATAATATCCATCCAGAAATTTCACAGTCGCACTGGTCAATCATGGAGTTAATGTCAGACTTGGCTGGTGTAGATTACAGATTAAGCTGGTTGTTAACTGCATAGCAGTGAAACTCCATCTTGAGGCATCTAAAAGCATCTCCTAATAGCAATATGTACATTTTGAACAGCATGGTGGACAGACAGACTCAATCCTTGAAACACATAGCAGCAATTTATTTTTCATTTGTTGACCAGGTAAATAAAATGGCCTGAGGGACCTTATTCAGAAATGACGATGGCCCTGGATAGGCCATGAGTAAGGGAGATGCTTGATTATAAACAAGCAGGGAAAATACATTTGCATACCCTACTCACATGAACAATACAGTTTTACCTGGGATGAGCTGTACAAGGTCCCTGGCTGTTGGCTGGTCTCCTTGGCTTACTTCTGTCAGGCTCTTACAATATTCTTCGTGCTCGGTCCTTAGTTTGGAGGGCCGCAGTGCTGAGGTCAGCTTCTGGTAAATGCTCTTTGGATGGAGTAGGACACAGGTGAATGGAGGAATACGGTGAAGGGGGTTGGAGTTACATGCTGGCTGGAGTTTTTGGAAACCTGGCTCCATTGACGGTGATCAGTTGGGAGGGGAGAGTCACAGGTTCTTCTGGTGGTGACTCTCTCCCCCTGCCCTCCACTCTGAAAGTCCAGAAGTGTTTCTGCTGGTCTCCACTTTTAAAAGACTACAAATTCAGTATATTCAAACAAAACTAATCTCTTACATTTTTTTTCTTGTTATTTGTATTTTTTTTCTTGCTTTTTGAAGTTAAACACATGTTAAGGAAAGCAGAGCATGAAAAAGTTATTTAAAAGTTCATAAATAAACATTGGCTAAGAAATGGCTCATGAAAATAAGCAGCTACTACTACCATGCATAGGTTTTTCTCCACCATCAGATTTTCCAAAAAATATATATTTTTTTTATCAAACGTGCTGTTTTCACAAAATATAAAAATCCATATCTGTTATCAATTATGTGCATTGGCTGGTAACAGTGTGTGCATCTACCATCCATAGCTGCTGTACTTCTGAACTGCATGTGATTTGACGCTACATATACATGTGCACCTATCAAAATTAGCCCTTTACCTGTTAAAGTGATCATACGTGCATGCCTGATGACAACTTTAAGTTTGAAAAAGGGTATGCACCCCAACATTATGTGGCATGCCCAACTATAGTATATTAGGCCTCTTGTATTCACAAAGTAGAAAAAATATAGTTTTCTTTACAAATTTTCTTTTAAATTATTTTTCCTGATTTAGGGTCTGATCCACAGTCAGGACAGCAAACACATGATTCACGTATACAGTGGTGTCCACCAGTATCAGACACAGTGTCGCAGTGTGTACCAGTTTCTGTCATGACAACTGCCATTGAGTTGCAGTTTTGGGGACTGATATTGAAATACTGTATGGGCAAAAGAGGAGTGCAAACTTTTGAGATATGCTAGCTTTTGTATCCCACCTAGAGTTTGCTAGATTCAGTCAGATAGTGCATTGTCACTATCTGACTGAATATAGGGCCATGTTGTTGCAGCACTATGTCAAGTAGTGCTTCCCCAACATTGATCTGGACTGTATGCAGCCCATAGGGAATTACTGGGAACTGTGCCCCAAGATCTAATAGTGCCAGGACTCACACTGTACCATGCAACCCACCACATGCAAATGAGACTATTGAGCAAGTAACGCACTAAGGGGCCATATGCATGCCAATTAAGGGCTTATTTGCATGGGAAGTGGTGGCAGATTTGTGTACCTCCTGTGGCTGGCTGCCATGTTAGGCATGGTGGCAACTGTCCCCCACCCCAATAGCCAGTTCCTGCAATATTCATGATTCCCTGGTGTCTAGTGGCACCCCCCCCCAATTACCTATCCCCATAATTGCAGAGATATTCTTTGTTGTGTAGTGACACCCCCACCTTCTGACTGCCAGTTGCCATACAAATAGCGATGTCCCTGTTATCCAGTGGACCCCTCTCCGTTGGAGCGCCTGATGCTGCTGTATACATGATATCACTTTTGGTTAGTGGAACCACCCCCTGCCCTACGATTCCCCAACGTCACATGAAGATGGTATTCCCTGGTGTCTTGTGACATTTCCTGGCCCAAGCACCCATCCCTGTAGATAGATTGTAGTCCCTGGTGTCTAGCAGCCCCCCGCATTGCCTGTAATGAGCAAACCATCATGCCACTCCCCCGCCATCATACCTACAGTATGTAGCCAGTGCCAGGTGGAGGATCAGATATGGTGGAGGAGTGGCAAGATGGTGTGCTCATTGCAGGCTGTCTGGGGGGCTGCTAGACCTGACTTTTAGTTCGTTGTTCGGACCTGATGAGAACCGTGATTGCTGATGTCATCTGTAATTCCTTGAAGAGTGGGGTTTTCCCACTGGATTTGAAGGAGGCTTTGGTTAGGCCTCTTGAAGAAATCCTCATTGGACCCGGACTCCCTCAACAATTACAGGCCAGTCTCAAACCTCCCATTTTTAGGAAAGGTTAAAGAGAAAGTGGTAGCCATTCAGCATTAGAAACATGTTGCCTCTTCCTCTACCTATGAGTCTTTCCAGTCTGGGTTCAGAGCAGGGCATAGTATGGAGACTGCCTTGGTGAGGGTGCTGAATCATCTCCTGATGGTGACAGGTAGGAGAGCCCATACCATTTTGATCCTCTTAGACCTCTCTGCCATGTTTGACACGGTGGACCATGAGGTGCTGCTCGATTGTCTGCAGTTCTGGTGTGGCCTGTCTGGTAATGCCATCAACTGGATCACGTCATACTTAACAGACAGAGTGCAAAGGGTGATGATGGGGTTAGCCTTCTCTTCTCCGAAGCCTCTGTGCTGTGGGGTTCTGCAGGGTTCGGTGTTGTCGCCCTTGTTGTTTATAGTGTAAATGTTGCCATTAGGAGACATTATCAGGTGGTATGGGCTGGGTTTTCACTGCTATGCAGATGATACCCAGTTGTACCTGTACTGTGTACCCGATAACCAGGTGTCAGCCTCTGTATTTAACAGCTGCCTCAAGGAGAGTCAGTCATAGATGACTCACAAATGACTCAAACTTTACCCAGACAAGACTGAGATATTGGTCGTGGATCTGAGCCATCAGGATAGAAGGGGGTGAGGGGTTCCCCTTGGACAAGTGCTAAGGGAGGGGTTCTCTTTTCCCATCTAGACAAGTGAAGGATTTGGGTGTGATCCTGGATGCTGGCTTGACTCTGAATACCCAGGTGTCAGCTGTGGTGAAAAGCGGCTTTTTCATCTCAGGAACATTGCCTGAGTCCAAGCCCTGATCCCACCTAAGGACATGACCACGCTGGTACATGCTTTTGTCACTACCAGGTTGGACTACTGTAATGCCCAGTACCTAGGTCTATATGGAGGCAATCTCTGCAGGCTGCAGCTGGTGCAGAATGTGGCAGAGAGATTGTTAACAGGGATAAGAAGATGTGAAAATATTACCCCGGTCCTCCGTGAACTGCACTGGCTGCCGGTGAAGTGGAGGATTGTCTTCAAGGTAGGGCTCCTTACCTACAAGACCTTACATGAACTGGGGTCTGTCTATCTACAAGATCTCCTTGTCCCCTATCACCCACCCCAGGCTCTCCATTCTGCAAAGGAAGTCCTCTTGGTGGTTCCCACTGCTAGGTTGTGGCATTCCAGGGACAGGGCTTTCTCGGTGGCCGCACCTACCATGTGGAACTCCCTGTCTGTTTTTATAAGGGAGGCTCCCAATGTAGCAGCCTTTAAGAAGGTTCTAAAAACATACCTGTTCCAGCAAGCACTTATAAATTAATTATATTAATGCTTTTGATTTTACTGTGATTTTTTTGAGCTAGATAGTATTTAAAATATACTCTTGGTGGATTTAACATAGATTTAGAATGTTTTGGTGCTATATGATTTGTATGTTTTTATAATTATAATGTATGTGTTGTGCAGCACCCTGAGTCTCAGGAAATGGGTGCTTTTACAAATTATGTATCTATCTATCTAGACACCAGGGACTATGAGCTCTCTACTTGGACAGGTGCTCATGGCTGGGGAGGGTTCTACTGGACACCAAGAAAAAACATCTTCATGTGCATCAGGTGATCAGAGGGCAGGGGATTCTACTAGCCACCAGGGACATTGCTATTTGTAATGTGACTGGTGACTGGAGTGTTGGGGGTGCCACTAGTCACCAGGGCATAACTTCACATTAGAGAGACAGGTCCTTGAAAGGTGAGGGATGCTGATTGACAACAGGGAATGTCTACACATTACAATGCCGGTGGTCTGAGGGCAAGGGGTGCCACTACACAACAGGGAATATCTTTACAAGTTTGGGGACAGGTGCTTGGAGGGCAGGGGTGCCGCTAGACACCCGGGAATATCTACTCATCACAGGGACAGACAACTGGAGTGCAGGGATGACACTGGACACAAGGATGTCCAATGTTTACAGGGGTCAGGGTTCAGGAGTGGGGGAGAAGGGCAGCTGCAGTTGCGCTACCCACCACCAGGGCCTTGAGCCCTGTTAAGTTGAGGTTTGCAAAGGTGATAACATGATCCTGTTTTGGTGGTAATTACCACCTGTGCAAACCTCTAGATTTGCCGCTGCATCTGTATGTAGGAGGCAACCCCCTCATTTGCATGGGTGTAGTGGTAACTTAGTGTTCAGGCGCTAACGGGTTTTGCCCACACTCTGGGGGTGTCTGAATATAGATTCCACCTACAAATTTGGTGAAAATCCCAGTTAGTGCGGTTGAACACCCCTTAGTGCCTGAGATATGTTTTGAATATCTGGCCTGGCCCACATGACTCCACAACTAGATGTTAATCTGCAATGGATGGCATTCATGGTTTCTGGCCACCCCACTCTACATGTTTGTGAGCTTCACTATCATATAAAGAGTGTATCTGCATTTTATTTAAATTTATTTTATTGAGAAAAAAGCTCCATTGAGCAATGCTGATTTGCATGGAGGTCCTGGTTTAGGACATATAACATTACAGAGTGTAAAAAGAGGCAGAGAGAGTAGTTCAGTGTGAGGAGCTGTGCCAGGCACAGAGTGGTTCAGCAGCAGAGCAGAACTCCTTCCCACAAGCAGGAGATTGTGAAATATGGCAGTCTTCCTGCACTGCTAAACTGTATTGTATTTTCAATAACTAATATTTTTAAGGTATATATGTAAAAAAATGCTGCCATGCCTCTGAAACTACCATGCTGGTTTGATAGTCTGGTGCAATTTGAGGGATAAAGGTTGTTTGGGGACCCATACCATCTGGAAGAGTTAACATGAAAGATGAAAAGGATTTTGTCTGGAATCTCCATTGTGTCATGCATACTTACTCCATGAGGCCTCTGAAGACTGCATCTCACATTGTAGGTCAATGTAGGTCATAGGCAGCCCATCATCCCAGCCCTCTCATTGAACTGACCACTTGTGTGGCTTTGCAGATGCAAAGAGGTAGAGTCTGAGGGGCACTTATGCACACTTATGGGGTGTCTAAGGCTGCAGAGCGCTCCACATGTAGGTTATCTTGAATTTACGGCTAGCCCATGTTTGGTGGTGGTCATGGGCTTTGTGGATTGAGACCTTAGAATGAAAAATGTAATTCCTAAGACATGGCTGGCTACTGCATATTAAAGTAAGACTCTTCAGAGGGTTAACATTCTTTACTTCCTGTATCATGCAGCTCTCTGGGTTACATATAGTACTTATGCTTCGGTTAGATAACTGTTGGCCTACTCTTAGGATGTGATGCACAGTATGTTTAAGTTGTTAGAATACAGTAATAGTAAAGGCTTTAGGCATTCAGGTTTAAATCCCTCCAGACTGGTTCATTTTAAAGTGCTGTGCTTCAGGCATCTCCACCCTTCCCCTGTGTCTCAGTGACCTAAATGAACAATAGAAAGGAAATATTTCCTGCAAATGAGTGATGTTTGAAGAGGCAGGCAAAACACACACACCCACACACTCAAAACTGAGTCTGAAATTACCATATTCTGATGTTTACAGTATTCACGCATCCCTCTTAGGATATACAAGGCTTTATTTAGTTAGTTAGTTAGTTCTCGGATTAATACCTTTGAGCTATAAGCTTGTTTACAGAGGTTCCACATCAACAGCAAACAACACAAATAAAGCAAAACAATACAAAGAGTAGTTACAAAATTACATTGGATACAGAAATGATGTTCGACTCTTTTGTAACTAAAGTTACAAAATTTAATCACATTAAGCAATAAGTATGTTGTGATAGGTGAAGAAAGTGGAAAGGTAGCTTACTATGGAGAGAGAAACTGGTAGCAACAGAGGCTGGGTGCTGAGAGAGTGGTAAGTAGGTGAGGAAGGTATAAAGGAGAATTGGTGGAGAAAACGGCAGCAGCCATAGGGCCTTGTCATTGGTTTGCTGGATGGAAGGGGAAAACTCTGTGGGGTTTTGGAGTGGTAGGATATGGTGAGGGGAAGGGGGAAGCAGATTAGGTGGAAAGAAATGGATGAGGAATGGAATGGAGGATGACAGCAGAGTGAGACAGTAGAGGAGAGAGGAAAATAACAAGACAGTTGGTTAGGGGAGATTGTAAGTGCTATAATTAACAGAAAGAAGACAGGAGTTGGCTTGTGCAATTTAGAAGTTACAATCAAACCCACTAAGTGTTGCTAGGTGGCTACAAAGTTTAGTTTTGAAGGAGCCAAGTTAAGATACTGCCAGCAGGTCCTCATGTAGTGAGTTGAGCCAAGTAGGTGCCCAGTACTCAAAATACTGCTGACCCTGGAAGGTGTGGCAGAAAGGGACTTTTATTGACTTGCTATTAGTCCATCTGGTAAATCTAGCTTTGTTGGTGGGGCAGAAGACACTCTGAATGCCAAGTGGTGTTAGACATAGGGTGGACATTTTAGCCAGCAGGCAGACCTGGTATGAGTTCTACAGTGCAGATTTAACCACCCAGAATGGGAATAGAGATTGCAGGTGTTTTTAAGGCATTACTCATCTAGGACAAGCCTACTAGCTTTGTTTAGGTCCAGCTTTATTCTCTTTAGAGCTGTGTCAGTTGCCTCACCATAGACTACGAGCCCATAGTCAATCACAGATAAGACCGAGCTGAACCTAGCGAGTTTTAATGCCTCATCAGTTAGGCAATGTTTATGCCTAAATAACTGGCCAATTTTGATATTTGCAGCCTTGGCTATAAGGTCAATGTGCTGTGAAAATGTGAGGGAACAGTCTAGAGTGACCCCAAGATATTTAAAACTTTGGACCATTTCTACTGAGGCGTTTTGATTTTTACTATTTTTAATATATGGGATCTCTGGTGGTTGTGAGGAAAGGCAAACAGCATTGTCTTGGTCTTCTTATAATTAAGCAAGAGCTTTGAATCAAGAAACCAAGCCTCAACTAAGGAGAAATTAACCTGCATTTGCTTTTCCAGTGCTTCTGGGTCTGTGTGGCAGGTGCAGAGGACTGTATCATCAGTGTACAGTAGGACCTTATCTTGGCATGCTAGACGGAGGTGGTTTAGGAGCAGGTTGAAGTGCAGGGGGCCCAAAATTGAACCTTGGGGAACCCCCCTGTGTTAACATTCAGACTTTCAGAGAGGGTATCTATGATTTTTACGTTTTGTGTTCTCCTGGATAGGTAGCTCTGGAACCACTCCACTGATTCAGGTGATAACCCAGTGTAGGTTAGTTGGTTCAGCTGCAGTTCATGATTGACCATGTCAAAGGTCTTGGTGAAGTCTATGAAGGTTGCCTCCACCATATGCCCCCAATCAAGTGCAGCATGAATGTAGCCTGTGAACTCCACTAGCACTGTTCTAGTACAATGTTGTTTCCAGAAACCATGCTGTTCTGGGCATTGCAACTGGTATTTGTCGAGGTAGTTGACAAGCTGGTCATAGACAATGTGCTCCAGCACTTTTGAGAGTGGGGGTACGGAGATCGGATGCTGGTTGTTGTGACTAGCCCTGTCACCACTTTTAAAAACAGGGGTGACCACCGTCACTTTCCATAGCTCTGGGAATTTACCAGTTATAAGTGAGAGATTCATAATTCTGTCATGGGGTGACAGAAACTCATCAAGTGTGAGAGCAATGAGTTTCAGGTCAAGCATGTCACCACTCATTCTAGTTTTTTCTTAAAACTTGTAAAAGGTCCTTTTTTGCTTTGGCTTCAGAGATAATTTTAAGTAGAAAGGTAGGGCAGTACCAGTATGGGTAGACTGCCTGTTATTTAGATTTGTGCCACTTGGGGGGGTCTAGGAAATCAGGGGGAAGTACACCACTTAAGTCAGTAAATGTCTTATTCAAGGTGTTTGCTGTGATTTGGGGACCTGGGTTGTGGTTTCTTCAAGATTTAGCATGGTTGGAGGTGTCTTGTTTGGTTTCCCTGTTAGGGTCCTGATATTGTCCCAGAACTTGTGGCTGTCCCCCCCAGGAGTTGGCCAGTTCATTTTTGAAGAAACATCTTTTTGCTGGAGGAATAGTCCAGGGACATCTATTTCAGGTGTTTATAGTTCTGATTATCTGTTTGAGAGCCAGTGCTTTTAGATTTATGCCAGCGGTTGTCTCTTTGCATCATAAGTTCAATGAGGGGTGGAGTGATCCAGGATGTACAGCACCATTAACTTTTCACTTAGAGTAGGGGGCATATATGTTGCATGCCGCATTGAAGGTTTTGATGAAATGGTCAAGTGCTTCATCAATGTCATTTGCAGCACATAGGTCTGTCCAGTCTTGCTGACTGAGGTACGCTTTAAGTGAGGCAAGTTGACTTTCTTTAGCACTCTAGATGTGAGTGTTTTAGGTAGGGTTCTGGGGGACTTATTTGACCAGATACAGAGGATAGGGGAGTGATTGCTGATGGAGTCAGGGAGGACAGCTGAGTGGCTTTTTCTCTCTGGCCAATTGGTGAAGATCCAGTTTAGCAGTGTACTGGTTCCAGTATGATAATTTGTTTGTGTGGGAAAGTCCACTGATTGGGCCATGTATATCAAGGAGACTGCATCCTTGTAGGGTGCTGCCTCAGGGGATAGCCAGTTTATACTGAAATCTCCTAACACTAGTACCTCCAAGTTGTGGCGTAGGTCAGAGAGGTAGTCTATGAGTACTTTAAATCTGCTAGACTGCTCTTTTGGGGGAATGTAAACAGAGACAAGTGTTACTCCTTTATCCCAAGCACCTAGGAGTAGTTTTATTGCCAGTACTAGTATATTATTGTTAGTGGCAAGGTGAAGTAGGACTTGACCCTGGATGTTGTCCTTGATATATACGACACATTCACCACCTTGCTTATCAATCCTGTCCAGTCTAAAAGAGAGGTACCCCTCCAGCTGGATAGCCATATCTGTAACTCTCTGTGTGAGCCATGTTTCAGCCACTGAGAGCATGTTTGGTTTATGTTGGGCTACCCAAACATGTAACAAGTCAAACTTAACCATGAGACTGCACATGTTAATGGAGGCTACTGTTATACCACTGTGCTTTTTTAAGGGTTCAGGCATTAGTGGAATGGTTCCAGTGTTGGGATGGACAGTGCCTGACAGTAGCAATAGTAGCCATGCTATTCTTATTGCTCACCGTTTTAGTTGTTTTAATGCCTGAGTGTTGTTTCAGACTTTTGCACATTCTTTTCTGTTTTTGTTAGAGATTGTGATCATATTTAAAGTCATGAGAGTGAGGGGATAAGTGGCGTAGTCCTGAGCTAATTGCCACTTATGCAAGCACAACTTTGTACCACAGACTGAGAACACTGGAGTGGAAGTGTTTTTATGGCACCATTGATGGTGTGTCAGTGTGCCATTTATTTCATTTCCAATAAGATTGGCTTCACTATGGGGGTGGACTTACTGGGACTAGTGTGAAAATTTGGATTTTCTTTTCATCTCTTCTATCTAAACTGTCACTCGTTCTTACCTCTCTGGACCTTTAGCTCCTTGGCTGCTTACAACTTGACTCTAGTGTATCTGACTTATGTTTAAATGTTTTAAACTGCACTTTTATTGTACTTGTGTAATGATATTGCTCATATTTTGTATCTTTGAATTATTGTTGAACTCGCACTTAAAATTCTTTTGATCCTGTCCCAAACTATATTTTTATCTCAATGTAAATTGTATTTTCACCTGTACCCTTTGTATTACCAATTGTTGTACTGTTTTCAAACTGTTTGTTGATTATGTATCCCCACTTGTACCCTCCCAGGTTGTGCCTGAAAATAGGCATTGCTATGCCAAGCACACCTACCCAGTAACCAAAAGCAAATAAATAAATAAACAAATAAATAAATAAAATGAGCCAAATGTAAAGTGAGCCCATGGTCCTGGAGGACTGGGTTATATATCTGCAAGGACTTGGGTTGTCTGCAGCTACTATGTCCTGTTACAGTAGGACCAGGGGTGGCAATGAGTGCAGTACCAGTTATGGCCTCAGGATTAGAGTTTGTGAGGCTTATACAGAGGTGAGGGTGGGTTGGAGGATGAGAGGTCTGTTTTCACCCCTTAAATGCATAAGGAAAATAAGGGAGAGAGATGTGACAGGAATTAGAAGGGATTCTGGAATAGCACAGTGGTTAAGGTCACCACCTCTATTGCAGTGAGTCAGGGGTTCAAATCCTATAACAGTACTTTGAGAATGAGAAGGATAAATAGGTGATTCTGGAGGGCTTCACTAGAAGGCGGATGAAAAATCAGGGCTTGGTGAATGCTAGTAGATGTGGTTTAGTAAAGGCTGGCCTATGGTTTTTTAACAAATGGTGCAACATATTATCTGTGAAAGTGCTGGAATCTTAAGAGTTGAATATGATGACCATGGTATTATTTGAATACTGTGAATCATTCTACCAACAGAATGATCTTCACATTACTTAGAAAATGCTTTTTTTAAAAATCCTACATTACATAAATACTGCGGAAAATACAAGGTCAAACTATCAGAGAGCCTGCTAGTTTCATCAAAGTCTGGTTCTACAAAAATAGCAGGAATCCTATATCCCTTTATAGTTTACACTTCAAGGAACTTGTGATTTTTGATTTGTCAGCATTATACATGTGCTGCTGCCACCTGAGCCCCAAGGCTTTGGTAGCAAAGATTAAGTTAGGCCACTGGGCAATGAAAGTAGGGCACATTATGGAATTACCACTTTGAGTGTCCAAGAGGAGGTAGGTGTTTGGGAAGTTCTTTTTAAAAGCTGGAACAGCAACAAATAAAATTCACTGCTTTTTACTTGTCTTTCAAGTTCTCTCTCTCTCTCTCTCTCTCAACAGATGCAACCCTTCAAGTTCTGGATATGTTTCTAATGTATCTAGAATATGGATGTAGATACTGTATTGCTGCAATAAGTGACAGATGCGGCACTAGGCGGCCTATAGTGTGGCTGCAGACAGCGGTTTAAAGGGCACCATTGTTGTAATCCATGTTCTGTGGGGTCCCACTGCCGAGCGGAACAGAGGGAGTAGACTGAGTACAGGAAAGTGTTGCTTTCTTCATTTATTGCTGAAGCAGTGCTGGGCTGTGTGGGGGGGAATGTATTAAAAATGTATTTTTTTTCTCAGTGTAGGTTGTGGTCAGGGAGGAGGGAGGATGCCAACAGAGGGAGAGGGAGGGACTACAAGCAGACACCTGAGATCACACAGCACTAGGAGGCCTATAGGGAGGCCACAGTACTGTTAAATTACCAAGGAGACCAAACAACCCCTTCCATGACTGATCCTGAAGCATGAGTGCCATGAAGCAAGATTGTGGTGTCTGTCTAAGCAGTATCTGCAGGGAGGACTGCAGGCCATGCTGGGCAGAGCATTGGGCGAGAGGGGGCATCAGAAGGTAAGTAAGTAAAGAAGTCTTCTGGAGGAACTGGGCTATTTACAGGACACATAGGGAGCTGACAATATCTCATAAAAAAGGATAGGTGGTGCACACTGCCTAGTCACAGGTAAGCTATCAGAGGCTGGGGTACAAGCAAGAAAAACTAGGAAGGGAATCCAGGGAGGATGTGGGGACCAGAGAACTAGAGCAGGAGCAGGCAGCAGCCCAGGGTGGGGGCATGGGGGCAGAGAATGGATGAGTGGAGCAGAACACAGGGGAAGGCTGGGAGGGTGGTAAGCTGCAATGGGTGTGAGGCAGCCATGTTCTTGGGGACTTTGTGTAGAGAATGGGGTTGTCTGGTGTGTAGGCAGCTAAGTCAGCTAAGGCTGAAAGTAGGGTGGCTGCGATGGGAGCTGGAGATGGGAGGTTGGAGTGGGTGATGTGTGCAGCTGGGACCAAAGGAGCAGAGGATGGCTCCTCCAGGAAGCACAACAGGTAGACATAGGACGGAGTGTGGAGGGAAGCAAATGGTGCTGGGAGTGGCAACTCATCAAGGAACAGGGGAAACTGGGTTGGGAAAGTGGCAGGTGGTAATGACCAGGGACAAACGGAGGAAGGGGTTGGAGCATGATCATGGAAAGGAGAGGGAGTGCAGGGCAAAGGGAGAAGACCAGGTCATGAGGATGGAGTCTAAGGATAGGTTTTCAGTGCTGGCCAGTTTGGGTGAACAGGAGGCTGGGAGTGAAGGCACTGAACATGCAAAACAAGAGGGCACTAGCAGGCACAAAGGGGATGGTAGGGTAGCAGGGATTGAAGCCAAGGCACCAACATGTAGCAGGGGCAAGGGCAATAGTAGTGCAGTAAGAGGGGTAGAGGTCACAATTAAGAATAGAGGAGAGTTGCTGGGTGCATATAGGAGAGGAGAATAGGATAGTCCAGGCAGAAACTTAGAGGGGTTAGGTGGGGAAATCAGATATGGAGGAATCACAGGGAATAAACAGGAAGATGGAAGAGACATGAAAGAGGGGAGAAGGGGAGACTCTAGATTGGGGATCAAAGGAAGGGCATAACATGTGGAGAGGGCAGATGACAGGAGAGAGGGAAATCATAATGGGAGATCCAATACTGAAAGGAATTCAATGGGGAGGCAAGGAAAAGTAGTGCATGGGTGGAGTGCATGCCAGGCATGACAGTGGGGATGGTGGGGCAGTTTATCCCAAAGTGTGTAGTGAAGGGATGGGATAAGCCTCACATTGTGGTACACCTAGGTACAAATGACCTGGAAGGGTGTAGGATGGAGGAGGTGCAGGACAGGTTCAGAGAGGCTAGAAGAATCTGTAGTGAGGCAGGAAGATCAGTTGCATTTTCTGAGCTTCTTCCAGTACCGAGGAAAAGCTCCACTAGGATGAATAAAATTGAGGAATTTAATTAATGGTTGGGATTATAGTGTGAGACCATGGGATATGGGCTGGTGGGGGAGGCAGGACATGGGAAAAAAATGAACTTTATATACCTGGGGCCGGATATTCAAACTGCACCCAAAAAGTGCGCAACAGCAGGAGCAAGCACAAGTCAATTGCGTACATGCGCAATAGACGCGATATTCAAACATGGAGCAAGCCAAATTGCGCAACAAGCCAGCGTCTGAATATCGCACAACCTGCGCTATAGCGCAACCAGGAAGGGGAAGCTGAGCAGAGACGATGCGCTATGGCACAACAAGAGCTGCCCAGCTGAGCAGCCCAGAGGTGCCATAGTGCAAGCAGGGAGCCCCCCAGCAGCAGAGCAATGGAACTGCACAACCAGGGAGGTAGGCAGGAGCCCACCACCCATGCCACAGTTGGGCACAGGGATACACTGCAGAACCAACAATGTACCCCCACACCCCAAGCACAGCATAACTGGGGGAGGGATGGAACAGCCACCGGACCATGGGGACAAGCAAACAAAGCACAGCTGGGCCATGGTGCCCCAGCACACCCACCGGCAAGCTGAGACTGCCACACAAGGAGGGCAGACCACCCCATGGCACAGCAGCCCCCCCCCGTGCACAGCACACCCTGCACCATGACCCCAAGACACCCCCATGAGCAGTGACCACCACTGCGGGAATCCCCATGCATACCACCACCCCCCACTGCCACACTGCAACCTCGTGTACCACAGAACCATACAAGCCAGACCCACCATGAGCCACAGCAGCCAGCACAGACACCCAAAGTGGTGTGTGGAAGCATGCAGCACACTGGATGCAACACAGTGCAGGGGCAAACACACACCCATACTCACGGGGACACTAACACAGGGACGCAGTAGTGTGGCAACCAAGCCCCCAGTGTGGGCCCATGAAAACTGTGCACACACAGCCTGTAGTCCCTCATGGCACAGGGGTGACACCCACCCTGTGCATGAACTGTGTCCCTGTACGCCACCAGCATATGCCTGGATCACAAGTCACAGACAGTGGTGCACAGCCCCTGCAATACACACAAGCCACAGCATGGAGGTGGGACAGCAACTGCGGAGGCCATAGTGTCACCCGAGGCAAACATGCACCACACCATTGACAGGAGGCAACCCAGCATTGTGACGGTCACAGTGGATGACCTGCAGGGACAGCCACCACTGACAAGGCAGCAGACCTCGCAGGCCACAGACATGCAAAGGTGTCAGCTGCACAGGCCAAGAATGGGTCGACAGGGGCACAATGGACACAGAGCAGGCGCCATGGACCACTGCACACAGTAATGCAATGCACAGAGAACAACACACACACCACAAATACCGACTGATAGCCACTCCCACACCAGAGACACTTCCCCATGCACACACACACATACCCATGACTGAACCACCCCAGATGCCATGCACACCACTGCAACTGAGCACCTATAGCCAGCTGCAAATCAGAGACCACCACAGTATTCATATCAAAATAAATGTATTCAAAAAATATAACAACAACAACTATTTACAATTATGTACAAACATGGGGTGGAGGGACAGGAACAAGGTGGGCGTGGGTAAGGAGCAGGGGTGAACATATGGGAGAGGGAAGGTGGGGTGTGAGGGTTGGTCAAAGGGGGGAGGTTGTCTCTCTTCACTGGCGGCCAGCCTGGTCCTCTGCTGCCTGGGGCTGTTGCCTGGGTCACCTCCTCCTCCTCACTCCATGCTGCTGCATATCCCGCAGGATGGCAAGGGACTCTTGCGCCACCTGCACAAGGTCCTGAATAGACCGCTGCATTCGCAGGAGTATCCGCACACCTAGGACAAGGGATCAGAGTCAATGGGTGTGACTGTCCATCCCCCTGCAGCCCACCCATTATGCATGGCAGACAGCCATGTGCCATGCTCCTGTGATGGTGTGCGCCCACCCACAGTGACCGTGTCCACAAGACATGCCCAACCAGGCAGCAACAGCCATGTGTACCACTGCACACACCCACTGCCCATGTCCAGCACAGCACAGCACAACCAAAGCTGTACAGTAACATGGCTATGCGGTGAGCAGGCAGTGCCACAGACATGTGCCCAGTGCACGCATGGACCACCACTGACGCACTCCCAGACATGCAGTGCCACTGGACAGTGCTGACTGTCACATGTCACATGCATGGCAGTGGTGTCCATGGATGGTGGCCATGCCCTGCCTCCCACCCTGTCACACAGCCTGCAATAGCAATCATGGTGTCATGGCACTCACCCTCATTGGGATGTTGCTGGCATTGGGGTTGGTCCTCGACATGCTCCCCTGCAGCGTCCCCCACCCTCTGCTGCTGCTCCAAATTCCTTCTCTGCTCGGCCACGCCTGTGGGAGACAAAAGGAGAGAAACCCATCAGTACAAACCCAAAGCATATTCCCCCTTCCCCAATGTGTGTGCCCACCCACCCAGACAGACCCACCCATCCCATACCCTGTAAACACCGCCACAGACAACCCTAGACCATCCCTCCCTATGTGCTGGATACATGAGACAGTGTTACCCATATGGAACATACAAGTGTGTAGACGTATCACCCACCTGGATGAGGCACCACGCCCCTCCTGGCACGCGACCGCAGACGTGCCAGTAGCTCCGGCTCCCTCCGTCTCAGGTCCCCATACCAGTGCCTGCACTGTTCGGCCATTCTCCTGCGGCCAGTGGGTCCTGGCCCTGTCCAGTGGCACCTCACCAAACAGTGGGCCATAGTGTGGCTCCACAGTGACCACAAGGTTGGCCAGCTCAAGGGCATCCCACTGAGGAGCTCTCCTGCGTGCCATCTCTAATGCTATAGTAGACAATATGGTGCTCCGCAGCACAGTAACCCCACGTGGAAGTGCTGCGCGGTACATCGCCGCCATTCCCTATCATGCTGTCGGTACAGCGCTGCCATTCCCTATCGCGATGTCACCAAATAGCGTGATAGAGCCGTACACATGCCAGACGTACAGCGCCAGGGGGCAAAGGTCGGGCACAAGGTCAGGGGTCAGTGGCGCAAGGCTACGCACAGCACCATCGGACATCTACACGTCCTGCGGGAATGGTCACCTGCGTACCAGTGCCACAGTGGACTATTGCGCAGTTGTGCCACAGCGCCATTTGGTGCCCAGTGCTGTAGCGCCACTGGCACAATGGTGGCCATGTCCTGAATTGATGATTGCGCACAGCACGTCATCAGCGCGGCAGACGCCTGCGTAAGCTACCTGGGCATGTGCAATGCCGTGTACTACATAGTCAAGGAAATGCGCCATTGGCTCAGCCGGCTCAACCGTATTGCACAAAGTGCAACGGCGCGATATTCAGCCGACACATGCAAATCATCTGATCAGCCATTCAACAGCGCAGTGGCGCGATTTGCATGTCATTACAATTGCTCCACTCCTAATTTGCATGCATTGCGCTATAAATATGGGACAGTGGACTGCGCTGGCCAGAGTCAGGTACTGTAGGTGAGAGGTGAGTTGCAAGCTGTGTGATGTTCCGGGCAATGGTCATGGGATAACACTGTAGACTGCACAGTGACAGGTGTCCACTTCCACCCATACAGACCGACATGACCGAGCAGAGCCAAGGTGAGGGTGAGGATGGTGGGCGAAGGAGGAGGCCCAACTTCACCAAGGCAGAGACAGAGGCACTCTTCCAGGCCTACCTGGAAGAGGAGCCACTACTGAGTGGACGGCGTGGCACCCCTCGGCCCGTGCGGCTGCATGGGAGGGGGTAGCTCGGGTGGTGAACCTGCATGGAAGCCACCAGCGCTCCGTGCAGGAATGCAAAAAGAAGGTAGGGACAGACCGCAGAAGGGTGACAGAGAAGGTGGCAGCCCTCAGGATGGCACGCGCTGGCACAGGTGGGGGCCAGCCAGCGGTGGCGGAGCTGACCCTGGCTGAGGACCTACTGGCTGCATCAATGCAGTGGAGTGCTACAGAGGGCGTACCAGGAGGTGGATTCCAGACAGGTGGAAGCCCATCACTGCGTGGTGTGACATGGTGGTGGTGTTGGGGGTTGATCACATGCACTAACATGTCCTCACTGTTACAGATCCTGTTCATCTGCAGGGGACGGTGGTGGTGGGACCATGCAGTAATGAAAACCTGCCAGAGTTGGAGGAGGGTCCATTCACCTCTGTCGCCAGCCGGCTTGCACTGCACCAGCATGCACGCCCGGCTGCCACCTCTGTTGTCGGTGAGTCAGGTGAGGGGGGTGCACAGCCTGTGTCTCAGCACACTGTGACTGTGGCTGTTGCAGGTACCTGCACCATTGATGATGTAAGGACTGCAATGGGCCGTGACACATGTGTGTCCCATAACGGACACACAGCAGGCCAGCACGTGCCCCTGGACCTAGCTGGTTCCAACGTGTGTGCCAGCACGTCAGCACAGTCCCAGGCTGTGTCTGTCAGCACCTGTGGGGCAGCACCGGTGGCTGTACAGGTCTCTGGCACTGTTGTGGCCACAGCAGTGGAACGAGTGGTCCCTGGGGCACAGCAGTTGGAGGAGCAGCGGCAGCAGCAGCAGTCATCCACCAGGTCTGGGGTTACAGGTTCCAGCAGTGGCACATGCACACCACCTGTTGACATGCCCATACCTGGTCCTGGTGAACAGCACCCACCCTCAAGGGGTGTTGAGCATCAGGATCTTCCATACCCTGGGGGACAGATTGCCGATGTGGCAGACATCCCATTTGATGAGCATACCCGCCTGCTGTGGGCATCAGTACAGCAGCAGATGCGGGTTGCAATGTCCGTGGAGGCACTGTGCATGGCTGTGGAGCAGCACAGCAGGGACAATGCAATGATCCTTGCAAAGATGGTCCAAATGTGGATGGATGTGACCGCTGCCATTGACAGGCAGACCCAGGCATTGGTCGCTGTCGTGGCCGCATTGGGCACATAGTCAGGTGCCCCTGTACCGCACACCCCACACAGCTTGCGCTCCACTCCCCATTCCCGGCATCATGCCACACCCAGCCTGTCAATGCCAGGTTCTGCTGTGGGCATCCTGAGCACACCTGGTGCAGGTATGTTTGGCATGCTGCACACCCCTGTGCAGACACGGTCGTGATTGCGCAGTGGGACCCCTGGTGGTCCATCGGTGCCACCCCATGTGGCCCATGATCAGCCTACCAGTGCTGCTGGGTCATGGTGGGGCCACCCACGCATCCGAGGTGGCCGTGGCACAGTGCCACCTGAGTGACCTGTGTCCCAGTGCTGGCCCTGTCTGATGCTGCCCTGTGTGCAATGTCTGTCATGGTGGGCAGTGCACTGGTGGGTGCCCTGCCCAACACGCCGACACACAGACCACCTGCACACCCACCCAACTGCTGTCCACAGGTGCGTGTGCATGATGATGCCTGCATTGTACTGTGCACCAAGGTGCAAGGGTGCCCAGCATCTGACACAAGTACTTGGACAGTACAGGTGGTGGGGGAGGTCCGTTGATCAGTGTGTTTGCCATGTCTGTTCCTGCTCTGCTCTGCACCTGCCCATGTACGCTTTGTGCCTGTGTGTGTGTGTGTGTGTGTGTGTGTGTGTGTGTGTGTGTCCAGATGACTGTTCAACCCTCCCTGATGGTGTGTTTGTGTGCCTGGACCCTTCAACTCCCCTTGCCGTCATGCACCCCTGGTGTGTTACTCTGTGTGCCTGTGGGTTGCGCCTAGATGGTGTTGGTTGCACATGGCCCCTTGACTTACCTGTGTCATGCAAAATGCTCCTCCGTGATGGTGCCCCGGTGCAGCTGGGCCTGCCGGATCAGTCGGGGGTCCTGCCTTCCAAGGGGAGGCTGCTCATCACCATCATCACCGGCGTCACTGGCATCCCAATCACTGTCCCCCTCCTCGACCTCTATGGCTATCCCACGGTCTTTGGCCATGTTGTGCAGGATACAACAGGCCAGGAATATCCCACAGGCCTTTGAAGGGCTGAACTATAGGGCACCGCCGGAGGTGTCTAGGCATCGGAAGCGTGCCTTAAGCATCCCAAACACCCGCTCGATGATGTTGCGTGTGGCGGCATGTGACTCATTATAGCATTGCTGCGATGGGGTCATGGGGCGCTGGTACTGTGTGAGCAGCCAGGGACGGAGTGGGTATCCGCTGTCACCTGTGTGGAGATAGTGGAGATAAGTATCATGTTCAGGTCCATAATGCCCATATCCCTGTGTGCCACTACCATGGCACCTGTGGCATTCCCACCCTTGACCCAAGTTTGCACTTCCTACGTGCATACTCACCCACTAGTTGGCCTGTGGGGATGTCCCCACTCTCGAATCAATGGCACAGTGTGGACTGATACCATATGAAGGCATCATGTGCTCCACCAGGGTGTGTGGCACAGACATTGATTATGCGCCCACTGGCATCACACACCACCTGGCAGTTGACACTCGAAAAACCCTTCCTGTTTCTGTATGTGGCCCCATCGGGGCCAGGTGGTGTGCGAATAGCCACATGGGTGCAGTCTATTGCCCCTAGCACGCCAGGAATACGTGCTACCCTGTGGAACTCCTGCATGTTTGCTGTACACTCTGCCGCGGTGCTGGGGAAATGGATGTACTCCGCAGCATGTGGCAGCAGTGCGCTGAGGAATTGGGTGAGGATGCGTGACGTGGCCGACTGTGTTATGCCTGTGGTGTCCCCTGTTGGCCTCTGGAAGGTACCTGTGGCGAGCAGGCACATGCAGGCTGTTACCTTTGTCTCCACTGACAGAGTGTGACTCCGTCGTGAGGGTGCCTGCATCACATCACTGCACAGCTCACAGAGCCGCCTCAGTATTGCCCTGTTCAGGCGGTACCAGCCCACAATCTCTACATCCGTGTACAGCTCAAAGCTGGCGTGGGCGCAGTACTGCCTGTTGGGGCCGTGCAGCCGCCGACGGGCCTTCCACGCACGTCCCCTGCAGCGTGCCTTCTCACCCCCCTCATTACAGCTTCCATGAGGAAGCTGGCACTGTCCATGTCCCTGGCTTGTGTTCCCCCCGGCTGTTCTTGCTGTGTTACCCCCGCTGTCCTGACTGCTACCTCCACTGCACCGGGTACACCTACTGGCCTCTGCAGTCTGTGGCCCAACACACCCTCCCTTGTCCCTCTTCTCTCCTGTGCACTCCCTGGCCTGCACTCTTTGCCCCTGTCGTGCTCTCTTTCTCCCTGCCTCATGTGGCTTCCTTGTAGCATTCTTGTGCCTCTTCCTTGAGCCTTTTTCTTTTGGTTCATTTCCAGCGTGGCGCACCTTCCAGCTCATCCGCTGTTGCGCATTGTGCAGGTCTTTGAATATCGCATTGCGCTCTTTATGTATGGGTCCACCCCCTTCGGTTGCGCATGCCTTCATTTGCATTGCACTGTTGCTCACCCTGTTTTCAGTGGCACAACTGCCTCCTGCTGAATATCGCAGAATGGCGCAAGTTCGGACTTGCGCATGCTCAACCCTATTGCGCATGACGCAACCCTTTTGAATATCTGGGCCCGGATATGCTGCATTTGAGGACACAGGGATCCTGAAACAGAAACTAGAGGAATACATGAAGACAAAAATAAACATAAACTAAGGGGGGAGGGCAATTGATTGTATGCAAATTGGAGTCACCACACAAGGGAGACCCAAACCACCCCCCAGTATGTCAGGAGGGAGGGGGGAACTCAATAAGGGGAGGAAGTAGAGGATTGGGACAGGGGATGGGGAGCAGTGGTCACATTAGAAGGTGGTATCCTTGAATTTGCGGAGTTTGTTAAACAAGCCAGTAGAGCTCCAGCTGCTGATGGCAGAGGGGGAAATATATATTGTGGCCATCCCAGAGACTTGGACCACCCAATACCCTGACTGGGACCTCATGATCCCTGGGTATAGGGTGCACTGCTGTGACAGAGGGGTGGGGAAAGGGGAAGGGGTGGCTATTTATGTAAGGGACAGGATACTTATGCACCGGGGGGGAGGGCAAACCTGAAGCCTAATGGGTATAGCTTCAAAACTCTAAAGGAAGTAAAATTAGACTGGAGTGGTGTACAGACCACCCTCACAGAATAAGGAAACAGATGAGTTGGGGGAGCAGATTAGAAGACTCAATAGCAAGGATAACACTGTCATAGTGGGCGACTTCAATCTGCCTGTGGTGGACTGAAGCACCCCAGTTACCTCTAGTGCCAGAGAATAGGTACTACTGGAGACCTTCCAGGATGGCTGCTTCATGCAGGGGGTAATAGAGTCAACCAGGTATGGTAACATACTGCACCTTGTTTTGTCAAACTGGGAGCATGTCCAGGATACAGCCGTGCAGGACCTCCAGTGGGCAGCAGCTACCACAAGGTGTGGGTTTTCCTCAACTTGGGCAAGGAAGCAGCCACGACTAAGATGAGAGTGGTGGACTTCAGAAGAGTAGATTTCAGCAAAATGGGTAACATTCTAGAGGGGCATCTTGCCATGATCTACCCGGAGATGGATGCCGATCAGAAATTGTCCATTATCAAGCTGTGTCTGACGGATGCCACTAATAGGTATTCAAAGAGTAAGAAGTCCAGGACCAAACAAATGAGCTGGCTCAGCAAGGGGGGAGCAGAGAAAGTGATGGATAAGAGAGTGGCCTTTACCAGATACATGAGAACCAAGAATGGGGATGACAATGAGGAGTATGTGAGAAAATCCAAACAAGTGAGCAGAGCAGTCAGGGTGGTTAAAGCTTCAATGGAGCTAAGTCTGGCAAATGGGATCAGACAAGTGGAAAAGGATTTCTTCAGATAAATAAGGAAGAAGAGGAGGCATAAGGACGAGATCATCCGGATCAAGTGGGAAGGTGGCTGAGTAGAAACAGGAGTGTACCAGGCGGAGGCACTTAATAAGTACTTCTGTTCAGTGTTCACTAGAGAAAAGGATGGGTCTATGCCACAAGGGAGAAGAGGAATGGGAACAGTATGAGCAGTGGTAACAGATGGGGTAATCCCGGTGGATAGGGTTTTAAAAGGCTTAAAAGCCCTGTGGCTGGATAATGCCCCAGGACCAGATGGAGTGCATCCAAGAGTTCTGAGAGAGTTAGCAGAGGTCTTGGTGGACCCTCTCATGGACCTATTTAACACCTCACTGGAGATGGGGTGCATGCCCCAGGACTGGAGGATGGCTAATGTGGTGCCATTCAGGAAAAGTGTTCCCAGGGATGAACCAGGTAGCTATAGACTGGTTAGCCTTACCTCCATTGCAGGGAAATTAATGAAGACCATTCCAAAAGAGAGATTAGCAACCTTTCTGGATGAAAATGGTCTCCAGGACAAAAGGCAACATGGGTTTGTCTCCGGGAGATCCTGCAGACCAACCTAATTGACTTTTTCAATTGAGTCACAGAGGCTCTTGATAGAGGCCATGCCATGGCTGTCCTGTATCTAGACATCAGCAAAGCATTCGACTCAGTGCCATGTGGAAGGCTGCTTGGTAAACTGAAAAACCTGGGAGCCAGGGAGAAACTAGTGGGGTGGGTCAGGAGCTGGCTGCAGAACACACAGCAGAGAGTAGTTGTAAGCGGGTAGCCCTCAAAACCAAGACCTTCAACCAGTGGTGTCCCTCAGGGCTTAGTCCTCGGAGTGGTGTTATTTAATATCTTTATCGGGGACATAGCAGAAGAGATCAAGAGTAAGATTAGCCTGTTCACAGATGCTACAAAGATCTGTGCGACAGTTGACAGTGAAGAAAGGAGGCAAAATCTCAGGGCTGACCTGGCAAAACATGAAAACTGATCAAGTATATGGCAGTTGGGATTTAATGCTAAGAAGCACAATGTCATGCACCTAGGAGCTAGAATCCTCAGGACTAGTTACTGACTAGGGGGAGTATAGGTATATATTTCTGAGAAGGAAAAGGACCTAGGGGTGCTAGTCACAGGGGACATGAAACATTAAGCATACTACCATGGGGCAGCAGCAAGAGCCAACAAAATGTTGGAGTGCATAGCCAGAGGAATCACATTGAGGAGGGAAGACATCATCCTGCCACTGTACAGTTCACTGGTGAGACCACACTTAGAGTACTGTGTGCAGTTTGGGTGCCCCTATTTAAAAATGATGTCAAATTACTGGAGGGTGTTCAGCACAGGGCAACAAAGATGATCCCTAGGAGTGGGGAAAATCCCTAAGAGGAAAGATTGAGGGAGCTCAACATGTATTCCCTGGAAGATAGAAGGGGAAGCAGCTATGATAGAGACCTTCACATACTTATTGGGTATAAATAGGTTTAGTACGGACAGCATGTTCAGCTTAAAGGGAGGGAAGGTCATGAGGGGACACAGTCTGAAATTGGAGGGGGAGCATTCAGGAGGGAAAAGAGGAGACACTATTTTACAGAAAAGGTGGTGGAAGGGTGGAACAAATTACAGTAGGAGGTGACCTCGCTGAAGACGGTGGGCAGTTTTAAAAGGTGGTGGGATAGGGTCAAAGGAAAGGTCAGTAGTGAAGGGAGGCTAAGGAGAGTGGTGGTGGCAGGCAGGGATGATCAAGAGGTGGGACTGGGAGGGGCAGCTGCAGTAAAGTAAATTGTGAGCTACACACTTGGATGGTAGCTCATCAATTTGCTGTGAACATTTCAGTGCAAACATAGCGTGGCAAGAACAGCGAATGTAAAAACCGCATAAGGAACATTTCAGTGTAAAGAACATCTCAGCATATTACAAAATAGCATGAACTTCTCTGCGTATGGGGACAAATTAATTAGCATGATACAAGATTTTAAAATAGCAATAATATAGAAGTTACATACCATGCTGTGCTTCCCCCATTCCGAAATACTCTGTCGCTTCTTAATGACATCATATAGCCTGCCTCATTCATCCAAAGGCATTCAGATTTCTGTTATTTCTGTTTTTATTTCTAGTTGACTTTTAAAACATAACCTTTATTGTCCGTGTACTGAAAACTACTATTACTAAAAATATTGCCATCCTTCCACTTCCACTTATACCTGTAATTGGAAGTTATGAGCTACCCTCCTGAGATACTCTGCGCAATCAGATGTTCCGTATGCATCAACCACCAACTTGATGCGTTTTCCAGTATATCGATACTTTTTTCTCTGAGCTGGGGGTACCATGCCTGACAGGTATTGCTCAACTTTTAATTCATTCATTTTTTGTTCAGCTTTTATGGCATTTATTAGTTTTCAAATAATGGGATGGCTCACCCCCAACAGACTATTGAAGCTTATATGCCACCCCTCGACTGAGTTGTTTGTGCACTGCAAATCCTCCTTCGCTGCACTGTAGTAGTTCCAAAACACTGTATTGAAGTGTTGCTTACTGTGACCATGGCGACCAGCTGGTCTCCCTATCCAAGTGTCTTCAAAATAGTCAACTGGGGGGCCAGTTAATCATCATGTATCCTGTAGCACTCCGTGCCCCTCAGAACCTCAAATGGATCTATGACATTTGCTAGTGGAACATAGGCTAGTGCTGGCATCATGCAAATTTGTAGTGCAAAGTCTGAGTCTAATGTGTAGTTTTTCAGAAGGTCATGATGTTGTTGGACCTTACGCTACACCGATTGACATAAATGAAAAAAGCACCCCCTCATTGTGGCTGTAGGGAATTGTGCCAGAAATGCTTTTGATGCAGCCAATTCAAAAGCAATCATTATTGGTTGCTTATGATTTGGATGAACTGGATTGAATTGCGACCATTATGACCGCAATGAAATAAGACTGCGCTGTACATTGTAGTGCTGAAATGTCCGCTCTGTAACTGATCACGCTGAAGTAATTTGCATGCTATTAACATGGAACCCACTTGGCTAGACTTGATAGACCTTTAGGCCTTTCTCTACCAGTGTTTTCGTATGTCCACATGTTCATACTGTTAACTGCATGCCTACTCCAATGTAAGGGTTAAAAATCATTACTGACTGACTGCTCTAGCTGACTAATGGTTAAGGCACCCATCTTCCACTCAGAATACCACTGGTTCATGTCTTAGATCTGCACCACTGTTTAGCTATATTCAGAGCTGGAAAGGCTGCAATGAATGAGAAACATGGTCTCCATATTCAAAAGGTTTGCACTTGAATGCAGTAGTAAGCCACTAGTGTTGTACCAGCCAGTGGCAATAGCACATGTGCAGTAATATAATGCATTCAGCATAGAAAGAGCAGGCAGTGATGTGAATATTTTGCACAGTGCAATATTCAATGATTGAACCCTGTGCTACCATAATTTAAGTGCAACTTAGCACTGCACACATTAAGACCTACAAAAAGCAAGTCTTAACCTGAGAAAACCAGCGGCAGATCCCTGTACTGCAAAAAAAAAAAGAAGCCACACATTGCACATCTGATAGATGCTGAAGGCTGAGGAGCAGTACAATGCCCTCTGCCCCAGGCAACATCAGAGGTCCTGGAGGGGTTACAGTAAGTTGAAAACAGTACCATCCACATGCCACATTCAAAGTACTTAGTTACAAGTAAATCATTGGTTGATACAGGCTCAACATGGCCCTCTCATGTGGCTATGTGAGGTACTGCATAAGTATCTCTGGATGGACTCCCTCTGCAGCCATGTAATGTCAATAGAGCACTTGGTAACAGCAGCATTATGTTCCCTAGCCACCAGAACCTTCCAGATACTGTGGGGGGACATCATCAGTATCACACTCTGCCACCTCATGCCTGTTGGGCCAGTTTCTAGATGCCTTGCTGGCCCCATGCTGGGAGAGTTCTTCATATTCCCCACCACAACAGCAGAGCAACCAGCAAACATTCAACAATTCTTTCTAGCTGTGCATGTACCAGCCATACTGGCTGCCATTGAATGCACCCATGATGCCATTCATACACCACCAGGGGATGGGGTGCAGTCTTAAACAAATAGTAAGAACTTCCACTCCATCAACCATCAGCTGGTATGCAGTGAAACTGGGTGCATAACCAATGTCCTGTTATGATACTTTGTCAGTGCCCACAATGCCGTCATCTGGCACAGTTCAACCTGTGCCAGAAATTCAAAAGTGGGAACATACCCAGTGGGCACCTAGTTGGTAAATACACATGCTCAATGCCCAAACAATGACCATAGCAGACTCTGATGTCACTAATCAATGTCCTTTTCTACACAGGGGACAGAGCATACCTCCTGCATCCCTGTCTGCTAATACCTGCATTCCGCTGCAGAGGAAAGGTACAACATGGCACACATTGCAACACACAATGTCTTCGAGTGTCATTGACATGCTCATGATGTGGTTCAGATGTCTTGGCCATTCTGGTAGTGATACAATACAGCCCTCAGAAGGTATGTGCTATATTCCTTACCTATTGCCTACTACACAACATGGAGCTGAACCATGGAATATGCTTGCTGGTCCCAGAGGGCGACACTGCAGTGGATGCAGAGCCAGCAGACCAGGAGATGCAGAAGCAGCTCAATAGGCATGACCTAATGATGGCTAGGAGGTCCAGGGACTACAGGGATTAACTCATTGCAGACATCTATGGACCCAGATGGTGAGAACAGAGCACACAGGAAACAGATATGGCTTAACAAAATGTATTGCAAATGTAATAAAAAAAGTATGTCAAAACAATGGAGAGAATAATAAAGAGGAATGCAGAAAAAGGGGGATGCAAATAAAAGAATATCCATCCAGGGAGGGGGAGAGGTGGATTTAATCAAAAGTATAGCCATTCAAGTGGGGGAGTGTTTAAACAGAAGCATTGCTATCCAAGCAGGAGTTGTGGAGTGGGAGAATGGGAAACAATGGTTTGTGGCAAGGCAGGCATGAGGTAAAAAACTTGGAATAGGGCAGAGCCGTGACAAGCACCTCTATGTGCAAAATCCACCCAACGTCCACTAAATATTCCTGTTGGGTTTTGTAGGCATAACTTTGTCATTTAGTTTTTTTTTTAATTTGTCTAAAGCTTGGTATGCTTGTAGTCCAAGAGGAGATGCACACTTGGTACATGTTTTATGTTTATTGGACATAAATTGTGGATTTGGCACCATGGTAAATAAGAGAAGTAATTTTGGGGTACTGTGCATACATCATGACATTTTCCAGGGGTATTATGTGTTAATATTGCACTACTCATTGACACCTTTGTTTAGATATAGGGAGTGTCCCTTAACTACAAGACTGATGATGGAGTTATGTCTTGTTAAAGTTGCAATGTTATCCTGTGGGACATTAGGGTTAGAGTTAGGGTTAGAGTTAGGGTTATGGTTAGAGTGGTCACTTGCATTCTATGCAATAAACATGTCCCCTGAGGCAAGCAGGGGACCCACATGGATACTGGGGACCAGAGGACCCATCTCCTGGCAAATCACCAGGCTGAGTGGGAGGAAAAGCAAAGGGAAAAGGTGATTAGTGGTTAAGGGGGTGACTGATCATGCCTGCAGCCATTCATGGAGGGCATAAGGGAAGTTCCCACGTCATGGTTGGGAGGCGGGCACATCCTGTTGAAGCGGCAGTACCCTCTGTTCAAATTCAGGCTCCTCTAGAACAAACATCACCAGCAGCATCCACACTGCCACCATTTATTTTTACACAAACAATACACAAAAGGAATTTCAGGGACTAAGGGGCCACACACAAATATAACAATTCAGAAAATTACAATAACTGTACTCAGTACATGAAAAAATGCTAACTTCAATTAATAAGCAAAAATGAAATCAATATAGTCAAACTACAGTGACAAAAATAATTTAGTAAAACACACCTAACTGTTCTATAGAGCTAAAATTACAAACCAAAGAAAACAGAAAAAAATCACACAAAACATTGACTACAGCAGTACTAATACTGCTAAGACAGTACAGTCTGCCTAACCTGCCTTTTTCTTGCTGGAAGTTGCTGCCGCTAATCTCCACTTCCCCCATAGCACTGCCTCACTACACAATACAGAAAACAAAACTACAGCTTTAGTCGAGAAGTAAGGAGTTGCCCAGCGAGGATCGGGTTCAATGTGACGCAATGTAGCAGCAAAACAGTCAAGTCACAGAACACTCACCCAACCAAGGGGGAAAAAATCACTACAATAGTTGAATTCCAAATAGTGTTTTTCTTGCAGAAAAAAGGAGCGTGCAAATACAGAATCACCTTAGTGGGAGAGGTAACCACAACTTACGTTTCACCCAATAGGGATTTGTCCAATCCCTATCAGGTGAAATGTAAGTTCAATGTGCTTATGCAACTGGATGAGATGAGATGAGATGAGATGAGATGAGATGATGCTTGTGTAACTTGATTTGCTTTGTTTCTTTCTGCCTCTCTATCCATGGGATATAGCACCCTGTAGGGGTACGATGCAAGGAACCCTAGAGGAGGGTTCCCCCCTTACAGGTGCTGTGGGAATGAATGCGTCAGCTAAAGGTAGATTAGGAAGAAGCCCAAAAAGAATACCCAAAGATGTCGAGCTTCGAAGAGGCAAGGATGATGAATGAATTCTGAGAAGATGATAAGGGCTGATGGAAAGAGGGGAAAGCTGGGGCCACCATCTGGCTCCATCCAACAGCAGAACCTAATAAACTATCTGAAGAAACCACTAACTCTTACAAATATTATGACCATTGGCATGGAGGAGAGGAAAAAACCCATTTGAGGAGGAAACCTCTGGGGATCCAAGGCCTAGGTCACCTTCCTCCAGGCTGATGATGTTTGATTTGAGGACGTACTGTATGTCGGTAAAGAGAATGGTTAATTAATGAGGGATATGAGTAGGGAGGATGATGACGGGATAGGGAAAAAACTCCAAAGAAGCACAGATTAAAGAAGGAACATAAGGCAACAGGAACCCGAGAAGGGTATGATCAAGTAGTGGATGGGAGGGAGTAGAGCCATGTAGAAGTCAGAGGAGCAAGGGGTATCCAGATGTGCTCATGAAGAGACTCCAGATGTGCTCACAAGGAGACCGAGGAAAATGTAGACTGGCTTGATTGAGCGATGCGAGTGAGCAGACACTGAGACTGATGAGGCATGATTGATTATGTGATGTGAAAGAGGAGACCCTGAACTACATAGAACACAGAAACATAGAATTTGATGGCAGATAAGTACCACTTGGCCCACCCAGTCTGCCCATTTCCCTACCTACTGGATAAGCTGCAGATCCTAGTTAACCAGCAACCTACTTCTTTCTACCCCCACCCCCTAGAATTGCCTTATGACTGTCCCATGCATGCTTGAATTCCACCACTGTTTTTGACTCCACGACCTCCTCCGGAAGGCCGTTCCATGCATCCACAACCCTCTCTGTGAAAAAATACTTCCTTAAATAACCTCTGAGCTGCCCCCCGTCTTCAAATTGTGCCCCTTTGTTCTTGCACACCTCTTTTTTTGAAAGATGCTACCCTCTTGGACTTTGTTGATTCCCTTGAGGTACTTGAAAGTTTCTATCTTGTCCCCCCTCTCCCTCCTTTCCTCGAGGCTATACATATTAAGCTCCTTAAGTCTCTCTTCATATGTCTTCCTGTGCAGACCCTGCACCATTTGTGCCCTCCTCTGGACAGCTTCCATCCTGTCTATGTCTTTGAAGTCTGGGTCTCCAGAACTGCACACAGTACTCCAGATGGGGTCTGACCAGCTGTCTGTACAGAGGGATAATAACTTCCTGTTTTCTACTGGTGATGCCTCTCCCTATGCATCCCAGTATCCCCAACCCTCCTTGCTGCCCTCTCACATTGCTTGCCCACCTTTAGGTCATCTGATATGACTACCCCAGGTCCCTTTCCATTTTGTTGTTGTTAGTATCTCACCCCCCATTGTGTACTCTTCCCTGGTTTTTGTTTCCCAGGTGCATTACCTTGCACTTCTTAGCATTGAATCTAAGCTGCCATACATTTGACCATTCCTCTAACCTTGCCAAGTCCCTTTTCATCCTTTCCACCCACCTTATGCATCAACTCTGTTGCAGATCTTTGTGTCATCTGCAAAGAGACATACTTTTCCTTCCAGTCCCTCTGCAATGTCGCTTATAAAGACATTGAAGAGGACCGGTCCTAATACTGAACCCTGCGGTACCCCACTACTAACCCCCCTTTCTTTAGAGTGGAGTCCATTTACTATTACTCTCTGTGTCCTATTCTCCAGCCAATTTTTTACCCAGGCTGTCATCTTGAGACCCACTCCCAGGCTGGCTAACTTGTATATTAATCTTTTGTGTGGGACTGTGTCAAATGCCTTGCTAAAGTCCAGGTAGACCATGTCCACAGCCCCTCCCTGATCTGCTACTTTGGTCACCCAGTCAAAGAAATCTATCAGATTTGTCTGGCATGACCTTCCCGCTGTGAATCCATGCTGCCTTGGGTCCTGTGCCCTTCTGGCCTCTAGATACTCAACAATTCTTTCCTTCAGAAGTGATTCCATCATTTTCCCTACAACTGAGGTTAAACTATCAGGTCTGTAGTTTCCTGCTTCTGCCTTGCTCCCACTTTTGTGAAGGGGAATCACATCTGCCCTCCTCCAGTCCTATGGGTACCACCCCATCCGCCCATGATTTGTTAAACAGGGTAGTCAGTGGTGTCACTAATTCCACCCTTAGTTCTTTTAGAATTCTGGGATGAATCCCATCAGGCCCCATTGCTTTGTCCACCTTCAGTTTTAAGAGTTCTTTCAGAACCCTTTCTTCTGTAAATGGGCTGGTATCAACTTCTGTATCCAGAGTGTTTCTACTGTTTGTTTTAGGTACCTCCCCCTCTTCCTTTGTAAATACAGAACAAAAATATGTGTTTAGTATCTCTGCCTTTTCACAGTCACCCTCTGCCCACCCTCCCCCATTAAGCTACTATCCCTCCTTGGTCTTCCTTCGCTCCCTGATGTACCTATAAAGATTTTATCCCCCTTCTTAACTTAGTTGGCTATCTTTTCCTCAGTTTGGGCCTTTGCTGTTCTGACTGCCTTCCCAGCTTTCTTTTGCTTTAACTGATACAGTTCTCTGTCCTGCTACTTCTGTGATTCCTTGTACTTCCTGAAAGCTTTCTTTTTCTCTTGAACCTTCACTACCACTTCCTTTGAGAACCATAGTGGTTTCTTACATCGTTTAGTTTTGTTTATTTGCTTCACACAAAGGCTAGTTACCTCTGTGATGGCAGTTTTTATTATTCCCCATTGTTCTTCCACCCCTCCTTCCTGTCCATTTGCTAGTGCATTCCTTAGGCACTCACCCATTTTGGAAAAGTCAGCCCTCCTAAAGTCCAGTACCTTTGCCTTTGTACGGCTTGACTCTATTGCTATGTTTATTGTGAACCATACTGTTCGATGGTCGCTAGTTCCCAGATGGCCACCCACTTCTACATCTGTGATCCTCTCTTCATCTCCATTTGAGAGAACCAGGTCTAAGATTGCTCCCTTTCTAGTGGGCTCCAATACTAGTTGTCTAAAGCATGCCCCCTGTAGGGCATCTAGAATAACCCCACTCTTCGAAGTGGCTGCTGCAACTGCACTCCAGTTGACATCTGGCATATTCAGATCACCCATCAGCAATATCTCCCCTTTGTCTGCCTTACTAAGTATACTTTCTATCATTTCCTTGTCCATTTCTCCCCTGAGGAAAGGGTCTGTATCTAACCCTGTGCGGATTGTGGTACCATTGCGGTCTCCAATTTACCCACAGTGCTTCTTCCTCCCTGTTTTCCCTTTTGTTCTGCTGCTTTGATTCCTTCCCTTATGTAAAGAGCTACTCCTCCTCCTCCTCTATTACCCTCTCTGTCCCTCCTGTAGATAGTGTATCCTGGTATGTTTACGTCCCAGTCATGGTTTTGTGTGAACCATGTTTCTGTGACTGCCACGATATCCAGATGTTCCTCCTCCATCAAGTGTAACCTGGTATGTTTACGTCCCAGTCATGGTTTTGTGTGAACCATGTTTCTGTGACTGCCACGATATCCAGATGTTCCTCCTCCATCAAGGCCACTAATTCAGGAAGCTTGTTACTCAGACTACGGACATTGGTACTCATTGTTTTCCATTTTTTGATGGCTTTACCTTCAGTTGCAGCATCCCCCACTGATCTTTCTAGCTTTGCCTTTTTCTCATTTAGTACCCTGTTTTATAGGGAGAGGCTGGGATTTTCCTGATGCTTATCAGTGCCTCCCCCCCTTGACTAGTTTAAAAGCTTGCCAATGAAGCAATTAAACCGATTGCTCAAAAGACTTGTTCCCTTCCTGGACAGATGCAGACCATCCTGCCAGTATAGGCTGGTGTCCCTCCAGGTGGAACCCCAGTCACCAATGAAGCCAAACCCCTGTGTTCCACACCATTTTTTCAAACATTCATTAAACTGCATGGTGCAAAGTACCCTCGCCTCACTCATGCCATTGACAGGCAGCACCTCTGAGAAGGATACTGTGTGTGCTACTTGTCTTAGGCCCCTCTCCAGTTCTACAAAGTCCTTCTCCACTGCTCTAATCTCATGTTGAGCCAAGTCATTTGTCCCTAGGTGGACAATGACGTCCAGCTCAGACTCCCGTGCAGCTGTTCTCGTGATCCTGAGGATGCGCTTCCTGTCCCTCCAAGCCATGGCACCAGGCAGGCACCTTACTTCAGTTTTCCCTGCTCCCCCCAGTTCTATCCCCCTAATAATTGAGTCCCCCGCCAGGAGCTGCTTCCTTTCCTTGTGGTGTCCTCTGCCTCCTTCCTGTGGGCCTCCCTTATGACATGTGTCCTCAGCCTCCTTAATATCCTCTGTGGGTGCATCCATAGGGGAGCTGTGCTCCCTCAGAATGGTGTATGGACTGTGGAGTGGAACAACTGACTGGGTGTGCCTCTGTTTCACCATCCCACTGTGGTCCAACTGCTGTGCTTTCTTTGCAACCTCTGAGGCAGTGGTGGTGGCTGTGGTGCTCCCTGGATGGGGGAGGTTCCCTTCTTACCATCCAGTCTGGCCTGGGGGAAGGTTCCCTTACTGCTGTCCAGTGTGGCCTGAAGATGGGCAAATTCCTCCCTCAGGGCAGAGAGTTGTCTGCAAATAGGGCAGCATCTCAGCCTCCAGAAAGTCTCCCGGAAGACTGCTGCCCCACAGCCATTACATTGCACTACTCCCCACATGATTATGTACTTTTTTTTTTTGTGTGTGTGTGATTGGTTTGTTATATAGCAATATATATATTATACAATGTGTATGCTTATATTTTCAGTGCTGTGTGCTAGAGAGGATATGACATTGATATGCACCTTGCACTCTTGAGGAAATGATGTCAGAACCCCAGTTATAAAGGAACTATTTCCAGGGGTGGGTGCAGTGAGGGGTGGGAAGGGGTTGGGCCTAAACTGTGCCCTCACAAAACAATCAGCTAAGAGCTCTGACCCACCGCTGCAATGAGTGCCTTCCTGTCAGCAAGATACCATACACAACAATTTGACAGAGCAAATGTCCTGCTAATCAAACAGAGAAAAATCCAGACATCCAAGTCAGACACAGGTAAACCTCCCCAGCCCCAAAACAGCCTGGTGGTTTGTGCTTCTGAAAGCAGTCAGCCCCAAAATAAGTCAGCTGTGTTTTAAACTCTTCCTGCACTGAAAATCTTAAGAATTGTAACAAGACTGTCTTTTCCTGATTAAGTTCCTTATTTCACCTTTCAGTTAGAAGTAGCCTCCACCTGAAGAATATCTGCAACAAACCAAAGACAATTGCAAGGTTCACCTCCCTCTGTTGTGAGCACAACTCGCTTTCTTGCAGATCTTATGTTCAGTATTGTAGCTCCCAGCAAGAGGTAGCTTGCCTTAAAAAATATTAGCTGTTCTGATGTGTTTGCTATAAAACACTTGCTTATAATACTATTGTTCTCAGATCTGTTACCAAAGCTATTGGCTGATTAAGTAGCTTATGGTGTAATCACTTCCTGAGAAAGTCTGGAATTTCCTTTTAAGGCACACAAAAGATAAACCCCCAAAAAACAGTTTACTGTCTAGGTCAAATATACAACCTGTACCTGCACTTTTTTCAGGATTTGTGACAAATGTTTAGCCCAGGGTTTAAACTCTTCCTGCACTGAAAATCTTAAGAATTGTAACAAGACTGTCTTTATTAGACCCTGAGGTTATAATCGATGAGGTAGCATAGGATTCAATGATAGGAATGCTCGAGTAAGTGATGTAAATAGATTAACCTTGAGGTAAGGCTGAGTGAATGATGACTGGAGTAATGAATCCAATACATGTGGCAGGATGGCCGTGGGTTGATAAGGTGGCATAGGAGTCATGATAGGTATGCCCAAAAGAAATATCGATTGCAGGCCTCGAGTGGAGTGAATCCTGGAATGCCGATACAGAACTGGAAGAGGAGGAGACAGAAATGAACTTGAAAAAGAACTTGTACGAAGGTAATATGGCCAGATGGAGACAGCCGAAGCATACTGATTGAGTAATTGAAACAGATGAGCAGGTCTAGGCGAGGTATCGTGGACCAGCATGTCCTTGACTGGAGATCAAGTTGATGCAAGGTAGCAAAGAGATGAGGTGGTATAGGAGCCATGATAGGTATGCGCAAAAGAAATATTGAAAGAAGGCCATGATGGGAGTGAATCCTTGAAGGCCAGTGCGGGATGAGAACTATAGTAGGGTGAGTTGGAGGAGGTGAAATCTGATGGCTAGTAGGAAGTAATGCATGTCAATGACGAGACCTGCGTCTGGAACTAGATGCTCAAAAGTGAGGAAGAAAGATAAGGTAAGGATGAGAGAATGATGACCAGAGTCAGGAACCTAAGTCATGTGGCAAGAGAGCTGTGGGTCAATGAGGCAGAGCAGAAGAATGGTGACAGCGATGGGCATAGGGTACGATGAGAGGTATACTGATTGAGTGTTAGCTGATTGAGTGATGTAACTAGATGAGCAGGATGGAAAGGTCGGATGAGATGGGGTAGAATTGAGGGAGTGGGTCGAGTCGAGGTAGATGCAAAGAAAGGCATAAGCAATGCAGTGTCCAAGGTACTGGCGAGTGGCTTGAGTAAGCAATGGAACTCAATAGACACTGAGGTCAGACTGAGAATGTGGGGGCACTGATATGCCCAACAGATGAAGAGGAGAGGAGGAAACAAAGAAGGAAGGTGATAGCAGGACAGGGCTAGATACGGGAGAGGAACACCCAAAAAGAAAACACAGGACAATGATGGAGGGAGAGCACCCACCAGAGGGAGAAAAGAAGGGAGAGGAGTGGCAGAAAGAACCAGCCAACAGCCCACAATTCTGCAAAAGGATCATGAATCGAAAGCTTGAAGCCAGAATCATGCCAAGCATCACTGCCAGATCCAGGAGCGACAAAGAGCAATCTCCGTCGAGCACTACATAAAGTTGGAAACACAAACAAAACAATCCTCAGGAAGGATGGATACCAAGTATGCTGCAGGATACTGGATTCCAGAGAGCTAAGACAACTATCCGGATCAGGTGAGACAAGTGGGTCGTGTAGCAGCCAGGTCAGTGGGAGCACAATGTGGAGATCGGAGGCAAGAATTACAATCCAAAAGACAGAAGGTGCAGAGTTCCCATTCAGATAGCTTGGAGTACTCTGAAGTTAAAGAGCTTCAAAAGGGAGTAGGTGTGGCAGAACGAGGAGAACAGAGGTAACAAATCAAAACGAATGGGTAGCAGAGGTTAGCAGTTGTCCCTGTAGCATCTTGAGGTGCAGTGTAAGGAGCTTGAAATGGGGCCATAAATAGAATAAAATGAAAAGAAGGGTCCCTGATACACAGGTGTCAGGTCAAGGAACAAGTCCTGGGGCTGATTACAGCACACTAATTAGATCTAATGAAATATAATCAGCAAAATGCATAGAATACATTGCAGTTCAGAAATGAAAGACATTTCATTTAATATAGCTCGGACAGGCCATGAAGGGTCAGGATTAACCAAGAGAAGTGGCTGATGCAGAAAAACATGACTGGTTATCACAATATATGGAAACACAGGAAGGAAAGTGTTGAAGGCAGACAATCAGATGGAGGAGTTACAGTTTCATCCAACATTATAGTATAGTTTTGGGGCTGCCATACCAGAATCGGAAAGCAGGCGGAATTACAGCTTCAGCTCAGACACAAGGTTAGATGACATCCCAGAATACAAAGAGAACCATAGATAAGAGGACGGTGCAGCATGCTGGTACAGATTAAATGAGGCGGTGCAAAATAGAATGGTTCTGTAACCGGAATGCACAGATGGAATGGGGCTGTATCCAGGAGGACAGGAGCGAGAGGGACAGCTAGAGTGAGGAGACAGAGCTGCCAAAAGAGGCCCGAGTAGGTGGGACAGGACAACATGGGAGATGGCCAGAACAAGGCCAACAGAATGGAAGGAGCCAGTCACCAAAGCAGCACATGGGAGGGGAGGAAGGGGGATGGCACAGCTTCCAGGAAGGAAGAAACGAGGCCTCAAGCAGCAGACAAGGGGTAGGATAGATGAGAGAAAAGGCTGCAGCACAGGAATTGTGGGGTGAAGCCACAGAGAAGCTGGAGAAGTGGCGGCCCCAAATGGCAGGAGCAGCACAGGAGGTATGGGGGGGGTATCCAGAATTGTCAGGTCGAGGGAAAAACAGAGACACCACGAAAGGCAGGCAGGTAGGTGTCCTCAGGTCTGGGCCATGGTGCACAATACGGCTTGACCATCACGAAAAGAAAGCTAGTAACACTGCAGGGTGAAAGGAGCCAAAATGCAGAGAGCAGTGAACAGGCAGCTGGAGGCAGCTGCAGAGTCGGGGGAAAAAGCAGTATAAAGCCAGATAAATGACAGGGAGCAGGCCTCCAGCTGCAACAAAAAAACAAATCCTGGGGAGGCCTAGGATATGTGACCTTTTAAGCCCGATGGGAGAGTGATGTTGTTGCTCCGCCCATTGAACCTCAGGCTTAAAGCCCTCCCATTGTGGATATCTCTCCCACTGAGGTGCTTCTGTATTTGTACACTCCTTTTTTCTTCAAGCAAAATTCTATTTGGAATTCAACTATTGCAGTGACTTTTTTTTCCCTTGGCTGGGTAAGTGTTCAATGACATGTCTGTTTTAAAACTACAACTTTGTACTAACTAAATCACAGTAAATACCACAGATAATTGGTGATCTAGAGGCACAAGGCACAGCAGACACTTAATGGAGTGATTTGTTGGAAAATAATTTGTTTTAAATGCTTTCCAAAGGATTTTAGGCACAAAGATACAGAACACACTTAACTATCTATTCCTCACACTGCACTGAATGCAGTCTACACATGGCAATACAGCTCATTGCAGCACCATGTGACCTCCAATCCCGTGGATCCTTGCAAACTCACCACCGAGCCAAAATTCACAGTCGATGTTCTCAATTTCATCATTGCACAGTACTTCGCCTTAAAGGAGAACTTCACAAATTCAGTAAAATTTGTAAATTTCTCCACGAAGCAAAATTCTCTAACTTTACCCACCTCTACTTACAATACATGCATCTCGACTACAAAAAAAGCAGCACCATCCACCAATGTAGCAAAACATTACGTTTATTTTATTTTACTTCATTTCAGTGCAGCAACCAGGTAGAAATTAAGAGCTACTTGCAGACGTGCAAATGAAGCCTGTGAAGATGCCAACGTTTGGATCAAGAAATGACTTGACCAGTTTTGTGCATGTGGGCTTTGTCAGATGGGCCAACCTGTGTGACTACTTGTGTTTAAATACTAGTTTCAATCAAAATGCAGGTGATTACACTAAAGTTGCAGAAGGGAAATTTTACACAAACCTCAAAAATAGAGACTAAAAACAACAGATCACTGGACTGTATGTAATTGTATTGATTCTGAATCACCTGATGTATGTCTTATTGTTTCTGTTCCCGGTCGCCCCTGAAAAGGGGACCTTTGTGGCCCACTGGGCCTACCCGGTCATCAAAATTCAATAAATATAATAAACAAATATGCTGTGGCAGTTTATAAGAGCTAACCAAACACAATTGCACTATTAATAAACAGTAGTTAAATCACTGACAAAATGTTATGTTTACTTTAGTTTGATATGTTGCTTTTTAGTGCCACTATGGATATGAAAATGTCATTCTTTTATCCTGAAGGGAGCCACTTAATGAAACTATGGAGCTGATCATATGGTCTGATACTCTAGAAGAAATATACAAAATAAAACTGAGCAATTCATACACATTACAGATACCATATGTACTGTATATGGCAACTGACTACTGCTGTTAGGACCACTGTAGAAGCATTAAATACACATTATGCGTCATATTTGTTTATAATGGGCAACAGCTACTTGGACTTTGAAAACTGGGATATAAAAGACCTTCAGTATAACTTACAATTTCATACAGGTGAACCATACACCTAAGAGAAGAAAAGGTAGAGAAGGGGAAGGATAGGGGTTGGAAAGAGAACACACAATGGAATACATACGAAAGACAGAAGGGAGAGGGGAGGAGGCAAGGTCATGGAAAAATACATCATATGAAAAACAGCATAGACATGTATAAATGAACCCATCTCAAAAGCAGCATAATGTTAAAATGGTCATTAAGACCAGGAGGCACAGTGCACCTAGCTTGTAAATCCAGGTGGTTTCCATCAAAATCTTTATGTCCAGGTCTCCTATCCCGGTATCTCCCCTTTCCATGATATGTTTGAATAATACATTTTTCTGGTCCTGGCAGTGAATTTCACTAAGATGTTCCCCCCGGTCTAGTTTTAAAAGCCTTCTTTGTCTCGCTGACACAAAATGCCTGGCAAGTACACATGGACAAATACCCTTGTACAAAACAGTTTACGAAATGATTGCTGTCAACCTCTCTCAGTGAGAATTGACAGTACAGAATGAAAATGTCTTTAATTCATCAGGATAGTATCTGCAATGTCCACACTGAACATATCCTTTGGGCTGTCTAGGGAGGAGCCACATGCCGGGAACTTCGGGCATAGGTTTATTTATTTATTTGTTTGCTTTTGTTTAGCGGGTAAGCACACTAGACAGCCAAGTGCCTATTTTCAGGAGCGACCCAGGAGAGTTACAGGTAAAAAACATCATACATCAACAATTGAGGAAGCATAAGGGATACACAGTAAGATAACAGGCAGTGCAGTACAAGCTCTGGAGCAAGGTAGGTATACATTGAACAGTTGAGGAACAGAGAGGGATACATGAGAAATATACAGGCAGTTTCAAGGTGAGCTCTAGGACAAGGTTTGTTCGAAATTCATACATGTACAAATTGAGGGGACAAAAAACAGAACTAAAATTGGCAGACAGATCAGGGCTGACTCTAGGAGGGGTGGCACGGTGCTTTTAGTGTAGGATGGGACAGTCGGGGGACAAGTTAGGTGGGGAACAACAGAAACAAGGTTAATTGTAAGTGCCTGCAGGGGGAAGGGGAGTGCCCTGGGCAAGGTGGTAAGACCAGATATACATGGCCAGTTCCTGAGGGAGAAGTGCAAGAGGCGCTGAGGCCGCTCCATCCAATCAGGTTGGGGGTTGGGGAGGGGCAGGGGAGAAGGACTGCGAAGAGCAGGAGCAGGGGGAGGAAGGTTTCAGGAAGTTCCAGAGGGAGGCTTTAAAGCTTGGATGGGAGGAGGAGGACCGGGTGAGCTCAGGAAGCGAGTTCCAGAGTTTGGGAGCATAAGTGTGGGAGGCCCGGTCCCCCGCCAGGGTTCGTGTTCTAGGAACCAGGCGTTCCTGATTTGCCCCAGATTGTAGGTGGTAGGATGGGGCGCCAGGTTTAAGGGGAAGGGCTAGAGTTGGAGGGATGCCAGAGTGATGATGTTGTCAATGAAGTTACTTAGGACAAGGAGCGATGCTTCTCGGGAGGAAGCCACTCCAGGCGGCTGTATAGATCACAACGGTGGGTGAGGGGAGGGGCAGAGAGTGTGAAGCGGCAAACATTGTTGTAAGCCGTGTCCCATTTTGAGAGGCTGGATTTGGGAACTGGTGCAAAAGTTACAAGTCCGTAACAGAGTGAGGGGAGGAGGACCCCCCTGGCTAGGGCCAGGCGAGCAGCAGGGGTAAGGCAGTTTATGCAGGAAGGCTAAACCGAGCTATATAATTAGTAGCCTTGCAAACATTACAAAATGTGAGAGGAGAGGTCCAATCATGGATCTAAGGTGACGCCAGGTACTATAAATCCGTCTCATGAGCAAATGCCGACCCCATGGATCAGCAGGGGCAGTGCAGGATTTTATTTTGTTCATGGACCCGAACAGCATGGATTGGGTTTTGTTGAAATTGAGGGTGAGCCTGTGTTCCCCCAACCAAGTTTGAATGTGTTCAAAGTCGAGGTTCAGGTGTGAGTTTATTGTGGAGATGTCCCAGGAGCTGGTCAGGAGGACGAGATCGTCTGCATACAGGGTGGTGTAGCCATGGGCAGTGACGGACGGGAGGTCATTGATAAATAGTGAGAATAGGGTTGGGCCAAGGATGGACCTCAGGGACCCCGCAGTGACTGGGGAGAGGTTGGAGGACGTCCGATTGAAGTGGGTGAATTGCTGACGGTTGGAGAGGTAGTTTAGGAACCAAGCATGGGCAGAGGAGGAGAATCCGAGGGATAGAAGTTTGGACCCGAGGAGAGAATGGTCGACCCTGTCAAATGCTTTTGACAGGTCCACAAAGATGGCTCCCGTGAGGTAGCCTTGGTCGACGTTTGTCCTGATCAGTGAAGTGACTACAGCAAGGGCGGTGGACGTGCTATGCCCTTTCCTGAAACCATGCTGGGCAGGTGAGAGGATGTTGTGGTCCAGGAGATATTGGGAGAGCTGGGAGGCAACGGCTTTCTTGAGGAGTTTACTGGTAGAGGAAAGAATGGCAATGGGACGGTAGTTGCCGGGATCTTTGGGGTTACCCTGTTTGAATACAGGAACAGCCAATGCAATGACTGTTTTAAAATGTCTGACACATTTTTGCCTTTTCTAAATACTACCCTTGGCATTGATCCACTATCTCCTGCAGTAACAGTTTTTTCTATACAGTACATTTTTTACCCCTAACTACTGATTATTAAATGTAGTAACAAAATTTAAAACATTATGGGCCCTGGTGCAATAAATTATATTCCTGGTGTCTAGTGTTACCCCTTGTGTAGATCAATGGAGAGGCCCCATCTGGAGTAATGTGTCCAGTACTGGAGGCCCCATCTCTGGAAAGGCATACAACAGGTAGAAGCGGTACAGAACAGGGCAACCAAAATGGTGCATTGAATTCATCAGAAGTCCTATAGGGAAAGACTCAAGGGATTAAAACTGTACTCTCTAGAAGAAAGGAGAGAAACGAGAGACATGATAGAAATGTTCAGATATCTCAAAAATATAAATAAGGCACAGGATAGTGGTATTTTACATAAAAAAAAAGATGCTCAAGGACAAGGGGCAGGATTTGAGGCTCGGGAGGGAGGCTCAGAGGGGATGTGAGGAAGTACTTCTTCACTGAAAGGGTGATGGACATCTGAAACAGCCTCCCAGTAGAGGTGGTGGGCACTAAAATGGTTTCAAGTTTTAAGCATGCTAGTGATAGATACAAGCGGATCTAAGTTAAAGGACTGGTGGGGAGGGGGGTAAAGCCAAAGATGGAGTAGGGTCTGCAGTAGCATGGTAGGTAGAGATATTTAAGGCAGACTAGGTAAGCTAAGAGGTTCTTTTTCTGCCAACAACTTCTATGTTTCTAGTGGTCCCCAACCCTCCAGCTGCTGTCCTAGTCACTAACAACACTGTCCCTGATGTCTAGTGATCCCCTCACCCTCTTATCACTGTCCCGGTCACTGTCAACACTGTCCCTAGTATCTAGTGGTCCCCATCTCTCGCCAATCACCTGCCCTGTATTATATGTAAGACAGTACATGCACTCCCTTTATAGTACGGGGAATGTGCACTCCCTGTCATTGCATGTAACAGCCAACTGAGGTGGTGAGAGGAGGGCTGTGCCAGTAACCATATGGCTCCTGTGGCACCAGCACTTAAGGTAAGGTGGGGTTGGCAGGGTGGTTGTGTCAGTGCCTGCAGTGCAGGAGGCCGTGTAATGTTGGGGAGCAGTACATTTATACAGGAATGGGGATGGGGATTGGTGGGTGTAGGGTGCCACTAGATGTTTGGTAATGTTTGAGCATTGTTCCATTATGTAGCTCAATGCAGGATAATATCCTCAAAGAAGACTGAATAGCTACTTACCATAACAGCAGATCTTTAAGAGAATCTCCTCCATCGACCTACAGCTTTCTCTACCTCTTGCTCTCTTTTTCAGGTGGCATGTGGTTATCCTGCCTGCTCTCTCAAGCTGGTTGCCCAGTTTCAGCATTATATTACTCTGGTTTCCAGTTTGGTTCAGGTTGCTTTGGTCCCTGCTGGTCTGATTATCTTTTGAGCTTGTCTTCATTGGGGAATTGAGGCATGATTGAACCACCTCTGTTATATAGGAGGGGTTGATACCTGCCTATGTGGGTGACCCCAGCAAGTAAAATATTCTGCTTGGTCCTGTTGCTTACAGTTCCATGATGTGTGGAGATTCTCTTGAAGATTTACTGTTACAGTAACTATTTGTTATTGTTTTTGACTGTTATTCAGTGCTTATTTGGGATGTAACAAATGTTGCCAATTGAGGTCCATTGTATATGGTATTGCTTCATCATCATACTGCCTGCCCACAGACATTCATTCACATGTATGCGGATGATATAGTACTGTATACATCCAGCCCGTCAACCCCTGATGTGGTGCCCAGACTCCAGCAGGACTTCAATGAAGTCCAGCACTGGTTTTGGTCTAATCTGCTATTCCTCAATGCTAAGAAAACTGTCTCCATGACCTTCGGCACAAGGCAGAGATGATCTTGGCTCACCTCCACCCCCACATTCCACACCCTAGATGGTACTTCTATAGAGTCTTCCACCTTCTACAGATATCTAGGGGTCCGGCTTGACCAGCACCTAGACTTCTCCACACTCATTGATGCCATCCACTGAAAGCTTCACTCCAAGCTGGATGCTTTGTACTGCAACCATGGCTGCATCCCACTGCCAGCTCGCTGAGCAATTGGACAGAAGATGATCCCCCCTATCTTTGACTATGGTGATGTAGTCTACAGTGCCACCCCAAAGTCCACCCTAGTCAGACTGGACCATTTCTTTCACTCTTGCTGTCATTTTGCTGTGAATTGTCCTCCCATCACCATCACTGTGCCCTTTACTGGACTATGAACCACCCCTCAATTCAAGATTCGATGACACTCCCACTGCACTAGTCTCACAGCAAAGTTTTAGGCCCAGTCCCTCCCTCCATATCTTACCTCTGTCCTATCTACCTCTATAACCATGATATACATACTTAGCAATAATAACTCACGTCTCCTGTCTGTGCCACGTATGTCCTCCATGGCAGGCCAGTCAGCATTTTAATGACATATGCCTATACTATGGAACTCCCTTCCTACAGATATCCATCATCCCTCCTCCAGTCAGTACCTCAACTCCCTTCTCAAAGCACATGTCTCCTGTACCTGTACAAGTGCCTGTGTTAGCTCTTGCACCAGGGCTTGCCTACTCCACTATGGAACTGTATATAGGCTCTGCATGCTGAGTTTGTATTATGTATTACTTTTTTTTTATTTTAGCGTGCCTGCTCAACTGCCTGAAGCACTATACATTGAAAGACCTTAGCTCTAGGTTTTTGGACTATGTATTATGAATGTTTTTCGAACTATGTATTACTGAATGTATTCCTCTTTTCCCCCAGCCCCTAGGATGCATCTGGAATTGAGCAGTAGTCTGCTCAGCATGCTTTACTGGTTAAAAATTTAAATAAATAAATAAAGCTTTTTACCACCGAGGAGCAAATTTAATTTTTAATTTGGCTGCATCTTAAAATTTAGTTCCATTATTTTAAACACATCATTACAAGACACATACAAAGATCAAAATAATGCCTTATCAGGCTAAAATGCATTATTATACCAGATAATATTTTATTCCATAAATTACATACTCTATACTATGCCAGGGAGAGAATATGTGATTAACTAAGTTGACAAACACAATTGACCAAGGAAAGAATCCTTAGCAGATTCAAAAATGGGATGAATTTTAACTGGAGGGGACGGTTACCCAGTGCCTTGTTACCTTTTTGCCTTATTGGTTAGGGGTCTGTCCATAATCCATGATCCCTGAATTTGAAGAAAAGTGTCTCAAAGTATGAAATAATTTGTTATCCTGGTCAATCTAATGGTTCAGAGAACTTAAATGTTCCAACAAAGTTTTATGTACTTGATGTTTCTTTTCATGTTTAACCATTGTATATGAAAGGAATAATCCACCTTTTTTTCAGAAATGTGAAAGTTTAGCCAGTTCTTCCAGGACACTGTCATCCACTGGGACTGGTATAACTTCAGATGGCCTGTCAAGGGCCTGCTGTAGCCATGAGGAGAGGCGGGGGGCCATCCAAGGGAGATTTTCAGTCATTTCCTATAAGTGGTGTCCTCAAGGTGATTTTGACTCAGCATCCTACTTGCTACGAGTTTGTTTATTTAGTTATTTATTTTATTTATGTCTTTGGTAACCAGGTAAGTGAGCTGATCCAAAGGACTGTTTTCAGTCATGAAACGGGTTAGAGTTAAAGCTAGGGCCTACACAGCTGTTGGTTGTCTGCTGCGAGACACTGGGACAAGTGCTCATATCTGTTGTCTGGTGTTCCCTTTCAGAGGGATGTTTTTCTTAGGCTCTTAAAAAAACCTCAGTGAAACCCCTCCTAGAAAAGCTAAATCTGGACCACTAGGTTCCATTGAAAAACAAAGCTGTTTCAAACCTTCCCTTTTTTGTTACAACAGTACTTGCACTCATTCCCTGGCACTCAGATGGTGGCCAGTGAAGGTGGTGGGCAAAGGAGCTGTGCAGGTTGTTGTCTGTTGACATGATTGTGTCTACTATTTTTATTTTACAGATGTTGGGTTCAGTTGGTTGACAATGGGGGTGTAGATGTGGGTGCTGAGGGGTGTTGGGCAGGGGCTTCACAGTGATCAGGCAGGGTTGGGGGTCACTAGAATACCAATGGTTTAGGAGACAGTTATATTTCTAATACCAGACTAAGGAATGGAGTTGGAGGTCCTCAAGACTACAAAGAATTAAGAGGCAGCCATGATATAGGATCAGGCTTGTGATCAGATGATAGGGGGCAGCTAGACTGCCAGGGCTCAGGAAGCAGTTATATTTCTATGTTAAGACTGGGGAAGGGGGAGGACATGGCTCCACACAATGCCTCCACTCATTTGTGCACAGTGTCATTGTGGGGAACTGCTGATGGATGCATAATGGCAAGCAAAGCACCCCTTAATCCCTTGCATCCCATATGTGCTCATTAGCATGCCAGCCACTGAATATGGATCACAGAAGCAGTGACACTGTTTCCATCCTGTGAGTTACCTTAGTGCAGGCCACTGTGTTAGAGCCACACATAGTCACTGTTCAGGGTGGTAGCACAGCACCCCCCCCCCCCAATATTCAGAAAGACAGCATGTTCAGTGAAGGAGCACTGTCTGTCTGAATTTGACCCCCAGGATGGACATGCACTATCTCGTGTACACTGCTAATTGCTGTTCAGCAGTAATTGGGGCTGCCACCTTTGAACATGGGGCCCATAGTCTTTTTGTACTTCTATGAGGCCTTTGATTCTGTGGCACATGACACACTTCTAGTAAAAGTACAACAATGTGGTATGATGTGTATACAAGGTGGATTTCTGCATCTTAAGAAAGTAGAGTGTTACGGTTCAAGTGGAGCGGGGTACTCAGCAGTACCCTTCAGGGATCAGTGCTGGGACATTTGTTTCTTCAACAGTTTATCAATGATTGGCAAACTGGAGTTTTTATCAGACTATTTAGTTTTCTGATGAAACTAAGCTGATAAGCATGGTGGACTCCTTTGAGGATAAGGACACACTTCAGAAAGACCTGAACAATCTGGATAACTGGCAAAACAACTGATGTCTTAAGTTTAATGTAGCTCACTGCAAGATACTGAACTTGGGTAGGAGAAACAGGATAGGACCTACACACTGTGCACAGTTCTACTTAGTGCAGTGAAGGAGAAATAAAATGCAGGTGTCATCATACGCCTTACCTGGTTACCAAAGAATAAAAAAATAAATAAATAATCACAGACAAGAGGCTAAAACAGGACAAGCTGCACATGGCTGCTATCAAAAGGCTAGAAAATAATGAATTGCATTAAAAAAAGGGTAACCAGCTTGGCAGAAAAAGTAATCACACCACTTTACAAGGCCATGGTCAGACTCCTCCTGTAGTACTGGGTGCAGTCCTGAGCTCCACATTTACAACTAGCAATTTTTGCACTAACCACTGAGCCACTCAACTATACTTTCTAATTGTTGTGATATATATACACACACACACACACTGACTAATAGATATACACATATATGCATATATATTTCAGTATAACATAGCAGTACACTGTCTACACACAATTTTATAGATTAAAAAAAAGACACCTAGGGACTGTTTTCTTCTTTTCAGGCTCCATGGGACATCAGAGGGTGGGGAGTTGCCACTAGATGCATCATTTATAGCAGCAATGACATGTATAAGACTGAAACTGATCTAGATAGTGGGGGAACATAGACTAGCAATTTTTGTACTAACCACTGAGCCACCTAACTACACTTTCTATTTGCTGTGATACACATACACTGACTAATACGTATACACATATATGCATATATATTCCAGTATAACATAGCAGTGCACTGTATTCACACACAGAGCACTGACACATGCACACTAACACACACACACTGCCTTATATGGCAATTATTTACTTATACAGTACATCGAACCCTAACTTTTGCTGTATTTAGGATAAGGACTATGTTTTGCACTAACTTATTGTACTAATCTATGGCATGAATGGGTAACTAAGGTAGATGACCAGGAAGGTGCAGTGGATGTGGCTGATCTGGACTTTAGAATAGCCTTTGATGCCATCCCCCATAGAAGGCTGATTAACAAACTGCACAGCCTAGGGGTGGATCTTAAAATCGTTCTGTGGGTAGAGAACTGGCTGTATGGCAGGAGTCAGAGTGCTGTAGTGAACAGGGAATTCTCAGGAGAGGGAGAGGTGATGAGAAAGGTGCCACAGGGTTATTGTTGGGGCTGGTCCTCTTCAATGTCTTTATTGGGGACATTGCAGAGGGACTGAAGGAGAAGGTATGCCTCATCGCAGATGATACAAAGGCATGCAATAGGGTGGACATGTCAGGGGGTGTTGAATGAAATAGGGAAGACCTTTAAAAACTGGAGAAATGGTCTGAAGATTGGCAACTGAGATTCAATGCAAAGAAGTGCAGGATCATGCGCATAGGGCACAAGAACCCAATGGCAAAGTACCAACTAGGTTGGGAGATACTGACAGTTATGAAGTAGGAAAGGGACCTGGGAGTTATCATCTTGGAGGACCTAAGAGAAACTAGGCAGTGCGATAATGTGGCTGGAAAGGATAGCCAGATGCTTGGATGCATAGGGAGGGCATGAAGAGCATAAAAAGGGAGATAATCTTGCCCCAGTATAAGACACTCATGAGACAGCACCTGGAATACTGCATCCAGTTCTGGAGGCCCCATCTGAGAAAGAACAAAGACCAGGGTGGAGGCATTGCAGTGGAGGGTAACTAAAATGGTGCAGAGTCTGAGGGATAAGACCTATGAGGAAGCAATAGCCACACCAATATTTAAAGTATTTATTTAATTTGGGTAAAGCATTTAACCAATTTTAAATATTGAATATTTACAGGATATGCCAGCTGAGATTTAAGATGTTATTTACAGTGTGGGCATGATTTTACCCATTTGTTTTCTAATGTATTTGCACAACGCAGATCTGCGGAGATGCAGTTTCAATGTAATCTTCCTTTTATACATTTTTACAATGAATTTTCCAAGAATATGCCTGCTGATTGCTTTAAATTTAGCTTGGATAGTTCACAGAAGATGTGACATCTTATTTTCAGTGGGGTTCTACATCTAAACATTATTATGCTGAATTATTTGAAACCAGAACCTGCTGAAAACAATATTTTACATCTGGACTAGGCTACCCTGCATAAATATATAAAAAAGGGTAAAATTGTGTCGCCACTGAAAACAAGATATTGCATCTAATCTGGAATAGTCTGGGTAAATACAGTGCAAAAATTTGTAAAATAAAGATCCATATGAGAATAAGATGTAGCATCTCCCCTGTGCTATCCAGGATACAAAATATATGATGTGTTTACCAGCCGTACTGTAGCTCAATATAAATGTTTTTTTCCTAAAAATCATAGCAAAAGGAGTAAAAAAGATACTGTTCTTTATTTGTCTTAGGGTTTAAAGATGTAGTTGTCTTCTAACATACTAACATATTAAAAGCCAGCAGAATAGGCCTAACAGTCTTTCGTGTCAGCTCTGTAGCCAGCCCCTACTGGGCGCTCACTCCTACACACCCTAGCTCCTGAGAGGGTCATCTTTGGCTTCAGTATACCCATCCTCCTGTCCCACCTCCTCTTAAAGCCCTCCACTGTGCCATCCTCCACTAGACTCCTGAGCAGTGCATTCCATGGCCCCACTGCCCTCTCAGTGAAGTAATGCCTTCTACGTTCTCCCCTGTAGTTTTCCCCCCTCCAGCTTCCACTCATGCCCCTGGTTGTGCCCATTTTCTTTAGCCTGAACATTTCTTTGGTTCTGCCCATGTTAATCCCTTTCACATATTCAAAGACCTCTATCATGTTCTCCCCGTCTCTCCTCCAGTGAGTACAGCCCAAGGACTTCCAGCCTTTCCTTATAAGTTCTTTCACTTATGCCCCAAATCATCCTGGTTGCCCTCCTTTGAACCCTCTCCAGCAATGCTATGTCCTTCCTAAGGTGAGGTCTCCAGAACTGCACACAGTACTCAAGATGCGGCCTGACCAAGGCATTATACAGAGGGAGGATCACCTCCCTCCTCCTGGACGTAATTCCCCAGGCTATGCAGCCCAGAATCCTGTTTGCCTTTGCCACAGATCTTCTGCAGTTTTCAGTGTTATTCATTTTGGTGTCTACTACCACCCCCAGGTCCCGTTCACTCATTGTGGCTTGCAGTGAGACCCCTCCCAGGGTGTATACATGGTCTGTGTTTCTGACCCCCAGATGCAGCACCCTACACTTCCCTGGATTAAACTTCAGTCCCCACCTTCTTGACCAACCCTCCAGTATATCCAGATCCCTCTGGACTGTCCCTCTCGCTTCCTCCCCATCTGCCAGTGCTCCCAGTTTTGAGTCATTGGCAAAGAGGCTCATCCTACTCCTAATCTCCCTCCCTATATTGGAGACTTAGGCATTGGATAGGAGTAGTCCCAGTACCGAACCTTGGGGAACCCCACTGAAGACCTTCCTAGTAGATGAGACTATCCCACCAACCACTACCCTCTGTGTTCTTTCCGTTAGTCAATTTTCTACCCATCTAAGCAACTGTCCTCCCACACCCATCCCCCCCAACTTTGTCAACAACCCGATGAGGGGTACTGAGTCAAAAGCCTTAATCCAGATATAGGACGTCCACCAGTCTTTGTTGGTCCAGGGTCCCCGTCACCCAGTCGTAAAAATATATGAGGTTGGTCTGACACGATCTCCCTGGGACAAAACCATACTGTTTGTCATCCATGTGCCCCAACCTTTCCAGTTGCCTCCCGAACTTCTCCTTGATGAAGCCCTTCATTAGTTTGCCTACCACAGATGTTAGGCTGACAGTCCTGTAATTTCCCATCTCCTCCCTAGACACCACTTTGTGGATAGGCACCACATGAGCTACCCTCCAATCTTGAGGCACCCATCCTGTCTGTAGAGAGGCATTGAAAAGTGCAGCTAGCGGAGCTGCTAGTTTGTCCACCAGTTCCTTCAGAACCCTCAGATGCAGCCCATCCGATTCTGATGCCTTATCAGTTTTTAGCGCCTGAAGGGCCTCCCTCATGCTGTCCTCTGTGATTTTTCTCTCCCACACCCCCCCCTCAACTAAACACCCTTCGCCTTCTAGGCCTGGCCCACCCAGTGCCCCAGCCTCTTCCGATCCTCTCAACTCCATCTGACCTCTCCACCCAGCTGTCTCCCCCTCCCTCCCTTCCGGCTGAATGCATCCCGTGTCCCCTTCCATAAGTATTGAGGCAAAGTACTCATTTAGTACCTCTGCCTGCTCCCCTGCCTCCTGAGCCCATCCCTTCCCAGTCCCAATCCTGGAAATCTGTGCTTTCCCTTTTCTCTTCTCCCCTATGTATCTATAAAATCCATTTCCAGCCCTCCAGATATCCCTAGCCAGGTTTTGCTCCATCCTCACCTTGGCTCCCCTCACCACTCTGATGACTCTCCTTGCTGTCATTTCATAGCCTCCTCTTTCCCTTGTCCCCCTGGAGTGCTTAAAAAATGCATAGGCAGCCTTTTTATCCCTCACCACCTCCATCACCTCCCTGGTCCACCAGCACAGCTTGTTGGCTCTACCATTTTTACACCTTACACTTGTACATTACCTAGTAGCCTTCTGCATTCCTTTCTTAATGGTCTCCCACAAGCTACCAACATCCATGTCTGGCCTAATCTTATTGAAGCTCCCCCTTAGAACCCTGCCCATACCTACGATGTCTGTCCCCCTGAAGTCCACTACTACAGTATTTGAGCAGTTATCCTCCCCCCTAAACACAGCAGAAACCAGACTGTGGCATGGTCTCCACCTGCCAGCAGACTACACATCTCCAGACCCCTTATCTGGTTGCTGTTTGCAAGGACAACGTCCAGTATCCTCCCCTCCCTGGTAAGTTCCCCCACCTGTTGGACCAGGAAGGTATCCTGAAACACATCCATCAGTCTCTGTTCCCTGGCCACCGCTGATGTCATGATGTCCCAGTCTGCCCCTGGTATATTTAGGTCCCCCATGACCACCACCCTACTCTTTCCATGGTCACAGTGCCCATTGATGTTCTCAACTAATTTTTCCTCCAGGGCCTCATCCATTGTGGGGGGGGTCTGTACACCACCCCTATTTTCAATCTTTTGCCTTCCCTCATTTGCAGGGTTACCCAAGTTGCTTCCAATCCCCCATCAGCCTCCTCTACTCCACTAACCATTGTGCCATTCTTGACTATCAGTGCTACACTCCCTCCTCTACCCTCTTCTTTATCCCTCCTGAATATTGTGTAGCCCTCCAAGTTTAGGTCCCAATCATTCTTTTGGGTGGCCCATGTCTCCATAATTGCCAACACATCTGCTGATCCCTCCACCAGCAATGCCTGGAGCTCGGGCATTTTGTTGCCCATGCTCCTGGCATTGATCAGGGCCATCCTCCACCCCATCTCCCCTCTCCTACCCAATTGTCTTGGCCCTGTGCAATCCCTATTCACCCTTTCCTGCACAGCTCTGGCTTTATTACATTGCAGTCACCTGCCCTCTTTTCACCTTAGACCTAGAACCTTGAGCAGCCCTCTTGATTTCACTTCTTCACTTATCCCCCTTTACAAGTTTAAACTGCACTTCTTGACTATGAATCCAGTGAGTTTTAGTTTTAAGATCTCCCTTCCCTCTAGGTTAAGATGTATCCTATCCCTGGTATATAACCCCTTGTCCTCCGATGTGTCTCCCCAGTACCCCACCAGCCCATACCCTTCTGCCCTGCACCAGTCCCTGAGTCACTGGTTCACCCCTTTGAGTTTGTGCTTGGTCACCCGGATGCCCTAGGTACTGGTAGAATTTCCGAGAAAGAGATTGAACTTCCTATAGAGTGGCAGACTCTTGCCAGTTCCCAAAACCTCACTTGGATTTCCAGATCACTGTTCACTTCCAAATCGTTTGTGCCCAGATGTACTAGGAAATCTGGGGAAACCCCCGCATTCCAGTGCTAATGAGTATAGCTGGAATTTGGCCTTTCGAACGGTTAGGCCCAGGATACATTGCTATACATCTGCTATACTAAATTCTAGACACTGCTGAAGGCAGAAACAAGTTTAAGATACTGCACTGTAATTGGTTGTGCTATGCACTTAGATTTGAAACCAGAAAAAGTGGCTGTTTTCAGGTTTAAAAGTTTCATAATGTTTTTGCCAGATAAAGCCCAATATACTGTAATTAAAAAAAACAAACACACACACAGTAAAAGAAGTAACACAAGATAACAGTTCTTTACTTGTGTAAGGGGTTAAAGAATCAGATGTCTTCTGCTATAGTAAACTATGACTGAGACAGTGATAATCAGATAGTGTCTTAAGAGGTTAAAAAACCGTGTAAATCTTTTTTTACAAGATTCCTTTTTGGAAAGGGTGACTTAAGCTAACATGTTTATGATTGAATCTTCCTTGAAACAGAATACTAGCCAAACTCAAGATAGAATTTATCATACAAAACAGTTCAGTGCAAACACTGGCCAGCTGAATAAACACACTAGAGTGGAGCAATAGCTCAAAAGCTCTAATTTTATCTAGTCCATTAGGAATCTTGAGCGGTCCTTTTTTCTACTGTAATAGCAAAACATCTGCAGGTCTCTGCCCACTGCAACTGTTAAAATGAGACTGAGGTAGAAGAGAGAGTGAAATGCAGGCCACCAAAATGATTAGGGTTAATGAGGTTAAAAGCTATGAAGAGGATCTGGTGGTTTTAACCATTGAGATATTATCCCTCTAGATGGATGGCAAAACAACTATTCTCACTGTGGGTTCTTCACATTGGAAGCCTGACATGATTTCAAGCTGTGATTTACTTGTTCTTAGAAGTTCTATTTGCAGAACTTCTTGAGACAGCAACACTTACAATCATTTTACCACACAAACCATTATGAGTGCATTACTCAAATATGACATGAGCCCAGTAACATGCTGATATTTTTTGTGTAATCTTTGTTTTTTATTTTGCATATACCGTATACACATTGACACTTATACAGCTTCAAGAATACAATTTTTCTAAACTTCTATCTACTTTTATTAAATCATTAGAGAGGCAACGTTCATAGAAAACATCATAATTAGAGTAACTAATTTATACTGTTGCTTTCAACAATCTATAGTTTTAAGTATAAATACTTATACCAGTACAGATAAGTTAAACATAGAGAAATTAATATTTCATAATTGTAGTTACTCAGAAGGTGGCTGGAGAAGGGGGCAGGGTCACAAGGCTCAGCAAGACCTAAACTCGATGCATGTTACCATCGATAGAGTGTGCATTGAATTGGCAATTAAGTGTTAGTTTCTTCTAAAGAGTTTGTGACATTGATGAACGGAATCCAGATTTGATTAAATTTGTTCGTGTGTCTAAAAGTTTAGTAATAAATCTGGTCAATTTGATGAATGGAAATCATGGAGTTCAACCAAGCATTTAATTGGAGGGGATCACCATCTTTCCATTAGAGCAGTTTGTGTTTAAATGCAGTTATTGTGCCTAGGTTAATCAAACATTGTGTATTGTGGGAAGTATTATGTAATGGTCCCCTGTAATGTAATAGCATCCAAAAGGTTGTTTTTTTTGGAGAGAGTTTTCCCAACTGCTCGTGATAGTAGAGGTAAAATGGTTTGTCACCAGGATGAAAGTGTTGGACATAAAATAAGCATATGTTTCAATGTGCCAGGGTCATTATATTTAGTTGATGGGAGGAATAATATAACCAGTGGAGAAAATTAAATTGAATTTGTTGCATTTTAGCTGATTTTATCCCCCACGATTTAACATGAATTATTCTGTTCTAAAGTGATGGAGGGATATATTGATTAGGTTTATCTTCCCATTTTGATTTAAGAGTAGAGTGTGGTAAGGAATTATTCGATAACACAGTTTTATATATTAATGTTTAAGTGCTATTCCAAAGATCATATCGCTGTACAAAAGACCACAACAATAAAATCAATAAAAACAACAAGTATAACATTTAAAACACTAATCCTAAACAAAATATATAATGGTGCCTAACTAATACTTACATCAGGAAATGCTAAAGAGAATAAATACATTTTCAAGGTAGATTTAAAACCCTCGATGGTCAGGCACTCTCTGATCTGAAAAGGTAGAGCATTCCACAGTGTCTGGGCCTCAGAAGCAAAACAGTGAGCTCTCTAGGTCTTCAATCAAACCCTGGGAACCTCTAGCAATCCCTCCTAAGAGGAACGGAGTGAGCAGAGGGAGCAGTAGGGACTGAGAAGATCTTGCAAGTAGCATGGTCCAGTGTGAGATAATTTTGGTTTGTGCTGGTGGAGCCAAGATTTCTTCTATGTGAGTACATTTTGTGATGGACTGTTTATGTAGATTTTTACTTAAGTAATTTCTGAATTGTAGGTATCCATAGAAATGTGCTTTAGCTAAACCATAATTTGTTTTAACTGTTTCATAATCCAGTATTTGATATTTTTTGTGTAATATTTAATCCCTTTGATAATACTTATGGTTTCACCACTAATGATGCCATAGGGTCAGTAATCACCCATTAAAGATCAGGTATACTTTTTCTAGGCCAATTACATATTCCTTTTAGATGCATATATTTTGACACAAAGAACTGCATCATTTTAGTTTGGAACTAGTAGGTGTGCAGTACAAACATTTTGTTTGTAAATGAAAGTTTGGAATAAGTTAAATTGTGATATATCATGTTGTTACAGTTTTCATTTAATTTCACAGGGACATGCATACAAATAATATGATATAAATATGTTATAGTGGTGCAATAGTGCCACTATAGTTAGGGCTTGAGTAGCATGTTTAATGTTAAACCTCAAATTTTGCACTTTAATAACTTTGCAACTGATCAATGGTTGTGCACAAAATTTGGCACGCACTGTCCCGTGGGGTAGGTCTCTTGAAGTGAAAAGTTTTGTTCTAGTTCAGGGGTTCTCAAATGGTGAGGCCAGCCTCCATGGGGAGGCCCCAACCTGTTCCAGGGGAGGCTCAAGCAAGTCTGAAAAAGTACTGCATTTAAATTTTGAGTTTTATGTATTTTGTGTAAAGAGATGAAGCAAACTGAAAGAGGATAATAGTAGGTGATTTGTATGTATTTATTCACTAATAGGTAACAAGAGAAGGTGAATGTGCTAAGGCTCATTTCAGGTGTACCCGGGGAAGGGAAGGGAGAGAATACATTTCAAAAGGTAACTGCAAAACAATCAAGACATACACACTGAACAATAGTGCAAACAAATATGAACAATAAACTAATAATGAGTGATGGTAATTGATCAATTTGTAGACTGATTGCAGAACAGCCCAAATACAAGGATTGAGCATAGAAGTGCTAAGAGCAATAGCAGGAAGGAACAAAGTAATCCCAGAGAGGTGTTAGGAGCAGGGAAGGAGGGAGAGGCAAAGTATGTAGGAAGGTTATTTCATATAGAGAGGAAACAAAGAAAGTAGTCTCACCCATGAAGGTACTGCAACAAAGGATAACAATGGTTCAAGAATGAAAATAGCAGAGCAAGTAGGCTGGCCTGTGTGTGGAGGGGTTACAATAAGCTGAATAATAATAATATTTGTTTATTTTATTTATTTATTATTCAGACAGCACCTTTGAGCACAGGAGCTCATTTTCAAAGGTTCCACATCAGGATAAGACAAAGAACTGAATGTGAGCCAAGTACTCAAAGGGGTTTCAATTTATTCATGGTGTACTGCGCAAAGTACAGTATGTTATTTTTCTTTGGGGAGGCCCAAGATTATTTCAGTTTTTGGGGGAGGCTCAAAATCTTTTCCATGGATTTGGGGAGGCTCACTGTGACAAAGTCTAAGAACTATTGTTCTAGTTGAATGTGCAGATTGTGAGATCCAGATAGTGTAAAAAAGTTAGAAGTCATCACTTTTACAGTTTTTCCTCATCACCTTGCACCCAGACATTTTGAAATGTTGGGGTGACTATTTAATGTTAGATTCAGCTTGGGTAGCAGAACTGCCATGCATTTATTTGGTGAAAAAATATTAATCTATTGCAAAGTTACTCAATTTTTAAGTTCAGATCACTCTCAAAGATAAAGGGTAAATGTTTGACAAAGGATTTGGCATCAGGAAAAGGGATTCTTTTTTGTGAGGGGCCAGACCTTTTTTGCCACAAAAAAAAATTCCTTTTTTCCTGAGCCGCCTTCTTGTTTCCATTTTTTCAAAAAAATAAATAAAAAACTCACAAAATTATATCCAGAGTTAGCCCAGCACATCTGCCTTGCTCATTGGAACTCCTTAAGGTGTAATATGCACTTCACTGGTATAGATAGATGGTTAAGATGTTATTTGTGTAGTATTATAAATATTTTTTTGTGACATGTGATACAAAAAAGAATCTTTTCTCGTATCACGAGTCACAAAAATAGATCCTTTTTTGTGAAAGGAAAATCCTTTCTCTGATGTCAAGTGGCATTCCCCAGCTTCCAATCACCATTCCTTTTCATTTGATGTATTTCCCTTGTGGCTAGTGTCACCCCCAATCCTTCTGATTACCATCCCCTCTCTGCTTTTCTTTTTCCTAGTGTCTAGTGGCACCTTCACCCTCTGATCTCCATCCACGTAGCTCTTTATATTTTCTATGGTGTCCAGTGGCACTCTCCAGTCCCTGTTCCCTTTTGTAATTAAACTTTCCCTGGTGTCTAGTGGTCCCCCCAACCCTCAGATCCCCACCCACCCTTGTCTCAATCATTTCCCTGGTGTCTAGTGTTCATTCCCCACCCTCCGATCCCTGTCCCAGTTTCTCATTAAATTTCCCTTGGTGTCTAGTGGCACTCCCCACCATCCTTTTGCTGTGCTCCTCCCTGTAAAAAATAAAATGGTCCCACAATGTCATTTTTTTAAACCTGTAAAAAAAAGTCCCTTGCTGATCAGCCCCCACTTCAATCCTACCACCCAGTCAGCACCCACCACTCTATACACCTCAGTACATCCCCACACACCGTCACTCATCTGAACAGGTCCCAGGTTAGAGATCCACTCTCCAATCAATGACACGTCTTGCTGCTGGAACCAGCAACTCAAATATGAGAAACTAAGGTAAATGCGGTACAATGTATTTCAATGGGGGTTTCAAGTTTTATGCATAACTTAGCAATGTTTTGAGATTTTGACCCCAAATTTTCAACATGGCCCTTTGGAGACCTCACCTTATGAACAATATGACTGTTGTTATGCAACTCCTGCCCAAAAGGTGATTTCACAGTCACTTGCAAATTTACCTTTTGGGTGGGATTTGCTTACTGACAGTCCTATTGTTCATAAGCCGGGGTCATAAGAAGGCTATGTTAAAAATTGATGTTCACAATATGTACAAATGACAATGTTATGACCATTTTGTTATGCACACTTCTAACTCTGGGAAATTTACAAGACTTTGACCCCAAATTTTCAACACAGACTTCTTATTACCTCACCTCATGTATGTCAGAGCTGTCATTTTTCAAATCCTGGTCAAAATGTGTTTTTGCACCTGTGGCATGGAATGGTGTTGCAGTTGCATGTGTTACACAAGGTCCCTGCACCCTAATTGATACCCCAGCGGTACACAGCAGACAGAAGGCATTTATGTATATGTTAAACTAACATATAGGGCTAACGACATCTAACGTACAAGAGTAGATGTCAGGATTATGTATGCACATGATTGCTATATGCTTTACTTTCTAATATACCCATGTATTTCTTGCTTACAAGATGTCAAGACACCTGTGTCCTTGTAGTATTATGATATATGAGTCAGCATTGCCATCTTCTGATGATTTGTATTGCTACATGGCTATGTGCAAAATGTACTTTCTTTATTTCCACAAAGTGATGACTATAACAAAATTGTATGATGTTTTTAGGACTGTGGAGCCACCTCTAATTTAGCCAATAGGGCTCATCTCTGTAACTGGAAATGTTTCTAACTTACAATAACTATGATATATATATAATGTAGGACATTACATCTTCCACCTCAGAGACCTGGAGACACAGAGATTCCTCGAGGTATATGGAACGCATAGCATTGGCTCACAGCTCCTAATTAAGAACTGCTTAGGGCAACTGTGATTTTTCTTTTGGTAGTAATAAACAAGATTTATTACTCTTATGCAATGTGTTTGTGATTCCTTGCATTCCCATTATTGCCAAGAACCTGAGAGTGAGGGTTTAGATCTCCTGACACATGGAATTATGATTTGGCAGGGATTCAAAAATTTTCTGTACCAGGTACATGAGGTGGGGTAATAAGATGGCTATACTACCAATTTGGGCATGGTTGAACTATAAAGTGAGGATCCCTTCCACAGCAACATACATATACACATCTATGGGAGGATAGGACAGCAGGGCCCGAGGGGCACTGCACTCCCACAAGCAAATAAGAATATGATTACTCTATCTCACAAATTATAGATGGGTGGGAACACACACAGTAATCAATCAATCTATCAACCACCTGATGATGATCGCCTCAGCCCTCTGTGTCTATGACCAGTAACACTCACTCTGGCTCCACAGTTCAAATCTGCGACTCACCTGTCAACCATTTTTAACTGTCAGCTCTGCTCAGTTGACACCTTGCCAAAAGCATAACACCTGCTTTCTCCTCTATCAACAAAAAAGCCAGAGTGAAAGCAAAACTCACACAGCTATACACCATGACTGATTTATTCATTTAACTGGCATATGCAGCATTTAAAAAATGAATTAAAATGATACCTTATCAGTAAAATAAGGATACAATTATGCTATTACAAAAAGTAAGCAAATATATGCCTGTGCTCCCACAAAAAAATGCATGGAGTGCATGGTCCCACAGTAAAATAAGAGTATGATTATACTGGCTCAAAAAGTAAGGAAATAAGTTGCAAAAAAAGTTCTTAATGCTCCAGTTAGGGTCCAAGTGACAAAAGTTGGTAAATGAGGAGTTAGGGTTTCAGAACCCTAACACCCACCCCTCCTCAACAAGGCAGTACAGCAGGTTTGGGGTCGGCCTTGGGATTCTTAAGCCTAATGCTCACCCCATTCTCATACAGTATAAACATCTGACCTTATTTACAGAAGGAATAGGGTGATCATTAGGACTGAGAACCCTAAGGCACACCCCACACCTGCTGTCCTGCCTCACTGGAGTGGGTGGGTGTTAGGGTTTGAAACCCTAATGCCTCAATCTACAGTTTTGTCACTTTGACCCTAACTGGAGCACTAATAAAGTTTTTTTTTTTTACAATATATATATATATATATATATATATATATATATATATACACACACACACACATATATACATATATACATATGTCATAAATACAAAATTACATACCTGTCAGAAGTTGCGAATTAAAATCTTGCAATATTCTCTCAGCCATAGTCTCTCTTTTAATTCCAAGGCCATGGAGATCCAGGCAAAATACATGAAAAGTACTAGAGGAATTAAAAAAAATCAATTATGCAATTTTGGGACTCCCTCTACCATCTCTAAAATAGGAGACAGCCATTTATTTCTTTGATTTTTTAAAGTGTTATTGGTAAATTTTTAGATATAGTTTTATATTTTGTATTATACAATGGGGTCCAAGAATCGGAGTCCATGATTGGCTGACTAGCACCTTCCTGCAGTGGTAAATCCTAGAATTACCCAAGCAAAAGGTGCCAAACTGATGCATCTGGGACAGAAATCATTCTGACCCCCAAAAATAAAAACAAGAAAACCACCATGTTGGTCTCCACACTAAAATGGCAGAACACAAAACTGTGAGCTGCAACTCTGCCTAAGATGAACAAACAAATCTACAATTCCAACCATTCTGAAAAACAGTTACTGCAACCTATTATACATGGTCACAAAATGTATTAAAAGGTTTCCTGTAATACTGGCTCTACACAGGTAACTTGCTGTTTCTCTGCTCCCATGCTCTTGCCACTCCCTCCCCACTGTGCCAGCCCAAACCAAAAGAATAAATAAAAATAAACGAATGACTGCTGATGTACCACAGACAGGCAGGCTCTCACACCTCACCCTCAAGTCACAGCACAGATATGACTGCAAAAAACCAAATCACTCAACTTTCCTAGTAACATCTGTTACAAAAATCTCTTTGTGTTATCAAATCTACTTCGGTTGATAACTCCTCACTGCTGTATACTCATTCCCTCTCACCTCTGTGTCCATTACCAGTAACGCTCACTCTGGCTCCATAGTTCAAATCTGCGAATCACCTGCCGACCATTTTTAACTGTCAGCTCTGCATGTTTGACACATTATTGAAAGCATAACAGCTGCTTCCTTCTCCATCAACAAAAAAGCCAGAGTGAAAGTAAAACACACAGCTATACACCATGACTGAGTTATTCATTTAACTGGCATATGCAACCAACATTTATTTATTTATTTATTTATTTTTATTTGGTTGTTTAACCAGGTATAGCACACTAAGCTGAAAGCTTTTTTACATGAGCAACCTTAAAAAGTGGAATGAAAATAAAGTGAAAAAGCAAAAAGTTAATGTCCAATTTTACACATTTTAAATGTAGATAGGCAGATAATTATTTCATGATGAGCACTCTGTAACATGCATACAGTATCTCCACTCTTCATTCACACATGCAGGCATAAAGACAATAAAATGGAAGGCATCCAGAAACATCAGACTATTTTTTTGAATAAGAATACATTTCTAAAAATCATTAAATGAATTATTTTTATATTTTTTTTACAAAAAGTGAAGGGGGAAACGACTCCAGGGTGTGGGTTATGAAGGTATTTACCCATGTCTGGTGAGGTTTGGCCACTCAGCCTGAAGTGTTGGGACTGAACCACACCAGGTGTGGGTAAATCCCAGCATAACCCACACCCTGGAGTGGTTTATTGCTTAAATTATCAATACAGATTAAAACTATAAAATATCAGTAAATTGAAACTGTACTAATATAAAATACCAATGCTGCCTTATCCTCAAGCTTTTAAAAATACTGTATGTCCCTATCCTAATTAAGTCCAATGCTAGGTTTTTATAGATAATTTCTTTGAAAGAAGATAACTTTGAAACAAAAGGACCAAGAGCTTGCTTACTTATTTATTTTATTTCTTGGTAATGTAAACTTGGAGTTAGTGCAGTTTGGATATGTTATACTAGTACAGCTACAATTAATTCATATGTAACTCCCATAAGTGTTTATGAGTAGTATGTTCCTTTAAGAAGTTGGTTGACTTCTAGAACGATGCCTGTTTCTATGCCCTTGGAGGAGTGAGTCAGCTGTACTGCCCTGGGCATTCCAAAGGGGAGAAGTCAGAGTTCTCTGTTTTGAAAAAGTAGAGTGTTCAAAGTCATTTGGTAGGAGATGAGCTCCTGGTATACTGTGCCAACTCCCACTATTCTGAACCTTTTCTCAGAGACTGGTGATGTGCAATTTTACTAATTGTTGGTGGCAGATATTGATCAAGCACATTCAAATGGGTGTCCCTCTCCAAAAGGAGAAATACCCATTTTCCAGAGATTTGCAGAGAAGTTACTGTGAGGAAGGACTCAAAGTGACTTTTTAACATTATTTGCAATGTGATTACAGTGGCATTCAGCTGAGCCTCAAGCCCCAACAGGGCATAACTGGACTGGATGCAAATTTCTTGTCAGTAAAGATGACCACCTCAGAAAAGTGTCATTTGGGCTGCTTGCCTAAGCCTGAAACTGTGAATGATGTCCTTGTGTGGGCACCAAAGTCATACCCAGTTCAGCGCTGAGTCTGTGATGGGTATCACAGTGAAAAAAATGTTGAAGGGTTTTGAAGAATGTGGTCTATGAGAAAACAGAGTGGATTCTGGAGAAAATTCATCACAGGATTGATGTAGCACTGCAGTGACTGGTTGGGCTACCAAATGTCCCTATGAAGTGGTACCTCCAAATCCGAATGTTGATCCAGGGACAAAAAAGGGCTGTAGCAAAGCCCTACCTGTCCCAGTTGGCTAGGAAGCAATAAGGGGAGAACGAAAAGTACCCTTGATGTAATGTGTGAAGCCCAGTAGTGTTAAAACTAAAAGTGCAGTGCCTTCTAGAAGCTGAGGAAGGGAAATGTGTAAATGAGATGGACTGTGGGGATTAGATCAGTGACTGTTGCAACACTTACCCTTAAAGAATATGCTCATGAGTTTTGCCATCAAATAAAAGCATCCTGTTTTAGGCTTTACATCTGTGTGGACTTCTATTAATGTTTGAAAACTGTTTGGCTACTAATCCAATTTAATTGTATCCCTGACTGGCTCTGTGATGTGTACGGGTACTCCGTAGGTCATCCCCAGCACAGTAGGTCAAGTAATTGCAAGTTGGTAATTGTATACTCTGCTTCCCCTTAATTCCATCTTCATGGTCCTAGGCATGGGGAGGGGGGTCAATGTGTTAGATATTTAACAATAATTGCAAAATATGACACAAAGTTGTATTGATACAATTATTAATACAGCTTTAATACATAAATACAAACAGCACCAATGTGACATACTGTATTTATATTGCACTATTTCAAACTTTTCATTTAAAAAGATTTTATACATGATGGTTACTTTGTTAGCACTTTCTAACTTAATTGAATGTAAACTTTGGAACCAGAGTGGCAAGAAATATATTTGTTTTAAATAAAAGCTTGACGTTTTATAATATTGGTATATATTTCTGTTCTGTTTTAATTGTTTGATGCTTATAAGTTGTACTGATAATTGTAAATTATATTATGAATTATAGGTGTTAGAGCAGTGGTCCAATGAAATTGGGATACAATGCTGACTTGACTTTTGTAATTGCTAAAGATTCCAGTCTTCTTCCAATTTTACTGGTGGTAGCATTTTCTAGTTCCACCAAAAGTTTCAGTATTTTATAAATGGTTTAATTTAGTTTATTCTCAAAAAAAAATGATGGTCATCACATGTGGCATAAAAACAGCATTATAGATATGACAAGTGTTAAGCTAGAAAAAAGTAAAACAAAAGCTCATGGGGCCTGGATATTCAGACTGCACCAGGCTGTGGCACAAGCCTGGGCACAGCGCAACTTTGCTGCGCAGGGACGTTGACTGGGCGATAGTCAACGGAGCTGTGCCTTGGCACAGCATCATTGAATATTGCACCCTGGCCACCCGCAGTGTGCATGGCACAGTGGCACTGCGCCAGCTCAAGTGACCAGAGTGGAGCAGGGGGATGCGCTAGTGCAGGTTCCGTTGCGCTATGTGCAACAACCGCGATATTCAAAAGTGCACATGCAAATGGGCCATAATGTATGCAAGGCACAAATGGGACCATTTGAATGTCATTATGGCCCTATTTGCAGGCAGGTGTACCAATCCCCGGTGACTTGCACCTGGCACCCTGCCAGGCAGCAGCCATTGGGGACTGACATCCCCTGCACAGCGCAGAAATACACCCCTCTGCCCAATCGCAGGCATATGTAGATTTAAAAAATCATCCAATATCCCTGGTGGTCCAGTGGACCGCTTCACACCTGATCACAGGCTTAAGTATTATATTTAACCATCCCATATCCCTGGTGGTTCAGTAGACCGCTCACAACCTGATTGTGGGTATATGTAATAATAAGGAGAGCTCCACGGTACCCCCTTCCCCACCTGCCCACTGACCCCCACCACCCCGCTCCCCCCCGGCTGGTGGCAGATGGCAGCACCACCCACCTGCCACCCTGCCACCTGCCAACTGACAGTGTACGGTAGGGTTGTACTCCCATTGGTTCAGAGCGTGAGCCACTGGGCATGCAGCCCATACCATACTACACAGTCCAGATATGTGAATGGCTCCATTCATATATCTGGACCGTGTAGTAAGGTACAGGTTGCATGCCCATTGGCTCACACTGTGGACCAATGGGTGTACAGCAGTACAGTACACTGTCAGTCGGCAGGCGTTGGGGTGACAGGCAGGTGGGGTGCTGCCACCTGCTGCTGACGGGGGGCAAGCGAGGCAGTGGAGCTCAGTGGGTGGGTGGAGAAGGGGGTACCATGGACCTCTCCTTATTATTACATATACCCACAATTGGGCTGTGAGAGGTCCACTGGACCACCAGGGATATTGGACATATTATATCATACTGAAGCCCACGATCGGGCTGCAAACGGTCCACTGGACCACCAGGGATATTGGACTTACATTTTTACACAGATGCTCATAATCAGGCATGGGAGGGCACCACTACTAAGGTGCAGCCGGAGCTCAGGTGTCCACCCACAGGTGACAGCTGCCGTGTTGCAGCTTGCAATATGGTAGCTCACCTGTTGGTGGCCAGCTGTTCCTTTTTTTTTGGCTCACTTGTGTGCAGCGCAAGTAGGGGTTGCTCATGCATGGACTCAGCACATCCCGGGCTAAATATCGGGATGTGCAGAGTATGCATGGGCACGCCCCCCCCACCTGAGCCACATACATTACTGATGCGCTCCGTCGCATTTGGATTTGTGCCAGGTGCAATCCCTGTTTGAATATTGTGCAAGGGCGCATCAGTGGGTTGCACATGGCACAACACTGTTGCACCATGTGCAACCCTTCTGAATATCCGGGCCATGGTGTATAGCATAAGTGGTACCTAAATAAGTAGATTTGGCTGGGATGCTGATATTTTTATTACATGCAGGTGAAACTAGCTGTTCGAAAAAAAAATGTTGCACTGCTGCTTAAAGACAGCTTTGTACAGTAGTAAAAGCATTTCAATGCTTTCTGATTTTGGTTCTACTACAGTATATTTAATGATCATCAATAAAGTTTTCAAATACTTAAATCCACATGCTATGCCTCTAAGAGTGACACATTTTGGTTCTAATGGCACCACAATCTGCACAGGGGTTGTATACAGACCCCCCTCTCAGGGGGAGGAAATGGACAAGGAAACGATAGAAAGTATACTTAGAATGGCAGATAAAGGGGAGATATTTCTGATGGGTGATCTGAATATGCCAGATGTTAACTGGAGTGCAGTTGCAGCAGCCACTTGGAAGAGTGGGGTTATTCTAGATGCCCTACAGGGGGCATGCCTTTGCTGTTCTGACTGGAGCCCACTCGAGAGGGAGCAATCTTAGATCTGGTTCTCTCAAATGGAGATGAAGAGAGGATCACAGATGTAGAAGTGGGTAGCCATCTGGGAACTAGCGACCATCGAACAGTATGGTTCACAATAAACACAGCAATAGAGTCAAGCCATACAAAGACAAAGGTACTGGATTTTAGGAGGGCTGACTTTGCCAAAATGGGTGAGTGCCTAAGGAATGCACTAGCAAATGGGCAGGAAGGAGGGGTGGAAGAACAATGGGGAATAATAAAACTGCCATCACAGAGGTAACAAGCCTTTGTGTGAAGCAAATAAACAAAATGAAACGAGGTAAGAAACCACTATGGTTCTCAAAGGAAGTGGCAGTGAAGGTTCAAGAGAAAAAGAAAGCATTCAGGAAGTACAAGGAATCACAGAAGGAACAGGACAGAGAACTGTATCAGTTAAAGCAAAAGGAAGCTGGAAAGGCAGTCAGAACAGCAAAGGCCCAAACCGAGGAAAAGATAGCCAACTCAATTAAGAAGGGGGATAAAACCTTTTATAGGTACATCAGGGAGCGAAAGAAGACCAAGAGAGGGATAGTGAGGCTTAATAAAGGGGAGGGAGGGTGGGCAGAGGGTGACTGTGAAAAGGCAGAGATACTAAACAAATATTTTTGCTCAGTATTTACAAAGGAAGAGGGGGGAGGTACCTAAAACAAACAGTAGAAACACTCTGGATACAGAAGTTGATACCAGCCCATTTACAGAAGAAAGGGTTCTGAAAGAGCTCTTAAAACTGAAGGTGGACAAAGCAATGGGGCCTGATGGGATTCATCCTAGAATTCTAAAAGAACTAAGGGTAGAACTAGTGACACCACTGACTACCCTCTTTAACAAATCATTGGAGGATGGGATGGTACCTGAGGACTGGAGGAGGGCAGATGTGATTCCCCCTTCACAAAAGTGGGAGCAAGGCAGAAGCAGGAAACTACAGACCTGTTAGTTTAACCTCAGTGGTATGGAAAATTATGGAATCACTTCTGAAGGAAAGAATTGTTGAGTATCTAGAGGCCAGAGGGGCACAGGACCCAAGGCAGCATGGATTCACAGCGGGAAGGTCATGCCAGACAAATCTGACAGATTTCTTTGACTGGGTGACCAAAGTAGTTGATCAGGGAGGGGCTGTGGACATGGCCTACCTAGACTTTAGCAAGGCATTTGACACAGTCCCACACAAAAGATTAATATACAAGTTAGCCAGCCTGGGAGTGGGTCCCAAGATAACAGCTTGGGTAAAGAATTGGCTGGAGAATAGGACACAGAGAGTAATTGTAAATGGAGTCCACTCTGAAAAAAGGGGGGGTTGGTAGTGGGGTACCGCAGGGTTCAGTATTAGGACCGGTCCTCTTCAATGTCTTTATAAGTGACATTGCAGAGGGACTGGAAGGAAAGTATGTCTCTTTGCAGATGACACAAAGATCTGCAACAGAGTTGATGCACAAGGTGGGGTGGAAAGGATGAGAAAGGACTTGCAAGGTTAGAGGAATGGTCAAATGTATGGCAGCTTAGATTCAATGCTAAGAAGTGCAAGGTAATGCACCTGGGAAACAAAACCCAGGGAAGAGTACACAATGGGGGTGAGATACTAACAACAACAAAAATGGAAAGGGACCTGGGGTAGTCATATCAGATGACCTAAAGGTGGGCAAGCAATGTGAGAGGGCAGCAAGGAGGGCTGGGGGAATACTGGGATGCATAGGAAGAGGCATCACCAGTAGAAAACAAGAAGTTATTATCCCTCTGTACAGACAGCTGGTGAGACCACATCTGGAGTACTGCGTGCAGTTCTGGAGACCCAATCTCCGCAAAGACATAGACAGGATGGAAGCTGTCCAGAGGAGGGCAACTAAAATGGTGCAGGGTCTGCACCAGAAGACATATGAAGAGAGACTTAAGGAGCTTAATATGTATAGCCTCGAGGAAAGGAGGGAGAGGGGGGGACATGATAGAAACTTTCAAGTACCTCAAGGGAATCAACAAAGTCCAAGAGGGTAGCATCTTTCAAAAAAAGAGGTGTGCAAGAACAAGGGGCACAATTTGAAGATAGAGGGGCGGCTCAGAGGTAATTTAAGGAAGTATTTTTCACAGAGGGTTGTGGATGTATGGAGCGGCATTCCAGAGGAGGTTGTGGAGTCAAAACAGTGGTGGAATTCAAGCATGCATGGGACAGTCATAAGGCAATTCTAGAGGGTGGGGGTAGGAAGAAGTAGGCTGCTGGTTAACTAGGATCTGCAGCTTATCCATCAGGTAGGGAAATGGGCAGACTGGGTGGGCCAAGCGGTCCTTATCTGCTGTCAAATTCTATGTTTCTATGTTTCTATACATGCATCTTGCTACTTCTGTCTACTCTAATCCTTTTTTTTGAAAGTATTGGAAGCTAATAAATAATGCATCCTAAATAGAAAGAACAAATGGGCTATTCATTTTCATATCCAAATTATTTAAAAAGGCCCTTTTGTGTAGTACTTGTATTCAGATTGAAAACAACTTAAATGTATTGTCCCATCCCTAAAGAGATTATAAAAATCTCCAACACCCAACATATACATTGTATTTACTTCCTACACCCATTACCGGCAGTTTATCTTTTATGACTGAGGCTGCAGTAGAAAAAATTCCTGACAAATCAGCCATTTTCCCCCTCCTCTGCTCAACACCATAATTCTGAAATTTGTGAGGCAAGAGGCGGTTACCTGAGTTGTAGTCAGTGTATCCATGAAAAAGTTTAAAGCACAATGCAGGCGAGTGGAACAATTTGATGACCAACCCAAAAAAATTACCTGAAAACTAGGTCAAGTTAAAAATTGCTTTTAATTATTACAAATATGTAAAAGCTCATTACAAGTCCAGCAGCACCCTTCCACCAACATTTCACATAGCTCTTACACTTTGTTAACACTGTCTGCCTTTATATCTTTCAGTGATGCTAGCTAGACTCTGCCCCCTCCCGCTCTTCAGAAATAAACCTGTCAGCAGACAGCTGCCAATGCAGGGATAAGACCTTACTGAGTTGCTGACATTTTATCAATTGTCCTATCTCATGGAAAGGCAACTACAGATTGCTTTACTTCTACCAGTAGAGGACAAGTAGTGATGGTAATGTTTACATTACTTGTTTACGATATCAACTGGATAGACCTATATCATTTTGACACCATGCTTTCATTTAAAATCATTACATTTCTGGGGGACCACGTGATGCAAGCTACCGGATAGTCACTCATCTGTACAGCTCCAGCCTCCCGTCTCTTTCTAATTGTTATCTGGTATATTTTCTCAATCTCTAAACCTACTATTTTGTGCTATTCTGGTTCCCTGTAACTCTGTGCCCTTGCAGGGCAATTTTGAGAGAGAATGGACGTCTACATGAAAAAGCAACAGCAGAAACACACCCCGCCAGTTACACCAGAAAAGGCTCCAAAAAAATCCCGGGCCTCGAGTGGAGCGGAGAAGGGAGACGCTTTGAATCAAGGTGTGGATCAGGAGCCACTCACTTTGTCTAAATTTCTGGAAGAATTCAAACCATTTAGAGATGAGATTAAGGAGATGGTATCAGAAATGAAATCACTCTCGAGAGAAATAGAAGAGATTACTCTTGCTACCTGAGAGAACACGACTAGGATCTTCTCTTTAGAGAAGCAAGTGGAAAGGTTCGAGCCTGAGATGGCAGCTATGCACCAGAAATTGTCCAGATTTGAGGTTAAGCTTGAAGACCTCGAAGGTTGCAGCCGGAGAAATAATGTAGTGATCCTTGGGCTACCAGAGAGAGAGAGGAGGGCCAGAATACCATTGCTTTTACCCAGAAGTTGGTGGAGAAGATTGCTGACCCTTCCCCATTTGGGGCCAAATATATTATAGAGACAGTCCACAGGTCATTAAGACTGAAGCCCCCTCCTGGAGCAATGCCCCGACCTATAATTTGTCATTTCCTAAATTTTTTAGAGCGACAACATTTTCTGTACAAATTAAGAGAACTCCAAGAAGTTCGTTGGGGGCAAGCTAAGCTTTGAATAGCGCAAGATATTCCGTGTTCAGTCCGTTTGAAATGTGCAGCATTTCATCCGGTTGTCTCAAAAATCATTGCTGCTGGACTTAAATTTCATATGGGATACCCAGCCAGGCTACAGGTACAGGTGGCTGGTTCCTGGGCTACCTATGAAGACCCCAAGGCAGCACTTGCTGGCATAAAAGTATCCCTGCCAGATCTCTTTAGGGACACATGAAAGGCCTCAGGACTTTCCTGACAAGACGAGATTCAATCTGAGAAGGCTAGACATTCATGCAAAGGAATCTTCTGGAAAGAAGTGGTTAAACATTCTTGGACTCTCATTTCAGCCCGATTAGGGGGCAGAAGGAACCCTTCTGTTTTCATAGTGATCCAATTATGGATGCATATTCTTGTTTGTTTTGTCTGGGTCTGGGGTTTCGGACCCTTCTGTTTTCTTAGTGATCCAATTATGGATGCATATTCTTGTTTGTTTTGTCTGGGTCTGGGGTTTCATGTAATTAAGTGATTTCTTGTTAGTTTTCATGTTTGGAGAAAACAAAGCTAACTCAGTAATACTTTGTCTCCCCTTCCCCTGTAAGAGTTTGGTAAGGATGGGCCTGGTAAAAGTTGATGGCTTTTGGGGGAATTTAATTACAAGGGCTGTGCTGTCCTTTCCCTTGTAAAGCACCAGTGTGCAGTTTCACATTTGCAACACAGGAGGGAGCTTGTGCTTCATGCATTAAGTGTTAACGGTCACTAAGGCTGGAGAAAAGCCGGGGTTTACTGGCGCAAGGGCACAACAAATTAAAGGAGAGGAACTGGGGCCTGTCCCTATAGGGCTGGAGAGCTTATTGAGACAACGGCCCGCATGGTGAAGTTTATGTATTGCTGTGACTGGCTTCCTGACCTTGCACCACGCGGTGCTTTTTCATATCTAGCAAGCCACATGCCCTAGCAAGCCATGATGTTTCTGGTGGTGATGCCTTACCTATACTGGCTTGCTTTCAATGGCTTTCATTAGGGGATAGGCGAGTGATACAATGGCCTGTACTGCAATAATGTTGAGTCCTCTCTCCTTCTTTATTATTAACATCCCAAAAAGGGGGATTGAATTATAAATAATGTAGGGTTTGGGGATGGTTCTTCGGGGGGCTGGGTGAGGAGTAGTAAATGGAGTATTGCTGAACGTTGTTAGCGATAAGAGAGGGGTTTGGGTGGGTGGTGTTTTGGACAATGCTCTTGGGTTACTGAAGTTGTGGATTGTTGAGGGGTACTTGGGTGTGTGGGGAGGGACAGGGGTTTAATAAGGGAGGGTTGGGGGCGGAGACCGCACAGCAGGTTCAGGGAATAGAATTACCTGTTTCATGGCTGCAGTATACGATAGATGTCTTATCTGGATTTATACCTGACATAATAGATGGCTCAGAATATTAATATTGCTACGTGGAATGTGAAGGGGATCAGGAAAAAACTGAAACAATACCAGGTACTTAAACACCTGAGTCTGTTGTGTGCCCAGATATCATTTTTACAAGAATCTCACTTAGTGGATTCTGAAGTATTACAACTTTGGAGACAACAGATAGGCCAGGTTTTTTATGCTTCAGGGGAAACCAATAGTTGCGGGGTCATGATACTGATTAATAGAGACATTCCATTTGTCCCTTCTCAGGTGTTTAAGGACACAGATGGCAGATACGTCTTAGTTCAGGGTACTATTTGGGTCATGCCATTGGTTCTAGGTAGCGTTTATGGACCAAACACAGATGATCCCTCCTTTTTCATGAAACTGATCTCTACGATCCTTCCTATACTCCCTATTCCAATTATCTTAGGGGGAGACTTTAATTTGGTCTCTGATCCGAATCTTGACAGATCAAGCATTGGGTCGAGGGGACTGTCCCCTGGGCATAGGGCCTTTAAGGAAATGATGGATCAGTGTGGGTTGTGCGATGTCTGGAGAGTCACACATCCTAATATTAGGGAATATACTTATTGTTCACTAGTACATGGCATACAATCTCACACTGACTACTTGTTAGTTTCTCATGAGCTCTTGCCAGGGGTACTGTCCACCTTGATCCAACCGGGTCCAATATCGGATCATTCCTTAGTCCTGGGTAATCTGGCTTTCCTTAACATTCCCAAAAGAGAGACTGGATGGAAATTAAATGAACAATTACTAAAAGATGAAAAGTATCGAGGATTGGTGAAAGAGCAGATAGATTTTTTCTTTTCCACCAGCCCAATAGATAGTGCAAGGCCGGATATTTTATGGGGAGCCTTTAAGGCTTATATAAGGGGCATTCTCATTAGTCTAGCTACAAAAAGGAAGAGGACACAGGAAACGGAGTTGTTGTCCTTATTGTCCCAGATATGGGCATTAGAAAATATACAGCCAGATAAAATTTCTCAAGAAGAGTCACAGAAGCTATTAATATATAAAGATAAATACTTGGGAATGTTAAGAGAAAAGGCAAAGTTGGCTATAATCCGCACAAAGGCCAGTTTTACAGATCAAGGAGAAAAAGTGGGGCACCTGTTGGCTTTACTTCTAAAGCAACAAGAGTCAGCAAGATTTATACCCCCAATAAGGTCACAGTCAGATGGGACACTGAAGGTATCCCTCTCAGAGATAGTCCAGGAGTTTGTTACCTTTTATGAGCAATTATATAGGGATATGGATAGTCCTCCACCCAGTCAAAAACTGGAGGAGTATCTCAGGGCAGCACATCTTCCGTTACTATCTAACTACCAAAAGAAATTCATATCTTCCCCTTTATCACAGGAAGAAATAGCTGCTGTTATAAAGGACTTGCTTCTGGGTAAAGTCCCTGGTCCAGACGGGTTTTCTGCCTTATTTTACAAAGTTTTCAGGGAACAATTACTACCTGTGCTGCATCGTCTCTATTTGCACATTTTTTCTGGAGAGACGGCAGATGCACATTTGTTTGAAGCGTTGATAGTTTTGTTACCTAAACCGGACAAGGATCCAGAATTGGTTCAGAGCTATAGGCCAATATCTTTGCTGAGGCAAGATGTGAAAATTCTCTCGAAGATATTGGCAGATAGACTAACCCTGATCCTCCCAGATCTCGTGGGTATGTCTCAAGTGGGATTTATGAGAGGACGTGCATCTTCATATCACCTGTGTACCCTCTCGCATGTCTTCTCGGAGTCCAGGGATGCCATATATCCTGTGGGGTTGGTTTCCCTGGATGCCGAGAAGGCATTTGATCGGGTTAATTGGACTTTTCTATTTCAAGCCCTTAAGACATTTGAATTCCCATCCATGTTCATAGATTGGATCAGGGCAATTTACTGGTCTCCTACAGTGAGGATTTCAGGGAATGGGACATTCTGCAAGTCCTTTACGCTGCTGTCAGGTACGAGGCAGGGCTGCCCTCTCTCTCTATTACTTTTCAGTCTTTATCTGGAACCCCTTATTCAACATATTCTCAACAATGAAGGAATATAAGGTATTCCCATTAGGAATGAGGTAGTGAAAATAACAGCGTACGCTGACGACCTCCTCTTACATCTGGCTAACCCAGTAATATCTATCCTGAACATGTTAAGGGAGGTTAATAGATTTAGTAGTTTCTCGAATTACAAGTTAAATCCCAATAAGTCATCCTTTTTCCCTCTTAACCATAAAGTTTTCAAGACAGACATTATCTCTCTGGGATTATGCTGGTCACCCCGGGCTATTATGTATTTAGGTATAAAACTAACGCGTAATCCTTCCTTGGGGTCTAAAGAAAATCTGGACCCTCTTTTGCAGGGGATCACTCAAGATCTAGAGAGATGGGACAAACTCCCATTATCTTTATGGGGTCTTATTAATATAATTAAGATGAATGTGTTTCCCCATTTATTTTATCCTCTGTCGCATCTTAACTCATTTGTCCCCTTAGTTTGGTTTCAGAAAATGCATAAACTTTTTATCAAGTTTATATGGTCCAATAAGACCTCTAGGCTGGCATACCACAAACTAGCTGCACCCAAAAAAGATGGGGGGATGCGGATTCCTTACTTGCCCATCTACTACTGGGCTAGTCATTTGGCTAAATACCTAACATGGGTAAGACTGGGCCTGGATACCATGAACCCGGATTGGCTCAAGATTAACTTAGACTTTATCCAAGCTATGAACATGAACCCTTGGACCATGCTTTATCTAAAAACTTCTCAGTTGCAAAATATTAACAAATATCCCACCATCATGACCTCGCTAAGAGTACACTCACAATTGTGCTCCTTTCTGCGTTATAATCAAAGTAAAGATCTCACTCAATCCATTTGGAGCTCCCTGGCCTTCACCATAAACAAACAGAAAATTTCCCATTTATGGTTGCCTCATTTAGGAGAAGGGATAGTATCCTCATTTTTGGACGAAGCTGGAGAGTGGCTCTCATTCCCTGAGTTCATTTACAAGTTCAAAATTCCAGAGTCTCAGGTTGTTAAAGTGTTTCAATTGAGGCACTTGTTAACCACGGTTCTTGGGGCCACTCCACCCCATCCAGCAGCCTTTGCATTGCTATCTGAACTCTCTCCTTTTCTCGTCTCCTCAGGTGTGATCTCTAAGATTTATCAGGTGTTGTTCCGATGGCGGTTTGGATGCGGTAATGGCCCCACTAACTTTTGGGTTTCATTTTTTCCCCAATATACTTTTAGCTGGCCCGTCCTCTGGATGTATTGTCATAAATATGTATCCCAAGATGGAGTACGTCTTATGCAGTTTCACATCCTACATAATTTGTACTATACCCCAACTAAACTGGTGAAATGGGCCTTCTCGATACCGATAGGTGCAATAAATGTTTCCAGGACACAGGGTCACTTTTTCATCTATTCTGGTCGTGTCCCCAGATAGCTTTGTTATGGGAGCATATAAAAGCCAACCTGGATCCTTTATTGGGTTTACAAGACTATTTTACACCGGATATTTGCCTGTTGGGGGATCTGTCTTCCATAAAGGTTAAAATCCAGAGATTTCATATATCCATGGTTGTGCTCTCGGCCAAAAAAATCATTCTTAGGCATTGGAAAGAAGGGACCTGTCCAACATATCAGGAGTGGCTCAATGAGATTTTAGCAAATATACGTACAGAGAAGGCTATTGCCAGCCTTCAAAACAGAGTACATAGGTATAAGGTTGTCTGGGATCCCCTTCACACTCTAATTACGTGGTGGCTATGAAATAATGTGTGGTCGAGGTTACCAACCCATTTATTCTTGGTAAGGCAGTTAGTGGGTGATAACAGTATTAGAATGGACTGCTGTGCCGGGGAGGGAGGGGAGGGAAGGGTTGGGGGCAGTATGACTTGTGTTACGAATCTCATGTCAAAATGTTCATTACTGCCTCCTGTAATGTGGAAAATGTGGTGAATAAACTTTGAATTGAAAAAAAAAATCATTACATTTCTAAGCTTTCAGAGTTCAACAGTATGCTATTCTTAAGGAAATTAAGCATGATTTTTAAAAGGGCAGACACAACTTCATGCTTCATATGAATGTGTGTCTGATAGTGTCTCTAAAAGCCATGCTGCTATTTTAAAAAAGATTAATCTATTTGTAATAACATGTCATGGATTTGGGTTTAGAAAAGATTTAAATGCAGTTTGATTTTTTTTTTGAGCAACTGCATCTCATTCTGTTCCACAAATTCAATAGATGGTCTAACAGTCTGATAACAGTTCTATTTTGAAAATTATGGATGGATAAACCTCAGATGTATTACTTTGAAACTCCTGCACATTATCTTTAAAAAGGGCTAACTTTTTTCAGGAGTGCATCATTCTACCATGTCAGTGACCTGAGTTTGGGATTGGACTTGCATTTTACAGCTGGTGACCATGGTTGGAAAATGGTGCTGCTGATGGAAGAGCTTCTGAGTATGAAAAGAGAGAGAGGGTACCTAACTGGTACTGCACTGACTCCTCCAGAGGGCCAAAGGAGCCTTACACCTCCCAGGCAGTAGACTGCACTGCAGATCCTGAGGCCAAGACTCGACTGTTAGCACCCTCTAGTGGGTAGAAGAGGGAGGAATGAACAGAGAGAGGGCAGAAAAAACATTGGGAAAAACTCCAGCATCAGTCTAAATGATGGTGGTGGTACACTGATTTCCACCAACATGTAATCTAATGCCAGTCTTCCATTAAATCCTATGCTCATCGGGGGAAGTTTCCTTCTCCAAAGCACTTCAGTGGGGAAAAAACATGAGCAAACATAACAGCAAGGAGTAAATGGTTAGTGGAGGATGATGATGGGTGGTGGTTGGTCCCCTTTCAAGTCAACTGACCCTGAATGCCAAAAACACTGTGTTCATGACTTTATGCTATATCTAGGATGGTATTTCTGGCATCATGACCCCTTCCTATGACCTATGATGGCTCCCTCTGAACCATTCTTTAAGTACATATGCCTGTTGTTAGACAAGACATTGGAATTCTCTACCCACATTGTCTGCATTCCATCTTTGTTTCTTCCTAGCTCAGTTTAAAAATTCACCAACTAGTCATCAGTGTTTATAAATTATTCAGGAACAGCTTGTGAATTGGGCTTATTAATGGCTTATTATTTGGCTTTTATATGTACATTAGGGAGTGTAGAAAGACAAAGGGAGGGATAGTGATGCTGAATAGAATGATCATTGGGTGGGCAGAGAGGAACAGTGAAAAAGCAGAGATACTGAACAAATACTTCTGCTCAGTATTCATAAAAGAGGAGGAGGGGGAGGTACCTAATACAATTAACAGAAGCATTCTGCATAGGGGGATTGATCCCAGTCCTTTCACAGAAGAAAGGGTTCTGAAAGAACTCTTAAAACTGAAGGTGGACAAAGCAATAGAGCCTGACAGGATTCACCCCAGAATTCTAAAATAATTAAGTGGAGAGCTAGTGACACCACCGACTACCCTTTTTAACAAATCATGGGAGGATGGTGTGGTACCTGAGGACTGGAGGAGGATGGATGTGATTCCCCTTCACAAAAGTGGGAGCAAGACAGAGGTAGGAAACTAAAGACTTGTCAGTTTGACCTCTGTGGTAGGGAAAGTGATGGAATCACTTCTGAAGGAAAGAACTGTTGAGTACCTAGAGGCCAGTGGGGCACAGGACCCAAGGCAGCATGGGCTCACAGCGGGAAGGTCATGACAAACAAATCTAATCAATTTCTTTGGCTGGCTGACCAATGTAGTAGACCAGGGAGGGGCTGTGGACTTGGCCTACCTAGACTTTAGCAAGGCATTTGACACAGTCCCACACAAAAGATTAATAAACAAATTAGCCGGCCTGGGAGTGGGTCCCAGGGTGTTAGCCTGGGTAAAACATTGGCTGAACAACAGGACTCAGAAGGTAATAGTAAACAGAGTCCACTCTGAAGAAAGGGAGGTTACTTGTGGGGTACTGCAGGGTTCAATACTGGGTCTGGTCCTTTTTAATGTTTTTATAGGTGACATTGCAGAGGGACTGGAAGGAAAAGTAAGTCTCTTTGCAGATGACACAAAGATCTGCAACAGGGCTGATACACAAGGAGGCATGAAAAGGATGAGAAGGGACTTGGCAAGGTTGGAGGAATTGTCAGAAGTATGGCAACTTGGTTTCAATGCAAAGAAGTGCAAAATAACGCACTTCGGAAGCAAAAACCCAGGGGAAGAGTACACGGGGGGGGGTAGTAACAACAAAAATAGAAAGGGACCTGGGGTAATCATATCAGATGACCTTAAGGTTGGCAAGCAATGTAAGAAGGCAGTAAGGAGGGCTGGAGGGATACTGGGATGTATAGGGAGAGGCATCACCAGCAGAAAACAGGAAGTTGTTATCTCTCTCTAATGACAGTTGGTGAGACCCAATCTGGAGTACTGCGTCCTGTTCTGGAGACCCCATCTCTGCAAAGACATAGACAGGATGGAGGCAGTCCAGAGGAGGGCAACTAAAATGGTGCAGGGTCTCCAAAAGAAGCCATATGAGGAGAGACTGCAGAAGTTTAATATGTATACCTTTGAGGAAAGGAGGGAGAGGTGGGACCTGATAGAAACTTTTAACTACCTCAGTGGATTCAACAAAATCCAAGAGGGTAGCATCTTTCAGAAAAAGAGATGTGCAAGAACAAGGGGACACAATTTGAAGATAGAGGAGGGATGCTCTGGAGCAATGTGAGGAAGTATTTTTTCACAGAGAGGGTGGTGGGCACAAGAAACAGCCTTCCTGAGGAGGTTGTGCAGTCTAAAACTGTGGGAGAATTCAAGAATGCATGGGACAGACACAAGGCAATTCTTGTGGGGGGATAGGAAGAAATAGGTTGTTGGTTAACTAGGATCTGCAGCTTATCCAGTAGGTAATGAAGTGAGCAGACTAGGTGGGCCAAGCAGTCCTTATCTGCCATCAAAGTCTTTTTTTCTATGTTTCTATGTTCATCAAGCATACATAAAATTGTTCATAAATGGTTATGAATTGTGCATGAACATTAAATAATACTCCTATATTAATGAATGTTTATGAACATAAATGTTAATAAAGGTTCATGAAAGTTCATGATAGTCCTCCACTGAACTTTTGCAGATAATGTCCATAAATACAACTTTGCTCATGAAGTAAGTTGAAGAACAATTAATAAACTTTAATGGATCTTACAGAACCATTCATAAATGTTCAGAAAAGTTCATGATCTGATGAACCTCATGTCATCCGGGAAGCTTTGTGACTTTCAAAAAACAAAGTATGCCTTCTTACCACAGCTACTGTAGATGAGAGATAATGCAGGACATTCTCTGTTTCAGCTATAGTGAAACTGCTTATGATACAACCTCCAAGAGCCTTAGCCAGACTGGACACTGTTACTTTGTCCTTAATTGCCACCTTGCATTTACTGATGTGATCTTAACTCCTTCCTGATCTGGCCCTTGCTCAAATGCTGGCATCACATGAACATAGTGTTTAATTTTTAAGTACTAATCAAACATCAACCCCCTATGCCTTTCCTTTGTACAGATGCCTGCCCTACCATTGGCCTATCTTGATAATGCATCCAACTCTCTATTTCCTTATCCCCAGATGCAGCAGAGCTATCAGAAAGGGTTTTTCCTTGGAGTCTTCATCACCACAGAACTCTTCTATTTAAGCCTTCCTTCTTACGATTGTAACTTAACAATTAAAAGAGCTGCCCTCCATATCCTGCATCTGCTCCCACTTAACTACTTGGGTTGGTCACCACTTGACAGCTGTTGCTACTCCATCATGGCTCTGCACTCATTATGGCTGTGATTGATTTTCCTCAGCCTTGGCCTGTACTCCATTTACCACCGTGGGGGCACACAAGGAAGTTGGTTATCTCTTTATTGTTCATGAATACTAAATGATTCATTTCATGTCTTAATTATGTTTTCCATAGGTAAATGTTTAGTTTTTAATTGTAACCTGTACTGTTATTCCTGTATATTCCTGGTCTTTGTTTTTATTTAGTCAGCCACTGCTACTTCTGTTCATTTTGTATTTTGTGATTACTTGTTTAACTTGTTATGATTTGCCAATATTGGAATTACTCTATCATTATTAAAACAATGTACAATACTCACAAACAAATCATTTCACACATTTACATCTACCAGCAGTAGCTTGTTCTAAAACATGCAGTGTGCAATACATTTCTATAATGGTACAGTTTATACAGTAAATATTTTATTTTGTTTCTAAAATGTTTCTGTTGCTTACAGTTTCATAATCCTTCCCCTTTCTTTATAGTACCAATTAAAACAATTGTTTTTAAAACTGTGTTGACTCCATGATCTGGATCTAGCGTGTCCACTTTTAAGTTTGTGTTAATATGTCTAAGATCAGAAGGAACCTACTTAAGTAACTTAAAGCAAGAGGATTCTTAGTGTAGATGAGCTTTAGGTTCAAACAGCATACTGTGACAGTATTTCTGAAATCCTCATAAATGAAAATCTAATGGACCAATAGGCATGAAATTTCATATGCCTTTTCTAGTCCTCATTCAGTAATTTCATATGCAATTTCATGTTTGTAGGTTTCCTAGAAAAAGAAATGCATTAAGCTAAAATTTATGCTGCATTTTATCTTTGAAGTGCTGATACCCCCACAAACAGGATACATATTGGCCTACAATAATTTCAAAGCTTAAATTACTCAATTGTATTGATACCATCTTCTGGTAGGGCCTTTTGATGGTTGTGAATCCTAAAATGTTTGGGCTCAGTTGGTAGCACATACACCGCTGGGCCAGAAAGCCATGGGTTCTAGTCCCACACCTGAATTAGGCTTGTACCTAAACACTGGCACCTGAGTGCAGTATTAGGGGGCTGCTGTACTGTTGGAGTGTGCCATCCTTTGGATGAGATATTAAACCATGGTCCCTTCTACCCATCCTGATGCTATCCTAGTGGGTGTCTAGGTGGAAGTAAAAGAACTCAAGGCACTTTTCACAGAGAAAGGGAATGCTTATTAAAGGAAAAAATCAAACAATCATACACAGAATTACAGAATGCAAACAGCAGAAAACACAGGGAAAGGGCAAAGAAAATAAAAGCAGGTACAGTAAAAATACATAAACATAAAAACGAGGGCATATTTAAATCCATATTGTCATATTTTGTTTATGCACTCCACTCATGGATGGCCCCCGTTACACTGCCTCCCAGCCCATCACTTGGTTTCTCCCAGACTTATCTATCCCAGGTCCCCCACAGATTGCCCCCCACCCCAAAGTGGGGTGGTAGGGACTATAGTCAACACTTCTGAACAAGGATCCAGTTCATGTAATGCCATTATCACCAGTGCGGGCCTTCAGATGGTTGGTGCTCATGTTGCCAGCCACATGATTTCTTAATTTCCTGTCCCTCCCATGTGAAGTGTGCATGCAATGATGTGTAGGGTGAAATCATGCTTCTTTCCACACATGGCATACCTGATGCCCACCACTCCCTGCCTTCACATTGTGGCTTCCAATGTTCTGCCCCCCAGCCACAACTAGGGTCCAGGCATGTACCGGCCACTGTGTCACCCCCTACAGGAGGAGGAGGAGAGAAGTCACCTGGATGATGGATCCTCCTTCCACCAGGTGGCCCTCAGACACCCTGAGTTTGATCCCAAACTCAGGTTGTTGGTGCTGCAAGCTGTAACACTACCACTGTGGTAGCAGACTGGCATAAAATACAGGACGTCTTTAATGCAAGTACTACTTACAAGTGTTCCCTCTTTTGGATGGTGTTTTCTGTAAAGCAGTTTTATTGTGGGAGTGGAATCTTACAGACCCCAGTGATCTGCTTTGAGTGGTGGCATTCCACATCTCCCAGTGGTGCCATACAGGTTGTGAACACTTGAGTCCTTGACCTCTGGGATGTTCCTTCCTCCTAGCTGTATCTGCTGTTTTTTCCCTGGAGATCTTACCAGGGGAGAAGAGCCATCCAGACCTAAGGACCCTGCCCCTATCCTTGGGCCTGCAGACCTCCTCAACTCAGTCACAATCAGAGAGCTGGGCTCCCACAACTGATCTTCCCTTGATTCAGGTCTCTATTTCTCAGGTTTGCCTCCCCTTATATAGGCAATTGGGGGAGGGCAGGACTATGCATATTCATGATAGAGTTTCCTGCATCTAGCTGAGCTGGAACAGTCTGTGTACAAACATCCAGAAATCCTCTCTACAAGCAAGTTCCTCTCTAGAGGACAATTCTCAGGATCAGTCTTAACTTTTCAAGAGACCTCTAGTAACTTGCCTTGAGCTGGATGAAGAGAAAGGCTTGTTACACAGGAATCCAGAAAGTGTCTTGTTGCCTTTAAATTGTCTCAGAATGGAATATTTGTGTAAAGGATGTCTATGTCGAGAGTGACAAGCAGCCACTCCTAACTCATATATAGATTTTCCATCAGGTGGATCACTTCTGTGTACTCTGTTACAATATATGAGATGTAACCCCTTTTTCCTAATGTGTCAAATGAAGTGTTTCCCCCTTTAGCCCCCTCTGCAATATATAGATCCGTATCTGCTTTTGCATTCCTGGCAGGCTTTTCAGTCTCCTCCATTCTGAACTGGTATTCACTCCATTCCTCATCTTTCTATTGCTCTTTTATCTAATAAAAGCATTTTTTAACACTCATGGCCTCCCTGGCCGTCTTTGAGAACCAGTGTTCTTTTATGCCTGTTACTCTGCAATTGGTCTCAGTCATGACTTATTTGCCTTTAGATAAACCTCTGTAATTGCTCTCAACTTCTCTCCACACCACAGATTTTGTCCACTCCCCTCAGCTTACTCTTCACTAGTTTCCTCATCTGTTCAAAGTCTGTTCTCCAGAAATTCAGAAGCACAGCCTTTGACAAGGGTATACTCGTCCACAATGCCTTTTAGAACCATATGGTGTTGCAGTCACTGAACCCAGAGGCTCTCCAATGCTCACCCACCTTGCATTTCCAAGCTGGTAAGCACCACATCAAGGTTGGCAGTTTGCCTTGTGGGTTCTCCAACCAATTGCACCAGAAGGTAGTCCAGCACTCCATTATTCAAGGCCTGACACCTGGCACACATAGCTGATGCAATATCCCTATTTACTTCTGGTAAATGTAGATCCCCCATTACCACAAGCTCTCCCTTTAATGCCCCCATTCAGAATCTCTGCCCATAGTTCCCCATCTCTCTAGTCCGCTGTTCCAGTGTTTGTAGACCATGCAACTTCTCAACTATGTGGTCATGAGCTGCACCAACAGCGATTCTCATCTCTTCCTTTCCCTGATGGATTGCTCCTCAGCCACTTCAATGTTTCCACTTCAATAAAGGGTTACCTCACCACCAAGTTCCAGAAGATTATCTCATCTATATATTGTAAATCCTGGTATTCCAAAAGCCAAAACAAGTGTTCCTATGCGTACCTTCGATTGGGGTCAACAATAACCCTCTTTCATGCATTGTAGGCTGATGAAAGGCACTACTTATCCCAAAACACAATACTTAAAAAAAATCGACCACTCCAATATGTCCTTTATGTCTCTTCAGAATTTTATTTTCCTAAATTTACATCAAGCTTTGGCCATTCTCCAAACACCACCCAACATTTCACCCTTTAAAAAAGGCTTCATCAAAGGAAGAACCTGGCCAGCCTGTGATATAAACATATATTTTTGTCACATTTGTTTAGAACTACTGCCAGTAATGTGCACAGACAGCTATACTTTTAATCAGTTTGCTATATCTTTGTACTCTTCTTTATGGCTCAGATCATTATCTGTATCTTCATATGAATTATATATCCTAAAGGTGGATACATAGGCATATATTTGATTATGTCAAAAATACTTTTTCTTCATGGTAACAACTATGTTTAAAACTTGATTTTGCTAGAATAAAGTAAATGTAACCATAATTTTATACTTAAAGAGCTAGTGTACTGCCTACAACTAGTATTCGTTTTTAAAAGCAGTCATCTATTACATTTTTATCTGAGGTACTTTTTCTTGGTTCTATCATGCCCAAACTATGACAGTGTTGTTGAAGTTTGGCATGGTGAGATCCCCAATGTTGACAGGTGAAATTTTGTCTGTCATACATTGATGTATTTCTTTCGGGGGCTGCACCCCTGCACTAACCCTTCTTAATATAACTAACTTCAAGTCAGAGATAGTTTGAAGGCGGGGTGATGGACGGCAGAAGGGTGAATTCTGCCCTTGGGTCCTTAACATTGACAATGTTGAAACCTGTTGACATTGTCGTTGTTAAGGACTTTGCTATCCCAGAGTTGTTTTCTGGTTGGCATATCCTTTTTCTTTTTCCTTTGTTATGTTTAATGCGCATGCACACCAAACCTTTTGTTATAATGAAAGAGAATTTCAGGAGGGTCACTGCTGATCCTATTGCAGTTAGAAATAGCAGGGGCTTGGCAATCCAGATCAATGACCATGCACTGTGACCATTACACCACTCGCTGCTTGCTGGGTGGAAAGTTCTTGTACTTCAAAGAACTGAGCTGCTCCAATCAAAGAGTGGTTTTGGTCCTTTGCTGTGCATGAAGCTGGTCAGAAAGCAGCTGATGGGCTGTCAACACCAGGAGCCTGTCTTTGCCCACCCCACTACCCCTTCTTTCTCCCCATCCCCTTTTATATTCACACTGTCAAAAATTAAAAAAAAGCTGACATATCTTGTTTTTTTGCCTCATTTCTTTATATCTTCATTATTTTTTTTTTAATTCTCATGGCCTCCGATCCTCACAAACCTTCAACAGGACAGCCATGACAGTTTTAGAGCCATGGGGGCAAACACAACTGAACAGTGCTGCACAAGACTGCTCCTTGTTGGCTAGTTTAATATGCCTGTCAACTGTGTGCAGGCTGCCATTTCATAATCTTGACATTACACTGGAGTCATGGAGTAAGACAACTCATCACTGAGTCTATGTGCTCTGATAACAGTGATAGGTTTATATTATTATTAAATGGTTTATACATAAAATTGTATTCTAAGGACAGCAATTAAATTTATCTTATCGTATTGTTTTTATCTATGTCATTTCAATTATCGCCACCTAGCATTTTCCAGCGTCTCTATGTGTTGTCATGACAATATTTAGGGAATTGTTCTGTTTGTATCTTTATAAGATATTAGAAATGAAAATGAATAGCAATATTGTGTTTCTATATACATTGATGTCGACAACATTGTAACTGAGACACCTTTCTCTTGACCTCCTCCCCTTCAGGTCACCCACCCCATTTCCCTAACAAGACCAACACTTGGGTGCCTAATCCCAGTGTTAGAATGTATGCATGTAAAATAAAGAAAACTGCTTCTTGATGCTTTTTTTTTAAAAAAAAAACTGTAAAAAAGAAAAACATACATCGATGCCTGTTGTGCCATTAGTTCTCCCCACCTGTCCCTCCCACTCAGCACCCACCACAACACACACACCAGTAACCCTTATTTACCCACTGGGGGTCCAATGCCATAATCCTCTTTGGACTACAGGCACGTCTTCACTCTTAAAAGCCAGACCACAAACTGAGGAAATCAGATATGTGGTTCAATGTATTTTAATGGATTTTGAACTTAGTGGCATAACTTGGCCATCTTTTGAATAGTTTTGCCCCACATTTTCAACATGCCTTTTTTGGGAACCGACCTCATGAACAATGGCAATGAAACTAGGCAAATCTGTCTCAAAAGGTGATTTTGCTGTCCCTGCACAAAATCACCTTTTGGGCAGGAGATGAACATTTTCTCCATCCTTGTTCATGATGTCTCATCATAAGAAGGCTATGTTGAAAATTTGCCTTAAAAATATAAAAAAAAACAACATTATGAAGCTATACTGAATTTGTGAATGCAGGCTTGTAACTTTGGCGATTTTCGATATTTTGACCCCAAATTGTCAGCATAACCATTTCGGTACAGCACCTCATGAAAGTGACAGCTGCCATTTTTTCAAATCCTGACCAAAATGTGTTTTTGTACCTGTGGTTGGAATGACGTTTCAGTGATGTGGATTGATGTTTTAGTGGGGACTTGAATATTTTCACCTACCAGGTTCATTAGGTGGGGTAATAAGAAGGCTGTGCTGAAAATGTGGTGTACAAATATTGTAAAATGCCCAGGTTATGAATGAATGTTACACTATTCCAGCATTCACGTAGACAAACATACGAACATATGAAGAAGTCAGAAGAAGAAGGCCATTTGGTATATCAAGTCTACTCGTATTGCAAAGTCCAGAGCTTGAGCTAATGACCCTGCCCTCCCTCCCCACTCCTCTCATCATCCCTACCTACTGTATGATCCTTACTTGCCCCCTGTGCCTATCCTAGCCTCTCTTAAAGCTGACCACTGTCTTCAATGAAATGACTTCTTCTGGCAGTGCATCTCAAGCATTCACCACCCTCTCTGTAAAGAAGTGCTTCCTGACCTCCCTCCTAAACCTCCCACCCTCCAGCTTAAGACTGTGCCACCTAGTGTTATGGTTGCCACTCAGCTTAAAGAGACTCTCCTTATCAACCTTATTTATCCCTTTCAAGTACTTGAAGGTCCCAGTCATGTCCCTTCCCTCTCTCTCTCCTATCTTCCAGGGAGTATAAATTCAGTGCCCTCAACCTCTCCTCATACGCCTTTCCCTGCTGACCCACAATCATTTTTGTGGCCCACCTTTGGACCTTCTCCAGCAGGTTAATGTCCTTTTGAAGTGTGGGCACCAGTACTGAACTCCATACTCTAGATGTGGCCTTAACAGTGACCTGGACAAGGGCATTATAACCTCCTCTCTCCTACTATTGATCCCCCTAGATATGCATCACAACATCTTGTTTGTCTTTGCAGCTGCTTTCTTGGACTGTGTGGCATGCCTCAGGTCACTAGTGATCATCACTCTGAGATCCTTCTCCTCCTCTGATGCAGATACTCGGACTCCACCCAGGTAGTACTCTGTCCTGGGATTCTTGGGTCCATGATGCATAACTTTGCATTTTTTGGCATTGAAGCCAAGCTGCCAAATGCTGGACTACAGCCTCAGCTTTTCCAGATCTTCCTGTAGGTCCTGTATCCTTTCAGCTGTGTCCCCTAGCCCATAGAGCTTGGTGTTATCCATGAAAAGACTCATTTTTCCCTTAATGCCATCCCCAACATCATTGATGAAGATATTAAACAACACCAACCACAGCACAGATCCCTGTGGGACCCCACTGGTTACCTCTCTGGTACTAGATAACTTTCGCCTCACAACCGCCCTCTGGGATCTGTCCCTCAGCCAGTTTTCCACGCATCTGGCCATCTTTTCCCCTACCTGAAGATCCACCAGCTTCCTGATCAACCTTATGTGGGGCACAGAGTCAAAGGCCTTGCTGAAATCAAGATATAGGATGTCTACCTCTTGACCCCTGTCTGCTGTCTTAGTGACACAGTCAAAGAAGTCAGTCAGATGCGTTTGACACATACCTTCACTAATTTTCAATATTTTGACTCCAAACTTTCAACATAGCTATTTTTTCACACCACCTCATAAACATGACATGTGCCATTTTTAAAATCCTAGCTGAGATGTGTTTTCACACCTCTGGTGCAAAATGACATTTTGGCCAATATACTATAAACGATATATGTCATGTCTACAAGGTGAATACTAAAACAAGTATCTTCAAAAGTTATGGTCAACATTTAAAACATTTTTTTAACAAGCAGCAAACGTTCAGCATTTACAAATGCTTGTTTAATCAGAAGATTGTTTACGTTATGTTAGTAGGTGTGATGTATGGGATAACATTCTGCCTGGCAACTGACATATCTAGCTCTACCCCCCCCCCCAAACATCATCAGCATTGTGACCTCATTAACTGTAACATTACTACTTCTTAGGAACAGCCACTCAGTGACTGGGTGGTCAGTGACCTGTGATGTCACCCTCAGTGAGATTACAATGTGAATGATGTAGTGTGAGGGGGTGGGGATAGAGACAGATATGCCAGCTGCCAGGCTAAGAACTGTTCCACACACCCAGCACAATGTTATCACACAGAAGACTTTCTAATGAGAAAAAGGGAAAAGAAAAATACTTCCAAAATAAAAAGTTACAACTGATGATCATTTCTTAAAATTTGTATTATTTTCTAATCGGCATGTTTTGGCACCTCTAGCTCTTTCACTACAATTTATTGTCATACCCTGGTACTAACACTGATATATGAACCCATGCCACCTTAAAAACTAATTTCTCAGTGTTTTGATTTTTAGTTTTATTCACTTCTTCATGAAAATATTTGTTAGTATGTTTAAGTGTTACCTTTACATTGATAATCACTTTAAGCCTTACTAAATGTATTTTGACACCAGTGCTCAATCCTAATGCCTTTATGAATGTTACTGTCATTTTTAGACTCATTAGAACACATTTTTTCTCATTTAGATGCTCAAGTCTTCTGACTTGGTTTTTGTAAAAAAACATTTTAAAACATTTGTTTGTGGTTGACTTGTTTTGTATTAAAACTAGTGTTACAGTATTGATTTTCACTCTCTTACACTTAGGTGCGCAGATTGTAATTTACCAGGAGCAGCATTTCTTCCTGCTCTGTATGGTGTTTACTAGTGCACTGAGCTTGTGTCCTTGGTTTCTTTTATAGTAGTGCTGGAAGGGTGTGGTGGAACACACTGGATGTGACACATGACTATGACATCACTGCCCCTGGGCAGCCCTGGGCATCAGCTGTTGCTTAGCAGTGGTCAGCAGCAACTTTTCCAGCCACAGTACAAAGACTTGACTATGGCTAGAGTCGAGGGCTCTGCTGAGGTATTTAAATACTCATACTTTTTTTTTTGATGATATTTTTATTTTTATTTTTTAAAATAATCACACACTTAAATTTGTAAAGGAATTTAAGGGCCAGATATTCAAAACTTTGTCCCGGGGCTAAATTAGCACTGCCCGGTGGGCAAACTTAGCCTGGAATACAAAGCAAGCTATATTCAAAAGGAAATAGTCTGGTGCTAATCCTGCTGAATATAGCGGTCTAAGGAAGCTGGGAAAACCGATCTAGGAGTGCAGGCCAAAAATAGCCCAGGAATAAAACAGCACTGACTATAGCAACAGAGAAGTGCAAACTGCAACTGCAGCTCATTACACTCTGTAACAAGCCAGTGTTGCAGGTGGAGAACATTGCGTGTGATTGCACAGAGATGTCTCACATCTACTGCAAACATACCTCTCAACGCACTGCCTCATAAATCAGGGACAAGGCTTAAAAAAAAAATCAGGGACAAAGATTTACAATCAGGGACACATCTTAAAAATTGGTGATATCAACTCAGGAAGCTGGTAGAATGAGTGGTTTAGTATAAAATGCATTGTCTAAGAACACGTCTGTAAGATTAATGTTTGACATTATTTTATGCTTACAACCCCCACTGTTTGGTCATGGAAACACAATTTGTTGATTGGACAAAGTAAAATATTGAGGGAACATCAGGGACGTCCCTGAAAATCAGGGACAGTTGAGAGGTATGACTGCAAACAACAATGTAAGCCACACACTGCAGAATTGTGCTATGCTGAAGTGAGGTTTGCCCAGGGCTAACCTGATTACACAGTGATAGCACATAAGCCGGTGCAAACTGGTTAGCCCGGGGCAAACGAGAGCTATATTCAAAGCTCCCATGCAAATGAGCCTACTTAGGTAATCCGTGGGCAAACTGGTACATATGCATCCCATTAAGTTCTGCTTAGCATACATTACCATGCAGTTTGCCCTGTGCTACTGCATGGAGCACAAAGCTCCCTTTGGTCGGAATGGAAGTACAGGCTGGCCACTGCAGACCAAGGTATACCACAGCATTTCCTGTTGGTCAGAATAGGAGTACAGGCTGGAGCAGCAGGAACTGTGTGTTGCCAGGCACAGTCAGTGCATACAACACACTCCATGCAGCTATTATATATATATATATATATATATATATATACACACATATACATATACATATACACAGATCGATAGCTAAACACAGACACACTGCCCAGTACATACATGTCCTATAGGATGCCTCCCAACAACAGAGGTACCCCACTGCAGTAGTGGGTGAAACACAGTGGGGGGGATGGAATACATGGGACAGGTATAAGGCAAACCTGGTGGGGGCAGGTGGCCATAGGCTGTAGGGTCACTAGGAACTAGGATATGCAGCATATCCAGTAGATAGGGGACAGGGCAGACAGGCTGGGCCAGGCAGTCCTGTTCTGTTCTCATGGTCCCTGTTCCATAGTGTGCTTGATACACTCTGGTAGGCTAGTGTCCACCCCCCAGCATGCTCCCAGACACCCAGTAGCCCCACAATTCACTTTAAATGCTGGTAGTGTAGTGGTCCCCCACCCCCTGCATGATTTCTGACCTGTTTGTAATACAAATTGCAGTAATATCCCTGGTAGTCTAGTGGTACCCCAACCACCCTCATGATCTCCACCCATTTAGATAGGTTTCCATAGTAATTTCCCTGCTAGTCTAGTGGTCCCCCCGCATGAATCTCGACCTGTTTGTAATAAAATTGAAGTAATATCCTTGGTATTCTAGTGGTCCCCATCCCCTGCATGAATCCCGACCCATTTGTAATAAATATTGAAGTCATTTCGCTGGTAGTCTAGTGGTCCCCCACCCCTGCATGAATCCCCACTGGTTTGTAATAAAATTGAAGCAATATACCTGATAGTCTAGTGGTCCCCCACCCCCTGCATGAATCCCCACCAGTTTGTAATAAAAATTGAAGCAATATTCCAGGTAGTCTAGTGGTCCCCTACCCACTGCATGACTCCCAACCCATTTAGAATTATGTTCAAAGTATTTCCCTGGTAGTCTAGTGGTCCCCCCACCCAGCAGTGACACCCCTGCTTAGCCCAGGACCAATCTAAGAATCGAGCTGGCGACCAGCTCAGCCCTCCTCTCACCACCACGGCCGGCCGCCGACTGAGGTAATTCACCTGTACATAGGTGATACCCTGCACCGCCAGGTGGGCCAGAATAAGGATTCCCTGCCAACGGTAATGGAATCATTGTACCACTGTGCAGAATACTGCAGAAGAGGGACCGATTTCACCCGGGAGATGCAGGAGAGAGTCATGAGGCAGCACCATGCACATCTAGTCTTACTCATGATAGGAGTAAGGCCCAAAACAGATAGTCTATTGGAGGACAGTAAAGCTCTGAGGAGGGCGAGTCCCCAGAATGCTAGCTTCCAGTTCAACCCATACAGGAAGTGAGGAGTGTGAGGGGGGACAAACCATGCAGTAGCCTGTGCAACCAGATAAGCAAGGTGGTAGCCCTGATGCCATGGTAGGACCATGCCTCCCCGCGACCAGTGAGCTCGCAATTTTTTCCGACCCCACCAAGGCAGTTTCCCTTCCCACAGGAAAAGGGATAAAAGCATCTCCAGAGAACTGAATAGTTTAGAGGAGAGACAAAGAGGAAGATTATTAAGCAGGTAGATGACTCTGGGGAGGAGAAACATGGGGATGGCTGCCACCTCACCTGTTAAGGAGAGATGCAGCTAGCACCACCGCTCAACTTCTGCTGATAACTGGGCTAGCAGTTGGGAGTGTGATCAGGTTATGTGGGTAGGGTCAAACAGTGAAACACAACACCAAAATTCAGGTTAACACACCTTTTCTAGGCGTGATGTTTATTTGTCCAGATGGACTATTTTTTTGTAGAAAAACTTATCTTTATATACATAACGAAAAATCAACCATTTCTGAAATCAGTCTTAACCGTCAGACTTCAATATATATAAAAAAAAACAACAAATAAATCAAACGAAATTCAGCTCCTTTTTGAGCTCTCAGAACTACCCTTCCCTGGTAGTTCTGCACACAGAGTAGATAACCTTCTCTTACAGTTTCTGCTATTGTCTGTGCTTTTGAGATAACCTCTCTTCACTCACTCTTAGGCTTAACTGATTATTCTGTGATCTAGGGCTGCTTTTATACAAGTCCCTACAGCATCATTAGGTAAGCTGATCTGCCCCTTTTCTAATTAATGGTCAATCCTCCTCTCATACAAACATTTGGTTAGATCAGCATGGCTTGGCTTATAGCTTTAAGACCTCAACCAATAATGAACCATTCCTTTACTTTAAATTCACTCTGTAGCAAAAGATATTCAGTAAAATATCTTGATTATCTCTCTCCTCCCCTTTTCAGTTAATTGATAGCCAGGGAGTTTTTTTTTTTTTTTGATATTTCTCTTTTTCCCCCTTCCTGCTCCACAGAGTCTTCATTCCTCAGAAACGCCCATTAAGCCTGCCCCTGCCAGCACCCACCTGCAACCTCTGGTCCCTCAATCATGCCGCGGAAACTCCCCCAGGCGGGGTCGGGGTCAGGGAACCCCCGAATCGTTAATCTTGTCAGGGTCCTGGGTCGCAGGTAGGCACTGGCACATCGGTGCCCAGCTCACGTTCCTTCATTTACGGCTCCAAGGGGATTTTTCCCCCATGTTCCACTATGGGATGCGACGTGCATGCGTCAAGGCACCTGCTGGCAACCGTAGTGCTCCCCATCTCCTTCCTCAAAGGAGCAGCCCCCTGAGGCTGACTGGCCACCAGCCTACGCCCGCAACCAATCATACCCCAGGAACACCGTCTTGCTGTCGCTTCCCCCAAGCCTCTGCCAGGAGTCGCCGCTCGCCGGCTAGAAGTCCCCCCAACCCCCCGGAGAAGGCAAGCTATCACTGGAAGCTCCAGCCTATCTCCCCCCTGCCAACTCCCAATGACCCGTGCTCACTTCCAAACCCAGGTCTCCGGCGTGGTGCGAGGTGTGGCATCCAGCGCCTCAACCCTCAGCGCCAGTGGGCCGTGAGCGAGGGAGTTTCTATATAACAGCCTCCACCTGGGGATGCTAGTTCCTAAGAGACCATTTTGCAGGATTGCCGTGCTCAGGTAAGAGCTCTCCTCAATTTCAAAGTCAACAAGTTTGTACCCAGCAGCCTTTCTGTTTATGCTGTTAAACTGTCTTTCTTACTGCTTGCACTGTTTCTTTTGCCCAGAGCATCCAGTGCTCGATGTATACAGCTCTAGGAGAAGTGTTATTAGGGTTACACTTCTTTACACTCTGCCCAGAAACAAACACACTGTACTCTTTTTATGTAGGCATCGGCAGAGAATGAAAAGGAAATAAAAGAGGGTCAGTCATGGGAGCAGAAGATACCATTATGGGTGGCCTTCCCATAAGGGTAGCGTTAGAAATATATAGTTTAGAAGAGAGAAAAGTTTGCTACTGCAGTAGACTTTATAAGGAAAGAAGAATGCCGTAGCCTTCAAAATGGGATGGGGGGATCTGTCACATACCCTCTCGGTTAAGTGGAAACTAGTGGATACCTTACTGGTTTCCAAGACATCCTACCCAAGTATGTCTGGGTAGGATGGAACTACCGCCCACCCTCACTTGGTAGCTCCACCCCAAGGTCCCTTAACAAAATACTAACACTCTGGTAATAGTTTATAAGATATATACCAAATATACTTCACTATTACCCTAGGGTGTCTAAACATCATTACCTTGCAACACATCATTCATTACACATAGGTGCTTCTACAGAATATGCATTTTCATTTTTTTCCAGAATCAGGGGCACCATACCTAGACAAAAAGTCTGCATTAACGTGCTGTGTACCAGCTCTATGCTGTACCGTGAACCTATAGGGTTGCAATGCCAAATACCACCTCATAATCCAATTGTTATGATCCTTCATCTGATTAATAAAACAAAGCGGATTATGGTCAGTAATGAGAGTAAATGGTGCTCCCCACAGATAAAATCGTAAGGCCTCAATGGCCACTTGGTCACTAGGCATTCTTGTTCTACCGTAGTATACTTCTGTTCCCGGTCATTGAGTTTTCATGAAATGTACATTACTGGGTGTTCTTCCCCATCAATTGTTTGACTTAACACTGCCCCAGTACCTGTGCCAGAAGCATCTGTATGCACCTCAAATGGATGGTTAAAATCTGGACTATGGAGTACTGGGGATGAACACAAAGCAACTTTAATGGCAGCGAAAGAATTTTCACATTCTTGGGCCCAATTAACTTTATTCCCAATTTTCTTTTTGGTCAAGTTAGTTAAGGGGGTGGCTATTGCTGCAAAGTTTGGGATGAATCGATGGTAGTAGCAGGCCAATCCTAAGAAAGAACATATATGTTTCTTTATCTCAGGTCGGGAACAATTGGCTACTGACTCGATTTTATTAATCTCGGGTTTTATGGTACCATTTCCAAGTACAAAACCCAGATACCTAGTCTCAAACATAGCCAATACATTTTTTTCAGGATTAATGGTAACTCCTGCTTTGGCAATAGAGGAGACAACAGCTCTCAAGTGTGTCAAATGAGTGTTTCAATCTGGACTAAAAGTTATAACATCGTCCAAGTAGGCCACACAAAAATTACTGAAGGGTTCCAGCACTTGGTCCATGAACCTTTGGAACGTAGCTGGAGCTCCATGGAGTCCAAAGGGCGAGGTCCGGAATTGGAACAAACCCATAGGCATAATAAAGACTGTTTTCTCCCACGATGTAACTTCAAGGGGTATCTGCTAATATCCTTTGGTCATGTCCAGTGTGGAAATATATTTTGCATTACTCACTTTGTCTATAATGTCATCCACTCTTGGCATAGGGTAGGCATCGAACTGTGATACAGTATTCAACCCTCAGAAATCCAAACACAGATGAATGCCTCCCTCTTTCTTTGGTACCACAACAATAGGGGAACCCCAAGCACTATTTGAGGGTTCAATTATATTCATTTTCAATAATTTTGACACCTCTAGTTGAACCTCCTGTCTCACTCTCTGGCAGCCTATATGGTTTCTTCCGAATAGGGGGGACTTGTCCTTATCTCGTGTTCCACTCCCTTGGCAAGACCTGGCACACTGGTAAACATACTAGGGTACTCTAGTAACATGTCCTGTATTTCTTGGTTCTGCATGGGTTCTAGGGCAGGATTTATTTGTACCTCTTTAATCCCTTTCCTAGTTTCTAGCCTTCCATAGGTTGTCTCTAATTCTGTGTTGGGGTTTTCAGGTAGTACCAACATACTTAGCCCTTTTTGTGTTTTCTCGTGCCACTTTAATATATTGGCATGATAGATCTTGGTTTTCTGCTTCCTATCAGGTGTCTCTATCTCAAATGTAACAGGGCCTGTCTGTCTGTCTTACTACTCTGTAGGGTCCCTGCCATTTCATTAAAAGTTTGTTAGTAGTGGTATGAAGTAGTAATAAAACTTTTTCTCCACTCTCAAATGTTTTTACCTGTTTTCCCTTACTATGTCTATGTTTGAGTGATTTGAGCCTGGATACTCATTTCATGAGTTTTTGTGGAATACTTCACTAATCATTGCCGAAGTTGTTTGAAATAGGTAGCAATCCCTGGGTGTTTCATATCTTTGCCCTCTTCCCAGTATTCTTTGATTACTTCTAAGGGTCCTCTCGAGTTTCTGCCAAACAGAAGTTCAAACGGGGAGTGACCTGTGGATGCCTGGGGAACCTCCATATATGCAAACAGGGCAAATAGTAGATATTTATCCCAGTCCTTACCCTCTTCATGTACGAACTTCTTAAGCATACGCTTCAACGTTTGGTTGAAGCGTTCAGTCAAACCATCTGTTTGAGGATGATAGGGGGATGTAGGTACCACCATTATGCCCAGCATGCAGTATAGTTCTCTTAATAACTCTGCATTAAAGTTAGCTCCCCAGTCTGTTAATACCTCTTTGGGTATACCTACTTTACTGAAAAGTTTTACCAATTCCTCAGCTATTTTGGGTGTTGTGACTGATCGCATGGGTATGGCCTCCGGATATTTTGTTGCATAGTCACACACAACAAGAATGTATTGATTACCTTTGGAACTTTTATTTAAGGAACCCACTATGTCCATCCCTATCCATTCAAAAGGCATCGTTATCAGAGGTAAAGGTACCAGGGGGACTTCATCCTTCTTCCCAACTGGGGCCACAAGTTGACAAGCCTCACATTCTTTACACAATAGGGCCACATCATCATGGATTTTTGGCCAAAAGAAATGTTGTGTCAACTGGCCAAGTGTCCTGTCCCTCCCTGCATGTCCTGCCCAAGGTAAATCATGACTAAGGTATAGCAGGTCTTGTCTAAAACAAGAAGGTACTAGCAATTGTTCAACCTCTTCCTTAGTTATGGGGTTTTCACATATACGATACAATAAATAATTTTAGTTACTATTTTAGGGGCACCTGGGGTCTGATTCTTCCCAACCTGTTGAAAAAAAGGTTTTAAACTATCATCAGCCTTTTGTTCCTCCACAATATTAGCTTTAATAAAAACAGTCTGTACAGTCTCAGGTGTTAAACCATTCTACTTACTTGCCACTGTCTTTAAATCTTCTTTTTTCTATTGTGGGACAATTTAGTTTTCCCTGGTTGCTCTTCCACATCCCCTTGGAAAGGAAATATGTCTCCTAGTTGTTGTTGTTTCTTCTTCTGGGCCCGGGTGGTCATTGCTGAAACAATTCCTTTATCAGGCATAAGGTTAGCAAAATCAGGGAAATCATGTCCAATAACCATCTGTATGGGTAAGTGTGTCACCAATCCTGTCATTAGTGTGGTCTGTTTGTCTTTTACTATCATATCTACTGGTACAGTAGGGTAAATATGGGTGCCCCCATGCACACATACCACATTCATTGGTGGACCCCTTTCTTGTTTTGTTACTAGCTCTGGTCGAATCAAAGTCTGCTTACTGCCAGAGTCTATCAATGTAGTCACATTCTTGTTCTCCACTATTACCTCTATGAAAAAGTACCCAGGATTTAATAATGCCAGGTGTGCTGTATCTCCTCTCTTTGTAGGGCAGAATCGGGCAATCTGTCCTTGTCCTTTACAATTCTGGCAGATAATGTCTGTGGAAAAGGGCCTTCTATTCATACCACCCCTGTTATCCTGGTGGCCTTCATACCTCCTATATCTCGGTTGCTCATAGGTGGGTCATACTACGGGGTTGGGTTTAATTGTCTCCTGGAGTCTATTCCCTCCTTTCTTTAGGGTCTGATGGGCAGAGAGGTAATCATCAGCAAGGGTAATGGCAGTCTCTACAGTTTCAGGATTATGATCCCTTACCTAGATCTGTACCTCTTGGGGTAAGATTTACAGAAGCTGTTCCCCCACTACAATGTCTATGATATTGTTTACTGATTTACCCTCGGGTTGTAACCAATGTTCCTTCTAATTTTTAGTCTCTGTGGGTGGGCGACTGATGTGTGTGTGTGGCACTTTGTGCAAAAAAATTGATTCATGTGCGCAAATTGGGTGGCCCAAACAAGTGATATATTTTATTGCCAATAAACACTAGAAAACATAACCAAACACTCAAATACTCAATGCAAAGTATAAATACACATGCTGACACAGTCCAAAGCTTGGATGTGCATTGTGCACCATAACAGTATGAACTGGAAACATGTGTAAACTATGTACAGTACATTTTAAAGAATCTTGCATGCATCTAAAAGGGGTGCTGATGATGATGCATTGCTAAGAAATCAACATTTACTGTTTGTCTCTCCTGTCTTTCCCATTTTTCCAGTGGACATATATTTTATTAAGATCCATTGTTTTCCACCAGATGCTAAAAACAATTTTGTTTGCATCAGCATATCTAAATGGCTTTCTTCCAAGCGGTTTCTTTGTTTGCTCTTAATGCAGTTCAAGAGGCTGAAGCCTCTTTCACGGTCAGCACTAGAAGTTTGGAATGTTGTAGCAGTAGTAGTAGTACTACTACAATTTATTGTTCAGCATAAAGCAGTTACAATATACTAAAATCAGGACAAAATACGTAGTAAATATAAATAGACAATAAATAAATCAACAAGGAACTTAAATATCTTTACAGTACATTCCAATTTAACAGTGTCCCTTGAGTACCTTTTCACATACAAAAAAAAAACTCCACATGACTTCAAGTCCCCCTAATAAACTTTACAAATGAGTTGAAATTAAAAATCTTGCAAAGATCTCTACCATGTTCTTCTCTTTCATAGTAAACAAATATTCCAAAAGATCCTCCAGGGGGAGGCTGAGATCCCCTAACAATCCACCCAGCAGTTTTTTCCTAGTTGATTCGTACCTAGAACACAAGGGTACCACAGGTTTGAGATCATCTGTAGTCCCCACTCCACATTTACAATATGGAGAAAGTACCCCCTCTCTTTTTTGTCCGAAATGAATGCATTGAGCATTATAGTTTTCGGTTCTGAATCTTGTATAGATTCTCCTTTGTTTAGGGCAGGTTAAAAAAGAGAGATAGGGCTCATATCCTCATGAACTATTTACTTTTTTTATGAAACCCATATAGCTTAAGCTTGGAGAGTTGAACATAGCAAGAGTTTATGTCTAAGTCAATAAGCCTCAATTCAACATCTTGCCTAATCTTCTCAAATGGTCTCTTGTCAATTTTATATAAGAGGTGGCCCAATCCAGCCAGCATTATAGTTTCCTTAATAAGTTGAATAAAGGGATGTGCATATCCCATGCTGGCCAATTTGTTGGCTTCCTCTACACACATTCTGGGATATCTTTGTTGGGGCAAATGAAAAAGTTTCAACAGAAAGAGAATATGTCATTCACAGATGAGAGAAGTCAAGGCATGTTGTCCTAACTCCAAGGCAAGAATACAGCTTGGAGTTCCATTTGGCAACATTTAGTTGTATCTGTAGAGTTTATTCAGAATTATTTCTAATTCTCTAATCTTAGTATAACCCCAGATCTAAGAGGCATATAACATGCTCATTCTTATTTTGACATTAACAACTCTTAATACCCCTCTGACTGATGTCTTCCCCATGCTGTTAAATATTTTTAGTGCACTTTCCGAAGATCCCATTTTTAAATCGAACAGCCTCCAGATGTTTGGTCCAAGTTAGGCTATAGGCAAAATGGACACCTAAATATTCATAACACTTAACAGTGTCTATATGGTTACCCTTTAGCCTAAAGCCTATCGTATTCTTGGTTTGAGAGCCAAAAACTACAATGTTGGTCTTGCCGAAATTAACTTTTAGTTTCCTTTGAGAACACAGAGATTCAAAGTGATCCAATTTTCTTTTAAGACCTAGGACTGGAGTAAAGAGTAAGATTAAATCATCTCCATATGCTAAACATTCAATCCTTTGATCATTAATTTTTGGAGCATGAAAATCAGTTTTACCAAGCTGATCCAAGACTGTATTAATGTAGATGTTAAAGAGAGTGGGGGACAAAATACACCCCTGTTTGACACCCACATTTGTCTCAAATCTATCAGTTAGATGGCCATACTGATTATACTGGACCCTTGCCCACATGTTTTCATAGAGTCTAATAATAACATCAAGAAGTGAGGTCTCCAACTTCAGATTCCTTAATGTAGCCCAAAGGATTTTTCTACTGATGCTGTCGAAGGCCAAGAAGAAATACACAAAACAGGAATATAATCTGTTTTTTCTCACTTTAGTATACTTTCAGATCAGGTGCTGAAGCATATAACCATGTTGTAATGTAGAACGGTCCTTCCAGAAACCGTTCTGTGCCTCATTCAATACTGAGTTCTCCTCAACCCATGACAGCAATCTGCCCAAAATTATCCTAGAGAAAATCTTCTGTGATACATCTAGCAAACTAATAGGCCTATACATCCTTGGGTCATTTGGATCCTCCTTTTTAAAAATTCGAAGATACCACTACCTGCCCAACTGGCAGGGCAAGAGTAACCCTGAACCAGGCCATTAAACAGCAAAAGAAGAATAGGAATCCACCAGTTGGAAAAAACTTATAGATATCACCTAGGACACCATCCAGCCCTGGTACTTTATTTGCCTTAAGCCCAATCAGTGCCATCTGGATTTTGCCCTCTGTGATCAAGATAAGTCTTGGAAAAATTTCATCCTCCTGTATTTTGAAAGCATCAGGTGTCTCCTGCTCTTCATGAGAATAATAGAGCTTGGAGAAATGAGTTGCCCAAACTTGAGGTGTAATATAGGCTTCAATCATATTGGCATATCTATTATGTCCTTGGGCAACAATATTCCAAAATCACCTTCCATCCCTATCCAAAACAGCCTGCTGCAGTTTTTCCCAAAGTCCCTGAGTATGTTTATGTCTCTCCCATTCGAGAATGTTCCTATATTTTTCTCTTTCAGTCTTTAGCAATTTAAAATCTGCTGCAGACTTATTTCTTTTCTTTTTACGATGTCTTAGTTTTCCTCCAAAGTTTTTCTTTGCCTGTAGGCATACCAAATTAAACCAAGACTTTTTATAAAGGGACCTAGTACATTGTTTTACATCTAGGTCCAAGTAAAGAATGAATAGTTTCCCAATTCTCCAAAATATTGAAGGCGTTACTTTTGTCCAGAACCAACTTGTGAATATCACCTAAGACTCCTGTACTAAGAATTTCTTTGAAACTAGCTTGATGAATTGGCCCCCATTTAATCCTTCTCTTGTTTATGACTTCCAGACTCTCTTCCTGTTGTGCCTCACTCCTTAAAGTCCCAAAAGGGCATTTGATGTTAATTACAATAGCACAGTGTGCTGATTCCAATCTATTCATAACCTCTAACTTTTGGACCAGCTTTACTGCTTCCAAATTGGTCCAAACCTGATCAAGGATTGAAGAGCCAATAGGTCCTCTATACATTAAGGATACAACTAGATATCCCTGAGTTCTCCCATTTAAAATACAGAAATTTCTACTGGCCAAGCCCGCTAGCAATTCCCTACCTCTGAGGCTAGATTTTAGATCCTAAGCAGTCCTAGTATATGAGAAATTTGGAGTAATTGTAGATATTGTATGGATCATATCTGAATATTCATCCTCCAAAAAAAGAGAAGGAATTCTGGCATTAAAGTCTCCCAAAATAATTATAGTAAAAGATATACTCTTATCTGACAATTCGTCAAGTGCCATTTTCAGATCCTATATGAAAAGGTCAGCAGGATCAGTAGCTCTATTGCTAGGGGGGGAACGTATATATTGCAGAGAATGAACTTCTCTTGTCCCTTGCTAACCGCTAGAGCCAATATACCTCTGACTTAGTAGAAATGTTAGTGATCTGAAAATTTAGCAACGTTTGGACAAAAAGGAAATACCCCTTTAAACCTTCCAAACTTTTTATCTTTAGTCACTGGCAGAGTAAAGACAGAATATCCAGCCAATTTGGGAGTTACATTTTCTGTACACCATGTTTCTTGCAGTCCAATAATATCAAAATTATCCAGAAATCTCACTACTTCAGGGTCAATTATTTTAAGATGGATGCCCTCAATATTCCATGAAAGTATAGAAAGGGCATCCACATCTCAATCCCCAGCTCCCTTATCCAAATATAGCTGGCATCTGGAGTTCATTTGTTTGATATTATCTACAGGCTGCATTTGTCAGGCTGAATCAGTAACTGTCAGCAGCAAGTAGGTATTAGGGTCAGTTAGGTTTCCAAAGTCAATCAGAGGGTTATCTGCCTCTAAGATTGATTCTGGACTATCCGTAGTCTGTGTCAACCTGGAAAAGACTTTGCCCAAGTCTAAAGTGTTAACTAAATGTATTCCCAAACAATCCAGCTTGCTGGCCAGAGAAAGCAAGCTGCTAACTGTATGAGGATTTTTAAAAGTAATGTCAATCTGTGTTGTGGGCTCAGGATCTCCATATAACTTTATGGACTCCACCATGTTTCTGAAGATATAAAATCATAATGCTCTTTCCAAGAGCAGCAACAAATCTTTCCTAACTTTCCCATGAGAATCCTTGAGTGAAACCTTCCACTCAAAGATAGTTATGGTCCTACTCAGCCATACGTCTCTCTGCTTCAGTACATGATCCTCTATCACTCCCAAGATTTTTCTCTGTGCTATCGTATCCTTCTCACTCTGCACCTCCCTATGGATAATCTCTTCTGGGGAAGGATAAGACTGTGTAGGAGCCTCTATACATGATAGCTTCATGTTTATCTTGGATTGTAGCACATACATCAATAAGTTTAGCTACCATGCTGTACTGCACATTAGTCAAAGCAAAGTGGATCATGTCAGTAAAGGATTTTAATGATCCTCCCTTTATTTTTTCAGCAACTATAAATCTGAAGTCATTGTACTGGCTAACAATTTCTGCCTGGTCCACTGATGAAAATAGATAGTCCTGCTATTTGCTGTACAGTCTCTCAATATTTGATAAGCCAAACTGAAAGCTGCAATGTGTCATTCCTGCAAAATCAAAGGTAAATCAGTCAGAAAGTTCACCTGCAGGAAATCAGCTGTCCAGATGGTCACAACAGGCCAACAAATCGCAAAATTGCTGTTGTGCTTACTTCAGCTGTGCAATTAGCCAACAGCAGTTTTACTGATTGGCTCCAGTAGACAGTTTCACCCAGGTACTGGCTTCTGATCTTTTTTATTTTTTGCCCTAGCAATCTGTACAGCTTCAACTGTTGTTAGCCCACTTTTCTGAAACATCTTAGACAACTCTACCAACTTCAAAAGTACATAATTTAATACTATTATGGCAATGTGGTATTCAGGGTTAGACAGCTTCTTAAAGCAGTACTTAGCAACGGGATCTTTGATGGATGCATGCATAATTGTATGTGATGTTATTTACCCTAGGTATGGTTTACAACAACTATGCTGGGTATTGTCAAGCTCAGTGGGGGGTTTAAAATGTATTTTTGCAATGTAGTGAGTGAGTCTGTGTGATATGAGAGAGGAGATGCATTCAGGAGACTGTATTTCTCTTCCGTTCCGGATCCATACTAAGCGCAGTCTGAATTTATGAAATTAAATGAAAAGGACATTTTTTGTGCTGCCATTTCTTGCTGTCCACTTTAGAATTGCTATCCCTGTGTAGCCAACATAGGCAACCTTTTACAAGCACTGATTCATTGAATCTCAAATGTGTATATAATATGAGACCCCGTTAAGTGCAATCTCATCTCTCCTGACATATGTACAGTCAGTGTCTCAGCCTGCTAATTGAGAAGGTTATGCCCATCCTGGCACCCAACAAATACATAAAAAAAATGACACATAAACAGGCAGTAGGTTGCTTTGATGCTTTTATTGTAAACAAAAACTATAGTTTTCCAGTTTTCTTATACTGAAAAAAAAATGAACATGCTTTCAACGGTGAGGCTTTAAATCCATTATCAACACATTTTATATGTGAGACGCTGCTTGAGGAGGAGGCAGAGTACACTGAAGTTGTGCAACTTTAAAACTGAAATAATATAATATACACCCTATATCAGAGGATCTCTCGCATTGCTTTGTTGGGGGGCATCTACTAAACAAATAAAACATGCTATTTCTGTGAACAGCAGGGGAATACTGTTCATTATCACGTTCTGTCTTACTGAAAAGAGGTGTCAAGCCGAAAACATTGTTGTAACTGCAAAGCCGATTGATTGGAATTTTGCCAATCAGTTCCTTTGTTCAATAAGTAGAGCAAGAGCGAGATGTCTGACTTGTTAACTGCTGGCTTGTTAAAGTTAATGGGTTGTGGCCTTGGGGGTGGGCATACAATGTTTCTTTCACATTCACTTTCATGTCCTGCTGTCTGAGTCTTAAATCTGAGTGACTGTTGTCACTACTTCATGAACATGAAGATCCCTGTCAGCTGCTTTGTGCGCTACTACTGAAGCAGTGTGCGGGTTATTTCTGACTGCTGTGCGGGTGCACATGCGCACACCTTAGGGGGAACATAGGTTGTAACCACTTATTACATAATTCACTTAGTCTAACAAAAGTTTCTCTAGGGGTATCATATGTCTGGTATTTCAAGGCCCTGAATCTTTGCTAGGTCTCAGTGTTAATATCATATATTTTAAGGATCTCCTTTACCAGATCAAATGTGTTAGCTGTCCTATCGTCCATGTTACTATAAGTTAACTGGGCCTTTCCTGTTAAATAAGGGGCAAACTGTACCACCCATTGTGTCTGAGGCCAAGCACAGGCCTGGGCAACCCTTTCAAAGGTAGTGAGGTACCCCTCTATGTCATCTGTGGTGGCCATTTTACCTAATTTCATCTCTTTGGGATTTGGGTCTGGCCTGTGCCCCTAGGTCATGTAAGGCCCTTAAAGTCTCTGCCCACCTGGTATCTTGTCTTCTCCATTCTAGTTCTCTCTCTCTCGCTCCATATCCAACTGTTTGATCGCCAACCATCTCATCAGTTCTGGTAATCCTTCTGGTGGTTCATCAGGGTACATCCATGATTCTTCTTTTTGTTCCTGGTCTCCATTCTCCTCAATTAAATCCTTCGGTTTATTTGGCCGCACCGCTGGTCCTAATCCAGGCAACAGGGTCTCTCCAGTTCTTGCCCCCTGTGTCCTGGTCTGGACACCAGCTGCCACCACTGTCTTTTCCTCCTCATCCGACATCCTCTCACCTTTTTCACCCTAGTACCAGGACTGGTACCGAAATCTGGCTTCCCATCTAGGCTGGATAATCAGATCCCACTTCTGACACCAAATTCTGTGACCGGGTTATGTGGGTAGGGTAAAACAGTGAGACAGGACACCAAACTTCAGGTTAACACACCTTTTCTAGGCGTGATGTTTATTTATCCGGATGGACTATTTTTTTGTAAAAAAATATATCTTTATATACATAACGAAAAATCAACCATTTCTGAAATCAGTCTTAATCGTCAGACTTCAATATATAAAAAAAAACAAATAAATCAAAAGAAATCAGCTCCTTTTTGAGCTCTCAGAACTACCCTTCCCTGGTAGTTCTGCCACAGAGTAGATAACCTTCTCTTACAGTTTCTACTATTGTCTGTACTTTTGAGATAACCTCTCCTCACTCACTCTTAGGCTTATCTGATTTTTATGTGATCTAGAGCTGCTTTTATACAAGTCCCTATAGCATCATTAGGTCAGCTGATCTGCTCCATTTCTAATTAATGGTCAATGCTCCTCTAATACAAACATTTGGTTAGATCGCTTTAAGACATCAACCAATAATGAGCCATTCCTTTACTTTAAATTCACTCTGTAGCAAAAGATATTCAGTAAAACATCTTAATTATCTCTCTCCTCTCCTTTTCAGTTAATTGATAGCCAGGGAGTTTCTATATGACAGCCTCCTCCTGGGGCTGCTAGTCCCTAAGAGCCCATTTTGCAGGATTGCTGCGCTCAGGTAAGAGCTCTCTTCAAATTTAAAGTCAACAAGTTCATGGCCCGGTGGTGCTGAGGGTTGAGGCACTGGACACCACACCTTGCGTCACACCAGCGACCCGGGTTCGGGAACGAGCCTGGGTGCTGGGGGTCAGCAGGGAGGGAGTAGGATCGAGCGTCCGAAGGATGGCTCTCCTCTCCCTGGGGGGGGATCCAGGGGCATCCCGGTGCAGGGGAGACCCCCAGTGGAGACCGGAGGTACTACTGCTGCTGTGAGCACAAGTACAGAGTTGGAGCGGACGCTGGGCCAGAACGTGGGTGGACGCGTGCACGCTCATGACCATTGGTGTCAGTGCATGCCTGCCGGCTCAGGGGGAAGGAAAAGTGGAAAACTGGGGCACTAGTCATGGTGGCATGATGGCTGTCTCCTGTAGCGGACTCTCTCGGTGCCCGAGGGTGCGCGGCAGTACCGGATCCTAACTGGGGTGGGTTGAGCTCCAGAGGGAGTGCTCCCCACCACCCTGCCATGGGGGGCAAGCCATGAGGGTCGCTGCATGGCCCGAATGTGGATGCCGGAGGTAGCCCGAGGAGATGGCGGCCGGATGGACTTAGGGGAGATGCCAGACATAGAAGGTAAGGCAGACCGGTGGCCCCTGGGGGGATAAAGAAATAGGGAAAAAAAAAAGTCAACAAGTTTGTACCCAGTGCAGCCTTGCTGTTAAACTGTCTTTCTTACTGCTTGCACTGTTTCTTTTGTCCAGAGCACTCAGTGCTTGATGTATGCAGCTCTAGGAGAAGTGTTATTAGGGCTACACTTCTTTACGCTCTGCCCAGAAACAAACACACTGTACTCTTTTTATGTAGGCATAGGCAGGGAATGAAAATGAAATAAAAGAGGGTCAGTCAAGGGAGCAGAAGATATCATTATGAGTGGCCTTCCCATAAGGGTAGAGTTAGAAATACATAGTTTAGAAGAGAGAAAAGTTTGCTACTGCAGTAGACTTTATAGGGAAAGAAGTATGCCATAGCCTTCAAAATGAGGGTGGGAGGAGAATCTGTCACAGGAAGAAGTTGCTGTCTCAAGCTCTGTCCACCAGAAAGGGATTCTCAACCCTAAATAGGTGAAGCCCTGTGGGGCACAGGCCAGGCCTATGCCTTGAAGGCAGTTGCTGGTACAGGCCAAGTTAAGGGAGGCTAGCATAGTTTTCTTCTAGCTGGTTTGTAGCCTGGAGAATCGGGCAAAATCCTGCAGGATCAATAAGACTGCAGGTAAAGAATGTTGTGAGTGGGATAAGGTAAGCATTAGATCATCCGCATATACAACTACCAAATAGGTGATTTCTGAGACCTTTATGCCAATGACTTTTTTGGTAGCCAAAAGCTTCCTCGTGAGGGGATCCATTGTCACTAAGAACAGGAGCGGGGAGAAAGGACAACCTTGATGGGTACCTCTGTGCAGAGAAAACAAGGGGGAAATATCCTAGTTAGTTAAAATTCTGGCCATAAGGGAGCTATATAGAGTGGCAATCCACTGGTGAAACTGGGGGCCAAAACCCTATAGCTGAAGGACTGTGTTGTGATAATCCCACATCTACAGAATCAAAAGCTTTGGAAAAATCCACAGCCAGCACTACCATGGGTATTTTAGAGTGAGACGCCAACCATATAAGATTAAACCACAATCTGGTATTATCTGCCCCGGATCTGCCGCGCATAAACCCCACTTATGCAGGATGGATTATGGATGGCATAATGTTCAGCATCCTAGTGGTCAGAATTTTACAGTAGCTATGAGTTTAGTGTCGACTGGAAGGAGAGAAATTGGATGGAAATTAGCACATTCTAGAGGGTTATTCAGGTTATTCAATTTTTAAGGAGGGAGGGTTATCAAGGCTTCTCTCATGGTGAGAGAGAGGACACCTGAAGATTGTGCCTCTTGAAGGACAAGCAGTTATGGGTGAGCAATTTCCTGGCCAAGTGCCTGGTAAAGTTCCACCGTCATCCCATTGGGCCCAGGGCCTTACCTTTGGCCATCTGGGAGAGGGCTAAACGCAGCTCATCAATGGTAAGTGGTGCATCTAGGGTGTCTACTTGGGCTGGTGTAAGACTAGGTATCGAAAAGGGATGGTAGAACTGGCTTAGACACTGCAAAAGCTGTGAAGGGGCCAAAGAAGAGTGGAATTTGTAGAGGGAATGGTAGTACTGTTGCATAGTGGTGTTAATCCCTCTGGGATCAGAGGTTACCTGTCCAGAGGCAGTCCAGAGGGCATGGATATGGGATAATGCCTGCTGCTTCCTTAGTTGGTAGGCTAAAAGTCTGCCGCCCTTCTCACCTCCCTCCTAATAGCATGCTTGGACCATAGTAACAGCCATTCACCTTTTGCTGCAGGATGGAGTTAATCTGGTATTTAAGCCCAACAATGTTCTGAATTAGAGACCTGTCCTTAGCAGCAGAAGGGAACACTTTAAAGCAGAACTCGAACCCTTTAAATTCCATCTGTAATTGGGCAAGGATAGCCTTGCGCTTTTTATTCTTGGCCACAGCATAGGAAATAATGCGACCCCTAAGGACCACCTTGAAGGCTTCCCATAAGGTATCCAGTGGTACCCCACCATTGGAATTGAGGGAGAAATAATCTTTGGCCACCTGAGTTATAGTTTGACAGAACTGGGGATCCCAAAGCAACTGCAGGTTGCATCTCCAACGGGTACCAGTGGTATGAGGATTTGAGGCGGTGTATATAAACATGGCAGGAGCATGATCAGAAATAAAAATGTTACCTACCTGAGAATCTGGTGAGCCAGAAGTCTATGTGACTGTGGGTGGCATGGACTGGTGAGAAATAGGTATAGCCACTCCCAGTGGGATGGTCCCGTCTCCACACATCAATAAGGCCTCATTCTTCCATCAGCTCCTGTAGTGCTAACCTGGCCTTGGGTTGGGCCTGAGGGGTAGGTTTTGGCTTATCCAGGAAAATATCATGGACCAGGTTAAAGTCACCACCAACCATTATAGGGATGTGCGGATAAGATGATAGAAGGGAAGATATAGCCTGACTAAAGCATGGAAAGAAGTAGGCACAGTCTACACTGGGAGAGTAGATGTCACCCAATATTAGCCTGCCTCCAGGGAAAGAAAACCTAGTGACAACTGAATGACCTGGAGCATTGAACCAGACCTCTTCCTCCACCCAGGGACAAGAATGGCAGACTAGAATGACACTCCCTCTAGACTTGGTGGTGCCTGAACTCACCAGGACTTTGCCAACCCAGCACTTCTTGAGCCACTGTACAGACTTGCTAGTGAGGTGTGTCTCCTGCAGGAGTACCACACTGGCATGTAGGGAGTGTAGTACGTTTAATGGGTTGGTTAAGTCCCTTGACATTCCAGGAGATTAGTCGTGCCCCTTGTTTTGAGGGAGTAGCCATCACAATTAACTGTAATAATAGTTAGGAGGTACTTACTCACTCGGTGTACAGTTAGGAAGTAGGGGAAATATACTTGCACAGGTAGTAAATAGGGCCTCAGTGTACCAAGGGTGAGATTCCACACTCGCTCATGGGGACGTGTAAGCACTAGGAGCTGTTGACTAGAACAAACCTCAACGATTTTTTAAAAAGAGAAACAATCGTCAGACTACCAAGAGGAAAAAACACAGAATACAAGTTACAAATGAGACCAATATATCAACAACAAACCTTAGTCCACTGCAGTCAGATAGGACTAAAACCTAACTGCTATATAAGGCTATAAAGGAGAAAACAAGGGTGGAGAGCTCTGTGCATAAGACGGCTTCAAGAATTAGGGAGATCCTAGTCTACGCTAACTCCAGCACCCACACGGGGGAGGTTAAATATCAGATCAGGGGAATCTAACTTTTTCCTGGCTGATATGCTCTCAAGGTCGGTTCCATGGTACCTGAGGGGAATATAGCGGTGAGGAGGGGGGAGAGGGAAGGGGAAGGAGAGTTTGGAAAATTAGGGGAAAAGGGATAGGTGAGGGGAAGGGGGGAGACTCCCCAACCGACAGGCATATTGGCCAGAATGCAGGTATTCATTATGCAAATGTATAGAATACAGCTGGCCTACAAGAAAGCCTTCTACAAATTATATGGTGTCATATAGAAGGAAACAGAGGTTGACCCAGAGAATCTACAACCTGGATGACCCACACTGTAAGGGAGCTGAGAGCCACAGTGGGCAAGGGGTGAGGCCCAAACAAAATGTCTACTGTAGTATTCCCCTATTCAGGGTCTCCTGAGGTTAGAGTTACCTGCTTAGGGGATTGAGCTCATGCTCAACTCAGTTTAAACATTTTTTTTTAATACTTGCATTTTATTCATTTTTGAATATATTGCGTTCACATACAAAAGTCCCGTGCAAGGAACGGATATTGTATACTCTTAAAAAAGAGATCAGACATCTTATACAAGAGACAGTATCCCTTACAAATGACCTAGTAAGGAGGGGCAACAAGATAATTATTTACTCAAGATACAAATACTAAATGTGGTCCATTAAGCCAAGGGTCGATGGCTATTACCTCATAAAAATTAATACTAAACATGTGAATCTAACTCTCCTTTTCCTGAAGGATTACTTGGAGTCATGTAATTCATGATATGTAAAGCTAAACAGTGAGAATTTTACAGTCAACTAGTACATTGCCCCAGCTCCTGTGTCCCAACAGAAAATACTAAACAGCAGATCTTACATCACGACTGCACTTATTGATAACTTCTATGATTAAGAACATATTTTAAACTAGAATGTAGTGCTAAGTAGAGGGAATAATCCCCTAATAATGCCAGAACTCAGATAACCTTACCTTCCCCAGTATTTCAAGAGGATAGGCATACTTAACCCTCTAGCACATACTTTTAGCTTAATGTAATTTTAAAAGTTCTCCACCCTGTAAATCTTAAATAAGCAATAGAGACTGATGGAACTTGGAAAAATTGCTAATTCAGACTCTTAAAACCACACATATTGATATCTGACATCATTAGATTAATAAGCAGAAACATAAAAACAATAAAACTGTAAAGAGAGTCCTCAAGTGTCAACGTCTCCTTCTGCACTCGCAGTGACATTCCTGGCCTTCATAGCCACCACCATCTTTGTAGCCCATTTCCCAGCATCACATGGATCTGTAAAAATACATATTTTACTGTCCTGGATAATCCTTAACTTGGCAGGAAACTGAATCATGTGTGGTATGTACAGTTCTCCTAAGGTTGCTGTAACACCATTGAATTTCTTCCATCTAAGATGGGTGGCATATTTGATGTCCAGGAACAGATAAACTGAAGTACTTTCGAATGTAAGTGGCCCACAACATTTTGCAAAATTCAGCAATTGATCCAGCATTCCCATACTATCTAATACCACCATATGTACCCTTGGGAGCTCCAGTGGCATTTTCGAGCAGCAGGGTAAGCGATAAACTTTGACAATGAAGAACTCAAGATCTGTAATGTGGGAACAGAACTGCTCACCCAACCAGACCTTTACAATAAACAAGTAGAGTGCCCCTCAGATCCCTCTGGTAGGCCCACTATATGCAAATTTTGGCTGCGGATCTGATTTTTAAGGATTTCAAGTCTATTATTTGTGTGCTGCTGTTCTTTAGCTCTCTGTATGGTCGTGCTTTGGCATACCGCCACATGCCTCTTTGTCTCCTCCACATTGCCCTGAATTGTTTCCACTGCACCTCCTACAGTGACTATTTTCCCAGCCAAAGTGTCAAGCTTAGAATTTGTGGAGGTTGCTGATGCCAAAAGCTGCTGCATTTTCTGTCCAAGTGTTTGCAGAGACTCGCCATGCATGGAGCAAGTGTTTAGGCCTGATGGTGTTCCTTTCCCTTCGTCTTTCTAGCTCTCACTGTATATGGGTTCCTGTGGGTTTTTCCCATGATGGTCTCTAATCTTTCTATTTTCCGGTGCAGTAAAAATCTAGTTGTTTTATCAACTAAAAATTGTATTAGTTTAATGAATTATTGATTCCAGCATGGAGCCGAACTGTACTGTGACTTCTCAGCACGGGCTCCACAGCAACCCCCCCCCCCCAGTTTAAATATTAGTAGGAATAAACATTAAAGGGAATGGGTAGTGGAGCCTTCAGGCTTAAACTGAGGAAGCCTGAAGGGGGGGCAGAAATAGACCTAAACATGTAAGTGTGCCACAGTGATTACTCTATCCATCCCTGCAGTCCACCCCACAACATAGCCACATACAAATCAATAAGTAATATAAGCCCCCCCAAAAGAAAAGTCAGGTGCATTACACCTTACAGCCAGGACTATTTGGGGTTGAGATCAAAGCCCTAGTTGCCTGAACATAGTAACTAGACCCAAGTTAACCGAGGCAGGGATCTTGCTCCTAGCCCAGAGGATGCCAACATAACAGTGAGTCCCAAAGTCAGCCTAAAGGCTCCCACGAGGATGAAGAGGTCATAGAAGAGATTTTTGCTGAGCTAAAAGAGGGTGTTGCTAAGGCAGCTGCATATGGCTTGAGACCCAGTTTGATGGGTACAGTCAGATCTACAGCCCCATCTGAGGTCAGTTCTGGAGTATCCACCCAGTTCTGTGGGTGACCGGTGTCCATATTTTCTATGCCCATTATCATAGGGCCAAGGTGATCATCATCAGCTAGAGAATCATCTCACAGGACCTTGACTGGTGGAGCAGCAGAGCACTGGTTGGGGGAGAGATGCTGGCCACTCCTAGAATGCTTTCTATTGTGATACATGGATCCAGGTCTACGAGGAAGCAGAGATGTGTTGCCTGGAGGCAAACGTGAAGTTACAGCAGGGGTGGTAGGAGAAACAGCCTCAGAAGAAGCTTTATAACTAAGGCTGGGTGAATCAAAAGTAGCAGGAACAGTCTGGCCAGAAATGAGCTCCCTTGGAACCAACTTCCCATCAACATGGTTCCCTGTAGATATCATAGACTTGTTGGGTTCCCATAGCCTTCTGGGGCATGTAGTTGGAGGGAGTAATGTGGGCCAGAACTTTAAAATCCACCTTTCAATGTCACCAGGATGAGCTGCCACAAGTTCTTTGCCCTCTTTTGAGACCTGTAGTAGGGTGAGATTCTTATATCTGTATTTGAAATTGTGATTCTGCAGATACTTCTTTATAAGGATGAAAGCTTTACAGCAGGCATTAGCTTCTTGAGAAAATTCCCTATAGAAGATACGCGCCCCTTACCAGTGGATCTCCCCCAGATCTCTAGCAACTCTTAGCACCCATTTTTTGGTGGAATAACATAACAGGTAGTTTAAAATGGACCTCGGTAACTGCCCTGACCATACTTATCTCGCGGTCAGCCTATGGGCCCTCTCAACTTCCATTGAGCCCCTCCATCTCTCACCCAGCATAAGAGGAATGGTTTCATTCAGGTATCTCTCCATATTTTGGCCTTCAGAGCCTTCGGAGATGCCAATAATCTGAATGTTTTTATGGTGCCCCTGATTTTCCTGGTCTTCAGCATGCTCCCAAAGTGCAGACAGTCTTGCCTCATGTGCTTGAAGATGCTGCCACAACTTATTTTGCTGGATCTCAAGATTCTCTATTCTTTGTTCCTCAACATTCATTCGGTCATCCAACTTTCTGACATCAACCACTGTTCCAGTAAGGGCCGAATTGATGCCATCAACTCTGAACAAAAGGGCCTCCAACATGTGGGTAATATATTGTAAAGAATCCCCCACTGAAGTTGACTGGGTAGGGGGGCCTACACAATCTACTGGTGGTGGGGTAGGAGCAGGAGGGGCAGAGAAAGCTATTTTGGGCAAAAAAGAAAAACACAACTGTTTCCCTGAAATTGAGTTGTAGTCTGTAGTGCTTCCCCGGTGTCTGAATTATAGATCTCATTCAGAGGGTATAAATCAAGCAGGAGGCCTGCATGGCCTAGTGTCCAGAATGATTCATGAGCAAATGGGCACTTTTGTAGCAGAAAATTATCAACGGAGCTGCAAAATAATCACACTGTACGGTTGGGGGGGGTTAGCCAGTAACTTGTAGCTTCACAGAGGTGCGATGTCCCAGAATCAGCCATGGAGAGAGTACAGAGATTAAGCTGCCATCATGTTGGCAGCCAGACCACACCCCCTTACAGTGTTCTTTAAAAATAAACAGATATTGTCTGAGTAAGCCAAAATGTTTAGTTCTCCAACTGTCATTAGATAAGGGAACCCTGTAATCAAAGTCTGTCTCATTTTGTGTCTTAATGCTGGATCCAGTGTAACTGGTACCATAAGGGACCCTAAGGAACCCCCTGTCTAACTCCTACTTTTACTGCAATTGGTCAGTCCTTCTACCCCCCACCCGGTAGGGAATTATGGTTACAGAATCGTATAAGCACTATATCCAGTTCACCATTCCTCTGGGATCCCATTGCTTTTAAAACTTGAAATAAATAGAGGTGATTAACCCTGTCAAAGGCCTTACTTTGATACAATGATAGTAAAAACCCGAAGCATTTGTTCTCTCACAATATTAAAAATACTCCCAAGTTATCATTTAATTACCCTGGATTTTTTTATACAGTACAGAACATGATTGTACTGGCAGTAGAATTTTGTTTTGCTACAGATTACAATCTATTATTTATGAGTTTGGTTAAGATTTTCCAATCTGTGTTCAGCAAACAAATCAATCTTCAGTTTTCTATTAATGTCTTATCAACAGATTTAAACAACATTCTTAGTAAGCCAATTGGAAAATGTATTGGGTACTTTGTTCTTCTCTTGAATTTCCCTAAAAACTACTTCCAATATTTGCAACATTTTTCTTCCAAACGTTTGGTAAAATTCACTGGGTAATCTAAGCTAGCCTTGCTTGTAGAGCAGAAAGCAGCTAACTAAAAGAAGCTACATTTTCTTATTAATTTAACTCTTATATCTCAGCAAGAGTCAGTGTCTGTGAGATTAAGCAGACAGATACTTTATTAGAAGTAGAAGGGGTCTTATTTAGGGTTAAAAAAAAGAAAGAAAGAAAAGAAAGAAAGTCAGTGTGTGTTCTGTGCTGGAAAGGGTACTGTATCAAGTTACTTTGCTAAACCAGTACATAGAAACATAGACTTTGATGGCAGATAAGGAACGCTTTGCCCACCTAGTCTGCCCATTTCCCTACCTAGAGGATAAGCTGCAGATCCTATTTAACCAACAGCCTATTTCTTCCTACCCCCCACAAAAATTGCCTTATGTCTGTCCCATGCATTCTTGAATTCTCCCACAGTTTTAGACCCCACAACCTCCTCAGGAAGGCTGTTCCATGCATCCACCACCCTCTCTGTGAAAAAATACTTCCTCACATTGCCCCTGAGCAGTCCCCCCTCTATCTTCGAATTGTGTCCCCTTGTTCTTGCACATCTCTTTTTCTGAAAGATGCTACCCTCTTGGACTTTGTTGATTCCACTGAGGTACTTAAAGGTTTCTATCATGTCTCCCTCTCCCTCCTTTCCTTAAGGGTATACATATTAAGCTCCTTTAGTCTCTCCTCGTATGGCTTCTCTTGCACACCCTGCACCATTTTAGTTGCCTCTCTGCACTGCCTCCATCCTGTCTATGTCCTTGCGGAGATGGGGTCTCCAGAACTGGATACAGTACTCCAGATGGGGTCTCACCAACTGTCTGTACAGGGGGATAACAACTTCCTGTTTTCTGCTGATGATACCTCTCCCTATGCATCCCAGTATCGCCCCAGCCCTCCCTACTGCCTTCTCACATTGCTTGCCAACCACAAGGTCATCTGATATGATTACCCCCAGGTCTCTTTTCATTTTTGTTGTTGTTACTACCTCCCCCATTGTGTAACCTTCCATTGGGCTTTTGTTTCCCAGGTGCATTACTTTGCACTTCTTTGCATTGAATCCAAGCTGCCATACTTCGACCATTCCTCCAGCCTTGCCAAGTCCCTTCTCATCCTTTCCACACCTCCTTGTGTATCAACCCTGTTGCAGATCTTTGTGTCATCAGCAAAGAGGCATACTTTTCCTTCCAGCCCCTCTGCAATGTCACTTATAAAGACATTAAAAGGACTGGACCCAGTAATGAACCCTGCGGTACTCCACTAGTAACCCTCTTTTTCAGAGTGGATCCCATTTACAATTACTTTCTGTGTCCTGTTGTTCAGCCAATGTTTTACCAGGCTACCACCCTGAGACCCACTCCCAGGCTGGTTAATTTGACTATTAATCTTTTGTGGGACTGTGTCAAATGCCTTGCAAAGTCTAGGTAAGGCCATGTCACAGCCTCCCTGATCTACTACTTTGGTCACCCAGTCCAAAGTCAATTAGATTGCTCGACGCATGACATTCGCACTGTGAACCCTGACGCCTTGGGTCCTGTGCCCCACTGCCTCTAGGTACTCAACAGTTCTTTCCTTCAGAGTGATTCCATCACTTTCCTACCACAGAGGTCAAACTGACAGGTCTGTAGTTTCCTGCCTCTGTCTTGGTCCCACTTTTGTGAAGGGGAATCACATCTGCCTTCTTCCAGTCCTCAGGTACCACACCATCCTCCCATGATTTGTTAAAAAGGGTAGTCAGTGGTGTCACTAGTTCTCTGCTTAATTCTTTTAGAATTCTGGGGTGAATTCCATCTGGCCCCATTGCTTTGTCCACCTTCAGTTTTAGGAGTTCTTTCAGAACCCTTTCTTCTGTGAAAGTACTGGGATCAACCCTCTCCAGAGTGCTTCTGTTAATTGGATTAGGCACCTCCCCCACTTCCTCTTTTGTGAATACTGTGCAGAAGTATTCATTCAGTATCCCTGCTTTTTCACTGTCACTCTCTGCCCACCCACCATCCATTCTATTCAGCCTCACTATCCTTCCCTTTGTCTTTCTATGCTCCCAGATATACCTATAAAAGGTTGTATGCCCCTTCTTAACTGAGTTAGCTATCTTTTTCTCAGTTTGTGCCTTTGCTATTCTGACTACCCTCCCTGCTTCCTTCTGCCTTAACTGATACAGTTTTCTGTCCTGCTCCTTCTGTGTTTCCTTATACTTCCTAAATGCTATCTTTTTTTCCATGACCTTCACTGCCACTTCTTTTGAGAACCATAGTGGCTTTTCCTTTTGTTTTGATTTGTTTATTTGCTTCAATCAAAGGCTTGTTGCCTTTGTGAAGGCAGTTTTGATATTTCCCCATTGTTGCTCTACCCCTCCTTCCAGCCTGTTTGCTAGTGCTTTTAAAAGGCACTCTCCCATCTTGCCAAAGTAGCCCTCCTGAAGTCCAGAACCCTCACTTTGGTATGGCTTGACTCTGTAGCTGAGTTTATCGGAACCACACTGTTTGGTGGTCACTTTGTTCCCAAATGGCTACCCACTTAGATCTGTGATCCTCTCACTGTCCCATTTGAGAGTAAGGGTCTAAGATTGCTCCCTAATGAGTAGGTTCCAAACCAGCTGTTTGAGGCATGCCACCTGAAGGGCATCAAGAATGGCCCTGCTTTTTGATGTGGCTGCCTAAAGGTGCTCCAGTTAACATCTGCATGTTAGGTCCCCATCAACAGTATCTCCTTTCTCTGCCATCCTAAGTATGCCTTCTATCATTTCCTTTTCCATTCCTTCCCCCTGACATGGGGGTCTATAGACAACCCCTGTACAGATTGTGGTGCCATTTCCAGTCCTTAAGGTGACCCACAGTGCCTCCTCTCCTCCCTGTTTACTCTTTTGTTCAGTTGCTTTTATCCCTTCCCTTACATAGAGAGCTACTCCCCCCTCTTCTGCCCTCCCTATCTCTCCTGTAGGTTGTGTACCCTGGTATGTTTACATCCCAGTCATGGTTCTCTGTGTACCATGTTTCTGTGACTGCTACAATATCCAGTCATCCCTGTTCCATCAAGGCCACCAGTTCAGGGAGCGTGTTGCCCAGACTAAGGGCATTGGTACTCATTACCCTCCATTTCTTGATGGCCTTACCTCTTTTTGCCCCATCCCTGTCCTTATTGCATTTGTCACTTTCTCCATTTACTCCTGCACTTCTCCCTATCGACATCTCTATGTTGGTGTCTACCTCACTTAGTACCCTGATATTTTAGGGGGGCTAGGATTTCCCTGCTCCTTTCCAGTGCCTCCCCCCTTGGCTAGTTTAAATGCTTGTCAATGAAGTATTTAAACCTATCACCTAGGATCCTGGTTGCCCTCCTGGACAGATGCAGACCATCATGCCAGTATAGGCCTGCATCCCTCCAGGTGGACCCCCTGTCCCCAATGAAGCCAAGTCCCTGAGCTCTGCACAAGTTTTTCACCAACTGATTGAATCCCATGGTGTGGAGCACCCTAGCCTCACCCATTCCATAGACAGGCAGCACCTCTGAGAAGGTTACCGAGTGTGCTATTTGTCTAAGGCACCTCTCCATCTCCACAGTAGGAGAAGAGAGAGCTTAATTGGGGTTGTGGCTTAAATACTATAAAAGCAGGTGACTCAAATTACAACTTCCTGTTGCTAGCCTTTTTTCTTACTAATTGCCCTCTATCCCACCCCTCCACCCACCCACCCTAAGCCAGTTCTACTTTTATAGCCACTGTATTTGACTGTCAATAGGAACTTCCTGTTTGGCAGTAGGAAGGAAGGATCATAGAGAAACATTGGTTTTGTCAACCCTAAAGGAAAAAAGTAGCTCACTCTCCCCCCCAGCTGCTGGTGGTCTGACACTGAGCAAGGAAAAAGGAGGCTACTGAAGAATATAGGAAGTTGCTGTCCCAGAACAGAAAGGGTGAGAGTTGTAAGGAGAGGAGAGAGTAAGCATACAGAGAAACAGGAGAGGGGACACAAAATAAGACATGGCAGGAGTGGTGCAGTGCAATGGCTGTGGGGTGGCAGTGTTCTGGGAGACATTCTGGAGGCTGCGATGCTGCCCTATTTGCAAGCACCTCTCTGGTCTGTGGGAGGAGGTTGCCCATCTCCAGGCTGACCTGGTTAGGATTCGTGAAACCTCTTCCCCCACTCAGGGACCACCAGGGCCAATGCCACTACCTCAGAGGTTGCCAAGAAAGAGGAGAGGCTGGACCAGGGTGGGCTCAGGGAAGGAGAGGTTTGTGGAACAGAGTTGCATCCCTCCAGCTGTACCTTTCCACAGTTTATTCGCTCTTCTGGTGGACAGTGGTTCCTCTATGGAAGCACCTGCAGTGGAGACCAAGAAGGATGCTGGGAACCTTCACAAAGGAGACCCACAGGAGGGTGGCATGAGACCCCACAGGGGAAGTAAACAACTCCTAGTGGGGGATTCAATCATTAGGGAGGTTGAAATAGGGGAGGAAGGGGAGAGGGAGGTAAGGTGCCTGCCTGGTGCCATGGCTTGAAGGGACAGGAAGAGAATCCTCAGGATCGTGGGAGTAGCTGCATGAGAGAGGGAGATGGATGCCATTGTCCACCTAGTGACAAATTACCTGGCTAGGAATGGGATCAGAGCAGTGCAAGAGGAGTTTGTAGAGTTGGGGAGGGGCCTTAGACAAGTAGCGCATACGGTAACCTTCTCGGAAGTGCTGCCTGTCTATGGCAAGGGTGATGCTAGAGTACTCCTCACCAGGGAATTCAATGAATGGTTGAAAAACTGGTGTGGAGCTCAGGATTTTGGCTTCAATGGGACTGGGAGCCACCTGGGGGATGCAGACCTATACTGGTGCAATGGTCTGCATCTGTCCGGGGGGGACCAGGATCCTAGGTGAGAGGTTTAAATGCTTCATTAGCAAGCATTTAAAATAGCCAAGGGGGGAGGCACTGAAAAGGAGCAGGGAAATCGCAGTCTCCCCCCACAAAACACGGTAATTACTGAGTTAAACACCAAGGTAGAGAAGTCATTAGGAAGCAGAACAGAGGTAAATGTAAAAAACGACAAAGGCAGTAAAGACAGGAATGGGGCTCAAAGGGGTAAGGTCATCAAAAAGTGGAGGGTGATGAGTACCAATGCCCGTAGTCTGTGTAACAAGCTCCCTGAGCTAGTGGCCTTGATGGAAGAGGGTTGCCTGGATATTGTGGCAGTCACAGAAACATGGTACACAGAGAACCATGACTGGAATGTCAACATACCTGGATACACAATCTACAGGAGGTACAGGGAGGGTAAAAGAGGAGGAGAAGTAGCTCTCTATGTAAAAGAAGGGATCAAAGCAACAGAACTAAAAAGTAAACAGGGAGCAGATGAGACACTCTGGGTCACCCTGGAGACAGGAAATGGCACCGCAATCCACATGGGGGTTGTATACAGACCCCCATCTCAGGGGGAGGGACTGGACAAGGAAATGATAGAAGGCTTCCTTAGTATGGCAGAAAAAGGGGAGATATTGTTGATGGGTGACCTCAATATGCCAGATGTTAACTGGAGCACCTTTGCTGCAGGCACATCCAAGAACAGGGTCATTCTTGATGCCCTACAGGTGGCATGCCTCAGACAGCTAGTATTGGAGCCCACTCGGGAGGGAGCAATCTTAGACCTGGTACTCTGAAATGGGGACAGAGAAAGAATCTCAGATTTAGAAGTGGGTAGCCATCTGGGAACAAACGACCACCAAACAGTGTGGTTCATGATAAACATAGCCATACAATCAAGCCATACAAAAGCAAGAGTATTGGACTTTAGGAGGGCTGACTTTGGGAAAATGAGAAAGTGCCTCAGAAAAGCACTAGCAAACAGGCAAGAAGGAGGGATGGGGGAACAATGGGGAGTAACCAAAACAGCCATCACAGAGGCAACAAGCCTTTGTGTAAAGCAAATCAGCAAAACACAACAAAGGAAAAAAATGCTATGGTTCTCAAAAGAGGTGGCAGGGAAAGTTAAGGAGAAAAGGACTGCATTCAGGAAATATAAGGAAACACAGAAGGAGCAGGACAGATAACTTTATCAGTTAAGCAGAAGGAGGCTGGGAGGGCAGTCAGAATAGCAAAGGCCCAAACTGAGGAAAGGATAGCCAGCTCTGTTAAGAAGGGGGATAAAACCTTTTATAGGTACATTAGGGAGTGAAGAAAGACCAAAGGAGGGATACTGAGGCTTAATAAAGGGAAGGGAATGTGGGTAAAGGGTGACAGTGAAAAAGCAGGGATACTGAATGAACATTTCTGCTCAGTATTCACAAAGGAAGAGGAGGGGGAGGTACCTAAACCAAACAAGAGAAACACTCTGAAGACAGCGGTCCATACCGGTCCATTTACAGAAGAAAGGTTCTGAAAGAACTAATAAAATTGAAGGTGGACAAAGCAATGGGGCCTGATGGGTTCACCCAAGAATTCTAAAAGAACTAAGGGTAGAACTAGTGACCGCATAACTACTTTCTTTAACAAATCATGGGAGGATGGGGTAGTATCTAAGGACTGGAGGAGGACAGGTGTGATTCCTCTTCACAAAATGGGAGCAGGACAGAGGCAGAAAACTACAGACCAGTTAGTTTGACCTCAGTGGTAGGGAAAAGATGGAATCACTTCTGAAGGAAAGAATTGTTGAGTACCTAGAGGTCAGTGGGGCAGAGGACCCAAGGCAGCATGGGTTCACAGTGGGAAGGTCATGTCAGATGAATATAATTGATTTCTTTGACTGGGTGACCAAGTAGTAGACCAGGGAGGGGCTGTGGACATGGCCTACCTAGATTTTAGCAAGGCATTTGATACAGTCCCACACAAAGATTAATACACAAGTTAGCCAGCTTTGGAGTGGGTCCCAATGTGGTAGCCTGGATAAAAATTTGCTAGACAACAGGACGCAAAGGGTAGTAGTAAATGGAGTCTACAGTGAAGAAAGGAGGGTTACTAGTGGGGTACCGCAGGTTTCAGTACTGGGACCAGTCCTTTTTAATGTCTTTATGAGTGACATTGCAGAGGAACTGGAAAGAAAAGTATGTCTCTTTGCAGATGACACAAAGATCTGCAACAGGGTTGATACACAAGATGGAGTGGAAAGGATGAGAAGGGACTTGGCAAGGTTGGAGGAATGGTCAAATGTATGGCAGCTCAGATTCAATGCAAAGAAGTGCAAGGTAATGCACCTGGGAAACAAAATCCAGAGGAAGATTACACAATGGGGGGTGAGATACTGACAACAATAAAAATGGAAAGGGACCTGGGGCTAATTATATCAGATGACCTTAAGGTGGGCAAGCAATGTGAGAAGGTAGTAAGGAAGGCCAGGGGGATATTGGAATGCATAGGGAGAGGCATCAATAGTAGAAAACAGGAAGTTGTTATCCCTCCGTACAGACAGTTGGTGAGACCCCATCTGGAGTACTGTGTGCAGTTCTGGAGACCCCATCTCTGCAAAGACATAGACAGAGTGGAGGCTGTCCAGAGCAGGGCAACTAAAATGGTGCAGGGTCTGCACCAGAAGACATACGAAGAAAGACTAAAGGAGCTTAATATGTATACCCTTGAGGAAAGGAGGGAGAGAGGGGACATGATAGAAACTTTCAAGTACCTCAAGGGAATCAACAAAGTCCAAGAGGGTGGCATCTTTTAGAAAAGAGATGCGCAAGAACAAGGGGCACAATTTGAAGATAGAGGGGGACGGCTCAGAGGTAATGTGAGGAAGTATTTTTCACGAGGGGTTGTGGATGCATGGAACAGCCTCCTGAGGAGGTTGTGGAGTCAAGAACATTGGGAAATTCAAGAATGCATGGGACAGACATAAGGCAGTCCTAGTGGGGGTAGGAGGAAGTAAGCTGGTGGCTAACTATGATCTGCAGCTTATCTGTTAGGTAGGAAAATGGGCAGACTAGGTGGGCCAGGCTGTCCTTATCTGCTGTCAGATTCTATGTTTCTATGTTTCAATAATCCATCTAATCCTGGAGACACTCCTTTTCGCAGAGTTTTTATAATAGTCTCTATTTCTAAACTCATAACAGATTTCATTAATTCCTCTTTCTTTGTACCCATCAAAGTCCTGCTGTATAGGCTCTAAGAAGGAAGTAACGTCCTCTGATCTAGCATCAGGTGGACCATACATAGACTGCATGTGCTCCATTACTATTTGGTGTATGTTTCCCAGTGAAGTCATAATTTGGTTTGATCTATTTTTCAAACATGCTATCCTAAATGTGTCCAGCTTATTCTTACAGTACATGCCACACAAGGATCACTAAAGGATGTTTTTGTAATTCCATATTTCAGTTCAGATACCAAAGTCTCTGCCCTGTCATAATGATTTTTCTTCATCAAGTTCTTCAAATTAGAAATCTGTCTGGAATAACCTTGTGAGGTGGAATTAGCCACTGAGTAAATATATTGAAGTTGCTGTTTAGCTTTGACGTATTCTAAAAATCTTTGTTTTGTTATTTTTTGTCATAGGTTTGAAACCATGTTTTAATTTCCATTTTTGTGTCTTCCCACCAGTCTCTGAATGAATCATATAAAAATTAGAGATGTAGCGAAATTAAATTCCGCTGGTAAAGTGAGTGCAAAGTGGCCACTTTGCATTGTCACTGTGCTCACGGAGTGGCCAATAGAAAAGGCTCACTTCACTTTGTAATCATTACTCATGTTGTCATTCCACCTAACATGAAGTAAGGCAGAGTGGCAACAATATTGGCAGTCCCCAGTGCCACACACACACACACGGTCACCAGAATTAATGTGCATCCCCAAAATGCTACTGTCTCATGTCCAGAAAACTCCCCAGTGCTGACGAAGTGAAATGAGAGCACAACAAGAAATATGAAGTCTCCCAGAATTAATGGAACACTCAGTCATGCATGCAATGGACGTGGTCACATCACACACAGACACCAGAATTAATGTGCATACCCAAAATGCTACTGTCTTGTGTCCAAAAAATTCCCCAGTGCTGATGAAGTGAAATGAGAACATAACAAGAAATGAGAAGCCTCCCAGAATTAATGGCACATTCAGTCATGCGCACAGTGGTCACACAGTCACCAGAATTCACTTGCATCCCCAAAATGCTACTGTCTTGTATCCAGAAAATTCCCCAGTGCTGGCAAAGTAAAATGAGAGGGTAACAAAAAATGCTAAGCCTCCCAGAATTAATGGTGCACTCCGTCATGCGAGCAGTGGCCACACACATTCACCAGAATTAATTTGCATCCCCAAAATGCTACTGTCTTGTGTCCAGAAAATTCCCCAGTGCTGATGAAGTGAAATGAGAGCGTAACAAGTAATGCAAAGTTTCCCAGAATTAATGGCACACTCAGTCATTCATGCAGTGGTCATACAGTCCCCAGAACCAATTTTCATTCCCAAAATGCCACTGTCTTGTATCTAGAAAATTCCCAGTGCTGGCAAAGTGAAATGAGAGGGTACCAAAAATGCAAAGTCTCCCAGAATTAATGGTGCCCTTCACATGTGAGCAGTGGCCACACAGTCACCAGAATTAATGTATCCCCAAAATGCTGTCTTGTGTCCAGAAAATTCTCAATGCTGATGAAGTGAAATGAGAGAGTAACAAGAAATGCAGAGACTCCCAGAATTAATGGTATACTGCAAATGCACAGACAGATTAAGATTGCACTGCACACTCAAGAGATGCAGAGTCAGATGCAAAGGCACAACAACACCTAACCAGTGTTCACAAGTTACAAATCCAAATCTGGAAAAGAATATCTTTTGCCGGTTTGGGGGGGGTAGTATATGGCAGTAACAGTCCACTACAAGTAAAGATACCACAAAGCAGTATAAAAAAATCATGCAGGTGTGGTGGATAGCAGGTTCACACTGCTGCAATTACTCTGGCATAATAAAACTTGTTTGATTTAATGGTACGCATTTCACACACACTCACACACACACTACAAAATCTTTAACAATATAACCAAATGTTTTAAACAAACTGAAATTATACACTGCTGCACCACTACAATCAGCAAATAAATTAACACATTAACACAGTTATGCAAGAAAAATATAACCAGAACAGAAAGACTGCCTTTTTCTCCAAGTTAATCTACGTACACCACAGATGCATCCCTCCCCCAAAGCACACTTCACAGTACACAGACTGACTGTTCTAAATTGACATTCAAAATCCACAAACAATAAACACTCGATGGTATGAGCACTGGAGGGTTTCCTACAATCAATGCACTAAATTTTGAACAACAAAAAATGGCTCAAAAGGCTTTATTAACAGCTTTTAGGGATTTGATTGCAGAGCTCTGAGAGGATGCTGTTTCCATCTTCCACTACACACACTACACACAGAACTGAGGCTGTGCAGAACAGTCTAGAGCCCTTGTGACTTGCAATCCCATGAAGCACTGCAAATTTGCCTTGGAGCTCAATAACAAGGCAAAGTGATGCGAAGTACATTGATTTCAATGTACTTCACCTTAAAATTGGTGGAGAAGTGGTTTGGGGAAGGCAGAAGAATGCAAAGTTATTGGTTTCAGTGGACTTCACGTTCCCCATTATGACACATAGTACTCCGCTTTGCATTGTGGAGCACTTTGCGGATCCCGCATTACTCTGCGAATCACTCCGCAGAGCAAATTTCAGCCACTTCGCCCATCTCTAATAAAAATACACAGATTTCTTGGCCTCTAAAAGTTGGTTTATACCTGTCAACACTTGAGCATTTTGTAACAATGCAATATTTAATCCCCACCTTTTTCTACTGGTCTGTGGATCCTGTATCTCCTGTAGCTCTACCTGTACCATTGGGTGATCTGAAAATTCAATGGGCATGGTCTGAACTAGAGGTGGGTTTAATCTGTTGGACAGAAAAAAATAATCTGTGCGAGAGGTCAAAGGACCCCTTACATTCATTATGCCTGACCCTTTTCCTTTCCCCTTATGTGCGTCCATAATCCGGCTGTGTCAATGCATTTCTTTAGAACACAGGAGACACAATATATTTTTTTCTTCTGCCTTTTTGTGATTCACATCCAAGGGGTAGATAAAATCACCTCCTAGAAAAATGTCCCTAGCCATAGCCAAATAAAGTTGTATCTGATTAAATAATTGCACCCTCTCCACTTTAATCTGTGGGGTATAAACATTAACAATTATACATGGTTTTTGTTTCCAGATGCCATCTATTATTAAGAACCATCCTGGGAGTACTTCAGTCAGTTTTAAAATTCTGTTCTTTTAAATAGAATTTCCACCCAATAAGCCTTATCTTGTCCAAAAGACCAGTATGAGGGTCCTCATACCCATGCTTTTTTACATTGTGCAAGTATAAAAATGTCTGCCATCCATGTCTTCTCTAAGAAAATTGTATCTAACTGCAAAGATCATAATAAAGACAGTACAGCCTCCCCTTTTTGCACTTCTTAATCTTGCAAACATTAAGCGTGGCTGTTGTAAACTGTCCCATTAATCTATTGTCCAAAATGGATTCCTTAATCCTCTTCATCCATTTTCTTCCTCATTTTCTTTTTCTTCCTCTTACCTTATGCGCTAACATCCAATGGTCCTACAAGTCATGAATGAGTCAAGTTATCAGAGTCCAGATCTCCTAGATCAGAATCACCCTATTGTTTTTTGTTTTTCTGCTAACAGGTCAAATCAATTTTCTGTGAATAAGTCAGGGTTGTGCGAGGAAGATTTCAATAAGCAAGATCTCCTTCTTCTAGCCATAGGTTTAGTCCAGGGCTGAGTGGGGGGAGGGGGGCATGTAATCTCTAACAGTCTCCTGTTCAGTATCTTTCACCATTGAGAGGCCCACTAACTCTGTGCCCTGAAGTTCCATGTGTTCAGGAATACTAGCCTGTGCTTCCAACACGACACTGTTCAGGTTCTGCAATGTTGGCCATGTCCTCCTCCATCCTGTCTTCCATGTGTGTTGTGTGGTCTGTATGATCTGTGTCCTGCCTCACTGGATCATGCTGTGACTCCTCAGTAGGTGGTTCTGCTGCTGCTGTTGGCGAAGTAGCTGTAGCTCCTTCACAAGTTTTTTGTTGAGCTTGTTTTATAAGGGAGTCCTGATCCACCCCATTTGCTCTATTGTGTGCCACTCAGGGGCATTTTTGCAACTCATGACTTTTTGCATCACACAGGCTGCATGTAGTGGAATTTTGACAATGAATGCTTAAGTGGTCAAACTCGCTTAAACTCACCACATGAACTACATTGCAGTTTATCATAGGCACTGGCTAGATGTGTGTTTGCTTCACACTTGTAGCATACCCTAGGTTGGCCTGCATGAAAAGCAGATTTTTCTGTCTTTTCTGATAAAAAAAGCTATTAGGAAGATGTAACAGTCCTTTGTTCATTTTGCCTTAATTTAACTTTAAATTTCTCTCCTTCTATCCATAAGTTCTCTGAGTCCATTACAGATCTGGTGCACTCAATACCTCCCACTGTTTTTGCAGCCAATGATGTACATCTCCTATGTATACCCCTTAATTTTGAAACAATATTGTTATAAACTTGATGGCTGGTTTTGAAAGAGGGGTAGCCATAATGCATGTCCACATTGTGGCAAACTTAACCTGAATGTGTCTTAATTCAAAATCTATCAAGGTGCTGAGGTGTCAGAAAAAATGACATCAAAATTATCATCATCAGAGATATGAATGAGCGCATATATCTCTGAGGCCATAAATCTAAGTGAGTCCTTCAGCAACTGTCTGCCCACAAAATTCTGATCTGGCCTCATGTCCATTACTCCTTAATATCTAATCTTGACTGCATTCCTGTGGGGTGCAGGATCTGTTTATTCAAACAAGTCTGCAAATCTGGGGCACTAGTTATGTTCTCTTTCTTTCCCTGATGAGACCTCAGATGGAGAGTCAGAATCATGGGGGGTTTTTTTATCAGTTGCAGTGTCCTCCTGTGCAATGTCATTCTGTATTGTGGGAGCTACAGCTCCTCTGCCCTGGAAACTCTCATTCATTTTCAGAAGCTGTAGTAACATTAGTAAGACCTTCTGTGTCTGGTACTATAGTTCTCTTTGTTGTTCTACACCTTGGTCCTGGTGTCCGTTATTTCACAGTTTGAGTTCAGTACCTGCAGCCTGTGTATCCTGTACTTTTCCCCCCACCTGTGGCAAGGTGTCCATTTTCCCAACTCCATTCCCAGTTATGATTTGGCTTTTTATAATTTGCATGTATATCATATTTGTGTTAGTTTCCTGCCTCTCTCCTACAGTATCATCTGTCCTTGCCTTCCATTGTTCTCAGCTGCCTAAAAACTATGTACCATCAGTTTCTCAAACACCGTACCTTTAATAATATTGTGTGACATTTGTGAGCAGTTACTAAAGTAATACATGGACAGTGAGTCAGTGAAAGTGTCACATTCAGGGTCAGGGACCCACTTACACTCCAGATTTGGTTTCCAGCCTGCCTGACTCAACGCTGATGCTGGTGTCCATTCTGTTTCTACTGCACCAGTGCTAGCATTCCAAATACCTTTGACATGCTTTGATTTACAGTTTTAGGCTCTGAATCCGTAGCAGTTGCTATGCGCCGTATGGCAAGAATCTTTGAATAATCACAGTCCCCTTCAGTCATATTAATCCTCTTGACAGCATGCAGCTGTTCCATGTCTGATTTTTTTTTGTTTGTTTATACAGCTCTTCCTTCCATTTATTAATGTTTTCATCCTCTGCTAGCATCCTCACCAGCTGGAGTCTCCGTTCCACCATATCAGCAACCAGTTGTGCTTCAGCTGTATCAACCTCCATTCCACTCGACACAAGTAATTCTCCAACTCCAGTCTCTGTGTCCAGTATTGTGACATTGTTCTTCTCTCACAATACTTTCAGTTACTTCCAAATAAGTAGAGCATACCATGTCCTCCTGGATACTGCTAGCTGGGAGGGAGGACCTCTCCACAGTCTCCTGCAGACCTCCATCATCTACAGCCTCAGGGTCCTCCATCTTGGATTTGGGGACACATCCCCTCACAAAACGTAGGTGAATTTCCCTGATGTTCTGGCCAAATTTTCCCAACTAAATACCACCAACAGCTTAATCTGGTTCTGTAAGTCAGTTTACATCTGTACACATATTCCCCATCCCTTGCCCACAGGTTGTACCTAGTGTTGTGCAAAATTGAAGTATTTCACCCAGTGAAATATTTTGTGGCATTTTGCATTTTGCAAAATATTTCGCTGGGCAAAATGCTAAATTTTGCCCATGGAACGATCAAAATTTCACCCACCAACCAGTGAAATTCAATGGTCAGTGGGCAAACTTTCACCACCCACGGGTGAAATTCCACAATTTTATCACTACATCAGCTTTCTTCCCTGGTGTCTAGTGATCCCAACCCCACCACGGTTACTCATTGGCCCAAATTGTTTTTTAAATTCTCCCTGGTGTCTAGTGATTCCCCCCTGGCAGCTCACCAGCCCAAATTTTAAAAAAAAATGATTCGCCCCAGTTTCTAGTGGTCCCCCGGGCCAGTCATGGCCACAATTTAATAAAGCTTCCATGGTTACCTATGAGTCAACTCATGTGACATTGTCCTTCTGACTTCTGAATCCAATCTTGTGTTAAAAAATAAATAATTTAATTCCCAACTCCCTGGTGTCTAGTGGACTCCCCACCCTGGCATTAGATAGCACCTCTGCTTCTCCCCAGTACCTGTTTGGGCCGTGGCCTGCCTTTCATTGCATGGCCAGCAGCCCATCCAGCTTTTCAGTGAATGAGCACGACTCTGTACAAGCACACGCCATGCACCACGTCAGACAGCCAGCACTCTCACTATGCTCCAGTAGTAGTGAGAGCGCTAGCCTGAATTCAATGAATGAGCATGTGCTTGTGCGAAGTACACACACATTCATTGAAGCACTCAGTCGGGCTGCTGGCCATGAAGGTGAGTGGAGGGCTGTGCTCAGGGCCCAATTGGGGCACTGGAGAATGGGGTTGGGTGCTATCTGATGCCAGGTTGGGGGTCCACTAGACACCAGGGAGTTAGGGATTTTTTTTATTTTTTTAACACGAGGTTAGATTTGGGAGTTGGGAAGGACAATGTCACATGAGTTGACGCGAGTGTGTAACCTGGGGGCATTATTCAATTTTGGCCAAAGACTGGATGGGGTACTAGAAATCAAGAAGAAGAAGAATTTGTTTTTAAATTTGCAGCTGGTGAGTGACTAGGGGACCACTACAGACGCCAGAGGGAGATGCCCATTTGCAGTGGGAAAAAGTGCAGCGAAATGTTGCCATTTCACCAGAATTTCATGAAACATTTCACTCAGTGCAATTGCTAATGTTGCGGCAATTTAGCTGACAACATTTATTTTCACATCTCTAGTTGTGCCTGGAAATGAGCCACCACTCAATGTGCCTCTCCCAGTTACAAACCATGAAATAAAAAACAAAAATATAAATAAAAAATAGAATAAATCTGTTAAACTACATCTATAATTACTGTCTGAAAATTTTTGCAACACTTTTAAACTATGTATTATACAGTACACTAGTTTTAATTTGTGTTTCTGAGCTTTTCGCAGTAAGGGAGATAAGGGGACTCAGTCTGGCATGGCAAATTTTAAAGAAACAGGCACCAACCTTGAAATCAGATTGACAATCTATCATTTCTTGGGTAGTGACCAAAAAAGTTAATTGGGGCCTTAAGGGGTCCATTAAAACCATGGTGGTAGGCATTACAAAAAAAAATGTAACACACAAACTAGGCAATTTAATAAATGAAAGACAGTAAGCTTGAGTGGCATGGCCTCACCCTAGGTGAATATATGTACAGTATTACAGAAAGATCCTGAGTGGGCTGTGGGTCCTCATAGAAACTAGGTTGGGTACTGAGTCACAAAAACTAATCAACAGGTGGGAAGGTATTAAAAATAAATGCAGTAGTGATTTCATGTATGCTATTATAGAAGCAGTTTTAGAAAAAAGAAACAAGTTAGCAGTAAAACTTCAAACCATACAGGCTAAAATAAACCAGAAAAAAGAAAACCTATTCAAATCCACTTTTAAGAGGACTAAATAAAAATTAGAAGAGTTTGAGGTTTTAATAAAGAAAACTAAGTTACAAAAATTCAAAAATGACACAAATGATTGTAGACTAAGTCAATTGTATAACTGGTGGGTAAATAAACCCCACATAGGCAGACAAGACTAGTATGCAAATTCAGATAGTGGTACAGCGACACAGTACTCTCACAAAGGAACACAACCAGAACAGAGCAGACTACACCACAACAGCCTTTTTTAGATGAAAGGCAGGAACTTAATCCACAACCAACACAAAGGGAACAGTGCCCCCATGAGACCCATGTCAGTTATGCAACTGATACAACACTGGACAACTACAAACCTACCATCAGGAAGGTCCCCAAGTCCAAGTCAAGAAAGAGGATGTAGAGGAAACAGAGGCAGAGAGAGGAGGGCAAGGAGCTATATGGACAAATAGTACATCCCATTCTGGTCCTCAATATAAGCAAAATATATACTATCATAACAGAAGTGAATGTACTCAGTAAGGGTTGTCCTTTGCTGCACACAGGCCACAAATATATTTCAAACTATGTGACCTTCAACAATTTTTTCAGAAACACTGAGCAATTCAAAAACAGAAGGAGATATACACAAAAAAGAGGTAAAGCAGGCTTTAGTCTATAAGTCTACATGACCCCCATAGGGAGAAGCAATCAGGTTGAAGGTTTTGTAACAATTGCTCAGGATGTAGAAAATAACCTCAAAAAAACAAGGAAAGCTGAAATACAATTTGACAAAACAGGAAAATCTTGCCTTGAGATCCCTAGAGGAAGATACAAATATCACAGTGAAACCAGTGGTCAAGTGTTGGAGAGTAGTCATCATAGTTGCTCATCAGTATAGGGACATGTGTACTGGACTGTTGTCAAACAGAAATAACTATTCCCCATAACTAGTGACCCCATGGCAGTGATCCAGAGATGTATCAAACAACTCATAGGTCAAGCACTCAAATTAAAATAACTAGAACAATGGGAAGTAATTCTGTTGACAGCTAAAATCCCATGAACACTGATATTTTTAATAATATTCCAAAAGCACACAAATCAGCAGAGAACTCACCAGGCAGACCTATTGTTTCAGGTCTAAGTTCTATACTTAAGCCTGTTTCATCGTATGTAAATATCTTTGCACAGCCATTAGTGGAGAGAATGAATAGTTATTTAAAAGATTCCAGAGATGTGTTTAACATCTTGGAGAAGTCAAACAGCAAGGGAGGTCTTACATATACTTTGCTGGTCACTAGGGATGTACAATATCTGTATACTTGCATCCTACATGAAGAAGGATTATACATATAGCACTATTGAAATAATACAAAGACAAGAAGATCCTCACAGAAGGGAACCAGAAATTCTAATTGAACTGTCAATATTAATGCTGTATGACAATTACATTTTGTTTGAAGACAAATTGCACATGCAAACAAGGGGAACAGCCATGGGGAGCACCATGGCTCCATCCTAAACAATTTACATATGGAAACCTTTGAGGAGCAATTTATTGCAAGTCCCTTGTAAAACCATACAGGTGTTTTTGGGAACATGGCCAAAGCTTGAAGCAAATTTAGAAAAATAAAATTATGAAGAGACATAAAGGACATATTGGTATGGTTGATTTTTCAGGTATTGTATTTTGGTATCCTGTTAATACTACGTCCAAATTAGTTTTCTAAGTGGTCTAAATTTCTATGGTGTCTACAGGGTCTAAGCCCACATCAGCCACTATGACATGTAGCTCACTAATTTTGTACTCCAGGCTCCTGCCATTTTGGTAGATGGCCTTCCAGCATGTGCATATCACCTTACATTTCTTATTAGCACATATCCTCTTGTCCTCCTCTTCCCCATTTAATTTTCTGCCCCTTGTTTGATCTGTGTGACTCTGCTCTCTTACTCCTTTTCTTACTTTATTATGGATCATTGTCCGGATCCCATCTAGGCTCCTTTTTTGTTCTCCTTAAATGACCACTGACACAGAGATCTGTGGGCAGATATTCAAAACTTAGCCTGGGGTTTGCACCTGTGTACAATATTCAAAGGGGGCTGTGGAGTGCACTAAAAGGATTAGAGCACACACAAACAAAAATAATGTAAGTGGTGGGAAAAGTGAGGGTGGAAGACAGTAATACTGGAGGAGTTCAATATTCAGTGCATTTGCACTGTGCAAAAGGGTTAGCACAGGCCACTTTGTGGAGTGAAAATACCACTAAGAAGAAGCTAGACTTACTCCAGGCAACCCTATCAGCCTGCTGAGTAACTGCAGTTAACAACTACATTGATGGTGGGGGAGAATACCTGCTCCCTGGTGTCTAGTGGTGCCCCCACCCTCCGAATTCTGTCCTGTATAGTTGTAAAACTCTCCATGGTGTATAGTGGTTCCCTGCCATCCGATCAACATTCCACATATAGAAAAATAACTCCCAGTTGCCTAGTGGTCCCCTAGTTCTCCAATTGCCAGTTCTGGTAGAAATTAATAGGTCCCTGGTGCCTAATGGATCCCCAGCCCTCCGATTGCCAGCTCTGTTGTAGATAAGAACTCTCTTGCATCCTGTAGTCCCCTCCATCCTCCAATCACTGGATCCAGTATAAAATAACTCCCTGGCATCTAATGGCACCCCCCACCCACCAACCCCATCCCCTACACTATCACATAGTTCTAGTGTCTAGCAGCCCCCACACACAAGACACTGACCACCCACCCTTCCAATCCCCCTTGCCTGAAGCACTGGTGCCACAGGAGCCCATACAGCAACTGGCACAGCCCTCCTCTCACCATCTCAGCCGGCCACCATATGTGATGACAGTAAATGCATTTCCCTTGTACTGTAAAGGGAATATGTGTACTGCACACTTTTTGTCTTTGCTTGGTACTTTTCCTCCCTATCTTACCTCCTCCCTTTCCCATGTACCCCCCACCTCCCGCCCTCTCAGATCCCATGACCACAGAACCCTGGCTGTACCCCGGAGGTCCACCTCAATTGGCCAGACTGCTTTCCCCTACAATCTCCCAAAACTGTGGAATTTGCTTCCCACCAAAATCCATTTCTCTTCCTCCACCAGCTCATTAACTATGGCACTCCATAACTTCCTTACTGTTAATTGTACCTGCATCTAACTCTCACACCCCTCCTGGCCCTATACTCTACTACTGACCAGACACTAGGCACTACCTACATGCAAGCCCTTATTATGACTAATGCACTTAAAGCTATTCTCTACTGTATGTTGACAAAACTGTATATCATGGAATGTTTGAGCAACCACTGAGAGCTCCTTCAAGCAAACACTGTTACAACAAATGCAGAAATCCACCCATTTCTGGAGCTCATCTCCCTGTATGCAATCAGTGCTACTTGAAAGTCTGAACACTTTATGTCTATTTCAGATTTATGCAGCAAAAGTTTATAATTGTCATCCATGCAATGTATTCTATTACTTTTCTGTTTTATGTGCAATGTAATTCAATATTCATCTATGTAGCTCCTACTCCCCTCTCCCCCAGGTCACACCAGGAGACAAGCATCTTGTTGTTCAGTGTGCCTTACCTGGTGATACTTTTTAATAAATAATTAAATAAATGTCACCAAAATGCATTTTGGCGACATACAACTACCAGCGACCCAACTTCTAGACAACACAGAAGTGTTTATGCGGGGGGGGACTGCACTCCCCCCAACCCCCTGACTAAAGATTGTCAACTCCGGGGGGGTGCATATCGAGGAGGGGGTGAAACATAGAAAAAAAAAAGAGCTGCAAACAGCAGCAAAACAACAGTCCCCAGCAGGTCCCGAACCCAGTTCCTGCTGCACTGTTGCCAGCCACCTTCACCACCACAACATAGGGCTGGCTCAGCTGTAGCAGAATCCCACCACCTATACAAACCCTCTCCTATCTCTCCCTTCCAGATGCTCTCTCACTATGCAGTCACTTCCCTAGCAGTGTAGCCATTCATGGTAGTGATATGTATCAGTCAGTGTTTCTACAGATGTCAGGGTAAGGGCAACAGACTTCTAGGAAAACAAACTGAACTTACAAGCTCAAATGGGCAGACTGGGTGGGCCATAGGCCCTTATCTGCCAACACTGTCTATGTATCTATGTATCTATGTATCTATGTATCTATGTACAGTTGCTCATTTATTATCACTATCATCATGGACTACTGGCTGGACATGTTCAGGTTATTGTGTGCATGTGTGTGGGTGTGTGAGTGTCAGTTGGCAGGTGCTCAGTGGGTGGTTGTGTGGGGTGGGTAGAGGAGTCAGGGATCACCAGAAAAAGAGATCAATGGATGGTTTTCAATTTTGCAGGCTACTAATGCAAAAAAGGGACACTACCAATGACCAATTAACACTTGAATTTACAGAGCAACACTTGGGAAGCGGCATCCCACTGTCATAGATGTTTGGTGGCACTGAGGATGGCCATCATGGTGTCTGAATAGATTACTGTTTTTGGGGGCCTCTACAACATTGTGGGGAGAATTAATATTTCTTCCAATACAGATTGACACTGGGATTGGGCACCCAGTGTCACAGATGCTTTGCAGCACTGAGGGTGGGCACCCCAGTGTTCACTTATGTTACTAGTTTCCTGGGGACTCACAACATAGAGGGATCATGATTTCTGTGAATATAAGAGTGACACTGGGGATTGGACATCCCAGTGTAATGGATGATTGGTTGTACCAGAGATGGGCTCCCTGGTTTTCATATATATTTCAGGTTTTTGGTTGTCTCACGAGATTGGGGGGGGCTTAACACAAAAGGCAGGCTCAGCACCACATCTGTGGGTGCGTGGGGGGAGGGACCTCCAGCAAGTATTGCAGATTCACAATTACTGGCAACTACTGTAATGTGGAGGCATCAATCGTGCCACTACTTAAACGCAGGCTTATTCTATTGGCAAGTGTGAAACTGTCACTTTCACTGGATTTGTCAGTTATGGTCATCATCCGCCCTGACAAATGGCAGTGACAGTTTCACACTGGAGATAATTTTTTGTTGTTCTTGTGTTGTTATGGGATACACAATTTCCTCCTTCAGCAGAAAACATTTTACCAGTATAGGGCTAAGTGTGACGACCTGCTAGAGTACTGTGACGAACAATATTAATAACAGGTCTTTTGTTTTCTAACTGCAAAACAGTATACTCACTACAGCAGAGGATGGGGATCTGAAGCATTTTGAATAATTAAAGACATTCTTCTTTTGGGGTACATATGCACATTGACTAGTCACTGTCAGGAGGAATATACACAGGATCTGTTCATGCTGCAGCTAAAAACTTACTTTGTAGAAATCAGATGCTGCTACTACTTTAATGTATAGTTTACCAGTCACAAACAATGACAGCTATTTGAAATTGAAATAGAACATGGGGGTGCACTGATTTCTTCGTATGTGGTAGAGCATAATGGCTGGCACTTGTTTATACCCTTGGTAGCAGTGCCATCAACCAAGCACAAGCTGCCAATCAAATTACAATTTTTTTCCCTGCCACATGATAAGGTTCAATCAAAAGATTTCCAATGGTGATATTTCAGTCTTCAGCCCATTATGAAACTGAACTATACATTTTGTTTCTACTTTTCGTTTATATCCCTAAACAGTTTTTGGATTATTGAAAAACAATAAGTTAGGCAAATTATTTTTATTTTTTGTGTGCACAAAAAAGATTGAGGGCTTGCGTTTTCACTTGAGGATATCTTTGTACATACATAAATGAAAGGTGAGCAACGGGTATAGGCCTGGTCTGAAAGAAATGACAACTTCTTGTAAAGAAGAGCAACATTTATTGTGCAAATAATGTGCAAAAAACATATATATAAATATACATTTATACAAACACGTATCAAATCACAGACCTACCCCAGTCCAATAGCCAGCCGCCATAAATCCCATTTTGCTTGCACAAGCCTTCCTCTGAGAGGCAGTAATTTTCCTCAGGAGAAGTTGTAATTTTATCAGACCAGACCACACCCATTGCTCATCTTTCATTTGTATATGCACAACAGAAGCTCTATAATATTTTTTGAGCCTAACCTGGTCTCATATAGGTATAGCACCCTCTCTGAAAACAGAGTGCAGTTTCTTTCTCAATGGATTTATTATTTCACTTGGACTGCTCTGAGACCATGGTATGTATCACTTCTGCAGTCAAAATCATTAACCAGTTACTATCTCCACTGAGCCACTGACTACCACTTAAAATAATGTGAATGCCTATTTAAAATACTGATTGTGTCAGTAACATTTTCAATTTATGCCCAGGCCACACGCCTGTTAACTTTACTGTTGTGCAGTCCCGAGCGGCAGGCTGCAATTACAAAAGTTAAAGGCAGCACACATTAGAATTCACAGGAAGGCCAGTTCATCCCTGCAACAATGAGATGTTTAGCAGTGTATGTCCAAAAATGTAAAAAGTGGTGAGGTTGAAAACATTAAGGGAACAACTGTGTTCTGTGGTGCACTGCCATTTTCACAGGGGGTTAGGCAGGGCCCTTTAAAAGCAATCCTCTGAAAGAGATAGTTCTTAAAAAAACACATTCAAAGAGATATACTAAAATAAAAATCAAGTAAGTGCTCAGTTGCACTAATGTCTTTTACTGGTTAAATAATCATTTGAGAGTGGGGCAATTTACCCTAATATTTATAATTCCTAATGTGGATGTCCCATGTTACTAGCCAATTTGATAGCGCACAGAAAGTGTGGACTTTTCCTATGCGACTCAACATTGCTGCTAGTTTTGGAAATATCCTGCAATAGCTCTCATTGTTGTAGTGATCGACTGACCTTCATGCGTTTCCTGGTGCGGGCCACCTTGTGATTCTTGTCTCTGCAGTTTGCTGTGCATATGCCTACTTGAGCACATTGCTTGTTTCTGGGTATTTCCAAGTGACAGGCTGACAGACAGTTGAAGGACTTTCACCTGCCCCCACCCTTGTTACCCTTGCTACATGGAGAAAGGAAGAATAATTTATCAGCTGGTTTAATTTCAGCTTTGTGATCATCAAGCTGGTTGAGGTACAGTCCACTGGGACAGGTCTGAGTACAAAATACGTACAGCTTGTCCAATGATTCTTGGATGCTGTAGCTGACTCTGTGACATGACTTCTGTACTACCCTCCTCCTGTACTCATTCAACAAATATGGCCAAGCCACAGTACAGCACAGGCATGCTTTGAGTTCTCTGTGCATATTTAGTGTGCTGACATTCTGTAAAATGCATATTTCACAGGTCACGATGATCAGGTAGGCCTGGCTAGAAAACAGTACATGAGCACATAGACGACAGTCAAGTCATCCTGAATAAGGCAAGTGTTAGGGTGTGCTAGGGCATGGCAGCCATCACTAACCAGGATTCTGGTAGATCAGAAGGAAGGTTAGAGTGCAGTGGCAGGGCTGGGCTAGTGTGATCTATAGTCAGCTCTGGCAGTCAGCCACAAAAGGAAATAAACAGTTTGATAACCAGAACAGGAGGTCTTATTTGAGAAAGAACTGCAGACTAAGTTACTGCTATAAATTACATATATGAGTGGCGCTGGGCACAACTGTGATGCAGAAAGGATCGTTTGAAAGATTCTCTCTCTCAGGGTCTGGGGCTGTCTCATGGGTCCTACTGTGTGATGGCTCACTGTTTTGGCAGGTAAATCTCCAGAAAAGAAGGTGCCCCAGGACAGCACTGGCAGGTAACTGTGAGAGCAGTGCAGAACAGCATGCACTATGTCTCTTGCAGGCTGGAATTAGAGCTCTATTCTGGCCACTGAGGTGACATGTGAGTGGGTTTCCTCTCTGATGTTATTGTAGACAAGCTCATGCAGCCAGGGTATCCACAACTACTTCATGTCAAGTTGTAATGGTTGGCTTGGGAAGCTCAATAAATTAGCCTTGTGAGGATGACAGATTTTGTGTGGTGGGTCAGGTTATGCCATGTTTTAGCCCTTGTATTTGAATGAGGCAGGAAAGATGTTGATCATTCATGCTATATCTATCTTTTGGCTCCTCCTGATCTATTAATTTAAATTGGTTTGTTTCTATTATTATTGGAACAAATAAAATTATCTAAAATGTTTTGTTTGTCAACTTCTCCATGGGACATACGAGACATTCTGTACTGTAGCTTCAAGTTGGAAAAATCAGTTGAAGTGGCATTACACAGTTGAGGTAATACATTTTTTATAATGTTTTACAAGTATTTCATAAGTTATGCTAGCAAGTCAAAATTTAACATTAAACTAACTCTGGGTGAAACCCCTGCCATGACCTTATAGGAATAGTTTTGTACAGTAGGATGCAGACCTTTATCCAATTACTTGCTGTCTGGCAAATATGAATTTTTAAAGTTAGCCTTAAAACCTTCTTTTTAATTGGCTTATATTTTAATGTGAATTGATTTAAATAGAGAAACAAATCATGAGTTGTCTTAAATGCACTAAAGAGCAACACAGTGTATTTGAAGGCTCCTGTAAATGGTCATTTAACTTTATAGCCATTTTCTATGACGGCACTGATAAATGGCAAATACAGTATGTACTCCATTTTATGAAAACAAATTCAAAATCATGCTTAAGAAACACCTGATTTGGGGGCCAATATTTAAAGATTAGTGCTCATGCTAACATGGTTAGTGTGGGCACGATCCTTGGTTTGCGCGAGTGCTTTTGGTGGGGCCATATTTAGAGGGTCCAGGAGTGCCCCCCAAACCCAGCAGCACCAAGGCACTAAAATACTCCTGCATCTATGCAAATGAGAGGGTCTCCTCATGCATACTGGTGCAGTGGAACATTCAAAGGTTTGTGGTATTGTTAACCTCAGCTGAAAACCATCTCTTAATTTGGCACTAAGATCATACCCTCACCCCCTAAAGGCAAGGCAACTGTACTGTAGCTTCTCTCCCCCGATATCTCATGTTCACTATTGTACATATTACCTGGTGGTCCCTGGATCACTCATTGTGGCCCTCACCAACTGCCTGTTAATTTCTGTAGTGATCCTTAGTGGTCCTCTGGTTCCTCCCCCAATTGCTCATTCTCTGCTTCTTTAGTGTTCCCTGGTGGTCCAGTGGTTCCCTGCACTGCAGATCTCCCAGTATACCTTGTTATTCAACTTAAGAATCCAGTTGCTCCTGAGCAGCCAACCACCTGCTGACATCCCTCCTCCTTGCACATGCCCATTACTCTGGTGCTCAGTGCTCCTAACAACTACATAAGACAACTGGCACAGCCTCTCCAATGTCCGCATCCAACCATCATATGAGCTGTCAGTGAACAAGTGTAATATAGAAACAGACTTTCTAGAGTATGTGCGCTCACTCAAAGCTCATTTGGTTGCCAACCGCAGAGGTGAGAAGAGGCCTGTGCTGGTTGACTTATGTAGCTCTTCGGAGCACTGGACACTGGATTAATGGGGTGCAGGGAAGTGGGATATCAGTGGATGGGTCAGGAGGGGATCTGTTTGGGGTGTCACTGGACCACCAGAAAGTGCTATAATAAGGTATACTGGGGGATCGGGGGCAGGGTACCAGTGGACTACCAGAGCATAGCATGGAAATAGACAATGGGCAATTGGTGGGGACCACTCGACCAGCTTGGGATACTACAGAAATAAACAGCCAATTGGGGAGGGGGGCACTGGATCACCAGAGCTCTTATTTACTCTTTTGTGAGGCACAAAAGGCTGTTGCTGCAACCCATGCAAAGTGGCCATAATGGGCATGCAATGGCCCTTAGTGCCTTGCAGCATGCCCATTGACCTCATTTGCATGCTCAGCCTGAATATAATCCACAGGAATTGACACTATCCTATTTCAAGCAGAGCTATTCACTGTTGGCCATATGCAACCCTGGTCTGTGTTAAAGGGTGCAGGTTCCATATCGCTGTACTGACAGGGACCAGTATTCACTTGCTTGCTCTCAATCTAAATTTTGAAGCAGCAGGGGAAGTGCATGAGCAAGCACATCACCCTGTTTTCAGCATATGGGGCACTTCATCTTTAAAATCAAACTATATAAAGACAAAGGTTGCTGTAAGCAAGAAAGGCAAAACATTTGATTAATCATATATAACAATTAACTCTTAACAGATACAGTATGTAACTGCAGGCTTTAAGTTAAAGGTAGAAAGCAAAGAAACATGTTAGACTGTTTTATTCATTGGCCTAGGCAATCATTTGTTGAAATTTTTCAGAGAAGGACACAAACAAGGTAAAATTGTAATCAGCAATAACTTTAGAGCAAGCTAGTAGGAACTCCACTTGAAATCATGCTAAATATAGACAAATTAATCTTCAAATTTCAAGGAAACCCTAAATAAAATTATTAGCTGGAATGAACAGGCTGATTTGCTTCGGCTCTCAAAGAAATATGTAGGCTCATTCATCATGCCAAGGCAAACTATGTTTCTTTAATGTACTCTTCTGAATGACCTTGTAATTGTTTAAATGTCCTAGCCTGTAAGCACTTGGAAGGAAGTTAGATTAGTTACATTGGAACTTTTAAAATATGGATGTCTGTAAGAGATTTTTATGGTTCTGACTTCAGATCAATATTCTAGAGAGAAAATGAATGAGTGGATAAACAACACAGACAACTATGCTCTCAAGGGCAGCTCCAGCAAAAGTTGAAAAAACAGTATTCGAACAGCTTGATGTGCAAGTTTATGGCACTGGGCATGTAGCAGCTTTGAAAGCTGACAAAGCATACAAACAAAATGTTAAAACCTTCTGGAACAAACAAGGATCACTGAATGAAGTTTCCAAAATGTCAATATAGTGCAAGCTAATCCGTCTAATATCCAAAGCATAGAATACAGTAGCCCATAAAGCTGGTGAAGCTGGGAGAGTGAATGATAATACATGCAGGCAGTGAGACATAAAAAAAACAATGTTTGTGAGTTGCAGGATGAATTGGTTCATTTGCATTTTGCTGTTCAATACTGGTATTTGTATTCAGGTCTAAACCATTTTGAGAGTCACAAACAGGCGGTTGTGTCTTACAAACATGTTACTTGGGTTTGTGTGAGTGTACTTTTGCTGGCGTTTACCAGCATGCTTGCTATTATTTTTTTTTTTGGGGGATGCTATTTGAATGATCAGAGAAAGCTTTGGTTCCTGTGTATGTTATTGGTCACAACGAGGGGCTGCTGTCAGGTCGTTTGTGAGTGTGGACATGTTTTCTGTGAGTGGATTTGCTTTTTAAAAAGTGCTTTCTTAACTTGGGATGGGTAGATTTGAATTCCCCATTGTACTCATATAAGTTACATTGTGACTGTTAAAATAAATACTTGTCCTGCCACACCCACTCACTGTTTTGTGAGCATACAGCCAACTTTGGGAGTGTTCTAATACTGTAGAACTGAATATATTCAATGTTAAATAATTGTAACTATATTCACTTAAGTGATAACTGCGATAAAATAAAATGGCACTAATTGTCAAAAATGCTTATTTTCAATGGCATAAATTCGAGCTAATTGTAGAACATGAAGTTAGATTTGCACAATTGCGCTGATTAGTACCATGTGCGTAAATATAACTTGCATGAGAATAAACAGTTCTATTAATATGTTACCTCTGTTGCCTTTAAAGTCATTGATTACAAACAGTATTCCATGACAGTTTCAGTCATTACACTCCACAAAGGCAACAGAGAAATGAAGCTGGACTGCAGAGAATCCATATGTTACGAGAAACATTGTCTTCCAGGTCACAACCCTCCCTTCACCTGGACAAATGAGACAGACAATGTTCTTGGAGGAAATTTCCACAACCATGTGTTTATTATAATTTTATTTATTTATTTATTTATGACTTTGATAACCAGGTGAGTGCACTGATCCCAGGGACTGTTTCAGGCATGACCCGGCCATAACACATGGCGTAGGGGTGACAGTGGAGTACAAGGTAACAGTAATATATGAAACAGATTAGATACAAGCAACAATAGTAAGCACAATATACAGGTTTGATGCATAGGTCCATTTGAGAACAGTGAATACAAGGTTTCAATATCAGACATGAGGAGATTTGGTACAAAATAAACAAATCGTAGGCACAGTGTACAATGTGTCACTGCATCGTCCAGTAGAGTAAGTATATATATATATATATATATATATATATATGTATTTGTATATATGTATCCAAATATGTACAGGCAAGGCAGTCAAACATTATCAGAAAAATATACTAGTTGTAGGCAGGAGTTGGACTAGTGGGTAGTGGGTAACCCCTGGGCTGGGGGAGTTGACTAGTGGGTTGGTGTCAGACCCCAGGATGAGTTTGCCAGAAACAAACTTTGAGGTGGGACTTGAAACTGGAGTGTGTGTCAATGAAATGGAGTTCAGCCAGGAAGTTTGTTCCATCTCGCAAAGGGGCAGCCAGACCAAGCTGTGCTACCTGGGTGTTGATGGATACCCCCATAAACAGCTAGAGAGGAGTACCATTAGAGCGGAGGTTGCGGATGAGCGTTCTGGTTTTCAGAAAGACGGTTAGGGGGATTCTGGAGCCATGTGGATAACATTGTCTACTGTGCAGCAGAAGGCTAGCCAAAGGACCTTGTAGCTGTAGCCATCCAAGGGTATTATAGAGGGTACAGTGGTGGGTGGAGAATGGGGCAAGAAAGCAAAGCAACAAGTGCTGTTGTAGGCAGTGGAGAGTTTAGCCATGGCAGTAGTTGAGATCCTGGTATAAATAGGGGAGCAGTAGTCAAGAATATGGAGAAGATTACTCTGGACAATGGCTAGTCTGGCTTCAGGGGTAAGGTATTGCCAGAATCTATAGGCGCACCTAACTTTGATGGAACCTTCTGACAAGGAATTTGCATGCACATTGAAAGTGAGGGAGGGGTCACAGTAGTCCTAAGTATTTGTGGTGTTGATATCCTCCATGGCTGGGTCATCTGGGGTGAGAATACGTAAGGGGCATGGTTTTTAGTTTGGCCAGAAAGGGCTTAGATCCTAACAGCATGGATTTAGTTTTTGGCATTTACTAAGACAAGATTTTTTGAGAACCAGCTGTGGGCCGCAGCATAGTTGTGTGAGAGAACTGAGGAGATTGTGGCCATGGATTTGTCACTGTGGAAGAAGACAAGGTAATCAGCATACAGGAGAGAGTGACAGTTGAGGAAGTCAAAAGGAAACACATTAACGAATAAGGAGAAAAGGAGGGGAACCAGGATTGAGTCTTGAGGGACCCCCACAGAGACAGGCAGGGTGGGGGAGCAGGTTTGACCAGTACACATGAATTGTGAGTGATCGGTAAGGTAGTGAACCAGCTTGTGACTTTCTGTGAACAACCAAGGAGGCTAAGATTGGAAGTAAGGAGAGCACGGTTAACCATGTCAAAAGCCTTTAAGAGGTCGATGAAGACAGCCCCAGTGGCTTTACCATTATCCATGTTACAGAGGATGTGGTTGGTCAGAAGGGTGAGGGCAGTGGCAGTGGAATGATTCTGTGAAGCCATGCTGTTGGTTGCATATGAGGTGTATTTGCCTATGTACTTGTGAGCTGATTGTGGACTGCTCTCTCAAGTAGTTTACTGAGATAAGGGAGGATGGATAACAGATGGTAAACGTCAGAGGATTTAGCCACCAGATTTAAGAATGAGGATAACCTTAGCTATCTTCCATGGGTTGGTATAGAGGAGGTGGAAAGGGCAAAGTTAGATGAAGGTGAGGGCCTGGCAATCGCTGGAGAGATCTGCTTAGGGAAGACTGGAGATAGCCCATCAGATCCAGAGAAGCCGTGGTTAGGTAGACTTTTGAGTAGCTTCACCTGTCGTGTATGGAGAAGATTTTAAAATAAAATGGGGGTATTTGTGGGTGAGTGGCAGGGCTGGAGGAGGATGGCAGTGTATCAAGTATTAGGGCTGATCTTTGAGGATGGGCGTTGCAGCATATTTAGGTACATGGATAAGTTGGTGAACTTACAGTTGAAGACATGGCACATTGTGAGGTCGGTCAGCAGCCCGTCCTGGAAGTTGTGATGTGGTGCAGCATAGCTGGGGCAGGGGTTTAGGAGGAGCTGATTGAGTCCCAGAATTTTCTAGGGTCTCCAAGGTTGGCCTTTTGCAGATTGTGGAAGTGGGTCTGTTTCAAAAATTTGGCCTGTTTACATTTATTCCTATGCACCTGCAAGCATCCCAGATGGCAGGAGAGGGGTTGCTTTGAAAGTGGACCAGGCATGGTCTCTGGCCTTCATAAGGGTTAGGAGGTCTTTAGAGACCCAGCGCGAGCACCCGCTTCTGATCTGTCTGGTGGTGACAGGGAAAAGCGGTCCTGGAGTGTTCAGAGTCCGGTAAATGTGGAAACTGCCTTGGCTGCATTAGAAAGGAAAAAGCATGGACCAGTCCAATGACTGGGCCTCTCAAGGAGATTTGTGGAGACTAGACAGCTGAAATTTCTGAGATAGGTATTTGGGTGGGGGCGCTTATTTTGGAAGACCAGAGGAGATAGGTCGGTGAGTGATCGCTTATAGAGTCAGCCATGGTGTCAGCGGTAATGCTCAGTCCTCCCTGTTTATGAGGATCAAGTCTAGTAGAGTCTGGGTGGCTGACCATGGATTAAGTCTGTTGGGGAGAGTGATTGCCTGCACCAGGTTGTGCTGCTTTAACAGGGATACATAGTCAGGCTGGTGGCAGCTCAGCCAGTTTAGATTAAAGTCACCAAGAATAGATTCCCTATGGGGAGTTAGAGAGCTCAGGCCTTGGAGGAGGCTGGTAAGTCCAATGGTCCCTGTCACGGGGGGGTTGTAGCAGCAGCCAATATAGAGTTTCTTGCAGGATCCCAAGGTCAATTCAGAGAGCAGCCATTCACTAGGTGAGGAAGGATCAGAGTGTAGGACAATGCTAGCTGATAGGAGTTCCCTTAGAGCAGGCCACCTCCACCTTTTTTCTGCCTGGTCTGTCGAGGTGTAGGTAGGGTAGCCAGGTATTTTGAAGGTGTTTTCAGTGTGGTGTGGCTTTAGCCATGTTTCAGTGAGTCCCAGTATATTGTGTAGCTCAATCCAAGCCTCAAGGTCAGTGAATTTAGATGAAAGGCTGCAGACACTGATATGTGCAATTTTAAGACCAGGGGCATTTGTCCAGATGCTGGAGTAGGGGATAATATGGGAGTTTGTTGGGCCAGGGTTGCACTCAATGTCCCCAGCAAGGGAGAGTAGTGATAGTAGGAGAATGTATGGGCAGGAGGGAATAGTAGGAGACCAGGAGAGGTTAGCCAGGTAGTGGCGAAGGAGGCGGCATTCTCCTTTAGTGAGTAGGGTGAGAGAGATGTACCCAAGGGTGGACTTATCCCTAGTAGTGAGTGAAGAGGGTTGAAACGGGGGGGGGATGAGAGGAAGGAGAGGCGCTGTTGATCTTAGGCCAGCACCGTAGTACAGAAGTTTGTCAGTACCAGCGCAGTAGTTAGGGAGACGGTCCATAATATAGGCAGTGCCAGCTTCATCTTTCCGAAGGAGAGTGGGGGACAAGGGGAAGTAGTAGGAGAGAATTAGCATGGTCAGCCTTATGAAGGGGCAGAGGAGGGAGTGGTGAGGCAAGGGGCTTTTAGAAATGTAGTTCAGTGGGGCAGGACCGCACTCTAGGAGGTGTTCTGCAGCTTTAAATTTGTGTAGGGCGAGATGGCCAATGGGAGGAGGTGCACAGAAGGGGGAGTGGTTTAGGTGTATTTAAGAACTTGTGGAGGAGGGGGAGAGGGGGAGGGTGAAAAAATCACACAGACACAAAAAGGAGAGAATGGGAAGATTAAGGGTCTGGATAGGCTAAAACATGGAAACTAGCAAAGCAACCAAACAGTATTTTACTCTTTTTTTCTACCAGAATGAGAAAATACAGGCTAGTAACAGTCCTTAAACAAACAAAAATCAGCAGTAGGAATCCTGGTTTTCAGTTTAGCTGTAATTGGTATTATATACACACACTAGTAGCGAGGACCAGGCAGCACAGACTATAAAATTTGTGCACAGGTGTGCAATTAGGCAAGAACTGCGTGTCTCTGTACTGGAGGAAGGGGAAGTCACTTCAAACTTGTCAGCACAGTCTTGGGGAAGCAGCCACACTGGATTCCAGAGCTAGCCACTCAGGGAGTTCAACAAGATGGTGAGCAGCCAATAGGGGCACTGCAGTCAGATGGCGCCAGGAATTCAGAAAATAAATCCAGCATCTTCACTGCAACAGCAGCTGAGGGCTGAAGATCTGGCTTCAACAATTACCTGTGCTTGGAGAGCAGTGGGCGGGTGGCAGCAGGCAGGCTCCCAGTCTCACCGCTGTAGTTGGTGGCCAACTCAAGCTTAAAAGCAGTTGCGAGGATGAGGTGCTTGCCCAAAGTGCGCAGCAAGCCTGTGCTTGGAAAGTGGTGGGCGGGTGGCAGCAGGTAGGCTCCTGGTCTCACCACTGATGTCGGCAGGCAGCTCAAGCTTAAAAGCAGCTGCGAGGATGAAGTGCATGCCCGAAGTGGGCTGCACTCCACTCCTACTCCCTGCCCCTCTTTCTCTCTCCTCCTTTTCTGCCTGGTCCTGTCCCACTTGTAGGGTTCTTTGTCATTGTGAAGGGGTATAGATCTTGGCTCTCACTCTTCTACCCCTCTTTCTTTCCCCCGACTTTCTAATCCTGACCCATGTCTGGGTTCTCTTCATCCTGAAAGGGTATGGATTGGCTGGCATGGAGTCATAATGCTGTAAGACATTATGCCACTGCAATATACCATGCTGCCAATACAGCACAATATATTGCCAGTGGCATAAGTCTTTTTTTTTTGCTGGGGGGCTCTGCTCCCCACAACCCCCATTACAGGGGACTGCACCTCCTGAACTCCCCCAACTAAAATATCTAACTCTGGGAAGGGGGAGGTTAACAGTAAAAATGCACAAAGTGCAAAAAATGTAAATATTCATGCGGCTGGGACTAAGAATCAAAACCCACCCCCCAAATGCACTGCTTTCCTCACTTGCTGCCAGTGACTCATCTTGAGTCATGGCAGCTGCTCAGTGGACCTCTGTGACCTCTGTCCCAGCAGAGGTCTTATCCTCTGCCTGGGAAAGTGAGAGAATGCACTACCTCGAATATTGCCTTTCACAGTTTTGCACACTCTCACTCATTCCTACTGCGCTGTTACTGTTGCATGGGTTTTGTCGTACTCTGTAGAGCATATGATGAAGGGCCCGATAATAGATTTCTCTCTCTTTCCCTCTTTCCCACACTTTCAAATCCATTGCCTGCACACCTCCCTACTTCCTCGTCCTCTTCCTCCCTCCTAATCTCCTGCCCTCTCTTCTCTACCTCCCACCCCTTCTCTCCTCCCATTCTGCTTGGTTCTGTGTCCCCTTGCAGGGTTCTCAGCATCCTGAAGGGTATAGATCTTGGCTGTCCCTCTCTTTCCCTCTTCCATCCCTCCACCATCTACCCCTCACCCGTCCACTTCCCCACTTGTCTTACAACTGCCCTCCCTTGGGTATACAATAGCACTTTGAATCTTGTGCTCAGCCTACTGTCTCTAGCACTTCAAATGTGTTATCCATCCTCCAGTCTTTACCCTACCAGATCACCTGCTCTTGGGTTGTTGCAATGTACTGTAGAGGGCCTATTTTTCACTGGAACAAAATTTTCGCTATATTCACTGTTTTTGAAATCCAGTGAAAACTACATGCCAGTGAAAATATATACTACCATTGACAAGTTAGCTTGCTGTTGCACTTCAGCTAAATTAAACTGGTGTGAAAATGTTGGAGTGGATGAAACAGTGAAATTTAAGGGCAGTGAATTCATTGTCCTCTACAGTATGTTATATCCAAATATGGTTTTGTTTACCTTGGCCGGTTGGTCTGGGTTATTTTTGCTCTGTAATTGTACTACACTGTTTGTCTTTATGAATTGTACTTGTATTGCTCTGTCATTGCTAAATGTTTGCTTCTTTCCCAACTTTTGTAACCCCTCCCCCCGAGGCTCTTGGAAATGAGCTGTTTGAAGCTCATGTTGTCTTTCCTGGTGAAACATTTTCTAAATAAATTAATACATTATTATTATGAGCTAATTAGAACTGAAGTGGTAGACTGTTAATATCTGTATATATAAATAAGAACCATTTGGTGTGACGTGTGCAGGAGGGTAGTCACAGATAACGAATTCACCAATTTATTTACAGAATGCATGTATGACTTCCCTCCCCTTTGGAGGAGGCTGACATACTGTTTATAACCTTGAAATCCATAGTCCACTGAGGCTTGATGGGTGGCTGTTAATGGGCCAGTCTCTAGAGCATCCTCCCCATCTAAGGGTGCCACTGATTTGTGACCTATGTCAGAGACTTCTCCTCACACTAGCTAGCACCCCTCTTGTAGCAGCCACCAAGGTCATACTTCTCTTCAGCCTCAGGGTCAGCCTGAAAAGGAGCAACAACCTGTTGTCTCCCCTACAATACCACTTGACTACCATGCTGTAAACCTGCTTCACTACCATGCCACTGTCATGCTTACATGACTGGGACAAACCTGCCTGTCTACCAATGTATCCTGCCAGTAGGGCGACTGCTTAGTCTCACCCCAGTGTTGCTCACTGAATGTTGCTGGAGGCTTCTCGTGTGACTTTGATTTCTTGGCATTCTCCCTTTTGAGTGTTATTGCTGTTGCTGCTGTTTTACAGCAGGGTGCAATCTGGAGTAGGTTATATTATTAGTTGGGGGTGCATGGGGTATGTAGCTCACTGCAGTGGAGGTTGCTCCTACTGCTGAACAGCGGATTGTCAGAGCACGATGGCTGGTGTCGGTGGATTGCTTGCACTGTAATTTACACTGCCAACATGATTGTTGCTGCGGCATGGGTGAACCTTCTACAGACCTAGTTCTACTGCAAACCACACTGGACAAGGTGAAAAACCAGAAATCCCAGTGGGCAAAGAACAGTAAAATTCCTTTCTGAACCATAAAGTGATTCTCCACAGTACAATAGCAGGTTCCCTAACCCTGGTTCCATGCCCCTGCTTTTCTGAGGGGAGGGATTTGGAGAGTATCTGCTGCAGGCATGGGAAAAAGAAGACAGAGCCATTGTTCCAGTCATTTAAATAACCAAAGCCTCTCCTACAAGCAGGTAACAGCTCCCACCTCCTGAGATTCCTACCTCTGCTAACCTTGCCCCTAATTTTCTGAACTACCACATGTCTATCCTGGTGTCATTCTGGGCACTCACCCAGACCAACTCCACTTTTAGCTATCCATTGCAGGCTCTAGCATTGTCTTCTAGGTCACAACCCATTGCTTCACCCAGGCAAATGAGACCTGGCAATGTGTTTGGAGGAAATGGATACAGCCATATGTTTATTCATATGATCCGATTAGAAATGAATTGGTAGCCTGATTTGTTAATATCATCATATACAAATATGAACCATTTGGTGTGACATGCAGCAGGGTAGTCACAGCCAACGAATTAACCATTTTATTTACAGAATGCAAATAGGCCCTCCCTCCCCTTTGAAGGGGGCTGACTTACTAATTATTCGCCACACAAGGCCCATAGCCACTGAACTGTTTGGAGTGGCTATTAACAGATCAGTTTCTAGAGAGTCTTCCCTGTCTGAGAGCCCTACCGACTGGTGACCTACATCAGAGTTTTCTTTTACCTATTGCTGGCACCACTCTAGCACCAGCTCCTGAGGTCTCACCTCTCCCCAGCCTCAGGTAACCCTGAAAAGGAGCAAAATCCTGTTACCCCCTACCTTTTCCCTAATGGGCCGAACTACCACATGTCTATCCAGGTGTCATCCAGGGTGTTCCCCAAGACAAACTCCACTGTAGATATCCATTACAGGCACTGGCATTGTCTTCTAGATCATAACCCATTCCTTCACCTGGACAAATGAGACAGATAACATGCTTGTAGGAAATGGCCACAGCCATGTGTTAACATGATCCAATGAGAACTGAATTGGTAGACTGATTGTTAATATCATCATATACAGATATGAACCATTTGGCATGATGTGCACAGCAGGGTAATTGCAGCTAATGATTTTACCAGTTTATTTACAGAATGCATAAAGACCTTCCCTCCCCTTTGGAGGGGGCTGACATATTGATTACCACCACATGAAGCCAATAAACTACTGACATTGTGTGGCGTGGATCTTAACTGGCCAGTCTGTAGATAGTCCTCCCCATCCAAGGACCCTGCTGACTGGTGACCTACATCAGAGACTGAGTTATCGTTTGTCTATTGCTGGCACCACTCTAGTACCAGTCACTAAGGCCTAACCTCTCCCTGCCTCAGAGTCCACCTGAAAAAGAGCGACAGCTCTGTTAACCCCCAACCTTGCCCATAATGGGTGGAACTACCATCTGTCTATCCAAGTGTCATCCAGGGCATTACTTTAGACAAATCCTGCCTGCAGCGTTCTATTGCAGGCTCTGGCATAAAACAAAAGAGGAAGTTAGTCAAATCATCAGATGTTTGTGTAAAGATATCATTCGGGTTAATCAAATAAAATGGTTTCAACTAATTTCTTTCTCTAAAGTAATTACTTGCTGGCATGTTATCACCATGGGCAAATGGTATAGGTATAGGGATAGGGATAGGGATAGGGATAGGGATAGGGATAGGGATAGATTCTTTTTTTGTAAATTGTATTATATGACAGCAAAAATGTGTTACATTTTATTAGAAATAGCTGAAAATTAAAATAGCAGGTGCTTCCTATTCAATTCTATTTGAAGAAAGCTACTGTGCTATTCTAAAGTCAATTACTAGAATTTCTAGGTCAATCAAGATCACTGTTCTTGCTTTTGGCTGGCAGTACAATGAAAGTCTCATTTTTGTGGCTGAATAGGCGGAACTCTACAGATGTTATGCGTCAATCTTTAAGAGTACTGTGGAAGCACATGACCAGACCGCTGTCTGGTGTGTTTCCACAGTGCTTTGGCTAATGTCCACTAATTTTGTTTATGTGACCCTTCCCCTGTGTGGGTCACATAAACACACCCCCTTAGTAGGGTACTAGTTTTTCCTTCCACAATTGCTGAAGTGACTGGTGCCATGCCCAAGATGGCATCGCTGGGTCTAAATGTGCATGCTTGGGTATCGCTCATGTGCAGTACTGTCAGAGCCGCCATCTTGTACACAGCACACTCTGGTGCTCGTAACAGCTCTGAGAAGCAATATTGGCTCAGACCAGAGTTTGTTTTCTTTCTTTCTTCTGTTATTTTTGATTTGTGTTTAGCAATAATTAGAATGATTATGTAAGCAATAATGCCCGACAGGGTGGGCGGTATTGGGCAATACCGGACCGGCCAGGGGCATAATGAGGCCCGACGCCACAGGCAGAGGGCCTTATAGCCCTTGGCCGGTCCAGTATTGCCCATACCGCCCACCCTGGAGGGCATTATTGCGTTTAGAAAATGGGCACTGCAAAAGAAAAAAAAGTTTCGTTAAAAAAAAAAAATTGTTTAACTAAAGTTTTGTAGTCATTTTTTAGTAAAGTAGTTCCTCCTCCAGTATGGATTTTTGTCCTATTGCAGATTCCGTGGGGGTTGGTGTGCAGTTTGTGATGGGAGTCTACGTTGTTCTGCGATATCGGGAGTAAAGAGGAAGCTTGGAGAGTCGGGGTTGGTGTGCAGTTTGTGTCGGGGCTGCTGGTGTGGTTTTGATACCGGACCGGGACCGGAGGAAGCCAAGAAGACGGCGAGGTGGAGAGTCAGCACAGCATGAGTTCCGAATGTTAGTTTTTTATTTTAAAATGGAAGTTTGTTGGCATGCGGAAGAGGCAGCTTTATGTAGTGGCGCTGCTGCAGTTTTGAATTACCCGTGACTCGTGTGATGTGGAGACGGACAGCTTGAGTTTTATTTAAAAAAATTTATTTTTTTCAATTATGATACTTTCTGGATGTGGCCAGGTCTGGGTTCATGTGGCAGGTGGCACTGAATTGGGGAGGGTAGGGGCAGGATGTCTTGCTAAGCGAGTGAAAAACATGGCGTTAATTTGAAATGGAAATGAAGTATTTTGGCCAATTGGGAGCCGAGGTGGGTACTAGGATACTAGAGTGGTTAAGGGGCAGTATAGGCTGGTACTTCTTACTTGCTGGTCATCTATTGAAACTTAATGTACCCCTATCTTGAGGGTACTGACCAATCAGATTGCAGCAAGTAAGAAGCCCATTTTCTAAACTGTATTAATTATGTCTCATATTAAAAAGCAGGACATATCATAAATAGTGACCCTGCCCATCATCATTATTGTTTACCCTAATGTAGCAAAAAAGTAGTGCAGCAGGAAACTATCAGGACTAATTGGAATGAGTGTCACCTGTCTAAAACTAGAATATTAAGAGTCAAATGTTATCATAATCACATGATACACATGTATTTGTGCATGTGTATATCTTGCATGATGTATTGCTTAACAGAGACCAGAAAAGTTAAACATGTCCCATTTTTGATATATATGAAACCAGCTCATGTACAGTACCTCCACAAATACAATTAAAAGCCCTCTGTTTTTCAGGTCCTATATTACTATAGGAGCATTTAGGTTCAAGATAGCTTTGAATTCCATTATACAATTACTCATTTCCTGTAATCTGATTGGCTAAATATTAATCCAACCAGTGGTTAAATCCAAGCATCAAGCCTCAACTTGAAGTACTGCTTCCAATTCATTTGCTTCCAAAAATGTGTTTTTACAAAGAGATGTTCCTCCTGTTTTAGATTAAACAAAACAAAAATGAAACATTCTGTTGTAGAATCACAATATGGCAGTCCATGTTATGTGTTTTTCTAAGACTGCCGTGTTTAAGGTGGTTTCCTCACCTTGTACCACACAGTCTAAATTGTGACAACATCCCACTACAAAACACATCCTGCTATACCTCATTGCTTAATTAGAATTATTCTTCCAAACACTTGGGCCTATGCTCAAATGGGTAGGAATTATGCTCCAGAGGCTCATATCCAGGCAGTGAAGCTTTGAGGCCCCAGACAGGTGCAAGGTGCATGGTATACACTTCCACATGCACCTTCAGGGCACTGTTCACAACCCTACCCCCTCAGCATGCAATACCATGCAGGGCAGCAGGTGGCAGAGTAGCAGACCTAGGCCGGTATCCAATTGGATGCCCATCCTGGGATCCAAAATCAATCACTTGGCCATAGGGCCGCGGGTCTGGGTGTGTGAAAAGAAACTAGATCTGTCCAGACATGCCCCAGTGTCCAGCAGCCCAATAGAAAGGACCCCCTCCCACAAAACACAGCAATGATACAGCCACACATCCATGCCCCATTCCCATCTGGCAAAGGCACCCACCCCACCCTGACACATGGCAACCCCTGTCCTCCTGTACACTAGTCATATCTCCCCAGCATGAGGCAGACCCAGCCCCCATGTGCATGAATTATACACCCTCCACCCTCGACACAGGACCACCCCAGTCCCTGGTGATGCACATGTCCCCACACACACAGGTGCCCCAGTGCCTCATGTTTTATAAGCCCCCAAACAAAGAGGTACCCTGGGCATCATTATCCTGACCCCCATCCTGATACTTCTGAAGATCCATTGGTGGCCAGTGGCAACCTCCCACGGCACTGACAATACCCTGCCCTGGTCCCCTTACAGTCTTGAAGTGCCACAGCTCAGGATGGCAAGAGGCACAGCCCTCCACACACCTTCTAGGCCACTGGCAATCCAACTGATGCTGGGAGCAAAGCGCCAATATATAGAGGAGATGTGCAGAGTGCTATGCCACTGGCTATCCTGAGCCACGGCACATCAGGACAGTATGGGGAGTAGGGTGGGGTGCCATCAGTGTCACAGGGTGGGGGTGGAAGGGGGGCACAGGCCACCAATGGATCTGCAGGGTTATTGGGATGGGGGTTGGGATAAAGATGCCCTGGGTACCTCTGTGTGAGCTGGGTTGGGGTGCTTTCCTGGATAGGGACTGGGCTACAATGTGTGGGGAGGGGTGCTTGTGGGCTGTCAAGGTTGGGAATACAATGTGTTGGGAGGTGTTTGCCTCATATATAATGTTGTCAGGGCATACATGGGTGGGGTGGTGTGCCTACTGTACAATGGAGTTGGGGCTGACCTGTGTTGGGGGGGATATCATCACGGATCGTGCATGGGGCTGCATTGTGTTGGGTCTGGGGTCGCTTAGGTTAATGGAACCAGGCAGCCATTTGCAACGGGTGGGGCTCATAATGTGGTTACAGCAGGGTCTGCCTTGGCATAACCAGCAGCATCCTACACCCCGAGGTGTAACACTATGCACCTTGGTGAATGGTGCAGTGCAGGCATGCCTCCTGCCCACCCCTGGCACATTGCTGTCCACACAGCTAGCGGATCAGGTGCATAGGGCTGCGCCCCTTAGTGAATGCTGCAAATGGGGCACAGTGACTGCAGAGTGGCTATGCATCAGATATGCGGCATGTAGACACTCCACACCTTCATGCAAAAGCCACCATAGTGCCTAGTAAGTCAAAGTTTCCTATAGTGCTATTTGAATATACTTCAAACTTAAAAAAAAATAAAAAATTAGAGTTCCAAGTGGGTGTACGAGGATAAAAAGTGTTCCCAAAATGAAAATGTAAGCATCACCTAAAATTAAGCACTCTAAAGTGATCATATAGTAAGCTATTTCATATTTGTTTAAATCGTATTAGCACTGGAAGAGTCATACAATATATAGTAGCTACTCTATTGTGTTCACTGGAGAGGGATATGAATGAGTACTAGTTTACTCACCTGGTTAAGGTGATTGTGGGGGGTAGTCCTCTGAGGCACTCCAGTTCTTACAGATGGGGTATTTAGGGTCCACCTGATAGGCTGCTAATGCACATTTGCCTTCCAAGTTTGAAATCTGAGCTGCATCCCTCTGCATAGTGCCCAACAAGCCCAGTTTCAACATCTTCCAAAGCTTGTTTCTCTGAAATAAAACTAGTTTGGTAGAGGATGATCTATGACTAATAACTACTCATGACCTTGATTCATTTCTAGTTTTATTTTCTACTCCAGTGACAAACTAAGCATGTCCAGCCTGTACAGCATGCTGGTAAATCATAACCTTGTGTCCTGGTCCTTACACATAGTGTGTCCTCGAGTGGAGCGCGGAGGGCCACAGAGGACTACCCCCTACAATCACTTTTACCAGGTGAGTAAACTGCCATTGTGTGTGGAGGAGGGTATCCTCTGAGGCACTCCATTTCTTTCAGATAGAGTTTTTAATAAACAGTGCCTATTCTCTCAGGGTGGGAGATACAGTCCATACTCAGAGTCTAGAGAGACCACCACTCGAGATACCGCATGGCCAGAGTTTGCTTTATGGTTCTGTGCAATTTCTATTTTGTAATGTGTGTATGGATGTCCAAGTAGCAGCTGCACATATCTCTTCTGCTGTGGCAATGTTTCTCTCCACCCAAGATGTTGCCACTGCTCAAGTAGAGTGTGTCTTGAACAGAGATGTTGTGAAATTTTATTTCGCTGGTGAAATTGCTGCAAAACCGACAAATTCACTGCATGAAATATTTTGCGAAATTGCAAAATTTTGCCCGTAATTTTGCCCACATCTGCTTATGCCAGCATACTGTGCACCTCAGAGTCCCTGCTGTATAGTGGCCCCCCCCCCCAGGCCGATCACCATCCGAATTCAAATCAAGAACCCTCCCAGTCACCTTGAACCCCTGCCCCGAATCTTGGAGGTAGTAAAAAAAAAAAACCCTTCCCTGTCCCTGGTGTCTAGTGAACTCCCACCCTGTCCTAAGTCAGAGCATAACCTACCCCATTCCCCCTTGTACCCCAATCAGGCCACCGGCACAGCCCTACACTCAGCTCCATGGCTGGCAGACAATATGAGCGCTCATTCATTGACAGATTCAGGCAGCCAGCATACTCACTATACTACCAGTAGTAGTGAGAGAGCTGGCTGTCTGAATCTGTCAAAGAATGAGCCTGTGCTTGTACAAGCATGCGCACATTCACTGAGCACTCAGACCAGCTGCAGGCCATGGAGGTGAGTGGAGGCTGTGCCAGAGGCCCAATTGGGTTACAGGGGAGCAGGGTAGTCTCTGACTAAGACAGGGTGGGAGGCCACTAAACACCAGGGACAAGGAGGGAATTTATTTTTGTTTTTTTTGCAAAGATACGGTGCCGGTGCTCAGGGTGTCAGGTTGTTAGGGTGTCAGGGTGATTGGGGGAGGAGGGAGGGTTCTATTTTGATTTGAATTCGGCCAGGGATCAGCAGGTCAATGAGATTATAGCAATCACCCAACAGCGATTGAAATAAGGGTGAGTGCATTATTGCCGAACAGCAATTCGGCAATATGCACTTGTAGGTGACAGGGAACACACTAAGCTTAAAGTGTGTTTGTGGGGAGGGAGCTGTGCCCCCCAAGCACCCCTCCTCATGTGGGCTTTGCCCCAACACCCCCTGACTATGTATTAACTCCAGGGGGGTACATGTCAGAGAAGGAACACAGACCAGATTAAAAAATAATTCAAGTCCCGCAGCCGTGGGAATGATAAAATTTTACAGTCCCCAGTCCCAAAGCCTGGACCTCCTCCATCAGAGCCAGACTTCCTATGCACTGCACCACAAGGCTGGCTCAGTGGAGAGGCATGAACAGTAATAACCCTCTGCCCATCCATCCCCCTTACCCTGTTATCCCCTACCTTCCAGTCATGTATACCTCCACTCCCTTCGGTGCAGTACTCGCTCACCTCCCTATTCACCCATGATAATAGGTGCCTCATATCTGTTGAAGTTTTGATGGTCACCCATATGCTAGCACTATTATCATGGGATACCTGATTCGTCCGGGGCACTTGACACCAGGGACATGGGAGGATTGCTTTTTTACAAAGATTTTGGGGTCGGGCAGGGCTCAGGGTGACTGGGGAGGAGAGAGGGTTCTTTTGATTTTAATTTGGCTGGTTATTGGCCGGGGAAGGGGGGGGACTAGACACCAGAGACATGGGAGGAGATTTTTTTATTTTTTTGGAAGATTGTAGGCTGGTGGCGAAATTAAGAAATTTCACCCTCGGGTGGTGAAATTTCACCCCGAGAGCGGCAAATTTTGCTGGTTCGTTAGTGAAATTTCGTCGGGAAAAATATTGTGCTAAATGCGCAAATTTCATAAAATATTTTGCCCGGTGAAATTTTCCAATTTCACACAACACTAGCCTAGAATCCTTCAGTGTGGTTTGCCTGCTGCCCTGTAAGCTTCCTGTATCGCCTTTTTCAACCATGTAGCAATGGTTGATTTGAATGCTGTTATGCCCTTTCTGTAGCCTTGTGTAACCATAAAGAGTCTGTCAGACTTCTGGAAATGTGTGGTCCTACTGATGTAGGTCACTACCACTCTCTGCATGTCTAGAGATTGCATTCCAAGTCATCTTCATTGTGTGATGTTGGCATGGTTACAAGTAGTTCAATTGTTTGTTGTGGGTGGAAATCTGAAAATATTTTTGGCATAGATTACAGACTTGTTCTTAGTGACACTCTGTCCTCATGGAACACCAGTAATGGTACCCTGCATGACAGTGCTTGCAGTTTGCTAAACCTCATAGTTAAGCAGATTACTACCAGGAAAACAGTCTCCAGGGTCAGCCACTTTAATTCCACAGACAGAAGTGGTTCAGAAGCTGAAGCAGTTATAGCCTTCAGCACTAGGGTAAGGTCCCATGATGCAGTGGTCTGTCTCTGGCTTGGCTGTATGTTGTAGGCTGCCTTCATGAAGCAGAGGATGTCAGGGTGCTCCTAGCTCTAACTTTCCTATTTTCCTCTGCCTGCTCCTATCACTGCAAGCTGAACTCTAATGGATGCCAGCAAGAGCTTTTTTCAAGGTCCTCCTGCAAGAACGGCAGTATGTGTGCAATGAATGTGACTTCTGGTTTCAGCTGTTAGGATGAGCATCACATGGTAAAGACCGCAGCTGCCTGGCATAGGTAGAATTTGTTGATTCCCTTCTCAATAGTGCCATGGTATCAATAACTCAGGATGTTATCCATCCTCAACAGTCTTCACCTTCCCTTTCATGAACAAGCCAGTCAGTTTGAGGTTCTGTGAACTTGATGTGCTGCAGTGGACACTGTTGTAGTATGTCTGGGCAGTCTGGTAACCTCCACAGTTTGTCATTTGCCATTATCACAATAGATGTAAACCAAGTTCTTTAGGCCCAGTATGGTGCAGTTATAATTATCCTCAATCTGGTCTGCCAGATCTTCCTCAAGACTTATGGGATTAGTCAAATGGGGGAACATACATGTGCCACACTGAACCTCTATTCCAGGGACAGTGTGTCTGCTCCCATAGATCTGCTGTCTCTGAACCTGGAGTAGAACTGCACCATCTGAGTGTTTTCATGTGTCACCATAAGATCTGTCTGTGCTGGGCCCCATCTCCTGCTGACCATGGAGAATATCTGTGGATGTAGCTGCCATTCCCCAGGTGTATTTGTTTCCTGCTTAGTCAGTCTGCTGTCGTGTTCAGCTCAGCACAGATGTACTGCTATTATGTGTGCAAGATATCTGTGTACCTTTGTTATCACTTTGATCATTTCTTTTGCATTCTTCTGCTTTTGGTGCCACCTTATTTTACTATGTAGGCCACCATGGTCCTGTTGTCCAACTGTATTAGGATGTTCTTGCTCTGATCATGGTGCTGAAATTGATCAGCACCCTGAAGACTGTTCTCATTTCCACTTTGTTAATTGACGGACTTGACTCCATGAGAGACCATTTGCTTGGGCCATATGATGTTCTGTTGAGGGTCCCCTCTCATTAGACTGAATCTGAGTTTATCACTATGTTATGCTGTCAGTAGAGTGGCTCATCCCTGTTTAGGTGCTGTCTGTTCATACACCTTCCAGTGACTTCTACACCTCTGTGCTGAGGCTCATTGTTGCCAACATGTCATAACTGACCTTGGCCCCTTATTGTATGGCCACAAACATCAGTGGTCTCATGTTCCACCTGGCCCATGGCACGAGGTTGATGCATGAGGTCATGTAACCAAGCACCTGAGAGACTTGTTCCAATGTGGGGTTGGTTGCTTTGCATAGAGTTTCTGCTTGACTGATTATGCTGTTCATCCTTTTGACCTATGGTATCACTTGGCCTTCTCTGGTGTCTATGAGGGTGCCCAGGTGCTCCATGACCCAACTGGGAACTAGACAGCTCTTTGTTCTATTGATGATCCATCTGTGGTCCTCTAGGCAATGTAGAACTGCTTGTATTGCTTCCAATGACTGATCAAACAAGCTGGACTGAATGAGCCAGTCATTAATGGCCAGTTCCCTCATCCTTGTGGCTTGGACTATAGAGATCTTTTGTGAAGACACTCGTGGCTGATGCTAGCCTGAATGGTAGAGCCTGGTATTGATAATGTTGGTCCAAGATGCAGAAGCGAAGGAACCTATGGTGTGAGGATCTAAAGAAAAGTTGCAGGTAAGCTTCCTTCATGTTGATTGAGGTCTGGTAGTCCCTGGACATATTGCTTATGTGTGCTGAGTGTTTGGTTTCTATTTTGAAAGGCTTGTACAGTATGTTATGGTTCAGGAATTTAAGGTCCAATAAAAGGTGAAGTGCTTCCCTTTCCTTGGCATTGTGAAGAATATGGAGTATATTCCTTTTCCTCTTTCTGTAATTGGAACCTCTGCAATGGCTCTGTTGTGGAGCAGGTTCTGTATGATGTGTTGTACTTATTCTGGATGTACCATCCTCTTTGCAATTGGTGTGATCACTTAGTCTGTTTTGCAATGGCATCTCTGTAGATTCCATTGCACACCCCTTGAATACTACTTCAAAGACCCACTTGTCTTGTGTTGACATCCTCCACACTGGCACAAACTGTAGTAGACATGCTTCTATTGGAGTATGGGACGAGGTGGAAGGTTATAAGATGTAGTCATTGTTTGGACTGCTGCTTGGGTTTGAAAGTGTTGCTATTGCGGCCCCTGTTAGCTGTGTTTTGGCCTTGGGGTATGTTATTACTGTTGTAGCTGCTTGAATTTGCTTGATCATGAAAAGTAGAGTTTATGCTCCTGTGATAAGTCTGTTTCCTTTCCCTGAAGTGTCGATCTTTATGAAAACATCGTCTTGTGGGCACATAGGTGGAACCCGGGTCCCCGTCTATCTGCTGTGCCTTCGTGTCCCCCTTCAGATATCACTGTAGGCCATTGCTGAAGATATGAGTCCCTCTAAATGACAGTTTTTTGTAGCATCACCTTCGACTCCTTGTCAGCATCCCTCAGCTTGAGCCATAGGGCCCTCCTACTCCTGCAACAGCCCTGGTACTTTTCCTTAATGAGTTAATGGGCATGACTGCCAAAAAACTTGTGGACTGAGTGGCATGTTGTAGGAAGGAAGACTCTGGTGAGTCAGGAGTAGGGATCATTTTAACATCCTGCATCCAGATCTGCTGTGCTCTGGTTGCATAAATAGCCATTGTTGAAGTCCTGGCACCCAACTCGGCTAGCTAAAAGCTTTTCTTGAGGATGTCCTCTATTTTCCAGTTGGTTGGGTCTTTGAGGCCAGATGTCCCCTCAGATGGTAAGACCTTCCTCTTGTTAAGAGTTGCAACCTGACTGCACTTCAGATTCTTTGTCCAAATCTGGGGAGTCACTGTCCAGTGATGACATGGTTAGGACTGTCAGGTTTTGAGGGGGTCTTATGGGTTCAGGTTGTGGGATCGTGTAGCATGGTCCCACTATCTCTGTCAGCTTTTGGAGCACTATAGCCAAGAATTGCTGTTGTGCCTGTATAATCTGCTAATTCTGGTATATGAGCATATTAGTGTCCGGGGCCCTCCTTTCTTAGTTCCTTTTTTGTCAGCTTAGTGTCATCAGTGTTACTATCATAATCTAGGGCATTGGACTACTGGGATAGGCAGCTGCACCCTCTAAGGAAAATGACACTTCTTAGAGGTCTGTTGGCTGCTCTATGCAGGCTGTGCATAGCAGGGTGAATTGGACGGAGGCAGAGGAATACTGGACATCTTGCACTTCTTGGCTCTGGGCATTGCACCTCAAAAAAAAGGGTAAAAAAGAGTGCTTAGTGTGAAGCACATGTTGGTGATGCAATCAAAGGTGTTAGTAGCATGCATGATGCTTGCAGTCCCATTATGGTGGTCCTCATACTTTAAATGGCCATCTACCATTGCCAGCTAGACAGTGCACTATCATATTGTGCCCAGATCTAATAACATGGTATGTATATGAGTGGTGAGCAGAATGCACAGTTTATGGGGTTCAAACTTGCCTTCATGACTAAGTGTACAGGATCTGTGGTGCATATCAGATAGTACTATTATCATGACTATAAATAAGGCTGCCTCTGGTTGTTTGTTGGAGTACAGACTGCAAACATGGTCACCTGAAGTGATGTGGGATACACCGCTTCAGGGCAGCCATGATAGGACATGACCAAGGCCACTGATTTACGGTGATTAAAACAATGAAATTCCATTTTCAAGACTTCAGATTCCGAAATTGCACTGGTTATTGTCACTCTAATTTCCTGATTTTATCAGGATTCTCCCATCATTCTTTCAGAAAGTGCATAAATAATCAGAATTAAAGAAGGCTTAATATACAGAGCATTAAATAAAGCAGACTGAAAATAGTACAGGAAGGAATTAAAAAAAAAACACACGTTTTGTAGATTTACTAATTAAATATAAAATGGCAGATTCCATGAAATCTTTGTTTTTACTGGTCTTCAGGCAGCCCTAATTCCGGAATTTTACCGGATTTTCCAGTAAAAACCAAAAAACAGTGGCCTTGGACATGACCCCACGTTCTATCATGCCATTGATAGCATGCCCCTATGGCTGATCAGTGGGGTGTGGTTGTCAGCCTGTATGGCCGTGGATGCCCATGACTCGCTCCATAGTTCACTGTCAGGCTGGGGAAGCATGCCTGCATTCACCATGATGCAGAGTTGCCATTTGCATGATGGTGCCTGTGGTTCACGCATGCACACTGGGAGGGACCATTAGTGTAGACCTGGAGCCAAGGAAGAGACCCAAGCTGCATTGGTTCCAGATCGAGGGACAAGAAAATTAATCCGTTTGGTGTCAGTGAGAGGTCACCATATTAAGCATCTGGATGAGTGTGGAGCAGTCTTGATAACTGTGCAAAATGCTTAGTTTGCTAATGAAGTTTTCCTCTTAAAAATACTTGAACCAGTGTTTCTTTATAGTCCTTGTTCAACCACAGAAAAGTCTAAGGTGCAGCTACACCATACAGCTGCTGGCAGGGGCTGCATGAATAAGTCCCAGTACAGCTGTCACTACTAGGTCCAGCTAATCAGTGGGACATAGTGTGCTCCTGGGCAACGCACATTAAGTGACTGCTACATGAAGGGGTCAAAGTCATGCCTAGGCACTTGGTGAGGAGTTCATCTGATGAGAGGTTATATTTAAAATGAGTCCCCACTCGTGTCAAATCAAGTCATGCATATTTTTATCCCTGGGGCTCTGGGTGCTTTACAATGGTACAGAACAATCAGTTAAACACAATTAAAAGGCTATGCCTGTAGTTATTTGGGGGAAGAGCTCCTCCCCCACATCTTACTTAAACAAGCAAAGTCCTGCTGCTCTGCTTAGAGCGAGTTGTACTCGCTGACGTGCCGTTGCTGGTCCATGGCTGCTTTCTCTGGCCCCCCCCCATCTGCCCTGCCTGCCTCGCTGTCTTTGTTTTATTTTGGTGGTTTCACGGCCCTCTCTCTGTTTCCCATGTTTTTCTGTCCATGTACTTTTCTTTCTTTAAGGTTTTTTTTTTAGTTCATTCCTGAATGCTGCCTCATTCCCTGCTTTAGCACACTGCTTCTGCCTATGCTCCTGTTTGCTTGCCCACTTGCCTTTGCTGTCCCTCCTCTCTTTCCCTTGAGCAGCCTGGCTCCATGCCCAGTCCTTCGTCACTTTTGCTCCTTATTCTGCCGTTATGGCTTGGGGCTTCTTCCGGTCCCATCGCCACTGCCTGTGGGTTTCCGATCATCCCCGCTGCTGCCACTACTGCCGTGATTGCCTCGTTCTTGGCACCATGGCACCTGCTCCATACCTTGTCTGCTTATTACACATCACTTTGAACTTGTCTAGCAATCTTTGGATTTCAGTCTAATGAAAGGACACACGCAACATAAACTCCAACCTCTGAAACAGTGCAGCTGCCTGCCATTTCATTGCTGCTGTTCGACCTTGCTGGACATGCAATTACTTCAGAAAGTCTCACAATCTTTCAGGCTTCACCTGTAGGCACTGCATGTAAGTATAAAACCAATGTTTCTCCACGAGGAGGACATGAAATGTGCTATTCATTTAATAAAGCCCTCCTGAGAGCAACACCTGGATCGGATTCCTACTGTGACAGTCAGATTACTTGTTCCTGACTACCTGTTTTAAAATGTACTGTACTGCTTCTTAACTTACTTCTCTAATGCAGCTACCCTGAGCTGGCTGGGGTCCCAAGTGAACTACTGTCTATGTCCAATTGCTTTCTCTTTGCATACATCCAGGTCTCCTTGCTCTGCACACTTGCCCCTGCGGTGCATGCAGCATCAGGCAGCCCTCCTTGGCAGTACCTCCGGTCTTGCTAGCCTACGTGAGGCCTAGACTCACTCACTCCCCTTCCAACTGGCCTATGTGGGGTTCAGTGGTTTTCACCTGCCATGAGCAAACCTAGCCTGGGATCCTATACTGCTCTTTGCTAAACTGTGTGTGGGTTTGTGGTCCTGCTAGCCTTGGGGTGGTGCTAGCTGCCACACTCTACTCCTCCCTTCAGCGACCCTTGTCATGTACTTCAGCCTGATGCCACATCTTTGCATTCTACACCTTGCCATTGGATTCTGGATGTCACAACTTCTGTTGCTCGTTCCCTTATCTCCATGTGACCAGGACCATCCATGCTCCATTGTGGATCACCTACCAGACTATGTATTTTTATTACATTTATATCCCTGGATGCTTGCCATTCTACTCACTTCAGTTGCATTACTGCTCCTACCTCGCTTTCCTGCTGACCTACGTGTGGTTCAGCCGTCCATGCCAGCCTTCTTGGGCTTTGCTGCCGCACCCTACTTACCTATCAGCTGACCTACATGGGGTCAGCTGTGCATGCTAGCCTAAGTGGGGCTAGCTGCCTCTTTCTATTTCACTTACCGGCTGGCCTTCATGGGATCCAGCTGCGCATGCTAGCTTATGTGGGGCTAGTTGCCACTCTACTTGCCTTAAAAGCGGACCTATGTGGGGCCCAGCTGCATGCTAGCCTTTGTGGAGTTTAGTTACTATTTACTAGTCCGTTACTGGCTTACCTACGTGTGGTCAACTGCACTCCCACTAATTCTTACCTCACATCAGCTAACCTATGTGGTTCAGCCACACATACTCACCTTGTCTGGGCTCACCCCTTAAACTCCCTTGGATGCTTCCTACCGAGATGCTTCATTGATTCAGATCTAGTGCCTCCAATTCCTGCCTGGATTCTCAGCTCAGTTCTAATATATTGTGCCGTTCTATACCATGACTTAAGCATAAAATCTAATCTCTTTCAGTGCCATATGACTTAACTGTGTTTCTTTGTCAGTTCATCAGCCTTAGTTTCAAGCCTTCTGCCATTCTGTGAACTCATAAGCCTCCCATCAGCAGGGCCTGAAGGTTCGACTACATCTATGTCACACCTGCCTCACCAGCTTTGGGGGCCGGGAAATACACATGCTCTATACTTCGCCTGCATGCCATCTGCTAGCTTTCAGGAGCTCCTCACCCCTGTGGACCTACATCTGAATTGGTTAATCATTCTAATACAATGCTGACCTCCATGCAGGTCCACCTGGATTCTTCATGTGCTTATATTTACCTGCTTCACTCATGCAAAACCTGGAAGCCTATCATTACCCTTCAGGCATAATTCCACAAACTGCTTCACCCCTCGGGGCCTGGAGATCCATCAAACCATATGTTACCTAACCGTGTGGAAATCTATTGCTACTTCACTTTGTCTCCTTCACCCTCGCCAGACCAGAGTATTACACTATGCCCTTTCCAGATCCGTAGCTTGCATCCAGCTTCTGTGCTTCCTCACCAAAGCCCACGTGTGCAGAGCTTCCTATCTGATCCGCAGCTACCAGTTTTCATATTCAGGGTTTAGAGTCATAGTATTTGGATATATGTTCGGAGAAGATTTCTCACCTTTAGATTGCTCGCTAATGCTACTTTCATCTCTTTAAATTGTTATGCTCATCATGGTACTCCTGGACTAGATTTTCACCAGAAAAATGTACTGGCAGTTTACTCAACATTCTAATATCAGCACTTCGATTTCAGCTTCCTGCTTGGTTGGATCAGTATCTACAACTCTGGAACTCAGACTAGCCCATATCTTAATATCATTAATTTAGGTTATTCTTCTTTAGTATGCCCAGAAGGACAGGCAGGTCGGTAGCCATGGGTCCTCAGAGGTTCCCCCAAAGGGGGGGTCCTCTCCCATGTGCTACTGGCCATACTCTCCGGAGCTGGAGGAGATAATCGTACGATATTCATTATTCTTTTAGGGTCTCATCCTACTCGACTAACCATCCTTCCTATGGTGGGACAGAGAAAGGCCAAAACATCAAATAATAACAAGCTACTCATCTGTTCAAGTATCTAAGCACTTTGCATATACCATCTGGTTCATCATGTACTATAATCACTGACTTACTTATGTCTATGTCAAAGTACCTAAGCACTAATAATCCCAAACATCTAATACCTTGGAAGCATCATTTTACTTACTGGTCTGGCCTCTGTATCCAAACTCAAACCTACATTATTCACCTGCAGTAAGTAGCACAAGCACTGAGCTATGAACCACACATAATTGAAAGGCTATGCCTGTAGTTATGTGGGTGAAGAGCTCCTCCCCCACATCTTACTTAAACAAGCAAAGTCCTGCTGCTCTGCTTAGAGTGAGTCACACTCGCTCTCCATCCTCCCCTTACACCTCCTCCTTCTCTGGCTCTCTTATCCCACCAGGGGGGTATCATCCTACTCGACTAACCATTCTTCCTATGGTGGGATACAGAGAAAGGCCAAAACATCAAGTCATAACAAATTACTCATCGTGCAAGCATCTAAGCAGTTTGCAAATACCATCCAGGTCATCATGTACTATAATCCCTGATTTACTCATGTCTATGCCAAAGTATCTAAGCACTAATCATCCCATACATCTAATACCTTGGAAGCATCATTTTACTTACTGGTCTGGCCGCTGTATCCAAACTCAAACCTACATTATTCATGTGCAGTACATAGCACTAGCACTGAGCTATGAACCACACATATTAATTACTATGGACAGTTCAATTAAAATATATCATAAATAATCATAAATATAAAATTATAAAACTAAACTATAAAATTTCAGCTCACTATCACATCATCACATCATCACGCTCCCCCAAATGCCAGTTTAAACAGATGTGTTTTCAGACCATTTTTAAAACTTTCATTAGAGGGGGCCTCCCTCAACAAATCTGGGAGGGAGTTCCATAGAGTTGGGCCTGCCACTCAAGGCACGATAACCAGAATTTTTTAATTGTGACCTCGACCACTAAATACCCCTCTGCAGATGACCATAGGGAGAGCACTGTGTGGGAAAGTGTCAGGAGGTCAGACAGGTAGCCTGAACCTGATCCATATAGGGAATTATAGGTGAGCAAGCCCACCATGAAGACAATCCATCTAACTAGCAGCCAGTTTTGAAAGGTCCATCAATAATCTGGCTGCAGTGTTCTGCACCAGCTGCAGCTGGCACAGATCACCTAACTGTCCTTGAAGTATTGAGCTTTATTGCAATTGAACCTGGAGGTGACAAAAGCATGTATCAGTGATGGCAAATCCTCAGGAGGGACTAAAGGTTTAATCAGGGTGACATTACTTACCCATCATCTGGAGTGGTTTTTACCATCTGACACCTGAGCTTCAAGTGTGAAATCGTCATCAAGGATGACACCCAGATTTCCCACCTGATTCAAAGCCACAAGTGAAGTGGATTCCAGGAACAACCCTGTTCCTGCTCCGGTGGTGACTACTTTCCTCCGATGATCAGGCTTAATCACCAATGCCTCCATCTTGTTTGGGTTTAGTCTCAGCCAGTTAGATGACATCCAGTCCTTGATCACAGATAAGCAGTTGTTTAACACATACACAGCATCCGATATTCTGGGGGCAAAGGACATATACAGCTGGTTGTTAACTGCATAGCAGTGAAAACCCAGACCGTAGCACCTAATGATGTCACCCAGGGGCAGCATGTACACCACAAACAACAAAGGTGACAGGGTCAACCCTAGAGGTACTTCACAGGACAGAATCCTTGGGCACGATCAAGTGTGGGAGAGGAATCCTGTATATTCTACTCCGATGCTGTTTTTCCATGGAAACTGCTGTCAAATTCCATCTGTTGGCTAACAGTGGTTTTCCTGGACAGATACTGATGCCTAACACAGTGCTAACCTTCATTAGACTGAACAGTTAGCCAAAGGTTATAGAAAGATGCAGAAATGGTTTTAACAGACCATGTCAGTAGGAAATTATCCTAACCCATTATAAGGGGGTCATGGGTACAACATATAATGATTTTTTTCTTACTGTATAATATCGAGTATGGATGAGCATAAGGATATTTAAAGGTGTTGTAGTAGCAGGAGCTGGTAGAGTGCTGCAGCCTCTTCAGATGCACAATTAAAACAGGGCTTGGTGGTCAGTATGTGAAGTGATAGAGCACAGATTTCAAACTTGAAAATCACATATGCATTGACAGCCTATCAGGTGGGCTCTAAATACCATGGCCCAGATATTCAAACCGCGCCAGGCTGTGGTGCAAGCTTGGGTGCAGCTCAACTTGGCTGCGCAGGGGTGTGGACTGGGAGATATTCAAAGGAGCTGTGCCATGGCTCAGCAGTGTTGAATATCGCACCCTGGCCACCCCCAGTGTGCATGGCGCAGTGGCACTGCACCAGTGCAAGTGGCCAGAGTGGAGCATGTGGATGCGCGAGTGCAAGTTCCATTGCACCATGCACAGCAACCGCGATATATAAAGTTGACATGCAAATGGGGCCATAATGTATGCAAGGTGCACATGGGGCCATTTGCATGTCATTAGGCCTCATTTGCATGCAGGTGCGCTCGATCCCTGACAACTTGTGCCTGGCACCCTGCCAGGCAGCAGCGTCGAGGACCAATGTCCCCTGCAGCCCGATCGCGGGCATTTGTTTAAAAAAGATCCTTCCAATATCCCTGGTGGTCCAGTGTACCAGCTATCTGCCTGATAGCGGACATTTGTTTTAAAAAAGATCCCTTCAATATTCCTGGTGGTCCAGTGGACCACTAGAATTGCCAATCGCATGGCATCTGTATGTAAAATAGGCATAAGTCCAATATCCTGTGGTCTAGGTACACCTCCCCACTGCCACTGAGCCCCACCTCCCGCTTCCTCCCTGGTCAGCCAGTAGCTCCCCCTGCCTGCCGCCCACCACCCACTGACTGACACCATCAGTAGCGGTTACTCATTGGTTCTGGCGTGAGCCAATGGGCGTGCAGCTACTGCATCTACACATTCCAGATATGTATGATTCATTCACATATCTGGAATTTATAGGTAATCAGGATTGCACGCCACTGGCTCATGCTGTGAACCAATGGCGTATAGCCCCACCGGGAAGGTGTCAGTCGAGGGCGAGGATGGCAGGAGGGTGGGAGCTGCTGCTCACTGGCTGACGGGAGGGCAGGGCAGTGGGGCTCAGTGGGCGGTGGGTGGGGGTACCTAGACCACCAGGGATATTGGACTTATGCCTATTTTACATACAGATGCCCACGATCTGGCAGATAGCGTCCACTGGACCACCAGAGATATTGGAAGGATCTTTTTTTTAAACAAATGCCCACGATCAGGCAGATAGAGGTCCATTGGACCACCAGGGATATTGGACAAATTATTCTGTTTTACAAATGCCCGCGAACGGGCAGATAGAGGACCACTGGACCACCAGGGATATTGGACAAATTATTCTATTTTTTTACAAATGCCCACGATTGGGCTTAGGGGGGCCGCTGCCAGGTGCAGCCGGAACTCGGGTGGCCACCCACAGGTGGCAGCTGCTGTGTTGTGCCCTGCAATGCGGCAGCTCTCCTGTGGGTGGCCATCAGTTGTTCCTTTTTTGGGGGGCTTAACTTTGTGCTGGCGCAGGTAGGGGTTGCGCATTCATGGCTCCGCACATCCTGGGCTGAATATCGGGCTGTGCAGGTTATGCATGGGCACACACCCTGCCTGTGCCTACATGCAATACTGATGTGCTCAGCACATGGGATTTAATACCGAGCACACTTTTCCCTTTAGATATCGCACTAGGGCTGCATTTCAGTGGTTGCATGGAACACTGTTGCGCCATGTGCAACCCTTTTGAATATCTGGGCCCATATCTGTAAGAACTGAAGTTCCTCAGAGGGTACCCCCCACACGCAGTGTAAATTTCAGTAGGAATTAACCATGTCCATAAAAAGGTTAACTTCATGGATAACTCATAGACAAGAATTGGTAAGGCCAGTAGGTTTTATGCCAGTGCAGATGCTCATTCAGATAGTTTAAATCATTGCTTGGGAATTTTGATTACTAATCTGGTATTTTTATTTATTTATTTATTTATTGAATAGTTTCATCAGGAAGGCACGCTGAGCAACAAGTCCATGTGTGACCTGGGGGTAGGGAACAATAGGATAGAATACAGAGAAACATTGACAGTGATGGAATACAATTTGCTTACATGCATACAATGAGAGCAGGAGGGTTTACAGGTGGATAACATTCTCTGGTGAGATTGTGTTCTCAGGTTCAACAAAAATAAAAAAGAAAACCAACTTTTTGAGTTGGATAAAAAGAGGAAACATTATTTTAAGTATAAGGAGTAATGAAGCATACTTTAATAATAATTAAAAGTAATCAGAATAGTGTAGAATCAGAAATCCTGGTATATTGGAAACATAATATGCCCGGATAATATGTAAGATGTGCTCTACTGACTATGGGACTATCACTCCCAGCTTCATATTTATATTTAAAAGGGACACTGTCAAAGCCCTTCGACCTCAAAGTGTGTCTAGTTTAAAATACTGTACACATGTTATGACTGCTTCACATTCTATAGAAATTCTTGATATAGCTGCTAGTTTGAATCTGATTTATTTTCTCTTTTTAAAAGTAAAAAACGAACTGCCCACCATAACGGTGTTATAACACAAAAATGTGTTTGTTTGCATTCTTTGAATAACATTCACTGCATCTTTTCTGGACCTGGAAACACTAACACAGTGGTGGGCAACCCAGAATAGCCTGTGGGCCACATATGCAGCCCTTGGACCAGCTTGAGGACCACATTAACATTACGTTAATTGAAAAACTGCCATTCACTACACTGGGAGAATGAGGGGTGGAAACAACTACTGGTACATCACTTTACACCTAATTATGTACTGTGCTACCCACTTCTGGCTGAGCAAGTCACATTTTATTCACTTAATCACATTAATTTGCCTTCAGCATTTCTCTCCACTCAGCCCAGATCCCAATGTAAACTCACAAAACCACCCTGATACCCCCGATCACCAACAAAGTAAATTATAATGCCACACTAATTTCTGAGCAATAAAAAGTGATTTCATACCTAGGGATTTCATTTGAGGCGTTCTCTCAGTTTTCAGCATTTTCTCTCCGCTCTGCCTGCTGCCAGAAGTAAACCCATAAAATCAATAGAGATATCCCTGATCGTCAACAAAAGTAAATCGCACAGTAAATCAAGTAAATCCTCAATATCAGTAACAATGAGGTGGTTTCTATGTTCAGTGTGACTTGCAAAAAGTTGATATGTACAAGAACAACAGAAACCAGGAAGAGATGCAGACCCTAGTAACCATGTAATTAAAGAGAAAGTAAATTTTTGTAAAAATAATACAGCTTTCAAAAAGTCTCTCAGGGGCTACAGAAAAACACATTGCAGGCCGCATATGGCCAGCGAGTTACAGGTTGCCCACCACTGCTCTGACACAATTTTGCTGCTCAAGATGCTATGGGAGGAGAGAAGACTATTGTATCATTAATGGCTGCACTGTTTATGGGGTATTTCTGATGTTTAGGATGCATGCAATAAGAGCAGATTAAGGATTTGAAGCAAAACAAAGTTGGATATAATTACACCATTCCAAAGCATTTCAGTTCTACTATGAAAGGAAGCAGATAACACAACCAACAACTTCTGTGAGTTTTAGGGAAGGCAAACAAATTATAAAATGTGGGTTTTCAACTATAAATTATTTATGATGCAAAAAATTAGTTAAGTGTCACTTTAAAGAAAGAGAAAGAGAAGAACAAATCTGGAAACTTATTTTAAAATAGATTAGCATTTAGCTTTACAAGCTTAATCAAAGTAGCAAAGGTACTGACGGTACCAGAGCATGATAATTATTTCATGAATAAGTTGCACCATGCTCACTTCACTTCTCTCCCATGTGTTTCATAGCTCCAGCTGCCCATATGTTCCTTAAAGTGTATTTCCTTTACATTAACCTTTTATAATAGGTACAGTTGGAGTATGTCAGACTTCTGCTGTATTGTTCTGCTCTGTTCCTAGACTTTTAGACCTGCCCTGTTTTTTATGCCATAGTTATCTCTATTACTGTATTTACACTGTGTTGTATGAAATTATACTGATTAAAAATGTTATAGGGAAACTGCATTTTAAGTTTGAGTTTATATTTCTACTGAGGTGACCTAGCCTCACCTCTTGCACTAAAAAAACAATCTAAATATGAAGCAGGTCCCCACCCACCACATCACCAACTGTGACTGCAGTTAACCCAAGCTCTGTACCTTATAATACATCCCTTTTGGTCTAGCTAAGGTGTCATCATCTTGTTGATTCCTGAAATATATTACTATCTGGCATTCTTCCAATCATGCACACCCCCTGAATTTCTGGTACCCTACCAGTCCCGTTAACTTACTGGAGGCCTGCTACCCCAATTATTCAAGCTCTAGCATCCCACTACTCTCCCCTCATTGCATTTCCTATCTGTAGTCATTCCACCCCAAATTCTACCTATCTTGCATCCTGTTATCCTCAAACAACGTTTACACCATTGGTAAGGCCAACACCTCCTGCAGCATGAAAAAGGTCCCCTGTGTATAGGAGGCAACTTTTGGGTTGTTGGGGGGAGGGTGGTTAACCGCAGGTTGGGATTATGGGTCTTAGATGCTGTGAAAGATTTAATTGAGAAGTTCCCCCCCCCAATCTCCTCTTATTCTCCACTCCTTTGTTGGAATTCTGGAGGGCACATATGTAATTTTCTTGGACGTTGTGTTATTTTTTTTTTTATTTGGGCTGTCCACCCACATTTAATGTCCCCTTCTTTGTGTTTTCTTTTATGTCTTATGTTGTCGTTTGTGTATTGTGCTTTACCAAAATCCTCAAAGCAAGCTGGGGGGACATTTTATTTTTTCAGTAATTCCTGGTTATTTACTCGGAGGGTAAAACAAACCCCCCCTTTTGCTTTTTATAGAAGCGTTACCCTTGATATGGGCTTCAGGTAGTGATAGAAATATAGGCACCGCTATTGGAAATGGTTCAATGGTTTAGCGGTAATATTTAAAAACAAGACTCTCTTCATGAGAGTATTTTCTGAAATGGGGCTTCTTGTCTTTTCTAGTGTAGTGCACACTGAAAGGCAAAAGCAGTTAAACGTGCAACTGAAGTCTTAACACAGGGGAAGCTTCCCGCGAGTAAATACCAAATAGCGATAGTGCGGAGCCTCGGTACAGCTTACCACACGAACGCTCGCACTATTGTGAAGGTATTTTTAGCGTTCTTCTGTAATCCTCTAAAATGCACCTCACTAGGGTAACACTCGGTAGAAGAAGGAACTTACCGAGCACTAGCAGACTGTAAAAGTGGTCCAAGTTGGTACATTTCCTGTAAGTAGGTTGTCTTCTAGCAAGATAGCTTTCTACATCACAGGGCTGTTCAATCCAAAGACGCCCTTCTGTTTCAGCATCTGGGCGGAGTAAAGGCCGGCCAGCCGAACCTCTCCCCCTTTTATTCTATTGTTTAAAGGGGCAGTCCTCTGGAGTACATGTCTGTCTAAACTGATTTAATCCTTTAATTTATTTACAGTACAGTGTTACATTTGATGAGAATTGTTAAAATGTCCTAATCTTATGCCTATAACAGAAGACAATACTTCTTGTATCTTGATTTTGGTTTGCAATTTAAGTCTTTAGGGTGGAGTTATTTGATCACATGATTTTTCTGCTATAAAAAGAGTCTCCAGATGGAAAGAAGTTAGTCTACTAGGAGTCTGTGTACTGATAACACCCTTGAGAGCTAACTGATTTCTAGTTCTGAAAAGCTAATTTATTTTGTTTTCTTATTTTGTCACCTGTCAGTCCACTGTTTTGCGAAATAAATGCTTAATTATGACTGCCTATTTTGTCTGATGCCTTGTTTTATCCCACACCAGCTCACATTTGGTGTCAAAACTGGGATAATAGCGGAGAGGCTGTCTGCTGGATTTACGCTCAAATCCTATTTTGTATGCATCCTGACAAGGCAGAAGAGCAGACATTCCTGGCCACAAGGTCTGCAGTGCAAAAGTTGGGCCTGCCATTAGTACCCGGTCTGGAGACAGTGGTGTGAAGGAAGGTGGCTAAGGCTGATGTTGAAGCTGATATCGGGCCCATGGAGGATATTAAGCCTACTGAAAAGGGTGCCCAGGCAGCAGGAATCGAGATGGAGGACCCTCCAGAAAATCCCCATGAGCTCCTACGCTTGCTGTGTCTATGGCAAGTAGAACAGGAGAGAGAGATGGAGCGAGCCACGCGAGAGAGAGAACGAGCCAAGAATGCTGCCCATTGGACCAACATGCTTCGAGCTATCCAGGCTTTGGGCACAGCAAGACCACCACCAACACCTGTGGTAGGCCAAAAAGATATTAAATTGGTCAAGATGGCTGAAACAGATGATACTGAGGCATATCTACTAACTTTTGAAAGGGTGGCCACCGCATGTGCATGGCCTCGAGACCAATGGGTTGTCAGGTTGGCCCCCTATTTGACAGGGAAAGCCCAATTAGCTTATAGTCATACGGAACTTGCTCACATTAATGATTATGATCATATCAAGCAAGCAATCCTTAAGAGATATGATATATGTACTGAAACCTATCGACAACGGTTTAGAGCCTATAAATATCTATCCACTGACACCCCTCAAGATGTGTATATCCAGTTAAAAGACTTATGCCATAAATGGCTACAGCCCAATACCAGGACAGTGGTCCAGATTTTGGAAAGCATTATTTTGGAACAGTTTGTGAGGGTACTACCACAAGATGTCCAGCTATGGGTAAAAGAACACTGCCCCGAAACCTCTGATGCAGCTATATGGCTGGCTGAAGATTACATAACCACTAGACCCCAACGACCTAGGTCATTTATAGCTCCTAGGACCCCTGTAGCTTTAACTAAAGGTCCCTTTACCAATGTAACACCTGCAAGCCAAACTAGCGGTAACCCTGGGGGCAAGGAACATTCCAAAATATATAAGGGATACAGTCCTGATATTATTTGCCATGAATGCAAAACCAAGGGACATATTGCCAGGTTCTGCCCGAAGAAGAAGGTAGACCCAATACACTTAGTCCTTGCTAACTGGGGTCAGTATATAACAACTGTACAAATAGGAGGTTCAGTGGTATCTGGACTTGTTGACTCTGGTAGTAAACAGACTCTGGTACATGCCTCTCTAGTGGACAAAGTTAACCAAGAGGAACCTACTACAGGGGTCAAGTGTATACATGGGGACATTCTTTGGTACCCCTTACATGACTTAGAGATCCAAATAAATGGGACAATATTAAATATGAAAGTAGGCCTAGTACCCTCTTTGCCAGTTCGGGTAATCATAGGACATGATTATCCTTATTTCGATTCATTATTAACTACCAATCTTGGAGCTGCTACCACTCGGGCACAAGAACAAAAACAAGAAAGAGAATTGGGGCATTTGTTTCCATTTGAAGAGGAGGTTTTCGGACCTGCTGGTAAAGATAAGAAAAGCAAACAAAAAAAGAAAAAGGATAAATATATGTGGACTAAAAAGGACACTGGACTTACTATATTAGCAAAGAAATATGACTTCTCTAACAAAGAATTCAAGGATGTACAAAAGCATGATGTAACCTTGATGCCTTTTTTTTCCACAGGTAAAAGTATCACCCCTACAGAAAGTAAATGATTCATCCCATCCCCATTATAAAATGGAGGGTAATCTGTTATATAGAGTATATTCTAATCTTCAAAGTGAGGAGGTGGTTGAACAATTGATGGTACCTGAGCAATACCAGCAGCAATTACTGACCCTTGCCCATGATATTCCCTTGGCGGGCCATTTGGGTAGGGATCGTACCCTAAAACGCCTGTTATATCAATTTTACTGGCCTGGGATACATGAGCAGGTGGCAGAGTATTGCAAAAGCTGCCCTGATTGTCAACGGGTAGCAGCTGTGGGGCGTAAGGATAAGGTACCCCTGGTACCCATGCCCTTAGTGTCTAATGTGTTTGAAAGGATAGCTATGGATGTGGTAGGTCCACTACCTAAAACAACAAAGGGGAATCATTTCATACTTGTAGTAGTAGATTATGCTACAAAATATCCAGAGGCGATTCCCCTTCATACAATTACAGCTACCAGAATAACAGAGGAATTAATAAAAATATTTAGCCGGATGGGTATCCCTAGAACTATTCTCATGGATAGAGGTACTAATTTTTGTTGAAATTATTACACCATCTGACCAGGCCATGGGTATTCAAGCCACATTTACTACCCCTATCACCCACAGACTGATGGACTAGTGGAGAGGTTTAATCAAACCTTAAAGAAAATGTTACATAAGTATGTATTGGAGGAGGGAAACAAATGGGATATATACCTCACTATCTTATGTTTGCCTTTAGAGAAGTCCCACAATCTTCTACAGGGTTTTCCCTGCTCGAATTGTTATATTGACATAATCCAAGGGTCCGTTGGATATTATAAAAGAGGAGGAAAATAGGAGGACCCACAGATGATAGAACCATTAGAGTATTGGCAGAAGTTACGCAAAAAGTAATTAATTATGTCAAAAGGCCCATCAGACTAACCTCTACCAACAAGGAAACAAAAAGAACGGTATGATGAAGGGACAAAACACAAAGAGTTTTTGTAGGGATAAGGTATTACTTTTGTTACCCTCCTCTGAAAATAAACTACTTATGAAATGGCAAGGTCCTTACACGATTGTAAAACGAATGGGCCCAGTAACATATGCTATTGAACTCCCTGAAAGAAACTTAAACAGCGGGTTTATCATGCCAACTTGTTAAAACCATGGATTGACAGGACTCCCCTGTCTGTAGTTATGTACACCCAGACACTCAGGAGTCAGAATTGGACGTAGCGTATCAGAGGTTAGAAAATGCTGGGGATATGTCAGAAGTACACATTAACCTGATTTAATGAGTGAGCAAACTGCCACACTACAAACCCTGTTACAATCCTTTAAGAATTTATTTACCGGAATTCCCGGGAGAGTTAAAGAGGCTACCCATCATATTGTGGTCCCAGATGCCTTGCCTATATGTCAGAAAACATATAGGATTCCTGAGAGAGTACGGAAAGATGTAATACTCGATATCAAAAAGATGCGTGACTTGGGAATAATTGAACCCTCTCACAGTGAGTGGAACTTTCCCATGGTCATAGTGGATAAAAAGGAAGGGGGGATAAGATTATGCCTTGATTTTAGACACCTAAATGCAATATCCAAGTTTGACTGTTATCCTATGCCTCGGATAGATGATATTATAGATCAGTTAGGCAAGGCACAATACATCAGTACCTTAGACCTAACCAAGGGATTTTGGCAAATTCCCTTGGATCCAAAAGATAAAGAAAAGACTGTCTTTAGTACACCCATAGGCTTATACTATTTTACTGTGATGCCTTTTGGTCTTCATGGTGCTCCTGCTAACTTTCAGCGTGTCATGGATGACATCCTAGGACCTCATGCAGCCTATAGCGCTGCGTACCTAGATGACGTGGTGATATTTAGTCATTCCTGGGAAGAACATATACAGCATCTAGAGGCCATTTTATCAGCCCTACTGAAGGCAGGATTAACTGTAAATCCCTCTAAATGTTCCCTGGCTATGCAGGAAACAACATATCTAGGTTCCAAATCGAAATGGGCTAGTACAACCAGAAATTTCTAAAATAGAGGCAGTAGCTAATAGTCCAGCCCTATCACAAAAAGATGTCAGATCTCTAGGACTTATTGGATATTATAGACGATTCATCCCAAATTGTTCTACCATAGCTGGGCCATTAACTGACCTAACAAAAAAATCACAACCGGATAAAGTAATTTGGACCCCTGACTGTGAAGAGGCATTTCATTGTTTAAAAGCAAAAATCTGTTCCTCACCCATATTACATATGCCTGACTTTTCTCTCCCCTTCATACTACAAACAGACGCTTCCAACTATGGTATTGGAGCTTTTCTCACACAGATAATCAATGATGAGGGACATCCTATCATGTATATTAGCCGGAAATTACATGAGAGAGCAGGACACTACTCTGTTATTGAGAAAGAATGTTTGGCAACAAATGGGCAATAGAAGCCTTACGATTTTATTTATGGGGAAGAGAATTTGCACTTGGATAGATCATAATCCCTCTGTTGGCTTCATGTAATGAAGGAGAAAACCCTCGAATAATGCGATGGTATCTCTTAATGCAACCCTATAGGTTTAGCATAAAAGTATAGAAAAGGGTCAGCACATAGTAATGCCTATTTTTATCTAGATATGGTATGGCACACTAAACTGTTAACAAACCTAGGGTAAAGAAAAAATAAATAAATAAATAATTTCCTGTCAAGTGTTCGTATTTAAGAAAAATTAGTTGTTTGTTGGGGCCCGAGGTGGAGCCCTGGAGAGGGTGGGCTATGGCTCCATCCTTTAACATGAGGATTTGTTGACAGTTCCTGTGCCCCTAGTAAAGCTAGGTGGGTAAAGCTTTAATCAAACTAAGGAAGTTTGGTCTTGAAGGGGGAGGAATGTGAAAGATTTAATTGAGAAGTTCCCCCCCCCATTCTCCTCTTATTCTCCACTCCTTTGTTGGAATTCTGGAGGGCACATATGTAATTTTCTTGGACGTTGTGTTATGTTTTTTTTATTTGGGCTTGCCACCCACATTTAATGTCCCCTTGTTTGTGTTTTCTTTTATGTCTTATGTTGTCGTTTGTGTATTGTGCTTTATCAAAATCCTCAAAGCGAGCTGGGGGGACATTTAATTTTTTTAGTAATTCCTGGTTATTTACTCGGAGGGTAAAACAACCCCCCCCTTTTTCTTTTTATAGAAGCGTTACCCTTGATATGGGTTTAAGGTAGCGATAGAAATATAGGCACCGCTATTGGAAATGGTTCAATGGTTTAGCGGTAATATTTAAAAACAAGACTCTCTTCACGAGAGTATTTTCTGAAATGGGGTTTCTTGTCTTTTCTGGTGTAGTGCACACTGAAAGGCAAAAGCAGTTAAATGTGCAATTGAAGTCTTAACACAGGGGGAGCTTCCTGCGAGTAAATACCAAATAAGCGATAGTGCGGGCCAGTACAGCTACCACCACGAGCCTTTCGCACTATCGAAGGTATTTTAGCATTCTTCTGTAATCCTCTAAAATGCACCTCACTAGGGTAACACTTGGTAGAAGAAGGAACTTACCGAGCTTTAGCAGACTGTAAAAGTGGTCCAAATTGGTACATTTCCTGTAAGTAGGTTGTCTTCTAGCAAGATAGCTTTCTACATTACAGGGCTGTTCAATCCAAAGACGCCCTTCTGTTTCAGCATCTGGGCGGAGTAAAGGCCGGCCAGCCGAACCTCTCCCCCTTTTATTCTATTGTTTAAAGGGGCGGTCCTCCGGAGTACATGTCTGTCTAAACTGATTTAATCCTTTAATTTATTTACAGTACAGTGTTACATTTGATGAGAATTGTTAAAATGTCCTAATCTTATGCCTATAACAGAAGATAATACTTCTTGTATCTTGATTTTTGGTTTGCAATTTAAGTCTTTAGGCAGAGTTATTTGACCACATGATTTTCTCTGCTATAAAAAGAGTCTCCAGATGGAAAGAAGTTAGTCTACTAGGGGTCTGTGTACTCGATAACACCCCTTGAGAGCTAGCTGATTTCTAGTTCTGAAAAGCTAATTTATTTTGTTTTCTTATTTTGTCATCTGTCAGTCCACTGTTTTAGAAATAAATGCTTAATTATGACTGCCTATTTTGTCTGATGCCTTGTTTTATCCCACACCAGCTCACAGATGCCCTCTGGTGCATTTGGAGGGTTAGGAGGAGCTAGGGTTTAGGAGATTTTATACAGCTTCCCAAATACCTCCATATTTCTCATGCTCTTTATGGCTTTCTCAATAAAAAAAACAAAAACCCTCAACTGAGTCAGACAAGTGGCGTTGAAGGCTAAGACAAAAAGCACTTCACCTCTTGCCATGTCAGCAACATGGATTAGGGAATGGACATAGGTCGCTCGAGGGCCAGCTAGGAGAGGTAGGATTGAGCATCCCAAGGCCATATCTCCTCCCTCGGGGAGGTGGGGATGTGCATCCTGCTAGGTGGCTACCAGCTAGAGGTTCTAGATGGCAGTACAGCAGGATGCCTGGAATGTGTCCTGTCTGCTTGGTACCAGGCAGCATTTCTATGGAGACAGAGATTGCACAATGTGTCATTGCATGTAATGTGAGTCATGGAAGAAAACTGGAAGACCCCTCCCCCATAGTGGCAGGTGGAAGGCCGAGTCCCTCACAGGCTCCACACCAGTAACTGTGTTCTCCAGGGTCCTCTGTCAAGGACAGATGGCAGTAAAAGGAAGCCCAGAGAAGCTGGGTGATTTGTCTGGTGGGATTGGACCAGAATGGGCCTGGTTTAGCCATTAAAAGGAGATAAAATATTAACTAAAGAACAAAAAACTTTCTATTGTTATTGTGACATATATCTGACCATGGCATTAAATCAAACAATTGTTTTACTAAGAAGCAGTGACCAACATGATGGCCATTTCCTGTGGAAAAATGATCAGATTGGGGTCACCACGCCACCAGGTGTTATTCCCAGGAAAAGACAGCCAGTGAGGTCATTATTGCTGTTATAATGCCAATTGTTGTAAACATTACGGAAGGTTAAAAGAAAATTCTGTTTTCATCTGTTTTGGTTTCTGGGACACCTAGTTGCTGTGTGACTTTGACATACAAAGCATGCATTTGTGATACAATGTACAGGTATGTTTGCCTTTTCTGGAGCATGCAGCATTGACTGTGACCATACTCAGATGTTTCTGTCTGCTTTTTCTTTCTCCAAAAAAGGACAAGTTCATCATTAATAGTTGCTGCCTTTTTATTTGGAATGCATGGAAAGCAATTATGGAAATGGATATTAGATTTTTGACACCAGCATGCATGATCCCATTCTTAAAGTTCAAAACTAGGCAGGCTTGTGGACATAAATGGATTTCCATCATAACAGGCAAACCAATTATTAACTGAAAGATAATGTAATTATAACATCGAGCATTGTAGTGGAAGTACCTCACTGCAGAAAATCTTTTATTTCATAATTAGTAAAAGAAACTGTGAACAAGGACCCAACTGCTCATGTGATAATTGCAAACATTATTTTTCTAAAAGCTGTCTAAGCAACACTTTTTAAAAGGAAATGGCAACATAGTGCTTATTGCATAATAAAACAACAAAGCAGTGTTTGCATAGGCTACAAAAGGATAACACTTGTTTAATAATTCATGAAGGAGACATTGCCAGAAAAATAACATTTGCAATTGGAAACAGTCTTTTTGTTTTGTGTTTGCTTGTTTTATTTGCTACTGTTGTGTATTTTCTTCAGTTGAGGCATCTGGTCCTTTGTGTTTGCATTATATTTGTTGACTTGTACTTGACTTCTCTCTGTCAGTCTTGATTAAAGTTATAGATGTTGGTACTTGTTTGGTTCCTGTGATATGGACACCAGGTCTCACACAGGGTGACAACGAATGCTGAGATTCCTTTCTCTTGATAGTAAATGATTGTGCTCCAGGATTTTCATTGGTTCAGTGTTGGTCCCCATTACCCTGTAGTTTCAACTTTCCAGTCCAGCATTTAGCAGTAGTTGTATTGTTGTGGATCTGATTGGATAATTGAACATTTCTGAAATGTTGCCCTTTTTTCTCAGTGTTTTCATCATGGATCTGAGAATGTCTTTACCAGCTGTAATACTGTCATACAAAACTGGATAGTTGTCAGCATCTTGTGCTTAATTGCCTCAGGTCTTGAGGAGAAACACCAAAAGTGAAGTAAGTAATTCTGACAGATATTTCATAAGGAGTGAAGTGATCACTGAGGAGATTCTAGTATGGAGTTTGTCATTTTCTATACATGTGACATGAAGTTTCCAGAATGTTTACATGCTTTTTGCTGTTGTTGTTTGTTTTCATTGATTGTAAGCATGGCATACTCTGTTTTCTACATAGATTTTTTTTGTAATGCATCTCCTGGGTGCTCTTTTGCTTTTTTGACCCCTTTGTGCAAACCAAAAAAAAAAAAAAAGTTGAACATCAAACCATACTTTGTTGAAAAGTCCTTTGGGTTTGTTACAGAACTGTTTTAGTTTTTCTAAGTCAGCGGCATTTATAGGTGGGTGAGCAAGTGTTTTGTCCTTTGCTGTTTAATTTACTATTTAAGGACTGTCATGAAGACATTATTAGATGATAAATGTGCAGGGTTTGCTGTTTGTTCAGCTTTCTACAATGTGGTGTCCCAGTTAAATGACGGTTCATGCCAGATCTGATTAACACAAACATTTGTATTGCGCACAACTGACCCTGTGTATTGTGAACATTGTCACAAAACTCTTGTAAGGTGTTATTTAGTGTCTTCAAGTAATGTTTTGAATACAGGGTCTCTGTTTTTCTCAGTAAGTTTCTTTTTAAACCGTCTTAAAACACATTTTGTTAGGGTTTGTGTGGTGACTCATTTCTTTAATTTTCTATTTTGTCTAGATCTAGTGTGCTTAATAAATAGTTACTTCTGTTATCTGGAACAGGTACAAAAGAGTACAGACAGTATTTCTGTTAAATCCTCATTGATTAACAGGAACTGTCTAGGTCGTGTTTCAACTATGTTTCTGATTAGATCATATGGTTCTTGCTCAAGTGGTTGCTGTTGGTGTCATTTGTCTCAATTAGAACAATTGCTTAATGATTTATTACAGGGTGTTCTACAGTTGTCACCTCCATTTCTGCCTGATTCTCATCTAATTTTGGCACATTTTCATTTTGTATCCCTTGCTGCTAATTTTCTGAAATTGTGCTGCTGTTATTCAATAGGACATTATCATCTGCATTGGGAGTGACAGTATGATCAACGACTGTTGACATAAACTGGCTTACTTCACCATTGGTGACACTCACATCACTAAATATGTCAAGGACTGTTTCTGGTAATAAATCTGCAAATAGGCTGAAACTTGTTGCTAGACTGACTTTTTTTTTGCTAAGTGAAAGATTTTTGAGACTAGCCAGATTCAGTTACAGAATCATGTTTGTAGTTTCCTTTGTTAAGCATTAGTGGCTCTGAGTGGGCTGATAGCCTGTGTGTACATGGTCCTGGTACATTGAGATTCTATTGCCATCTGTGAGGTGGTCTAGCAGCTGTGTTTGACAGCTGGATTGGTCATTCACTGGTCATTAATGATTGATCCAGTAGCCAACTACAGACTGACAGAGCCCTATTAATAATTAGTCTCATAATATTTAGAAACCACTTTGCTCAAGGGACAGCAAGAAAGGATGGCTCAAGAAGCCATACAAGGAGAGACTGATTGATCTCAGCATGTATACTCTTGAGGAGAGGAAGTGAGGGCATGTTGGATACCTACAAGTACCTAATGGAATGAACAGGGTACAGAAGGGGGCTCTGTTTCATATAAATAAGTGCATTAGGACAAGAAGGCATAAAATTAAGCTGGAAGGGGGGATGTTTAAGAGAGAGAGATGAGAGGAAGTGCTACTTCACAGAAAGTATGATTGATTCCTGGAACAGCCTGCTGACAGAGGCAGTGGGGATGAAAACAGTGGTGGGTGGGGCTTCAAGCATGTATGGGAGAGACATAGGGAATACTGGTAAATAGGCAGGAGGGTCACCAGAGGATAAGGCAGGCATCAGAAGGAGACTACACAAATGATGACCAAGAAAAGGTAGAAATCCTGAACCGGTTCTTCAACTCAGTCTTAAAAGTGGGAGGGGGGCAGGGGCAGGCCAGAAGGGAGCAGCAGGAACAAAGCAGAGGAACATGCCCTGAAGAGACTTGCAGCTCTGACAGTGGACAAGTGTTTGGGACTGCGTAGGATACACCCATGGGTACTAAAGGACATCAGGGAGGTACTAGCTATCCTACTGATGATTTATTTATTTTATTTATTTTAGTCTTTGTTAACTGGGTAAGGCCCACTAGGCACAAATGCCTTTTTCCAGGGGCGACCTGGGAGCTTTGGGCTGATTAAGTGACTTGCTCAGAGTCACACAGTATGCAAGTGGAGATTGTAGGAATCACAGGTCTGCAGGTACCAAGATCTTTCACAGCTCTAACCTCTAGGCCAGGGGTTCTCAAATGGTGAGGCCAGCCTCCCTGGGGAGGCCCCAACCTGTTCCAGGGGAGGCTCAAGCAAGTCTTAAAAAAGTATTATATATCACTTTTGAACTTTATAGATTTTGTGTGAACGGATAAGGTAAACTGAAAGAGGATAATAGTAGGTGAACTTATGTATTTATTCACAAGTCTGTGACCGGGAAAGGTACTGTACACTGAGACATGGCTTATATCAGGTGTACCCAAGGAAGGGTAGTGAGAGAATACAGTTCAGAATGTAACTGCAAAACACTCAAGCAATACAAAATGAATAAAAGTGCAAATAAATTAACAATAAACTAACAATGTAAGGAACTATTTATTAATTAGGCTGGCAGCAGAACTGTCCAAATACAAGAGTTAACCATGCAGGTACTAGGAATAAGAGCAGGTGGGAGCAAAATGATCCCTGAGAAGTTGCTTAAGAGCAGGGGAGAGGCAAAGGTCATCAGGAAGGTTATTCCAGTTAGAGGACAAATGGAAAGCAATCTGATCCATGGAGGTATGGCAGTAAGGGGTAACAATGGTTTGAGAGTCAAAATATTGGAGCAAGTAGGTTGTCCTGATAGGAGGGGGGTTACAATAAGCTTAACATGAGAGCCAGGTATGCAAAGAGGTTTCAATTTATTCCTGATGTACCTGTGAAAAGTAGGCTATTTTTCTATGGGGAGGCCCAAAATATTTCAGTATTTTGGGGGAGGCTCAAGATCTTTTCCATGGCTTAGGGGAGGCTCACTATGACAAAGTTTGAGAACTGTTGCTCTAGGCTATACTGCCGGCCAAACTTTATTCAATAGCTCACTGGAAACAGCAAGGTTCCATAGTACTGGACAAGAGCAAACATGGTCCCTCTCTAAATGGGCAGCAGGTGTGGGAAAGGTAGCAACTATAGGCTGGTCAGTCTCACATCAGTGGTGGGGAAATCACTGGAAACCCTGTTAAAGAAAAGGTTTGTAGTGTATCTTGAATCCGGTGTGCTACAAGACCAAAGGATACATAGATTAATGGGGGTGGGTGGGTGTGACAAGGTTGATTAAGACCCTGTCCCATTTATTATTCTGAGAGTATGTAAGATAAGATCTGTTTTGTCTTTTCCTTTTATGCCAGTTGTCTATATCTTGCTTGTCTGATTGCACAACTGAATTTTCTTTGTGGCACCTAGGAACTGACCATTCTGATGGTCCCACAATTTACCCTGTTCTCTCCCTTCCTCTACTTGCAGTTTCACCTTGCTTCTCTCTGGTTAAAAACATATATCTGAAACTTTTATATGAAACTGGGATCCCTTGGGTTGCAAATTTATATACTGATATTGTTGAAATGATTGCAAAAAGGTATTTGGGTTTCTTAAAAGTCTGCAATACAGGGGGTTGACCTTCAGGTGAACATTAACATCCAAAAGCTTGTTTTCAGAGTTGTCAACAGGAGACCGACTCTGGGACGGAATGTTTTATTTTGTTGCACCTTTTAAGTCGAGATGTGCTCTTCAGGCTGGCCTCAGGAAGAAAAGGACAATGTTTGACACATTTTTTTTATCATATCAGATTTTTTGCACCTCCGCTGGCTGCCCCAATCTGACCGACCCTACCCCCAGCCCTTTCCCCCGGAATTAATGGGACTTACCTTATGCCTGGCCCAGGAGCAGTGCCTGTGGGGAGTCGGTCGCCATCCTGCCACTAGTGATGTTTTCTTCTCCTTGGTTTTCTCCCAGGGGCCCTGGGAGTGGCTACACATGCCTGTGGCAGCATGCATTAGTCCCACAGCCCCAGTAACAGCCCTTTACTCCCACCTCATTGGACTGTGCCAGACTCTCATGGCCCCTGCTGTCCCCAGCCTCCACCATGTGGCAGCCATCAGCTGAGAGGAACCATTCCACCTCACCAGAGGAGAGCATGCCTGCCTGCAGCTCCATCCAGCTCTTCCCTCCCGCCATTGCCGACCTCTGATGGTTCAGGCTCGCTCTCGAACCCGAGTCACTAGAGTGATATGAGGTTAGGCATCCAGCACCACTGGGCTGGCTGTAAGTTTGATACATTTTGTGAAAGACAGGAGATGCGGCTTAACAACAATCAGGATGCAGAGTTTAAACTGCCAGGAGAAAACAGCTTATAAAATGAGAGCAATTTGTTTGGGGGGGGGAGAGAGAGAGATACCCTTAGATTAGGGGTGCATCAAAATTTAATTTCACTGGTGAAATTCTGGCAAAACTGCCAATTTTGCTGTGCAAAACATTTTGCAAAATTGGATCCTTATGGCAAAATTTGCTGTCAATTTTGCTGGTAAATTTAGCTTTCGCTGGTACATTTTCGCCTCACTTTAGTAACATGTGAAATTGGGAAAAAAATGTTTGCACATGACTTACTATCTCTAGCAGACTGCTGGTCACATGGGTGACTGTACTTAGACAGGAAGCCATATGAAATCTACTTCCTTTAGAGCTTTTGCAGGCAAGCAAAGAGTGAAACTAGAGACAGAGTAAGCAGGATAGCTTGGTTTTCCAAAAATATAGTGTTTGTTTGTGTGTTTGTTTGTAATTTCTTCCCCATTTTATTTTGAAAAGTAAATATTTTCTGTTTAGGCTTTTTCTTTAGTGTTATATTTTTCTATCTTTATAGTGTGAGTGTGTGTGTGTGTGTGTGTGTGTGTGTGTGTGTGTGTGTGTGTGTGTGTGTGTGTGTGTTTGACTCCCTCCCTGTATCTTTCTTTCTTTTTCATTTATTTCCTTTAGTTTTCTATTAAGAAAACGTTTTTTTTTAAGATGGAAAAAGGGACTGGGACTGGAATCAGTACAGCAAGGGGGAGAATGGCAGGAGTGCCACCAGCAGGATCTACTGTCCACCTTAACAGGCGTGCATTTTCCAAGCAGCCCTCCCAAGAGGAGCATGTGCCTGTTGTCCCCCAGCAGCACCAGAACCACCTTGCACCCCCAGCAGCATGTGCCCCCTGTCCAGAAAGAGCAGCATGAGCTTGTTGCCTCACCCCAGGAGCAAGTGTAGACTATACCCCCCAGCAAGAGCAGCAGTAGGTCTCAGTCCCAGATGAGGTGGTCCATGCAGGGACATCAGATGAAGATGCCCCCCCATGGTCTCTTTAGTGTGGTGGGTTTCAGATGACATTGTTATCATCTGTAACCTTTGTAAAAAAGAAGTAAGGAGGGGAAAGGGTCCCACTTTGGGATGAGTGGACAAAGAAGCCTCCTGCAGCACCACCAAGCTGTTGAGTGGCTCTCCAAGCAACAAGAAGCTACAGCAGGAGGCAGCAATGGGGCCAACCAGGAGGAAGGCATTTGGTAGCATGGGGGAGCTGCAGTAGTTCCAGCAGGAGACAGCAACTGGAGTTCAGGAGTGATTCATTCCCCACCCATCAGCGGTGGCACTGACTTGCTGCACCTGATTCTGCAGCGGCATCCTCACAGCCTGCAGCAGCTCCCCCAGCAGGTCAGGTTGTCAGGATGGAGGACCTGGAGGCTACACGCCAAGAGGTGGTGGCAGTGCACATGGAGGTGCAGGGACTCCAGCAACAGTTGAACGAGTTCCACCAGGAGATTAAGGGGAACCTAGATAAAATAAAGGAGGAACAAAAGAAGAAGATCTTGGACTTCCTGGCAGAGCTGTGTCATGGGGGTGGTGGAGGTGCTTGTGGTGGTGGCGGCAGTGGCAAATTTGGTGGAAGTGAGCAGTGAACCTAATTTTTATTTTATTTTGTTTGTCTTCTCTATGTCTCGGTCTTCTTCCTCTGCATCCTCTAAAAATAAAAACATCAAAAAAGTAAAAATGGAAAAAAAGAAAAATATATATTTTCTGTCATCTTTTTCTTTTATATCCTCTTTGTTCTTTTTTCTTATCTTGTCCAGTGTTTTTTCTATCTAATTTATGTTTTATATAATGTTTATGCTCCCTCCCTTTTCTCCCCTCTTGTCTCACTTTTTTATTTTAAGTGTCCATTTTCCCATTAGGAAGCTACATTGTACTGCCACTAGAGGGACACAATCTTTATCTAAAGTGATCCCTGCCTGTTCATATAGATACCTTCCTAAACTACAGCTACCCCCTCCATCTGACCAGCCCTCCTCCACGTTCCCTGCTTATAAATTCCTCCTGTTCCTAAATCAATTGTTCACCAATTTCTCTGCCTTTATGAACAATGCATCCTCTACTCTCCTCTCTCCCCTTGTTCTGTTCATATCCCTCTCTTTACCACCTCCACTTGCTCACTACTCATCTATTTCTAATAACTCTCCCAACCCCATCAGTTACTATCTCCAGTACCCTACCCACATCCATGATATCACTCCCTCCCCCCATTGGAAATATCTCACTCAACCACTATTCCTCTTGTGGCTATGACAACAGTGTCCACTTTCACTGTGGTTCTCCACCTTCTTCCTCACTCATCCACTCCCTTCTCCTCACATCTCCCAACCTCCTTGCCAGCCGCTTCAAACTCCCCTAAGCTCCACTGCTTCATATTCACTCTCCTCTTGCTCGCCACCAAAGATATACATCCTAACCCAGGCCCTATTGCCCCAGCTTCTCTGGTGTTTCCTTCTCAACTACATCTCCCTGCTCTCTTTTCTCAGCCCTGCAAAGGGCTTAAGATCCCACATCCAAACACCACAGCTTGTTGCAAAAACAGACCAGATTCAGACCATGGTGTGCACTCTAAAACAGACATTCTATCATCTCAGAAACTTGGCTAAAGAGCACTATCCTGACTACTCTGTCTCCATTCCTGGCTACTCACTGCTAAGACAAGGCTGTGCTGGCAGGGTTGGTGGTGAGGCCATTTATGTCTTAGCCTCCAGCTAATATTCCATCATCTACTCATCCTCAAATCCTGAGACCCATGATGCCCTAGCTATCCATGTGACCCTCCCTTTCACTCTCCCAATCTTCATAGCCAGCATTTACTGCTGCCCAAAGGTCCATCCTTCAGTTGACCTAGACCTCCTAACCTCCATCACTTCCCTCGCTCACTCTGGGAAATTATTCATCCTAGGCAATTTCAATATAGATTGGTTGTCACCTAAAGCTACCAAAACTAAATACAAAATCAGAGAACTAAACCTCTTCCAACTGATCTCCAAACCCACCAGCCCAAACCACAAGACACAACACTCCCTACTCTACTGGGCCCTTACCTCCCACCCACACCGCATCATCAGCTCTGGCGTCCTCCCTGATGCGCCCAGTGACCATAACCCAATATTCATAGTTAAGAAAGTCCACAGAACTAAATCACCACACAAATCCATACAACTACACTCTTTTAAGTCTCTTGACTTTGAACCTCTCCTAAGTAACCTTGCCACATCTGACTAGTCCCCCCTAACATCCTTCCCCTCGGTTCACAAGGCCCTTGCCTACTTCAAAGAAATCTTTCTTTGCCCCATGCAAACAAACCAGAGTCAAAGGTAACCACTTACCTTGGATAACCCCTGAACTTCTGGCCTTCCTCAGGGCTAGAGAGTGAGCCTGGAAGCATCATAAAGCTATCCAGCATCCTAGTGACCTTGCAAAGTACTGCGTGCTTCCAAACACTTGCACCAGGGCTACAAGGTATGCCAAGTACAAATATTTCAAATCTGCCTTCGTCACCAACATAAATTCCCCATCAAAGTTCTGGAAGGTGGGCCATGCCCTAGTTACCCTCTCATCTCACCCACCCCCCCGGTACTTAAATTAAATGTCTTGCTAGTGTCTGACCCACCAGCTGTAGCTGTGGAATTTAACTCCTTCTATACCTCCTGTGCCACTTAGCTACTGAAATCCCTCCCCTCCTACCTACCACCCTCCCCACCTTCTACTGGTGTTCCCCTACACCACCCTCCCACCTCCCCTTCTCTTTTGCTACTGTAACCCCAAATGAAGCCCTAAGTGCCCTCCTCACCATCAATCCCTCTAAAGGCACCTCACCTGATGTCCTCAACCTAAAACTCCTCTCCCTCTCTGCTTCGGCCATTGGTTACCCCCTCACAATAATCCTAACTCTCTCATTCTCTACAGCCTCAGTCCTCTCTTCATGGAAACATGCAGTGGTCCTCCCTTTACTCAAAGGGGGTGACCCCTCATCCCCTGGCAACTATCACCCCATTTCTCTCCTCACAACCCTTGCCAAGCTTCAAGAACATATTGTCCTCGCCCAACTCACCTCTTTTCTGACACCTCCTTTTTCACTCCTTTCCAGTCTGGTTTCAGGAAAAAACACTTAACCACCACCTCTCTCCTATGACTCATAGACTCCATCCTAACTGGAATGGCCAATGGCCAAATGATCTCTGCCATTTTTGTCGATCTGCCAAAGACCTTCAACACCATCTCTCACTCCCTTCTCCTTGACTCACTCCCAGCAGCTGGCATATTTCCCTCCACCACAAACTGGTTCAAGACCTACCTTATTGGCAGAACCCGATCAGTTAAGATCTTGGATGCCACTTCCCCTCCCCTCTCAGTTAGCAATGGTGTGCCTTAGGGCTCTGTATTAGGGCCAGGGGTATAGCCAGAAATTTCAGTTGTGTACACAGTCTCCAACAGTTACACCCCCTCATTAAAAAATGTACACATCCTTTCCAAATGGCACCCCCTTCCAAAAAAGTCGGATTGTTGTCAGATAATTCCTCTAATCTCTAAAGAGGTTATACATGTATCTGTCTCCTGAACAACAGATGTTTAAACGGAGACACTCCTCAGTGGCCTACACTAACCCAAATACTACAGATTAGAATGAAAATGTTAACAGAAAGGCTTATGGTTTGTGACAGGCACTCAACAAAACTGTACACAAATGTGTACTGTGAGTATGCCTGTCTACACCCTTGATTAGGGACCCTCCTATTCATCTTCTTAAATGACCTTCCCTCTGTTTGCTCCCTGTCCTCCTCTATACATATGTTTGCTGATGATACAGTCCTGTATGCATCTGGCTCCTGCCCAGATGGGGTTACAACCAGCTTACAGCAAGACTTCAACAAGGTTCAGCTCTGGTTTGCTAGCCATCAACTTTTCCTCAGTGCCAAGAAGACTTTCTCCATGACCTTTGGCACTAGGCAGAGGGTCTCTAGGCTTCACTCTCTACCCACTTTCCACACCCTTGATGGGACTTTATCTCAAAACATTGGACCAACATATAGGTATGAATATTGAAACCAATTGACAGGCTTGTGTATAGGTTCCGAGACAGGGCACATAACATATTTATTTTATTTTATTTATTATTGCATATAATGGAATTACAATCCTTTGAGTCACAGACTCATTTGCAAAAGGCTCCACGTCGGTTACAGGGGTGGAGGGAGAGCGAATACAAGGATACATATGTAATAAAGCAGTATACAAGAAAACATACACTCAAGCAATAAACACAAACAGTACTGACAGTGCAGTCCAGGCTTTATCTTAGTTCACCAGAGACAGTAGTAGGCAGCTTTCAGGGTATCATTTGTTAGAGATGGGGGGAAAGCATATTCATGGGGTCTATGGAGACCCTGTGTCAGTTATTAATGGGGTTAGGGAGCATACTAGGTGGGCAGAGCTAGCCACAGTCACAGGTTGCAAACTCAATTAGGTGGGCTTTGAGGCCTGCTTTAAATAGGGAGATGCTGAGTGTCTGAGAGATCCGAGGAGGTAGAGCATTGAGCCAAAGGGGAGCATGGTACTGAAGCAATCTTTGACCCAGTGATGTCCTACAGTGGGGGACCTGGAATGAGAAATTTTCAGCGAGTCGAGTATTACGCCTGAGGGGGGCTGGGCTGATTATGGGGGGAAGGCCAAGGGGGGCTATCTGAAGTTGTATTTTTTTGCCAGGATGCAGGTGTGGTACTGAAGTCTTTGTTGGAAGTTTAGCCAACCAGTCAGGGTGTAAAGGTCACAGGTATGAGTTAGACTGTCTCTGCCGGTGACTAGTCGGCAGGCTTTATTCAGGGCAGTGTTAATACTGTGTAGTGTGGTGGGTTCTGCTGATCCATATATCACTATCCCGTAATCAATTAGGGAGAGGATTGAGGCAGAGACTGCCAGATGCAAGGCCTGTGAGAGTAAACAGTGTTTAACTCTATAGAGGATTCCCACTCTAGTGTTGACAGCGGTGGAAAGAAGTTGAATGTGACTATGGTAGGAGAGGAGGTATCTAATGTGATACCCAGGTATTTGAAGTTAGTAACGTGTTCAGGGGAGTACCTTGTGTGTTTTTAATTAGAGTGCCGATTGGCTGTGTGGGCTTTGATGATGTGCAAAATCATGGATTTAGTTTTTATAGTTGATGATCAGGTGGTGCTCATCGAACCATGATTCTAGCTCCCCAAAGAAACCCTGTAGGGCTTGCTGTAGGGTGCTAGGTTGAGGAGTGTTCCCAAAATAGTACTGCATCATCTGCATAGAGAAGCATATGACCACTGCATGCCTTGGGAAGTGAGTTTAAAGAGAGGGAAAAGAGAAGAGGGCTGAGGATAGACCCCTGTGGGACCCCAGACCACACTGCTTTATGAGAGGAGATGGTGGTATTTAACCTGACTTGCTGTGACCAGCCTGAGAGGTAGTCCTTGAACCAGGCAGTTGTCTCGGGGACCACATTTAGCTGTGGAATGACACGAAGCAGAAGATCGTGACTGACCATGTCAAATGCTTTGGTAAGATCCACAAAGATTGCACCTGCAATAGATCCTTGGTCTAGGGCCTCATGGATGAACGAGGTGAGCTCAGAAAGTGCGGTGACAGTGCTATGGCCTGTCCGGAAGCCGTGCTGAGCATGGCTTAGTAGGTTGTATTTAGTTAGGTGTTCAGTTAACTGGTCAGAGACTATTTTTTCCAGTGCTTTAGAGAGAGGAGGAAGTATAGAGATCAGTCTATAGTTGCTTGAGAAAGTGGGGCTCCCACTCTTCAGAATGGGAGTGATTAATGCATTCTTCCAGGTTGAGGGAACTGACCAAGGCAGAGAGAGAGATTGAGAATTTAGTAAGGTGGGCTAGTATGACATCCAGTGTCGCTGAATGAGTTTAAGATCTAGAGAATCATTGCTGTAACAGGAATTGGCAATAGCATTGGAAATATAATGTTTGCCTCCTGGCAGGAGATGACTCTCAGCCTGAAAGGTAGTGAATCTGAGTTAGAAGGAGTGTCGGGGAGGTGGGGGGACAGGGTGGAAGAATTTAGGAGGGAGGATATGGGAGAGGTCCAAGAAGATGGTGTTGAGGGTTTCTGCTATAGTGGAGGGGTCATGAGTGACTTCTCCATTTATAGAGAGTTGGGAGGGGGTGGGGGAGCGGGAATTCCAATTTAGTTCTTTTATGTTGCTCCAGAATTTTTTACCATCTCCCCAAGAGGAGGTAAGAGTTTGATGGTACTAAGAAGCCTTAGTCTGTTGTATGGCCCATGTACATTTATTGCGGGCTGCTCGGTATAGCTGTCTACCATGTGTGCTTTGAGATTCAAGGGCCTTATGCCAAAGGTTGTCCCTCAATTGGAGCAGGTTAAGTAGTGAGGGTATGAACCAAGGGATGGTTCTGGTTTTCAGTACTTGTTTGGGGAGGGGGGCAAAAATGTCGCAGGCCTTGTTAAAGGTGGTTATAAAGTGAGCGAGAGTTAGGTCTACAGACTGCATGGTGTAAATGGGGAGCCAATCGGTAGTAGCTAGATGGGCTATGAGTTTACGTAGGCCTCCTCTTTTTAGCCGTCTCTGCATGGAGATTATTGGGGGGGCAGGGGAAGTTTGCCCGACCACCAGCTGGTCACTGGGGAGTGGTCACTAATTGAATCTGGAAGCACCGAGGCTTGGGAGAGGTTCTGTGGCCTATTTGTGAAGATAAGGTCTATAAGGGTGGAGGCCCCAGTTCTATAGTCCCTTCTGGTAGGAGAGGTGACAATTTGGGTTAGGTCGTATGCCAGAGCAGCGTCTTTAAAGCTGGATGAGGCAGGGGATAGCCAGTTGACATTGAAGTCTCCCATTAAGATGAGTTCACTAGTATTGGGCAGGTTGGAGATAGTGTGGAGGATTGAATCAAAGGCTAGTTTTGGTTTCTCGGGGGGATGTAGGCAGAAATGATGTAGAGCATTTTGGTGCCCAGATTGAGTTTGACTGTTAGTGTCTGGGCTCCATATTGTGGTTCGGGGGTGTTAACTTCAGTGGCATGGAGTGGGGATTTAACATAAATTGCACAGCCGCTGCCTCTCTTGCTGGCCCTATCGGTCCTGAAGAGAGAATAATTACTGAGGGGGACAGCATTATTGGGTATTTTATCTGAGAGCCAGGTCTCCGAGAGGGCTAGGATGTCGGGTGAATGCTGGGCAACCCAGCCTTGGAGAGGAATGAGTTTTTTTGGTAGGCTGCAAATATTCAGAGTAGCTAGCAGTAGGCTACCCCCTAGAGTGGTTTGGGGAGGCCTATGTGCTGGGTGGTCCTGGGTTGGGGTGGATATTGCCCGATAATAATAGAAGTAGGAGGGTGTGCCGTAGGAGGGCCAACCTGCAGAGTTTGGATGAGTGTCATTGGGATTGGTAGGATGTGGGGCTTTTATCACTGGAGGTAGGGACAGGGAGACTGGGAATGACACATGCTAGAAGGGCTAGGGAAGTGTGGTGGGTGGTTGTAGGTGTTAGCGTGGTGGAGGGTTGTGATCTTGGGAGGTGATGGGCCTAAGGTGCAATGAGTAGCATGTGAGGGTGTGAGGGTTAGAGTGAGAGCGTAAGAGTATAAGCCAGCATGATCAGATTGACTTGCTTGAGAGGTGTTGCTGAGACTGGTTCTGTTGTCATCATTGGTAAATAAGTAAAAATGGAAAAGTTGTGGTAGTGTGGCTTTGGTGCCTCTAGAGGTTGTTGAGCATATTGAAGGATCCTGGAAGTCAGGAGGGCTGTTAGTAGCATGGATAACATAATATAAGTTGATAGAGATGGATATTTTGCAGTGGCCTCTAGTGGTAACCTAATATAACCTGCAGCTGGAAAAGTGAGCTGATAGGTTATTTGCATCTCACCTGACAACCCTTGCCTTTAAATTGAGTGCCGACCAAGGGTGGTGGTGGGGCGGTGGGGAGCCAACGATAGCTCAAGCGGGCCTCAGCTGAGCATCAAATTGCAGTGCTGCTTTCAGCTGGGAGAAGGGGGGCAGGCAGCCGTTGTTTGAAAAAGGTGCCAAAAGCAGAGGTAGCCGAGCAGTCTTTCTCCAGTGGTCGCGACTGCTGTCTGGACAGAGGTAAAATTACCTTTCAGCTTTCTTTTCTGGGGTTATCCTGTGGCAGGGAGGGCTTCAAGCACTGGCCCTCATGACCTCCGGTCTCCTCGGGGGAAGGGGTGGAATCTGCAGAAGAGGGAGAGACGGGGTGATTAAATAGTAAGTGCTGGGCAGGTACAGGTGGGGGCGAGAGGGCAAGTGGTTTAAAATGCTTTAGTGTGTAGCTATGGAAAAAAAAACAATGGCTACCAGAGTCTGTCTGTACACTGGTTACCTTTACTACTTTGCACTGGAAATAAGTCTGCTCACAGGAATAAACTTATCAACTTTGTATTTCTATCCCCAGAGTAGTCAGTTTACAGAAAGCATAATCTTAAACAAATGCCCCGACCTCAGATAGCACAAGCTCTGCAATTATCAAACCTACCGAGAGTTACTACAGAATTAATTTGTTGGAATTGCTAACAACAGGGCAATAGAAAGCCTTTACAAAATAGAGTTCTGTTCTAGCCTGAGCACCAAACTGCAGTGCTTTTTCAGCCGTGAGAAAGGGCGCAGGCAGCCGTTGTTTGAAAAAGGCGTCAAAAGCAGAGGTAGCCGAGCAGTCTTTCTCCAGCTGTCGTGACTGCTGTCTGGACAGAGGTAAAATTACCTTTCAGCTTTCTTTTCTGGGGTTATCCTGCGGCAGGAAGGGCTTCAAGCACTGGCCCTCATGACCTCCGGTCTCCTCGGGGGAAGGGGGTGGAATCTTTCAGCTTTCTTTTCCGGGGTTATCTTGTGGCAGGGAAGGCTTCAAGCACTGGCCCTCGTGACCTCCGGTCTCCTCGGGGGATACATGTGATGAAAAATGGCAATAAAGAGCCCAGAAAGACAAATAAATGAAATGTAAAGTGATGATAGAAAAATGGTACTAGACATGTATTGGTTAACACATTCTATAGATATTGTTCAAATAAGCGTCAAGTAGGTGCTGAGGTTGTTTCATTTCTTTCATCTCCAAGGTTCCCCAACTCCCCCCCCACCCTCCAGTCATTTTCAACCTCAGCCCCTAAGTTGTTTTGTAAGTAAATAGGAGTTTTATCACATTAGAGTAATTCATACATAATATGTGACCTTACTGTATAATACTGTATGATAATGTGTAAATAGGAGATAGTGAACTGTGTTCAGCCTGTGACTTGAGACAGAAGCATTCTGAAGTAATTTGTAAAGCCAAGCACTGTGAAAAAGTAGCTTCATTAAGTTACTGGAGGGTGCAGCATGAGGCGACAAAAAGATGATCCAAGGGGCTGGGGGACTTATCATACTAGAGTAGGTTGAAGGAGTTGAACATGTACTCACTGGAGGAGAGGAGAGGCAGGAGTGACATGATTGAAACCTTTAAATACATGAAAGGAATAAACAAGACAGGTACAGAGGGGCTGTGCAAAGTAAGGAAGGGGAGGGCCACCAGGGGCCATGATATGAGACTGGAGAGAGGAAGGTTCAGGAGGGAGATGAGGAGACACTTTTTTACAGAGAGGGTGGTGGCTGGGTGGAATGCGTTACCTGCAGAAGTGGTATGCAGTAGAACAGTGGACTGCTTCAAATGAGGATGGGACAGGACAAGGGGGAGGGTTAATGAAGGGGAAGGGTGGAAGGGAGGGGCAGCTGCAGAATAAGGGGTGCTAGCTGCACATTCGAGCAGACTTGATAGACCTCTAGGCCTTTATCTGCTGGCAAATTTTGTATGTTCGTATGTTCGTAAAAAAGCACTGATGGAGCCTTCCTGGGGAAATGCATCTGCTCTTGCGGCAGAGTGTAAGGTTGTTCAGGAACCAAATATTGCAGTGTGAGATTCACATGTGGTGATACATCACTGCAGCATTTTTACAGGAAGGCTCAAGAGGGAAGGACATGCACTAGCGCACAATAGAGCATAGTGGCAGTGTTTGGGTGTCTTAGCACAACACACAGAGAAAGCATAAGAAAATGCAGAAATGGAGGGTGTGTAAACATGAAGGCTACAAATGATAAGGTACATTTATTGAGTATAAAGTCTCATCGCAGAGTGTGATTTTAAATGTTAAGGTTGAAATCTCACTGAAAGGATATGTACTCTGACATAAATGGGGTCTGTGTATTTCACTTAAAAAGAGACGTCTAATGGACAAAATAGAAACAAAAAGTCAGTGAACATGACTTTTGCTGTGCACTAGATATGTGCCCAGATATGTAGTCACAACAGGCTTATGCAGAGGTCACATAAAAAAGTGTTTTTCACCACTGGTGCTTGATTGTTTGGGTATTTAAAATAATGTAAACTGCATAACAACTTGAAAAAAAATTTTGTATGTTTTTCAGGCAGCAATGTAAACAGAATTTCAAAGCTGAAAATAGAAGAAGAGAGAATAGCGGCAGTTCAAGCAGTAAACATGAATATGTTTTATTGACAAGACATTTAAAATTTTCACAGCATAGAGAAACTTACTAATATGGTTTCAAAAATGTTTTGTAACAGATATAACCCCGTGATCAAGCTCATACAGAGCAAAACGTAGGGCAGAAAATAAAAGCAGCTTTTGAATTGAATACGGAGTGAGAATTCTTTTCTAAACTTTCAGGCTCCCATTCAAACCTACATTTTTGACTTCATAAGCGACCTCGGGAGCCCCTAAGAAGCAAGAACATACAAGGCTATTACCCAGATACTACTTATATTTCTTCAACACCAAAACATCTCTGGACATATTGATGCCATCAAGAAAAAACTGTGCCCCAAGCTTGGTGCCCTTTTCAGGAACCGTAGTTGCATCCCTCCTATGGCTAGGCATGAATTTGTTCAGAAGATGATATTGCCCATTTTGGAGTACTGTGACATAGTCTATGGTTCTGCCCCTAAGTCCTGCCTGGTCAGACTGGACACCTCTTCAATTTCTTCTGCTGCTTTGCCTGGATGCCCCCCTCACACCCACCACTGTGATCTTTACCTTCCCCTCTCTTACAAATAGTGACTCCCCCACTGTGCTAAATTCAACTCCAAGCACTGGTTGGATGAGCTTTCATCCTACCTCACCTCCTCCTTTATAACAACCCCCGTCCTCCCATTCCCTTAGATCAACCGACTCCCATACTCTGGTAGTTCCTCACAGATCTACCCTAATCAGCCAATCCAATCACTCTCACCACCTCCCAAAAATTTGGAATTCCCTCCTGCCTCAAATCCAGCACTCGTTCTCCACCTACTCCATCAGCTCTGCCCTCAATAATTACCTTGCACCTAGCTGCTCCTGCCATGTCCCTCTCCAATTCCCTCCTCTAAGCCCTGGATAAACCCTACCACTCTACCATCACCTTCCTTTTACCTTTTGCACCCACTCACCCCAAATTTCTAGCTCTCTTCCCCTTCCCCAAAATTGCTTCCCCTTACTGGCATCCCTTGATCTCTCACAGAAGGTAAGGGTACCCGAATGCTCCCCATGGGTCCATGTATCCTGATGGACTATTGGTTAGGCCCTATCCCCTCCAAAGGTGTGAATTCTTTCCCCCTCAAGGGTTCAATTCTCACTCTCTCCCTCTTCTATTACTCTTTAAATCCCTACCTACTGACCTTCCAAAACCCCCATGACAGGATACCCCACATCCTGAATGGTCCTCTCTTGGTTAGGTCCAATTGCCTCCCTAGCATTTAAGTCACACCTCTTTCTTCTTTTCTCCTCCTCTTTAATTCCTACAGCCTTATAGCCTCTGTCTAGCCCCATAGCCCCCTTACAGGGTTCCCCACATCCTGAAGGGGTCTTTCTGGGACACTTGCTATCCCCTTCTCTCTCTGGTCCACCCAGTCCCCTTCCAGGGTTCCTCGCATCCTGAAGGGGTCTTCAGGGACACAACTCTTCCCCTTCCCCCATCGCACCCTTTCCTCTACTTTTCCCCCTTCTCTTTCAGGGAAGCACTTGTTTACTTATTATCCCGGCACCTATTATTGTCCACTCTTTCTACATATTATGTGCAACACTGTTTTAACATTGTTTGTAATACCTGCCTTACAACTGTATGTTACTGTTGATCTCGTAACTTGAATGTAACTTGCACTCAACTCTTCCCCTTCCCGATCTCACCTCTTCCTCTCCTCTCCTCTCCACCTTTTCTTTCACTTAAGCACTTGTTTACTTATTAACCTAGCACTTATGATTGTCCATTCTTCTACCTATTAAGCGCAACACTCTTGTAACACTGCTTGTAACTCCTGCCTTACAAATGCATGTTAATGCTGATATTGTAACTTGAATGTTTAATGTCTCACTCCGATTATACCCCTTCCCCCAGGTTACACTGGGAGATGAGCAACTTGTCACTCAGTGTGCCTTCTTATTGAAACATTTCAATAAATAAATAAATAAGTAAAATATGAATACCATTTCCCTGACTGGGTCTGACCCTGCATGTCACCCAGGCCCCAACTTGTAGTACTGTGCTCGTAAACTGTGTACTTTTCTGCTTCTTATTTATAATTCCTTATTTATATTTAGATTTCCTCCTATCCACAAATGTCAAGTACAGTAATTTGTTCATATGAACAAACATTTTTTTCCCAAAGCTATGTGATGCTGTTGTCTCTGTCTGTCGTGTGTGGTTAGGGTTGTCAACAGTTGCTTTGGCTCTGTGCAGCTGCCAGTGCCAGCATCAGTCCGAATACTTACACAACAGTCATAGAAACAGTTACATAAGCACATAACTTACATAATTACAGGAAAAATGGTAGATAAAGTGGAGACAGAAATCTGATCTGAGTCGTGATGTGAATGGTGCCACCCCCCACCACCCAGACGTTATAATGTTGTTCTGAACCCTGTTTACCAATGGCTTCGGCTTGAAACTCAGTGCTGCTGTTGGCAAACAGGGCCTGCAAGTCCAGAAATGTTTACAAAAAAAATGTTATATCAAAGTGAGACTGAAATCTGGTGTCAAGTCCTGATGTTACATGCTGTGCCACCATCTCAGGGACCTGAAAATGTAGCTTCTGCCACTGTTTACCAATGATTTCAGTCTGAAACTCCCTGCTGCTGGTGCCAAACAGGGCCTACAAGTCCAGAAATGTTTCCAAAAAAAGTTACAGTAAATTCAGACTGAAATCATGTCTCACTTGTGATGTTACATGCTGTGCCAGTGCCACCACCACAGGGACCTGAAAAGGGGTGCCAATCCATGCAGAAAAACTGAATTCCTCCTGCAAAATGCTGCTGCTACTTGCAATTATTTCCTCCTGCTGCTTTGTTTTCAATTGATTGAGATAGAAATGTACAATTATCATTTCCCTATGCTGCTGCCCTGATTGGCTGGCTGTGTTGACTGATTCTGTGGTTGTAACTTACCTGGCAGTGGGCAGTGAATGACATTTTTGGGGATCTGTAGCTTGCTGCCTGCTGTTGTCTCTGACTACTACTTGTTAATTTGCCACAAGAAGTACTGTTCTAGATGGTTGATGGTGGATCATCTTCACACAGTCCATACTGCTGCCGTTGAGCACATAAGTATCTGTTTTAATTTTTATTTTTTCCTGTGCAAGATAAGGGTGTTGTGGGTTGGTATTATGGCATCTTGAGTTATAATATATTTGTACTGCTTTTATATTATTTTTTGGTGTGCAGTTGATGACATCATCATGCCAAGTCGGGATTAGGATCTAAGGATGTTTGAACACACCATATTTCCCAACACAGATGGTAAGCATTGAAATTCTCATTACTAGTGTGGTATGTCTGTTACTGCCATCTGAATGTCTGAGTTTGATAGTAATTGTGTTCTTTTTTTCTTTTGTCAACATCAGGAATTCTGGCGAAGTTAACTCTCATTCTTGCTGCTGCTGCTACTCAACCAGATCCAGGGATTTATTTAATTCAATGATTCCACTTTCACAGTCCCTGAGGTAAGTATTTTGTCATTTTATATGGTTTTCTGTGGGGGATGTTGGTGGTGGAGGGGGGCTGGAACTTTTTACAATCCTCAACATTTTTTCTTCTTTTTATCTTATTTCCAGGTACACAGTACTGATAGGGGAAGGGGAATGCTTGCTACTGTGCTTCATCATGGTCTAGAATCATGTGCCCCGCCCAACATGTTCCTTCTGGGGGCAATTTCTGCAGTTTAATGACATCACGGGGTATGGTAAGTATACATTTTTGTTCCCTGCTTGTTCCCATTTGCTTGCTAAAACCAGCTATGCAGACTGACGAGTATTCATCCTTTTTTCTTATCTTTGGTCTTGCTTAGGTCAGTTTCCTCTGTTGTGGTTTCATCATATCTCTGTGTGATGACTACATCCATCTAGGCCCTGCAGGGACTGTGTTGCGTGGAATACATGGGGTGTTGTTTGAACTGCGATGTTGGCCACTGGTGTCCATACCATTAATGAGTAAACACCACCCACATACAGGGAGGAACTATATGCTGAATTGTATGGTTGAGATGGTGTTTAGTAAATAATTAGGTGGAGGGGGCTAGTGCACCTCCCCCTACCCTGCCCCAACCCACAGGAACCATCACAGTTTTGGTACAAGAACTTTAACCTGTTAGTGTAGCTAAGTAACATTTTGGGGGAATCTGATGTTATAAGTTGTTAAGCCTTTTCATGATTACTTTTGGTAATTAATGACTCACATCATTAAAGATGGCTATCATTCACCATTTTTCAAAATTTGTTCAACTTGTGGTGTTAACAGTTGAATAAGTGTGTCACATTCATATGCTTCTTGTACCAGGAGTCAGGGTTCTTGTATATGTCACCGATAGTAAGTGGCAGAAAATATTATTTTTATCCCATGGAGTGCATGCATGTGTCAGATGGCGGGCGAGGGGGGCAATGTGGCATATGCCAGATGGGCACTTTTAAGGACATTAAGAAAACATATCTTGCTGTAAGATGGGGTGGTTAGTCGACATGAAAAGTAAGATATTTTTAGCAGCAAAACATTATAACTGTAATCATGAAAAATCTTTATGCTTATGGTAATTACATTGCTGCTGCTTTATATAGGCTGGGGGACTGGTGGTGACCAAACAACTGGTTATGGAAAAGGGTGATTAAATTAAACTTATACACACTGCAGCAGATAACACATTATCATAACCAATCCAATGGTACATAGCTATAAATAAGGTATAACACCATACTGAGTTGAAAGTGGTTGGCGGGGTGGCCTTCGAGTAAACTCAGTCTTTTTCCACTTGCGTATCATCCAAGAAGCACCCCTCACAGTCTTCAAGACTGGAGTTCTCACCAGGTGGAAATTTTCTCACCATTGCTGCTTCATCCACCTTGCTGCAGGTGGATGACTTAGTCAAGGGATAGACATCATCCTCATCACTGAGACACAGTTCTTGTGGCAACACCACTGACATCACTGTGTTGTGTGGAATTTGCCTTTAGTTCATTTTGATGAATGTTAGCATGGACACATTCTTTGGTGACAGATTGGTCCTACGGTCACTCACAATGACCCCAGCCACACTAAACACTCATTTCACACTGACACTGGATGGTGGGCAGCTCAGGTATTTTATAGCAATCAATGTTAGTGCTGGCCAGTCAGTCCTTTTGCTGCTCCAGTACATCAGTGGCTTGTCAGTAATGGCAAGGTGCTTTGGGTCCCCCATGTAGGCCTCCACCATTTGTTCTGCTGCCCTGAGTCCAGTTGCCTCATCTGTCTCCTCCTCCTTTTCCTCCCTGACTTTCGCACTTAAATTGATTCCTGGCAATATTTTTAGCTAGTAGTTATTGCTGATCATATTATTTATAAATTTTATAATAATTATCTATAGTGTAGAATATTTATTTTGTACACTGTGGTGTTATTTTGTATTTATGACTTATTGATGGTGTTTTGTATGTAATTTTAACATGTTCGGTGCCCATAGCCTCCAGGATGGGTGTCTTTTTTTTAAATAAAATTTGCCGTGCCTTGCTTTGCCTCCATAGCTTCCACTCCCACCTGAAAGAGAACATCCCAAATGGGATTGCTTGCTGTTTTCTGCTGTGCCTTGCACATTTTCTCTGATTAGGTTGCATGTAAGCCACGGGTGGTGGTAGCAACACCCGTTTTCACCGCAGTGCATGCCTTTTTCATGTGTGCAGCATGTACCATTCTAATGAGGTTCTCTGTCAGATTTTGTACTTGCTAATGACCTCTTTCAATTATACAAGGCAGGCCATGTTTGTAGAGTGGATCCAGCTTGGTGGTCATTGCAAAGTCAGTCGACTGTAAAATGCTGGATACATGGGTATTTGTGTCCAGCACATGGAGTATGTGATCCATTAGATCACAACTGTCATGATCCCCACTTGCCTCCATCTGGTGTTGCACATTAACTAGTGTCTGCCTCAGCATGCGTATGAGGGGTATGGATTGACTTACACAAGCAGTGTCCCCACTCCATGCTTGTGTAGCATTCTTGAATGTATGGAGAATGCGTATTAGCCCATCAATCTGGCACCACTGCTCTGATGTTAAAGTGATGAGCACTCAAGCACTGTCATGGGTGATGTGCAGCAGCAGGTATTCTGACACAGCCTTATACCATTCATACAGTTGGTCAAGCACGTGCAGTGTGGAATTCCACCTGGTCACAACATCAAGCTTGATCCAGTGCTGAGGCAGATGGTTACTGCACTGTAGCTCATGTAGATGGTCACAGGCCTTGTAGAATGGGTGAAGCGGACACAGATGCGATGGGTGACAGTAACTGTTTCCTTAATGTCCGCATGTTTGAAAAACTGCTGAACAACAAGATTAAGGCAGTATGACAGGCAGGGCACCCTAAAAAAAACACCATTGCTAATGCACTTCACTACATTGGAGCCATTATCACTTGCAGTGAATCCTGCTATAAGTGGCTGTGTGTGTAGCCACCCATCAATCTTGTCCAGCAGAACATTAAGCATTTTCACAGCCATGTGAGGACCAGTAACACTTGTCATACTCAGGGTCGCATGCTGCCGAATATCAGATGTATTGCTATCACTACAGTTTTGCTTCATGCAGGTTTTGCCAGGCCCAAAATCATGTACTGCCCCAGACAACTGTGCCCAGTGTGCTGTTATGCATATTGATGTTTGTCCACTGGTCCACATATCCATGCTAAGATGAATATATTGTGATGCACTATGCTTCAATGCATGTCTAATGGAATCAGCCACTCTACTGTTCAGCCCTGGCATGGCACGCTTCGTAAAATAGGTTCACAATGGAACTTGCCATTTGGGACAGGCACGGTTCATCAACCTGAGGAAACCTGCATTCTCCACGAATGAGAATGGCAACAGATTGATGGCCAGCATTTCTGCAGTGGCAGCATTTAACTCTCATGCAGCAGCATGATTGGGGGTACTTTGTCTGCTGTACCTTTTTTCTGTACTTATATTTTTCTATGTCATTGTCATTTTTATGCAACATGTTAATGCTTGCGCATAATTCTGTACTTAAATGTGTACTGTTTTTTCGATTATGCAATCTGTAACTACCTGTCTGTGTCAAAGGACCTCTGTGTGAATCAGCTTGCTCAATGGAGTTTTCCTACAATAAACTTGAACTTGAGAGAGCAAAGTAGCGCTCACCCTCCTCCTCCACCACCACCGACCCACTCTGCCCCCTGCTCTTCTTGCTCTTCTACATTTAACTTGCTGAAAGAGAAGCCACAAACAGCTATGGCATCCTTCTGTTGTTGCTGCCACCTCAGTGGGTGATTGTTTTTCAGGTGGACGTGTTGGCCACCAGTGCCTATGAGGCTTCCCTTTTTCCCCTAACACATGCTTGACAAAGGTGGCTTATCGCTATGGTCTCATCAGCAGGATCAAGTACATAAAAGTCCCAAACTTGGGATTTTTGACCTCTGGACTTCACCTGCTTCTGGGACTGGGATAGTTCGAAACAGGGGTGGAAGTGTGTTTTTTTTTTTTTGGGCTGCTCTCATCACTTCCAAAAGAGTACTTTTGGGAGGGGAGGTGACTTGACTGCTTGGAGGTTTGCTAATAGGCTTGCTGACAGATTGACCCACAGACTGTGCATGTAAATGGCCTATATCACCCAGGACCTTTTTTAACTCAGGCTCCCATGTGGGATCATCCCAGTCATCATCATCAACCTCAAAATAGCGATGATGTCCTTGTCCTTCTCCTTCTCCTCCTCCTCCCAATCACTGTCTTCTTGAAGCACGGCACCTTTTTCTTTCTCTACAACCATCTCAGGGGACTGACTATCCCTATCTCCAGGATTATCAGACTCTGGTTGAACACTATCATCACCAGCTCCTGCAGGAACAGGGACAGTCACACTGAAAGACTCATCACCCTCTTGCTGGACCACTGTTCCTGTGCTGGTGTCAGTGCCTCCCTTCTTCTCACTGTCATCATCCCCACTAGCATGGATGCTATAGTCTCAGCCTTAAAAAGTAAGATGCAGGTATGTCAGTACTGCCAACAACTCCTTTGTATGGTACCTGCTGTGACCACCAGAGCCCAGAGCAGAATACACACTGATGCGGACATATGTGTGTTTTCACTGCTATGAGGAACTTGAACTGTTAGCCCCCATCCCTCTCTTGTTACAAAGGGAAATCTCTCTGGGACCAGCTCAATCAGCTTCATTCACCCACCAATACGAAGCGCATACAGAAACTCACTACCAGGGACCTGCATTGGTGCACACTGAAGCTACTGCTCCTCCTGCTACTCCTGTCAGGCAACATCAACCCTAACCCTGGCCCAACTTCTCACAGTCCAAACAACCAAGTTAAACACTCTGGGTCACTCTTCCCAGTTTCCATAAATATCTGCAGTCTTCTTCTGAAGCTTGATGCCCTGCAAATCTTCTCCAGCAAGTACAAACCGGATGTCATTGCTATTGTGGAAAGCTGGCTATCACGGAAAATTCCAGACCAGGCAATCGCTCAACCTGGCTACAATGTCTTCAGGCTAGATCGTAGAGCTAAAAAAGGAGGGGGATATGCCATGTACCTTAAGGAGGGCCTCATGGGCCATCCCCTAGACACCCCTAGACTCAACTGCACAGATCCTTCCCATTCATATCTTCCTAGGAGCTCACAGAAAAGTCCTCATAGTAGCTGTGGTATACATCCCACCAAAACAGCAAGCAAAAGGACTCGGTGCCATACTGGACTTCGCACATACACAACCCTCTGGATCTGAGTTAATCATGCTTGGTGACTTTAACATTAACTGGCTCTCCCTGACACATGGATCCTCAAGGATGCCCTTGCCTCTGTAAACCTCACACAACTGGTCACCTCCCCAACCCAACACAATTACAGAACAGGTACTAGCTCCCTTCTGGACTAGGTACTTACCAGCCACCCCAACCGGATAACCAATAACTCCGTCCTGCCTGACTCACTTAGTGACCATTCCCCATCAACTGTGAATGGACAAACAAATTCTGAACCCCCCCCCCAGCAGTCACTACCAGCAGAATCCTACCCCGTGGCAAGCTGCATCTACTCAAATCACTCCTCAGGCAACAAGATTGGTCTCCTATTTTTGGAGCATCTGATGGTAACTCAGCCCTGGATTTCTTCATTTCCACCTTTAACGCTGACTGTGACACCTACGCCCCTTCAAAAAAATGCAAAGTCAAAGCCCGCTTCAATCCATGGCTCACCGCTGACCTAATAGCACAGCTAAAAGTTAGGGACCACCTCTGGCTACTGGCCCAGGAATCTGGCACTCAAGCTAACTTCCAGAACTACAAACATGCCTGAAATGCCTGTACACGGTCTATACGACTTCAAAAAACACTTATTACAAGGAAGCACTCACCAACACCTAGGGTAATGGTAAAGCCTTCTGGAGTAACATCAAAGAAGTAACTGAGAAACATCCAAAATCCTCCTCTACTATGCTATCACAGATGGGAAAATTACCTTCGACCCAACTACTATAGCCAACACCTTCAACTCGGCCTTCATGGACCTCAGCAGTGTGCTCGCCACCGACTTCTTCAATGAAACCAGCTACCCTGCTAAATCTGCTACTACTACACCCCCCAACACATCCTCCCTTCTATTTCAAATCTGTCAAGATGAAAGAAGCTCGGAAGTACACTGCAAATGCTATTGCAGAAACATGACATAGTGGGGACACCCTTGACCTGAAACTACCATCCCTCACTCTTGATGAGGTAATTAGCCCACTAACCAAGATTTTCAACTTCTCTCAGCCTCAGCCAGTTTCCTGACAGATGGAAATCAGCCACCGTTACACCAATACATAAAACGGGAGTCCGGACCAACTCTCATACTGTCCCCATTATCCAAGGCCATAGAACGCATAGTTGCTGACCAGCTCACAGATTATCTGGACTATCATAATATCCTGTGCCCCCAGCAGCATGGTTTGAGGAAAGGGCACAGCACCACAACAGTCCTCCTGGAATTCACTGGAGCCATCCACAGCTCACTGGATAATGGCCACCTAGCCGGTTCGGTCTTCATAGACCTAACTAAGGCCTTCGATACAGTTCTCCACCACCTGCTCCTGGACCAGCTACAAATTGCCTGGCTCTCCCCTGACTCTACAGCCTGGTTCAAAAGTTACCTGGAGAACAGATCACAAAGAGTGAAAATTGGAGGTGTCCTCTTCAACGCATGACCAGTCCACTCTGGAGTCCCCCAGGGATCCATACTGGGGCCCCTTCTCTTCAGCCTATTTCTAAATAACCTCCCCAAATCATGCCCTGAACAACTCATCCTGTACGCCAATGATGCCATCATCCATGTCACCCATAAGGACCCACTATCCCTACAGCACAAGTTCCAATGCGGGTTCACAGCCATAGAGAACTGATTTAGCAAACAAAAACTCATCCTTAACTATAAAAACACAAAAAACATGCTTTACAGTAACTCACATAACAAGAGCAGGTAGCATCCACTGACCATTACAAATTACCTTGGAGTGCCTATTGAAGAGGTCTCCTCATTTAAATATCTTGGAATCTCTCTTGACAATAACCTGTCCTATGGAGCCCATGTAGACAGCATAGCCAAGGTGGCTAACATCCGACTTGGTCTCTTCTACAGACATTGGACACACCTTACCCCTGAAGCCCTCAGAATCGCTGTCCAAAGCTCAGTAGTCTCTGTCATTGACTATGGCCACTTAATCTATGGCTCTGCCACCACTACAGCCCTCAGATGCATCACATCCACTCTAAAGAAAGAATGTTGGTTCATAGCTGGTGCCCATCGCCTTACACACACCTGCGGCCTCTACTTCCAAACTGGCTGGCTGAACCTATCAGATCGGATTAAATACCAAACCTGCATCATGGCAAAGAAGATAACCCTGGGACTTGCTCCCCCTGGTGTCCAAGCCTTCCTCAGCCCTAGTCGAAACCTCCGCCACACCAGGGGATCTGACTCTCAACTGCTGCTGATTCCTAGATGTCGTACCTCGATGGGCCAACGATTATTTGCCTACAGGGCACCATACTGGTTAAATCATCTCAGCAGGGCAATCTCCTCTACCCCCAAGTGTGGTCCTTTCAAAACTAGGCATCATATCTCTCTCTCTCTCTCTCTCTCTGCCTCCAGTAACTGTGACTGCCACGCCCTGTCAGCCTAACTCACGCCCCGTCTTACCCCAACATCATAACAAGCACTTTCCACCTCTCCCCTCCTCCACCCTTTCTCCCCCTCCACCCTTTTTCCCTCCTCCAACCCCTTGCCTGCACTTCTCTATGAGTTGACAATGCCTTTTTGGCAGCTTATACACTCCCTTTGTCCTAATCATATCTTGTAATACTGTTACACAGCAATGATCATGAATGCTGATGCTCTACCAGAAATGTTTGATTGCAAAGCTGTTAAACATGCAAGTAATTACTGTTCATGTTCCTGTCACAATTGTCAACATCCACCACTAGAAACTGCTTTTAAACCTGAGTAACCTGCTATCTCTGCCAAACCTTCTGCTGTACCGCTTACATTTCTGTTGTACCTTGTACTGTTGTAACATTGTTGTGCTGTGCTCAATCTGATGTGGAACCTTTGTAAAACAGCCTTGGCTCAAAGGTACTTGTAATCCTAGAATTAAATAAATAAAAAAAGTTGTACTCTTTTCAGTAGGCTGCTTAGCTCCATCATCCCTCTACCAAGTTTCCCCTTTGTACTGGGTCATCTCTTAGCAGGCATTTTTGCTGGCTGCTACTTCAAAGCTTTGCCTTTCTCTGGGAGTATATCAAGAGAGGAAGATGATGTAATACTAACTGTGTGAATAACACCTCATACTTCACACCTACAATACTGGCTTCTTTACAATTACAAGTCCAAACACAATCAGAACAGGTAGCAGCGCTTAGAGTATAACTAATACTGTATATGTATGTAGCTATTTTAGTAAAACAAAAGATTACTTTTTTTTCCCGAAACAGGAATTAAGGCAATACACACAAGGAAAAAGGACATAAGTGACTGACTTTAAATTCAGATCACCTGTGTCTGGACAACTAAAGTATTGTAATGTGTTATTACTTAGTTAATACCACATTTTTTTTTATTATATAAGGGCAGAGACCACCATAAAACATCAACAAAGGTGAGTATCACAATATGATAATGGTTTGGATGGAAGGGATCAGCAAAGCAATCTCTTAAACTACTATATTAATATAGTTTTTTATACTGCACTCTTCAGGTGTTAATGCTGTAAATGTAAAAGAGAAAGGACAAGGTAAGTCAACTAAAACAGGAACACTGTGCAAAGTGCAGCGTAAGCTCAACAATAAAATACAGAGGAGCAATTCAACAAAGCAGTGAAACTGTAAATGGACAAGTTCAAGTGATCAAGGAAAAGTACTTAAGTTTCCATAAAAAAAAAATATAACTGTTGATTTTCACAGTTTATGTGACAGAAGTTAACAGTCCAGCAAACAGAACTAACCACAAACAAAACTAAAATAACGGATTAGCTCTGTGTGTTTAAAACTTTAAATTCACAATCACAAATAAAAGCAGAATAATTAAGCAATAAGCCATGAGGGGTGTGGGTTATTGGGAGATTTCACCCTGACTGGTGTGGTTTTGCCCACAAAGAGGCGCAGCCGAGTGGAGTAAATCCAGCGCCAGCCATGGTAGATCCCCTGAGTGGCTTATTATGAGTTATACTAAGTACTGTTTTTTTATTATTTAAAAACAGTACTTGCTATAATGCTTAAATAAGTTTAATCAGTTGTAGAGCAGTCAGTATTTTTGTTTACTCACCCTGATGTATGGAGCTGCTGTTTTACAGTCTCCGCTTAGCGGGAAACAAGATGGCGGATGGAGTTCCGTGATTTTGCTGTTGGATTGCTTTTTTGAACATGCAGCTGGCTGGCACCTTTGGCGGTGATTATTGGTAGATAATCAATGCAGGTAGTGTGCCCGCCTATCTGATTGGTCAGTGTCCGAGGTACATGGTATAATGGTATTTAACACAGGCTAACAGCGGAAGGAACTCTCAGAAAGGATGGAGTAACTTTTCTCAGGAAAACAATTGTGAAGATATGAAAAAATTAATAAGAAATAAAAGTAAAAAATAACTCACAATTTGTGAGTAATGTGTTTATAAAAGGCTAGAAATAGCCTGCACTGGTTTACACTCCTACCCTACCCCCCACTCAACTCCTTCAAAGACACAGACAAAAGTAAAACCTAATTAAACTAAGTATTATGAAAAAATCCAAAAAATTAGAAAATTGTCCTAGCAACACAAGGAAAAAACTGTATTTTGGAGCAATTAGCTCTCAAAAACAAGTTTTAAAGAGGTTTTAAAAGGCTTAATTGGCTCTGATGTATCACAACAGACTGCTCTCTGACTCAACTCACAGCAGAATGAGCTGTAAACAAGCTGCACGTGATATTTGACATATTTATCCATAATGCATTGCAAACTTTGCTTTTGTAGCAATATTTTGCTGGTGAAATCAAAGGTTGCACTGGTGAAATTGTACCACAGGGTGAAATTTTAAGCATTAATGGGCAAAATTGGCCGACCAAAGCATTTTAAGTGAAATTTCACCATTACAAGAAATCGGAAAAACAAGCAAAATTCAATTTCACCTAGGCAAAAACTTTTGCGCAATTATGGAATTACGTGAAATATTTTGCCAGCCAAAATATTTCAATTTTGCACACTATCTCAGATATAGGACTTTTTTGTTTATACTGCTTGTATGAAGGGCCAGCTTGAACATTTTTTTATTCTTTATTTTATTGTTATTGTTGATGATAAAGCATTATTTGAAAATGTTATAACTTCTCATCTGCCTATATTTCCTGACCTATGCCTCTATTCTACGCCAGGCGTTCTGTGTGTAGGTACTAGACCTGGCACCAGGGAAGTATAGAAACAAATATGGATCCTGCTGCAGGAAGCCCTGTAGTAATTAACAGAAGAATGCCAGCAAACTACAAGCAGAAACAAAAGTTCAAACTGAGACTGTACAGCTGGCACCAGTGATAACAGAACTGGCAGTGACAGAACTGGAGATGAGTGAAATTGGCAGATTTCATTCTATGAAACATTTAATGAAATTCACACATTTTGCAAAATTTTTTGTGTGCAAAATTCAGAATTTCACCCATGGAGTGTGACATTTCACACAGAGCATGAAATGTTGCCTGTGAAATGGCAACATTTCTTCATTCGTGGGTGAAATTCTGCCATTTTCAGGTGAAATTTTACATTTCATGGATAGAATTTCACAATTTTGCACGCACAAAATATTTCCAGAAACAGCTGCATTCTGTGAAATGTTTCACATGGCAAAATTGCCGATTTCATTGGAATTGCGCCCGCAAAATTTAATTTCACCACATCTCTAGAAAGAACATACAATCATGTCTGCCTTCTTAAAATGGTGGGCTATACAACAAAAAGAGGCTGAGAAACAGTGAAGGAATAGATGCAGCAATGGCTGGATGCCTTGAAAGCTATCAAAGCTGGAGGATCTGGTACAGGTCCAGCAGATCAAAATACAAACTAAAAAGTCATTAAACTTACAAAGCCGTGTTCTTTGGGATGATATAGAAGTATACCTGACAATTTTTTTAAAGGGTCACCAGAGTCTGCCAATGGCCCAAAAAACAGCAATGGGCTGTTAAGCTGGTGCCTTATCTGACAGGTAAAGCCTGACTTGCTTACAGCAGTATGGACACTGCACAGTCAGAAAACTATGCCTTTGGGAAAGAGAAATCCTTAAAACATACAACAGCTCCAGAAAGACCTACATGTAGAGATTCCAGTTCCTGAAGTGCACTCAGTCAACAATCCTCAATAAGCTTTCATCCAAGGTTGGCAGATCTGAACATGTACAGTACACATTTGAAGTAATACAGGAGAGGTGCGCCATGACTGAAATAAAACTTGCACCTCTACAGGGGAATGAAGTGGATGGTGGGGAATTGTTCAGACTGAGACGGAAGACAGACACTAGGGATACTGCCGTGAAGCTGATGGGGGATTTAAGAAATACCAGAAGTTTTATTTCATGGAAAGGGTGGTGCAATGGTTGAATAGGTAGCCGAGAAGGTGGTCTAAGTGAAATCAGTCTGTGTGTGTGGAGGCAGGTCCAACAAGGATGGCACAGATTTATGGGTTTGGTTGAAGACCACATCAGGAAAGGATGGTGGGAGGACAGGTAAAAGCTCACAGAGCTCTTTTATTTCTGTAGACAATTCTATGTTTATATAAACAAAGATTACATTTAAACTTAATTAGGGTTGGCAGCAAGGTCACCGCGAGCCAGAGTTTCCTGGAGGGCCGGGTCAAATAACCCTGGGTAAAGAAGACAGAGTCAGAATGGAAGGCATAAGGAGAATATAAGGGGTTTGGGAAAAGGTTTTCTGAAGGAGAGTGACAGACTCCTCAGGAAATCAGCACAGGGTGATCAGTAATGGGGTAGATCAGTTGAAATAGGAGGTGGTCGGTGTATCTGAAAGCAATGGAGAAGACCAAAGAAAGAAGAAGGGAAAGGCAGACAGCCATGTAGATAGGAAGGGAAGATCTTATTAAAAAGAGGGACAAGAATCAGGAGTGGTGGAGGGTAGTATCCTTAATGCTGGAAGTCTTGGGAACAAAAGGAAAACCTGCAGACCATTATGGCTGAGGGAAAGGTGGATCTGATGTTAGCCACGGAGATCTGGTAGGAGAGTGGCCAGGCTGTAACCTGAAGTTCTAGGACTTCATTTAGATTCAAACATTTTGACCTTATATGCCTTAACTCAGCTGGCCATTATACCAATGTGCCCTAAACAGTCCTGGGAAGTGGGAACATAGCTGAGAACAGGACAATACGAGACAGGGTTAAGAAAGATCTCATGTTCCTAAAGGTAAATAAGTTCCCAGGCATGGATGGCATGCTCTCAAGAGTTTTGATGGAACTGGCAGTGGAATTAGCTACCAGATCTGCTCAACACATCACTAGATACAGGGATAGTGCCACCGAAATGGAGAACAGATGTGGTACAGCTGCACAAGAGTAGGCCCAGCGGTGTCCATGAGAACTATAGGCCCATCAGTTTGACCTCCATTTTGGGTAAGCTGATGAAGATCATTCTGAAGGAAAGACTAGTTGAGTTCCTTGAAGTCAAATGGCTACAAGATGAGATAACATGGTTTCATGCAGGGAGGTACTGCCAAACCAACCTGATCAACTTCTTTGACTGGGTAGCAAAGGCAGTGGATAAGGGCATTGTGGTTGACATCCTGTATTTGGATTTCAGCAAGTTATTTAACTTGGAGCCAAACAAAAGGTTGATCAGAAAGTTGAGGGATCTAGGAACAGGGAGAAAATTAGCCAGGTGGGTGGCTAATTGGCTCAGCAATGGGATCATAGGGTGGAGGTGATGGAATTCTCATGTACAAAGGAATGTACAAGTGGCATCCCAGAGGAGTCGGTGCTCACCAGGTGCTGTTTAATGTGCTCATTAAAGAGATTGGGGAGTGTATTAAGGGTAAGATCTACCTCTCTGTGGATAACACAGAGTTCTATGGAGGGTGCACACAGACTAAGAATGGCATGCCCTAAAGGAGTACCTGGCAAAGCTGGAGAGGTGTCAGGTATCTGACAGCTGGGATTCAATGCGAAGATGTACAAGGCCATGCACCAAGGAAGGAAGGAAGAACCCAAGGGCTGCATACAGTCTACTGGAGGGGGGGTCAAGATAATTGAATCAGAGGAGGACAAGGACTTAGAGAAAGCCATTACCAGTGACGATAAATAGGGTATGCAGTGTAGGAAGGCAGTGGTCAAGGCAAACAGAATGCTAGACTGTGTTGCTAGAGGCTCACGAAACTAAAGGAAGGAGGTTATACTGCCACCGTACAGATCCTTGGTGTGACTGCACTTGAGTACAGTGTGCAGAACTGGAACCCCTACCTGAAGAAGGATATCACCCAGCATGAGACAGTTCAGAAGAGGATGATAAAATGGTTCAGGGTCAGGAGGGCAGGGCATATGAGGACAGGCTGATAGAACTAAACATATACTCACTTGAGAAGAGGTAGAGAGCGACATGATTGAATCCTTCAAGTACCTGAAAGGTACAAACAAGGTGGATATCGGGGAACTTTTCTGTCTCTGAACACAAGACCACAAGGAGGGAAGGTTCAAGAAGGAAGTCATGAGACACTTCTTCAGCAAGTTGTGTTGTTAGGCTGAAATGAACTCCCATATGCAGTTACTGTATCACTCAAAAGACATTGGAGGGTTTCAAGAGAGTGGAGTGGAGTGATGCAGAGGGTCAGGGTTGGCGGGAAGGGGGCATGGGGCCCACTGTAACCACTGGATCAGGGGCACTGCAATCAAGCAGACTCAATAGGCTGTACAGCTTTCTTTCTGCTATATTTTATGTCCGTAGTGGTTTTGCCACCCACTTAGCAGTTTGCTCCATTCCTTTATTTCATTATTCTGATTCCTTTAACCCTTAAGGTATGTTATTTCTCTCCCCTTCATTTACCTATCACACTTTAGTATACTTGGTTATTCTTTTTATTTCCATATACAGCACATGATGCTCATTCAGTTTCATCCTCAAATTAAGCCTGAACCATGTCAAAATCAGACTCGTCTCCTAATAGCATATGGGTACCATTGGAGGAACCTGAGGTTTTACTGTACCTCACTTTTTCTTTTAAGCCTTATCTTCCTTAGCTTATCATCAGTGTCTGTAAGGATGCCACTGGAGACAGGTTGGCAATTCAATTGCTCTCTACTTAAGGATCCTTTTCTAGCAAGTGTATCAGACTATCAGCCATATCATTTCCATATTCATCATGACCCTTGACCCATGAATGACCCTTTACTTTAATTCAGTAACTGGACCTTCAATGGGTATGGACCTTTTTATAATTAAGAACTTAAAAAGATTAAGTCTGGCTCACCACTGAGTTTTAATAACATTCCTTTCACATTTTGTTTTTAAAGTTTTGTAGGGGTGCTACTGATATGTGTCCAATACCATAAACAGTATCCAGTGAATCTCCTCAAATGCTGATCAGTGGAGCCTGCAAATTAAGTTACAGTTGTCTGTTTTCTTGCTTATCTTCATTCCATTATTTTAAAGGGGTTCTTGGTTTCATAAAGTGGCTGAGCTCTCTTCTTGGGAGGATGGTCTGTACATAAGACAAAGAAAGCAGCGGTATCACATCTCATATTTGCAGGCTAAAACTGAAAGACTGAGCACAGTACAATCACTGATATACGAGGGATTCACCTTGTCGTTGGTGATCATGCTTATTACAGCTCAGCTGGCTTATGAAAGCAAGAATCTTCTTTTAAAATCATGGAATGGAGAAAGAAAGTGAGTTAGAGAATAGTACAATTTTAAAATAATTTTCTGGGTCCCTTGAACAGCATTTGCTGGGGCTGTACTGAATGCTGTTTGTCTTTGGTATGTGCCATTTTGTTAGTTACAGAGATCAAATCTTTATGCCTGAAGTCTTTTTTCATAGTAGTCCTGAACCAACCTTCCTTCCAACCATGAAGGTAGAACAGAAAATTGTCTCATAATTAGAATTTGTACAGATTCCCAACTCAGTGATGTGACTATTAAGGAAAGATTGAATTCTAGTAACAAGTCAGCTAACTCAGCATAATGACTAAACTTTAGAGCTTAGCTGAATCTCTGCAGAGGAGGAGTAGCATGGCCTTGTTGGCCATGGTCCCAGTTATGGATGGGTGAAGTGGCTGATATTTGCTTCCCAAATTAATTTGCAATTCTGCAGAATTTGCCAATGCACATTAGCTTAATCTCACAAGGATCTGACCAGTGAAGTTGCTGTTTTTTCAGTGAAGCAACCAAAATTTGCTTGCAAAGTGGCCACATCACTGAAAGACTGTTATTTTGCAGTAATAACTTCATAAATGTAGTGAAGTTAAAGTTAATAAGCTTAACAGAAATTTTGCAAAGCTTCACAAAGTCAAATATCAGTTAGGTTACAACCACTTCTTTTGCGAAGTTCAAATCACAACAGTATACCCAACTTCTGAGCATAGTTGTACCTCCCACAAAAAGGAATTATGAATGTAATTTTGGTGCAGTTTTTCACACAGGCACCCCGCAAATGTGCTGTATCTTCCAAAAATAAGCCCCACATTGAGGCTAGCTTTTGGTCTCCTCTGGACTTACAATTCCTTTAAATGGCTTCTTCCAGTTGGATTGCCTTTAGTGGACCTCAAGTGTATGAGTACACTTCCCTTTTATCCTCCCTGGGTAATCTCCTTGTCATCATATTAGCTATTCTGTTCTAATTTGTATCCAGTGAGGATAGTGACTGCATATAGTGGCCATCAAAATGGCGACTCAAATTCAGTGCTTGCCTCCTGGGCTACCCTGAAAGGATAGTGACCCTACATCAAGCGTGATGGTACTATGGGGTGACAGAAAGGGAGGTAGCGAGGGAAAGGGAGGGACAGGGAAGGGGTTTGGGGACTGGTGTGCCTGCTGCCACTGAGCTAGCCATGTGGTGTGGTTGTGTGGGTGGCTAGCTCAGGTTCAGCAGGTACAGGGTTTGGGAGTGTGTGTGGTTGCGACACTTAATTTTTTCCTGATGCAGGGATTTTTCCTCCTCCCCAACATGCACCCCCTTGGAGTTGAGAATCCTTATTCTGGAGGATGTGGGGGGTGAAACAGCTCCCACCACAAAATCACTGTTTCCTTTCTCTCGATGTCGGGTCACCTTTGAGTGTACTGTATAGCACTGATTTGCCTTTCAGTGATATACACTCACCATAATAGTGATCACTATGAAGGCACGGAACCATTCTCATTTCCTCAAGCTCATTTTTATTTATCCAGCTCTTTGCCTTTTGTACATCCTCTGTCAAGTGTATGCACAATACATTTTAGCTATAATTTAAGTAGTAAATGATCTCTCTCTCTTTCTTTTGCAAATTTTGGCCAGGAAAATGCACCAAGCTGAGGCTTGTGTCCAGGTGCAGAGTGGAATGCAAGAATGTTAAGTGACTTGCTTATGGTGACAGAGTATACAAGTAGTGTCTGTGGGAAGGGAACACTTGTGCAGTCAGGGCACATCTACAGAGGACTACAAGCCTTAAGACCATACCCAAACAGATCAGCCACACTTAAAGTGGTGCACTGAACTGGGGACCAATATAACCTCACAAATGAGCTGGCCAGGTGGCACTGAGGGTTGAGACACTGTATGCCACATGTCATGCCATGCTGGTGACTCTGGTTCAGAAATGAGCCTAGGCCATTTGGATTTGGGGGAGATGATAGAGCACCGGAGGACTGCTCTCCTTTCTTGGGAGAGCTTTGGCACAAGGGCCACTCCATGATGACCCCTGGTGGAGACTGACGGCATCACACAGGAGAGTGCTGTTTGTGGGGGTGGAGAGTGAAAGACGCCAACACGCTCGAGCACAAGATGTCATTGCACACCAGCACTTCACAGGGCAACTGCAACAAGGAAAAAATGGCCACCTCAGGGAGTAGACAGGCCTCCAGGGACTGCAACAATCATGCCCTACTTCTGATTTTCCTCTGGCTATCATACCAAGCCTTTGCCTCTCCTTCGGACCCGGCTGCCTAGATTTCGGACAGGTTACCCAGGTAAGGAGTTGGGTGGTCCTGGCCTGGGGGGCTTAGATCTGGGGGGTCAGCTGGTCTCTGGGGAGAGAGGTGGGGTGTCTCAAATACCCTGTCAAGCTAGGGAGGTTTCAGGTAGGCAGAAGATGCATAAGTTGAGTGTGGCATTCCTGAGAGATGCCCCAAGGTTGCTGGTGAGAAAGAGTTAAAAAAAGATATATACACGCATAAACATAGAAACATAGAAACAAAGAATTTGACAGCAGATAAGGACTGCAAGGCCCATCCAATCTACCCATTTCTTTTTCTAGCAAGTAAAAAACAAGGTGGATGACGCACATTGTGTGAAACTGGTAGAGGTTTTGGTGCTTTTGTACTACAGGGTGGCTCTGCTAACCCTTCTTTATGATTACAATAATTTCTTTTACCTTATAGTGCCTTTTTTTTTTTTACTTGCTACTTGGACTCACTTATGGCATGTGTGAGTTCAGCTGAGGAGTTTTTTTGATTTCCATATCTTTTTCTACCTTATAAATGTGCCATCTGCCTTTGCTCTGTCAATGGCCTATCTATTAATATTCATATATATATATGTATATATATATATATATATATATATATATATAAAACATTGCATACCTGTAATGTTATCTGCACAACCTTCAGATGGCAGCATGTGATACACGAAATCATTTTACACAATACAACATGCCGTGCAGGTGACAGAGGACACCCCAGCAACTGAAGACATGGAGATTAACAACTTCAGATAAGTGCTAGAGACATTCCTTAGTGATTGGTAGCGTCACACACTTTCTCTGGGACTGCCCAACCTAAATGAATTTTGGAGGGAGGTCCAAAGAACATGAACTTATCTATCTAGACAAAGCATCCCACTGTCGGCAATAGCTGTAATGTTTGGAGTACAGAATGATGGTGATCACTGGAATAACATTAAGCCCATGACAAGGAGATGGCTGTTAGGGGCACTCATCAATGCAAAACAACTCATCTTATGTCACTGGAGACCAACACTCCTCACATATCTAAGTGGTTGCCAGAAGTTGGCCAGTTTAGAAAGAGTGTATTACAATGTTAATAACAAACTAGACACCTATAGAAAATTGTGCGGCTTACCTCAGTTTGACCTATTGAAAATTCCCACAGGGACATTATATGCCTCATTACCTCACTCAGACACAGCTGAACTCCAGAAATAAGTACACAACACTCATACCAACTGCTGGTAGGCAAAGGCAGTAGTACACTGCAGCTGATAGAGTGATCCATTATTCCACCCATGCCTTCCTCCAACTGATGATGTAACCCTGATTCCTAAAACATTACATAGCTTTGTAACCTACTGTACTACTAGACTGACTCTCAGTTTCTCTCACATTTGTCTTGTTCTATATATAGAATAATACATATGGTTGTGTGCTTAACAAGCATTTTACACACATCTGAGGTGTTGGATGCTACTTATGTATTCAACACTGAGGATCTATGTAAAACTCGAGTTTTACACAACCCCATGTTTTATTTTATGTAATTGCTGGATATCATTTTTTCACCACAGCAATTGTATAAAATAACAAGATGTCTCTGTGCAGCCTAATCTGATTGGGTTTCAGAGGTGTCCATGGTTGGACGCTAGCCTGCTGAAAAAGACATTTAGTTTATCATTTTTCCCATTTTTTAAGAAGCCCAGTTTCAGCATTTTTAATCTTGCCAGTTTTTTTTTTAATGGACTTACCTCCAAGTCTAAGTGGTGGTATAGTGCCCGAGGGTAAGCCTCTCAGTGATGAGAGAGGGAACAGCAGTGGCACAAGCATAATTAAAGCAAGGGAAACCCAGCAGGTGTCTGCCATTATAAACATTCCTTCATAATTGCAAATTACAACCTGGGTTTCCCTTTGGGGGAAAAATGAGAGCCAGTTATTATTAGAGCGCATTACACACAGTGTTGGATCATATTGTAAAAGGTGATATTAAATTTTGAACTCTTCTGAATAGTTGCTTGCTAAGTCGTACTGGAATGTTATATACAGTTGTATTTTTCTATTATGAACTGTTTCTAGAAGACTGCCTTCTATTAGCCTGTTCATCCAAGTGTCACTGGAAGGTCTGATACCTTTTACTGGACCAAAATATGCCTTGTACAAATATGGTATAGTACACAAGCTTTCAGTGCCTTCCAGGTCTCTTCTTCAGGTGAACAGCAAACTGAGCAAAATCAGCAGCATTTGTATACACTGATGCAATATTTAAAAAAATAATTATGATAGTTCAAGTTCAAATGTATTTTTAGGAACATTCTAATGAGCATGCTCATTTACAAGGTGGTCCTGTCAAGGACAACATAATACAAGCACAAAATAAAATTTGATAGTAACAGCAAAAACACAGTATAAGAAGTGACCTGATACATACACTCTAGGAAAACGAAGGAAGCATACAGTAAAATTTTAATTACAGGCTTTACATATTGTTACCGTAACATTTACCCAAACATAAGGGGCAAAATAGACAATCAAGTGTTAGGTGGGGGAACCAAAGTATGGACACAAGCACTCATATATCAAGGTAAAACCTTAGAAAAGGAATGCTAACTGGAATAGCATTGACAAGTTTCCTGGACGGTTGTTTTGGCTATGGATTTGAAGAGATTCATAGATACTAATTTGTTTTGCCTAAGTGATGCCTGGGGTTTGTTCCAGGCTGACGAAATGGCATATTGGATAGCCGCTTTACCCTTGCGGGTGTAGAATTTGGGCACAACTAACAGGATGCTGGTATTTTTGCTATGGGTGTAGCAGCTGCTGGAACAGTGGAACAGGGACATAACATACGTAGGAAGTTCATTCAACAGTGCTTTGTAGACCCATGTACAGATATGGAGCATTCTTCTGGAAACCAGTGACATCCAGCCTACTAAAGAATACAGGACACAGTGGTAGGTTCTGAATGGTGCATTAGTTATAAAAAGTAGGGCACAGTGATAAAGAACATCTAGCTTATGCAGGTTAGAAGTTGAGCTACTATTATAAATGATGTCATCATAATCCAGAAGGGAAGAAATGTTGCTTGAACTAACCTAATCCTATTGTCTGTAGGGAACAGTGTTTTGTTCCTGAAAAAAAAACAAACTGATCTGGCTTTTAGCTTTTTCATAACGGTTTCGATATCTTCCATAAAGGATAGGTTACTGTTGAGCCAGATTCCTAAGTGCTTAAATTTGTCAGCAACTTCTAGGGAATCCCCTAGTAACATTGTAATAGGTACAGGAGGGGCTTGTTTGTGAAGTAAGGTTAGAGGATTGTAGGGTGTAAAGAACATAGCGTTGGTATTCTTGGCTTTTAGCAGTAATTTGGAATTTATTAGATTGAGTTGCAATTGATTAAAGTCATCCTGAAGATCATCACTAATATCTGCTAGGAGAGTTTAGAACTATAGAGAACAGTGTCATCAGCAGAGATAGAGATTGGAGTTGTGAATATTATCATTTATGGTGTTTAAGTATATTGAAAAAAAGTAGTGGTCCAAGGATGGATCCTTCCTTATGGTACACCTCTTGTAAGTGGTAGTGGGGAGGATAAAATCCCATGGACCTTGATACACTGTAATCTGCCTGCAAGGTAGCTGGAGAACCACTTTAATGAACAGTTGATTAGCCCATGCCCTTTAAGTTTAACAAGCAGTAAGTCATGGTCAACTGAGTCAAATACTTACGTCTAGGAAAACAGCCTCGGTGAACAATTTATTATTAAGGACTCTAAACCAATCATTTGTTACCCTGGCTAGTGCTGAAGCCATGCTATGCTTCTGCCGAAAACCTGATTGTACCAGATTAAATAAGTTAGAATTTTCAAAGTGATCTTTTATCTGTTTTTTAACTGCTTTTCCAGGAGCTTTACAAAACAGGCAGAATAGAAATAGGTCTGTAGTTTGCAAGGTCACTTGGATCACCTTACTTGAACAGTGACAGTAAGAAGGCTGTTTTCCAGGGAGATGGAACCATCTCCAAAGTGAGACACATCTAAAAGATGTGTTACAGATTCTATTAAAAAGTGATACCCAAACTTTAAAAATGCAGGGTCAATGTCGTCAGCACTTGCACTCTTGTGTTCAATGTTACTAGTAAGTCCTCTACTTGCTTAAAGGTTACTGTTGAAAGGCTCAAGGACTCTAGCACCAGCTAGTTGACAGTGGTGTCCTTTGGTGCATTGTGATCTACTAGTCCAGCAGCTGGGAGAAGTCAAAGCTAGACCTGCTGTCATGAAGTGAGCATTTCGCTTCTTGAGTATGGTATCACAGTCAGATATTATTACTCCTTGTGATGTGATTTTTATGGGTATAGACTTGGAAATCTATGACCATCAACAGATTTGATTGTTTGCCATATTTTTGCTGAGTTGCCTTTGCACGTTCGAGGACAGAAACATAATAATTGGTTTTAATAGTTCTGATCAGCTTGGTACAGCTATTATGCGAGTCTTGAAGAGCCGCCCAATCTGAAGGGAATTTGGTATGTCTAGCTTCGGCCCATAGTTTGTCCCATTGGAATAAAGTTAGAGGTAATCCAGGGACAAGATACTTTTCTTTACTTGATATTTTATGAACGAGGGTATGTCTATTAGTAATGTTTAGAAGAGTTTTATTAAAGATGTCAACAGCCTCATCCACTGAGGGGCTAAATAGAAGCTATGCCATTTGATGCTCCTGAGGTCAGCTAGGTAATTTTCTAATTTGAATTTACAGAAGTTTCATTTGGTAATAAATTTAGGGAAAGGGGACCAGTTTTTTTACCAGGAGAGACACACTAAGCTGAAAGCTTGTTCACAGGTGTGACCTGGGAGCACAAGGAGGTTAAGTGACTTGCTCAGGGTCACACAGTATGCAAGTGGGGGCTGTGGGATTCAAACCCAGATTTCCAGGTTTGCAGCTCAGAGACTTAAACCACTGCACTATACTGCCTCCTTTTTCAGAACTTCTTAAACAAACAACTATATTGTGATTGCTAAGATGATTAGAGATGCAGCGAATTTAAATTCTGCTGGCGAAGTGAATGCGAAGTGGGCACTTCGCATTGCCACTTCACTATGTGGAGTGGGCAATGCAAAGTGCTCACTCTGCCTTGTCATTACCACTTCACGTTAAGGCAGAATGGCAATGTGAAGTAAGGTGAAGTCATTGTTTTTAATGGACTTCGCGTTCCTCATTATGATTCTAACTGATCCACTTGGTGTTTCAGATTTGGCAGCCCCCACATCACATGGCTTACAGTACTGTAAGTCACATGCTGCTTAGCTAGGCAGGAAGAAAGTGAATCATACAAGCAGATACTTTTACTTTCTCCTGTGCAGATGGAGAGAGAGGAGTGTGTTTTGTGACTGCTGATACTTTGAGATCAGAACGAGGAGGATATTTAAACTTTGATTTAGACCCAACAGCTTTTTTAAAAGCTACATTTTTTCATCTTTTCTGTCTGTACTCTTTTTTTTACTTAATTTGTTCTTTCTGTACATTTTATTTTTCTTACATAGAGTGACATCAGTTGCAAATTATGTCCATGCTGGAACTGCTGCTGGATCACCATGGGATCCCATTAATTTTTTCCTCACACCATGTGCCCCCCCACACCTTTCTTGCTGTGTTATAAAATGTATTCCTCCACCATCCCTGACCCTTGTATGTAATTATTCCCTTTTTTTGTTGTCTTCCATATGTATTCTGAGAAGTGGAAGTATACTGTGCTAAACTGCATGGGTGCAGTTTTCTTTCCAATCTGTGTATGTATTGCAGACACTTTCCAACTCCCTGACTTAAAAACACTTATTAATGAGTACAATGGTGGGGTGGTGAAGCCTGGAGACATACTACAAAACAGGCTTACGGTACATCCAAGTAACTAGTGAAAATATTAATGTTGCAATTCATGACGTAATCGTAAATCGTGATTTGTGACTGCATTTGTGACTGTGTTAATAAAGAAACGCAAATGCCTGTGGCTGTATTTCTCCAGGCCCCGATGAGGTGTGGCACAAAACTCCCCAACTTAAAAACACTCATGAGTACAATGGTGGGGTGGTGAAGTATGGAGAGATACTACAAAACAGGCTTACAATACATCCAAGCAACTAGTAAAAAAAATTACTGTAGTGATTCGTGACGTGATCGTAAATCTTAATTTGTGACTGCATTTGTGACCGTGATGATGAACGTGATTTGTATCACGAGTGACTCATGATGATGGTCCTGACTTAAAATGCATATTAATGAGTACAATGTTCATGCAGAATTAAGCACCACACCTGTCCAGTACTCTGGCGGGAAGCCAAAGAAACAACTGTGACTTAAGTTAGAGATGGAGATCGGGCCCTAAAGAGATGCAAATGTACAGACAGATTAAGATTGCGCTACACTGAAGAGATGCAGATGCAAAGGTACAACACCTAACCAGTGCCCACCATCAGAAATTCAAATCTGGAAAGAATATCTTTGCCAGTTTGGGCGAGCCATGGGGGGCAGTTACTGCACTGCTGCAGTAAGAGTCAGTAGTATTCAGTACCAGTAAAGATACCACAAAGAAGTACAAAAAATTACACAGCTGCAGTGGATAGCAGGTTCACATTGCTGAAATTATGTGGCACAATAAAAGGTGTCTGATTTGATGACACGGGTCACACACATACTAACACACATACACACTAAGTAATGCTTAGCAAATTGAAAACTTCAGTAATATAACCACATATTTTAAACAAACTAAAATTATGCACTGCTGCACCACAACAATCAGCAAAAAAATGGCAAGAATTATTAAAAATATTATTGTGTGTACATTAACAGTTATACAAGAAATATTACCAAAATGGAAAGCACTGTCTTTTTCTCCAAGTTAATCTACCTACACCACAGATACGCCCCTCCTCCAAAGCACATATCCACTGTCTCTCAGTACACAGACTGAATGTTGTACATTAACATTCAAAATAGACACACAAACAAATGCTCAAAGATATGAGCACAGGAGGGTTTCCTATAATCGATGAACTAAAGTTTCGGCAAAAAAAATTACTCAAAAAGGCTTTTTTAACAACTTTTAGAAGGTTTGAATCACAGAGAGCTCTCAAAGCAGATTGTCTCCTACAGCTTCCTACACACACTACCCCAAACTGAGGCTGTGCTGAACAATCTAGAGCCCATGTGACCTGAAATCCCACGAATCACTGCAAAATTCGCCTTTGTAGCTTAAAAACAAGGCAAAGTAAGGCGAAGTACATTGTTTTCAATGTACTTCACCTTAAGAATTAGTGGAGTAGTGGTTTGGGAAGGAGGAGTAATGTGAAGTCATTGTTTTCAAGGGACTTCACATTACTCGTAATAATCTTGATACTCCGGCCGTGTTGCAGAACACTCCATGAATTCGCTTTCACTCCGCGTTCCACTTTGTGGAAGCGAATTAGAACCATTTGCCCAGATCTAAAGATGATTATGGAATACAGCTGTGCACAATATTTTGTGTGGTCTATTAGTCAATATTACAGTAAGTCCAATATAGAGTTATTAGCAGGGTTTTTGAATTGATTTGGGTAGGTTCAGATGTGAGCTGAACAATGCCCAGTTCATCACACAGTCCTTTTAAGGCATTCACTTTTTGGCTAAACCAGTCCAAGCTGAGGGTCTCAAGGATAATAGACTCACTGCAGTTGGTATCAATAACATTTCTTTGGGTTAGAAGTGGTTTGGCCCCGATGGGGGCCTGCAGCAACCAATCACATTAAATGCCTCAGCTGAGGATAATGAAAGTCTTGCAGCTAGGCATTCAAATTCTTTGGGTTAGGTGATGGCAAGAGTTCTGTAGTGGGGTATTTAGCATTAACATAAATGACTACAACACCTCCTCTAGTGGGTCTGTCCAACAAAGGTGTTGTAAGATGGCAGCCCTATCTATTCATCAGTAGTACTGCTCTTTAGCCATGATTCAGTAATTACCATGATGTCAGGGCATGTATGGAAACCCATGTTTTCACCATGTCAAGTTTTCAGGAGACTGCAAACCGTTAATTTGCATCAGTATTATGCTGTGTGCTGATGCAAAATCAGAAGAAATTATGGGTGAGACAGGGCCTGGGTTCATTTCAGTATTCCCTGAGCAAAGACGTAGAAGTGTAATAAGGTTTTAAGCCTGTACCTCACAAATAAAATCTCCTTCTTGCAGGTAGTAGGGTTGCATGACAAAAGTGGGGTGGGATGTGTTAGACTATTATATAAGCAGAATAGGGCATTTGCATAAGCAAGCAAAATGGCTTCAACAGCAGGTTTTGAGGCAGGAGAAGGGATGTTACCATGGAGGCAGAGGACTTATCAAGGGTAATGTGGGTTGGCCATAAAAGGACTTGAAATGGCTAATAGGGTTATTAGAGGTGTTGTGAGTTCAGTGTGTGATAGAACATATGAACATATGATGATGCCAGCAGATACAGGCTTTATGCTCTATCAAATCTGCTCAAGTGTGCAGCTCTCAGTGCTGAGTACTGATGCTGCTCCTCCCCAACCTCCTCTTCTCCTTCCTCACTGATAGCACAGTTTGAGTTACCCCAATCCTCCCTTCCCCATTCTGATTCTGCCCCAATCCTGTCCCACCCCTCTTAAATCACCCAACTGATGTTTTCCAAACCAGCTCCTCAGGCAGAGCATTCCATGCCATCACTACCCTTTCTTGTGAGAAGTGCCTCCTCATCTTTCTTCAGAACCTTCCTCCTCAATTTCAGACTGTACTTGCTGTGATCCCTTCATTTCTATAAACAGTTCTTTAAACTGGCCCTCATGGCTAACCATATTTATGCCCTTCAAGTAGTTGAAGGTCTCAATCATATCACACCTGTCCCTCCTGTCCTCCAGGGAGTACATATTGAGCTTTCTTAACCTCTTTTCATAGAGCTTTTCCCTCATCCCGATTGGCATCTTGGTCGACCTTCTCTGTACACCATTCCAACTGTTTGATATCCTTTTTTAAGAACGAGTGTCTGAACTGCTCACAGTACTCCAACTGAAGCCTCATCAGTGCCCTGTACAGTGGCAGAATCACCCCATCCTTCATTGAGGTGATTCCCTTGCTATGCACCCCAACATCCTATTGACCTTGCGCCACTTTCCTACACTGTGTGACATGATTCATATGGCCTGTGACCAGCACATTCAGATCTTTTACCTTGATGGATACCAATAACTGCACACACCCCAGCTGGCAATTTGTCTAGGATTCTTGTTTCAAAGTGCATAATACTGCACTTCCCTACATTGAAGCCCAACTGCCAGGTGCAGAACCATCTCCAAAGCTTCTAGGTCTTTCTGAGTACTCCGCCCCCACCCCATCTAGCACTGCTACAAATTTAGTGCCAATGGCAAACAGGCTTATCCTACTCTGGATCCCTATTGCCATATCCGCTACGTAGATGTTGAATAACACAGGTCCCAGAACTGAACCCTATGGGACCCCACTGATGATAGCCCATGGTGAAGATAGTTCCCCCTTATGTTCATCCTCTGCTTTCTATTTTCTAGCCAGCTCTCAATACATTTGACCACAATATCCCCCACCCTCAGGTCCTTCAGCTTGCTTATCAGTCTCCCATGTGGCACAGAGTCAAAGGCCTTGCTGATGTCCAAATACAGTACCTCAACCACATTGTCTTCATCCAGAGCCGTAGTCACCCACTCATAAAAGACCACAAGATTGATCTGACAAGACCTTCCCTGGGTGAATCCATGCTGCTAATCATCAAGGAGCCCATTCTTCTGCAGGAATGCCACCAATCTTTCCTTCTGGATGGTCTCCATTAGTTTCCTCTCAATTAATGTGAGGCTGACTGACCATTAATTCCCTGGTTCATCCCAAGGGTCACTTTTGTGAATAGGCATCACATGCACCATCCTCCAATCTGGGGCACAAATTCTATTAGAAGGGATTTGCTGAATACTTCTGTCAGAGACTCTTCCAGGAACTTTGTTATTTCCTTTAGGACCCTTGGGTGTATCCCATCTGGTCCTGGTGTTTTATATGTCAGAAGAGACCTTAGGCCCTTTAGCACCCTCTGCACAGGGCTTGCCTCTTCTACCATCCTAGCCCCCCCTTCTTTTCCTGCCCTATCCTGTCCCAGTTGTCTAGGTCCCTCCCTTTCCCTTGTAAAAAATGAGCAGAAGTACTCATTTAATACCTCTGCCTGTTCAGCCCCTTTATCCTCCAGTCTTTTTCCCATTCCAATCCTAGTAATCTGCTTGCTGCAGTTACTCTCTCCCTGATATATTTGAAGAACACTTTTTCACCTTCTTTAATCCCTTAAGCAAGCCTTAGCTCCTTCGTAGCCTTGGCTGCCTTTACCACCCTGGTCATCTCCCTGGACCTCCTAATGTACTCCTCCTTATCTGCTACTTTACAGGTCCTCTTGACAGTGGTTAAAGGCTGCCCTTTTGTCCCTCTCCTTCGTCTGTACCTCATTGGTCTACCAGCTCAGTTTATAAGATCTTGCCTTCTTACTCTTCCACTCAGGGCAGGAGTTTGTGAATTCCACCAGCCCCATCTTTATGATGTCCCATTTCAGGGTGGTGTCCATGTCTGGACTTATGGTAGCCAGATGACTCCACAGTACTTCAGCCATCTTACCAGAGTTGGCCCTATTAAAGTCTATGATCCTGGTGACGGTTCTTACCTCTTCTCTGCCTGACTCAAGGAAGAATCATACTGAACTATTGCCACTCCCTGCTATGGGATTCTCCATCCTCACCCCCCTTACCTGATCCCCATCTGACAAGACAAGGTTTAATATTTTGCCCTCTCTTATTGGCTTTCTTACCAGCTGCATCAGGAATGCATCCTGGAGTTCATCCAGGATAATTTGTTCCTTGCTGCTAGCTGATCTCATGGTATCTCAATCTATTCCTGCCAGATTGAAGTCTCCAACCATCACTGTGCTGCCCCTTCTACAATAATGCTGTATAACCCCCTCTAGCTCCCTGTCCTTCTCCTCCATGTGGGATGGTGGTCTGTACACCACCCCAAGCCTGATCTTCCTGTTTTTTTGCCTTGCGTAACCTGACCCACTAGGTTTCTGTATTCCTCTCAACACTTTCTTCTCTACTACTCAGTCCCTTCCCTTATGTAAACAGCTACCCCTCCTCCCATCCTATTTGCCCTGTCTCTTCTATACAACCTAAAGCCCAGTATTATTAAGTCCAATTCTCTATTTTGATTTGCCCACATTTATGTGATGGTGGCAATATCTACCCCCCATCTACCAAAAGTGCTTGAAGCTCTTGGATCTTATTTCCTATGCTCCTCACATTCATGGATACTGCAACCCATCATTCCCCATGTTCCCCATCATCTGTAACCCTTTCCTCATACCCTCCTCCCCAAGTAGCTTCCCTGTGTCTTATATTACCATCTGGGTGGGAGGCAAAGATCCTTCATTGACCTAAGCCTCCAACTGTTTGATATATTACACCCCAAATTAGTTTAAATTGAAGTTGGATGCCAGAAACTCCTAGCGTTTCTTCTTCAGAATTGTTGTACACTCCTTGCTAAGGTGCAGCCTGTCTTGGGCATGAGTTATTGTTTGACCATGTCTCCCCAATAACCTACCCCTCCAAATCACAGACCCACATCACCCTCTCAACTATTCATTAAATTCCTTAATTTTTTTTTACTGTATATACTGGCTTTGGGTACAGGCAGTTCCTCTGAGAAGGTCATTGATCACGCTACATTACCATACACCCTTGCCAGTTATCTAAACCTTGACTTAACCTCCTGAAAACTGTTCTCTGCTAAGTCATTAGTGCCAAGATGCACTACCAAGTGGGGCCTCCCCTTTGTCTTCTTTCACCTGTGGGGTTGATGTGCTTTGCTTTGTGTGCCATCATCCCTGGTAAGCATTCTACCCAGACTGAGCTCTTTCTTTTCTGATCCCCTTCCCCGTCTGATGCCCTTGAAGATAAGGTCACCAAATAAGATAACTCTTATATCCCTTCTTTACTAGCCTAGCCTTAATTCCTCCTCTGTGTCCCTGCTACTGTCTCCTTACTCACCTGGTTCTGACCTGCCTGTGTTTTCATCAGACCCCCTGCATGTACCACCTCTCCCTGGGAATCTAATCCTCACCCTGAACCATAGCTGCTATAGTCCCCACCTCCTCCAGAAAAGATTTCCACTATAGAACCTCATTCTGAGGTTTATTACTTCTCAGTTCCTCCCCATTTCCTTTTGCACATTATCAAACTTTATCACTCCTACTTGTCTCTTGTGTCCTCTTTCTGTCTACATCGATAAATAACTTGCCATTAATTTCCCTTCCTCTAAATCCTTCTCCCCTGCTCTTTTATCCTTGTCCCAACCCAGTAACTCAGATTTATTAGCCTTAGCCCCTTCTTTGCCTCTCCCTCCCATCACTCGCCCCGCCCATGGAAGCCTTGAATTAGTAATTGAAAAGGTATCCTGTCAGAAACACAGAATAACAAAGACCAATTTACTGATGAATAACAAGGCATATCTAGTGTTGCCAAACATTACCACCCTCAAACATCTCCCCACTGTCACCCTCCTCCCTCCCAGCAAACATCATGCATGTTGCTGAGTCAGTAAAGAATAGGTAATCCCTTCTCCCCATGTTCTAAATACAGTCCCCCAACTCCACCCACCCAAGTTTCACTATCTTTAATGTTTACTGCCAGTCCCCTACTCAATCCCCCTCGGGCCCCCACCATATCCCATGAACACCCACAAAATTTAGACTGTAAAATAAAGAAAATGGTCTCCCAGTGTTGAACATCTGCTCTGTTCAATGCTGACTCCAGACTCCCATCTCATATTAATGGTTTTAAAAAATAAATGGTGATGTCTTGGCTCCTAGTAAAACCTGGTTGGTAAAATATTCAACTAATCTGGTTTTGCTGGGAGACTCCCATCAACATTAGTCATTAAAAGCCATTATTGTGAATAGGAGTCAGGAAGTAGGCATTGAACAGAGCAGATGCTCTCACCAGGGGCCATTTTCTTTATTTGCAGTCTATATTTTGTGGCTGCTCCTAGTGGATAGGGTGAGGGCTAGAGGGGGCTGAGTGGATGATTGGGAGTAAAATGAAAGACCATGAGACTTGGGTGAGAATGTATTTAGCACTAGGGTGGGTGAAAGGATGAAGGTGCCAGCAGAGTTGGTTTGATTAATTTTTATATTCCTGGGTAGGGGGAGGGGTGGTTTTACAGCACAGTGAGTTGGGGAGGTTTTTTAAGTTAAAAAAAAATATCCTTCGGCAAAGTTGGTAGGTTCAGCTGCAGACTTTGTGAATTTTTAGTGAATACAAATAATGCAGATTTGCACCTTTTCAACACCGATTTAAAGATTTGCAGCATCTCTTGTGCTGTTGTCAGTAACTGATGTTTCTTCCCTATCTTCACCAGTGGAAACTGACCTGTCACATGGAATTCCATATCTATAATGACCTTCTTTGCCAGTCACCAATGACTGCACCAGTGCCCACATGCAACCAATCAGCTCAACACAAAGATCTTGTCAAAACAGATTCACTCTGTGCCTATCCATAGCCATGTTAAGGAGCTCACATTTAAACCAGGGATTCAGCATGGTTGCAAAAACGTGACTCTGACTATCCAGCACACTGGCAAACACTGCATCCAGTTCAGCTTGCAGGTGCTCAACAAGTACAGCTTTTCCATCTGGAATCTTCCTGTGTTCCTCTACATATCTGTCCATATATGTTTTAGTATATGCTCTGCTGGGGTTGCCCAACACACAGTGGCAACAGATGAGCTTAGATCACAGGTACACCTCTGAAATGGCCCAAATACTCTCACCATGGCATCAACCAGTGACTAGTCATGGTGAGCTAGGACCCCTCAGTGTTGCACTTCATTTACATGTCATGAGTGTACATTGCAGTTGGACAGGCAATGTAGCCTAGAGGTAGAGTAACGAGCTGTGAATGAGTTTGGTACATTCAGCAGTCCTGGTTTTGATTCTCAGCCTCTACTTGCATACTGTGTAACTCTGAACAAGTCCCTTAACTACCAGTGCTCTCAGGTCGAATTCCACTTTAACAGAACTTCCGTGAAATGTCACAACTTCGTGGAAATTTCAAACTTCCACCTATGGGGTTGGAAATTTTCAAATGTGTTTGGTGAATTTTCACCCAGATCTGCACTAAAATAGATAAAAAAAAAAGATAACAAACTTTACTTGGTGTCCCATGGCCCCACCGACCCCAAATCCTGTCCCAAATATAAATAAAATTCCTGGCTGGCTAGTGGTTCCTTCCCCCAGCTAATCACCCAGCTGATATCTATAAAATATTTCCCTGGTGTCTAGCAGTCCCTTCCTGCATCCGTTTGCCCACCTGATGTATACAAAATATTTCCCTACTGGCCAATAGTCCCTTCCCCCACCTGCTCACCCACCTCATCTATACAAAATATTTCCCTGGTTGCTAGTGGTCCATCCCCCAACCCGATCACCTGCCCAGGCTGCCCAATATCTGTAAAACATTTCCCTGGTGGCTAGTAGTCCCTCCCCCAACCCAGTCACTTGTCCAATCTATACAAAATATTTCCCAGGTGGCTACTGCTCCATTCCCCCACCCAATCACCTTCTTGTTATAGAAAAAAGTGTCCCTGGTGTCTTGTGTAACCCCACCATCCTGATTACCTGTATAGAGAATGTAAACATGTCCCCCATGGTGTTCTAGTGAACCCCCACCTCCCCTACCTTGGCATGTAGTGATCCACCACCATGCTACCTTCATCCCAAGACTGAGTCGGTGACCAGCATAACCCTCCTCTCTCCACCACTGCTGGCCACTAAATGAGCTCTCAATGAGTGCATACTGTATACATTACGTGCTCACTGACAGTGATTGACAGATCAGAGAGAGCTGTCATTCAATGAGTGCTTGGTATACGGTATGCACTCATTGGGAGCTCAGTCAGCAGCCAGAAGTAGTGGAGAGAGGAGGGCTTTGCTGGTCAAAGGATCAGTTTTGGGATAAGGGGGTCAGGGTGGTGAATCACTGCCAGCAAGGGTGGGGGTCCACTAGACCACTGGGGGGGACTGGTTTACATTTTCTATACAGTGGCTAGTGATAGGGGTTACACTGGACACCTTTTTTCTATATCAGGTGGGTGATCGAGTGGAGGGAGGGATTGCTAGCCATCAGGGAAATGTTTTACAGATATTGGCCAGGTTATTGGGTGGGGGTAGGGATCACTGGCTACCAGGGAAATATTTTGTATACATGATATGGGTGATCGGGGTGGGGTGAGGGACTGCTGGGCACCAGGAACTTTTATTTCTGCTTCAGGCAGGGCTTCAGGTGGAGGGTGGAATCTTATGGCATCAGGTGGTGATTAGTAACTGGCGGGGGGGCTTCCACTAGACACCAGGTACACATTAAATAGTAATATGCTGCTGCCAGCGTAAAGTCAGAAATTTGCTAATTTGATTCCTGGAATTTTGCAGAAGTGAGAGTTTGACATTTGTGGAAATTCTGCCGGTAGAAGTTTTTTTTCCTGCACAAGTGTAATGGAGTGTGCTACACATACACTCTTGCTAGCCTCAGAACTGACATAGCACAAATAGCATCACTAGATTCAAGGTGATGAGCAAAGCAATGAATGCTGATAACATTTCCATCAGCAGCTACTTCCACCATATTTGCCCCATTATCTGTGATTCATTGGCCTAAAATTTAGAAGAGCAAACCTGGAGTGACTGACAGATTGTGGAGGGATGAAGGGAGAGCCAGTGACACATGAAGAGAAGGAGGAATGCATAACAGGAAACAAAGGCATTTGAACACACCAGGGTATAGTCAAGAAGGGATGTAATGCATGAAGTTTGTACTGCTCCAGATGTCTGAGGTAAAGTGGAAGCCTCTACCCACAGCATCCAAGAGTAATGTGGCCATTGTCATACTCAAACCCTCAGAAATCTTTGGCACCACAGTGTGTGAAAATGCGGAACATGATGGGAGCTGGTACTGTGGCTGCAAGTGCTACAGAAGTCTCCAAAACCCACTGTCTTACACAAGTGAAAAGGGTAGCAGTGCCAACCCCACCATTTCACTTGTGAGCTGTGTGATGTGTTGAGCTGTTGGATGGGATGACTGGTACTTAATTCTGGCCTGGAATGCTTCCAGTATTGGTACTGGTCATGGGGAAGGCCATGCTTGCAAGATAGTGTGCAAATAATGGGACTGGTACCTTCTAGGAGTGCAGGGGTTCATGGAGGGATCTTTGATATTGAGGGGGAAGGAGTGGTAACAACAGTTGCAACAGCATTTCTATCAGAGGCAGAAAGGTCTGTGTTATTTCTAGTGCCACCTGCAATACTGCCTGCATCATCACCATGAGATGGGTCTGGTGGAACCACAGGCACAGATCCTAATGATTTAAAAACCTGGGGATGCTTTACCTTTAGGTGGTTCATTAAAATGTGGTTGTTAAATCTGACATTGATTCCCCCCCTACTGATACTCATACTGAACAATGTATACACTGCTTTTGTTATTTATTTTTAATAATGTGAAATGCAACCATACCATGCTCTAACTGCCCCTGACAACACTCATGCTGCTAATGTCACCAGTACCACCACTACTCATTTGTCCCCTTCTAGCCTTTCTTGTTTGGACCTGCACCTCTGGATTTTCCCCTGGCACCTCTGGTGCCCCTGTACCTGGTCTACTTGATTGATCAGCCTGAGATGGAGCCTGATGAACAAAGTGATTAAGGGTAGCCTGCCGAGTTTTATTTTTAGAGGGGGAGGAGCCGTATCCTTTTTTGTCCTTCCACCATGACCTTGAGAGATTGAGTTTCTTTTTTTTACCAACTGACTTTTTTACTTTATGCCTCTCAAGGTACTCCCCATACTCTTCCTCATCATCAAAACTGTTTGGGTTAGCCTTCTCAGATGATGTATCAGTAGGCTGTTCACCTCCTGGGGGAAGTATTCAGACCCAGGTGAGTGCACTTTCTCCTCATTTGCACTTACAAGTTCTACAGTACTGGAGAAAGACTGAGAAATGGTAGGTGACACAATAGGGGTGGACACAGTAGTGGAAATAGTTACACAACAGGCTGGGGCCCCAGTCATAGTAGTGGCTGTCACTGTACTAGTACTGGTGATTGCCTTGGTTGCAGTGGAAGGTGTAGTCTCAGTCACAGTAGCAGGAGTGGATTCAGTCATAGTGGCAGGAGTGGTCTCAGTCACTGTGATAAGAGCAGCTGGCAGGGCCACTGTTGCAGCAGAAATTGGGATGCTAGTAGCCACAGTAGTTGGGTGGTGGATCAGAGCACTGGTGGCTTTTATTAAGTGTGTCCTGACAGTACTGGTGGCAGTGGCAAGGGATGAAGAGGACACATTCACATTGGCAGTGTGATCATGGGAACAAATGGAGTCCAGCCAGTGTTCAGGGTGCAAAATTTCAACTTAAATGTATTAATCAGCAGACAAAATAAGCGGACTGAGTATGGAAAGTAAATGAGAACAAAACAAACTAGGTCTAATATAGGCTTCTCAAAACAGTTTCTCTCAACCACCTAGTAGCAGGCTGGGGGATAGGTAGGTTAGAGCTCCTACCAACAACTGACTTGCTTTACAACTACAGGGACATTTATATCAGTTACATGTCTCATGATCCGCTAAGCACCTCCCACATTATACATTGAACCAAAAAATACCTTTAAAGGCTACACAATTAAATCTCAGTACACATAGGAACACATCAGTACAAATAATGTTTTTTAAAGCAAAGAAAAAGAATATGCTAGGACAACAAGCTCCTCCCAGCAGTGACTAGACACGACTGGCCCTAAGTAACACAATCATTCTGCAGGGAGGTCCTGAAGTTCTACAAATAAGAGTTCTACCCAAAACTTGGGTAAATATGCATTTGCTTCTTCTCATGCACATATAATATAATATTGAAACAGTAGACTGCGACAACAAAATACCCTCTGTATTAGTTGCCTTCTAACATGTGTTTTTCTGCTACTTATCTTTATTTTCACAAGCATTTCTCAGTCAAAATGCAGTACAGCCTAATTGAGAAAGGTGCGTCCCTGCAACAACTAGATGGATGCTCTGCTGCACTGACTTTTACCTTGGAGACTTTCGCTCTCAAAAAGGAATACTTGCAGCCAGAAATAAAGTCTCCTGAGACTCTTTAGGCACTATCCTTGCTTCTTGCAAGGTTTGTGGAGTGTGTACAGGGTAAAAGAAATGAGTAACTATGCTCGTTTTGCATGGAGTTTTTGCACCATCACGAAGTTCTGTGTGCACATTCGAGCAGCTCATGAGTACTCACAGTTGAGGTCCATTTTTAGCATGACTGCAAATGAACACTCTCAACAGTCCTTGTTTCTTTTCACTCGGTGATTTTTACAGGCAGCTTTTTACAGACTTCAAGATCGATGCTTAAGAAGCGGGATAGGAAGAATACCCACATGTGGCCAAAGTGTGGGTAGGGAAATTACAGAGAGAACAAAGAGACAGAGAAAGGCTAGCAAATAGTAAGGGATAGCATTACAGGGCACTGTTGCAACAGCTTTTTCTGGGAAAGGGAAAAGGAAACATCACTCCAGCAGCACAGATATACCAAGGTTGCCTCTAGAAGCTAACATAACAAGACACCACTGGTCTAAGGGCTGGACTGGCAGAACACAGTCATCTCTACATTCAGGAAATACAGCAAGATGGGGGGGTACAACTAAAGCTAAGCCCCTTTCACACTCCTCCCCACCTAAGAGAAAACAATGGTTTTCTAATATTCAGAATTGCTCGACGAGCATAAAGGGTGAGTAGATCTCTCATAAGGAGAGATGGAGGTCCAGACCACCCTGTCCCGAAGCTCCACCCCAGGGTCCTTAATAAACATACCTCATTATGAATGCATGAATACATATTCACACACTATAAGTAACACATTCATACAATACCCTGGGGTCTACTCTTATTTATTTTGATATATCCACACCAAAACGGGACAGAAAAATCAATGTTACCATGTGCCTTCCCTGCTCTATGTTGGACTGTAAACTTGTACAGCTGCAGCATCAGGTACCACGGCATGATTCTTGGGTTCTTTTCTTTCATTTGCTGTATCCAACCTAGAGGATTATGATCTGTCCATAGTTTAAATTCAGTTCCCCGAAAGTAATATCTTAGGGTTTCCACTGGCCATTTTAGATCCAAACATTCCTTTTCCACTGTGGAATATTTGGTCTATCTCATATGCAGTTTACTACTAATGTACAGGATGGGATGTTCCTCTTCATCCTGTACTTGAGACAGCACAGCTCCAATGCCCACATTTGATGCATCTGTTTTCACAATAAATGTTTCGAAAAATCAGGGCTTTTCAAAACCAGAGCTGAACAAAGGGATGCTTTTATCATACAAAATGCTTCCTCACATTCAGGGGTCCACTGAACAGCTGTGGGTTTACTCTTCTTAGTTAGTTCAATTAAAGGACTAGAACAAGTTGCAAACTGTGGCACAAATCTATAATAACCTGCTAGGCCTAAAAAAGAACAGACGTGTATTTTTATTAAAGGTCTGGGACTCTTTGCTACAGTATCTACCTTATTCACCTCAGGCTTCACTCGTCCACCCCAAATTAAACCCCCCAAATATCTGGTTTCCCTCCTAGCAAGGGAGCATTTTCAGGAATTAACAGTGAGGCCTGTGTTTGTTATAGTGTCTAACACATTGGTAAGATGCTGTAAGGGATCTTCCCATATAGGACTGAATATGATGACATCATCAAGATAGGCAGTGCTGTACTTAAGATGGGGGTGAAGGAGCTGATACTTCAGCCTTTGAAATGTGGCTGGGGCCCCATGCAAGCCAAAAGGAATCATAGCAAATTGGAGCAATCCAAAAGGGGTACTGAAGGCAGTCTTTTCTTTTGCATCAGGATCTAATGGTATTTGCCAGTATCAGTTGGTGAGATCCAATGTACTGATGTACTTGGCATGGCCTAGTTGATCGATGATGTAGTCAATGCGGGGCATAGAATACTCATCAAATTTTGACAGAGTTCAATTTACAAAAATCGAGGCAAATTCTAACCCCACCCTCCTTCTTAGGAACCATCACCATGGGAAAGCTCCAGCTACTGTTAGATTCCTCTATCACACCCATGTCCTTCATTTTCTGCATTTCTTTTACCACCTCTATTTTTATTTTTCATGTATTCTATAGGGTTTTACCCAAATAGGTGTCTCTTGGGTCACATGGATGTGATAGATTATGTCATGTGTCTTACCAGGGGTGTTTCTAAAGGTACACTGGAAGTGTTGCAGCACCTGTTCTTTTTCTGCCATTTGTGTGTCAATTAATGCTTCATTCACTTTGTGGATTGTAGGGTCTTCCCTTTCCAGTCTCTGATAGACAAGGTCCATCTCATTATCAGATGAAATGGAGTACACATAGAAGGCAGGAGTTGTGTCTGAATGGTAATACCATTTCTTTAGCAAGTTTGCATGATAGACCTTTACCTTCTGTCTCCTACCTGGCAACTCTACTACATAGTCCACTGGGCCAGTTTGTCACTGTATTACATGGGGCCCTGCCACTTCATGGTCAGCTTATTATTAATAGAGGGAAGCAATAACAGAACATGTTCCCCTAGCTGAAACTGCTTGTTACCTTCCCCCATGTCATACTTCTCTTTCTGATACATTTGTTTACTCTGGTTCTGGCAATGGGCTAGTTGAACATATTGCACCACCCTTTGGTGCAGTTGGGCTACATACTCCACAGGTGTTGAGGGTGAAATGCTTTTGTCCCCTTCCCACTGTTCTTTGATCATGTCCAGGAGTCCCCTAGGAGTTTTGCCATATAAAAGTTCAAAAGGTGAAAAACCGGTGGACACCTGAGGCACTTCCCTGTATGCGAACAAAAACAGTGGCAAATAAAGGTCAAAGTGTTTTCCCTCATCTTCAACATACTTCTGTATTGTCTTTATAAGTGTTTTATTGAAACGCTCTACTAAGTCATCGGTCTGAGGATGGTAAGGAGAGGTATACACAGCTTCTACTCATAAAACCAAGTAGAGATGTTTCAATGATGCTGAACAGAAATTTGTTCCCGTATGAGTGAGTATAACCTTTGGTATCCCTACCTTGTTGAAAAACTTCAGGAGCTCATCAGCTATTCTTTCAGCTGTGATGGTACATAAGGGAATTGCCTCAGGGTACTTCATTGCATAATCGCAGATTACCAGGGCAAAATAGTTTCCCTTTGTGCTCTTGGGCAAGGGACCTAACACATTCATTGCTACTCTTTCAAAGGGGTTGGTCACTAGTGGCAAGGGTTGCAGGGTCACCGTATCCGATTTCTTAATGAGGGTCACTTTTTGACAGACACTACTGCTCTTGCAGTAGTCTGCTACTTGTCTGTGTACCTCAGGCCAAAAGAAATGATGTAGCAGTCTACTGAGATGTCTGTCCCCCCCCTGCATGCTTGCACAAGGGACATCATGTGCTAGATACAGTAAATGGGCCTGGTGCTGTTGAGGGACCTCTAGTTGGTCTACACATTCATTGGTTTTAGGATTTGTACACTATCTATATAACATCCCCTTCAGGACTCTAAAAACAGGAGTGGGTGAGTCAACCCCTTTATGAACAACCTGTGAAAATAATGGCTTTAGTGACTGATCCTGTTTCTGACTTTCTGCAAAAGAATCAAGCATGTTTTTATTAACAACTATATCACCACAGTTTGAGTCCTGTTTTTGAGTCCATTGTCCTTTCTCTTGCCTTTTTTCTCTTTTTGGTTTCCTGTTTTTCCCTGGGGGTTCAAACAGTGTCTCCTCAAAAGGGAAAGTGTCCAATGCACTTTGCTCCTTCTTAGCCTGGGCCGAGTCATTGCAGCACACAAGTTGATGTAGGAGAAAGCAGTTGGTCAAATATTGGAAAATCATGTCCCACTACAACAGGTAAAGGCAACTGTGGCACCAGTCCCACCTTCATGAATTGCTATTGGGAGTTAAGAGTTAGGCTTATGTCCTTCAGAGGGTAAAAATGTACATCACCATGGATACAGGTGACTCCAGTTCAATCTGTCCCTGATTTTTCTTACACAAGGTCAGCATGTACTAAAGTCTGATGACTTCCAGAATCAAGTAATGCTGTAACTTCTTTCCCTTCCACAGTAACAGGGATAACATAATGTCCCCAGTTAGCTAGGGTCAGCTGGGTAGGGTCACTTTTTCTCTTAGGGCAATATCTGGCTATGTGTCCTTTACCTTGACACTCATGATAGACAGTTTCAGGGTTGTAAGGTCTTGTGGGTTTAGTCACTTTACCAGCATTGACATCACTAGACACTTTACCAGAGGAAGTGGAATGCAGTGGTCTCACTGTAGGTGAGGAAGAGCTGGTCCAGGTATGTCCCTTCTGATGGGCTGGGTGGGCAGTCACAAAGTCCTCAGCCAGCTGAATTGCCTTCTCAGCTGTCTCTCCCTCACCCAGATTTGCATGTCATAGGGTAATATTTTGATGAATTGCTCCAAGACAACTGCTTCCATGAACTGCTCCATAGTCATCACAGAAGGCTGTAACAACTTCTTACATAAGTCTTATAGTCTTACTTAAGCCTCCTGTGGAGAATCAGCCGTTTGGTACTGGAAGGTTTGAAACCTCTGGTGGTATGTCTCTATACTTATGTTACAGTGTTTTAAGATCCCCTGATGCACATGGTCATAGTTTGTAGTGTCTGGTTTCCACATGACTATAAGCCAGTTGAGCCTTCCCCATAAGGTAAGGAGCTAGCCAAACCACCCACTGGTACCTGGGCCACCCTTAGGCTGTAGTCACCCTTTCAAAAGTTGTTATAAATGCCTCTATATCATGATTGTCAGCCAGTTTGGTTAGTTTAATGTCTCTTGGTCCCTTATTGGTAGGATTCTGCCAACTGGTTCCTAATGCTTATATGGCCTTTATAGTGTCCACCCACATGGCTTCACTTTGTAGTCTGTCCCATTCTCTTTGTTTCTGTAAGTCCAATTGTTTAAAACAGAGCCATCTTAGTAGATTCTGCTCCTCAGAGTGGGGCACGTCTTCTTCCTCCTCCAGTAAGTTAGAGTCCCCTCCTTCAGTGCCTTCTTCCTTCAATACCCTCTTGGAATCTGTCTTCACCTCCTTCTGCCTCACATCGCTCATACCACTAGATAAGGGTAGTTTTTTTTTTTTTTATTATGCATTTTGTCTGGCAGAGCCAACTGTCAGTATCAGCCTTGGTCATGGCCCCGGGACTTCAACCTACCGTCAATTGCCGTTGCTCTCCTGGTCACCCCCAACTCACCCCCAAGAGGGCGGGGTCATGGCACTGGACCCTGTCGTTCCAGTGCCGTGGGACAGTATCTGGCTGGGAGAGCTATTTCGGCGATGGAGTCTATTTGAAGCCCCAGGGAGGGCTTCATGTAGACAGAGACTCCACCATGTTTTTTCTCCCCCATAGGCTGGGGCGGAGACATGCAATGACATCCAGTGTCTGTCCCACCCCAGAGTGACTCGATTTTGATTTGCTGCAGGGCTACCACCTGGCCTCCGCCAGGTGTCACTCCCTATGATAGCACAGGCTCTCCCCAGAGAAGGAGAGCAGTCCTAGGGATGCTCATTCCTTCTCCCCCAACTCCAACCCTCTAAGAGGTGGATCCATTTCTGAACCTGGGTGGCAGGCGTTGCAAGCAGAAATCCAACGCTGTGCTGACGGGCTTTTAGATAAGGTAGTTGAAACTGCTCCACCATGGTTCTTGTGGAAACTCCCCTGGAATGGGCACCTCCCCTTGGCCTCCTGCTTCTGGTCCTCCAAAGTTTTAATCACCAAAACCACCAAGAGCTGTACTTGCCTCTGAATCCACTTCCAACATCAAGTGTGATAGTGGGAACAAATAGAGTCCAGACAGTCTTCAGGATGCAAAACTTCAACTTTAATAAATTAATCAGCAGACAAAGTAAGCGGACTGAGTATAGAAAATAACTGAGATAACAAAAACAAAATAGGTCTAATATAGGCTTCTCACAACCTTTTCTCTCATCCATCTAGTAGCAGGCTAGGGGACTAGAGCGCCTACCAACAATTGACTTGCTTTACAACTACAGGGACATTTATATCAGTTACAAGTCTCATGACCCACTAATCACCTTCCACATTATACACTGAACCAAAAATTACCTTTAAAGGCTACAACATTATATCTCAGTACACTACCATATCATAATGTACTGTTTTACAATGATAGAAACACGTCAGTACAAATAATAATGCTTTTTAAAGGAAAGAAAAAGAATATGCTAGGACAACAGGCTCCTCCCAGCAGCGACTGTCATAAATAGATAGTAAACATGGCCGGCCAGCCCTAAGTAACACAGTCATTCTGCAGGGAGGTCCTGAAGTTCTACAAACAGAGTTCTACCCAAAACTTGGGTAAATATGCATTTGCTTCTTCTCATGCACATATAATATAATATTGAAACAGTAGACAACACAATAAAATACCCTCTGTAATAGTTGTCTTCTAACAGGCATTTTTCTGCTACTTATCTTTTTTTTTCACAGGCATTTCTCATTCATAATGCAGTACAACCATATTGAGAAAGGTGTGTCCCTGCACCAACTAGAGGGATGCTCTGCTGCACTGACTTTTACCTTGGATACTTTTTCTCCCAAAATGGAATATTTGCAGCCAGAAATAAAGTCTCCTGTGACTCTTTAGGCACTATTCTTGCTTCTTGCAAGGTTTGTGGAGTGTGTACAGGGTAAATGAAAGGTGTCACTACACTTGTTTTGCACGGAGCGTTTACACCATTGCGAAGCTCCATGCACATGTTCGAGCAGCACGCCAGTGTGCACAGTTGAGGAGGTCCATTTTTAACATGACCGCAAATTACCACTCTCAACAGTCCTTGTATTTTTCTTGCAGGCAGTTATTTTTACAGGTAGCTTTTTACAGGCTTCAGGAGTGATGCTTAAATGAAAAGAAGAGATACAGGGAGAATACCCACATGTGGTCAATGTGTGGGTAGGGAAATTACAGAGAGAACAAAGAGCAGAGAAAGGCTAGCAAAGGGTAGCATTACAGGGCACTGTTGCAACAGCTTTTTTCTGGGAAAAGTAAAAGGAAACATCACTCCAACAGCACGGATGCATGAAGGCTGCCTCTGGAATCTAACATAACCAGACACCACTGGTCTAAGGGCTGGACTGGCAGAACACAGTCCTCTCTATATTCAGGAAATACAGCAAGATGGTGGGGGGGGTACAACTAAACCTAAGCCCCTTTCACAGGTAGTAGCAGTTAATAACAATGTCCTTCCAGCAGCAATACTAGTAGTTTTTTTTTATAATAATTTTTATTGTTTTCAAATAAAATAAAAGACAAGACAGAAGACATCATGCAGTATACAGTCACATTTTCTGTACATAGATACATCCGGCTACCTTACATCTTTACATAAGTCCAAAGTACTAAAACAGTAGATGGTAGGAAAGGTTTAGTGGGTAAGCGAGGGAAAATGAGGGTACATACGTTTGACAGTTTATTGGTTAGATCCACATTAGTATATTCCCTAGCAGTGTATCCTCTACTTCAAGAACATGGAAAACATTATTCAGACATTTGACTGTAGACATAAGAAATGTAACAATGAGTTCTATGTGTTCAAAGGGTGGTTAACTCACCTCTTGACTAAGAGATTCCCCTACCATAGAATTGACACCCAGAGGCAAGTGTTAGGTGCAAAGAAAATACTCTGCCTAGCTTCCTCAAGCCAAGTCAGTAACCTATAAGGGTACCCACCGAGACAAGGTGCCCTCTCAAAAATTTATCTTACCGGACATAGACACCTCAACAAAAACTCTCTATCTCTGAGGCCAGACCCATCTCTTTTCATGACTTCTAAAGGAGGTTGGATAAGAGTGTGCATGTGTTCTGTAAGGGATCAATCTGGCCCTGGAACACAACCAAAATGTATCCCAAGCTTAAATCTGTACTAGGTGAGTTAAACACTCTCTATAACATCATATATATGACCATGTGTAAATTATAGGATAAGGCTCATAGCTATAATCTCCAGACCAGCAGAGAAGTACCATAGGTTCCTCTCATGCTTTTAGGTCCCCTTATGAGGATCCCTTACAGTGTTACTTTTTTACCACTATAAGGTCGTGATGATAATCAACTTATCCCTGCTGGAGATTGGGCCACATTCAGATATTTAAGATAGGGTTCCCAGCAGGCCTCATAGGTAGAAAGTTTAGTCTTCTGTAGATAAGATATCTAGTCTAACTTGGCCATGACGGACAGAGACCCCAAAACTTCTGACATTGTGGGAATGAGGGGGGTTCTTCAATTACATAGAATAGCTCTTTTTGTTTGTAGAGCCAAAAAAGCCAGCCATCTGTACCTCAATGGGGGCAACTTGGGCATATCAACACAGATCCCCATAAGAAAGAAAAGAGGGCTAAGGGGAATTGATTGTTGTAAAACCCTAGAGGCAGTTTTTTGTGTTTCCTGCCAAAGGAGCTGGAGCTTTGGACAAGACCACAGGACGTGCACTTGATCACCCCCCGGCTTCTGACATCTCCAGCAATTATCCTGTTCCAGTACTTTAGCTTTATGAAGAATGACTGGGGTTCTGTACCAGGAGTGTGCAATTTTATTTTGGATTAGTCTGGATTTGGCATCTGTATACCAGGTATGTGTACCCACCCACGCTTTATCCCAGGCCTCCAATGGTATATGGGTTTGCAGCATCTTTTACCATCTCTGTCTTGCTTCATCTGACTGAGATGGAAGAGTATCTCTAAGAGTGGCATATATACAACCTGCAAGGCCCCTAGAACAAAGTAGCCACTTGGCCAGGGGAGAACCTATGTCATGACTCAAGTTGGGGGATAAAAGATGTCGAGTGGCGCCCCTGAGCTGGAGATATCTCCAAAAGTCTGAGTGCGGGATACCCCATAGATGTCATAAGGAATGAAAAGTCTGCATGGCTTTATGTTCAGGGGTTAACAGATCACTCTTTTTAGTTATGCTCAACTCCACTCAATGTTTCCATATGACTTCAGCTCCTCCTATAGTGATATCTGGGTTTTGCCAAATCGGTATGTGAGAAAGTGGGAGGGGATCTAACCTCATCTTACGGTGAGAACTGAACCAATTGGCTCTAGATGCAATTACCATGGGTGAAGTAAAGTCTACACTTATTTTACTGGCTCCGGCTCTTTTAGGGCTGTTCTTCTGTACAAAAAGGGAAGAGGGATGAGACAGGCCCATAATGTCTATTTCTAGTTGTATCCATTGAGGCGAGAAGGGTGAAGGAGCATGTGCCCATTTGACCATTTGAGCCATAAGGAAGGCTCGACGGTAGCCCTCTGGCCAGAGAAGACTCCAGCCGCCCTTCTTCCAGTGTGACCTCAGCTTAGATTGACCAAATCTGGGTTTAGATCCTTCCCATAGAAAATCCCCAATTAATTTATCAAATATCTGAAACCATTGTTTTGGTAAGGGAACAGGCAGATGCATCAGCAAATAAACAAAGTTTAGGAGCTGAGATCATTTTAACCGCTGCAATTTTCCCTGCTAGAGTAAGCTTAGAAATCTCCACCTATCGAAGTCTGTCTTAATGGAGGTGAGCATGGGATGTACATTAGCTTGCCATATTGTCTCCAAAGATGGGGTCGAGAAAACCCCCCAGTATGTAATCCCTTCTGGTGCCCAGAGTAAAGTATCTGCAGGTATCATTTGCTGTACACAATGGGTGTTGAGAGGGAATACTTCCGTCTTACTCTGGTTCATTCATAGACCTGAATAAGATGAGAAGGTTTCTAGGAGGGTAAGAAGGGGAGGGATAGCATTATGAGCAACTTCCAACAGGAGAAGAAGGTAATCAGCATACATAAAGGTTGTATAGCGCGTATTCCCCACTAACAGACCTTTTATCTCCAGTTGAATTCTGATAGCTGCAGCCAGGGGTTCGACAGCCAACACAAACAGCAGGAGGGAAAGTGGGCATCCTTGTCTCGTACCTCTGCCCAAAAGGAATGGGGCAGAAAGCATTGAATTTGTGCTAACCATAGCTAATGGGCCTTCATATATGGCTTTTATCCTAGAAAGAAATGTTTCCTCTAACCCAAAATGGGACAGAGTCATATATAGGTAGTCCCATTCCACGGAATCAAATGCCTTTTCAAAGTCAACTGTGATGGCAGCTGTAGGTGTATGTAGGGACTTGGCAAGAGGGATCAAGTTCAGCAGAGTTCTTAGATGATCTGAACTATGACGCCCAGATATAAATCCCACTTGTGATGGGTGTACAAGAAGGTTCAGTGAGGGATTAAGTCTGGAGGCTAGGATTTTGGCATACAGCTTACTGTCCAGATTTATAAGTGAGATCGGGTGATAGTTTCCAGGGTTAGTGAGGTCTTTTCTTTTTTTGGGAATAACCACTATGATTGCCTCCCGCATAGAGGGCGGTAGGGCACCTTTAAGTTCTAACTCCTGGAACACTTGGGTTAGAAGGGGTGAAATAGTGGGGGCCAAAATCTGATAAAAATCAGCCGTATAGCCGTCACTGCCTGGAGAGTTCCCTTTTTTCAGGTCTTGAATGGCTGTGAGCACTTCCTCTCTGGAAATAGCAAGATCAAGAAGTTGTGCTTGTTCCCTCTTTAATTTAGGCAATCCCAGAGTATTCAAAAAACCCTGTGTGTCTTTATTAGGGCCAGTATGTGTGGAGGAATAAAGGTTTTTGTAGAAGAAGGACATAATATCATTAATATCTCTAGAGGAGGTACCCAACTCCCCTTGTTTGTTCTTCAACCCCGAGATATATCTGCTGGCTTGCTGGTTACGAAGTTGATATGCAAGTACTTTACCCCCTTTGTCCCCACCTTCCCAAAAGGTGTGTTTAAGGTGAAGGATAGCTGCTTCGGCTTTCCTATTTAGAATTTGGTTAATTTCAAACTGAATACTCAAAATGGATTTACCTATGGATAATTGAGTAGATGGAGAGGGCATAGCTTTAAAAATATTCTCAGCCGTAGCCAATCTCTGTTCAAGATTGACCAGCTGCGCTTCCCTTTGCCTATGTTTGGTTGCAGCGAACCCCATAATGCTACCTCGTATCATGGCCTTAAGAGCTTCCCACGTAGTACCAGCAGAGGTGTCATTTTTAGGGTTCTCAGCAAGAAAAAGGGAAATCTCCCTATTAACCCAATGAGTAAAGTCTGGGTCTTTCACTAGAAGCAGGTCCAATCTCCATTGTTTAGTCAGGGGGGCCACCAGATTCCAATGTATAAGAAGCTAGATGAGGGAATGATCTGAAATACAGCAGGGAAGAATTGAAACATCAAGGGTTTTAGTTGTCAAGTTGGGTGAGCTGAGCCAAAAGTCCAGACGGCTGTATGAGGCATTTACTGCCAAATGAAATGTATAGTCTCTTACCCTGGGGTGGAATAGCCCCCACAAGTCTGTAAGCCCCTGGTCAGAGATCATTTGCTGGAGATCCCTCCCACTTCTAAGGTATGTTTCCTTCCCCCATCGTTCCTATCCAGAAGAGGTACCAACGTGAGGTTAAAGTCCCCATCAATTAACAGGGGGCAGTGTGGGGGGTTAAATTCCAGAATTATTTCTGCCAGGTAATGAAAAAACTGAGGGGTGTCTTCATTGGGGGCATATATATTACACAGGGTGAGTGGGCCTGTGGGTGTACTATAAGTAACTAGTACCCATCTGCCGTCTTGATCTGAACGGGTCTGTTCCAGTGTCCAGGCTAGAGATTTATGGACAAGGATGAGAACCCCATGCTTCCTAGTCTGGGCATTGGAGTGAACTTGTTGACTGACCCAGTCTTTCCTCATCCGAGTATGATCCTCCCTGGAGAACTTAGTCTTCTGCAGGAGCATCACTTGGGAGCAGTTACGTTTCAGGTGGGCCAGGACCTTTTCGTTTTATTGGGGAGTTTAGCCCCATTACATTCCAAGTGTGTATCACAATATCAGACATTTCATTAAGGGCCCCTGGGGTATACCAGAGAAGCAAAGACACAGAGACAGGGGAGACAAGGCCAAGGACAAAAACAGTAGGGGTACCTCTATTTGTTCAGTATTCGTGGGTCACTAACCTGTCCCTATGAAGGGAACTTGAGCAGTGGCTGTGGGTTTATCTAACAACAGTCTAGAGACTATGTACTGTCTAAAAGTCTTAACTAACTAACTAACTTATCCTACAAAATATTAAAGAGGATGTGGAAGGACTAAACTGGCTAGAGCCCTAGCCAATGGTATGCCCTAACGCCCTTGGGGTGGGGAACAAAACTTCCCAAAAGGGAAGAAAACAGCTTATTACTAAGTTGCTTGTACTGACTTATCTGGCACCAAGTTGAAACTCAGAGAACAGCTATCCAACTCTTGCAAGAGCCAAATATGGATATACCTGCAAACCCTTCAGGTGGGGAGGTACAAAGCATTTGAGGAACTCTTAACCTGGTATACAATATGTTTGACACAATAATGGCCCAAGCTCAGTTATATCCTTAGACCTAACCTTCTTAATAGTCATTGGTCTATTAACAACAATCTGCCAAAGCTGAGGTTAGCATAGGGTGTCAGCCGAACTGGTCTCTGAGTCTTTCCTGAAACACCACATCCTGTAACAAAAATGTCAGAGGATGAAAGAAGAAAAGACCCCAAAATCTGAAAAAAAAGGCTGCTATGGCTGTAACAGCCACTGAGTACCAACATCTATCCCTTACAGGATTAGAGCCACTTTGTCACAAATATATGGTAGGCAGCTTAAAAGCGAACCCTGCCCTTCATGGCATTAAGTTTCGGCACCGGGTAAAAGCATCTGATATATAAAGTAGTTTAGTATTACCGAGTGGTTGACAGAGGAGCGATAATGCTGTTTTCTATATGGGAGCACAGTATCGGATACGGTCCATTTCGCACGTACTTGGTCTGCATCATCTCCAACGCCTATACTCCATTAAAGTACTTCTCCCTTATTGCCACATTATGTAGCATAAGTACCCCAAGCACCAAAAGAAATTGCCCGGTGCAAATTCCAGGTAAATGCATGCCAAATTAAAAAAAATCATAAAAAAAAGTGACAAAGAGGGGAGCCGTCACAATCTGGGACCCATAAAATGTGTGTAACTGGGGGATAAACTGTGCTCCGAGTGGTCCTCTAATGGACAGACTAAACAAAGCTCACTCAGGAACAGTGTGGTGGAAAAAGCGAAGGAAAACCTTCAAGTCATCTTGATGGGAAGTGGCGTACCTTGAAGCACAATGGGGGGGGGGAGTACCACTGAGTTCCAGACTAGAAAATGGTGTTATCTGGCAATTTTATCCACCCGAGATAGGTCCCCGGGTGATCACCTTTTAGTGGACTGGTCGGCTTGGCCTTATCTATAGCCTTTACGGTCTGTAAAAAAAAACCTTCAGACCCCAGCAGACACACGACCAGGGCTAACATGATATACGCTGTGCTAACTGTTGCTAAAGCCAGCCCGCAGTAACCAACTGGATCGACCTATGTTTAGCCATATAGGCCTTAGTTCCCCCCAAGTACATCCCACCTCCAGTTTCTAATGTCTTTAAGCCAACAGCCCCCAAATACTTATCTGAGAATTAAACAGTTAGGCATTAGGGAATCTCACAGTTCATGGAGGGTTTAGTGGTTTCGCCTCTGTGGGGTCTCGATCGGAGATTAGGTCTGGAGGAGAGCCTGGGGTTTGAAGATCAGGCAAAGTTGACACCGACTTTGACTCTGCATTGTGGGCCCAAATGGCATGTGTATCTTCGGGGCTATCGCGGTCCGGGTCTCCATTCTCAATGTCCATTTCAGCACATATCTCTGCATCAGGAAGACCACTCAAAATTGAAAACCGATTATGGGCAAAGTACGGGCTGACATACTCTATTTCAGGTTCAGCTGAGTCCAAAAAGGTTTGGGCCTGTGTTGCAGGGGCATGTTTTCTCTCCCGTGGGTGGCCCCGTTTGGAATGTGGTGAGGTTGGCGGCCTTTTTCTGACTTTCGCATTTCTCGGTTCCAGTCCCGCCCGGGGAGCAGGGGGGAGGGAGGTATCAGAAGAATACCCTTGTGCTGAGTGCCGTTGAGAGATGTTTTCAGCCTGCTCAGAAGTCAAAGAGCTCGGGCCGTCTGGCTGCATAGTAACAATAAAGGCCAAGGCCGCTTCTGGAGACAAGAATAGATGGGCCGTTCCATTTATAGAAATTTGTAACGTTGCTGGATACCTCGGGGTAAAGGGGATATTCAGCACATGTAGCTTCTGTCGCGCTTCAGAGAAGGCCTTACGTTGGACTGCTAGCTCTCTTGAGTAATCCTGGAAGATCATAATCTTATGTTCCTTCCATCGGAGTTGGCCCAGCTCCTAGTCCTTGTTTGGATAGCTTCTTTTTCGCCAAAGTTCAAAATTTGTACTATGACTGGGCGAGGCCTTTCCCCTTGAGCCAGCATGGGTTGCAGCTTACGATGCACCTGCTCCATCGTGATATTAGTGCCCTGGGGTAATTGCATAATCTCTGGAAGTGCTTGCTGTAAAGAGGGTAGCACCCTCACAACCCTCCGGAAATCCAAGACGGTGAAAATTGTTACGACGACTTCTATTTTCTAAGTCAGTCTACTTTTTCTTGTAGAGACTGAATTTGGGCCGCTTGTTCCCTCATAATTGCATTATGATTCTGGAGTGTATCCTCTTGCCCCATAGTCTATTGTTCTACTGCATCGACTCTAAGGTTTATCTGTTGTATGGAAAAAGCAGAATTGTTTGCTGCTAGAGTAAGAGTATCAATGCTAGCCATAATAGTCGCAAACATCTCCCTGATCTAAGGTTCTTCTTTCTCTTTTAGTAAATGCGCCATACTGTCTGCTTGGCTGTTGGGTTACAGCTCCGTACGCACGTAATTAGCTCAATTATGGACCATTTTGTCTCGGAGTCGGCCAGTTGTTAGAGTGAATCTTTGGATCACTTAGGATTCATTTCCCTCTTTGGAAAACCACCCGAAGCAGTGTCAATTTAGGGTTCTAGGCTCTTATGCTATCAGAGGTGTAGAGCTAGGTGGCCATCTTGGTTGAGTGTTAGCCACGCCCCGCAATACTTGTGGTTTGAATGGTACTTTTACTTATTTTCCTGTGTCAGCCAATGCCATACTGGTGCTGGAGACTGCAGGCTTTGGTGGAGTAAAACATAATTTTATGTGGCTAATGCACCCTGAGCATCACTATACAGGGCACTCACCCTCTTCTGCTGCTTGCCACTATACATCAACTGCAGATTTGCTGGGGCTGCTGGACCAGCTACATTTTCTGGTACTATGTCCTCTGTCTGCTATTTTTTTGTTTCTCACATGAAGATGTATTGCATTAAAATTATATTATGATAAAATGTAGTCACTGAAGTCACTGTAACAATGAGGACCTGGCAGCCTGACAAGTCTCATTCACTCATAGTCAAGCCTGATTAGTAAATTCTCAGGATAAAAAAAAAGTAAATTTTTCTTGGGCACAAAATGTTTTAACTGCATAGCCTTGCACCCACATAGAACTGAAAAGCAGCTAACTGAAGAGGTGAGAGTCAGCTAGTTATTCTCACCCTATCAGCTATGTTGCACTAACAGTTGCACAAGTAGCCTTGGAGTAACCCATGTCTGAGTTCCTCACAGGAAGATTGCTGATATTAAATTAAAATTATAGTATATTGAAATATAGTCACTAACTCACTCACTCACTCACTCACTCACTCACTCACTCACTGCAGCAATGCTGGGCTGTCAAATCTTACTCACTAACCTGACTAGTATTTTCAGGAAAAAATCTTTTTTTATATTTCTTGTTTTGCACACAGCCACATAGTTAGAAAAATGTCTTGAGAGCACAGCCATGCACACAAAAAGAACAAAAAAGAGGAGCTAACTGAAGTGGTCGGAGTCCACTGAGTAGTCTTATGTGACCCTACCAGCTATGGTGCTGTCACAGTTCACAAGTGCCATTCCTCACAGGAGGAGTTCTGATATTATATTTAAATTATATTTATTATTAAATAAAGTCACTCAAGTGACTGTAGCAATTCTAAGTGGACAAGTCTAGTTCACTATAGGCAAGGCTGACTAAATTCACAGAAAAAAACTATTTATTTTTGCCACACAACCATTAACCTAGGAAAATGTCTTGAGTGCACAGCTGTGCACACACAAAGAACTTCAGCTAAGTGAAGCAATGGGAGTCAGCCAACTACTTCCACCAGATTCTACCAGCTACAATCCACTTGCAGTTGCACAAGTGGCTATGGAGCAACATGAGCCTGTGTTCCTCACAAGAGGATTTCTGATATTAAATTTAAATTGCATTAATTATTTAAAGTCACTCAAGTCACTCCAACAATGCTGAGCTGACAGGTCTCACTCGCTATAGTCAACCTGACTAAATTCAAGAAAAAAAATTCTTAGACATGAATGCAAGCCATGAACAACAAGAGCAACATTTGTCCTAACAGCTAACTACATTTCAGTTCCTGCTTGCCATCCTCTTTGTTTTGGACAGCAACTAAGTTGCAAAAAGAATAAATTTCTAATTACAATATACCCCTACAAGTCTTCCTTACTCCCTTAAGCTAGTTTGTGTTAAAACACTACACTGTAGCTTTAAATCTGATTTAGTTTTTGTACACACAGTACACATACGAACACGCACAGTGTGAGTGGTTGTGTGTGTGTGTGTGTGTGTGTGTGTGTGTGCGCCGCAGCGCATGCGCCTGGCCCCTGACAGTCTTGCTTAGCAAACAGCCCTTCTATTTTCCCTTTCTTACAAGTTTATATTTCACTCTAGAGTGTACAGAATTGACCTTCTCTAGCTTGGGATTTAGAGAGAGAACAAAACTGTCAAGATTTCTAATTTTATCTAATTTCAACAAGTGGCTGGAAGTAGTGTTCCTCAGGAGCAGCTCTATCATCTGTCTCTCCTGCCTATAGCTTCTGTGAATGCTGGCTTACATGATCTACCCTCAGTAAGCTTCCAAAGTAATTTCTGATTAGACAGGATGTCTCAGGAGACCATGAACTCCCACTGAATAGCATAATGCCTAATAGCTCCGAATAGCACTGATTATTTTTCTTCCTAAGTATAGTTGATTAGCCTATTATTTGTGGTAGTCAGGAAATACTATTCATTACTGCACACCCCTAATACTGACACTGTAGTTCAGCATCTGGGGGATGCTGCACTCCTGTGGTGTTTTCTTTCAGATGAGACATTAAACTGAGATCCCACCTGTCTGTCCTGGTGGTTGCTCATGAAGACTTTAAAGATCCCATGGCACTTTCTTGAAAAGAGTAAGGGAATTTTATGATCTGAGGTTCCAAAATACAGTAACATAAATAAAACATAATACACTATGCAACTTAGCATAAATCATTACATTACAGACTGAGAATATCCAGAATTAAATATTTAAATAAAAGCTAATGAACAATTAAGTCAAATTTACAAGAGAATGAAATTCACCACACAAATAATCACAGCACAGTAATAGCCACAGACATCACCAGCTATTTCTCAAAATGTCTGTGATATTTCTAGAGAAATCTGCTGCTTTCTGCATTTCCACAGTAGGGGCACCAGAGAGAAACTCTTTGAAAGTTTTGTGAAATATCTGGAAATAGCTGGCAATTGGCTACTACTTGTATCATTATAATGTGTCAGCAGGAAAGGACCATCCTGGTCATTCTAGTCTGCCCATTTCCCACCAGTCCTTACTTGTCTCCACTTTCCAGGGGTATTTTCCTCTGCCAAACAGCCAACCCCTTGTGTCTGTCCCATGGCCTCTTGAATTCCTTCATTGTTTCTGCACACACCACCTCATTAGGTAATCTGTTCCAAGGTTCTACCACCCTTTCAGTGAAATAACATCTCCTTACATTGCTCTTAAATCTTCCCCCTTCCAATCTTAAATTATGACCCCTTGTTTTAACGCCTACTTTCCTTTTGAATAATCTACCTTTATTCACTATTTATTCCTTCATATACTTAAAAGTTTCTATCATATCACCTATATCTCTTCTAACCACCTGGGTATAGATTTAATTCTCTCCATCCAGTCTTGTATGGCTTCTCTTGCATACCTTGCACCATTTTCTTGCCCTTCTCTGAACCCTCTCAACCCATCTATATCCTTTCTTAAATAAGGTCTCAGAACTTTACCCCATACTCCTGGTGTGGTCTGACCATGAGTCTTATATAAAGACATCAGCACCTCCCACTTCCTACTTATTATACCAATTCCTATGCACACCATTGTTCATTATACAGAAACGTATGACAAAAGAGTTTTATGTGAAGCTGTCTTAAGTGTGAAGATGGCCACCAGAAGGTATGGATGTGCATGAGACTCACAGTTCTCCTACTTTTCTACAAACCGATTAACTACATGGAAATGGTTGTGAGCGACAAGTAAAGCATCCAGTGAGAACTGTAATAGTTGCCAGGTTTGGTAAATGCCGACTATAAAATAAATCAAACAAGAAGTATAACTAAGGAACTTGGAAAAAGATCAGTAGAGCACACCAAAACTGCAAACCACTATTAACGTTATCCACATTCACCAGTAGATATATTTTGTGAAATTCCACCCTTCTGTGAAATTTTGCGCCAGGTGCAAAGTTGCAAAATTTCACTTGTGAAATGCAGAATTTTTCTGTGAAATGCACTATTTTGCAAGAAATAGCAAAATTTAGCTTGAATTTAATTGTTCTATGGGCAAAATTTCACATTTCACCAGTGAATTTCACATTTCACACTTACAAAATATTTCATAAAACACACAAATTTTGCTAAATATTTCATGTAACATAATTTCCTAATTTGCACATCTCATTCAGCAGGGCCCTAAAGGCCCATTAACAACAAAAGGTATTCAATACCCATCATGCAGAGGAGAATACGGCAAAGGGACACACCGTTGGATGGAAACACTGAGAAAATACCCACCCGAGGAAAAAAAGAAAAAGATATAAATACGTACTTGATGAACTATCGACTGTGCTTACTGGAGACTCCCCAGGCTGCGGCAGTAACAAGTTTGGGTAATCCAAAAACATCAGAAGTTCAGCCTGACAAGAAAAAACAAGATAAAATAAATTCTGTGCCACAACAGTTTAAACTCTCCTCAATACTGGAGCCAGTTCCTGAAATCGCTCCACTATCGGTAACGCCGGCAAGATAGCAGCTACGACCTATCCTAATGAAGAAACCATAAAATTCAGCATACAGAGGTGTGCAGTCCAACATGGAAAACTCAACTGACAAGGAAATAGGAGCAAAAGAGACAGAAAACCCAGGACCAGAAGAGAACAATGAGGAAAGGAACCATGCAACCATAAACATGGAGGAAGTGGCATTGCCCAGACATATAGATGAATGGAATAACAACTCAAACCCCTTGATGGAACCAGACAAAAAAAAGGATAATACATTTGACACATCAGGAGAAGCTATGGAAGAATTTGATAAAATCATAAGATTTAGCAAGACCAGAGGAACTCAAGTGAGCATGCAGACCATGAAGTATGACCTGCTGACTTACCTAATGAGGTGAATGGCAATAATATAACTGGGTTAAGGATTGGTGGGACAACACAAGTATCTAAAATGACCACAAGTCAAACCAATATTGAAAAACAAAGTCAGAAAGAGCTTAGGCACACTGGATCCCGGGAAGGGGGGTGACTGGTCATGGTGATTGTACACTGCCAGGCTTGCAGTGAATTCACATCACTACTGTGTCCGCAACAAGCAAAGTCAGGCTGGGGACTTAGGACAAAAGCAAACCTTATAAACAAAAGTACTGCAGACAGTAAGAATGACAATTTTGAATCTAAAGGTACTTCTACAAATAATTCAAATAAAGAAAATACCTCTAAATCCTCTTCAACATTTAAGAAAGTTGTCCTGGTAGGTATTAGCTTAATCAAACAATCTCTTGGTTAGCTGACAAATGCAGTTGCAGGCATTAATTCAAAATTGAAGGCGCTTACTGCTAGAGCCACCGAGACTGATTCTAGAGTGAGGTGCTTGAGGACACTATTAGTATGTTTCAAAACTAGTTTCCACCCATACAGCTCAATTGGGACTGCTAATAAAAGATACAAGAACAAGAGGACAGATCTTGATGAAATTTAAAGCTGGGCACATACCAAAGGATGCAGAAGGTACAGGAGACCCACTACCATATCTCAACAAACTGATTACCCTAGTAAAAGGGTGAACATACTTAGATAAAAAAAAAATCAACTGGACAGTACACATAGAAGCTCTGGTGCAAAAATAATCAGCAAATTCTGAGCACCCAAGATTTGTATATGTTAGACCTCACAAATTCCAAGAGAAATAATTTTTACTAAGAAAATCAAGAATGGATAAGGGACTGAATGCAAAGGGAATTAGATTCCAGGTGTTTCTAGACATCAGCATAGAATCCTTCGCAGATAAAAGATCTTTCAATCTAGTGATGAACATTTTGGGACAAAAAGGCTTTAGATATGCACTACTATCATTCGCTAAGTTAACATTCTACTTGAAAAGAAGAATGCAGTATGTTAAGGACAAAAAAGAAGCAGAGGCTCTAATTAGAAGAGATAATCCACCTAGCCCCACACAAGCAGGCTCATCATCAGATTTTTCACCAAACCTAAATTCTGTCTCCAGCCTGAGTATGCCAATACAGCAGATTGTATTTATTCATTTAATTTCTCAGATTACAGTACCTCTGAGACAGGGGCTCTTTTACCTAGGTTTCACGACAGGTGAGAACAGTAGTTTGACACAAATGGACAATTTGATTAACAGAATGACAATTTGGCAAAATGCATAACACACATTAGAGCTAACAAACAAATATTTGGTTTATGTTGGTGCAAACAACAAGTAATAGTAGGAACAACAGAGCCGTCAGTAGGGTGACTTTGTCAGTTATAGGTAATAGGTAGCAATCCGGCAGGTGAGTTTATAGCAACATTCAATGATAAAACAGAAAAATATATAGGGTACAGATAGGTGACATGATTTAATTGTTGTAACATTAAAGCAGTCAAGAGACTGACTATATTTGTACCAGGGTGGACATTAGGATGAAGGGGTGAGAGTGGCACACCTGGTGGCCATAGAGTCAGGAGATGAGTGGAAGTTGGGAATCTGGAACAGAAAAACTCTTTGCCACACTAGAATGAGACAGCCACAAAATGATGAAAGTAGAAATGTAGTATATAGGATGAATGGTGGCAAAATAAGAAGTGGGAGGGGAAAACACTAATAAAGGGGACAAATAAATGCTTAAATAAAATCTGTTGAAACAGACAGCAAATATAAGCCAGATGACAACCTATTAATACTGTAGTACAGTAAATAGGTGGGGAAGAGAGGAGAGGAGAGGGCAATACTAATAAAAAAGGCAGAATAGTATAGTAAAGAGTAATAAGGTGTAGATTTAAGGATATGATAAGTATAACATAAAAATAATGGAGTTAAGCATTCAATTTGAGAATTTTCTTACTGGGGGAATATTTATTGGTGTCGTGAACTCTTCCTTTTCTAGGACTTGTATCTAAAAGTTGACAACCTCGAGGTACCACTGAGGCACTCAGTTTACAATTTGAATTGTCTGTAATGTGATTCTACCTCAGTATACCCAGACATACCTCACTACTGATCAACATTTGTACAACTACCACTGTATACAACCATGGTTAAAGCACACTGGATTGCGGTGGTGCTATGACCAAACTAGTCACACTTAGATCTCACCTTCTCATTCACAATCATCCCTTTCACATAGATGGAGCACTGCATGTACCAAGTAAGAGGAGCTAGGATGTTTTGTACTGGTGTAAATGGGGAAGGAGGATGGGCTGGGAAGGGGACTTAAAGTGATAACTTTAATGTCGACTGTTATGTAGTAACAGTATTAGAAATAGGGTTTAGCTTTATAGACAAAATCGATGTCAGCAGGATATATAGTTTGATATACAAAAGTAAGAGAGGAATATTACAAAGAGATGAACAGAACATGTACTCAAATGGAGAAGTATAAAATAATCTGCAATGAAACTACATATAATCAGCCTGATAACACTTTATTTGATGATATTTAATTTTGGATTGTGGCGTAATAATATGGAATAGTTAGGGTCTGAAAAACAGATGTAAAGGCTAACTAAGTACAGTATTTAGTGATTGATAAAAAAGTGAATATTGTTATGCTACAGGAAACTTTTTACACCTAACGATGCAAATTTTCTGTCAAAAAGTGGGGAGATTGTTGTGTGGCCAATTACAATAGCTTATCATGAGTAGTAGTTATTTTCATTAAAAAAACTATATTTTTATTTGGGAAATCGGTGCGTGATCTAGCAGACAGATACATCATAAAATAAATATTAAATGCTGGCACTTCATTCACTTTAGTTTATATATATATATATATACTATATATATATAGATATATATATATATATAAAAAACTCCATTTAATGCATTAGTTAGGGTTGTTCCACAATGACAAAAGTGGGAAATTTGGTGTTAGGGTTAAGCCCCCTTGGACCCCTGCCCACACCCCAACCGGCATCAGGGTGTGGGTTTGAGGTCATCGACTAACTCTTACCCCATCAGATGTGTGAAGAAGCAGAGGTAGGAGAATGGGGTGAGGTTGGTACCAACAACTAGCATTGCACCCGATGCCGGTTGGGGTGTGGGCGGGGGTCCAAGGGGCTTTCAACCCTAACACTGAATTTCCTTGCTGTCGCTGTGGAACAACCCTAACTAATGCATTAAACAAAGTTTTTCACCTCTAATTTCCCTTCTTTTTGAGAACTATAATGAGAAATAGTGAATGTAATGCGGTGGCGGGCCCCGTGCTCCCACCACGTGATGGCTTGTCACATAGTAACACGGTGCCCACAAACGCAAATGGTATTGCGCATGGTGACGCAAAGCGAAACAGAAAGATAAACAGTACTGTAGACAGAAATGGTTAAAATAACGCAAATGCAAGCACAAATGGAAACTCGAAGGGTAACTCACATGGTGCCGTAGATGGGAACAGTAAGTGAAACAGTTACAGAACTGCAAGCAGAAGTGGTAAGGGTAACAGTAATGTAAGCGCACAGGCTAGTTTTCCCAAAAGCTGCATACAGAAAGACAGTGAGTACAAAGAATGCATGCATAATAATGGGTCTGGAGCAGAAAATGAGGAGTTGGAATCATAAATTGCTTATATCTCAGGAACTGTATGATGTAGAAGAAAATTTAAGTCACATGATTTATGACTTTCCTGGCTAGTTTTGTTCTTAGCCCTAAGCATTTTCTGATGAAAAGTATGTATCTCTACCGTTTCAAGATACGGGCCCTGAAAGGCATGGCGAATGCCGTAATGTTATCCTATGGGAAAAAAAGAAGTTTGGAGTGTCATAACTTTCGCTCCCTGTAATATTTTATCACCAGACCAGTAAAAGGCACATTTGAGGGATATTGGCTTTCTTCTCTCCAAATTTCAGCCCAAAAGACCAAAACGTTATTTTGCAGCAGGGTGGCAAAGGATTCCGGTAATGCGGCGGACACCATAATGTTATCCTATGGGAAAAAGCATCAACTTTGGAGTGCCATAACATTGCTGCCCTGTAAAATTTTTTCACCGAAACACTGAAAGGCACATCTGTGAGATGTTGGCTGCGTTCCTCAAATTTCAGCCCAAAAACAAACTGTTCTTTTGCAGCAGGGTGCCAAAATTGCTGTCTTTTCACAAGCCTGGAAAAATACTGTCGAACTTTGCAAAGCTTTCACAAATTCATTCGACACTGTCGCGAGAGTGCGAAAGTACTTTTTCAGAAATCTAAAAACATATTTCTGGGTTTTACCCCAAATAAAGACATGCCTAGCATCCTTAGGGTCCGACTAGGTGAATACAAAAAATAATTAGGTTGCTAAAGGGTCCCAAATTTAAATGCCAAGCATTTTTCTGATGACCAACTGAAAATAAAATGGCGGATTTGGGACAGTAAAAGGGCCATTCGCGAAAGTAAAAACTGCATTTGCAACACTGTTGAACTTTTTGTTAACTTTTCCCATTGACTTATAATGGGAACTTGTTTTTTAATAACTTTTGAACCGTTTAATATTTTTCACGAAATCTTCAAAAGACACATCGTGGACCCTGGCTGCATGTTCCCTGAAGATTTCGGACTGGTCGGGCAAACCGTGCAACCTCTAGAGATGATCAAATAATTCCAAAAAAGCGTAAATGAACATGCAGATCATGGTTAATAACTCCGCAGCCGTAAATCTGAACAGTAAGATGATTGGCAGATCCCAAGAGCTATGGTTCTTGATTGTGTATTTTAAATTTCAGGCAAATCCATTGAATGGTTGCAAAGTTATTAAGGTGCAAAATTTTAGGTTTAACATGTAAATGGCTCCTCAACCCTAACTATGGTAGCACTACTGTGCTACCATAATATATATATAGTCCAAATGGTAGTGACCTAGATTTTACAGACTTATTTCTCTATTTCCTCCTTTAACAGACCCTATATTATGGATGGGGACTTTACCTTAGCAATGAATGCTACAATAGATCAGTTTTCTTTCTATAAAACAACGGCAACTCTACAAAAAAAATCTAAGGGACTTCATGAAAGATTTAGGACTTGAAGACCATTGGAGAACAATAAATCCCTCAACACAGGCATACTCCTATTTCTGTTGACCTCATCAATGCTACACAAGGATAGACTTCTTTCTTAGATAACTTACACTAAATAATCAGGTTAAAACAATAAAATATAATAACATCCACATCTCAACTCATGCTTCTGTACAATTATCATTAAATATATTTGACACCCCCCTACCTATGTCTTGGACAGTGGAAAATACACTTCTGAAAGACAAAATATTGGCAAAACAATTGCAGTTAGTCATAATAGAATATTTACAATTAAACACTAGATCGAAACTACTCCAGACATTAGATGGGGAGACATTCAAAGCTATGGTAAGAGGACAGTAACAAGGCACAGCTCATACATAAGAAAAAAGCCAGGCAAAACTTACTATGGTGAAAATGAAATAAAAGAATGGAACACCAACACATGCTAACATAGGACCCCCAAAACATTCAAAATTATTAATGGTAAGAGCGCATATAATACAATTTCATTGGCACAAGCAGAAAAGAATATTCGTCAGACTAGGGCTAGATATTACACCCTAGGAGACAAGCCAGATAAGGTTATGGCTCAACAACTACGGCATGAAAAATAATCCTGTATGATCCAAGCAATTAGGGATAAAAAGGATCATTTAATAGCAGACCCCACACAAACAAATCAAATGATTGTTCAGTTTTATAAAGATTTACAGTATATACTACATACAGAAAGGCATACATTCCCTCAGGCTATTAAAACCTTTTATGACCATATCAGTTTACCACTCAATTTAGAGATTAGAGGCACCTATAACTTTTGAAGAAACTCAACAGGCAATCAAAAGCCTAACTTCAAGTAAAACCCCTGGATCTGATGGGTTTCCATTAGATTTTTATAAACATTTTTCCGGCTTAATAACATACCCATTAATGGAGACATTTAATTTTGCTTTTCACTTAGGACACTTACCAAATTCATTGTACAGGGCCAAAATTATCATTCTTCCAAAAGAAGATAAGAACCCGGAGCTAGTATCCTCTTACAGACCTATTTCATTACTCAATACTGATGTAAAGATTCTGTAAAACATATTATTGGCTAGAATGGAGAATGTGATTCGGGGCTTCATTGGGATAGAATGGAATGTGTGCTGCTTGAAATTTTTGTTGCTGTGTTTGTACAAGGTGTTTGTTTACACTGAAAATGAAATGTGAAATTGTGAAGGTTACCAGTCTTATTTATTGCACTATGTCACTTGAAGCAAGCAATTGATTGCGTATGTGATAGGGGTTCTACACTATTTAAACAGATCACCCAGTAGGTGGCACTATCTTTGACAAAGACCATTCAGGTTGAAACATTGGAGGTTGTTTGATGTTGGCTGTTCCCTCCAGACATGTGTCCTTTGTTGCTTTTACTGCAAGGGGTGTTTGAAAAATAAAGTATACTTGGTGAAGTATCTGGTATCTGACTGATATCCTTGTACAGTAAGTGCAGGGCTGGTAGTGTGCCATGACTTCTTTTGCCCTGACACTATAATATACGTAACTGATCCTTAAAAATCTTTACCACTACTTTTAACATTAATCAAAGTATTTGGTGAAGCATCAGGCTACAAAGTTAATATGACAAAAACTGAAATTATATATGTAAATCCATCTCCAAATTCAAAAATTGCTGTACAATACCAGGATGTGGTAAAAGATAAAATTAAATATTTAGGAATAACAGTATCCAAAAATATAGGAAAACCTTATAAACTGAACTATTTACCACTCTTACATAAAATCCAAAATGACTTAAAAAAATGGATGAAATCACCGCTCACATTAATTGATAAATGTAATGCCAAAAAAATAAACATAGTGCCTAGATTGCTGCTCCTTTTTTAGGCTCTGCCAATAAGTGTACCAGATAAATATTTCAAAGAATTGGACTGTGCCATAGTAACTTTATCTGAAAGGGAAAAAAATCCAGATTAGCCCTAAAAAAGCTAATACTACCTAAGACATAAGGAGGCCTTGCATTGACTAATCTGAAATATTACTACCTTGCTGCCCAAATAGCCGAATTTTGGATTGGTGTATGGAGGATTGTGAAAGTGTATTGTTAAACCTCCAAATGCCTGTCTAAGTCTGTTTCACAAGTCTACTGCAGTAGCACTCTCTGAATATCTTTACTGTCCTTTCCCTTACTTTCCCCCTTTTAATTCCCTTTTTCCAGGCAGGCCACCTGGATAAGAGGCCCTTTCTATCACTTTCATTATATTAAAAAGACAGGTATGGAGTTTCATTACCCTCTCCTCCCCCCCATGATAGGCTACAGTGCATAGACCTAGAGTTTTGCATATTTGGGCTAGTAGTTCCTCTTTTCATGTTTAAGCAATGGCCAGGAGACAAATGTGTATGCCAAATATAAGGGAATTCTCCTCACAGTGCAAGCACTTAGTTTATTTAGGCAGACAAGAAAAATAAAGATAGTAAAAAGATTCAGAGTCTGCCTGCTGGTCACCCAATCCCTTAGGGTGTTGTTGTAAGTTTCCCTAGATATACCTTAACAACACTATTTTGACCCAAAAACAGTTTACTTTTCTTTACTTTATTATTAACTTTATTATTTTTGGCTTAGTGTTGTAAGGTGACATGGCAAAGACAATATAACAGCAGCACAAACTGTTTTAAACATAAGCAGATATGAAATTAAAGGAAGTGCTTTTGTTTGCTTGTGCTGCAATGTGTTTAGTAATTCTCAAAAGAAACTTCTAAACAAAATTGTGCAGTATTTCAGACATTGTAAGATAAATGTTGGACTCTTTTCAGTTTTACTCCTTTTCTTAGCAGTCTGGCTCCTGTTAATTTTAAAGAATAGAGCTTACTAGATAATGGGTATTCAGGCCTTTAGCAGAGGTATTTCTTACAGCCATTTGCACTAGTTGTCCTGGCTGTTTCACTAGAATCAGCGGCCCATTTCTCACTATAGTTATACTGTGGATAGACTGAAGGAGGGGCTAAACTTGGCAAGAGTGCTGTTTTTAGTAAACCTGTATTATATTTCATTTCAGGGATGTCAGTGTTTTGTAATGAAGATATATTGACTGTCCCGTTGCTTAAGATGAAATAAAAGTGTTTTATAAATGAAAATCTGCATTGAAGAGTTTGGGGCAGAGTCTGAATTGATCACCTGATGATTCCCTAGGATAAAGGAGACTCATTTTTGTGATACCCTCAGATTCGTTTGGGATCAGCCAGTACTGGTCCACTTGGGAGTCTGCCTACAGACTAAGATAGTTGAAATCCTTGGTGGTCTTTTCGTTTGCTGATAATTTATTTTTGTTCATGTTTCTTTCTTTGTATTCCTGCAAAGTTAATAGTTTTATATTTTCTTTTTGCTGTTACTTTAATAAAGCTTTAGGCTTGGCAGTTTTTTAGCTTCACACTACCTTTTTGTGTCAGTGTCCATCATACACCCACAGCCTATGATGAGGACCACAAAAGTTTACATACTGAACATGTTCATACATATCATAATCCTAAAGCATATTATATTCAAAATATTATTTTAAGAACAAATCAGCAGAAAACAAACTAATAGCAACACACTACCTGTTTAAGTTGGGGACAAATATACAAGATTATAGGATGGAGAACACTATGCCATACTATTCTTCTATTTACAGAAACTTCTGATTTCAACCATCACTAATGGATCCCATATACAAAATATAGAACAACAAGGTATCAGAACCATACTAGATATGTACTGAGAAAAGGTGTCAATATTATTTCAACAAATACAGAATAAATATAATATTCCCACCCAGCATTTTAGATATTTGCAAGTCCACAACTACATAATGAGATTTGCATTTGCCCAGGTGTACTCACCACTACAAAACATATTGATAAATAATAAAAAAAAAATATTAAATCCCTATCAGCAGTAAACAATTTGATGCAAAACACAGCAACATTCAACCTAAACTATCTAAAAACAAAATGGGAACAGCACCTGGGAATAATCATTGCACATGAAAAATTGGATAAAATTATACAATATCCACATATGGAATTCTTTTCTACAAAAGCTACAACAGATTCAATTTAATATACTATATACCTAACAATAAAACTCCTGATAGGTAAGGGATTCAAAAGATTGATTGTTATGGTTGTCTACATCCCACCAGGTAGGCAGCAGGTGGGTTTAGAAGCCTTCACTAACTACTACACCCAGGTAAGCCAGAACAAGGAAACTATAATTCTCGAGACTTCAACTCTAACTGGTTTTCCAGCTCTAACACCATGCATAGAGACCTAGTATCAGGACTCTACCTATCGCATATGATCAAAAGCTGTACCCGAACAAACTACCATATGGGCACTAGCACTTTGATAAACTGGGTGCTAACTACACACCAAGAATGGCTAAAGGAGTCAAGGTACTCCTTGACACCCTCAGTGACCACTCACCAATTCTGTATGAATGGTCAACTAAACAGGCCAAATGTCCAACCAAGAATGGTGAGGAATAGAGTAATCAAAAATAGCACCATGATTGGCTTTAGGAATCGGCTTAAAGGGATTGACTGGAGCTTCCTCGACTCATGTCCCTCCATTGATATTGCATTGCAGCTCTTCCTTAATCACTTCAATGTGGTAGCTGACAAGTTCAACCTATACCACAAGAACATGATTAAGGGAAGCAGCATGAACTGGGTCACTCCTGAACTTCTTGGAATGATGCAGCAATGGGATCTCCTCTGGCACCAAGCTAAGACAACAGGGACTGACATAGATGTCCAAAATTACAAAGATGCCAGAAACAGCTTCACCTAAGCAATCAGGCAGACTGAGGCTAGGGTCCCACGAGAACTGGCAGTCATAATGTTGGGAAGCGATGGGAAGAAGTTCTGTACCTCATTTAAAAACCTCATCAGATCTAGTGACAGGTCCCCTCCCTCCATGCCACATCATAATGACAAGGTCATCCTCAGTGAAGCCACAATGGCCAATATCTTTAACAAGGCATTCATGGACTACACTGCAGTTCATCCACCCAGACTGGCTACTAGCCTGGTGAAACACCTCCACAAACCACTCGCTCATCTCCTCCAGCACTAGGTCCTTCCGATCCTTTCACTGCAATAAGTAACTATCAAACATACAAGAAATACCTTACAAGAGTCCTGGGGAAAACAAGGAAGGGAGATGACATTATTGACATGAAGCTAATATCTATCGCCCTCCCCGAGGTAATCGTTCCCATCATCAAGCTGTTCAACTTGTCCCCCTGCCTATCCACCTTCCCTTCTACCTGGAAAACTGCTCTGGTTACGCCTGTGCACAAAGGAGGTGACCAGTCCCTTGTAACTAATTATTGACCCATGTCAATATTATTCCTGCTTTCTAAAGCACTGGAAGGAATCATTGCTGATCAACTACGGACCATCTGCATAAATATAACCTATGCTGCCCGACAACACGGCTTCCACAAGCTGCATATCACTACCATCACACTAATTAACTTCACTGACTACATGCACGAGGCCCTTGACCAAGGTCACTTGGTGGGGCAATCTTAATAAACGAGATCAAGGTTTTTGACCTTGTGGACCATCAGCTGCTGCTCCACAGGTTATGTGGCATAGGGCTTTCCACTGAAGTGGTCAGTTGGTTCTCCAGCCACCTATCTGGTCAGTCTCATAGGGTAAAATTCAGCAATATGATCTCTGACACCTCTGAAGTCAGAGTAGGGGTCCCTCAGAGTCTCTCTTGGACTCTCTTTTGTTCAGCTTCTTTATGAATAACCTCCTGATGCATGCCCCACTTCTAAGATCCTACTTATGCTGACAATACGGTAGTATTCTACCCAACTTCTGCCAGGTTACTCTCACAAGGAATTTGCAGCACAATTTTAACATCCTCTAGGTCTGATTCAAAGATAGCATGCTAGTGCTTAACAGCAAAAAAACAAAGGCAATGCTGTATGCTGACCACGAAAAGAGGAAAACTACTGTTCACCTAGCCATTGCCTGTAACTCTGACTCCACCTTCAAGCAGGTGTCTTCTTTCCAATATCTAGGAATCACAATAGATGAGTCCCTCTCATTTGGTGACCACATATGCAATGTCATCTCTGCAGTCAACAGGAAACTTGGGTCCCTGTATAGACTCAGGTTCTGCCTCACACAAGAAGCTAGATTTTTGGAGGTTACAGGCACAGTACTACCCATCCTAGATTATGGAAACATGGTCTATGGTGCAGCCTCTGAAACTAGGCTGCTCTGACTCCATACAACCCTCAATAAAGCCTGCAGATTTGTCTTAGGTGTCACCTGTTAGCACATACATGCAACCTTTACATCAGGATGAAATGGCTTCCCCTTATGGACTGCATCAAGCTACACTAGTGCCTTCTAGGAAGAAGGACCTCCTAGACTGCACCTCCCTCCCTGCAAGACCTTTTCCACCCTGCCCCCACCAAACATGCTGCTAGAAGTGTCACCAGGCAGGCTCTTGTAGTATTGTTCAGAAGAACTGCCGTGGGCAGGTGAGCCTTCATGGTAAGTGCCCCAACTTGATTAAATGAACTCCATCATGCCACCACAAGACTCATACACTTTGGCCATTTCAAGTCTGAGCTCAAGAATCTAATATCACCTCCAGTACACTGCTTCTATCTCACCCAACCCTGATGTATCACCTACCTACACACTCAGGCAATGCTTGGGTTCACTTCCATTGCTCCTTCTCTCCTGAAGTCCACTATTTCTCTCCTGCCCTGCCTACTGAACTTGTGCCTGCTCCTCTTCCAACACCTCCCCCTGCTCAGCCAGCACCTGCCTCCTTAACCGATCCTCTCTCACCCCCAACTGTGACCCTTCTGCCTACTCCTACTGTCTTTGCTCTTTCTACTATGATACCCCACTTGCACATTGCCTTCACCTCTTCCCCTTCAGCTGTACTGTCTTCCTATAGATGGAGGCCTCTAGCACCTGAAAGGATAATGACATGGTTTTAGCTACTGCTCTGATCATCCTTGATTTTACTTTTTGAACTGGTGAGCTTTGTATGTGTACTGCTGAGGATAGTGTCATCCTATGTACTCTGAATTCATTGACATGATTATGTTTTGCTATGTATGTGTTATTATGTTATGTATGATTGTCTCCTAACTGATGACCTTTGACAAAGCCTTTAGCTGCTACTGTGTCCCCAGCCCCCTTTCTGTCTCATGAAGATCCTTTATAAAATAGCTTTTAGCTCAAAGGTTGTAATTACTATTACTCAATAAATAAATAATTAAATAAATACTACACCTTACCTACCTGACACTGGCCAGATTACAAAAAAATTAATCCAAACCAGGAAGAAAATTGTCCTAGATGCCAACAACCAAGGATACCTTATACACATGTTTCTCATTTGCAAAAAAACTAAATGCTGGGATATAATCTTTGAAGTACTGTATTATAAAGGACTACTGGCAATATACCAAAAAAGGATTCATTGACCATTTTACTTGGACATAAGCTCAAACCATATAATAAAGTTATTTTTATAGATTATTTTCACTAGCCTATTTAGAGGCTAAGAAATGCATACTGATGGTCTGGAAAGACAGTAGCACCCCCTCCCCATAAGGAAATGATTTAGCTTAATGATAGATCTTTATACTTTACAAGAGATACACTATTTTAAGAACACTATAGGGGAATTGTTTCACAATATATGGGATCCTTTTCAGGAAATTGCCAGGAACTATAAAAATATAGGGATTAGAAAAGCAGACCCCCAACAGATATTTCGTGCATACTTTCATTTTTGGACGGTAGATTAAGTTCAGGCTAATATGTATTTTTCTCCCATTCTTTATGTTTGAGGATCAGATATTGACATTTGCTGATATGATTGTGTAAAGCCTTAATTTACTTGAATAAACGAAAAAAAAAAGATGGCCCAAGTGTTTCAAACATGAAGAACATTTCCTGTGTAGTAAGAACCAAGCTTTTTTTGTTATGTTCTAAATTCAGATTCATAGATATGAAAAATAAAAGTGCACACCATGCTCAGAACGTCTGCTTTGGTGTGTGCATTTTGCTATATAGTTGACCATACGAACCTTTGCCATAAGTAATATTTCAGAACTGCAAAACATACCCTTATTGCCATGAAAAAAATCCCCATTTCTATAATATATGTACAGTGTTAATACTACATATTAAACTGAATTCCAGACTTATTTCCACACTCTCTACTCACTAAGGTCCAAAAAAGTATGGCATAAGGGGACCCAAGAAAAAGGCGAACATTTCTCTCCCAGATACTATTGCATGTCTCCCTAGGGCAATATCTTTCATCCAGTGACTTGTATTTTAATGAATTCCATACACCCAACCTGTTGTGGCAACAGAATAAATGAAAATCTCATATACAGGTATGTGTGTGGATGTGTGAGTCTGTGAGAATATGTAATACAGTGGATTATAGGACTGTTTGGCAAAACAGAAACTGGAGTTTAGGGAGAAAACCAGAGTGCAGGATCCTTTTATAAAGTACCTTCATGTGTTGATTTCTTACTATCTTGTAGTCAATTTTCCTCTGGTGTATTTAGTCAGGCAGTGCTCCCATGTGAGGGTAGCTGCAGTGTCCCTATAGGGTTAGGGAGTTTAAATTGTTTGTCCTTCCAAGCTGCTACTAAAGGTCAATCTTTTAGTTTTGTATTGTTGGTCTTGACTTCAATTGATTGTGTTTCTCCTATATAAATTCAGAGACTAAAGCCCCTTTTTTAATTCCTGTATTTACCTGTAATTTTTTCTGTAATGGATACAGTACTGGGTAGCCTGTGAGGAGGGTGTAAGGGGAAGGCGCCACCTGTAGCGTGACTCCTTCTCAGCAAAATCCCTCATGGCGATAGGAGGGTAGGGCAACGGATGGGGGTGGGCAAAATGGGTGACAGGATGTCGCTATATGTATGCTCGTGGGGGGAGTGAGCAAGGCGGCGTGGGCTAGGTGGGCAGAGGGCTGTAGGGGTGGCGCTGTGGGTTGCTCGAACTGTGTTGTGGTGTCATGGGTTGGCCTGTGGTTGGGGTGGGTGAGGTACGGGTTCAGGTCTGGGCACTGGTGCAATTGTATTGCCTCCATCCGAACCATTATTTTACATGCATTCACACCCCGACATACACCCTGGAGTTGAGCATTCTTTAATGGGGTGTTGGGGCAAAGCCCCCACAGAAAGTATTTAAAGTTATGTCCCGGCACTGTTGTCCAGCGCCGGGTGGCAGTAGTGCTGAAATGCTTTTTGGTATTGATTGTGTGATAACGCGATCGCCTTTTAGGCTTTCACCATTATCACATGGAACCCCGTACTGTAACCACATGTAACTCCTGCATAATTCTGTAAATTCTATGTCATATAACTTATATTGTTACTTTGGTTTACCATTGTGTTGCTCTCACCCGGGTCATACCTGGAAACGAACGTCAGCTCAGTGTGCCTTTCCCAGTCACCAATTTTAAATAAATAAATAAAGGTTGCAATCATTCCCGAACCATTGGTATACACATTTATATTGACCTGTACTGAGGACACACCCAAATTGTTTTACAAACATATCATAACAAGGACAAAGGGTTTGATCATCCTTAAACACTGAGATGGGACTGCTAATCCGTAACCCCCCTTGTACCTGGGTTCAAACTGTTCCCCCAAATAGCCTGACAAAAATACTATATACATTAATTGTGTCTCTAATTATACTGTGGGAAATGCATATCTTTAAAAAAGAAAACATAAGAGGATTAAGGTTTTGTTTAAAAAAAAGAAAACGTGGGAAGAGAAAGGTTTTAATTAAGTAAATTTCTTTCAACTTGGATAAGGTTTTACAGACCCTTTCCATGTAATAACCTTTCTCTGTGCTTTCTCTAAAACAGATTTCCCAGTTTAGTTTGGCTGTATCAGTCTAATAATATTGTATACCCAGGACAACAGCTGATTATTCTGTTACTGGGTTGCCCTCTGCCAATGTATAAGACAGTTTAACTGCATCAGCTCCAATGTGAACACTTTTACTCTTACGTACATTTGTTTTGGTTCCTGAAACTTTTGAGTGTTTTTCAAAGGTGCCTATTGTCTTCTCCCTTTTATGCAGACCCCAGAAATAAGCAGATGTCATCTGTATAAGATACAGATTTAACATACAGTTCTGGGCATATAGAAATTCTAATTATTTTCTGGTTCCCTTTAATCTTGCACAGAACTGGGTCTATTGCAAAATGTATAATAACGGGGATCAGTGGGTAGCCTTGTTTTACTCTGTGCTGTTTTGACTGGGCATCATATACAGCCATTCAAGAGTAGCTGTTAGAAAATGGGCTTTTTATTTGGAGGCATCTGATTGGATGGTTCCCATTCCACTGGGATACATTTACTTGCAATAGATGCCCACCAAATAAAAAGTACCAGTCCAAACCTGCCTCATGCCATTCCAAGTGTCCTTGTGCCCAGCTTGCTTCATCATTGGCTGAAGCACTGGGCACAAAATTTCAAACTGACGCCATTTTTTTGCATGGTTTAGCGAGACCTGTCACGCTGGGCACATGCAAAACACACCAACAAATGTATTTGCCATTGATTTATATATTTTTCACACAACAAAAAGCACACATCTTAAATGTTTTTCACTTTCCTTTACTAACTAATATCAGTGGGCACAATCATAATATAAACTGCACATCCACATTTGTTTTTCTCTAAAACTGACTTGGGCAGTTTCCTCCACCCCCGCCCCCAAACAAACAGCATGTCACATAAAGCGTTTACTCACTACAAAAATAACCTATTGACTAAATATAAAGTAAAAGTGCTTTAGTGCTTTAATTAAATCAATCTGGTAAACTCTCCCAGATGTTCAAGAGTTCCATGGTATCATAAAAGCTGGCCGATGTAGTAGCTGCTGAAAGCCGGGAAAGTATCTCCATCAATGGTACAGTAGGTGCAAGTAACGAAAGGGCCATCACTACTCCTTGGTCCAATTCTCTGCATCGACTTAGTACTAAAAACATAGCCTTTCCCAATATCTCAGCTAAAAAATGGAACGCTAATACTAGGGAAAGAAAAGCATAAAATGTACCTATTTCAGCAGCTTTACTATTTCCTGCCAGCTCAAGCCACTTCACTACATGCTTTGTGGCAACCAGAAACAGCATAAAAAATGCTCGACTGCAGTGCTTTGATTAGGAAAAAAAACATAAATGTTAATAACAGGAACATTAAAGACCTGCCTTATCCCAAGTTTTTCTTGATCTAAAGAAATCACAGTGGTAGTTTTGATTGACCTTATTCAGAACATTTTTCCGGTTCTGATGCTGCGGCCACTGTGTAAAAGCACATGGCACATTTAGTTAGGATTGTTTCATGAATAAAAATAGATGTAAAAAAAAAACAAAACAGATGTGCTGTTTGATTGTGTGTGTGTGTGTGTGGGGGGGGTTACTATGAGACCAGATCAAAAGTCATACAGATGCTCCAGTACAAGGAAAGTCTCTACTTCACAAAAAAAAAAATCTAATGCTGGTGGAGTAACTATTTTATTACAAAAATGTATTTTAAACTATTTCTTTATTTACATTTTTTTATTAAACCTTTTTTTCTTTTACAGTGCACATTTTCTAAAAGCAATAATACCCTCCAGGGTGGGTGGTATGGCAATACCAGACCTTGCAGGGGCTATAAGGCCCTCCACATGCAGCGTCGGGCCTCATTATGTCCCAGGGCAGTCCGGGATTGCCCAATACTGCCCACCCTGTCGGGTATTATTGCTTGCATACCTTATGGAAAACACAATATTTAGACAGAATTCACGGTGTATTTATTAATATATTTACTTATAAATGTATTTATCTGTTTGTTTATTTATATATATATATATTAGAGGCAAAAAACTCTGTTTAACACATTAGTTAGGGTTGTTTCACACTGACAAAAGTGAGGAAATTTGGTGTTAGGGTTGAAGCCCCCCTTAGCCCCCCTTGGCCGCCCCCACACCCCAACCGGCATCAAGGTGTGCATTACCGTTGTTGGCCATAACTCTCACCCCATCACATGTGTAAAGAAGAAGAGGTGTAGGAGAATGGGGTGAGAGTTAGGACCGACAAACCTAATGCGCACCCCGATGCCGGTTTGGGGTGTAGGCGGGGGGGCCAAGGGGGGCTTTCAACCCTAACACCAAATTTCCTCACTTTTGTTGGTGTGGAACAACCCTAACTAATGCATTAAATGGAGTTTTTTGCCTCTAATTTCCCTTCTTTTTGAGAATGATAATGAGAAATAGGGAATGTAATGCGGCGGTGGGAGGGACCCGCGCTCCCACCACATGATGTCTTGACACAGAGTAACATTGTGCCCGCAAATGCAAATAGTAATGTGCATGGTGTCATAAAGTGAAACAGAAAGAGAAACAGTAGTGTAGACAGAAATGTTAAGAACAACGCAAAAGCAAGCGCAAATGAAAATGCAAAGGGTAACGCACATGGTGGCGTAGACATGAACAGTAAGTGAAACGGTAGCGGAACCTCAAGCGAAAACAGTAACGGTAACAGTAATGTAAGCGCACAGACTGGTTTTCCCAAAAAGCTGCAGAAAGAAAGACAGTGAGTACAAAGAACGTATGCATAATAATGGTTCTCGGAGCAGTAAATGAGGAGTTGGCATACTAAATTGCTTATTTCTCAGGAACTGTAAGACGTAGAAAAAAAAAGTTTAAGTCATATGATTTATGACTTTATTGGCTAGTTTTGCTCTTTGGGGGGCTAAGTATGTTTCTGACAAAGTCCGTATCTCGCACTGTTTCCAAGATATGGGCCCTGAAAGGCATGGCGAATGCCATAATTTTATCCTATGGGAAAAAAAGAGAAGTTTGGAGTGCATTAACTTTGGCTCCCTGTTGTAGTTTTTTTTCACCAAACCACAAAAAGGCACATCTGTCGGATGTTGGCTGTGTTCCCTCCAAATTTCAGCCCAAAAGACCAAACTGTTATTTTGCAGCAGGGCGCCAAAGGATTCCTGTAATGCGTCAGATGCCGTAATGTTATCCTATGGGAAAAAGCATCAACTCTGGAATGCCATAACTTTGCTCCATGTAATATTTTTTAAACAAAACAATGAAAGGCACATCTGTGAGATGTCGACTGCGTTCCCTCCAAATTTCAGGCCAAAACACCAAACCGTTCGTTTGCAGCAGGGTGACAAAAAATTGCTGTCATTTTCCCACAGCCTATAAAAGTACTGTCAAAGTTTGTGAAAGCTTTCACAAATTCATTCGACAGTGTCGCAAGTACAACAGTACTTTGCAAAAGTACTTCTTCCAGAAATTTGAAAAACATATTTCTGGGGTGTTTTACCCCAAAATAAAGACATGGCTAGCATCCTCAGGGTCCGACTAGGTGAATACAAAAAGAATTAGGTTGAAAGAGGGTCCCAATTTTAAATGCCAAGCATTTTTCTGATCCCTAACTGAAAACAAAATGGCAGATTTGCGACAGTAAAAACTGCATTTGCAACACTGTCAAACTTTTTGTTAACTTTTCCCATTGACTTATAATGGGAACTTGTTTTTTGAATAACTTTTGAACCGTTTAATATTTTTTCACGAAATCTTCAAAAGGCACATCGGGGACCCTGGCCACACGTTTCCTGAAGATTTTGGACTGGTTGCGCAAACCGTGCGACCTGTAGGCATGACAGTAAAATTCCAGAAAAGCATAAATGCACATGCAGGTCACTCTCAATAACTCCACAACCGTATGTGCGACCAGTACGAAACTTGGCAGATCCCAAGGCATATGGGTCTTGATCATGTATTCCAAATTTCAGGCAAATCTGTAAAATGGTTGCAAAATTATTAAGGTGCAAAATTTTAGGTTTAACATGTAAATGGCTCCTCAACCCTAACTATAGTGGCACGGTATATAGTGGCACTACCGTGCCACTATAATATATAAACACACACATATACTGTATATCTTCAATCTAATCAGCACCTTATATTACAAATTCAGTTTTTGAGTCACTGCTTATGATCAAGGGTGGCTATTCTTAGAGTGTGGCTTTTAATTGATCTCCTGATTTATGACAGCTGTTATTGATCTGTGAAAGCCATTCAGCCAGTACCTCTTTTGAAGTTGCAGAGTTGGAGTCTGCTGGTTTCCCTATAGCAAGTGTGCAAGCACTTTCATTCATGAAATGGTAGCTAGTTGTGGAGGAGGGAGGATTGTGGCAGTCACATTTTAACTTTATTACTGAGAACTGGGTGCTGGTGGATGGGAGAATGGGCAGGTGCTGTGTGGAGTGTGGGGACATAATTAATACTTTTTTTAATTCAAATACCACTTTACATTAAAGACAGTGGCCAGCCATGGAGGTGGGGGGGTGAGCTGATCATCCACTAGGAGTTCTAATTTTTATTAAAAGTATTTAAAAAAGAAAATAACAACCTGTGCGTGCTTGGGGAAGGCGGCCTGGCCCGTGCTTTTGATAGAGGATGGGGGGGGGTTGGGATCCATTTTACACAGATTATTTTTTTTTTTTTTGTTAATGGCCGAATAATTTCCTGAATACTGAATATCCAAATATTTGACTGCCAGATACTAAATATTCAGCTGCATATAAGGGAAAATGTGCTCACACAGCCATACGACTAATTGCAAGTGAAGTGCCCCCTCCACTCTGTTTGACACAGACCTTTCTACTACACTTGAGGGTGTCTTTAGCTGATCCAGTCTTGAAGTTAAATTTAGGATGACATAGGTTAGGGGTCCTCCAATAGACCAGCTTCATGATCAAGACCCCAGCGATGGGCTAGTCTGGCACATTTGGGATGACAGCAGTGAGGTCTGTGAAGGCTTCATTGAATCTACTTGTAATCATGCTTTGATCAAGGACAATGTTCCTGTCGACTGTGAGCATTCTTGTTTTTTTTTCTTTACCTTTGCCCAGAAGCTCTGAAACATTTTCCCTAAATATTTTCCCATTTTCCAAATTAAGTGTGTGTCGGGTCTTATTATACTCTGATTTAGCCAGTCTTATATCTCTGGTGCATTTGTTTGTGGCTTCTTTAAATTTTTGAATGTGATTCAGGGATCCAGTTTCCCTGGCCACTGACCACAGTCTATCCATCTCTCCCAAGACAGCAAGGAGCTCAGGGGTTATTCAGGCAGATGGTGCTCACTTTACCTTGCACTGTCTGAGCGGCACAAATTTGTCACAGACCTCAGTGAATTCAGTGATAAAGAATTCAAGAGTAGAATCAATATTGTAAATTGCATCTACAATAAGTAGCTCCTGTCAATTAGGGTTAGATGGGATTTGAAGTCAGGTGGTTTACATTTGTTTAGGACCTGACTTGTGATGAGTTGGGCAGGGGCTTGGGCTGCTTGACTGTCCATATGCATTGCACTGGTGACTGATCACTTGGGGTGTTAAAACCTTGACTGATTCAACTGTGTCAGGGTGAGTTGCCAGAATCCAGTTGACTGATGTCATGGTCCCAGTTATGTAGTTGGTTCTGGTGGTTTGAGTGAGCATTTGTGCTATGAACAGTGGCAATCCTGTCCCAGTGGCTAGAGATGGAATTAGCAACCTAGTTGATACTGAAATCACCAGCAACTATGCACTCCCAATATTGGTTGATTTGCCTGAAGTATTTAATAAAACACTCAAGGACAGTTTGTTTACCTGGGGGGATGTAGACTGACAGGAGGATGATTTCAAATATATTCCATTGATTTCTCTAATCCATTATTTAGTACTGAAGAAATATGCAGAAAAGCAATATGTTTATCCCTTAGAGTTCATGTGTCTCTATAGCATATTCACTACTTGAAATTAGTATTGGGCTGTTGTGCAATCACAGTCTGTTGCCATGGGAATAAATGTGATGTCACAAGCAAAATATTATGTCATCATGTTGAGAAGAAAGCAATAGGAGCTGATAAATGTGTGAGGGTCAACTATCATGTTTCCACACGTATGGCCTCACTAATTAATAATGGAAATAAGAAATAGAGAACTAATGAGAAATATAAGCTGTTTTGAGTCCAAATGTATTTCTCAAAGTTCTTCTTGAGGTGCTGGTAGTTCCTTAATGTAATTTGTATAATGTTTTAATTCATTCAATAAATTTGCTTGATAACCCATATCTCCCTAAAACCTGAAAAAGAAAGTTATGCATTACTTGATCAACAGCTTTCTCCTGATCTAAGGTTAAAAACATGCTGTAGTTTCTCGTTTGTCCTCTGGAAACAATTATCTAATTAGGAACTGGTTGCCCTGAATAGTTCTGTTCTGTGAAAAACAGGTTCGAAATTGTGATATTTTTATGCAAATAAGAGGTATTAATCAAGTACCTATAATTTTAATATCTGTATTTAAAAGGCTTAGTGGGCACTGATATTTTAGGTCTATTTTATAACATTTTTTAGAGATGTAGATTAGAAAAGAATGAAAAATGGCAGAGGGAAATTTATCACTGCTGAGAATATTGTTGTATATAACACAACTAGGTGTAGGCGTATTAGTGTACTGAATTTCTGAAAAAATTCTCAGGTAGGCCATCCACTCCTGGAGTCATATTTTTGTGAAGGCATTTATGGCTTACAGAACTTCTAGCATAATTGGATCCATCATTTTTGTGAGTATGTGTTCTGGGACTGACGGCACAGTCACGTCTGCCAAAATGTCCCCTGTTTGAAACCCATTGTTCAACAATTGCCTTTTAAATCACCTATGGTCTTACACATATCATTTTTATCTTCCTCATTATTCTATGTCCCAATCTATCTTTTCAGCACATGGAAGGATCAATGACTTGTCATTTTCCACTGCATGTCTGCTTTCAACACATACTTAAGGTATTCCCCTCTCTCATATTGAAATAATCTCATTATTTCCTTTAAATCAGTAGTTTTTTTTTATAATGTCCCAGTCAGTAACTTGCTAAGAAATGAAGGACTGTAATATTTAAATATGTAAATATTTAAAACACTGAGTCTGTTTTCATATTTTGTTGTGTACAAGAAAAAAGGACTTGATTTTTTCTGTCTTCACCATTTGTCTGGTGTGTAAAAGGCACATACTTCCAACTGTATAGCATGATATAGATCTCAACTTTTTAAGGTAACTGATGTGTCTAATAGCACCTCATTGTTTAGTGGCCATATTCTCTGATTTGGGGAAGGGAATCTGTTAATATCACTTTAGCAGATGACTGGTAAATGGTCTGTAGTTTCAACAGCCCTAGTAGAGGAATTGTGCACATTAATATTATCTGAAATAAAAAAATAAAAATAATCTATATCTTAGCCAAGGTGTTCTTTACATAGGTAGCTCTGCCCTGGGGGTGTAAAGACCTATAGGCATCTTTCAGGCTTGCTGTTCTTATCATATGAAAATGATAGTGTGCAATGCAACAGGTTTTTGCAGTACTCCAAAGGTTTGCCTGTGATGGTAATCCAAAGTTAAAGTCACCTACTAGTATAACTGTGTTGGTATGTAAAAAAGGCCTAATTTCAGAAAACAGATATTTTGGCAGCCTTGGTTTGGGGTGCATAGACATTTCATAACCTGTAAGAGGTTTAGCAATAGTCTGTGTCTGTCATAGGGGCTCTCCCATTGGAAACTTCCATTATCTGTTTTATGGAAAAATCATACCCTATAAACAATACTCCTACCCCATTGCATGCCCTCACCTTTAGACAAAAAGATGTTCCTAAAATCCATGTTTATTAGCTTGTGCTGCTTCAAACCATGTTTTCAGCCTGTTCTGTAGAAAGAAAATGTTCCTAGGCACAGTGCTTACAAGTAAAACATTTGCCATTCTTTAATTAAAGGTCTTTATGCTGTTTACATTAAGCAATATATACAATTCAATTCAATTTATTTGCTCCACCATGATAGAACGAACATCATGAGTATTTCAATAAAAACATAATTACTTAGATACATAAACACTATCTTACATATATACATGTTTGTATAATGAAACAGTGTCTTTTAAATATGGATGGTGCCAGAGATCAAACACCTAATAAATTATACCTAAATTTTGCTTAATAAAAAGAGATATACATGAGGACTTTAGACTTTTCTGTCTTTCAAAATCCTGTATTTTTTTTTCTTGATTTTAACCACGGATGTTAAGACTCTAGAAATTAGTTCTGTATGTTCTATAACTTGTGGGTGCATCAATATAAAAACCACATCATAGCTTGAACTTGCATATATTTTGAAATGGTTCTGTAAGAACTGATTTCTAACTTTATTATATAATGGGCAAAGTAATATTATGTGATTTAACATTTCCATAAATCTCCTATTACAGAGGCAAGAAATTGCTCAGGTTCCTAATTTATTAATATTGTTCTTTATATTATTAAAATAAGTAATATAAAAAGGAAGTAGGCTGTTGGTTAACTAGGATCTGCAGCTTATCCATTAGGTAGGGACATGGGCAGACTAGGTGGGCCAAGAGGTCCTTATCTGTTATCAAATTCTATGTTTCTATGTTTCTAAGTATATCTTGAATTAATAATTTCAAACCCTGTCCACATGACTAATTTCCGTTGTTCTGAGTTCAAAGGGAAGGTCAAATAATTTTCTAATGAATTATCTATTGTATTCTTTTGAAACCATGGAGCACACTTTTGTTCTTTAATAGTTTTCATATCCAAATTCTTCACTAATTGAATGAAATTATTTTGATTTTTTTCCTATAATATAAAGAAATCAAAATATGTTTTTTATAATCATTACAGAGGTGGAGCATTTTGATTTTTTCTAAATTGTATTTCAATGCCTTGAGCCACACCTAAGGAAGTTCCTCTTCACGCCATTTGATCTTTTCTAAAATATATTTTTTGGGAATAATATTTTTATTATTGTTTGTTATTTTTAATCAATATGAAGTATGTGTTAATTCCTTGAAGCATCTTATTGGAGATTTTTCCAGTTCAGCCCTTACCTTTGCATTTAATGTCATAAGAGCAACCTTGAGGAGAATTTTATAAAAAATATGACAAAGGTTTTTCCAGATCTTCAGCTTTCACATGATCCCAGACTTCTGATCCATATAATAAAAAATGATGTATTTTTGCTTTCCTTGCCTTTAGTGCTGGAATAATAGTATCCTCCCATATTGATAATTACATTTTAGAAGGGCTTTTACTATACGTTTGGCTTTTATTATCTATTCCTTAATGTGTTTTGACTAGGATGCTGATGAAACAAATTTAACTCCAAAGTAACAATACTCCTTTACAACTTTGATCTTTTCCTGCCCTATTGTAAACTTAACTTTGTTAAAGTTTTTAAGATTGTTTCCAAAATTGACAATTTTAGTTTTGTTAATATTTACTTTTAATTCAAGAGAATTGCATTTCTGAAATAGATGTTTGTTTTTTTTGTATTCCAACTTTAGTTAAGGAAAAGATTACCAAGTCATATGTATATGCTAATGAATCCACTATTAGTTTATCTATTTTAGGGGACTCTAATGTATCACTTTCCAGGAATTCATGTAAGGTGTTAATGTAAAAATTAAACAGTGCTGGAGCAAGGAGACATCCTTGTTTACCCCAGTATTTGTAGGGAAAACAGCATCAGTGAACCTTTGTCATCGAATCTTATTGTTTTGGAGGTATCTGAGTAAAGAAGCCTTATTGTTTGAAGTAAAGAAAAGCCCATACCTTTCACTCAAAGTATTTCCCAAAGTACTTTCCTATTAAAAGAGCCAAAAGCTGACAAAAAATCTATATATAATGCGAATAATGTTGACTTTCTTAAATGAACGTATTTTCGCTGAGATGATTCAAACAAAAGATAATATCTATTGCCGAGAAAACTTCCCTAAAGCAAGCTTGAAACATAGAGATTTGTTGGTAACATCTGACCATCAAACTAACCTATTTAATAACAGTTTAGAGAAGATGTTTGAACTTATAGCAAACAAACTACTAGGCTGAAAATTAATAGGTGCACATACTGACCCTTTTTTGTGAATAGGGACAATTGTATTTTAGGTCCATGATACTGGGATATAATTTTGTGATGAACATAGATTAAAAAACAAAGTTAAAGTAGTAACCCAAAAATCTTTGTATTCTTTATAAACTTCTGGGGGAATAAAATCAAGACCGGGGCTTTATTATTTTTTAATGTAAGTATGGCCAATTCTGTTTCTTCTGCTAAGAAAACAATAGTGGTCTCCAATAACCCTACAGAATCTTTCATTTTATTATCATCTAATGTAAGAGCTAGCATCTTAATGAAAATGTCCTTAAATTGCTTCATCCAGGATTCCTTTGGGACGTATACTGCCAGAGAAGGTTGGAACTGGTTAGTTCCTAGTGCCACCATATTCCAGAAGGCCTTTGAGTCTTTCCCCAGAATGATTTTGTACATTAAATCCAAATTTTTATGTAGAAAATCCTGTCACTTAATTTAAAGAAACTTATTATATTGTTTTCTATCTTAATTTATTATATGATTTTTTTTGTGGGGTATTTATTAATCCACTTAATTTTCTAAGTTTCCTTTTTTCTATTTTACACTCATGATCAAATCATGTCTTTGCTTATGGAGTTGAATTTTTATTAGTAGTGGCATAAATTAAACTCCTTAATTGTTGAATTAATTGTCCCAAATTTAAATCAAAGGTTGGGCATTATTCATAGAGGGATCTTCCCAATAGAATGGAAAATCATCACAATTTCCAAGAATTTCTCTTAATGCTCCACCTCTGATACAATTATATTTTAATAGTTGTTTTCCCACTAAACTAAGTTGTGCTAGAGGAGTGCTTGTATCCAATAAAATGATTTCATTTTCCCTGCATGTCTATAGACTCAAAGGGGTGTGGTCGCTTTCTGGTCTCATTTGTATTTTAAGAAACTCTGCATTAATAACATAATCAGTAGTGCTTTTCCCATTTGATGAAAAGAATGTAGTTTCTCCATCCCTGTCACCCTCAAGTCTCCCATTTAATATTAAAAAAAAACATTTTCCTCAATAAACGTTTCTAAATATTTCCCCTGTTTGTTAATCCCTTTATGTTTACTCTTTTTAAAATTACAATCTTTAAGGCTTAACTGTGTCTCTAATATGTAAAAATTGTCATATTTGGCAATGCAAGAATTCATGTCTCCTGCTATCACAAAGGTACAGTACCTTGTGTATCTTATGAAAGCAGAATTAATGTCTGCATTAAAGAGATCCCAACTCTTATTAATACTATTAAAAGAGTTTTTTGGTGGAAAATAGACAATAACAAGAATAAAAAAGCAATTGGTCCCAAGATACTACTAAAATAATATAATTTGGGGTATTTTTAAGTATTCTATAATGCCCTTGCCCCCACATAATTTTTTTCATCGTTTTGCTCTATCTGTGTTGTATCCTCTTTTTCCTTGGCTTTTACTATCTCATTTTTTTGTTAGGTCTGTCAACGGGTTGCTGATTGTTTGTAAGGCCCTCATCTTTGCAGGGTACCTCTAGCATCCTCTCTAGCATCCTCTCTAACATCTTAATTTCCATAGGGATATTTGACACTTTAGTTTGTGGATTAACTGTTATCAAGTATCCATGGGAGCTATTTTCCTTTTTCCTTTACCTTTTTTTTTTTTTACTTTTAGACCGCTTACACTTTCCTTTCCTTAGATCTTTTTGTGTGATTTCAGGGATGCATATTATTGAAAAGGAAAGTTTTTCAGTTTTCATTTGTTGCATGAGAATCGCAATTTTATTATCTAAACTATGTATCTTAGTGTAGACAGAAGTGATGAAACTTTCCATGCTAGATATTAATTCTGTAAGGGCTTCTAGAAGAACTACATTTGCCATTACTGGATGTGCAAGTGCCTTAATTGTATTTTTCGATAATGTATCTGGGCACTGAACCAAGAAGTCATCGTCTAGTTCAATTTTTTCTACTTCTTTATCTAATCTAGCAAAGACTGCGCTGGGAGAGCCAGCCAGAATGGAAACACTAGCATTCATTTGAGGAAGCTCTTGTTCTAATAAGTCTGAAAGACATGAAGAAATTTCCAGGGGGCTAAACAGCTCCATATTGATAACTTGCAGATTACTGGAAGGGAAGTGGGGCAAACTAGTTGAATTTACCTCTAATTTTTCTTTTAGTATAGGAGTTATGTGGCATCCTCCATCTGTCAGTCTTTTATTTTTTTGTTTATGAGGTGAAAAATACTTGTTAATTTTCTGTAAGTTTGATTGTGGCTCATCTTTTGAGCCATTAACTCAACTTTTTGCCCCTTTTTGTCTTTTTTTCCCACTTTGTTCCTTTTTAGAACTGCTCCCTGAAAATTTGAACTGGGCTCCTTCTCCTTTTCTTTACTATTTGATGTTATTATAGCCTTTGTGATATTCCTATTAGATTCTTCTGTCTCTTCCTTCTTTTCTATATCAAAGTTCTTCTGTGTCAGAAATTTGAATGCCTCTGCATATGAGAAGCATTTCTCACCTGTCCTTACCTCAGATGGAGTAGAAGTGGTTATGAGGAAAGACTCATCACAAACACTTACATTTTTCCCTTTGGAAGTAAGCATGTTCCCACTCCTAGTATACATATGTACCAAAAACTCGATAGTCAAATGTAACTTCTTAGTAATATGAAATATCAGTAAAGATAGAAATATCTAAATACCAATAATAGCTAACAGACAATTCAGTAAACAACAAACCATAAGCAATAATTCAAGAGATCAATATGTCAATATAACCACTGGCCATAAAATAGCACAAGTTTAAATAAAATTGCTTGGGCTGGATTCACAAAGCTTTCTGAAGGTGCAAAGCCTTCCCTAAGTCCCCAAAACTGCCATAGCTATGGAAACAAAGGGGAATTTGCACTGGGTGCAATTGACAAAACCCTCTTCAGCTGCAGAAAACAACATTAAGGACTGTGGAAAAAAGTGCAGTTGCAGAGGTCCCTGAGGAAAATAAGGTGTGAGATAAGTAAGGCACACCCCCTGAAAGGCTATTCACAACCAGTTTTTTTCCTCAGCTGCGGAAAAATTGTTACACATAGTGGAATGAGCTGTAACTCTCCCTCAGCAAACTGCAGTAGTGCCCCTGCAATTGGAATCAATTAAGGTGGAGGTGAGGCACAGGTAATAGCATCCCAGATAGTATAACAGTGGCTGCTGTATCAGCAACAAAAGCAAACATTGCCATGATATGGCAACAGGCAACAACCACCAGACACAGTGCAGCCCATGACAGAGCCCCACAGGCAATAGAGCCTGGCGAGCCTGCAGTGAGTGCTACCCCTGCAGGCAACAGGGACAGCTCAGGGAGGGAGGACCAGCAGTGACAGTTGGCCACTGTGGTGTTGCTGGTACCTGTGGTGCTGCAGAGGTCCCAGTTGAGGGACTGGTTGCTGGTCTCTTTGTGGGTGCTTTCAGCTTCATTTTATGGCAGCCCTGTTAAAGTCTGCTGTTCCAGCTAATTATGTTCACTTTTGCTGAGCCTCCTAACTATTTCTGCAGCTGCAGATCCACAATTGCGGATTTTCAGCATGTGTGCAATTTCTGCAGCTGCTGAAGTTCTGCAGCTGTGGGGATTTTATGAAATTCCACACCTGCTCAAAATTTCTTTATGAATATCAAGCAACTGCATTTCCGCAGTGCTGCAGGCCTTTTTCCTGCAGCTGTGGGATTTTTGGCTTTCTTTGTGAATCCTGCCCTTTGTTCTTAATGACCTAAATATCCTTGAATATCCTTAAATATTTTAAATTCTCAATTAGTTCTCAGAAATTCTGAGTAGCTCTCAGCTTTCTTAAATCTTAGTTCAGTTCTTGAATTCTGCAGCATTAAATCAGCAATTTTCATAAAACTGTATAAAGATGTAACTGCAGGAATAGAAAAACAACAGAGTTGATAGATGTGTAACTTTTTACACAGTAGTAATCAGAATTTGAACTAAAGTTATGAGAAATAGTATAAATCCAAATCTTCCAGAAAAAATGAGATCCAGCATAAGACCAATAGGAAGGTTAGGTTCATCAGCTCTGTCCTTCATGTCGAAAAGATTCATGATTGTAGGTCAGAAATTGCTTCCAAACTAGCCCACCAACAAATTTGCACAACAAACTGATTTATCAGGGAATGTCCAATAATCAGTCTTTTTATTGAGATCCAACGGCTCTCCACCTGGGGCCCCCCAAACAAGCACTGTGACAGGCACTGTAATAAAGTGAACTATAATAAAAATTACAAATTTACATAACCACTAAAATTATATACAGGATAAAAAGCAATACAGTGCAGAGTAAAATCCCAGCAACAGCAAATACTGACATATCTGGTTACTACACAAAAACTATATCTCAGCTAGTATCCACAACACACCTTGGTTAGCACCAAAGGCATTAAAGATGCTCTTGCAATAAATATTAGAATATTAGTAAGTGACTCTTTAAGAGTTAAGAATTAAAAGTTACTTATTAAAATTTCTGAGTTGAACGAGAATTGCACAAGCAAGGGGAAATAAAATGACTTGCTATTCTGTTACTATTCTAAATGTTTGCAATTAGCCAAGAGCAAGAAGCAAACAGTAAATCTAATTTAACTAAACAAATGATGTGAATTAACAAACAAAAAAAAAATACAGTAACTTCTTACTAACACAGTGACTCAGCTTACTGCGCGTTAACATCTTTAACACTCTGGAAAACAGTTTTCAACAGAAGATCACGAAACAGTGAAAACTGCACTCCCTTGCCCAATGCTCCATTTTGTTTCAGCTTGGCACATCTTCATGGAGAAAATCATGAATCTGACTCACTAAATGCCATGCATGTGTTTTAAACTCTTAAGTCACATGCAGCTAGCATCCAATAGGGTTTCAGCTTCAGGCACAATGTGGAAAAAAAAACAAAAGGCAGGTATGTAAAATATGTTAAAAAAAGCAAAAATATAAAATATCAATGAATCTTACAAGATCGATGCAGAGCAGCTAAAAAATGTTGCTAAGTAATACAAAACCACACAACAGCAAGGAGAATGGAGCAAAGGAAAACAAGAAAAAACAGGTTAAAAAATAAAAATACTTACACAAAAATACTTAAACTTAAAAGTACTCTCTATCTCTCCTACCCTCAGTTAAACCCCAAACCCCAGTCCCCTTATGGCAAAACTTCACTCTCCTTAACACTGCAGTTCATGCCCTCTGTTCACAGTTCAAAGCTCCAAAGAGTCTCTGTGGTAACTCGGTCTCAGAACCGTTCTCTCAGAATCAGGTACAGTCCCAACCACAGATGCGTTCACCATGACCAAAGCATAACAATTCACATAACTTTCATCTCCTTTAGGGCTGACATCTAAGGTTTGAACCTTTCCAAAGGGCTCTTCCACTTCTCACCTCCTGCTACCACCCAGCTTTCCTCCTGCCAAAAAAAGTAGAGAACACCTGAGACAACAATCCCGTCCAGAAAAGGATACAAGTTGTACTGGTAAGATCCACTGAGTTTCAAGCAAACGGTGGCATAACTGTTAAATAAAATTGTAGGTTCTCAGCAGTCTGAATTTTCTCCACAGTTAAGCAGCATGCAGCTCCACCTCTGGTGCAGAAATGTGGAGATCAGTGCAACAGACTCAGATGGGAGAGTATGAGTGGCTGAATAGGAAGAGTAAAAGGAGATTTGGAAAGAGATTGAAAGAGGATGGACCATTAAGCAATATAATTATTCATTCATTTATTTTTTTAAATTTTGGTGACTGGGTAGGCCTACTGAGACCATAATGGTCTCTTTTTCAGGTTGAGGGGTAGTTAAGTGCCTACATGGGTCAGGTTTCCCTGTCACCCTTTTGACAATGGATGATTCGGATACAGAGTCCTTCAGTTGCAGGAAAAATTGTTACATCACAGCTTGTCACAGACAGCACTTAAATGGAATCTATCTCCACATATGGGGTACGTCTTTGACTGGCCACGGTAGAAATAAAAGCCTCTACTTTTTCTCAGATAAGAACTGCTGGGCAGGTGACTTACTCCAGTCTTAATATTATGCAGCTTTAGCTTAAACTTTCACACTCAAATTCAAATGAATTCTCAGTCCAGAATGGGGGATGGCTTACCTAAGATCTCAAGTACCAGGTGAATATAACATGGAGAAAATCATGCATTAAATACAGTGCTGTAAAAAGTGATAATGGTTATACAGTGACAGTTGTTTTGTGAGCATGCGGTAAGAACTACTACCTCTGTTGCTGTAGTCTGCCAGTAGGGAAGGTAAAGGATGCCACAGGAGCGCTGCCTGTCTAAGCCACACCCATGGTGGAGTGGGTAGAGCACCTGCCTACGGTGGCATTGGGGACCTGGGGCTGCAGTTTCATTCTCCTGAGGTCCCAGTCTGCTGCAGCCTTTTTTTGTGCAAGAAAAAAAAATTGTTCCTGGTCCGAATTTTTTTTTTCCCACAAAGTCCACGAGCCACAGAAATTGATTATAATTAGTCCAGGGGATTTGTGGGGCAAAGCCCCCCACCAAAAAACTAAGATATTCCTCTGGTGTGTGCTGTAATTGTGGTGTTGGAGTGTTGCACCAATGTTATTTTGCCACGTGCTGCTGTGTGTGCAGCATTGTTTATGTGCATGGTTTTCACTGTGACATTTAGACCCCCTCCCAAGATCTCACATCTCTTTTTTATTTTTATTTTTGTAATATTTGTTGATCTGCCTACAACTGGGCTGCCCCCTACTGGAGCTTTGACTCTAGCCCCACCCCAGGACTTACCTTTCAACTCTTATATCTCCATGGGTGGCTTCCTTGGTGAGTAGTGTGGAGCCTGAGGATCCCACATCATCATTGTGCTCTCTCTGGTTTTCCCCCACAAGAATGTTTTTTCTCCCCTGGCCAACGTGCATCCCACGGCAAGTACATACTGCATGAAGATGCAGTATGCCTCAGTGACCTACACCCGATCAGCCAGGACGTAACTGCTGAGACACTGCCTACATCCACCTAGAGTCATTCTGTCACCCCTCTCCAAAGGAGAAACAGTGGTATGGGATGTTCAAACTTCCTTCCCCAGCCAGCCTCCAGCGACCTCAGTTCATTTTCGAACCAGAGTTGCCAGTGTGGCTGGTGAAAGAGCCCCCTGCCTTAGCTTAGTGCCACTCAGCAAGCTCACATCTCTGTTGCAACCAGTACACAATGTCTATCACATTTATCCCATTATTCTGAAGCAACACAGTAATTGTTTTTACAGTGGGCTTGGGTGGGGGGGGGATAACAATAAATGTGGACCATAAAGCAGTGTTTTTCAGTGATTTCTTTTTTAATTTTTCCTAGAACCTATAGAGAGTCAACAGTTTTAAAACTTATTTACACATCACCAGATATATGAACACGCACATAAGAGTTCTGTAGCAACGCCATGGAATTTTTAAGCAGTGTATGTGCCATGTGTACCTTGGTCAAGAGGCTCTTTAGAGCTGCCTACTAACCTAAGATGAACCATGTTCTGGTACTGTGCTGGTTCCTCTGGTGTCTGAAACAGGTCAACCATTCCGAAAAACCTGTCCCCCCTACCTGGTTGCTCTAGGTGACCCTCGCAAACTGTATTGGTGTGAGCAGTTTCTGGTCTTTGGCCATCAGTTTTAGAATAAGTCTGCCTATTCCTGGCTTAGGGACCCACTCTCCTTGAGGTTCTGGTAGCATCACAATCTGTTAGGTCTGGTATAGCATTACTGCCAAAGGGGGCTCTCCTCCTGACTGTCTATTATAGGTGGCGTCTTCCCTGGTGGTGTTGGTAGGAGTATAGATACCCTAATGTCTGACTTCTCAGGTTCATGTCTGTTTGGATGGTTGGAGGTGACATAGTGGGTATGTTTCATGGAATTTGTCACAGTTGGGCTTACTAGAAGGTCCTGGGTTAGAAACAAGATCAGAGGCATGTGGGTTGGTTTTGGAAAATGGTTGTACCAAGTAACCACTCAGTAACATTTCTATTTTTTCCCCCTTACAAGGTCAAAAAAGTAAGAGGCTGCTAACCCCTGGTTCTCAGGCTCCCTCATTGAGCTTATGTGACATAGAGACAAACTATGGCACAAGGTTATAGCAACAGGAAAACAGGCTGACCGCATTGTTTACAAGGTAATTAGAAACAATTGCACAAAACTGATAAGGGAGCAAAAGCCTCCTACTATAAAGATCTCCTAGGAAGGAACTGGGTATGCGGTAGGGACTTCTGGAATTGTGTGAAATCCCTTATGGATAGGCTTTCCAGGGCACCACCTGACCTGATTGTTAGCACTTTAGGTACACTACAGGAACCCAGTGATATTGCAAATGCCTTCAACTTAGCCTTCACAGACCTTGAGGGAGAAGGGGGACATGATAAAAACTTTCAAATACCTCAAGGGAATCAACAAAGTCCAAGAGGGCAGCATCTTTCAGAAAAAGAGATGTGCAAGATTAAGGGGGGTACAATTTGAAGATAGAGGGGGAACGGCTCAAAGGTAATGTGAGGAAGTATTTCTTCACAGAGAGGGTTGCAGATGCATGGAACAGCCTTCCTGATGAGATCATAGAGTCAAAAACAGTGGGGGAATTCCAGAATGCATGGGACAGGCATAAGGCAATTCTAGTGGGGGGTAGGAGGAAGTAGGCTGTTTAACTAGGTTCTACAGCTTATCCGTTAGGTAGGGAAATGGGCAGATTAGGTGGGCTATGCAGTCCTTATCTGCCATCAAATTCTATGTTTTTATGCTTCTCAATACTGTGCTACCTAGCAGCTACCTTAACACCACAATGCCTTGTTTAGCTTTCCAGGATGGACCCACCCCCTCCACCCCATGGCGGTATACCTCCATTTTATTTCAGACAGATATCCAGAACTGAGACCATAAAATATGTCAAGCCGCTCCAAGGTAAGACTAGACTAGGAAGTGATTTTAATCAAAATGAATATGGTAGTCCTCACCTTTAACAAATCGGCTGCTCCGCTCACAAAAATCTTCAATACATTACTAAGAACAGGTGTGCTCCCAGACAAATGGAAGGCAGCACTTGTCACCCCTGTCTTTAAAAGTGGAGACAAAACAATTCTATCTAACTACAGGCTTATTTCTATATTACCACCCCCGAAAGCCCTGGGAAGAATGGCTTCTGACCAAGTTACAGAGTACCTGGACAAATACTATCTCCTCTGCATACAACAGCATGGATTCTGAAAAAAACACTGCACCATAACCACCTTGGTTGATTATACTACTCAGCTCTATGATGCATTAGATAATGGTATGACAGTGAGGTCTATATTCATAGACCTCATGAAAGCCTTTGGTACTGTAAACCACCAACTTCTTCTTAACTGTCTTCTAGCCACAGGCCTGTCCACTAACACTGTAGCCTGGTTTGACAGCTACCTATCCTGCAGATCCAAATATATGAGAATTAACAAAAGATTCTCTGAACCTAGGGAAGTGAGCCTCGGATTACTGCAAGGATCAATACTTGGCCCACTACTATTCAGTCTTTTCAATAATACCTTACCATCCATCTGCCTGGCATGCATGGTGCTCTATGCTGATGATGCCATCATTTCAGTTCCTGGCAGAGATGTGTCACATATCACAACTGAACTACAAGCCAATTTCCAAAGGCTAGAAATGTGGTTTGCAAAGAATAGACTCTTGCTCAACTATAAAAAGAAACAAATGCATACTCTTCATGGTGATTCAAAACAAAAAGAAGTACATCCCACTGTTGATACATTGCCATAAAGTGGAAACACTGGAGCAAGTAAGCATATTTAAATACCTGGGTGTTCACCTGCATGACACGCTCAACTTCTCCACACATTGACCATCTTGTAAAATCAACAAATGCTAAGCTAGGTGCCCTCTACTGCCACAGGTGTGAAATGACACCTGGTGCATTAACATTGGTCATGTTCAGCTCATTGTGGTCTACAACTGATTATGAGCTGGTGATCTACGGGGCTGGCACAGATAGTGTGCTGAAAAGGATTGAAACCCTCCTTAATTTATTTTTTATTTATTTAGTTTTTGTTGACCGGGTAAGTGCACTAGACAAATCCTGCCTATTTTCAGGCACGACCAGGGGGAGGGGGATACAGATGAATGTCAACTGACCTTGAACCAGATTAAGCTGTTGGTGGTATTTTTACTGAATGAGGGAAATTTGGCCAGGACACCGGGGAAATTCCCCTACTCTTTTTGATAAGTGCCATGGGATCTTTAACATCCACCTGAACCACCACCAATCCAGGCAAATGGGACCTCGGCTTAACATCTCATCCGAAAGACAGCACCTCAGAAGTGCAGCACCCCTCTCATGCTGCACTACAGTGTCAGAACTGGGCTATTAATCCAAGTACCAGATGTGGGAACTGAACCCACAGCCCTCTGATTTCCCGGCCTCAGAGGCAAGTGTGCTACCTACTGAGCCACCGACACTGCAAGGGCTGTAGCCTGGTCCTTGGGCTGACTATCTAACCCACACATGCACACTGTACAAAGAGACTGATTTGCTCCCCCTCCATCTTAGGATACAATACCAGACCTGCCTGCTGAGTACAACATCATTGGTAGTGCTTACACCTGAATCAACCCAAGAAGTGTGATCGGGGGGGGGGGGCTGCTGGGTGCCCTTTAAGGCTTGCACAGTGATCCCTATCCTACCAGGGACCTACCTACTGCCCTTATTGAATGCTGCAAGATTAGTCATTTCAAAACTGGGCTCTGCTACTACCTAGCCCAGGAGAATGTCTTCTGCTGCTGCCCTGTATAACCTTGGTTCCCCCATATAACCTTAAGCTCGTCCCTCCCCTTTGACTACTGCCTCCTGCTACCCTGTTCTGAACCTTCCTCCACACCTTACACATTCCCTCTGTATCATCCTGCCTCTCTACCATGCCACTGATAAAGCCACATCTGCATACATTTCTACACTATATCCACTGTAGCTCAGGGATTGCACTGACCTAATCATGTACTCTGAACTTACCAAAGCTTTGTGCCGCACTGTTACAGTGCTGTTGTAACTTAGCACTTAATTTCAGTTATTGTAACCATGTTACCTTTTGCATCTTATCTATTTACTGTGTTTGATGTCTTGTCTGACTGTGTTTACCTATAACCTACATACTGTATTGTATTTTGTCTGACTTGGAACTTTTGTAAATGAGCCCTCTGCTCAAAGGTCTTAATCCAAAACTGAAATAAATAAAATAAATAGTTTCAGCAACATGTACACTAGACATTATCTTAGTTCTACTATTTTGTCCTTTATCAGTTCAGTGCTTAGTTCAGGTTAAACATGTTGTTTAGTGTTTTCATTCTCAGGGTCAGGAAAAGAATGCTGTTATATGCTGTCATTTAGTTTATCAACAGTAGCAGTCTCACGTTTATTCCCCCAGACTTATAAGTTGCTGGGCTTTTTTAGAGAGCTGTGTGAGGATGCCCTGAAATTGTGCTTTGAGAAAAGGTACTTATTGTTTTTTTGCACAGTGAGCACTGCAGCTTTAGGGAGTGCAAGTTTTTCTACAATGGGTTCACCGCTTGTGTTTTTACAAGTCAGAGAGGTGGTACCTGGAGCATTAGAGTGAAAAAAATCTTACCAAGGAATCCTCGTCTCTGATCTCAGCTGCAGCAGCAGCTTTTCCAGGCAGCTATGATTTGCCATCAGAGGACTGCTCCCACCCTATGACTCATAGTGTGTTCTCTGCAAAGGCACTGGGTCCAAACAGTGCCAGTCAAAATAGCGCATGCAAGTGTGCACATCAAAATGGTGCCAAATCTTTTTTGTGGGGTTCAACCCACACACCTCTGACACAGGGGCACTGCTCCACGCACCCCCCACTGACTATATAGCTTCTCAGTCTGGGGGGTGGATTGTGGGGAAAGTTAAAATGTTTCCACAGCCCCCCACAAAAAAAAACAATTCACAATGCTGCCAAAATGCAGGAGACCAGGATTAGAAATTTGGTCTCCATTACTGCTAACAAAGCTACTCCATGCCTCAGCACTCAATGCCATGGGAGTAGCTTGGCCAACTACTGGATCAGTGGTGCCCTTGTCCTTTTTCAGGACTATGGACAGCGACCAGGGGAGTGCTTATAGGAAGCACTGTAAATCCCTGGTCGCTGCCCTTTTCAACACTGACCAATCTAGCACCATATAGTGCAGCATTATTCTGGTAACACTAATTTAACCCGGTACCCACTGCAAACTGCTCTGGATTTTCTTCTTGTGTAGGGATTGGTCCTCCTTGGCATAGTTCCAATGTTCTGCCCCCTTCCTGTTGCTTCTTCCTGGTGAGTGGGGCAGGTGATGTGGCAGGTGCTGGCAGGCCAGAGTCTGATAGGTTTTCAGCTGGCATTGCATATTTTTAGCACCAGGTCTAAACTTCAGCTGCTCCAAGGGTTTCTCCTTTGACAATTTGTTTTCCTCCTATGCCAGGAGCTGCAGAAAATGTCATTTTCTGCTGACATTCTCTGCTCTAGCTCTATCTCAGCTCAATTTGTTTCTGTTATTGTTTGCTCTGCTTACGTTTCAGTTTCACTGCTAGAAGTAGCAGTACTTGCCTCCTCATGGCTTGTTAAAATATTGACATCCAACAGCGTTTGTTGGCCCATGGACATCAGAACAGACTGCACAAGTTTCAGGTACTTTATTGCTTTGGCTTTGTTCCTCAGTACAATGTACCATAAGAGAAACTGCTTGCTCATAAGCCTTTTTAGGAACTGAACCACTGTCCTGTCCTTCTCCCTAGAGATGCAGGGAACTGTAATTTTGCTGGCAAAATTCTGGCAAAATCATGAATGTCACCACACAAAATATTTCACGAAACTTGCACATTCCAATAAATATTTTGTGGGTGCAAAATGTGGAATTTAACAGGAGAAATTCTGTATTTCGCACCCGCAAAATGTACGAATTTCATGAAATATTTCATGGGATGAAATTTGTGAATTTCACCCGGCTCTATTCCTTCCTCATCAGCCACATCTGCAATCTTGGCTACCAGCCACATGGACAAGGGCTCCCCAACAAGAGAGTTGGGGAATGTCCATCATACCCAGGCCAAATTTCTCCCATTCACAAAAAATGCCACCAGCTGCTTTATCTGGCTCAATATGTCAGACTGCATCATTATCCCCCCCCTCCACCGCAGATGAAGCTGAAAACATGCAAAACTGCGTAGTTCCCTTTTTCTGGTCATCAAAAACTAAATAAATGTACTAAAATAGATGGTCCATCATTGGTAATTTCCTGCCATCATTGTATAAATTCATATGTTTCATTTATTTTTTCATTGTGTTCATATTTGCCATTTAAACAGCTGCCAAGTCATCTAGAAGATCTTTGAAAACCAAAATCTGGATGTAATACATCTTCTATTTCATGTTAGAAAATGGCAAAGAAAATTCCTGACAGCTGATTGGCTGCCAACATCCCCAAGATGAGCATCTATTTTTCAAAGAGCCCTGTTAAAAACTAGTGCCAGCTGAATGCCCCAAATGGAAAAAAGGTATCCTTGTGCCACATTAAAAATCATAACAAAGTAGCCACAATTTTCTTACAGCTCGGTAATGGAATAAATGACACAGACAGCCCCCTCCCCTGAAGGAGAGAGAGAAGTCACCTCCCCACATCACATTTAGACAAACCATGCATTTGGAATGAAAACTAGGTCCTTAACATACAATGAAACTTTTTAAGTCACAGTAGTTTCAAAAGAGGCCAGAGGTATTCGCAAATCCCGTTCCCTCTAAAGCTGGCACATGTAGTTGTTCATTAAACTGGCAACGAGCCTGCATGTCTGAGGAGCTGAAGTTAAGCAAGTCCATCTCTGCTCCTCAGTCCCATTTTACTGATTCTGTAACAGTCCTGATAACTCCAACCCTGTCGGGCACATTTCCTTACCTGCTGCATCCTCTCCTTAGAGCCCAAGACTTTCTCTTTCTTTCTTTTTTTCTTTTGCTTCACTTTTAAAAACTGCACCAGACTCTGTCACTGCCAGGACTCTCACCAATGTATTCCCCATCTGCTGTCAATCACTGGTACCTGTGCATCCAGAATACATCTAAAGTGCCTAATTTCAAACTTCTCCCATCCCAATAATCAGTCAGAAATACTTGCCTCAGTCCAGAGTGTGCTGGCACTCCCAACTGTAGCCTTGAATCCCTTCCCAATTTTTCATGTAAGACTGCAAGTCCCAAAAACATATGGGGCATCTATGCACTCAGGTATATAGCATCTCCTAAACAGATGTACCCTCTACTAGCAAGGACAGCACAATACAGGACTACTTTAGAAGATAAATATATTTTATTCTTTTTTCAAAAATATAAATTACACTTGTTAAAAACAATGTTTTTTAATTTATCAAAAAATATAACTTATGGACCATTTTCTAAGCACAATAATGCCTTCCAAGGTGGATGATATTGGGAAATACCGGACAGTCCTGTGGCTATAAGGCCCTCTGCCTGCAGCAAAGGGCCTCATTTCATCCCTGGGCAGTCCAGTATTTCCCAGTACTGCCCACCCTGTCATGTATTATTGTTTACTTATTCTGTGTTTCTTCCTTTTGGTGCAGTGGTAGTTCTGCTGCTCTTAGCACTGGCAACTTAGGTTCTGGAATTTGCCTGGGGCATTGCTGATAGCTGGGGAAGAATAGCTTGTCCCACAGAATGCTGCCCTCCAAGGAAGGTGGGCATCATTCTCTGTTGCTATACCACCAACTGGAAGGCTCCAGGTGGTGGTGCAGATAGAGTAGACTGAAGGATAGAGGATGCAGCCAGGCTTTGCAGTGTTGCCTTGTAATTGCAAACACATGCACACCATCAAGTCCTCACTAGCTATGTCCTTGGGGCTGGGGAGACACTGAAGCAAATAAAACCCTGGAGTGCAGCTGTATGATCCTAGCATAATCAGACCTAACCCCATTGACTGGTCACTGTCTCCCACACTTCATTCTCTGGAGAGGGGGGCATTTCCCTTACAAGCCCCTTAATGGAAGCCACTGTGGAGCAGAAGCCCTGTTGATTCCATGAGTACAGATAAGCACCAGAGTTAGTGATGGAACCTCTTCCAGGCAGGCTTTCCTATAGGCAAAGATGTAAATATTTATTCATTGTGATACTTAACATGAACAGAGTGGATGTCTATGTACCATGAGACAGTTTTTTTTGTTTTGTTTAAAAAGTACTGGATATTTGGGGATGCTTTATGGAAAGAAGAAGGTGAGGGCCTGAAGGTAGTTGAGTGGGTGTAATACAACTGACAACTGGAGTCAGCTTGGATGTGGGAAGCATTGATTTTCATGCTGGGGGGTATACCATATGTGTAATGATTTGAATCAGCCAACAGCCAACATTTAGGGGGAGGGAGTGGATAGGATCATGGAGGGTCAACTATGTTGAAAAGGATTTGGGTGGGAGGTGGGTGGTGATTATTTATGGAATGGTGGATGAGGGCTGTGATTACTATGAAATGGGTTTAAAAAAAGAGGGTACCTCAAGCAGTTATTCACATTCACTAGCACTTCACAGTTAAAGGACACCTAAACAACATTTTGCTAACAAACTGTTCAAAAATGTAACTTAATGAGGCTAAAGGAAAGGCTGTTTACATTGATGCTAACATTACATTTACATGAATAACATAAATAGTTTTGCAGCATCTGAAAAAGTGAACATCTGCCTTCCAATGCTAAAACCTGCTCTGCCTGTTCCCTAAAATGGCTGCCAAGTGTGTGAAGTGATGACATCACTGGAGCTAGAGGCAGAGAGTTACATGGCTCTCTATAGTGCTAACTCATGCTGTTTTTCCTTTTTGTTTAGAATTGTTTCACCAAAATGGTCACACCATGACTTAACATCTGGATTATTTTGATCAATACACATATTAGGCTATGATTTTGTTAATTTTGTTTACTTTAATGTGCCAAAATGATGGTGTAATTCAACTGACTTTCTCTTTGGAAAACTGAAGTACAGTACAACTCTTCAAATACCTGGTCAGTGTAGTGGCTATGTTTTGCCCCAATGGTTGCTATGAAGTACTTGTTTGGTCCAATGCCAATGATCATGCTTTGTTGGTAATCCAAAAATATTCTTCTCTTACTGTATTTTTCCTTATGACCCCAACCCCACACAGTCCACCATTCACACTCTGTCCTTAGTACCGTCTGGGGCCACATATGAACTTCCCAGTCCCACAAAGAGAATATCACACTTTAGATCATAATCTTGTACCCCAGAGAGTAGTGTACATCTGTACTGATATGCTTCATTTACTGGCACTGTTAAGTGATGCCTCCCAAATCACTCTCCAGTCCTCTTTCATCAGTGTTTCACTTCTGCTCCCACAGTAAACTTTGGGTGGATGACCACCCTTTTGCACAATAAAGGCAGTACCTACAGTCACCCATTTTCTTTTCTGCCTCATTGACCAATAACTACATCTTCCTGGACAGCTGAGCAATAAGTTCCAGAACACACCAGAAAAAGTGCTGTTTTTATCCTCATTAAGCCTTGACTTATTATAGATAAAAAAACATTATTATGCAGGGGAGACTTACTAATATTTTGATCAAATCCTCATGACCTCCAGCATTGGTTTACCCCATTACCCTGTGGTCAGCGGATTCTGGCAGGACAGTAGTCCTCAGTAATTCTCTTTTGGTCCTTGTCCATGCCCTTCTTCTCAGCGCTAGATATCTGGCTCACCATTCTTCTGAATATTGAATGCAGTATACACAATCTCCTCACCAGTTCCTCAACAAACCTTGACACCCCCCTCCCCCACTAAGGTAATCTCCCTATACTGAATCTACCCATTTAGGCACCACAGTGCCACTCTGAGTATTTGCCATCACTGCCTGCTCTCATCCTTGGTCAGGTAGTGATCATGGTGCTGGCAGCCCTACATCCCAGATCTCCCAATGATCTGCTCACATTCCTTCCAGTCTTCCCCATCCCACAATATATCTATTCCCAATAGGAATGTCCTCCTCAGTCCCCCTCTGGTATTCATTCTTCACTCCTGGTCCACACATCAAAAACTGGTGAGGTCATCACCATTCCACATCATGGATGCTGTTAGTACAGTCCCCTGTTTTCTTGACATATCAAAAATAAACATGATCTTTCTGGTAATCTAGGCTGATAGTAGAAGGGCACATGGGGGAAATGGGCTTTCTTACCCTTATAAGATCTAGGTTACCTTTGATTATGCAACATTAAATGACATTTGCATGCATCATTATGCACGTCATTTAATAGTCCCTAATCATATGTATCCTAGACCTTAAAAGGGTAAGAAAGCCCATTTGATTCTCTTGTGCCCTTCTACTATGAGCCTAACTTACTGGAAAGATCATGTTTATTACTGAGATGGCAAAAACCCCGAAGACGGTACTAACTGTATTCATGATGTGGAGGGGTGATGCACTCACCAGTTTTCAATATAGGGAGTAGAAGTAATGAAAAATTGCTAGAAGGTACTGAGGAGTCTAGTCCTGCAGGGTACAGCTACATTCAGGGTAGGGGGAAGACAGGAGGAGGGAAAGTTCAACAGATCATTGTGAGACATGAGATGTGGGGCTGCCAGAACTGTGATCACTTCCTGCCTATGGATGACAGCAAGCAGTAACAGCAAATACTTGGAGAAGCAGGGCAGCACCTAAATTGTTACCTGGATTCAGTGTAGGGAGATTACCCTTGAGGAGTTTGTTGAGATTTGTTGTAACCATATTGAGGGGACTGTGTATACAGCATTCAAGATTTGAAAGAGTGGTGAGTGAGCCAACTTGCACTGTGAAGAAGGGCATAGAAAAGGACTGGAGAATGGGTGCTGAGGATTGTCTGTCATGTAGGGTTCTGCAGATAACAGGTAAGGGACTAGACTGACGCTGGAGTTCGGGTGGATTTGCTCAAGGCATTAGTATGCCTCCACTGCCTTATAATGTTGTTATTCATAGTAAGTACAACTCTTAAGAGGGTATGAACAGCACTTTTCCCAGTGTGTCCTAGTGTTTCTATCTTGGCTCCATGGGAGAACCTGGTTGTTGGTTAATGAGGCAGTAAAAAATTAAAACAGAGGGACTGTACCTTCATTGTTCATAAGGGTGGTGATCTGCCTGATGTTTATTGTGGGAGCAGAAATGAAACACTGATGAAAGAAGACTGAAGAGTCATTTGTGAGGCATCATTTAACAGAGCCAGTCAATGAAGCATATCAGCACAGATGTACACTACTCTCTGGGGTACAAGATTATGATCTAAAGTGTGATAATCTCTTTATGGGACTGGGAAGCTCATATGCAATCCCAGGCAATAATCAGGTCAGAGTACAACTGCTTGGTGGCTGGTGGGCTATCTGTGTGTGTGTGTGGGGGGGGGGTCACAAGGAAAACTACTACAGAAGAAGCATATTTTTTGATTACCAAGAAAACATGAACTTTGGAATTGGATCTGACTAGAACTTTGCTGCAACCATCAGGACAACACATAACCAGTAGACCACCAGGTATTTGAAGAGGTCTACTGTACAGCACATTAAAATGATCAGAATGAACACATTCATTGCCTAACATGTGTATTGATCAAAATAATTCTGGGTGAAGCTTGGTATTGTCACTATGTAAAAACTTTGAAATGTCAGCACTTTGTGACTCTCTTAGTCTGACAAACCTCATAAAGCAGAAGAAAAGTGAAGTTCTTGGAGTTTGCACACCTCTAAATGGGCCTCACTTTGTATTCTGATTCATGGCTTTATACAATTGTGACTAGGAATTGGGCCCATGCTATTTACACACAGGAACACTCATAGGATACACAGACAAAAGGAGGCTGTAATCTATCAAGTCTGTCTCTAACTCAAATCATACTTTTTTACTGTGTGAATTTCTTTTCACTGTGTGCTTCATTATTAAGTTAATTTGCATGAAAACAGAATCTTTGTCATCTTGAGTTTATTTGCTTTTTTTTGTCAAATTCTTTACTGAATTCACAGCCCTAGGTTTCAGATGCCGTATTTATCACTGTGGAAATTATGAGGATCTCATAAACAGGGAACTACTGTGACTTCAGCAAGTGATTACAAATGAGGAGGAGACTGACTGTAGGGGACTTGTATCCGGTTTTCATGTAAATGGACCTAATAAAGGAGAATAAAATCTAAAGAACTATAGAACATTGATCTGATATCAGCTTAATTGTGCCTACATGTTATGTTTTTCAAAAAGTACCCAATGGTGACAAATAGGCCTTAGATTTCTCTCATTCTGGCATTCTGTCTGTAACAGTTAAAGATGTGTGTGTGTTGGCGGGGTGTCTCTGTAATAACTGTACCTGTGCACTCATTGTTTTAAACCTGATTGTACTATTGGGAATTGTGATACCTGATTGTGCTATTGTAACATGCTGATGCCTATGCCCTGACTGATTGTTTTTTTTTTCTCTCTTCAGTTCCTTGTTTACAGCTATAGTTTTCTTATACTTTCTGTTGAATTTTTAATGGTTATTGTTTATTTTATTTATGAATTGTAATGATTCTTGTGATTTTACTTATTTGTAATAGTGCACTGAGCCTCCAAGGAAGAGCACCACATATAAATAAAGACTATGACTACTGCTGCTTTTTCTTTTAAACTGGTCACTTCTGAAAATGAGCTTTTTAGCTCATCTTGCTATCCAGTATAATAAATTAAAATGAAATGAATGAAAGAAAACTCCCACATATGATTATTAGCCCCCTCCACTCCTATACTTTTATTACTATAATAAAATTATAGACACAAGCCAGAAATAGAAGGCCTTGCTGTCTATTGAGTATGGTTGATGTAGAAGTGATTGGCTCTTATAGTTCCATGTCCCTCCCACAAACCTTAATTATGTATATAAAGGTATGACACAAAAACAATGTACTGAATAAAAAAAATGCTCTTAGTCAAAAGGGCCACATTGGAAAATACTGCCCATGTGACCAAAAGATGAACTGAGATTACCATATGAAGGATTTTATTCATTCTGTTTTACATATAGTACATTTAGTTCAGATATGCAACAAAATCCAGCAGGTGTTTCAATTGAATTTCTGTCCATGTAAACTAAGGTTTTTAAAAAACATTGAGTATTTTACCATCTTTCATATTTTTATTTAGTGTTATGCAAAAGGAACAAACTATGGACATTTCCATGAGGGTATTTTGTAGAGCAAAAGGATGTAATCATTAAGCATTCAAGTGGCACAATCAAGAGTGAATACCTAATGTAATCATGAGTTCTGCAACCTGTTACACTTGTGATAATGCAGTTGGAATCCTTGCAACTCTTTAATTGCATGCTAAATATTGTACTTAACCTAAATTACAGTGAAGCTCTAATAAGATCATAACACTTATTCTTACTTATGTGGTTCTATAATAATCTTCCAAAGTACCAATCTTTGTTCGTTAATATACTTTGTATAAAATCCCATAAGCAGTAATATCTACAGTTTGCCTTATTTTAAAAATCACTGACATAGTTGGTAATTGAAGTAAATGGATATGACCTCCGGTGGAAATAGTATTCACTTTGGCCACAAAGAAGTATTCTTTATGCTAAATTGCCTAACAGCTTTCAAAGTACAGTAGACAAGACATTTAAAAAAACGTATCTATGTCTGCAGTAGAAGTTATTTAAAACGTAAGTATTTATTAGTTGCTACAAAATGTTATCATGTAGGATTTTTAGCAATACAATATTTTAAACAGAATTATACAATGGCAAGGAAATTTGTGTTTCCCTGATTGGTCAGTGAGTGCCTTGGACAGTGATGTTATTGAACAATAACATCACTGTATGAAGTCCAGGCACACAACTGACCGAAGAACACTGACAGAAATCCCCCCTCCCTCCTCACGCAACCTACCACAAAACAGACAGTACCCTGAAGCGTCACAGCTCCACCTCCCAACACAAACACACACGTTCCCTGTCTCGTTACCTCACCTTTTCAGTACAAGTCAACCAAAAGTCACAATATTAAAAACAAACAGCGAGTATTCACCTTTCACCTGACTCCCGGAGTTCACTGTAGCTGCCTCGCTTTTTCAAAGCACGCGCGCGGTCGGCTGTTTTAATTCAGAAAAGCCAAATAGTGGCACTTGCTTTTAACCCCCTCAGCAGTTTCTCAAATGTACATACTGAAGCAGTTTCCTAAATAAAACAAACAAAGACCTGTAACTACAGATTCAGGCCGACGTCCAGTTACCAAGCAGACCGGGAAACCGGAAGTTACCGATCGGCTTCGCTCTCGTCTTTTCTACAATCCACGTTTTTCCTACAGGCTAAAGATACATTTTTAACTGCTCTCAGAATAAGCAGCACAAACACATTAAATAGAAGTGGCACTTCAGTAAAAGTTACCACCACGAAATGATGAGTGGGGGGGGCACCATACACAAAAAAAAACACAATATTAGCAGCAGCACCACCTACTGGACTACTTTTTCTTTTATTTCAAAAAATAGACCTCTCATAGAAAAAAAACCCAGAAATATTACAACACTTATTTTTTTAACTTTTTAATAATATCATTTTAAAACGAGCCATTGTATAACAGCAATAAGGCACTCCAGGTAGTGTGTTATTGTGTAATAACGTCACTCCTGGGCTGGTGGAAGCACTCGGCTTCACCTTGTGCTTCGACCCACCCCAGGAGTGACTTTATTACACAGTAACACACACCCTGTCGTGCCTTATTGCTTAATTAGTCACCATAAGTTCATTTTTGTTTCTGTGTGATTTTTCTTAACTCATGTTTTATAACTAACTTTATAATTAGTGGCTCAAGCCATTAAATATGATTGTCACTTGCAGTTTTTTAAACCTGCTGCACTCAAGGTTACTATATGAATTTATAAACTGGACTCACACTTTGGATGTATTGGTAGGATGCTAGCTTACATGTCTGGCAAACCTCACAACACTACAATAAGATGTTTAATTTTTTAATAGTATCTGAGGTGAGAACAGTTACTTTCAACAACTTGAAAATCCCATATCACAATTAAGGAATATAAGATTATGAAGCAAGCGTTGAATACAGTTATGTCTTTGTCAAGAATACATTGCTCCTAAAAACAAATAATGTAATGTGTTTTTTTCTACCAACAAATAATGCTGTTTTAAATGTGAAGGGACACATATTCTCTTGTAATGGCAAAAAGAAATGTTTAAATGATTTCCTGTTTAACAGTGGATATAGCCATAAAACCAATGTTCATCATGTAGAATGTATTGCAAGTTATATAATGTGTGCTTGGAAATCAGCTATTTTATTTTAAAGCTCCTGATACAGTACAGTATATACAGTACCTGTACATTAAGAAGGTGAGGTAAACATATGTTTCAGTAAATTTTTGAGATAGTGTAGATATGAGAAAATTGACCAGAGTCACATATTTTGGGAGTTCCCCTTCTGCGGCTCATTAACTCAGTCCTGAAGAGGAATGGACCAGGGTCTGTTCACTGCAGCTATCTTTGCTGAACTTGCAATGGTTTTTCACACTGTTTTACATCACTTCCTACTTGACAAACCTGTGTGTGGGGTATCAGTTTTACAGAATGATTGTTTAATTCTGCTCCTACCTGTTTGATAGATGCCAATCCAAGCTGGTGATACCATCTTCCCCTTTTCATTTCCTAAAGAGCCTCCAGGCTGCAACCTGTTCCTCATCCTGTTATCCATCTTCCTTAATGGCCTCCCACACTGTGAGTCTCCATGTACTATACATGTGCATGCAGACAACACTGCACATTTTTTTAAACAGATCCTCTGTCCCTAAGGTGGGATTTACCTTACAGCATGATTTTAGTAACATTCAGTGCTGATTCTGCTAAAACCAACTCACACTTAATGCTAATAAAAGTTTCTATGGCCCTTTTTTAACTCAACTTTATTTAAGCAAAAAGTATTCAGTACATTACAGTTATCGTATCATGTTTTAAACAATTGATTTCAAGCTCAGAAGCCAGTTCAGATTCTGGAATGTGACATAAGAAGAAAAGGAACAATAGCAATACTTTAAAAACTCAAGAAAACTTTGTACTGTGCTTGCAAAGGAGTCTCTTTCCTTTAGAGGAAATGAAATCCAACCAGGTTGATCACTGTCTCAGTTCCCCATGCTGATCTCGTTGGTGTGTATAGTAAATAATAGGTCTAGAAAAGAAGGATCCAAACAACCAGACAAAATGGCTATTTTACTCCTCCAGATTCCCACAGGTATACTGTATATGTCCCATGATCCCCATACACTGCAGACAGAAATGTGCCCCCACGTAAACAAATACCTGCTTCAGGTCTCTCCATTTCTTTTTCCTCCACCATCTTCTCCCACCAGTAAATCTGCTGGGGAGGGGGTTACATCTGATAACTAATGTAATGTTAAACATTTTAGATCTGTTATTCAAATTACTGACAGTAATTTCTTCAAGATCTTGTTTTATGGTAGGAACCCTGGCAAATGCAATACAATGGTCAGGATGTAAAAGGAACGTCCGGACTTATGATCACATAGTTTCTTTATGTACAGCTTCCCGATACCCCTTCAGATGAGAGAAATCCTGGAAGATATGAAAATGGGAGCCCACACCATCAGAGTGTCTCCAACATCTGTCACTGTAAGAGGCACTTAAAGTATTGTAAGACCACCCTCTGTAAAAATTCTCTCCATGAGGGGAGGAATTTACTCTCCAATCTGTCTTTACCTATTATTCAACAGGTACTGGTATACACCTGTCTTGCTCCCACCTCTGCTGGATCAGCTCAAGAGGAGGGGAGCTAGTTATCTCAGTATCTTGTACATCTCTGAGAATGTACCTAAATTCAGTTTTAAGTACCACACCCACAAAAAATGTTCTTCAATGGGGTTTGTGGTCTAATCATCAACTGAATGGTTTCTGCAGTGATTAAGAAATATCTAATCTGGCATGTGTGAGCCATGCAAGGAGATAGTCACTTCATTTGCCACTGCTACAACCACTTAAGAAATCTATCAAAATCTGAGCACTAGACCTGGTGTGCACAATAGATGTAAACATTATTCATTAGAGGGACAGTAAATCTAATGAATTATCATGTTGTAGCAGTCTTGCTTATGAAATTCAGAAAATAACACCATTGCAAGTAGCCCCCCCCCCCAACAGACTGGGAAGATGACCACCATAGCGACTCCTCAGACACAGCTGTCAGAAACAGACAGGACAGATTTATAAAATATGCTCCTGCAGGTCCTCACTGAATTTGCCATTTTCAAGTCTACAGTCACGGATCTGTGAGAGAAAATTCAGAGCCTGGAGCACAAGCAGCACAATACAGACATGCTTCTGTCTTACATTAATGAAAACGACACTAGACACGAGGCCCACATTCTGGAACTGGAAAGGATGTTGAGCTCACTGTGGCACTGTGTTGAGGATGTAAAGAACAGGAGCCACTGCAACAGCATTCTGCTCCTAGTCATCCCCAAGGGAGCAGAAACTTTGAATATGATCACCTTCATACAGTGGGAGCTACTGATGATCCTAAATTACTCCAGGGAAGTGCCCTTCAAAATTGAGAGGTCACACTGGTCACTGCCTCCCCTAAAAGCAGGAGATCAACCTTAGCCTACATTGATGAAATTGCTCCTTTTACCCTGAAAAGGAAAATATACTTAGCTTGGCTAGACAGCATGGTCCATTGGCATGGGATGGACATAGAGTGCTTATTTTCAATAATTTCTCCATGGAACTGGCCACCAGAAGGAAAGAATGAAAAGCTTTTCAGGACCAGCACATCACCTATCAATTACAATAACCAGCAAATATGTAATTCACAAGAAATTGGGTGTCCAACATGTTTAAGATTCCAGAAGAAGCATTCTGGTATTTGCATAAGCACTGGGCAGTGAGGGTAAAGTCAAATAAAGCCAGGGCATCAAACCCCAGCACCAATGTACAGGCCCTAGCAACAATAATGGCTGGAGCCCACAGAAGTCCCTACCAGCAGCAATGAAACTGCTATCAATACACTGGGGAGGACATCGATCTGCAGGTTAAATGCTCCAATCTATCCGAAGAGAGGGGAAGAAGAAAGTCATTCACAGTCCCTGTTGATCACCATGATGGAATCTGCCTCCTCATTGAATGGCTTCAAGTCAGTAGGTGAACTCACACCTAAATGACAGGAACTGAAGAATACAAGAAGCCCTAGGAAGCAAGTACAGCCAAACTGATTCTCACCTATACAGGTGGCTAATGCACCTTCTGATCTTCTGATGATCCACAAATGTGGGCAGACATAACTGCTATAATAAGACAAGCTGACTAGGATGTGAGAAATGCCCAGCAACTAGAACTGGTGGCAGGCCCCCATGCTTGTACCGCGGACACCTGAACTGTTGTGGGGTATCAAACTTCAGCCCACATGGCTATGCGAACATCTATTTACACTACTGAAAGAGCCCTGTCATAGAAGAGTTGTATCCTTAGAGACTGCTATAATTAATCATCCATGTTTGTTCTTTACTTTCTTTTTTCCTTTACAGGTTTGATGGCATCTATGGGATGGACAGTATATGGTTAGACTGAAATTGGTACTGGTGGACTTTTGATGAGGTGGGGAGGGAATAAGTAATATGGGTTATATTTGAAGACTGGGCAAATGGGTCAATCTCCTTCATTCATCATACGAGAAAGTGCCAGTAGCCCTTAACATAGCAGATAAATTAGTCTCCAGAATAGACTTTGGTGAGGTTCCCACAGTCCCTTTAGTGAAGCATCCCATCCACACAATCCAGAGTGCAATGGGATATCTGCCACGTGAGCTGGCACAGTGAGAATATTGGGAGAGGTGAATCAGCCCAGGGCGAGCCACGCTAATGTCTCCGAGTAATGGCCTTTCACTATTAACAACAACTGTAGCATTAGTCTATGCTACAAAGGCCTCAGCACTGTCACTTGACAAGGCAGAAAACCTCTGGTTAAAGTACACCTCATTGATTGACAAGAAAACACCTGCTCTGCTGACTGTCATGTAGCTTGCGCAACAGTGCAACTGCACGAGTGATGAACCCTCCCAATTCATCAACTAAAACTGCATTTCATGATTCTTGTTATAAACCCCCCAACCCCAGATAATACACCACAGCTTTGGCTTTTTACCTTGCAGGCAGCAGACAACCCATCATCAACGGGAACCCAGCCCAAGAAAATACTTTGCTTCTTCATCATGGTTGTCTGTCTTAACCCCTGCCTGAACCACTAGGAGATAAGCTGCTCTAATAAAGTTGAATGGATATCTGGCTATCCAATAGAGATAAATACCTCCTGGATATGTCAGGGAGGGGACTTGCACCTCTGCACCCTAAATTTTGCAACCTTAACTGCCTGTCACTCTGGGTTGTGTTTCATTTGACACTGGTGAGGCTGTTGGACTTGGCTAGGTTTCCAGACCACAGCAATAAGTTGCAAGTGCCAATCTCAATTTCTCAGCAAGCTCCCAAGTTCAGGAATCTCCTACACACAGAGGATTATTAATAAAGTGCCTGTGCTACTGACAGGCAGGATGGGAGAGAAGGCTTAAAATGACACAATCTAGATGAGATAGACAAGCCAGGTGCAAATACTGGAACCCCCTCCAAATCAGAACAGAAGCCATGCATGGTCCCCAAGACGACCTATGGCTAGGACCTGACCATTCCCAGTGTGAACTAATAGTTGCTGCTCACCATGGATCACAAAGCTGATTACTGCCACACACTTATTGCCCCATGTGGGTGTATTGGTAGAATCACAACTGAGCAATCAGGTCTAGTGCATTGTTTAATGGCTATGCACTACATAATCGCTCTGTAACTTGCATGAGCACAGGACATGGGTGGGTGAGTTTAGAGTGATTACATTCCACTCATGAGGACCCACTAGGCCCTATCGCATATCTGTACACATAATCATAAGCCTCTGTATATAGTTCTTTGTTTCTTGTTGTTCTTAATGATTCATGTAACCTTTACATGGTACAGAACCAGTTCCAGTACCTTGACCGCTGTTCTCATTACAACCAGTTATATGCTTATTTTTACCAACAGCCTCAAACCCTCTGATCCACGACCAACCCCCATATGGTGCTGTATAAACCCCAGGTCTCTGTTAGGGAAGGGGCCGAGGGAGGAACAAACTCACCATCATTATTCTTATCACTTTCTTTACCCTTATGTTAAAAACAACCATGGCAAGTAAACCCTTGATATTTACCATTTTGGAATGTAAAGGGCATTATTTCTCCCATTAAGCAGAAAAAATATTGGACCACCTTAACAGATTGAAGACAAGCATAGGCTTTCTCCTAGATACCCACCTCTCACCCCCTGAAGCAGCCAAACATAAAATGGGATGGGTAGCCCATGTCTTTCATAGCACCTGCAATTCCAAGAACAGAAGGGTGCCTATTCTAGTACATAGGAATGTGGATTTCAAAGCCAGAGAACTGTGCATGGTTCCTGAAGGTAGATACATTATAATAATGGGACAACTGCTGAGCACAGATATCACACTATGCTGCATCTTCACCCCAAACTAAACTAACAAAGACTTTTTTAACACAACGGCCCCAAAACTAGCAGAAGTGGGAGAAGGTCAGTTTGTGATTTGGAGGGGGGGGGCACATGAACACAGTACAAGATGAATTTCTGAACAGAAGCAAAGCAATCACTGGTGCCAGACCCCTGGCATCTACAACCCTTCAAAATCCTACTTCAGAAACAGGCATAATAAACATCTGGAGATTAATTCACCCCAGAGCGAGGGATTACTCCTTTTTCCCCATCACATGGCTCCTTCTCATACCTAGATATGTGGATTCCACTACAACAGTGGGTACCAGGTGAAGTGGACATTCATATCAAAACAATGCTGATCACTGACCAAAGTCCAGTAACCTTCTCCCACCTACCCCCAGGCTCAGTGGGGCCCCCAAGTAGGGTGTTGAAGAATTCTTAAAGAATCACACTTTCTGCACCCAGTTATCCAATGGCATAGCTGACTTTCTGAAGCACAGCAAGCAATTGGACACCCCAATAGTAATTAGATTGAATGCGCTCAATGCCTACATTGCAAACAACTGCATAGTCCATGCCTCCAAGCTAAAAAAGCCAAAAAAGCACCACTGTTAACATGCTACAAGAAGCATTTGTAAAGGGCACAGTGAAATACCCCCAACAGTGTAGCAGCTACCAACCAATCTCATTGATCCTGGTAGACTGCAAGACATATGCAAAAACTTATAGCAGAAAGAATGAAGACTGTCAGCATAGTCTTGTTGGATATTACCAAGTGGGTTTCGTGCCAGGCTGTAAGAGGTCAGACAACTCCAGATGCCTTCTTAATCTGATTCAGAAAGCCTCTCACCCTCATACACCGGCAGTCCTCTTGTCACTAGATGCTGAGAAAGCAATTTGATCAGGTGGATTGGGGCTTCTTCTTTCAGGTCTTGTGCCAATGTTGCTTTGACTCTGGCATTGTCAGATGGATCTCCATCTTGCATAACAGACCCTCTGTCTTAGTGCTAACTAATGGTCTCCCCTCTCCCTCCTTCCCCCTGGCCAGATGAATGCAGCAAGTTTGCCCCCTCTCTCCCATCCTTTTCATCCTAACCTTGGAATCCCTCCTCTAGGCAATACATGAACACCTTAACATTTAAGGAGTTCTTCTCAAGCAGGAATATAAAACACTAACTTCCATGGATGATATAATCATGAAGCTAACCAACCTGCAGGACTCCATCACTGTGCTTTTCATCCTCATACATGAGTATAGAGCTTTGTCAGGCTACACAGTTAATGTCACCAAGTCCATCTTGCTCCCCTCACATTAATCAGAGCATAAACTTCACATGGAATCTCCACAGTGAGCGTAAATGCAACCTAACCCCCTCAGAGAATCACTAAAGGCAGACCTAGCAGGATGGTCACTTTTGCACCTCTTGCATTGGGAAGAGAACACACATTCAAAATGATGGCCTCCTCCAAAATTCTGCATGTCTTAGATAACCTCCCCTTGCGCCTTGATCCTAAACTCCTACAGGATCAATGTAAATATATGTTATCCTTCTTTTGGAAATCAAGATACAGGCACCTTAGCTATAAGAAGCTGACTCAAAAATTTTCCAGCGGAGGCATATACCTCCCAGACTTTAACCTTAAGCATGCAGCTCAGGCATTACACATCATATTCACCTACTGTCCCGTAAACACAGCTCTTGGTTCTGCAAATTAGGTCCAATATATGGAAACTTTCCTGGGAAAGCCCCTTATCCATGACATTTGTTTTGATAGTATACCTTAGTCCTTCACATCACACTCTGCTATAACGCATTCCTATCTGGAATGGCACCATGTAGTGAATCCGATGCGGTGGAGGCCTGAGAACTAGCTCTTTCTACTGCTATGGGGAAACAGTGGAATACTGATTCAGGGAAAGTTGGTTAATTGGAAGGACTGGCAGATTAGAGATATATCATCCCAAAATCACCTGAAAGATGCATCTAGTGGGATGTTAATGTTCTTCCAACAGCTAAAAGTACAATTTGACCTCACCCAACACCACCACTGGTGGTACCTTCAAATCAGGCATGTCCTGCAGCTAATCTTAGGCCCCAAATATAAAGCACAAGAACCATCACAACTAGACCCCTCCCTGCTGTACAAGGGACCTGTTGCCAAAAATCTGCTGTCATTTGCAAAAGCCTACTTAATTATGACCCAGACCTTTTGGTCATAACCCAGTAATAATGGGAGAAGGAATTGAAGAATACAGTCTCCATGCAGGAGTAGGCCCAATGTTGGAAGTCTCTTGCAACTGAAGTGAAAGAGTCCAAAAAACAATTTACACAACAAAAAGAACCACCACAGATGGTACAGGACCCCAGTGCTACTACACAAGTGGGGCCTTATCAAGTCAGACAAATGGAGGTGTGTGGACCAAGCTGGACACATTACTCACATTATTTGGCCCTGGCTCAAACTTAAGCAGTACTGGGATTCAGTCCAGGCCAGTTGTTAGGGAACTTACATCCCCAGGCCTCACACGCACACCCAAACTAGTGATTCTAAGGGTGGACACAGATGAGAACTGGTACCCTCATAAGAAATCAAACATCAAATGAGGAGACTATTTGGTGCTCTTATAACTGCCAAGAGAATTATTCTTAGATACTGGAGGGAACAAGAATCTCCAACATCAAGGGACTAGTTAACAGAACTGAGTAAAAATACCTGCCTTGAGAGGGTCCACTTCCATGTAAGAGGGAACCTAGAGACTTACACAAAAGTAGAGGGGAAGGAGCTATCTACTATCAAATTACTGTAAAATCCCAGAAGGGTACTATCTTCCACATCACCTGCAAACTCAATAGAAGGACATGCATATAGTGACACCATAGACCTAGCAGTCCTAACAATTATATGGACTCCCTATAATGGGCATTCACACTTTTATCAAGTCTGACTTTAGAGAAAGAGACTACATAATCTCCTATCTTTCTCACTCTCTCAAGTATTGGTCATTGAAATGTATCCCATTGAACATCATTGGGCGAAGATAGTTGGTGTAGTAAAAGGTCTTGAACCTTAAGTAAATTCTCCATAAGAACTATGACTACTGCACTAAGTAGTACACAGTTTGATTTACCTATGGATTCGACATTTACGTACACGTCTGGGGGATTTCCTTTTCTGATAACGGATGTTTGAAACTATCTGTTGACTTGATAACACTTTTGTTTTCATTATGACTATGTTGTTTGTTATGCTGTTTCTGTAAAACTTGGCAATTCAATAAAAAAAACATTGATTACAAAAAAATAAATGTCTGATCTGCAAATATTTAAAAAACTCAGACTTCAGAAGGCCACACTGTTCCTGTATCAGGTGAAAGGACTTTACCCATCCCTGTACAACACTCTGTGAGAATTTTATTAAACTTTTTCATTCTCAGACCTGATACCCTGCATCCCTATGGGGAGAGGCAATGACCATGTAGTGTATCAATGGAAGGTAGCCCTCTGTAGATTCCATACCTGCTTGCTTTCAAAGTTGATTTAAGAGCCGGGTAGTGTATCACCCAGGGGTTAACTGTCCACTGTCTAATCCCTGAGGGATTCTTGACAGAGCAGAGGAGGAGTGACTGCTGTAGCTTTTAAGTCCCAAGTCCTGTTTGTTTACAGGCGCCAGTATTGGGAAAGCTGCAGTGTCTGCGAAAAGCAACTAGCCACATGGGAAAAGACCTGGACTGTATAAGTGATTCCCAGGGTGAGATTTGATCCTGCTGCTGGAAGTTCAAGGCTCAATAATTTGCAGCCAGGAAAGAGAGAAAATGGAAGTCTGAAGCCAGAGACTGTCTTCTGCAGCCTGGAATTTGAGAACATTGCATCCGAGACTAAAGAGACTGAACCAACAGTGTTTCCCCTAGTGGGGACAAGAGTTTTTGAGGCTGTGCTACAGTGTCTAGCCAGAGATATTTGGTGTGCTGTGGCCAGAGACTGAGCCAATGCCCCACTTCAAGAGTGCATCTTGAAGCTGTGTGTCAAGCAAAAAGTCTTGGGGATGTCCAGCCTACTCAGGCCCTGATGCCACAGAGAAGATCCCAAGAGAGGAAGATGTCGAGAGGCCTGTCAGGTGAATACCACATACAAAGGCCTCAGAGGCAAAGATCTGAAAGGCCTGACAGGTGAAGACAAGCATTTTTCATTTCTTCAGCCATATGTTTTCCTGCAAACTGCTGCTGTGTTGCACAATCAACAACTCCTGATACCCACAACATACCATTGTGACAAGTTTCAGCAAACCCCCCTTTGATTCTACAAACTGTAAGTACCTCTGGGCTGCAGCTCAGGGGAATTCTTATTTAGCTAGCTAGCTAGTCAGAAAAAGGCGGTTAAGTCCTTGGCAGGACTGCACTAAATTTAAAGCTGCACCCAGGCAGAAATGTTAAAGTTTGCATTGGTTTAAAAGTCATTGGGCCCCAAGTTCCCAGTTACTAGACTGTTTATCCCCACCACATTCCTCCCTTCTGGAGCAACTCTGGTGAGGTACCACTCCAACTTTCAGACTGTTTCTAAATGGCTGTGGAGGGAAGTTGGGTGCACCCACTGGTGGGAGATGTGTGAGACAGTGTGGGGTATATTTGCAATTGCTATTTATTATTGTTTTGCTGTTTTCTCCCCTGTTCACCCTCTCCCTATAATAAAACAAAAAGTTTTTTGGTACAATTTATTATTGCTGGTTATTGGAAAGAGTATGCATTTACTGTGTGAGGAATGCACTGTGGAGGCAGTTACTATATTTTCCTGGTGGGGTGGTAACCTGGAGTTTATCCTACAGGTATTCTGTATCCCTACCCCAGGTGGAGGCACCGCATCATTTCTTCTCTTATCCACTTGTGAAGCCAGGCCAGCCCCCTTGAAGGAGTTCAGTGTGTGCCTGAGGGCCTCAGAAACAGCCCAGGTGAATCTGGGGGGCTGTTACAAGTGGAGGTACTGCTGGGATTCTCCTACATCTCACATGTGTACCCCAGAAAGCTGACTCCTGAAAAACAGATTGTCCCAAAAAATTGCCCCAGAGCATTTTTAAAAGGCAAAATGGTACTCTTGATTTAGAGGACTGGTGCCAGGCCAGCCCTGTGGCATGACGGGTCTGAGGCATCCATGCCTTACATCCTGCCATGCCGGTGACCCATGTTCGTGGTGCAAGCTGGTTGCTGTGGGTTGGACAGGGAGGGAGAGGATTAAGCAGCTCTACTTTCCTGGGGAGGGTGGACTGGCTGTTCCACCGAGTGACTGCCTCTGGGTGGAGGCCTGGGGATAGTGCAGGTTGGAGACACCAATAGATGGAAGGGTGTCTTGGGGCCCATAATATGCATGCACCTCCATGAGCACATGCTGACATCTGTGCCCCAGCAATGGGGACTAAGGAAGAAAACCAGGAAAAATAATGGGGGTTGCTGCAGGCATCATGATGCCTGAACTGCACTCTCAGCCTCCAACACAAACAGGCCAAACTGGGTTCAGGCACCAAAGTGGGGGAATATGGACCTCCTTCTCCTGGCCCCACCACAGGGGGAAAATGCATGGTGGACTTATCACCACTGGGCTGGTGGTTGGGAGAGAGACATGCAGTTTGAGGGTGAAGAAGAGCTCTCTGAGAAAAGATGTGAAGCCACCTGAAGCAAGATCCCTTGGAGATAAACAAAGGGAGAAAAAAAAAACTGGTGCAGAGGGGGAGAAACTGGACTATAAAAAGCACTCTTGGAACTTGGTATTTCACAAGGTTTTGAAAGATCCAAAATTATTGATGAACTGTTGGTATTGTACTATTTGGACAACTTAAAGGTACAAGGACTAAGGTATGACAGTACTAGTAACAGTATAAGTGCATTGATCAAGAGTAGTACAGAAACTGATGTTGCCAAGCTGCCTACCACCCTCTCCCCATGGGGGAGTGGGTCTACCTGGACCATAACGACCCACAACAGTGTCAAGGAAATGCTCATGGGACCTTCAGATGAAGATGATTTTAAAACGAAATTTGAATTGTGGTTGAAATCAGAGGGGAAGACTCCTCAAGATGTGTAAGAACTGTACAAAGCTGACAGTGTCACCCCACCAGATCAACCCTATGCTTTCTTAGCTGCTTGGGTGCCATGGAGTGGAATAGGGTCCTTCCCGAGGCTAAGAACCTTATCTGGAAGAAAAACGGTGCCGGCCAGAGAAGATGTCTTTGAAACATGGATGGGTCAAGCCACTCCTATGGTGCAAGATCCACAGTATCCTGAAGCTAAGAAAAGATGTTGGCTGCCAAAGCAGTGGTTGGATTTCCACTTGCGATGCTGGTGACCCGGGTTGGGGAGAAGACTCAGGTCGCTGGAGGGCCAGCCAGGGGACAATGGCTTGGATCATCCCACGATGGCTCGCCTTCTCTGGGGAGGTGGGAAGGGGCCAATACCTGCAACTTGCTTGACCCTGAGCGGGGGCTTGAGGTACAGCAAGCCCCTGTTTGCAAGGGGTGTTCGGCCGTGACATGTGGTGGACATTGGTGCCCAGTGCCTTGATGTCAGGGCTCACACCACATGAGGGGGTGAAAGAAACTGGAGGAAATCAGCCTTCCATCTATGGGAAGATGAGGTACCAGGAGCGTGCCCTCGATGTGTGACTACCCACCCAGACCACCTTGCCGGACAAAATCAAGTAAGTGTATGGGCCCCACCTCGTTCCCCGCTCAGGGGGGCATAACTGCAGCTCCATGGGGCACAACACTGGTGATGGGTTGGGTGGTTGACAGAGGCATGACTCCCAAGTACCTCCGAAGGGTTGGAGTTGGAGGGCTAGCAGGAGAGAAAAATAGAAAGTAAAAAAAAAAAAAATACGTTGGCTGTTGGAGAGTTCGAGAGAACCTGCTGTGCATGGCACTGGAGCTTTACAAGCTACCCGATCTGATGCTACTGCCCAGATATACCTTAACACTCTGAAGGGAATGTTTTGGAGTACCGACAGTGACACCCAAGTTCTGAGAAAGTTGCAAGGAACAGGTCAAGAAGAAGGTGAACAGCTGTCTGAATACTTGATACATCTCAAGCAATTAATACAAAGAGCATGCCGTAAGGGAGCAGTGACTGCACAAGATATGAATAGGCTGCAGTTGGAATAAATCTGCAAGGGAGCTAAACACTCAGAAATGCTTCTGATTGAGTTGCAGTTGGAGGAGTGGCTGAGTAATCTCCCTTCCTATGGTGAATTAATGTATGAGTTGCGAGAGAAAGATGATAGAGCTACACAGCATTGCCCGATGGCAGCACCTCTGAGAAAAATAGAGACTTCTGTAATTCAAGACTTGCCTGGGTGAGACAACAGTGAAACTGAGGATTTAAGAGACAAAAGAATTGGACAAACTGGTATCCAGGCTATGGACTTCTAGTGAACAAAATCAGCGAGAGACAATTCCATACTCAGGGGGTCTGAGATACTTCCCTCACTAGAAGTCTGCCCTGCCAGGTCCTGAGAAAGTAACTACAGCCCATAACCCAGAAACATAGAAATCTGATGGCAGAAAGGACCCCATCGGCCAATCCAGTCTACCCCTTTCCCTCACTAAGTTAGCATTTCCACTTCTAGCTTTCATCCCCCCAATTCTCCCTCCCCCCTCACCCTCACATGTTCCATCCTCCTTTTGTGCTTCCAGGTACTTCTGTTTCCATTTCTTACCTATACCCATGTATTTGTCCCATGACCTCTTAAACTCTCCTGTTGTTTTCACCTCCACCACCCAGTCTGGCAGTCCATTCCATGGGCCAACCACCCTTTCAGTAAAGTAGATTATCCTCCTATTTCCTCTGAATTGCCCACCCTCCAGCTTTAAGCTGTGTCCCCTAGTCTTTGGATTCTTTTTCCTCTTGAAATTGCTCCTTTCCAATACTCTGTTTATTCCCTTTAGGTATTTAAAAGTTTATATCATATCCCTCCCTCTCTCCTTATCTCCAGGGATTACAGGTCTGGCCCCTTTATCCTCCCTCATATGTCTTCTGATATATGCCACACACCATTTTTGTTGCCCTTCTCTGGATCTTCTTTACCCTTTCCATATTCCCTTTCTGATATGGTCTCCATAACTGTACTCCATACTCAAGGTGTGGATGAACCATGGGCCTGTATAGAGACATTATCACTTCCCTTCTCCTTCTTGTAATCCCCCTCCCAATACAGGCCAGCATTCCATTTGCTTTTCCTACTGCCTTGTTGCACTGCTTTGCTTGCTTTTAGTTGGCCAAAATTGTAATCACCAGATCCCTCTTCTACTCCATTATGAATACAGCCTCCCCCCCAGTGTTCTATGTGCTGTGGGTTATTTTGCCCAATATGCATTATTCTGCATTTTATTTTTGCATTAAAACTCAGTTGCTATCTCTCCAACCATCCCTGCAGCTTTCTCAGATGCTCTCTCATATTCTCTACCACCCTATTGCAGATTTTTGTGTTGTTTACAAATAGGGACACCATCCCCTTTAGTCCCTCCCCAATATCCCCTATATAACTGTTAAAAAGTAGTTGACTCAGTACTGACCCAGAGGTCCAGAGTCGTCACCTGTTCCTCTCCAGAATGCACCCCATTCACAACCACCCTATGGCTTTTGCCTCCAAGCCAGTCTTCTACCCAATTGATTATTTTCTTCCCCACTCCCAGGCTTCCAAATTTTCTCACTAGTCTCCTGTGAGTAGTGATGGATGTTTTTGCTACTTGTGCAGTGAAGATGGGCACAGAAGGTGGAATTGCAAAAGGCCTGAAAATTCTGACCTGGAAGTGCAGAAATTATTGAAATAGAAGCATATGTCAGACAAACACTATTGGGCCAGTAAAGGAGAGAACTGGGGTCCAAACTAAACTTGCTTTATAAAACAGACTCAACTTGTTAACGTTGCTGGCCCCAAGATCCCCTGAGGGATTAATAGGACCCTTTGCTAGGGGCACAGCCAAGACTGAAAGGATGGATTGTGCTGTGCTACTTGATAGAGCCCTTACTGCATTCAAGCATGTTCAAAAAATTTGTAAAAAAGAAATCAAAAAGGCCAAAACATCAACGGAAAAATCACTAGCTGAACAAGCTCAAAAGAGAAACAGCAAATTAATGTTCAGTTGCATCAACTCTTTAAAAAAACAAACGTGCAAGGTTGGCCCTATTAATTCTGGTACTAAGACCTTATACCATCCTAGTGATATGGCTGAATATTTTAATTTGCAGTTTTGTGAGGCCTTCTCTAATAATAATGTAAGTTGTAATGCCACATTAGGTGACCAACCAATTTATAATGTAGACATACCATTAGAGACTATCAAATCCAAATTGACGGAAGTAAAAAAAAAGGATCCTCTGCCGGCCCAGATGTAATCTCTGGTGATTTAATTCATCTAATGAAGGACCGTCTTTGTGCTCCTTTAAAAATTATTTTTGACACAAGTCTAAATACTGGTCTGGTTCCAACTGGATGGAAGCACGCCAATGTAATACCACTATACAAAAAAGGATCTTAAAGTATCTCGGATAACTACCGTCCCATTAGTTTAACTCCAATTTGTTGCAAAATTCTAGAGCCAATCATTAAGGCTGATCTAACCTCTGCCATTGCAAGATTAGATCAACCTCAACATGGATGTGTAAAGGGACGATCTTGTATAACTAATTTAATATGTTTCTATGATTATGTTAGTCAAAATTTGGATAAAGGCATTCCTTGTGATGTTATTTGACTCTGTACCTCATTGGGCCTTGATACAAAAATTATAGCTCCACAACATTGAACCAGTTTTTGTTAGATGGAGTACAAATTGGTTATCTAATAGAATGCAGAGAGTTGTAAGAGATGGCCATGTTAGTAGCTGGAAAGATGTTAGAAGTGGTGTTCCACAAGGATCAGTCCTGGCTCTGCTTATCTTCCAGGTCTTTATATCTGTCCTATCTACAAACATCAAAAGTAATTCTATCAAATATGCTGATGACTGTAAAATCTGTAATAGCTGTAGTAGTGAGACTGACTTTGAGGTAATTCAGTAAGACTTAAAGTTGCTTCAAACTTGGTCCCTAAAATGGAATCTTTATTTTCATACCTGTAAATGTTGTGTCTTGCACTTCGGAAAAAAGAACCCTAAGCATCAATACTTTCTTTATGACAGGGTGTCATTCAGTAGGGACAGTGAAAAAGACCTGGGAATTACAGTTGATGTAGGGATGACATTTGATTTCCATATCACTAACACAATAAGTAAAGCAAATAAGATATGGTGGGCAATATGACATAATGTTATATCAAATAACCCAGATGTGCTATTACCTTTATACAGAGCATATGTTAGACCCCATTTAAATTTTGGTTCAGAATTATGGAGTCCATACAAAAAAAGGATATATCAAGAATTGAAAGAGTTCAGAGAAGGATAACTAAACATCTAGTAGCCGCCAAAACAATTTCATATCCAGACAGGCTGTCAAAATTCGATCTAATTTCACTGGAAGATAGAAGGGCAAGGGGCAATCTCTTGCTTTCATGGGGCCTCCTTAATGATGAACATTTGTTTGCTGAAAGTGGTCTTGACCTTAAACAAATTAAGGTCAATACTAGAGGTCACCCACTTCAACTGACCTGAAATAAATATGATACCAAATAAAGGGCTCACTTTTTCTCTCAACGGATTGTTGAACCATGGAATAAACTGCCTACTACTGTAATCATTAGTGATAATAAGTACATTTTCTAGAACAGACTTGATATTTTCATGAAATCAAAAAAATGCAAAATTGTTAATTTTAGGCCTGAGGCCATTATGGGCATTTAGCCTTTTGCCTCATACAGCTTCCTACTATGGTTTCTAGTATAGTGATGCCAAGTTACTGTTATGTTTGAAGATTGGTACCAGAAATATTTGAGTCATGTGCCTTTAAGGCCCTTGGAAGGACTGGCTGTCTGGGGAGTGAATGACCAGCCTTTCCTGTATCAGGGATACATTATTATTCACACTGAATTTCCCCAAAGTGTGGCTGGAGTCCAGGCCCCTATACAAGTACATGCCTTGGTGTGCTCTAATACTGGGAAGGAAGGTGAGACCCCAGTATTGATTGGGACCAGCACCAACATGTTTCAAAGAATCGCTCAGCTATGCCAAGAGATGAAGGGTCCACATTCCACACACAGCCTATAGATACACCCCTGGATCTGACTTGTATATCTGAAGGGGCCCTCTTCAGGTAAGCCAGACACCGAAGATGAGTGAGTGGGGGTGATTTGCAGATGAGATGCCCCCACTTTGGTTTTACCCCCAGGAGCTGAGTGGCAAGTGATGGGGGACATAGAGTCTGACTCACCCGCTAGAAGTCATACTTATATTTTGGACATGCCTACAGATGGAGAGTGACCAAATAGCCTGCTAGTACAGACAGTGGTGATGCCACACCCAGTATCCCCATTGGAACAAACAAGGTCAATATCTAGGTGAGAAATGAGACTGACAAAGAAGTGACTGTCTGGAAAGGATGGAACTTAGCACACGTCTACAGAGCAGAGATGGTATGACTTGCAGTTCCAAACCCATCCCCCACTAAAGCTTGATCTATACCTGTTCAAAATTACAGATTCTCCAATATCTGAATCTTACAAATGGAAATTGAGAAAGAAGCTAGCTGACAGGACTAATGTTTTTTTCCACCAGTGAGTTTGATGTTGGATGTGCCCGTGATGAAGAGCATCACATACATCTGAGTGACAACTGACCCTTTCTAGAATGGTCCAGATAACTAGAACCAGATGATCTGGAAGATGTTTGCAAACACTTGTAAGAACTGCTAGCCACTGGTATCATATCTGAATCCAGAGGCCCTTATGCATCCCCCATAGTGGTTGCCAGCAAGAAGAATGGGGCTGTCCATTTGTTTATTGAGTACAGGACTTTAAACAAGCATACAATAACAGAACAATACATGGTACCACATGTGGAGAATACTTTTGCCTGCCTCACTTGCAGTAAATGGTGTTCTGTCTTGGATTTATGGAGAGGGTACTACTAAATTCCTATCGCTGAAGAGGACAAAGAGAAAACAGTTTTCATTTGCCCCTTGGGATTTTATTAATTTGAATGGATGCCACAAGGTATCTCGGGGGGCACCTGCCACTTTTCAGCAGTTGATGGAAAAAGTCATGGAAGACATGAATTTGCTGCAAGTAATAGTCTATTTGGATGGCACGGGGTCATATTGTCACAAGACATTATGCCACCTGCAAAAGTCACGCTGCCAATACAGCACGGATTCTTGCATGTGACATCATTCTTTTTTTTGCGGGGGTCTCTGTCCCCTGACCTCCCCCCCCAGTAAGGATTCTCAACTTCGGAAGGGGGGTGCAACACGAAATCGCACAAAGTGCGAAAAAAAAATAAAAGTTTCGGGGACTGGGAATCAAACCTGGTTCCAGACGCAGTGCCTGGGTCCTTTGCTGCAGTGGCTTAGTCCATTGAGCCATGGCAGATGCTCAGGGGAACATCATCCCAGCAGAGGCCTTCTCCTCTACCTGGGATAGTTCGAGTGGTGCAATACCGCATACAGCAGTATTTGCAGTATTGCACCACTCGCTGTCTGGTACAGAGCAATTCCGGATTAGTGCTAATGTCGTACGCTATTAAGCATACAACATTATGACCTGGTAGGTATTTGGATGACTTGATTGATTTGGGAAACACCTTAGAGGAACATGAAGAATGCTTGATGAAAGTTCTGGACAGACCCAAAGAATTGGGACTCAGAGTGTCAATCGACAAATGTCAATTCAGTCAACCCACTGTAAAATACTTTGGGCACATTGTTTCAGCTGAAGGAGTCCAAATTGCCCCTGACAAGGTCAAGGCCCTCACTAACTGGCCTAGGCCCCATAATCTTGGCTTCTGCAGTTATAATCAGAGGTTTATTCAGGATTTCTCCAAGAAGGTGTGATCGCTTACAAATCTCTTGCAGAGGTACCCCCCCAAAATCAATTACAAGAAGTAGAAGGGGAAGGAAGTGCCCCAAAAGCCTTACTACTAAGTTAATGAACCATTTGGAGACAGATGGAATCAGGACTGTGAAAATGCATTCAGAGAAATAATTAAGAGACTTACTGAAGCTCCTGTGTTGGCCTTTGCTGATCCCACCAAGCACTATTTCTTACATACAGTATGGATGGTCTTGGAGCAGTACTATATCAAGAGTAGCCAAAAGGGCTGAGACCTGTTGTTTTCACCAGTTGGAGCCTGATGCCAAGTGAAAAAAAAACACCCAGTGCACAAGCTAGAGTTTTTATCTTTAAAATGACCATCACTAACCAGTTTCATGATTACCTCTATGGAGCCAAGTTTATGGTAAAAACTGACAAGAATCCTCTTACCAATGTCAACACAACTGGTAAGTTGGATGCACCAGGTCACCACTGGCTGTCAGTCCTTTCTATGTATGACTTCACCCTCGAGCATTGAAAAGGTATGAGCAATACAGATGCTGATGCCCTGACTCGCAAGCCTTACCCTTCAGATGAGTGACAGTGGAGTGAACTGCTATGACCCCTGCCACTGTAAAAGATTTATGTACAAAATTTGTGGATACTGATAGCGAGAAGTATGATGGTCACCCCAGGCCTATAGATGCAACAGGAGCCCACCCTGGCACTATACCCAAAGCCTATTATAACTTGGAGAATTTGAATATTATCCATTTGCCATGGCCAAAGTGAAGAGAACAGAGATTGTCGCAGTGGCAAGATTACTGACCAAAAGGAGTAATTTCAGCTTTGGAAAAAGGAGAGAGTCCAGTTAAATTGCTGAATGGTCATCCAGATGTTCCAGTTTTGTTGCGAGAGTGGGATAAGTTGTCCTTGAAAGATGGGCTGCTTTTCAGAACTGTGTAAGGCCACAAAACAATGATCACCTGTAACCAGTTGGTATTGCCATGGAAATACTGCAAAGTTGTCCTCAGAGCATTGAATCATAGAATCATAGAAATCCAGCTGCAGAAAAGGAACCTAATGGCCCATTGAGTCTGCCCCTTTCTTCCCCCATTCATCTCCTTTTCCATGGGCCCTCCACTTCCCCCCACTTACCAATCCTGTATGTCTGTCAGATGGCCTCTTGAATCCCTCCAGCATTTCAGCCCCCATCAAACCTGGTAGTTTGTTACAGGCCTCCACCACCCTTTCCACAAAGAATCACCCCCTCACCTTGCTTCTATATCATCCTCCTTCCAGTCATAGGCTATGCCCTCTAGTTTTCATCCCCTCCTTTCATTTAAATAAGCCTCCTCCTTCACCTTATTGATGCTTATCACATGCTTAAAAGTTTCAATCGCATCCCCCCTATCTCTTCTGGTCTCCAATGGGTACAGATCCAATTCCCTACACCTCTTGCATGAGGACAGGGGGAACCTCAGGTTGGAGTGTACCCTGAACCTTGTGTGAAGCTGATTTTATTGACACAGAATGGTATCTGACATGGAGAAGCACTGCAAGACCTTTGCCAGGTGTGTTCAGAGAAAGACTTTTCCCAGGAAAATGTCACTGCTTTTAAACATTAAAACCACAAAACCATTAGAACTGGTGTGTATGGACATTTTGTCACAGGAACTTGACAGCAAAGGTAACAGCTCCATTTTAATCATCATCAATCATTGTAAAACATATGCATAGGCCTACCCAAGAAAAAATCAGGCAGCTAAAACTATTGTGCAGAAGGTCGAGGAGTTTGTAACTCATTACAGTTTACCACAGCGTATTCACTCCGATCACGGGCCCGACATACAGAGCCACCTAGTAAAATAATTTCTTGCTGCCCATCACATTCAGCAGCCCCACACCATTCCCTACCATCCTCAAGGAGACCCACAGCCAGAAAGGGTTAATCATAAATATTAGACATGTTAAGTATGCTGGACCCAGAACAGAAAAGAAATCGGAGCCAACACATCCCCAATGTAGTACATGCCTACAATTGTACTCAAAGCAGTGCTACAGACTTTTTATTTTATTTTAGTCTTTGGTAACTGGATATGGCCAACTAGGCACAAGTGCCTGTTTTCAGGGGTGATCTGGGAGCACTGGGTGGTTAAGTGACTTGCTCAGAGTCGCACAGTATGCAAGTGGAGATTGTGAGAATCAAATCCAGGTATGGTCTGCTGGATGCACCAAGCTTGTTCACAGTTCATTACACTAACCTCTAGGCTGTACCGCCAGCCTTACCTTACTTGTTAATATTTGGCTGAGAAGCCCATTTGCCAATTGACTTAGCTTTCTGAGTGTCTGCTAATGGAACCTCTAAGAAGTCTTTCCTTGAATACACAAAATGCCTAAAAAAAGCAACTGGAAGAGGCCTATCAGTTGTCTTCAGAATATGCTGGAAAGGTCAGTGATGCAAATAAACTCAGATATGATCAGAAAGTGTGAAACAGAGTGTTACAAGTTGGAGATAGAGTTCTTCTTAGGAAACTTGGTCTCTGTGGAAAGCACAAGATAGCTTACCATTGGTCTTCCAAACTGTATGTCGTCCTTGAAAAATTATCTGATTTATCTGTGTATCGTATCCATCAAGAACATGGCAGGGGTATTGTGAAAAGTGTTCACTGAAACCATCTTCTGCCTATTGGTCAGCTACAGCCCATACCAGAGACTGTACCAGAGCATGGGCCAAGACCTGCCAGAACTACAACCCGTACTCAAGCTAGAAAAAAGATGGCAGTGACCATTCCTGATCAAGTATTGAGCAATGAACGAGATATACAACCTGAACCGACAGACAGTGTAAATATTTAGGAGGAAGAGGAGATGTACTGGTATCCTCCTGCAGAGGTATCCAGAGAAATGGTGACTCCAATAGACTGGCCACAAGCCGATAGTGAGAAGATGCATTTCTTGTACAGTGCAGAACATGATGCCAAACCTTTAGTGAGAAGTGACACCTCAGTTGGAAATCAAGAGGCACTTAATGCAGACATAGATATAGAAGCCTGAGTGGAGGACTGGTCAACAAAGACTGACTGGAACCCTGTTATTCCAGACCAGGCCCCTGTGTTGGACACAGTGCTGGAAGAGGGAAGTGGGAACTGTATTCCTATGGAAGATGCAGTAGTCCTCCACATGTCTAGTAGAACATGTAGACTACCCCCGAAACTAACTTATGACCTCCTAGGTACCTCCTCTGATATCCCCATTCAAGTGGTTCACAAGCACATTGTTTGAGTAATATATACCCCATGTGCTGTAAAATGGATAGGGTGGGAATGTGTATGTTCCTGACTATGCATATTGTTGTCTAGACAGCTACTTAATGTCTAGCAATGAACTGCTAATGTGATTGCATTATTGTGATAGACCATGTGAAATATTTTGAAAGACAAGAACCAGGTGTTTGGTAAGCACATATATTTAAATGATGTTATGTTTTTGTATAGCTGGAATAGTGAGGAACTGAACTGGCTAAGTAGTAATAAACTCTGTCCAGAGCCTATAGGGCTGCTGCTGAGGAATTTGGAGTAAAAATATTGTAAATTTGTATCTTAATATTTTTACACCAAATTTTCAACATAGCCTTGTTATGACCCTGCCTCATGAAGACAGGCTGAGAGAATGTTCAACTCCTGGTTTAAAGGTGATTATGTGCAGGGACTGCAAAATCATCTTTCAGTATGCTAAAACACATTTTTGGCATCAGTTGAAAAATGACAGCTGTCACATTCATGAGGTGCTGTAAAGAAATGGCTATTTTAAAAATCTGGGGTAAAAATATTGAATATTATCAAACATACAAGCCTGCATTCACAAAATTCAATGTAGGCTTAAAACTTTGAGTTTTAATATTTTTACACCAATTTTCCAACAAAGCCTTCTTATGACCCCACCTCATGAACAAGGGAAGAGAAAATTTTCAACTCCTGCCTGAAGGGTGATTTTGCATGGCAACCATGAAATCACCTTTTGGGATGTAAGAAAACAATTTGGCCAGGATGTGAAAAATGGCAGCTGCCACAATCATGAGGTGCTGGAAAGATATGGCTATGTTGTAAATTTGAGTTAAAAATATTGACAATTCTGAAAGTTAAGAGGATACATTCACAAACTTCAATGAAGGCTCATAACTTTGTTGCTTTTTTAATATTTTTACAGCAAATATTTAACATCTCCTTTTTATGACCCCACCTCTTGAACAGGGCCAAAGAAACTTTTCAACTCCTGCCTGAAAGGTGGCTTTGTGCAGGGACTGCAAAATCACTTTTTTGGACAGATTTTCCTAACAACAGTGACATTGTTCATGTGGTAGGGTACCAAAGAGAGCATGCTGAAAATTTGGGCCAATAATATTCAGAAATACCCAAGTTATGCCTCTAAGTTCAAACCCCATTGAAATACATTGAACGGTATACCTGTTTCTTCAGTTCGTGATTCGGCTTTCAAGAGTGAAGATGTGTCTGTGCTCCAGAAAGGATTACGGTGTTGGACCCCTATGGGTAAGTAAGAGCTTGGTGGGGTGAGGAGTGGTGGGTGCTGAGTGGGAGGGTTGGGTAGGGGGTCAGAAACAGCGTAAAAGACATTGATGGATGGTTTTGTTGTTGCAGGTTAAACCAAAAAAAAGGACAGAGATGCCGATCATGACACTGGGGGATTGGGCACCTCCAGTGTCACTGTTATGTTATGTTTACTCAACCTGATGGGAGGTATTGTCAACCAACTGTTTTAGACAATTTTAGAATGTGCTTACCTTGCCATAAACAGGGAGTACAGCAACGTTATGCCACTGCCCGCTACTAACAGTTACCATCACCACACTGGGACTTCATCTTCCCAACAGACTGTAATCTCCACCCCAAAGCAACACACTGCCCAGCATCACTGTCCTCAGATTCAATCATCCCCCTGTCCCATACTGATTGCTATAGCCCCCCTCCTGAATCATTACTATCACCAGGGTCCAGCCCTCCATTTCCCTCATAGTCAAACAGCCACCACTACCTTTTGTTTTGAATTAAGCCAATTTTAGTGTTTTATATACTTACTTATTTTGCAACAGGTTAGTTCTGTATGATTTGGTTTTAATTGAAAAGAAGATAGTCTCTCAATTTGTCTTCCAGTACAACAAAATTTAATTGACTTGACCTTCACTTGGGCGCCAATGTTCCTCAACCCCAATATCAATTACAGACAGATTGATGCCTCAGGATTTTGCCCCACCCCACTGATAGACTGCGTACAAAATCCCAGACATGGCACCACTGCCCTTTTCTCTCACTTGCCAACTTACTAGATATCCCAGCTGACACGTAGGCACATACAGTGATGGGAAAGCCCTATACACTGAGGAGCTGTGCCTTATCAAACCCACTCAGCACCATCTGTGCTGCTGAGCAACAGCCAGTTACAAAGAAAAAAAAAAACAAGACTGCTGAAATTCACTACATGAGTTGAAGAACTGCCCTTCCCCGTGTGACATTCCATATTAGGGATGCTCAGAATTGGCCTATTGTGATCTGATTGGACTGTTTAGGAATTCAGGACTTCCGATATCCTAATCTAATTATGATTGAAATCCAATAATGATCTCAAAATTGGATCAGATTTGGATTTGAACTCCTAAATCTGAAATTCCTACATAAACAAAAACACAATGTGATTTGACAAATGTTCATTCATTATCCATATCTTGCCATGATCGGTTGTTTGTGGTGGTTTTATTGCTATCTCTGAGATGCTGTAGTTGCAGCTTTACCCGTGTAGCACATCCAGCCAATGCTGTCAATCAGATTGTCCATAAGGAATATGACTAAAGATTCATGACATTGCATTGCATCTTTGTCTGTCTCCCTGTCTATCTCTTTCTGGTTGTGGGGTGGGGGTTGGGGGGCAAAGGCCAGTTTCACCAAAGACTGGCACACTCACAGATCTGTCATCTCCTGATGAGACACACACAATGCAGCTGGCAATCATGGACAGACACACCACTGCATACCATTCACTGCTGTCTGCATTCCCTGTCTCTCTCTGTTACTCTCCGCAGTGTGATGTCTCTCTCTCTCTATCACTCCCCGCAGCACTATCTCTGTGTGTGTGTGTCTGTCTCGTGCCCACTGAAGCAACAAAGTAGTGCATCTGCCAGGAGAGCAAAATGAAGCAAATTAGCTTTGGAGCAAAGTAATACTTATTGGTACTGTAGAGTTATTGAATGGGACAAATGGACAGGGGTACGGTGAGAACCGTAAAAGTTCCTATTAAAGTTAGGTCATGGTGGGTGTAGTGCCCAAGAAAACAAGAAAGGAAGAGAGGCAGCGCTTACATTAAATAAAAACATCATGCAGTGAAGGCAGGCAGAGGAACAAGAAAGAGAAAGAGAGACAAAACACACACTCACAGAGGGAGAGAGAGAGCACACTCCCAATCCCAATGTTCTTGTCTACTGTTTTTCTCTTTCTCTCTTTATGTCAGTGTATGGGCAGGAATAAGGGAAAGAAAGAGAGAGAGATATACATGCAGGTTATGTATTTTAGCAGTCAAGAACTGTTTAAAAAAGTATGAGTGCAGAATGTTGCATGTAGAGGTGACTTTTTTTGTCACTCCAGCGTATTGTTTACTTACAAGGAATCTGGTAGTAATTTTTCTGATAGAAAAAGGTCTACAGGGCATTGAACTTGAGTGGCTTGTCGAAGACATCAATATTTGTTTGGGGGCAGCATGTAAGCCCCTCAACCCAGGTTGGGCTTACCTAAAGGTGCTATGGCCCCACGTAATCCTGATTCTGTTTCCAGTCCCCTGTGAAACTGCAATCAGGATCAGAGAGCATTGCAGTGACTCTGTTGGGATGCAAGCCTAGCACCCGCAATGGCTCCCTCAGCTGTGGCCACTAACATTCCTCCATTCTTTGGCCCCATTGGAAAAGAGGTCCAAAGACAAAAAGTGTATTTTGCACCTTCAGGCATGTGGGAAACCTCCTGTCAGTCCTGAGGAGCAGTAGGAACCTGGACTGACAAAACATAAACAAATATGGTAGCGTACACCTTTTACACATGCACAGCCACCAGAGGGAGAAGAATTAAAGGAGTTCATTTTGGCTATGGCCAATATTTAAGTTTATCCTCGGCTCCAGGGCAGGCAATGGAGCCCAGGATTATTGTCAGAATGCCTCTGGGCATAGGGGAAATGGGTTTCTACCCTCAGAAAGCCATATTTATAAATAATAAAGAGCACTGTGTAGGAAAAAATTAAAACAATAATGGCGGCCCTCATTACATAAAAACAGAGAAACATAATCTTTGATGGCAGATAAAGACCGCTTCGCCTGTCTAGTCTGCCCATACCCCTACCTAGTTGATGAGCTACAGATCTTAGTTAACCATCAGCCATAGGTTCTGGTGGGCAGGGGGGCTGCTGGGAAAGGGTTGGAGGGAACTAAAATGCACGGGATACGAAGCAACCATTCACTCTGAGAGATCTGTAGAACTACAAAAGGGACTGTTTACCAACCTAATGGGAGAGCCCTGAAAGATTCTTGAGAAAGCAGCACAGGAGAGACTGCTGTGTACTTTTAAGTCCCAGAGCCAGCTGGCTTGCTTGCCTCAGTATTGGGAAAGCTGCAGAGTGTCTGCGAAAAACAAGTAGCCATGGGGAAAAGAAATGGACTTTGTAATTGATTCCCGAGGTGATATTTTAACCTGCTGCTGGAAGTTAAAAACTCAATAATTTGTAGCCATGAAGGAGAGAAAATTGCAGTCTGCAGCCAGAGACTGTCTCCTGCAGCCTGGAATTTCAGAACTTTGCATCCTGGATTAGAGAGACACAGCCAGCTGTGTTTCGCCTTGTAGAGGCAAGAGTTTTTGTGGCTGCACTACTGTGTCTAGCCAGAGAAATTGGGTGTGCTGGGGCAGAGACTGAGCTAATGCCACACTGCAAGGGTACATTTTGAAGCTGTGTGCCAAGCAGAAAGTACAGGGGATGTCCAGCTGGCTCAGTCCCTGAGACCACCAAAAAGATCCCCAGAGAAGAAGACATCTAGAGGTCTGACAGGTGAAAACTGCATACAAAGGCCTCATAGACAAATATTACAAAGGTCTGACAGGTGAAGGCAAGCATTCTTCACTTCTTCAGCCATCCCTTGTTTTTCTGCAAACCGCTGCTGTGGTGCACCACCACCAACTCCTCCATTACAGAAATATAAGTGTGCTCTGTTCATGCAGAATGCATGCCACTTGCTTAATTGTGCAATGTCTGCATTCTGTTCTCATACACAAAGTGAACCTAAGTGAACGAGGTCCAAAAAGCAAATCAGGCTTACATACTGCAAGCTTAACATGTGTGCAGCAGGAAAGCCAGTGTGAAAATCTTCTAAAAACCATATCACATTCGCACGTTGCATGCTTGACATGAACACAGCAGTTAAGCTGGTGTGAACATCATTTAAAAATCACATCAGCTTCACATGTTGCACGCTTGCCATGTGTGCAGCAACTAGCTGGTGCAAATCTGATCTGAAAAAAAAAACACCAGTTTTTATTTGTCATAATACCACTAGCAATTAGAGCTAATAAAATTATTTTTTTATTGATTTCCCCTTAAAATTATGTAAACTCATTAATTCTGATCCTTTCGCAAGTTGTTTAATGGCTTTTAATTTTTGTCATTAAATAGCCATTAATTTTTAAAGTATTGTTGGCTTACTGCATTAAATGTCTAGGATATAGTCCCCCAACATCCCTCATTCCAGATGTGCTAAGGGGGGCCTCTGTGTTGTGAAGCTTGACCTTTTTGTTTTGGGCAATGCAAATCCCTTTATGATTATTTAGTGCTACAAATGTGGTTCTCCATGACTGTTTTGGCTCACTTACTTTCCCTTTGTCATTCTATATGGAGCATACACACTATGGCTATGCTTAGCACTCTTTGTGCTGAGTAGGGTCTTGGAAGCATGCACCACACCTCACATTTTGTCACTGAAATGAAGGACATGGACACTCAAAATGATGGACAATTAGAGACACTAACCCTCACATAATTAGCACACATCCTGAAACATGGAGATACAGTACCTCAGAACACAATGGAAACCATTGTATTTCCTTGTACTAATATTAGCACCTGAAAATGGATTTCCACCATAATGCAGGGGTGCCATTTAGATAGGGCAGAGGGGGGCCATTGCCCCCCCCCCAATTTGTGGTTTGCTTGTTCTTATGGTGTGGCAATAATGACATTAAATTTGGATTTAATCTTTTGCACAATAAGTGCTGCCCTGGCCTGTGTGCACTCATGCTGCAGGTGCACTCCTGACTCAACTGTGTCTGTATTGTGTTGTCCACTCTCTTCAACTATTAGTGATGGTGCCATCACAAGTGATGTGGAAGAGCTCCAGCCAAGCAAGACCACATGAGTCATGCAAGTGCAATACTGTTTTTCCTGCCACACAGTATCCAGGCTACACACTACAGCTTGGAGGAGTCAGTGAGCACTGAACTCTAAAAATAAATGTTGTGGATGAATATTTTTGTTGCTCTACTCTTAGTGAGTCTCCATCTCCCCTGGTGACTGAAGGGATAGAGGGTGAGCTAGAAGCTAACTCAAGACTAGACTAACTACTTGCTCTACTAGGTTTGCCTCACAAAAAAAAACAGCACCCCCCCATGGCAGCAAGCTAGGCCTAGCAGCAGCGGTGACAGCAGTGTGGATGGCCTTCATAGGCCTTGATCAATGCAGTGCAGCATCAGCCATGGCAGCAGCCAAGTAAGAAGCAAGTAATACAGGTTGGGTGGGTTCAGTTGGTGAGGTGACTTGGTCACGGACCACGTTAGGAACCTGGTATGGTCAGTTCTAGCATTCAGCTTCTGGCAGAAGGACAGAGGAGGAGGAGTGGATTGAAAACTGGGCTGGTGGCACACTGTGCCAGGTTGCAGGTTCTGGCCAGATGGCCAGGTAAGTAAAAGTAATTTTTTTTTTACAGGGGGATTGGGGAAGGAGGAAGGAGGAAGGACTGAAATATTGATGTGTTTTTCATGTTGCTGCACCTTTGGGCAGCTTCACAACCCATATAGGGTGGGTATTGAATAGAACAAAGTCAGGGACAGAAATTGGAACAACATTTGTTTTTTTGGGGGGTCAGAACTTCAACCAGGCAAAAAAATGTGTTTTAACTGGGCTGATTTAAGTCCAAATCTGATGTACTGCTCTGTGGTGTAGACAGATGACTCTTAGACATTAGAATTTTTCCTGATTTGCAAATCACTTTTCAGTCACAACAAATATGTTTTACCTTTTAGAGATGTTCCAGACATTATAGAGCTCGCCACATAGGGGCTAACTAGCACCTGGCCTCTACTGGTTGTTGGCTCCCCCCTGCTGAAATCTGAAGTGGCGCCCCTGCCATAAAGTCTAAATTTACTGGACATCCTCTGTGTGAGCAGCATGTTTTCCTTGAGGCATGGATGAGGATCAAAGCAGTTTTCAGGGGTAAAATGAGGGCTACCCCTTGCATTCAGAGACAGTTGAGCAGTATGGTATGCATGGACTATTGAAGCCACTCTATAGTTGGGCCTTTGCCCCCCCCCACAAAGCTGACCTCCACATCCCCACACTCAGGCACTTTATGACGTAGGGCAAGGGAGACTGCAGGGGAGGTGCACCGTTAAAATGAATGGGGGAATTTTTTTATTATTTTATACATTATTGATGGAGAGCTGGAAATTAATGAAAGGACCTTGTTAGTAGAACAGTGGCCTTCATTTTTCTCTAATTCACCATCATAATGTATAAAATAGTAATAAAAAATAACTTCATTCCTTTCAGAGGGGTACACTCAAGCACTCTGACCCATGGATATCATCTCTTAAAGACTCCTGCCTTTGGCTCCCTAGTACTCAGGTAACAGGCTTTTGAGCTATACCTGTACTTGGTGGGTTGTCTGTAGCAGCATGGATGCACACACTACAGTGCGCATGCATGTGGGGGATTGGGCTTGAGGGTGGGTGTCGAGTCATTGCTACTTTTGTGTTTTCCCCTTAAAGACTTTTTGCATGGAAGCATTCAAAACCATGGAGAGAAAATAGTAGGAATGCAGGCCAGACAGAAGTACGTAGTCTTGTGGGTAAGTGTATGTATTGGAATGGGAAGAACCACATGTGTTTCTATTGGTATGTGTGCTACAGTTCAGCTATGAGGGGGGACAAGAAAACTAAAAAGTATTACAGTGGCTTTAAGCATGTCACATGTGTGCAGATGTATGCAGATGTCTATTGAAATGCAAGTGAACCAGATGTGTGCAGGCAATATAGCTTAGTGGTTAAAGGCAATGAACTGTAAACCAGAAGACTTGGAGATCTGAAGACCTGAGTTTGAATCTCATCAACTCCCACTTGTATATGGTATGATACTGAGCAAGTCACTTAACTTTTATGTGTGCCGGTATCAGTGACCACTTGCTTTTTCCATGCATGCCACATGCATGCAGTCTCTTCCAATTTAAAATAAAAAGCATGCTTTCCACACTTGCTTGCTACACGCATGCCACATGCATGCAATCTGTTCCAGTTTAACATTTAAATAATGATTGCAGCATGCATATCACATGGGTAGTTTTATTTGTGCAGCATGAAAATCTTTCATATAATTATTTATGTAAGGACTGATACCCACAACGTGTCATTGAGAAAAGTTTCTGCAAACCCCCTTTAATTCTACAGACTGTTAGGACCTCTGGGCTATGGCCCAGTGAAGTTCTTATTTAGTTAACTAGTCAGGAAAAGGGGGTTTAGTCCTGGGCAGCACTGCACCAAGTTTAAAACTGTGCCAAGTCAGAAAGGTTGAAGTTTGCATTGGTTTAAAAGTCATTGGACCTCAATGAAAGTGTTCTTTTCCCACTTACAAGATTGTTTATCCCCACTGCATCCCTGACTTCTGCAGAAACTCCAGTGAGGTACCCACTGCAACTTTTAGACTGTTTCTAAATGGCAATTGGGGGAAATAGGTGCACCTGCCAGTGGGAGGTGTGGGAAACAATGTGGGGTATATTTGTTGTTGCCATTTATTATTGCTCTGTTTTCTTCCCTGTTCACCACCTCCCTATAGTAAAATGAAAAGGTGTTTTTTTTTGGTACAATTTAGCATTGTTGGTTATTGCAAAGTGTATGCATTTAAAAGTGTGTCAAAGGTACTGTGTGGTCAGTTACTATAGTTTCTTGGTGGGGTAGTAACCTAGAGTTTATCCAACAGGTACTATATATCATTACCTCAGGTGGAGGTACCATGTCATTTCTTATCCTGTCAACTTGTAAATCCAGGCTGGCCCCCTCAGAGGAGTATGTAGTGTATGCCCGAGGACCCTGGAAACAGCCCTGGTGAGCCTTGGAGGCTGCTACACTTAGCCCACATCATAAAGGGTGCTGAGTGTGCCACCAGATAGTCTTGACATAGGTGTGGCATTGCATGTCCCCCCTTCTCTAGGGACTATTAATGTTCCCCTGTTAAGTCTTGGCCAAGTCCCCCTCCCAAAAAAAAATCTCAGTATCGCCCTAGGCAATTTATTTATTTTTTGATATTTTATTTATTTGCATTATGTTAACTGAGTAAGTGCATTGGTCCTAGGGATTGTTTTCAGGCATGGGCCAGGCCTTCAAGGTGGCACAAAGCATTTACAGTTACAAGCACAAAATAGCAAACAGTGAAAGCAAGTACAGTACATGACAAGATGTTTTAGTCTGAAATATTTATTTATTTATTTATTGAAAGAATAGGAATTATAACCTTTGAGTCAAGGACTCCTTTTCAAAGGCTCCACGTCAAAATGAAATAACAGGAGAGGGAGAGGGGAGGGAGGCATCACTGGCAGGAGGGGAGGCTAAGCGGGAGAAGAGGTACGGAGTGAAAATCACAGCAGAGAGTGAGGGAAGCCCTCAGCTCCCTTAAGACAGAGAAAGCACTGGGGCCGGATAAATTACATCCCAGAGTGCTGAAGGAACTTGCAGATGTCCTGGCAAAACCCCTGGCGGAGCTTTTCACCATCTCTCTGAGGACAGGGTGGGTGCCACAGGACTGGAAGGTGGCGAATATAGTGCCTATCCACAAGGGGGGATCAAGGGAGGTGGCAGGGAACTACAGGCCTGTCAGCCTGACATCGGTGGTGGGCAAGGTGATGGAGGGCATTGTCAAGGAGAGGCTGGGGGGACCTGGAAAAGTCAGGGTGCCTGGACGATAGACAGCATGGATTCGTCCAGGGGAAATCGAGTCAGACAAACCTTGTGGAGTTCTATGACTGGGTGACGAGTGCCTTGGACCTGGGTAGACCAGTGGACATCCTCTTTCTAGACTTCAGCAAGGCATTTGACTCTGTTCCTCACGTGGGCCTGTTGGATAAGCTGGGAGAAATGGGGTTGGGGAACCAGATAATCAGATGGATAGGCGATTGGCTCCAGGACCGGACCCAGAGGGTCGTAGTTGGTGGGATAGTCTCATCCCCAAGGAGGGTCATTAGTGGGGTCCCACAGGTATCAGTCCTTGGGTCCCTCCTCTTCAACACCTACGTCTCTGACATAAGGACAGGAATCAGGAGTGAGATGAGTCTCTTTGCAGATGACTCAAAACTGGGGGCTGTGGTGGATGGGGAGGAGGGGAGGGTGGCCCTACAGGGGGACCTGGAGGCTCTAGAAAGATGGTCTAGAAAGTGGAAGCTGTGGTTCAATGCAGGGAAATGCAAGGTACTCTACCTGGGGGCCAGAAACCCAGGCCAAGTGTACACCCTGGGGGGGGAATGCTACAAGTCTCGATGGCTGAGAAGGACCTGGAGGTGGTGGAGGATGTCAAGATGAACAACTCAGAGACTTGTAGGAGGGCAGCAGCCAAGGCCAACAGGATGCTGGGATGCATCGCAAGGGGGATCACCTCCAGAAGGAGGGAAGTGATACTCCCTCTGTATAACTGCTTGGTGAGGCCGCACCTTGAGTACTGCGTGCAGTTTTGGAGGCCACACTTAAAGAGGGACATTACCCTCCTAGAGAGGGTCCAGAGGAGGGCAACCAAAATGATTTGGGGCTTGGGGGACAGGACCTATGAGGAGAGGCTCTAAGAGCTAAATATGTACACATTGGAAGAGAGAAGGGACTGGGGGACATGATAGAGGTCTTCAGGTACATGAAAAGATAACGGGAGGAACAGTCAGGGTGCCTGAAGGAAGGAGGAGGGCCACTAGAGGGCATGGGTAGAAGCTGGAGGGGAAGATTCAGGGGAGAAAGGAGGTGCTACTTCACTGAGAGGGTGGTGAAGCCATGGAATGCACTGCCTAGGGGCTGGTGGAGGCAGAGACAGTGGAGGGGTTCAAGAGGGGGTGGGACAGGTACAGGGGAAGGGTTCTGGAAGCAAAATCCAATGCAGCAAGAATATCCGGGACTGGGAAGGGAGAAGCCAGAGGAGGCAAGGGGGGCAGCAAGGTCAGCACCCAGGATGGAGGCTGACCAAATGAGCAGACATGAAAGACTGTTAGGCCTATTCTGCTGGCATTTTAGTATGTTAGTATGTTAGTATAACAGGGTACAAGAAAGACAAGAATAGAGCAGTATTACAATGCTGAAAAGAGGATAAGTAACAAAATTCAAGGGTGGAGAGATCCAGCCCAAGTCAGACAATGAGCAGTTAACAACAATAGTTACAGTATCGAAACACAGTGATTAATAAACTACAGTCTGGTTACAATTTCTGCATGTTCAAGCGGTAGGGGCAGACCCCAGGTCAAAGGGAAAGTGAGGGAGAGTGGAGGGTGACTTGCATCTGCATTACAGATAGGGACTAGGCACAGTCGCAGCATGAGTGGCAGAGAATTTACGAGTGGAGTTGGGATTTAAATGGGCCTAGATGCTGCTCCAAAGAGACAGCAGGAGGTAGTTCATTAAGCCAGAGGGGGGCCCTGTGGAAAAGGAGGATTGGCCCAGGGAAGTCCTGCAATGGGGTACTAAGAGAGGGGCAGACAGAGATCTTCAAGTTGTCTGTGGTTGGGTGGAGTGCTGCACAAGACGGTGAAGTCAGAGGGGGGAGGAGCAGTGTGAGAGCTTTCTGGCAAGGAGACAGGTCTGGTATCTGAGCCATCCATTGAAGTTAAGTCAGTTGGTGCGATGGTAGAGCTCACAGATATGGATTCACTGGTCACATCATGTGACAAGTCTGCAGGTTTTATTAAGGGGGACCTTAATACAGTGTAAGGAGGTGGGGTCAGCAGAGCTGTAGATAACAATCCCATAGTCGATAAGTGAGAGCACCAAAGATGTCACAGAAAGGTTTATGGAGTTTGGGGGCAGGCAACCCCTATGCCTATTTAAGAGCCCTATTCTAACATTGACAGCTGAACAGAGGAGATTGATGTGTTCATGGAAAGTGAATGAGGAGTCAAGGGTGATGCCTAGGTATTTAAATTTGGGTACCAGGTCAAGTGGGTAGCCCTTGGATTTGAAGATAGTGAGGGGAAAGTTTTTATGTTTGTTTTGTCTGTGGGTGAAGAGCATGGCCTTGGTCTTTTTGTAGTTCTTGATAAAGCAGTGATCCATGAACCAGGCTTCAGCCTCAGTGAAGGAGTGCTGCAGGGATGCTTGAAGAGAAAGGTGGTCAGGGTGACTGCCTAATATGACAGCATCATTGGCATAGAGAAGCAGCTGACATTAGCAGGCCTTTGGGAGGCTGTTCAAGAACATGCTGAACAGGAGGGGGCCCAATATAGAGTCTTGGAGAACCCCAGAGTGAACTGGTTTACTGGGCTAGAGTGTGGTATTTAACTTGAGCCTCTGGGTTCTATCACTAAGATAGCTTTTAAACTAGGTGGTAGCCTCAAGAAATAGCCCCAAGAGGGGCAGGGATTGTAAGAGAAGTGTGTGGCTGACAGCATTGAAAGCCTTGGCTAAATCAATATAGGTAGAGCCAACCAAGTGTCCTTGGTCAAGGGCTTTGTTGATGAAGGTGGTGGATTTATGAAGGGCAGTAGTAGTACTGTGTCTCTTCCTAAAGCCATGTTGTTCAGGACAGAGCAGGTCATATTTGATGAGACAGTCGGTGAGTTGGTCTGACACTATTTCTTCTAAAGCCTTGGAGACGGGGAGAACTGAGATGGGGTGGTAGTTGGCAGGATAGGTACAGTCCCCACCTTTAAGGATTGAGGTGATGATGCCTGATTTCCAGCATGTTAGAAATTGCCCAAGGCAGACAGATCGGTTGAAATTGTCCATGATGGGGGTGATTATATCATCTAGGGTGAGTAGGACAAGTTTGAGGTCCAGTGAGTCACTACTAAAGCGAGATTTGTTCAGGATTTTGGTAAGATAAGATCTTGCATCATGTGGAGAGAGTGTACAGAGCCTGAAGGTGGGGGTGGTTGTAGGATGGGGAGGTTTGGGGACAGTTCAGGGGCCGGATAGAAAAAATTGGGGAGAAGGACCCCGCTGAGGTCTGAAAACGCAGAGTTAAGGGAATCCCCAATTAGGAAGGGGTCTTAGGATAGGGAGCCATTTACCAGCAGTTGGCCAGGTGGGGGGATGGTTTTTCCACTAAGTTCTTTAATGTTAATCCAGAACTTATGCCTCGAGCCCCAGGTGGAGGAAAGTGACCCCTGGTAGTAGATGACTTTGGATTTCTGAATTTACAAGGTGCATTTGTTCCTGAGTTCCCTGTATAATTGCCAGTCATGTGGTTTGCCTGATTCATTAGCTAAATGCCACTGTTTGTCCTGCTACTTAATGAGGTCAAGTATGGTATGAGAGAGCCGGGGGTGTCATAATTTGTAATCTGTTGCTTTGAGACTGGGGCGTAGCTGTTGCAGGCCGAGTTAAAAGTAGAGATAAAGTGGTCAAGGGCAAGGTCTATGGTGAGTGCAGAGTTGTTGGGGGACCAGTCACAATGCAGCAGTTACTGCTTAAGCTGGGGGAGGGAGCCATTTTTTAAGCAATGGTAAGAGGTACATTTTGGTGGCCATTTTGGAGATGTTTTTGAGGTCCATTTGCAGAGAACTGGTGAGTGGTCACTCAAAGCATCCAGGAGTACTGAAACCACAGAAAGGCAAGCAGGCCTGTTCATGAGAATGAGATCAATGAGAGTGGAGGTGACTGTTTTATGATTGAGTCTTGTGGGGGACTGGACAACTTGTGTGAGGTCAAGGGCAGCAATTGAATCCTTGTAGGGGGTGGAGGAGGCGGTGAGCCAATTAACACTGAAGTCACTCAAAGCAATGATTTCACTGGAGCAGGGCAGCTGGGCAAGTCAGTTCAGTACCAAGTTGAATGAAAGCTTTTGGTTCCGGGGGGGATATATACCATAACTATGTGGAGAGCTTTTCTTGAGGAATCAGGTTGCAGCCCGAAGGTGAGGGCTTGGGCCTCATGGGATGGGGTGGGGGCATCAGGGACTAGAGTGGCTTGAAGAGGGTAACGGTAGTATAAAACACAACCCCCTCACATTTTGACCCGTCTGCCAATTCTGAGGATAGAGTATCCAGCTATATGGATGGCAGAGTCTGGTGTGCCATGGTCAAACCAGGTCTCAGTTATTGCTAGTATATCAGGTGAGATAAGTGCCATCCAGCCTTATAGAAACATAGAATTTGACGGCAGATGAGGACCGCTTGGCCCACCCAGTCTGCCCATTTCCCTACCTAATGGATAAGCTGCAGATCCTAGTTAACCAGCAGCCTACTTCTGCCTGCCCCAACCCCCTAGAATTGCCTTATGACTGTCCCGTGCATGCTTGAATTCCACCACTGTTTTTGACTCCACATGCCGTTCCATGCATCCACAACCCTCTCTATGAAAAAATACTTCCTTAAATTACCTCTGAGCCGCCCTCCCCTCTATCTTCAAATTGTGCCCCCTTGTTCTTGCACACCTCTTTTTTTGAAAGATGCTACCCTCTTGGACTTTGTTGATTCCCTTGAGGTACTTGAAAGTTTCTATCATGTCCCCCCTCTCCCTCCTTTCCTCGAGGCTATACATATTAAGCTCCTTAAGTCTCTCTTCATATGTCTTCTGGTGCAGACCCTGCACCATTTTAGTTGCCCTCCTCTGGACAGCTTCCATCCTGCCTATGTCTTTGCGGAGATTGGGTCTCCAGAACTGCACGCAGTACTCCAGATGGGGTCTGACCAGTTGTCTGTACAGAGGGATAATAACTTCCTGTTTTCTATTGGTGATGCCTCTCCCTATGCATCCCAGTATCCCCCCAGCCCTCCTTGCTGCCCTCTCACATTGCTTGCCCACCTTTAGGTCATCTGATATGACTACCACAGGTCCATTTCCATTTTTGTTCTTGTTAGTATCTCACCCCCCATTGTGTACTCTTCCCCTGGGTTTTTGTTTCCCAGGTGCATTACCTTGCACTTCTTAGCATTGAATCTAAGCTGCCATACATTTGACCATTCATCTAACCTTGCCAAGTCCCTTCTCATCCTTTCCACCCCACCTTGTGCATCAACTCTGTTGCAGATCTTTGTGTCATCTGCAAAGAGACATACTTTTCCTTCCAGTCCCTCTGCAATGTCGCTTATAAAGACATTGAAGAGGATGGGTCCTAATACTGAACCCTCCGGTACCCCACTAGTAACCCCTTTCTTCAGAGTGGACTTCATTCACTATTACTCTCTGTGTCCTATTCTCCAGCCAATTCTTTACCCAGGCTGTCATCTTGGGACCCACTCCCAGGCTGGCTACCTTGTATATTAATCTTTTGTATGGGACTGTGTCAAATGCCTTGCTAAAGTCTAGGTAGGCCATGTCCACAGCCCCTCCCTGATCTACTACTTTGGTCACCCAGTCAAAGAAATCTATCAGATTCGTCTGGCATGACCTTCCTGCTGTGAATCCATGCTGCCTTGAGTCCTGTGCCCCTCTGGCCTCTAGATACTCGACAATTCTTTCCTTCAGAAGTGATTCCATCATTTTCCATACACTGAGGTTAAACTAACAGGTCTGTAGTTTCCTGCTTCTGCCTTGCTCACACTTTTGTGAAGGGGAATCACATCTGCCCTCCTCCAGTCCTCGGGTACCACCCCATCCTTCCATGATTTGTTAAAGAGGGTAGTCAGTGGTGTCACTAGTTCCTCCCTTAGTTCTTTTAGAATTCTGGGATGAATCCCATCAGGCCCCATTGCTTTGTCCACCTTCAGTTTTAAGAGTTCTTTCAGAACCCTTTCTTCTGTAAATGGGCTGATATCAACTTCTGTATCCAGAGTGTTTATACTGTTTGTTTTAGGTACCTCCCCCTCTTCCTTTGTAAATACTGAGCAAAAATATTTGTTTAGTATCTCTGCCTTTTCACAGTCACCCTCTGCCCACTCTACTCCCTTTATTAAGCCTCACTAACCCTCCTTGGTCTTCCTTTGCTCCCTGATGTACCTATAAAGGTTTTATCTCCCTTCTTAACCAAGTTGGCTATCTTTTCCTCGGTTTGGGCCTTTGCTGTTCTGACTGCCTTCCCAGCTTCCTTTGCTTTAACTGATACAGTTCTCTGTCCTGCTCCTTCTGTGATTACTTGTACTTCCTGAATGTTTTCTTTTCTCTTGAACCTTTACTGCCACTTCCTTTGAGAACCATAGTGGTTTCTTACATCGTTTTGTTTTGTTTATTTGCTTCACTCAAAGCTTGTACCTCTGTGATGGCAGTTTTATTATTCCCCATTGTTCTTCCACCCTCCTTCCTGCCCATTTGCTAGTGCATTCCTTAGGCACTCACCCATTTTAGCAAAGTCAGCCTCCTAAAGTCCAATACTTTTGCCTTTGTATGACTTGACTCTATTGCTGTGTTTATTGTGAACCATACTGTTCGATGGTTGCTAGTTCCCAGATGGCTATCCACTTCTACATCTGTGATCCTCTCTTCATCTCCATTTGAGAGAACCAGGTCTAAGATTGCTCCCTCTTGAGTGGGCTCCAATACTAGTTGTCTAAGGCATGCCCCCTGTAGGGCATCTAGAATAACCCCACTCTTCAAAGTGGCTGCTGCAACTGCACTCCAGTTAACATCTGGCATATTCAGATCACCTATCAGCAGTATCTCCCCTTTTTTTGCCATTCTAAGTATACTTTCTATCATTCCTTGTCCATTCCTCCCCCTGAGAAGAGTCTGTATATAACCCCTGTGGGATTGTGGTTCCATTGCTGGTCTCCAAATTTACACAGTGCTTCTTCTCCTCCCTGTTTTCCCTTTTGTTCTATTGCTTTGATTCCTTCCCTTATGTAAACAGCTACTCCTCCTCCTCTTTTGCCCTCCCTATCCCTCCTGTAGATAGTGTATCCTGGTATGTTTACGTCCCAGTCATGGTTTTGTGTGTACCATGTTTCTGTGACTGCCATGATATCCAGATGTTCCTCCTTCATCAAGGCCACTAATTCAGGAAGCTTGTTACTCAAACTATGGGCATTGGTACTCATTGCTCTCCATTTTTGATGGATTTGCCTTCTGTTGCAGCATCCCCCACTGACCATTCTACCTGGGTCTTTTTCTCATTTAGTACCCTGTTTTGTAGGGAGAGGCTGGGATTTTCCTGCTGCTTATCAGTGCCTCCCCCCTTGACTAGTTTAAAAGCTTACCAATGAAGCATTTAAACTGATTGCTCAAAAGACTTGTTCCCTTCCTGGACAGATGCAGACCATCCTGCCAGTATAGGCTGGTGTCCCTCCAGGTGAAACCCCAGTCCCCGATGAAGCTAAACTCCTGTTCTCCACACCATTTTTTCAATCATTCATTAAACTGCATGGTGCAAAGTACCCTCGTCTTACTCATGCCATTGACAGGCAGCACCTCTGAGAAGGATACTATGTGTGCTACTTGTCTTAGGCCCCTCCCCAATTCTACAAAGTCTTTCTGCACTGCTCTTATCTTGTGTTGAGCTAAGTCATTTATTCCTAGGTGGACAATGACATCCAGCACAGACTCCCGTACAGCTGTTCTCGTGATCCTGAGGATGCGCTTCCTCTCCCTCCAAGCCATGGCACCAGGCAGGCACCTTACTTCAGTTTTCCCTGCTCCCCCCAGTTCTATCCCCCTAATAATTGAGTCCCCCACCAGGAGCTGCTTCCTTTCCTTGTGGTGTCCTCTGCCTCCTTCCTGTGGGCCTCCCTTGTGACAGTTGTCCTCAGCATCCTTAGTCTCCTCTGGGGTGCATCCATAGGGGACCTATGCTCCCCCAGAATGGTGTATGGATTGTGGAGTGGAACAACTGACTGGGTATGCCTCTGTTCCACCATCCTCACCCTCGCTGAGCCCACTGTGGTCCATCTGCTGTGCTTTCTTTGCAACCTCTGAGGTAGTGGTGGTGGTTCTGGTGCTTCCTGGATGGGGTTGGTTCCCTTCCTACCATCCAGTGTGGCCTGAAGACGGGCAACTTCCTCCCTCAGGGCAGAGAGTTGTCTGCAAATAGGGCAGCATCTCAGCCTCCAGAATGACTCCCAGAAGACTGCTGCCTCACAGCCATTACATTGCATTACTCCCCACATGTTTATCTACTTTTTTGTGTGTGTGTTTGTGTGTGTGATTGGTTTGTTATATAGAAATATATATATATATTATACAATTGTATGCTTATATTGTCAGTGCAGTGTGCTAGAGAGGATATGACAGTGATTTGCACCTTACACTCTTGAGAATGATGTCAGAACCCAGGTATAAAGGAACTATTTCCAGGGGTGGGTGGGGTGGCGGGTGGGAAGGGTTGGGCCTAAACTGTGCCCTCACAAAACAATCAGCTAAGAGCTCTGACCCACCGCTACGATGAGTGCCTTCCTGTCAGCAAGATACCCTACACAACAATTTGACAGAGAAAATACCCTGTTAATCAAACAGAGAAAAATCCAGACATCCAAGTCAGACACAGGTAAAACCTCCCCAGCTCCAAAACAGCCTGGTGGTTTGTGTTCTGAAAGCAGTCAGCCCCAAAATAAGTCAGCTGTGCTTTTAAACTCTTCTTGCACTGAAAATCTTAAGAATTGTAACAAAGACTGTCTTTTCCTGATAATTATAAGTTCCTTATTTCACCTTTCAGTTAGAAGTAGCCTCCACCTGCAGAATATCTGCTACAAACCAAAGACAATTGTAAGGTTCACCTCCTTCTGTTGTGAGCACAACTCGCTTTTTTGCAAATCCTATATTCAGTATTGCAGCTTCCAGCCAGAGGTAGTTTGACTTGAAAAATATTAGCTTGTAGGGCATCATGCTTTTTCTGGAGGTTAAAAATATTGATGGTGGCTATGAGTAGACCACCGGACAGCCCGTTGGGGAACTTAGGAATGGGAGAGGGCCAGGGTTTGGGTGCATATTGCCAGTTATTAAAAGGAGGAGGAGTGCATGGTGAAGGAGAGCAAGTCTGAGCAATCTATTTACAAGCTTGGGATTCTGGGGCCGAGAGTTGTGGGAGCTGGAGGATAAAGGTATAGAGAGGGTGGATGTGTGAGCAGCCACCCAGAGGGTTGGGAATGTAAGCAGGACCTGATTCCGGTGCTCCAGGCAATGGGGAATTATATGCAGAGCAGGTTGGGCATAGTTGGCTGTCCCACACCTGGGGGGGTAATGTAGGGTTCCTGCAGGGCTATCAGCAAGTCATTTGATGGGGGTAGGGGGTAGGGAACATAAGTATAAGTAGCACTTCAATGAATAGGGAGGAGGACATAGTGAGACACAGATGAGCTAAGGTGAAGTAACCACAAGAGGGCAGTGTGACTTTCAGGCCGCAGGGACTCAGGAGTAGCAGTGTGCCTTCCCGAGTGATCCTTCTCAGATGGAGCAGTGGTAGGGTTGCTGCTTTGGATGCAAAGGGTACAGAGTTCAAGACTGGAGAGAGAAAGCAAGAGGAAAGAAAAATGGAAGGCGAGAGAGTCAATAACTGAACAGGAGAAGGAGGGCAGATGATAAAAGTAAAGGGAGGTGTTGGGAGACAGGGAGCAAGTTGAAGATATCTAGGTGTGGGAAGCACAGTACTGACTCCTGGTGGCTGTCTGTGATAACCTGCTAAAAAGAAATGGACATATAGGCAATCACATGACCTCTAATGACAGGATAAACTGATGGTTGGCCTTGGTTGGACAGTTGATGCAAAGCATCGACTGGTACATATACTTCCAGTGGCATCTCTGCAGGTAGAAGAGCAGTTACTACTTTCAGAGCCTTCCCAGCTTTCCACTCCCGATGTTGGCTGTGTGTGTTAGTTAATAAACCTGAACTCAACAATTTATTTCAATAAAACCCTGGTATCTTGACTGTTTGAAAAAGAAATGGCAGGATGTTGACCTAAAAGGTGTTTATCCACCCCAGTACTGATAGTGGCAACACTTTCCATCTTGCCAGGTCTGTCTGTAATGTTGGGAATAAGGGTTAGTAAAATAGTTTTAGTAAGGTCTGGTGTAATTTGAATACCCAAATATCAAATCTGTTTGTTTTTCACCAGTGCAAATGTGTAGCACCCCAGTATATGACTGAGCAATGTCCACTAATTAAGATTGCCCCAAACTTGCCCAGGGTGTCCACTAGTTTGAGAACTGAGTCTGAGTAGTTAGACAGGAAAAAGATGGAATCATTTACATATAAGGAGAACTTATGCTCCTCTACCCTTAACATCAGCCTGGGGTTTTCTCATTTTCTGGTTTTCAAGGACTGCCAAGACTAACAGTTCAATGGATGAGAGTGAATAGTAATGGAGAAAGGGGGAAACCCCACCTAGTCCTTCTCCCCAGAAGCAAGCTGTTGGGTAATAAACCATTAACCTTAATCATTGCCTATGGGTGCGTGTATACTATTTATGAATTTAGGTCCAAATTAGAAAGATTGCAGAGAATAATTTATAAAATGCCAATAAACCCTATCCAATGCTTTTTCTGCATTAATAGATATACAGTAGAAGGCTGATGTAATCGTGCTTTCCTCTGGGCTGAAAAGATATTCAATAACAGTCTGATAATATCTTGCAAAATATGGCCCCTTATAAAACAGTTTGGTCTGGATGCACATTAGAGGAAATGTTATTTGTTATTTTGTAAGCAGTGGGCTACAATACCTGTGACTGTGGTCAGTGAGGTATGCATCCACGTCTGTAAAATTAAGGAAAAGGAGAGGGTTTGTTTAAAGCAATTTGAATATGGTTACCTCAGCGGTTTTTATTTTAGTGCATATTTTTCTGCTGTTAATTTATGCTGCTGCTCCTTGATTCATCTAAGGAGTAGGGCCATGGGAGAATCTGGGAGCTGCCTAAGGAGGTCGTTTACTAGTTTGTCTGCCCCGTTCCCCCCATGCATCAGTCTTCAGATGCCAGGTTTTTTATTTTTAAAAGAGAGAATACAGACAGAATCTGGGGTTGGAATCAGTGCAAATTAATACATGCTTAGCCTGCTCCAGGATGATTTTCCTTGTATGTGTAACAGAAACAGTTTCAGTTTTGATCTGCAGTGAGTAATTTCTCATTTTTGTTTCTGTGGTTTAGTTTTGTGTGTTTAAGTAACATATTTTACCAGTGTCTTTCTGTAGAAGTTTTTGTTATTTTTTTGGTTAATTTTTTTTAAAGATTGATGGTGTCATGTTTTTTTTTTGTTATACTTAATATTAAATTACCCATTACCCCAGTCATTTTATTCCCTGTTCTGTTTAAAAAAAAAGAAAAAAAAAAGAATTTGTGTTTTTTGGGATGATTTTAAAACTGCAATAATATTGTGTGTGTGTGTGGGGGGGTTCAGTTGCCAGCATTTCCAGAGGAGGATTTAGTTGGTCTGCCTAGTGGGCATAGCAGCAGTGGTGGGTTGATTAGTACCACCCAGAATCAGAAAAAGCAGAGTAATACCATTGCAGAAAACCCACCAAATCACTGTTGTAATTTGAGCAGCAACACATATGAATCCCCAGTAGTCAAATACCACCCACCAACAATGCCAAAGCAACTAGTCCAGCTGTTTGGTAGCCCAACCCCAAGAAAGTTCCAGCCTATGCTGCATAACATGTTTGAGCCTCTATTGCCATTCTCTTTTGTTGAGAATGTTTGATTTTGGAGGTTAATGGTCCAGCCGAGTCCCAAATTGCAGATACCATCAAGAACATGCTTTTCTAAACATGCCATTCATGAACTGTATGGCACAGTGTCACAAATGGTAAACCATGCTCTGAGGCATTCAGCATCACCATACATACATCTGAGCATGGGTATGTGGACCAGTGGCCAAACAGCTGGTAGCTCCTACTTGTGCATTACTGTTCATTTTGCACAGGTACTGTGCCTGGGGAAGTCTTTGACTCTGGGAGTGGGAAAAATTGCTCTAAATTCAATTGTGGTGTTAGCAACATTCTGGGTATTCTCCAGCATGCCACACTGACAATGAAGAGCATACTTGGATCACACACATGTCATAAAATGCTGAAAGTGCTCCTGACAAAGACTGATAAGTGGCTTCACATCCATTTACTGAAAGCAGGTTTCATTGTAAGCAATTATGGCTTGAATGTTGTGAAATGTATCAGTTATATGGGGTTTGTCAGGGTGCCATGGCTGTCACACTGTCCTAATCTTGTTGTGCAGCACTTTCTAACCCATCCTGATATCAAGGCCATGTTGACTGTGGCCTGTCACTTCTGTTTCCAATTTGCTCATTGTGGAAAGGCCCATGACCAGCTCCGTCATCTGCAAATACAAAACAAACTTTCTCAGCACTGTATGAAGCTGGATGTTGTCACCAGATGGAAATTAACACTGTACATGATTGAGAAGTTGTACAAGAAGTTTAAAGCCATATTTGACTATCTGCTGCTACATACAAACAGTGACAGTGCTTGAGTATACATGTTTCTGACAACAGAGCAATGGTGCCAGGTGGATGGTCTTTCATGATTCTGAGGCCATTCAAACCTGTGACACAGGCAGTTAGTGGGGCACTGTCTGTATCAGTCAGGACATTACAGGACAACATGTGCTAAGGCAGACACTGGTGAATGTGCAGCAAGTGGTGGAGGCAGGTGGTGATAGTGGAAGTTGCTCCTTAATACAATACATGCTCCATGTCTTAGACTGCAATACACATATTTCCGGCATTCTGCAGTCCAAAGATTTTGTAAATGCCACCATGCTGGACCCACACTATAAACGTGGGCTGACATTAATAACTGAAGGTGGGTGTGAGCAGGTCCAAAAGTTGACTGATCTAATAAGAAGAGTACATGGGGCACAGATGCTAAAGACACATTTATTTAAGGTACAGCATGAAACTCCACAGAGACCGGGTGTTGCTACCACCACCTCACGTGGGAAACAGGCTGAGAAAACATGCAAGTTGAAACAGAAAATGTCAAATCCTATGTGGGATGTTTTAGATCAGGTGGGAGTCAAAGACATGATAGAAAAGGTGGAGGAGGAGGAGGCTGATGAGGCAGAAGGACTGTGGGCAGCATTATTCTTGGTAGATGAATATTTAGTGGACACAAGGCACCTTACCATTGCTGATGAGCCCTTGCTATACAGGAGCAGCAAGGCCACTGAGTTGCCAGCACTGACCTTGGATGCAATGAAATTCCTCAGCTAACCACCCTTGAGTGTCAGTGTGGAGCATGTATTTAGTTCAGCTGGGGACATTTTATGGGATAGGTGCACCAATCTGTCTCAAAAAAAAGTTGGCATGCTAGCATTTATTAAAATGAATGGATGCAAATTCTGCATAAGACAATCATGTCCATGTTCCTTCCATATGAAGGTGCTGGTGGTGGTCGTAAAGCTGAAGATCATGGTGTTGTTGGCATTAGCAAATTGTCTTTTACCACCAAGTTGGCTGAAGCAGTAATGGAAAAAGAATTTCCATCTGACAACTCCAGTCTGCAATACTGTGAGGGATGCTTTCCTGATGAGGTTGAAGCATAAAACAAGATGTGCTGTCTCCCTCCTTTATCCTCATTAGTATAATCCTTTATTTATGATTCATAATTCTGTTATTTTCAGTCATTTTACTTTTCATCATCCCCAATTGTTGTGCTGCTTGTTTCCTTGTTCCTAATCGATTATCTGTCTCTACCACCTGCATGTGATGTCTGGAGACAATGTCTGCTTTGGTCAGCAAGACACAGTACCATCTCCTCCTTTTCTGGCCTTCTTTGGTCCTACACAGCAGCAAACAGCATGGGCTACCACCTCCACATTGATGTAGCATGAATATGCCACTACCAGCTTGGCAAAGGCAAAGCCTGCTCCTGCCAGCACGACACAGCACCTCCTCCTCTGGCATGCTTGGGTCCTATAAAGCCACAAACAGCATGGCCATTGACACAAAAATTGGATTGAAGCCGCCCTGTTACTGCAACAGTTAGAAGTAAGGAAATCCTAGATTCCATGCAATGGGCATTCCTCAGGCAACTAGTTCAAGAAATCAGTTGTGAGGAGGCTATACTGGACCTGGTACTGTCAAACAGGGACAATGTCATTGACATCACAGTGGGAAGCCACCTGAGAACCAAAGATCATCATACGGTGTGGTTCAGCATAAGGACCAGGCAAGAATCTATCCACACTAATATGAGGATCCTGGACTTCAGGAGGGTCAATTTCAAGAAAATAGGAGAGTGCCTCAAGGAAACCCTAGCAGGAATGGGGAAAATGGGTGGGGTAGAGGAACAATGGGCAAAAATAAGGAAGGCCATTGAGAAGGCAACTAACCTCTGTGTCAGGCAGGTTAAAAAGAGCATGAGGATAAAGAGACCACTATGTTTTTCCAAGGAAGTAGCATTCAAAAGGTACAAGTTGACACAGAAAGAGGAAGGTAGGGAGAACTATCAGGAAAAACAAAGGGAGACAGAGAGGCAGTTAGGAGAGTAAAAGCATGAATGGGGGAAAACATTGCCAAGTCAATTAAAAAGGGGGATAAAACAGTTTTTAGGAACATAAGTGAAGCAAAGAAAAGCAAGTCAGAGATAGTAAGTCTAAAAGGAGAAATGGTGTTTGTGGAAGAGGACCAGAAGAAAGCAGACATATTGAGCAAGTACTTTTTTTCAACATTCACTAAGGAAGGGATTGGTGATGGGCCACAGATAGGGGGAGAAAGAGCATTAGGGGAAGGGAGGTGGATACTAGCCCTTTTACGGAAGAGATAGTTCTCAGGGAACTAGCTAAACTAAGAGTAGACAAGGCAATGGGGCCTGATGAGGTTCACCACAGGATACTGAAGGAACTAAAGGAGGAAATGTCTCTGCACCTCTGACTGTCCTGTTCAATCCATCACTGGATATGGGGAAAGTTCAGGGAGACTGGAGGAGGGCAGATGTGGTCCCACTACACAAAAGTGGTAATAAGGAGAAGGTAGGAAACTGCAGACCTGTAAGCCTGACTTTGGTGGTGGGCAAGGTTATAGAAACACTACTTAAAGAAAGGATTGGGGAATACCTTAAAACCAGTGGTTTGCAGGATCCGAAGAAGCATGGGTTTACAGGGGGGAGATCTTGCCAAACAAACCTGACAGAGTTCCTTGCCTGATAGGACCAGAGGCTGATCAGGGAGGAGTGGTGGATGTAGCCACCTGGATTTCAGTAAGGCCTTCAACACTGTTCCACACAGAAGACTAGTACAAACTAGCTGGGCAGATCCAGAGTAAGTATGGTTACAAAGTTGACTAAATAACAGAACTTGAAGGTAGTGGTAAATGGAGTTTACTCAGAAGAAGGTAAGGTAACCAGTGGGGTACCTCAGGGGTCATTACTGGGATTAGTCCTCTTCAATGTCTTTATTAGCAACATCGCAGAGGGGCTGGAAGGAAAGGTATTCCTGCTTGCAGATTACACAAAAATCTAGAACAGAGTGGACTCACTGGGGAGTGAGGGAAAAAATGGGGGAAGATCTGAAAAAGCTGGAAGACTGGTCAATGGTTTGGCAACTGGGCTACAACACCAAAAAGTTCAAAATTATGCATATGTGGCACAGGAACCCAAAGGCAACAAATTATTTAAGGAAGAAGGTGTTAACAACCATAGAACAGGAAAGAGATCTGGAGATCATCATATGTGATGACCTGAAGGTAGCAAAGCAGTGTGATAAGGCAGTGAGAAAACCTAGTAGAATATTTGGATGCATAGGGAGGGGTATCACGAGCAGAAAGAGAGAGGTAGTGTTACCCCTGCATAGATCATTGGTGAGCTGCCCCTGGAGTACTGTGTGTAGTTCTGGATGCCCCATCTCAGGAAAGACATAGATCGGGTCGAAATAGTACAGAAAAGGACAACCAAAATGGTGCATTGTCTGCATCAGAAGCTCTTTGGGGAAAGATTCAGGGAGTTAAATATGTACTCTGTAGGGGAAAGGAGGGAAAGGGGAGACATAATAGAAGCATTCAAATACTTCAGAGGTATCAATAAGGTAAAGAAGGGTAGAATTTTGCACAGAAAGAGATGCTCAATGACAAGGAGGTATGTTATGAAGCTGGAAGGAGGGGAGACTTGAAGGGGATGTGAGGAAATATTTATTTACAGAAAGGGTGGTGGACATCTGGAACAGACTCCCAGCAGAAATCATGATAACAGGTTTCAAACATGCATGGGATCGACAAAGGGGGACCTTAGTAACAGGGCTGGGGGGGAGGCCGGAGATCAATTAGGGTCTATGGTAGCAAAGTAGGTAGGGACTTTAAGGCAGACTAGGTGGGCTAGGAGGTCCTTTTATGCTGACTGCTTCTATATTTCCATGTTTCCAAGAAAATGTCTCTGGTTAGACGTGAGAAGTCCCTGTCTGATTAAAGTGTGCAAACACAAGCAAGCCTGCAACTATCTAGTTTCAGCCTGCTTGCAAATACTATGAAGTTGTTTCTATCCAAGGAAACCCTCTGCCGATCAAGGTGAGAAGTCTCAACCTGATTCAAGTTTCCAAACACAAGAATCAAGGAAAGAGTATATTGCAAGTCATAGTCCTCTAAAGAATGAGACACCAGACAGTCAAAGCATGTATCATGCCGGCCCTGCAGACACTCTTTCTACAGGTATATGCAGTAAAAACAAGAATGTAGTTGAATTCACATTTCATCAAACAGGGATGCACCTAAAAATTAAGTGGTACATCAAACAGAAGATTCAATAACACTGAAAGTTCAACTGAGAAAAGTTTCAAATCAGAAATGTGAGTTTGACAGCAACACAGTAGTATTCAATGTTTTTGTAGACAACACATTTTATTTGGCCAATCTGGAACAGTATGACAGGATACTCAAGCTAAGCTTCCAGTCAGCCAGCTCATCAAGGCAGCAGAGCCTCAGCTCCAGAAAGGACTACGTTTTTCTGCTGTGATGGCATGTCACTTTCATTATTGTTCACAGTGCTTATCCTCACTGGTGGTGGGTGACTCCAGTCCTTGGCCTCACAGAGTATGAAACATCTTTCACCTTACTCAGAAAGACTTTAAAATGTTTTTCTTTCTTTCCTTTTGTCCTCTGCAGGTTTTCCCATTTACAGGGATGACTGGCAAAAGCAGTCACAAAGCCAGACAGCCCTCAAGAAACAGAAAGGAGTTACATGACATCTTCCTACACCATCTGAGTGGCACTTACCAGTCAGTAAACAGTGCAGCCAGCAGCACTATTGTAATAGTGAGTAACATTATGATTTTCTGTTATTTTTACTCTCCTTTTTCACAGATACACAGAATGCCATGGTAGCCAAAGGGAGGCTAAATAATTCCTCATTTTTATTCACAGATGACAGACATAGTAAGACAGGGAGTCAACAATGGTTATACTGTGCAGCCACCACAGTGGTTGAGTGAGGCGAGATAAGTACTTTTTTTTTTCTTCACAGGTGACAGGTATAGTATGATGGAGAGTTGACAATGGCTATACCATGTGGCCACCACCAGTGTGCACTTCAGTAGCAGAGTCTAAATAATCTTTTCTTGTCTTCACAAGTCTCCTGTGCTGCTGTACCCTACTCCAGCAATCAGGACATCTCTATCTTCTTTGCCAGCTTATGGAAGTGGACAACACTGCAAAAGGCACCTGCTGAAAAGTACCTGAAATCAGAGCAACAGTAACAGAAAAGTCTCACATCTGAAAAATTTTTCAGAATTTAACCCCCCCACCAAACAAAAAAAAATACTCTCCTCCTATGGTTGGAAAAAATTGCTAAATTCCCCCCCAAAAAAGATAAAGGCTGGATCTATGCAGCAAAATAATTTAATCACCCTAAGTGATTATACCTGAAAATAGAAAAACAGCAAGACAAAATTGTTAGAAACAAAGTATTTACAATCTCCTCCCCAGTCTGAAAAAAGGAAATAAAATAAAATACTTCCCTTTGCTGGTAGGTCACAAAGCTATTGAGTAAAGAGAACAGACTGCATCTTTTTCCATACATAGTGCTGGAATGCCTTGTTAATGTCTTCACAGTTTATATATCATTTTGGAATAAATGGAGCTGTAACGGTGCTGTAAATGTTGAAGGGGCCAATGAACTGGTTCAAACATATCCTCCAGACAGGTACAGTAAAGTAGTGTAATTCCTTCAGAAGCGTCTTTTTATGTTTGCTTGTGTGCACATGCAAGAAACGCTTTGTTACACTAAATGGGGGTTTTGGGGTGTGCTACTGCAGAGCCAATTGCAACTGAAACTCCAAGGAGCTCGGCAGTTAAGGCTAATGACCATGCACTTTGGCCATGACAGTAACACATGAAATAGTCCCCACAATAGTGAAATGAGTTGATTTACAGTGTAAAATAGCCTATGGCAGAACAAAAATCTGGTATCCAACACCCTACTCCAAACATACTTTATGATGGAAGTCAGTAGTTCTTCCAACTGATACATCTTTATTCAATGAAGACAGAACAAAGTTAACAAACTCTGGCCAGAGCTGATAGGGTGGCAGGCGAGGAATGTGGTCTACAAATATTGAAAATTAGCAAAGTTATAAGCCTGCATTAGCAAAATGTAATGTAGGCTCATAAACTTGTTGTTTTGTAATATTTGTACACCACATTTTCAACATAGCCTTGTTATGACCCTGCTTCATGAAGAAGGTCAGAGTAAATGTTCAACACCTGCCCAAAAGGTGATTTCACGATGCAAAAACACATTTTGGGCAGGAGCTGAAAAATGACAGCTGTCACATTCATGATGTGCTGTAAAGAAATGGCTATTTTGAAAATGTAAGGTAAAAATATTGAATGTTACCAAACTTACAAATCTGCATTTGAAAAATTCAACATGGCCTCACAATTTTTTGTTTAAATATTTGTACACCAAATTTAGAACATAGCCTTCTTATGAAACCACCTCATTAACAATGGCAGAGACATTTTTCAACTTCTGACCACTAGGTGATTTCCCTCAGGGACTGCAAAATCATCTTTTGGGATGTAATAAAAAAACATTTTGGTCAGAACTTGAAAAAGGCAGCTATCACATTCATGAGGTGTTGTGAAAATATGGCTATGTTGTAAATTTGGGGAAAAAATAAAAATTACCAAAGTTATGAGCCTGTAGTCACAAAATTCAATGTAAACTCATATCTTTGTTTTTCTTTCAATGTTTTTACACCAAATTTTCAACATAGCCTCATTATAACCCCACCTCATGAACAAGGGCACAGAAAATGTTCAACTCCTGACTGAAAGGTGATTTCATGCAGGGACCATGAAATGATCTTTTGGGATGTCAAAAAAAAACATATGCATGAGGTGCTGTAAAGATATGGCTATGTTGTAAATTCAGGGTAAAAATACTGAAAATTACCAAAGTTATGAGCCTGTGTTTGTAAAATTTAATGCAGGCTCATAACTTTGTTATTTTTTTTATATTTCCACACCAAATTTTCAACATAGCCTTCTTATGACCACACCTCGTGAACAAGGGCAGAGGAAAATTTCAATTCCTGCCCAAACAGTGATTTCCAGCAGGGACTGTGAAATCACCTTTCTGGATGGATTTTTCTAAGGACAGTGCAATTGTTCATGAGGTGCGGTCCCAAAGAAGGCATGTTGAAACTTTGGGCTAAAAATATGAAAAAATGCCCAAGTTATGTCACTAAGTTCAACCCCCCCCCCATTAAAATACATGTACTGCATACCTGTTTCTTCAGTTCGCTGTCCGGCTTTGAAGAGTGCAGACATATCCACTGTCCAGACAGGATTATGGTGAGATTGGTAAGTAAGGGCTTTGGGGGTGCAGGGTGGTGGGTGCTGAGTGGGAGGGTCAGGTGGGGGGACAGGAATGGCTGCAAAAGACATCAATGGATGTTTTTCTTTTTACAGGGTTTAAAAAAAACAACTCCTGAGTAGTCCGGATCATGACACTGGCTGATTGGGCACCCCCAGTGTCACTCTTATTTTTCTGGGGTTATGGAGGTGGGGTGGAGGGCACTGAGAGGGAGGGTCAGGAGCGGGAATATGGCAAAACAAAAATAAGGATTCCACATTATGACACAGGGAGATTGGGCACCCCCTTTGTCACTCTTACGTTTTGGGGGGGGGGACACTCTGAGGGAGGGTCTGGTGGGGGCATATGAAAATAAAAAAAAAACACGAGGAAGTCCAGATCATGACACTTGGAGATTGGGTACCACTGTGTCAATTTAAATAAAAAATCAGTCCGGTGTTCTGATCGCGACACTAGGGGATTGGGCACCCCCATTGTTACTCTTATATTTCTTGGGGTAAGGTGGGGTGGTGAGTGCTGAGAGGGAGGGTCAGGGGATATCTATAATTTAAATCAGAAAAGAAATCAGTGGTCATGGCACACACCGCCATGTCCAAGATGGCCACCACATCCTGCTATCCCATGCACAGTAGGGTGGGGTGGCCATCTTGGACATGGCAGTGTGTGCTGTGACTGCTGATTTTTTTTTTCAATTAAATTATAGATATCCCCCCACCTGACCCTCCATCTCAACACCCACCACACCACCACCCCAGAAACATAAGAATGATACTGCGTGTGCCCAATCCCCCAGTGTTGCGATGAGGACCCCAGGGCAATTTTTTCAGCACAAAATAGTGCAGTGAGACTAGAGAAAATGAGTGGAGTGCTCCACAGATACAATGGATGTGAAGGTGACTGTAGTGCAACTCCAGACTGTTGCTTGGTTGGAAGGAATACGCTGAATCCTTTATTAATAGCAAAAGATCTGCAAGACTATGCCCATTGCAGCCCTAAATAACACCCCACATGTACACCCACAGAAAATTACCTTCAATGTTTTTAGCTGCTGTGGCTCTTTGTGAAGAAGTGAAGCAGCCAGGTGTATAATGAATAAATAGCCCCAAACGGGGTCACATGTTCTAAAACATGTCACATGACACTTAAAAAAACTTTTTTCATATGATACCATTACAATTAGTATTTTACAATAAATATATACAAAAATATAAATCCACAATGTGAAACAGCATTCCAAATCCACATCAGTATATAATGCAACACCCTCATGTAAGTTACAAAATGTGGGGGAAGTGGAAGGAGGGGGCACGGGAATGTGAAAAAGGCAAGAAACATGCTAAAAGGTACCATAAAATATATATACCAAACAACTGCAACAGCTGCTTGCTGGGCATAAACTTCATGTACTTGAAAGGACCGAAGCCACTCCTTTCAGAGAGGACTTCAGTCCTTTCATTTGCATGAAGCCAGTCAGCAAGCAGCCAATCGGCCTTCAGTGTCAGAAGTCTGTCTTTGTCACTAAACTTCTTTGGTGTCTCTGATGTCTGGTTTTCTGTGGTGCCTTCTTGAATGGGAACTATCTGCAATAGGGCAGAACAGATGAGATCAAAGAACATAGGGACCACATAAAAATAGTCGCTAAAAGACTGGCCTAGTCTCTATTTACTTTTATTCTGCTTGGCCTTGCTGCTCTGAATATTCCTTTAAAATTTCTTTGTACTGCTGTGCTATGCTGCAACTTCCTAAAATTTTATTGTGCCTGCCACAACTGATCTGCTGGTGGAGGCAGCTGCTGGAACATGACAAAGAGAAAGAACAGTGCGCATACTGTGAATGAGAGTGAGAGTGAGGGGGGCCAAAGAAGCATGATCCAACCAGAGCCAGTGAGACACTGGGAGCATAGGAACTTCTCTGCATTCTGAATGGATCAGTGGATTAGGGTCAGTACACATACTGTGAATGAGCTTGATGCAAGCCTGAGGTGTCTCAATCAGAGCCAGTGAGAGACTGAGAGCAGGGGGACTAGTCTGCAGTCTTCACAGGTTGGTGGATCAGGGTATATGTTTTCTTAGATTGCTGCTGACTGTCAACTGCTGTCTGACTTCTTGCCCTTGCCTGCCCTGCTTCAAACTGAAGTCACAATGAATGCGGCTTGGAAAAATAAATTGAGAGGAAAAACCATCAGTATGTACTATCCTGCAAGCATTTTTTTTATTTGGTAGCTGGACTGTGGGATAGGCAGGACAATCAGGACTCTCTGTCAGCATTCTTTACACTGGGTAGTCCATCTGACTGTAGCCCCTGAACTTAAACATTTGCACCAAAGGTTTTGAGTGTCCTGCTTGATGCTTGCACAAAGTGTTAACTGCTGCTGGTATTCATGAGTGACTGAAGTCCATGTTGTTTGTGAATTACATGTACTGCTGATGCCACGTTTTAATTGCTGAGTCATCTGCTGTTTTGAAAGAGATTTTAAATTTATTAACTGTGACTGCCTTTACATCTATTTGCTGTTTTGCACATAAAAGTGGTGAACTGTGTGTGCTGTATGTTAATCCACAGAGCTGCCCTATTGTTGAGTGCTCCAGCTGTCCATAGGAACACTTGCCTTTGCCGCCTAGTATCCTCAAGCTATGTCCCTTCCCCCCAATTGGTGGTGGAAGCCTGGTCAGGTGGGTTGAAGGAGTTTAAATCTTTGTGAGCTCAGATGCGGCGGCATCTGTAGCGTTGGCTCAGAGGGGGAGGGGTGAAGTGCGGCAAAGTGCAACTAGAGTCGGTTGAGTCTGTGGAAGCTATGGGAGTCATGGACAAGGTATTGTGATCTTACAATCAGGTTAAGTTTGGAGGTGTGCTGGGGGATTTCTATCTTAGCATAATGGGACGTATTTACCAGTTGTGTATTTGGGCCTGCGTGTTGTACGGTAGGTGAGCTGTTTGTTGTACAATATGATAACTCCCCCTAGCGAGGGTTTACAAAGCCTTTTGGACAGTAATACATCTGATTTTAGGATGTCAGAATTATTAGTGGGATCTCAACATATGATAAACCCTGTTTTATTATTACTATGTGATAAATAGCGCTACGTGCTTCTGGTCTACTTGTTGCCAGTTGGTCATTTGTTATTTTTGTTCAATGTTTACTGTGCATCTACCAAGAATGGAAAATGTTGTTTTTGTTATGTTTACTCATTCTGGCTGGAGATACTGAGGTCAATCCTGGTCCCAGAGGTACTGAGTCTCACAATGATATTGGATCCTACGGGTACTGGTCTATGTTTCATGGTATTAAAATGATTCATGCTAATGCCAGGAGCCTTATGTCTAAACTAGCAAATTTGGAAGCTTTGTCCTGTTTTTATAAACCTGATCTGATGGCTATCTCTGAATCTTGGTTGAAACCCCTTACCTCAGATGGTTTATTCTCTCTCTCTCTCTCTCTCTCTTTTTCTGGTTATAAATTATTAAGATCAGATCATAAAGGTAAAAAGAAGTGTGGTGAAGTAGTTGTTTACTTTTTGGAACATATGGAGGTTTCTGTGTTGGCCTCCAGTATTGATTATGAGTCTACTTGTGACTGGATAATAATATGTGTAATACTTGGCAGCTGTAAATTTGTTACCATGACTTGTTTATAAACCCCCGCTCACTGTGGAATAACAGGTCTTAAGCAATTTCTGGATGTTACCTCTACCTATATGACTAATCATGATTTTGTCTTATTAGATGATGTAAATCTGGATTGGTCCAAGTGTGATTCTCTGGGCCTTTAGTCTTTATTAAACTCATTTAGTTTATCTCAATTTATCAATGAGCCTACACGATTTAACACATTGCCTACTAATCATTTGATTTTGGATTGGATTGTTATAAACAATACTAGTATTATATCTGTGTCTGGTGTATTGGATGAAACCTTAAGTTATCATCAGGCCATCTATTGTATTTTGAATTTTAAACGCCCTGGGATCCCCCATAGGATCATCCAGTTTCAGAACTTTAGAAGGCTGAACTTTAAAAAATTAATTGGTCATACATTCATGTTATTCTTGATCCAATATGTTCAATAGATTACTTTTGTTCTCAGTTGATCATTGTGCAAGATGTCTTATTCCCATTGTGTAATTTGAGGGTTAGAGGCTCCATTAATTCCTGGTTTTCCAAGGATATTAAGTTAATAATCAAACAAAGGAAGCAGGCATGGGTCACTTATAAACATTTCCCCTCTCCAAATTTGTTTTTCGTTTATAGATCTTTATGGAAAAATGCTAGTAAATTAGTTGAACAAGCCAAAAGTGATTTCTATAGGAGCCAATTTGTAACCTCTGCAGTAGACCCAAAGGATTTTTGGAAAATGGTCCATTATCTGTTGCCCCCCAAAGACTGTACTGTGATTAACAAGTTGAAACTTCAGCTGGGGAGGTTACTCATCTTCCGGACATTGCTGATTTGTTCAATTTGAAATTCTCTGACATGTCTAATTATAAATCTAAAAGCCATGATGTTGCACAAGGATCAGGTATTGCATGTCCCATTTCATCAAGATTAACTGAGTCAAGGCCATTGTTCTACTTCAAAGAGGTAACAAGATCTGAAGTTCTGAAACAATTATGTTTATTACCCAACAACTTTAGTGATTGTGGTGGAGGACTAGATGGGTGACTTCTTAAAATGGCTGCTCCTTTTATTGCTGGCCCATTAAGTCCCATGTATAACTTGTGTCTGTCTACTCAGATTTTTCACTCAGTTTGGAAATGTGCTAGGATTGTGTCAGTTCCTAAAAAAATCATGCCAAATTTGTTGAAGATTATTAGCCTATATCCATACTTAACCCGTTAAGCAAGATTTTGGAGAAATTAATTGCTAATCAACTTACTGATTATCTGGATGTTAATAATATCTTGTGTGACCACCAGCATGGCTTTATATGTGGCATGGGACAGGCACTGCCCTGGTCAGGTTCGCAAACACCATCCTTTGGGGGTTTGATACAGGTATTTTTACTGGGGCGGTGTTTGTGGACCTGACTAGGACATTTGATCTTATAGACCATTCCCTGCTGTGTTGTAAGCTCCAGGACCTGGGTATTTATGAGAACATGGTTAATTGGATGAATGATTATTTACATACAAGAACTCAATTTGTTTCTATTGACTCTGTGAGTTCTGCTCCTAGGCCTATAACTTGTGGTGTACAGTAGGGGGTCAGTTCTTGGACCACTGTTATTTCCTTTGTTTGTCAATCAGTTGCCATTAGTATTTGCCCATTGTCAGTGTTTGCTTTATGCTGATGATCTTATTTTGTTTTCACAAGCATCATCAGTTTCACAACTCACTTATACCTTACAAACTGACTTTCTACGTTTATGCTCTTGGCTAGTTAATAACCATGTGATTATGAATGTTAAGAAGACAAAGACAGTGCTTTTGGGAACCTGACAAATGCTTAGAGGTAATTTGTGTTTGACTTATGATGGTCAAGGTAATTGTATAGACCAAGTAAATGAATATAAATACCTTGGGTTTTTGTTAGATTCTAGTATGTCCCTCAGGGCCCAAGTTAAATTAGGAGTAAGACCATAAACCAGAAGATTGGGTTGCTGTATAAATTTAAACATTGCTTATCTTATAGCACTCGCTATGCTCTTGCTGTTGATACTTTAGTGCCACATATTGATTATGTTTCTTCTTTGTATTATAATTTGAGTTCTAAGGAAGTTCATAATCTTACTGTTGCATTTAATAATATTTGCTGCTTTCTTCTTCTAACTCCTCCAAAGATGCATCACTGTATGTTGTATTTTTCAGCTGGCTGGCTGGCTTTCTCCTACTTTCAAATTTGCATATTTGTTGGGCTATCTGCTCTATAAATCTATTTACTCTTCTTCTTCTTTTCCTCTGTCTGACTTACTCACTTTCAGGTATTCTATGAATTTATGATCCACCAGGTGTATTTTCTTACAATTACTCCACATAAAAACTAATTTGGATTGCACTCCTTTTCCACTGCTGCTGTTAATTTATGGAATGAATTGTCACTATTGTTCTGATCTGCTTCTTCTCTCTCAAGTTTCTAAGTGCACTTTAACATATATTTGCATTCTTTGACTGTTTGTAATTGCAATTTGTAAATTAATGTGTATGTAATTTTATTACTGTATGTTCTATTGTATTTATGCTTTTTGTCTGGGTCAGTCCTGAAAAAGGGCTTTTTGCCCAGTGTTCTTACCCAGTTAACAAATTAAAAAAAAATTGTCAATGCTGGATGTTCACCACTGGTGTAGAATCCCTGGGGTAGTAGATGTGTTGTGGTGCATGATGTGAGTTATGTATTACCAAAGTTAGGAGGCTGCATTTGTTAATGTGCACGCAGGCTCATAACTTTGTTATGTTGCAATATTGTGTCCCAAATTTTCAACATTGCCTTCTTATGATTCCACCTCATGAAGAAGAGCAGAGAAAAATTTCAACTGTCTGAAAGGTGAATGCACACAGGGACTACAAAATTAACTTTTGGGATGCAAAAGCAAATTTTGGGCAGGATTTGAGAAATGACAGCTGTTAGAGTCATGAGGTGCATTAAAGAAATGGCTATGTTGTAAATTTGGGGTAAAAATAGCAATAATTACCAAGGTTATGAGCTTAGATTTGCAATATGTAACATAGGCTCATAAATTTATTGTTTTTTAATATTTATTTCATCTAATTTTCAACAAAGTCTTCTTCAGACCCTACCTCATGAAGGAGGGTGGAGAAAATGTTCAACTCCTGGAAGAAAGGTGATTTCGTGCAAGGACTGCAAAATCACCTTTCGGGATGCAAAAATGCATTTTGGACAGGAGTTGAAAAATTACAGCTGTCACATTCATGAGAAAGAAATGGCTATGTTGAAAATTTGTGGTAAAACTATTGAAAATTACCACACTTACATACATACATACATACCTAGTTGCCCGCAGATTAGTCCTAACAGTCCATCTTGTCTGCCAGACACAACTCACTGGTAATGCATCACAGTTGCTCTGCTACCCTCCATTTCATCCCCCTTCCCCCCTTCTCCTCCCTGTACTACTCCTGTGATATCCTTCCCCCCTCCATGCCATATCCCTGTGCCTGTAGCATCCCTTCTTGAAACTCCCCACAGTTCCCATTTTTACCAGATGATCTGGAAGTGCATTCCATGGCACCACCACTCTCTCTGTGAAATAGTGACCCCTTGCCTTCCCCTGTACCTCTCCCCTGCTAACTTTAGATTATGGCCCCTTTTCCCTCAGCTTGAGCAAACACTCCCTTTTCCCTCTGTTGAACCCCATCAGGTATTTGAAGGTCTCTATCATATCCCCCATTCTAACTGTCCTCCAGGGAGTACATGTTCAGCTATCTGAGTCTGTCCTCATATGACAACCCCGCCTCACCAATGATCATCCTCATTGCGCTTCACTGGCCATCTCAAGTAGTGTGATGTGCTTTTTAGGTGTGGTCATCAGAATTACCCGCTGTACTCCAGATGTGGCCTCACTAGAGAGGTGTACAAAGGAAGTATAACCTCTTTCTTCCTGGACATTATCCTCCTGGCTATACACCCAAGCATTTTGTTTGCCTTTGCCGCTGCCCTCCTGCATTTCTCTGAATGGTTCCCTTTAGCATCAATCATAACCCCCAGGTCCTTTGCCATTGTTGTTACAGCAAGCTGTATCCTCCTCAAGTGTTAGATATACTCAAGGTTCCTACTACCAAGATGCAGAACACTGCATTTATGTGCATTGAATCTCAGCTACCACATGTGAGCCCAGTATTCTAGTTTCTGAAGGTTGCCCTGTAGTGCATTCATTCCCTCTTCACTATCCATCAACATGCCAAATTTGGTATCATCAGCAAATAAGCTCATTTTACTACCTATTCCATCCCCAATGTCGGACAGATACACATTAAAAAGGGTTCTATGTGATAAGGCCCAATTGCCAAATGGCGACCTGCATTATCACAACGTCAGGGTGGCGAAAACAATTTGCCACCCTGACATCTATGCATGGAGGAACAGTGCCTGGGACTTGGTTCTTTTGCTTTCTGTGGAGGCTGTGCCTCCACACACCCCACGTGGGAGGCTTGATCTCCCGCACCCCCCTACTAAAGGATTCTTAACTCCAGGGGGGTGCATGTTGGGGGGGAACAAAAAAAAACAAGTTTTGGGCCTGGTGCAACAAAAATGCAGTAGTGTCCAGACCCAGACCTGAACCCGCTACCCCATGCACTGCAAGTGGAGGCCAACTCCTGATGCCATGTTGCAGCTTGGCAGCCGACCGCAGTGCCACCCCCTACATCCCGCCTGCCACCTCCCAGGTCATGCTTAGCTTGCTTGCTTCCCCCACACGTGTGTGTACATATAGCGACATCCAGTCACTGCAGTCACTCACCCCACCACATCCGGTCACCCTGCCCCACCATTGCCATTCGGGCTTTTGCCCACATCGTGTTGCCATTTTGGACAGTGCTTTAATTCAGGCTCCAATGTCACAGGCTACTTTAAAAAGGATAGGGCCCAAGACTCAGCCTTGTGGGATCCCACTGATGATCTCCCTTGGTGTTGTGACTTCACCCCTTACCACCACCCTATGTTGTCTATTCCCAAGACAATTAGCTATCCACCCCACCAACTTATTTCCCACCCCCAGTCCCCTTAAATTTCAAAAAAACCTTCCATGCAGGACTGAATTAAAAGCCTTTCTGAAGTTCAGGTATAGAACATCAACTGGATTTTCTCCATTCAGGGCCCTAGTCACCCAGTTGAAGAATTTGACCAGGCTTGTTTGACACAATTTCGCCCAGACAAACCCATGTTGGTTTTCATCCCGAAAACCGGCTACTTCCAGGAACTCCATCATCCATTCTTTCAAGATGGCCTCCAACATTTTCCCCACTATAGATGTCAGGCGGACCAGTCTGAAGTTCCCCTGGTAATCCCGAGGTCTGCTTTTGTTGAGGGGCACTACATGTGAGGGACCCATCCTGACTGGAGAGAGGAATTGAATAGTTACATCAATGGAGTTGCCAGGACATCTATCAGTTCCTTCAGAACCTTGTATGGATGCTGTCTGGCCCTTGAGCTTTATCCATCCTCAAGGGCTTGGAAGCCTCCCTTACCCTCCTTCCCTACTCACAAGCCTGCATTTTGAAAATTCAACATAGCCTCATCACATCGATTTGTTTTGTTAATAAATTTTACTCCACATTTTCAATATAACCTTCTTATAACGCCGCCTCATGAACAAGGGCACAGAACATTTTGAAATCATGCCCAAAAGGTGATTTCACACAGGGATTGCAAAATCACCTTTTGAGATGTAAAAAAAAAAAACAAACAGTTTGGCCATGATTTGAAAAATGATAGCTGTTACATTCATGAGGTGCTGTAAAGAAATGGCTATGTTGTAAATTTGGGGTAAAAATATTGAAAATTGCCAACATTATAAACCTGCATTTGTAAAATTCAATGTGGGCTCATATCTTTGTTGCTTTTTCATATTTTTTTACCAAATTTTCCACATAGTCTTCTTATGACCCCACCTTATAATCAAGGGCAGAGAAAATTTTCAACTCATGCTAAAAGGTGATTTTGCACAGGGGGGAAAATCCCCATTCAGGACAAATTTGCCCAGTGTCAGTGTAGTTGTTCATGAGGTCAGTTCCCAACAAAGGCATGTTGAAAATTTGGGCCAAAAATATTCAAAAATGGCCAAGTTATGCTACTAAGTTCAACCCACCATTGAAATACATTGAACACATGACTGTTTCTTCAGTTCATGTTCTGGCTTTGAAGAGTGAAGACGTGTCTGCAGTCCACAGAAGATGAAGGCATTGGACTTCCAGTGGGTAAGTAAGGGCTGTAGAGGGTATGTGGGATGTTGGTTGCTGAGTGGGAAGGTCAGGTAGAGGGACAGTAACAGCCACAAAAGACATCAGTGGACAATTTTCTCTTCACAGGTTAGAAAAAAAAGGACGGATGATTCTAGATTGTGACAATGGGGACTGGACATCCCCAGTGTTATTGTTATGTTTGTGTGTCAGGGGGGTTATGGGTGCTGAGAGGGAGGGTCAGGTGGGTAGGATAATAAAAACATAAAAAAAGCACACAGAGACTCAACAGGGGGTTAAAAAAACAAAAACAAAAGTATGGATGATTCTGGATCATGACACGGGGGATTGTGCGCCCCCCAGTGTCACTGTTATGTGTGTGGGAGTGGGGTGGGGTGGGATGGTGGGTGCTGAGTTGGAGGTTCAAGTGGGCAGGATAAAAAAAATGGCACACAGAGATGGACTCAGGGAGATATAACCATGCATGTGAGGGAGCGTGGTTTACTCTCAAAGCTGGCAGACATTCCATGCATCCCAGGCTGACTTTAACAGATCACCTTGCCTTGCTGGGCAGTGCAGATCTAAGGGAATAGCTGACCCCTGATTGGACTGGCTATTCCATTTCAAGTTTGTGCCATCTCCGCCCAAGCTGAAACTTTGCTATTCTGTAGCAAGCCTCACTGAAGATTGATGTGACACTGAATTGCCCCTAAAACACTGCTCTGCATTGGATGAACAGTGCCACACCCATCCAAAAACAATACTACTGCAATACGGTCACTTGCAGCTGCACGCATAGTGAACATATAAAGAATATAGAAGACTACTACATGGCTGCACTTCTGTTTGCAACAGTTTGCAGGGGCTTTGAACTTCCTTGCTATGCAGCTGCTCTTCATGATTAGCGTGTCTGTAGTAATAATAATTGCATTACTTGATGCAAAAACAATAGCTTACCATGTTAGAATAGTCTATGACAGAAATCCTAATCAGTTTGATTGCTTTTCTGTTCATGTGCCATACATAAAAAGAAAAGCAGTCAAAGTAACTGAAAGTTTTTATCATAGACTGTTCTAAACTGCAAGCTTTTTTTGGCATCGAGTAATATAATTACTACAGGAGTCAGGACAGATGAGGATTTTTCCTGAATCCAGCCCAGAGCCAGTCCCCCTGTCTGTCTCCAGCCACCATCGATCCAGTGGATCCAATTACCTAACCCAGGTTGGGGGGGCTCAAGACCTAACAGAAGGTCCAGTTACCAGCCCTTTAATATATGGGTATCAGATTTAATATGCTACTAAAGCATACAGTTCTTTTTCAGTAATACTATCACTCCCAAAGTGATAATACCACACTTCGAGAGTGATAATACTATCGTTCATGTCCCATAATAGTATCGTTCGGGACCTGAATGATAGTATTACCAGCCAAGTTCAACAGCACAAGCCCACAACTCCCCAAATCAGTAACCCTTTTGAACGTCAATCAAACATTGATGCTCACAGTGCAGCTAATGATTGGCCACTCTTTGTCTGTGGGTGGCCAAAATGGTTTTTAAAACATGGCGGTCATCTCTCGCTTAGCGAGAGCGCATAGTGCCCATGGCAATTCCCATTTTATTTTATTTTTAAAATGACTTATCTGGCTGATCCTGTGCTCCACCTACAAAAAGAAAAAAAGGTAAGCCTAAAAAACATTTTTTTGTAACTGCCCTATGGGTGTGAACCAGCAGAGCTGAAACAGGTGGAGCGAGGTAGTGTCCTGTGCAGGCGAAGGAGAAACAGACTGAGTGAGGCAGTAAGGCAGTTGGCCATGACTGACACAATCCTTCATGGCAGCAACCAACCGCCCTCTAAAAAAACTTGGATCCATATATTAAAAAAAATAATGGATAGTTTACAGAGTGTATTACTGGTCAGAATACCATCTTGAGGTTCAGGACATGTAGGAACCTCTCAAGCTTTGTTCTCGAGGTTCTTACATGTCCTGAACCTCTCGATGGTACTACTGACTGGTAATACACTCTAAACTATCCATTATTCTATATATATTCATCAGACCCCATTCATGATAATGCTGCCATACAGTCCGAACCAGCCAGAACAGAACCTAAGCTGCTGTTTGCCCACAGTAATTTAAAAATATAGCCCAACTAACTTCCAGTACTGTACAGGAAGAATACGCCATTCCATTAAACTATAGAGGTTAGACCCACTACTTATAAGGGACACCAAGCATGGGACTTTTATGACCTCTGCTGTACAGGAACAATTAAAACACAATGAACAAGCATTTGTTAATGCTGAATGTTTGCCGCTTACATTGATGTTGTACTGGGTCTTACTTGTATACAGTTTTACTATGTATTTTCCCAAGGTAGACTAGATGAGCTGTAATATGTCATTTGCAATAAGGTCCTTGTTTTACACAGTTTTATACTGCATTTATCCAGGACAGTAGAGGTAAGATGTGATATCTCATTTTTAGTGTGAGCCTGCTTTTATAAAGTATTTTTTTACAACAGATCATCATACTGTAGATGCAACATTTCCCTTTTAAAATATTCTGCCTGTAGGATTCTATTTTTGCACAGTTTTTGTAATATAGTTACCCAGGATAACACAGTTGAGATGCAGTATCTCATTTTCACTGGGGTCCTGCTTTGACAATTTTTGTACTGTATTTACCCAGGACAGCAAACTTAAATAATGCCGTGTTTTCAGCAGGATGCTGTTTTTTTCTCTGTTTTTGCACTGAATTTAATCTGAACAGCACAACCAAGATGCAATATCTTATCTGGGGCCCTGATTTTACCCATTGCTATAATGTATTTACCCAGGATAGCTCAGAGGAAAGCAAGTTACATTTTCGGTGGGGTCCAAATTTTACAATGTATTTGCCCTGGATAGATGCAAAGTTGAGTGGGGCCCTGCTGTACTGGGTCTTGTTTTTATACATTTTTACTATGTATTTACCCAGGATAGACCAGATGAGATGTAATAACTAATTTTTTGTGGTGTCCTGCTTTTACACATTTTTAGATTGTATTTACCCAGAGTGGGCTAGCTGAAAGACAATATTTAATTTTCAGTGGGCTCCCACACTTTGACCTTAAATTTCCGACAGTCTTTTTATGACTGGATGTTATGATCAAGACAGGAGGAATTTTTTAAATTCCACTCAAAAGCTGATTTTGCAGTGTGACTTTGGAAACACGTTTCAGAAGGGATTTTAAAAATGATACCTGTCATGTTCATGACATGGGATAAGACAAGGGATATGTTAAACATTAGGGGCCAAAATCTGTAAAACTAAAGACATGAGTAGTGCTGTGTAGAATTTTCAAATTCCGGCAGAACTAAATTCTGTGGAATATTAAAAATTATGCCGAAATTCCGCAGAATTTCACTGGAAATAGAACAGCATAAAATAGTTGCAGAATGATTTTCCGCAGAAAAAATATTATTTGGAGGATCACAATAGGCAGGATTCCACAGGTGAACAAGCAAAATTCCAGTGGAAATTCTGTTAGTGGAATGGTCAATCTGCACTAATTCTGCCAGCTGAATTCTGCATTCCATACAGCACTATACATTTATTTATTTATTTATTGAAGGTCTAGGATTTACAACCCTTTGAGTCAGAGACTCATTTGCAAAGGCTCCACATCGTACATAAATGGGTTAGAACACAGTATAACATGGAATACACAATATAGACACAACTCAAGTATAGAGAATGACAGTAACCTTCAGAAAGAAAGGTACAATATACACAGACATGGAACATCAGCAATTGTAAAGCAATGGTGCATTAATATTTTTTCAGGTTTCATCTGCAGTCACAGTGGAAGTTTGACATAATGTGATTAAGTAACTCATGTTTAAAAGGCCCAGGCCTGGGGATTGTTAAAATGGAGTCAGGGATTGAGTTCATCCAGAGTGGGGCCCTGAAGAAAAAGGACCTTTGGCCAGCAGTGGTATTTACAAAGGGGACACGGAATGTGGTGGTGTCAGAGTGTCTTGTGGAGTGAGCCAGAAGATTCTTTAGGAGGAGCTTTTGACAGCCTGGGGGGGCTAGGCCCAACTGGATTTTTTTGGCCATTAGGCAGGTCTGATAAACTAGTCGCCCCTGGAAGTTTAGCCATGATGAGCGTAGATAGAGGTCACAGGTGTGCGTGAGATGAACACATCCTATGGCCAATCTGCAGGCTTTGTTTAGGGCACGTTTGATGCTAGACAGTGCTGTGTCAGAGGTGGCCCCGTATATGATTATGCCGTAGTCTACCAGTGAAAGAATGGAGCTGGAGATAGCTAAGCGCATAGTCTCAGGAGGTAGACATGGTCTAAGCCTGTAGAGGAGACCAATTCTTTTGTTAATTTCAGAGTAAGTTGATGTGATATGCTCACGATAGGTGAGGGCGAAGTCTTGGGTAACTCCTAGATATTTAAAGTTTGAAACTGAGTAAACATTGAAACAACTCAGTGTTTCTTAATAACATAGTTGCTTTTTAACATTTCAACCTCAAATTTTCAACATAGTCTTTTTATGAGCCCATGTTATCATCAAGACTGGTGGATTTTTTTTAAATCCTATCCTAAAGGTGCTTTCACAGAGGGACTGTAAAAGCATGTTTTAAGTGGACTTGAAAAATGAACACCTGCCATGTTCATCAGGTGGGATTCTAAAAGCCTATGTGCACATTTAGGCCAAAATCTGCAAAAATCACAAAGTTATAAGTAAACATTGAAAACAAATTCAACTTGTCCTCATTAACTTTGTTGTTTTTTACATTTTTAACCACAAATTTTGAACACTGTCCCTGCCTTATGATCATCGTAGGTGGAATTTTTTTTTTTTAAATCCCGTTAGAAGGGAGGATTTATGGAACAAACGCAAAAACATGTCTTATAGGAGATCTGAAAAATGACACCCGTCATGTTTATCAGGTGGGGAAACAAGAGGGCTTTGCTGAAATTGGGGACCAAAATCAGCACACATCTCAATGGTACAAGTAAATATTGAAATCATTTGAACATTTTTTTCATAACTTTGTTGTTTTATGGCCAACAGCAATTTTTTTTTATGACCCCTCCTTCTAAACATGACCGCAGCCATTTATAAAAGACTAGTCAAAACATCATTTTCCTCCATAGGTACAAAAACGCATTTGTGCCAGGATTTAAAAAACAACACCTGACGCGTTCATGAGGTGGTGTGAACAAATTGCAATGTTGAACATTTGGGGTCAAAATATTGAAATTACCAAGGTTATGAGCAAGCATTGAAAAAGTTCAATGTACCTTCGTGACTTTTCTGTTTTGTTATGTTTTTATATATTTTGAGCCTAATTTTTCAACATGGTCTTCTGATTATCCCTTCTCATTAACCCAGCAGGTGAAAATGTTCAAATCCTGCCAAAAAAGGCGATTTTTCCAAGCAATAGCAAAATCACATTTCGAGCCAGATTTGAACATTTTTACCTACCTCGTTGATCAGGTGGGGTCCAAAAATGGCAATGCTGAAAATTTTGGGGAAACATATAAAAAAGCCAAATTATGAGAAAAAGTTCAAAATGCATTGAAATAGATTAACCACAGTTTACCTGTTTTCTTCAGTTCCAGGTTTGGTGTTAATGAGTGAAGATGTATCTCTGGCCCAGAGAGGAATAAAATGTTTGACCTAGAGTAGGTAAGTAAGGGGTGAGGAAAGTGGTGGTGGGAGTTGAGTGAGGGAGAGGGTGGTGGAAGGGCAATGACAGTGTGGGGTGGCAGCAGCAACATACATTAATGGGCCTTTTTTTACAGGGTATAAAAAATTATACATAAAAAGACAGCAAGGGACACTTTTCTTCATTTCAGGTACCGACACTGGGGATTGGGCACCCCAGTATTGGGTATATATTTACTTACAGGGCGTGGGAAGTGATAGGGAGTTGAAAGGAATACTTGCAAGGGAATTCTCATGCCTGTGCATGAGAAGCAGATGGGGAGATGAGAGGGATTATTTAAAAGAGGCAAAGGGTACAGGAAGCAATGGGAAGTGGGAGGGATTCTTGCAGAGGGTGGGATTGTGGGATTCTCAGTTGCATTGTGGGGGGACCACAAGGCAAAAGCTGATCATGGCATTGACCACTGTTCACTGGGTGGCGTCATGCAGATCAAAACAAAGAGCCACCCTATGATTTGGGTTGGTCTTTTCTTTGAAGTTCTAGAAAGTTTCTACACAACAAGCAGTGAAGAGTGTCATGATCGGCTTGGCTGATGATTGGTCTGACACTGTTGAGCCCACTGCAAACTGCCCTGCATCAGACTGATAGTGACACACCTCTCAAATCCACCATCATAGCAATGGTTCACTTTGTGCAAGCATAACCATGGACATAGAAAGGGGATATGTCTCACTCTACCAGATGAAACGTGCTATATGGGAAAACTATTATTTATGCCAAATTCAAGAGTATTAAATAAATAGAAATTGTTAATTTACTAAATGCTTCACTGGCTATCAACCATATACTACAAAAGATAAAGTTAAAAGCCGGTCCAGTGACATGGAGGGCTGAGGCACTGGCACCTTATCTCCTGCCACACCAGTGACTGTGTTCAGTGGTGAATGCATAGTTGCTGAGGGTTGGCTGGGGAGGGAGAGGATGAACTGGTGTTCCCACCAAATGACTGCTACGAGGTGGAGGCTTATGGGTAGTGCAGGAGAGGGGCACCAAGGAAGGGGGGTGCTGGGGGACTCCGCAGCATTCACATGCCTCCATGTGTTCAGGCTGACTTGCATGCCCCAGAAAGGGGGAACGGGAGAAAATGAAAAAATGGATGGCTCAGGCAACATGAAGCCCTGTCTGCCTGCCTCTGTCCCATGCCATCACCCAGTCTCCAGACTAATCAGGAAATGTTCTCTGGATTGGAGGTGGATGGCCTTTGCCTTCCCAGCCTCACCACGGGGGGAAATCCATAGGAATTCTGAAGCCTGAGATACAGGAGAGATGAGCTGCCAGGTGAGAGGAGGCAGGACATGGTTGAAAGCCTGCCTGAGCCAGCCAGAGAGGAAAAATGCTAAATGGAAAACAAAAAGTTAAAGTGAAAATACAATACTTTGTCTGGTGCAGCAACTGAGAGAGTGATCCTCCTTGCAAAGACTGGGCAATAATTTGATGGTGGGAGTGGGGAGATGGTAGCTTGGCAGCTCAGGCATTAAGAAGGAGAGAAAACCTTTACTCAGATCTGGCATCCAGAGCAGGGTTTGGTTTCTGAAACTCTGAAAGTGGGAGAGGCCTTTATTAGGTTTTATGAAGCTCTGTATACCTCTGCTACAGCTCCCTCAGAGAAACAATCTGAAACCTTTTTTTCAAAAAGCCCCCATTACTCCCCTGACTACTCCACAGGCTGAAGAGGTGGAAGCTCCTTTGAATAGGTAGTAGGTCCTCAGTCTTTGCAGTTAGGGAAGGCCCCAGGTTGGGATGGGCTCCCTATTGACTTTGTGAAGGGGCTTCTTGATATCTTAGAGGACTCCTTATATAAAATGTCTAATAAGACCTTTATCAATGCTGTGCTGCCCCTCACTACCCAGTCTGCTACAATTACTGTGCTTCCAAAGTCAGGCAAGGACCCTACATTGTGTGATTCATCTCATATAATCTCTTCATTAGCATAGAGAATAATGGATGGGTAACCATCCATAAGAAGGTAGTGTTTCATCGAGAGAAGTGAAACCATCATGACCTCGAGAGGGAAGCTTGAGAGGTCTCTGTGATGGTTTCACTTCTCAAGAAGAAACACAGCCTTTGTTATGGATGGTCACCCATCAGTTATTTTTTATAGTGTATGGTTTAACTTTTTGGAGGAGTGGATGTCAACAGAAGAGGATCGGATGTCGACTCGGATATGGTTGGCAGGTGAAGTGGGGGTATATGTTTGAAACACTGAAAATGTTTGTGATGGAGCCACAGGTAGTACATGGGTGATACCACTCTACCATGCCCCAGAAGCACAAATATAGGTTAATGGGAGCCTTACCCATACATTTGGGCTCTATAGGGGGACCAGGCAGGGCTTCCCCAATCCCCTCTCTTGTATGTATGTATGTATGTACTTGCCCTGGAGCCTTTAGCAGCTGCCATGCAAAACAACTCAAACATAGAAGGATGCATCACAGAAGGAAGGACCTCTGAAGTAATACTGTTTGCTAATGACCTACTCCCAACACACTGTAAAGGGACTACCAGCAGTATACTCACTGTTCTCTGGATGTGGAGCTCTATTGCGACACAAAACTAACTGGTCCAAAAGTGAGATTCTGTCTATCGGGATACAGCACAGGGAGAAAATAGTTTCCAATCCAATGGGGTTACAAACAGTCAGTATTGTTAAATGCTTAGGGGCAAAATTATGTGTGAAACTCTCCTAACTTTACAAAGCAAACTTCCCTCCTCTGATAACAAGCCTGAAGGATGACTGTGACAGATGGGGGCCCATGCCATTATCAGTCAAAGGACTGATGAATGTGGTGAAAATCTGTGTACTAACTAAATTCTTTCATCTACTCCAGTGTCTTCCAATTTGATTGCTGGAATAGTTTCTTTTCTAAGATTAGAGACATTATTAACAAATTTGACTGCTAAGGAAAAGGGGAAAGGATTTAATATAGCATTTTGCAGCTTCCAGTTTGGGATGGGGGATGTGCCCTGCTCATCTTTAAAAGCTACTGTTTGGCAGCCCAGCTAAGCTTTTTACCAAGATGGGGAAAGGGATGTTACCAACTCTGCCCAGTGTGTTTGGAGATGGAGGAGTAGTGGATTGGACATGATATGTGCAGGGGAATAATGTCCCTGTTATTGACTCAGCTTAAGGTTCCTTAGATAACCAACCTCTTTATTAGTGCCTTGGCTCAGGTGTGCATAGCTATCCATAAAAGTATTCTTTGGAAGGCAGGTCTGTCAGGGCATGCTTTGTGAACCATTTTCAAAGGAGGCCCGCATTGCAATGTGTTTCTGTGACAAATCCTCTTGAAATAGGAAAAGAAAGATCTTTCACACTATGAGCAGCTTCTGGAGGGAGAAGCACCTGAAGTCCTTTCAAAAACTACAGAGAGTGGGGCTTCCTGCACCATTTACCAACACCCACTCTCGCGTATCTATCAACCAATTCTATACCCAGCTTACCAGCTTGTGTCCTACCCCCAAACTGAACAGTTTCTTATAAGCCTCCTCTGTGGCACATGTTGAAGACCTTGCTGAAGTTTAAGTAGGCCACACGCACCATCCCACCCTGATCTATTTCTCTGGTCACCTAGTGAAGAAATTGATCAGACTTTTTGACATCCCCCATTAATCTGTGCTGTCTCAGGTCTTGTAATCTGCTGCATTCAAGATACTCAGCAAGCTTTTCTTTTAATAGTGCCTCCATTAACTTCCCCACCACTGATGTTAGATGTTCTGGCCTACAGTTTCCAGCCTCCTCCCTGATTCTGCTTTAATGAAGTGGGACTAAATCTGGTCTCGAACCACTAATGTTTCCATAGAAATATAGAAGTTGACAGCAAATAAGGACTGCAAGGCCCATCCAGTCTGCTCATTTCTATTTCTACCTTATGAATGTGCCATCAACCTTTGCTCTGTCAATGGCCCCTGAACTGGTGGCCTTGATAGAAGAGGGATGCCTGGATATTGAAGCAGTCACAGAAATATTGTACACAAAGAATCATGACTGGGATGTTAACATACCAGGATACACAACCTACAGGACAGACAGGGAGGGGAGAAGTGGGGGAGGAGTAGCTCTCTATGTAAGGGAAGGGATAAAAGCAACTGAACAAAAAAGTAAACAGGGAGGAGAGGAGGCACTGTGGGTCACCTCAGAGACTGGAAATGGCACCACAATCCACACAGGGGTTGTATACAGACCCCCATGTCAGGGAGAGGGAATGGACAAAGATATGATAGAAGGCATTCTTAGTATGGCAGAGAAAGGGGAGATACTATTGATGGGAGACCTGAATATGCCAGATGTTAACTGGAGCACATTTGGTGCAGCAACATCCATGAGCAGGGCCATTCTTGATGCCCTACAGGTGGCATGCCTCAGACAGCTAGTTTTGGAATCCAGTCATCAGGAAGCAATCTTAGACCTCATACTCTCAAATGGGGACAGTGAGAGGATCTCAGATCTAGAAGTGGGTAGCTTTCTGGGAACAAGTGATCACCAAACAGTGTGGTTCATGATAAACTCCACTACAGAGTCAAGCCATACAAAAGTGAGGGTACTGGACTTCAGGAGGGCTGACTTTGGCAAGAAGGGAGAGTGCCTTAGAAAAGCACCAACAAACAGGCTAAAAGGAGGAGTGGAGCAACAAATGGGGAAACATCAAAACTGCCATCACTGAGACAACAAACCTTTGTGTGAAGCAAATAAACAAATCAAAATAAAAGAAAAGGCCACTATTGTTCTTAAAAGAGGTGACGGGGAAGGTCATGGAGAAAAAGATAGCATTCAGGAAGTACAAGGAAACACCGAAGGAGCAGGACAGAGAGCTGTACCAGTTAAGGCAAAAGGAAGCAGGGAGGGAAGTCAGAATAGCAAAGGCCCAAACTGAGGAAAAGACAGCCAACTCGGTTAAGAAGGATAAAACCTTTTATAGGTACATCAGGGAGCATAGAAAGACAAAGGGAGGGATACTGTGGCAGAATAGAATGGACAGTGGGTGGGCAGAGAGGGACAATGAAAAAGCAGGGTTACTAGGTTTCATACTAGGTTATGGAACGGGAGAAGGAACCATGGTCCATTATACCGTTCCCTGCAAAGCGGGATCATTTTAGTTCCTGAAACATATTAATTTATCTCTCTCTGTTAAACTGTTCTATGGTTTTGCTCAAGACAATATGATCTGGTAGTGCATTCCATATTCTGGCTGTTCGCTGCACAAAAGAAAAATATCTAAAATTTGTTTTGACCGTCTCCATATTTATTTGGAACTTATGCATTCTTAAGCCTTCTGGTTTATTCACTGTTTCTAACCCTAGTTCTTCTAACTCTGGATCCTTCATAATCATAAAATAACTGTAATAAATCCCCTCTTTTCCTTCTGTCCTCCAAGTTAAACATATTCAACCATCCCAACCTTTCTTCATATCCCTTGTCTTTTTCTGACCATATCATCCTGGTGTGTGTCCTTTGGACTCTGCTCAGTATTCACAAAAGAGGAGTGGGGGAAGTGCCTAATCCAATTAACAGAAGCACTCTGGATAGGGGGGTCAATCCCAGTCATTTCACAGAAGAAAGGGTTCTGAAAGAACTCCTAAAACTGAAGGTGGACAAAGCAATGCAGCCTGATGGAATTCACCCCAGAATTCTAAAAGAATTGAGGGGAAAACTAGTGAAACCACTGACTACCCTTTTTAACAAATCATGGGAGGATGGTGTGGTGCCTGAGGACTGGAGGAAGGTGGATGTGATTCCCTTTCACAAACGTGGGAACAAGACAGAGGCAGGAAACTGCAGACCTGTCAGTTTGACCTCTATGATAGGGAAAGTGATGGAAGCACTTCTGAAGGAAAGAACTGTTGAATATCTAGTGGCCAGTGGGGCAGAGGACCCAAGGCAGCATGGGTTCACAGCAGGAAGGTCATGTCAGATGGATCTAATTGATTTCTTTGACTGGATCACCAAAGTAGTAGACCAGGGAGGGGCTGTGGACATGGCCTACCTACACTTTAGCAAGGCATTTGACACAGTTCCACACAAAAGATTAATAGTCAAATTAACCAGCCTGGGAGTGGGTCCTAGCATGGTAGCCTGGCTAAAACTTTGGCTGGACAACAGGACACAGACGGTAATTGTGAATGGATTCCACGCTGAAGAAAGAGGGGTTACTAGTGGGGTACCGAAGGGTTTAATACTGGGTCAAGTATTTTTTTTTATGTTTTTTTTAAGTGACATTGCAGAGGGACTAGAAGGGAAAGTATGCCTCTTTACAGATGACACAAAGATCTGCAACAGGGTTGATACACAAGGAGGCATGGAAAGGAAGAGAAGGGACTTGGCAAGATTGGAAGAATGGTCAGAAGTATGGCAGCTTGGATTCAGTGCAAAGAAGTACAAAATGTGGGCATCTGGGAAACAAAAACCCAGGGGAAGATTACACAATGGGGGGAGATAGTAACAACAACAAAAATGGAAAGGGACCTAGGGGTAATTATATCAGATGACCTTAAGGTTAGCAAGCAATGTGAGAAGGCAGTAGGGAGGGCTGGGGCGATACTGGGATGTATAGGGAGAGGCATTACCAACAGAAAAAAAGGAAGTTGTTATCCCTCTGTACAGACAGTTGGTGAGACCCCATCTGGAGTACTGCATCCAGTTCTGGAGACCCCATCTATGCAAGGACATAGACAGGATGGAGGCAGTCCAGAGGAGGGCAACTAAAATTGTACAGGGTCGGCAAGAGAAGCTATACAAGGAGAGACTAAAGGAGCTTAATATGTATACCCTTGAGGAAAGGAGGGAGAGGGGGGACATGACAGCAACATTTAAGTAACTCAGTGGAATCAACAAAGTCCAAGAGGATAGCATCTTTCAGAAAAAGAGATGTGGAAAAGAACAAGGGGACACAATTTAAAGATAGGGGGGATGGTTCAGGGGCAATGTGAGGAAGAATTTTTTTTCACAGAGTGGGTGGAGGATGCATAGAACAGCCTTTCTGAGGAGGTTGTGGGGTCTAAAACTGTGGGAGAATTCAAGAATGCATGGGACAGACATAAGGCAATTTTTGTGGTGATAGGAAGAAATAGGCTGTTGGTTAAGTAGGATCTGCAGCTTATCCTGTAGGTAGGGAAATGGGCAGACTAGGTGGGCCAAGCGGTCCTTATCTGCCATCAAAGTCTGTGTTTCTATGTTTCTATGTTCTACTCATCTGTATTGCTCCCTTATGCCTATCCCATGACTGTTTGAAGCCCTGCACTGTATTCCTATCCACCACTTCCTGAGGTAGGCCGTTCCATGCATCCACCACCCTTTCTGTGAAAAAGAACTTCCTCACATTACCCTTTAATCGGCCTCCTTCTAATCTCATGTTGTGTCCTCTTGTCCTGCTATTTTTCTTATATTGAAACATGTTAGACTCTTTCACTTTGTTAATGCCCTTAAGGTGTTTGAATGTTTCGCTCATATCTCTTCTCCCCCTCCTTTGCTCTAGGGTATGCACAATGAGCTCCATTAATCTGTCCTCATATGTTTTCTGATGCATTCCCTGCACCATTTTGGTTGCCCTTCTTTGGACTGCTTCAATTTGGTTAATGTTCTTGTGAAGTTGTAGCCTCCAGTACTGCACGCAGTACTCCAGATGGGGCCTAACCAGTGTCTTGTAAAGAGAGATTATTACCTCCCTCTTCTGACTTGTGATACCCTTATTAATACACCCCAACATCCCTCTAGCCTTACCTACTGCTTTAGTTGTCAGTAGGATGATTTCAGGTAATCTGTGATGATGATGCCCAAGTCTGTTTCTTCCCTTGTGACTGCCAGCAACTACCCACCAGCCTATAGGTGGCTTCAGTGTTTCTTTTCCCTATGTGCATGATCTTGCACTTCACATGAAAGCCCAGCTGCCACTCTTCTGACCATTTTGCTAGTTTATCCACATCTCTTCTCATTCTGCCCACCCCATCTGGATCATCTACTCTGTTGCAAATCTTGGTGTCATCTGCAAACAAACCTTACCCTCCAGTCCATCTGCAATGTCACTGATGAAGCTATTGAAGAGGACTGGCCCCAGGACTGATCCCTGAGGTACCCCACTTGTAACTTGCATCTCTGCTGACTATACCATTTACCACCACTTTCTGTTTTCTGCCCATCAACCTGTTTGCCACCCAGCTGACCCACTTCTGACCCACACCAAGCCAACCCAGCTTATTAATCAATCTTCTATGTGGAACAGTATCAGAAGCTTTGCCGAAGTCAACTTAGACAACATTAATTGCTCCCCCTTGGTCCACCGCTCTGGTTACCCAGTCAAAGAAATCCATAAGATTAGTTTGACAGGACCTTCCTTTTGTAAACCCATGCTGTCTTGGATCCTGTGCTCCTATTGATTCTATGTATTGCACTATCCTTTCCTTAAGGAGTGCCTCTATAACCTTGCCCACTACTGAAGTAAGACTGACTGGTCTGTAGTTCCCTACCTCCTCATTGCTACCACTCTTGTGGAGCAGGATCACATGAACCCTTCTCCAGTCTTCTGGGGCCTCTCCTGTGCTCAGAGACTCACTAAACAGTTCAAATCAAATCAAATCAGCTTTATTTATATAGCGCTTTTCACAACCAAGGCGCTGTACATAAAACACATACATAAATAGATTAAAACAGCATTATAATATACCAACTATATTTAAATAAAAGCTAAACTAAATAAATATGTTTCTAAACCAGTTTTAAAACTATCAACGGTTGGGAATTCTCTCAACCAATGAGGTAGAGAATTCCACAGGGTTGGTGCTGAAAAAGCAAAAGCACGTGAACCTGATGTTTTCAATCGAACCCTGGGAATCTCTAGCAATCCCTCATTTGCAGAACGGAGAGGGTGGAGGGGGCAGTAGGGAATCAGGACATCATTTAGGTAGCCGGGTCCCTGGTCGTGTAGGGCTTTAAAGGTTAGTAGACCAACCTTAAAGGTGATCCACCATCTAACAGGCAGCCAGTGCAGTTCGCGGAGCACCAGTGTAATATGACTGGTCCTAGATGCCCCAGTCAAAAGCCTGGCCGCCGCATTCTGCACTCACTGCAGGCAGTGGATATCAACCCCAGGTAGCCCTAGGTAAAGGGAATTGCAGTAGTCAAGGTGGGTAGTGCCAAAGACATGGACCAATGTTGGAAGATCGCCCGACGGAACCAGGTGTTTCACCCGGGCGATATTCCTCAGATGTTAAAAAGAGGATTTGATGACAGCTGATACCTGAGATTTTAAGGTCAGCCCCTCATCAAAAATAACTCCCAGATTTCGCACCTGATCGGAGGTAGGGAGCGGCATACCACCAAGTAACAGACCTGAGGGTTGTCCAGCTCCCAAACCTGCCCCCGGGCAACCTGGCTCTGTAATTCCACCCTTAGCTCCTTTAGTACCCTGGGATGTATGCCATCAGGTCCCATTGCCTTGTCCACCCTGAGCTTAGCGAGCTCTTGTAGAACCCTTTCTTTTTGAAGGGATTAGTGCAAACCGCCTTCCCCCGTGTCCATGGTGCTGAGCTGTGGGCCCTAACCTAACTTCTCTTCAGTAAATACTGAGCAGAAGTATCTATTTGGGATAGATGCTTTTACATGGCCCTCCTTCTCACATGCCCCCTTATCCCCTTTAATCTTAGCAATACCCCCTCTGGACTTTCTCCTTTCACTAATGTATTTATAGAAAGTCTTGTACCCTTCTTTTACTGGTCATGCTAGTGTTTCCTCGCTTTTGGACTTTGCCTGACTTACTGTCTTCCCTGTTTCCCTTAGGGAAATTTGGTATGCCTCCCTATCTTCATCCCGCTGCATTCCCTTATATATCCTGAAGGCCAGCCTTTTGGGTCTGACTTGTTCTGCTACTGTTTTCAAGAGCCAAAGTTGTTTCCTCCTTCTTTTGCTCTTGCTTTTTTCTCTAACACAATGGGATACATATGACTCACCCATTTCCCGAAGCAGGCCCATGACCCTCCTATTCTGTCTCTTCCTGGCCTTCTCAATTGTCCCTATGTCCTTAGCAAATCTCCAGACTCTTCTCGAAATTATCTCTGACCATGTGATCTCCAGCCATGGCTACCACCCTTTTATCATTTCAACATCGACTTTAATGGCTTAGAACAAGGTCCCCCATGGGGTTTCCCCCAAATCTTTGCCAACCAGATGTATCACCAGGATATCCAGCCTTCCCCAGGTAAGCTTTAAGTCCTCAATTAGTGTCAAGAGTTTGGCAAATTTCATGTCCCGAAGCCCCTTCTAGCGGACTTGTGTAGTCTCTAGGCCCCTCCAAAGTTGCCTCCCTCCTTGAATGGTAGCCACATATCTTTTGGCCCAGTAAACGAATGAATGCCCAAATATCCAGATGTTCCTCCTGCGCCCTCCTGCCACATAATGAGAGAAAACAAAACAACATTAGAACAGGTTATTGTCTGACATACCTTTTATATCAAGATGACTTACATCTACCTAGTGCCTTTATGTCCTCTTCTGACACCCCTTTTTCTGCTGCTCCTGAAGCCTCCCCTATTCTGAAAGAATGGGGGCCAAAATCCCTGGGTTGCAGCCCTATGAAAACCAAGCTTTTCTTCAACATACCCCCTTCTTGGTAGGTCATGACTGGCCACCCATTTCCATGCTTGAACCAATGCCCTGCCACTGCTGCTCTGATGTCCCTGTATTCCTGTATGGCCTTCATCACGTACCCACTGTTCTCTTTCTCTCACCATATCACCACCCTTACTCTGAAGCTCATGTGATCCATCTTAGACCTTCTGAGCCAGATTGCTAAACTCTCGCCTAAGAATGAGTTCTCAGACTCGAGCAGTCCACCCTCTAAGTCCACCTTACTCTTGGCCATGACCTCGCTGACTGTAAAAGTCCTTTTAGCCATGGCCGTGAAAACTACATGAAAAAGGCAGGCCTCCTGGGCCAAGACACACACTGCCATGAGAGCTGATCCTATCCTAACCAAGATGTCCTCTGTGATGAGTTTTCTGCCATCCACCTGAGGCCCTTGTCCCTTCTACCAACCCAACAGCATGTGCCTAACCCTTTTAGCCTTGCTGGGTTCTGGCCATCCCTGCAAGCCAGACACCCAACCTATGTCTGACAGTTGTACCCCCATGGTGGAAAAGGCTATACCTTTCTCCCACTTATCAACCATAAACCTCATTACCTATTCTTCCTAGGGGGCATACTTACCTCCATGCCTTGTTTCCCCTGAAACTCTTGAAAGACCTCCCAGACTCCCTCTTAAGCCTTCAGTGTGCTCGGCAATCAGGATTTGTGATAAAAATTTGGGCTTTTGCCTCCCAGTCTCCCATAACTGCTCTGGCACCTTTGTTTCCACCTCCACTGCTCCAGGGGCCACATCTCAGAATCTTCCCATCTGCAAATGGGAAAGACTGTCAGCAATTTCATTATTCACCCCCTCCACATTCTTGGCTTTAAAAGTCAGGTTGAGCTGCAGCCCTGCTAATACCAGATGCTGCATTGCCTTGCTGACCATGTCAGTAGACTCCTGTCTCCTATTAATGACACCTACCACCACTCTATTATCGCACCAGAACATCACCTTCTTATCTCTCATCCCTTTTTCCCAAACCACCATGGCCGCCCAGATGGGAAAGATCTCCAGGAAGGTGATATCCTTCAAGAGCTCTTTGGACCTCCACTTCTCCATCCAGGCTGCTAACATCTATTGACCCTTGAAATATGCCCCCATACTCAATGCCCCCAAGGCATTGGTATAAAGTTCCAAGTCTGCTTTGTCAACCCAATCCTCTTGCCAGAATGACACCCCGTTGAAATGGCACAAAAAGGTCTCCCAGACATCTAAGTCCTGTTTTATGCCCCTGTTGATATCCACCCAGTGGTGAGGCAATTTAGCTGTCCCTGTAGCCATGGCCAACCTCCCAGTGAATGCCCTCTCTGACCCTATTGCTCTGCAGGCAAAATTGAGGTGCCCAGCAGCTGTTGGACTAATGCTAGAGACACCCTCCATCTCCTCTTGACCTGCCCCAGCAAGTCCCTTAGCTTTTCCACCTTGCTAGCTGGCAACCAAAAACACTACCTCTCCATGTCTACCTGAATCCCAGGAATTCTAAAGTCCTGGCTGGGTCTTCTGTTTTGTCTGTCACCAGTGGGATACTTATCTCCTGGCACATGACCTGGAAGTCCTCTAACATCACCTTAACTTCCTTCTTGCCTTGGCCAATCAGCAAGAAATCATCTAGATAATGTACTACCCACCAGTGCCCATATCTGTGCCCGAACACCCAGTGTACCCAGGAGCTAAATGCCTTTAATGTAGAGCATATGATAGAGCAGCCCATGGGCATCACCTTGTCAAAGCACATCCCCATGTCAAATTGGAAACCCAGCAAGTTCCAGTCCTCTGGCCTCAATGGCAAGAGCCGGAAAGTGGACTTTATGCCCGTCTTCACCAACCATGCCCCCCACAACACCCTGATCAAACTGACTGCCTGGTCCAATTATGCATATTATACTGTGTGCAGCTTCTCTGGTATGCCATCATTGACTGATGCCCCCTCCATGTAGGACAGGTAGTGTATCAGCTGGTACTCTCCCACCTGCTTCTTACGCACTATCCCCAAATGAGATATGAGGAAATTCCTTCAAGGAGGATCCTGAAAGGGCCTTTCCAACCTGCCTGCATCCAACTCCTTCTGAATCTTTTTCTGCACAATCTCTTCTTTCCCCTTTATAGACACCAAATTCTTTGTCCTCATCTCCTTCTGAATCCCTCAGAAAGCCAAGTGGAAACACCGTGTGAACCCCTCCCTCAGCAGCCAACCCCATTTTTGGTCTGGGTAGTTGGCTATCCATTTCCATACCACTACTGCCCTTATGGGTGTATCTGCCAGAGAAAAACCTCACCTGCTGGTACCTCCTGAGATCTGGTAGACTGCCCGACATGTATGCACCTGACATATATTTGCCAGAATACCATTTCTCGACTTTAATTTGCCCGATTGGTACAATTTACCTACATATATATATTCCCAACTCTAAATTGTTCTGAGACACAAAACTGTAGCACCTGCTTCCAGAATCAAGGGGGGCCAATTTCAGTATGATGTGCTCAGTAAGCCAAATGAGTTAATGCAGGCAGCCCTAGCAAAATCTTCAGCAGCCTGAGACTACCACTGAGAGCACAATTGTCACAATTAATCACAGTGTTTGTACTGAGCTAATATGCAAGTAGCTCAGTACCAACAGTTCTAAGAGCAAAGTGGGACACCAATTCTAAAGCATCTCATGCTTCAAACTCTAGCTGGCCTCTCAAAATAAACACATGTCAAGTAACGGGGTCATCCACAGCAAACACAAAGCCCAGCCTATTGTTCCCCATCTGGCCATGGGAGACCCCAGACTGTTTGAACACACCCGATCCATAAGCAAAAGCCAGACTGATCTCCTGAGGAAAATGTTCAAACAGTCACACACAGTTTGGACAAAACAGTACTGCTGCAGCGCTGGACAAACTGAACTGGGAGGGGCAGCTGGGGGCTAGCTTGAGGACTTCTGAGTCTAATACATTAACCATGTCTTATTATGTCCCAGATATGCCTTCCCACGCTCACAAACGCATATGTGCAAGTGCAAGCAAACTGTAGAGGGAGATGTCCAGGGTGCCACTGGAATTAGGCTTACACTACATTCCACAGCCTTGCCCCCGGGAATTTACATGCCAGTTTATCATGCCTGCCTGGGAATTCACGGCCCCCTAGCACCCTCCCTAGGACTCCATGCGGCTCCATACAGGATAATCAAGTTTGCCTTAGAGATCTGGTTATACTGTTGAGTACTTTGTTGTAGCCTCTTTGACTAATTGTTCTCTGGCCATCACACTCACAATGGCCATCTGTGTGCCCGAAGTACATTTGCTTTCCAGCACCCGACTGTCAGGATTTTTGTATGCAGTCATTTAAATGTCAGGAAAGTGTACCTGACAGGAAGTTATTGTCGGGGGGGGGGAGTGTTTGGCGCATACATGTCAGGCAATCGTATGGATTCCTGCCTCCTGCTGCCCAGGCCCTTCATCAATTCCAGCAATAGTTGGAGTTGTAACCACCCCTGTTACTGAAACCCATGTCTTTCCCCCCATAGCCCCCTATACGCTAACCCCCGTGGTCCCCCAAAAGGACTAATTGCTATATTGTTGCCCCGCCCCTCTGCCCCCAATGAGCTTGCATTTCAACACTGGGTGCTGCCCCATTCACTTTTCTAGCAGACATGTCTGAACTTGCAACTGACCCAAGTGTATGCTGCTTTGTTGAAACCCTAGCATGTCTTGGCCACCTGGGCCGAGATTGCCTTCTTCCCCACCTCTATCCCCCCGCTGAATTGACCAGACAGGGTCCTAACCCACAATTCCAAGTGGGTACAGTCCCACCTGAGGTCTTTTTCACTGCCAACCTTTGCCTAAATGCCTCATCATATTTTAACTACCCATCCCCTTTTTGTGCCTTATAGGCATCCCTGATAATGGCCGTATAGGTCAATAGTGGTATGCCCAGCTCATGCTGTTTTTCTAATAAAATTTCACTCAAAATCAAGAACCCAGCATGCCATGTGTCCAAATTTCTTCCCTTGTATGTGACCTTCTCCTCCTTGTGCTCCACTACCGTGAGGGCTACTGCCATCTCTGACTTAGCCATGGACTCCTTCTTCTCATACTTCTTAGCTACTTCTTGGTCCACCAGGCCAAAGATGCCTACATACTTCCCCTTCCATATTTTATCCTTTATTGACACTGGCACATGGTCCCCTAATGAAAAGCCCAGGGCTTCCCATAGTGCTTCTTGCATCCTTTATCTGCACATCCTTCCCAGGGGTTTTCCTCTTTTCCTTTCTTTATCTCCTCCAAGGCCCTCTCCATTTTCTCAATGCCTTTGCCACCCATGTCACCTAAAAGACCCTCAAGGTAGTCTTTCAAGTTTCCCTCACCCAATGGGTTCTCATCAGCCTTACCCACTCCTGGTTCCTGGGGCTCTGGAGTGGATTCTGGCAACGGTTCTGGTGTGGGCTCCAGGGCAGCCCCCTCGCAGACACTTACCAAACCTGCCCCTGCATCTTGCTCCTGCAGGTTCCTTCCTTTTTCTGGCTTCCTCCTCAGTGTCCTCCCTCTGCTGGGCCTGGTCTATCAGATGCATCATCTTCTGCATCAGTGCAGCTGACTCCTCTCTCATTTGTGTGCTGGTAGCCAGTGCCTGAGGTCTTCTGCGAGCCATCTTCTATTCTCCTAGATGCTAAGCTGGGAGAGCGAGACAAAACCACCATTATTAAAATGCCTGGCAGAGCCCCCCCCCCCCCCCCCATGTGGGCCTGCCTCCCCTTATCTGGATACACCATGTTGAGCACTTCAAAATTTTCCATACCAGCCAATTCACAGGAAGGAGGCAGCTGTATCCGTGTCTGGATATCACCTTCTTCTTGATGCCTGCTCATCTCTTTTTTTTTTCATATTCCCTGATCATGCTGCATACCTTCTTTTCTGCTCTGAGGCCCTGTCCCTTGCCCCATGCTGTGCTATCTGGTTAAGCTCCCCTAATGTGTAAGCTGTGCTTTCGGCTGTTGACCTCACTGGTCTGACCACCCCATGCCCTTTCCTTCCCACTCATACAATTAGAATGAGCCTGTTCCTCAAGATGTTATTGTCCAAATGTTGTGCAGGAATACTGAAAGGAAGACCAGAGGCATCACATATTGTATTATAGAACAGAATTACTAATTGTATCTGTATTAAGCTCGGCACAGTTCCAACTGATTTCATCAGTGTTTGCACTGTTAGAATAATACATTTGTTCAAAACGGTCTCTTCTTGTGATCAATGGCTGGCTGCAGTGGCATAAATCAACAAATGGTACACTGCCTTTATTAATCAGTTTAGTTTAGAATCTATGCAGACTATACTGGTATTGCCCAGTACTGCTACTGAAACAGACTGCTTGGTGCTGTGTAGTAAAAGAACCAAAACTAATGAAGACCAGAGAAATTTCATTTTTTTCTTTTTAAATGCATTGTCAGCTGGAATTTAGTACAGTATGGAACAAGTAGGTGTTTTTTATTGCAATCATTAAATGCCCCAGCAGATAACACTGATGCATGGACTTGTCTTCCTAAAACAATTATTATCAGTGTTGCACCTGCCCATTTGTAAGGACTAGGCGAAACAAGACCTTATCACCTATTCTGAACTTGCAGGTCCATCTGCCCTCTTGTGACCTGGCCTAGGGACCACAGCTGATGGCCCACCATGTGACTAATCTGAGCTGGATAAATTAATAAAAGCCTCAGCATCAAGATAAGTGCCACATCAACATCTGGGCAAGTAAACAACATGCTGCTATCTTTGGCGGGAGCTCAGGCCTGTTGGCCCCAAATCAATGCCTACCTCTGCACCTCTGTTCCTACTCCCCATAAGCTGCTCTGTCTTGATGCGCAGTATGACATACTGGGGCCTTGCTTTGTTTCCTTCTGTCCACATCAAGTGCCTCCATGTGGTTGGAACGTGCTCGGCTGACCCATGGTTCAGCCCACAACCAAAATTCATGGTCATCACATTTAAATGCTGAAACTGCTAGTACCTGAATCAATTTAAAATCAAAATGTCTGCTGAATCTGAGTACCATATACCTGACTCAGGCCCCCCAAACCCACAAGTGGTCCACATCCCCTGTGCTCCTTGCAGGCGAAGAGGCAAACACCCGATGGGGCAGCTCAGTCCCCATTCAACCAGGCCATGCCACGCGGGACAGCCAGCCCCTACCCAACACCAGTTTTGCTCCTACTGACCCAACCAGCGTGTGAAACAACAGCCAACAACCGAACGCCAATGGCAGCATGTTCCCAAGCCAATGCCAGACTATAAAAGAACCCTTCACTCAGGTCTCTCTGCATAATGAAAGCAGCCCTCTTTATCTTGTGGCATCCTGCTGGCTAGGCTGACACAGCCAGTGCCACGCCAGATGAAAAACCTCTTGGATATCTCTCCAGGCAAGCATCCAACCCAGCCAGCCACTCAAGTTGTTTCTCTGCTGCCTTTTAGACTGGTTACCACTCTCCATTGGCCTGTTCCACAACCAGCAAAACTTGCTGCACCCACAGCTACCCTTGTTTCTGCCTGCTCCTAATGCAGCTGGCTGCTCTCAAATAATTTAATTACTACTTCATTAAATGCAAAGAAAACAGACCAGGATACTGCTAAATTGAAAGGAACTGCACAAGAACCGCTTGACTGTGGCCCATTTCCAGCATCTCGGCCTAGTCATGCAGCCTTCCCCAAGTTCCCCACCTTACCTAAGTGTATTCCCCTTGCCAGACGATGTGCTAGGACCAACTCAGTCAAAAATTCTAGCAGAAAGAGGGAGAAATGTGGGTTGCAGAGCCTTAAGTATCCCTTCAGGACCCCAAGAAGGACCCCACTTAGCTCATCCACCCTACAAATCCTGTTCTACTTGGGGCACCTGTCACCTCCCTCCCTCTAGGTGGTGTCATTCTTTACATCAATAGGCCCTTCCCCCTACCCTGCTTGCTGCTTCCCCAACCCCCTCGCCGCTTCCTTGGCTAGTCATGCCCCATCCTATGCTTGCCATTTCCTTAGGTCTGCCAATTGACAATTTAAGTTGCCTTTTATTGGCAACCCCATTTATAATACAGGTTGTAAACAATAATAGTGACATTATCCAATCAGGTACCCCGATACTTCAAACAGGCAATAAAAACAACTGTAAGCATATCAATAAAGAGAAGAGTATGTAAGTACGAGATAAAGGCATAATCCTTGATGATACCTCCCTATTGATAATACCCCTACATCCAAACTGCCCCACACTATCCAATGGAAGTGGTGTCTAACATTGTATATCACTCCATTTGTTTAATGCCTATGGCCAATCCCAAAAGCTAGGGCAGAGTGGTAGGGATACAAATACCAACAAGAATGAATTGACCAAAAATATATAAACTAGATAACAAAAATCAAAAACAAAAAACAACAAATGAACATAATGCAGAGAACTGGCATCATTTAAAAACATAGGAGCCCCATGTTTGGGATGATGATTGATTCACATCTACTGTAGGCCTGTGCAAAAATTGTAAACAAAATCTGTTTTTGTTTAACTGAATCTAAATGTGTGAAACTATGTGCCTCTTAAGTACAGACAATCAGAGAAGCTAAGGTGTTACCAGAGTACACCTACAAAAATAAAAGCAATGACTTTTATATAACAGTTTTTTTTTTTGCCACTTGTCATGGATGTGTTAAGTGCCTAGTCGGCTTACAATGCATGCAGGTGTGCACAATGGACAAACAGTGGTGTTCCTCTTCACCCAGTGGGGATGTTGCCAATTGCCAACACTGCAATCTATTTTTTTCTGTGGAAAAGCAGCTCTAGAACAACCATGTAGAAAGGAATCACCTTGGGTGGAGGGACAACATTATTTTAAAATGTCAAACTATTTACTGAGCATAGGGCACCTGCCCAAAATGCAGACCCCAAAACTTTTTGTGCCATTCATTGTACCTGGAAATAGCCAACCCTTGTGGTCTGGGGTTACAGAAGTAATACTTTTCAGTGTTTGTCATGTCCTGCCCCCCTTAGTTTGAGTGCATATTCTATGGCTATGCTTGCACTCATCATTTCAAACAACTGTGCACATTCTACCATGCCTATTTCCTTTAATATTCAAAAAACAGATGTAAGGTACCCTTTAAGCCTTTATCTTCTGTGATCTTTTTTTTTCATTTGTTTCTACTCCCTGGTTGGCCAGCCCCATCACACTGGTATGCACCATGACTTACCTTCAGCTCTGCCCCCATGGCTTCTCACCCCCCTGGTGGGATCGGCAGGGCCACCCCCAAAAGGCCCCCACCTGGAACAGGATCCAGTTCACCATGGTGTCCAGCTGGCTGGGTGTGGACCCTGCAAAGGACTAGTGTCATCCTGCCAGTTGACCACTGTGATTTTCCTCCAGCTTAGTCCCATCCCCTGAGTGTAGCCACAAGAGTGTGCAAGGATGCCAATGGTTGAGCTGTGCAACCTTCAGTATGTATACTGCCGGGAGTCTGCTCCACCTCTGCTCTCTATGTTTTGGGACTTGATGTGCCTGCCCTCATCCACTGCCAAAGGCCAGCCGAGTGCTGGTCCCCACTCCCACCCTTCCCCAGGAGAGGGGAGCTGACCTCCAGTTGCTCAATCCTCTCCCTCCCTTGTTGACCCCCAACATCCTAATACTTCCTGTATGTTCAATCTCTCCTCAGAAGCCTTGCCTCCAAAGTACCATTCAGCTTAGTAGTAGGCATTGTATAGGGGAGGATCTCCTTTTTTGAACTGTTCCTTATTCTCCTCCTAATGCATTTGTACACTGTATTTGCTTTTCTGAGTACGACAGCACATTGCCTGTGTGGCAAGTGCAATTTGTACTCAGTATGTTGTTATTGTACATCATTACATTCTATAGCAATGTTATGTTTCAAAGCATGGTTTGAGGAATTTGTTTGTTGGACTTGACTGAGAGCAGTCAGTTATTGTCCATATTTTTTTAAAGAATCTCTGTCTAACAATAAATGAGACATTGCTAGTAATGGCCAGTTACAGTCATCAGCTCCTTGGGCTGAAACAATATTTGGAAGGGGCAGTTGTTGATCAAAGTATTTAAAGACCTGCGTATAATCAAAGTTTTTTTTGAGGGGTTTATAAATGTCCAGATATTATCCAAGATAAAAAAAGAAACTGTTATAGTGCCTCTTATTTGAAAGTGAAAACATTTTGGGATCTGCTATAAAACCCCAAGTTCAAGCCATTTGGTTTAGTACCTGTTCTGTATTCAAACGTATGAACTGCTGCTTTATATCTTTCTCAATCTCATTTAGATGTAATATAAATACATTTATAGATAAGAGAAGGTTTAGTCAAATGTCACACCTTGTTACATTACTTATGTAGTCTGTAATAGTACATTCAAAAGAAAATCCTCTTTAATAAATGTAATTTGCAGCAGAAGCCAAAGTGATACTTAAACTATTGTTGAGACCACATGGCTAAATGCAGTTTCTCTAGCACTATTTTTTTATGTTATGCATTTCAGATGAAGCCTGGTGCAATGTATTTTTATTTATAGATTATGTTAACATTATTAATGTATGTCCTGGATACAGGATTGCACATTTTTGTCTGATGAATTCCTGTTTTGTATTCACAGGGCCAGCCTATCTGTCTGTCTGGCAAGTGGATGCTGAACACCACTGGAATAAAGCAAGGACATTGTTAGACTTCAGTGCCTCATTGTTGATACAACCATTAGAACACTAACTTTAAAGAAAGTTAAGCAGCCAAGTTTTATTGTGCTGTCAAGATACAATGCAAAGAAAGAAAGCAGAAAAGTAAGAATACTATTTTCCCCATGATACCTGCCTGTCTTAGTTATACTTTTCAAAGGTAGCCCTAGATCCTTTTCTTCAGCTGTGCTGCTCGCAACTGTGCAACACAAGGTGCATTTGCAACCTAGATGACTAACTCCTAGATATAGGACCTTGCATGTCCAAAGATTAAAAATAAGCCCCACTTTCTCAGCTAACAACCCTAATGTGTGCAGGATTCCTGGATTGCCATGGAGGATACACTGATTCAGCACACACTGAAGCTCAAATAAATCATTGCAAATTAGTATACAAAAGAAGTTTAATTTGCAAAGGTAACAAAAAAATGTCAGCACTAAACACTTATGCTTGAGTCTTTTATTAGGGGGCCCTATAATGCCACTTCTACCACTGCTGTGCTGACTATTTGCCTATTTAATGTTATCAACAGACATCAGCAGCCAACTAAGATCATCAAGATCTAGCAAGAGCCAATACAGATGCAAAATAATTGGTTTTGTGGAGAGTGAGAAATGTATAAACTAGCAATTTTTGAACTAACTACTGAGCCACCTAACTGCACTTTCTAATTGTTGTCATACACATACACACTGACTAATTTATTTATTTATTTATTTAAGAGTTTTACCAGGAAAACATACTGAGCGGGTTACCGCTCAATTCCAGATGTGTCCTGGGGATAGGGACATGTGGAACATACATAATTAGAAGAGTGTACAAGCAATACAATTACATTTACATACAGTAGGGGAAGCATGTACATTTTGAACAGAACACTATGCAGGAAGTTGTTATGAAAACACAGAGACAGGACAGGTGCATTCAAGTAAATAGCCATGAAGTGGAAGCACATGTGTGCAGCTTACATATTGCAAACAGTAGGTGAAATTGTGCATGTGACAATTAACAAATAGGTATAATTAGCTATGAGACAAGTACGAAGCAAAAGAGTATATAGACGGTTCTAAGAAAGGACTGCTCCTTCGACCCCTAACAATTTACACAACAAACATGTAAACTACTCAGGGATGGTGTACTATAAGCATGTCAAGAAGGATTAAATAAGAATAGAGGACCTGAGGTGCCAGCCCTTTGGATGGCCCTATGTGCAGGCGCATGTAGTGGAGAAGTGGGCCTTGAGGAGATTTTTTAGGTGAGCAAGGTTAGTGAAGTTACGAATGTTTTCTGGGAGAGCATTCCAAAGTTTAGGCATCAGATAATTGAACGCCGCTTGGTCCCTTGATGTGGCCATGCATGGAACATATAGGAGATGGGAGTTATCACTTCTAAGGGAGTAGGTGGGGTGTGATGGGACTGCGAGGGCAGATGCCAGGTAGGGGGGAAGGGACTGTGCCCAGAATTTTGCAGTGGTCCTGATGGAGTGGATATGTCTGCCAGTGTAGAGTGATGTTAGATCGAGGGAGCTGTAGAGGTCACAGTGATGAGTCAAAGTGGGGGAATCGAGGGCAAAGTGACAGAAGGAGTAGAAAAGAGGGCCAAGGCTGGCTAAGGCAGACTTGGGAGTAGCACAATATACTGTGTCCCTGTAGTCCAGAATAGGGAGGATGATTTTTAGGACTATTTCCCTGCTGGCTGACAGGGGTAAGCTACCCTTGTTCCAGTATAAGGCTCCAAGTTTTGGGTGCAGCTTTTTGTGAATTGATTCAATGTGGGTGGAAAAGTCCAGGTGCCAATCAAGCCAGACCCCAAGATAATTGAAAGAGGTGTAGGTCTCAAGAGGGGTCCTCTCGGTGGTGAAAAGAGTGGGAATATAAGGGAGTCTGAAGAGCCTTTGTCTTGTCACAAAAGTTAGGGAGACTTTTTTGGGGGGTTTAGAAAAAGTTGGTTTGACCAAAACCAGTGCTGTACCGCATTAAAATCTTGTTGGAGAGTAGAGGCCACTATATCGGAGGAGGGGCCTGTGGCAATTAGTATGGTATCATCAGCATATAGGTGTATAGATGTGTGAGTGCAGACTGAGGGAAGTTCATTTAGGAATACTGAGAAGAATAGTGGGCTGAGGACCGATTCCTGTGAGACCCCAGTAGTAACAGGGAGGGGGGTGGATGTGCAAGTTCTGATTCTTACTGATTGAGTTCTACCTACCAAGTAGGAGTGAAACTAACTGGAGGCTTCACCAGAGAGTCCAGCACATGATAGTTTGGATAGCAGTAGGGAGAGGGAGACAGTATCGAATGCTTTAGCAAGGTAGATGAATATGGCAGAGGTGGTGTGCCCTTTATCCATGCCCTAGAGGATGGCATCTGTGAGCCTTAGAAGGGAGGTTATGGTGGAGTGTGATTTCCTGAAGCCTGATTGGTAGGGTGTAAAGAAAGAGGATTGGTTGAGGAAGGACGAGAGTTGGGCTAGGACAAGGAGCTCCTGTACTTTGGCAAGGATAAGGAGTAGGGAGATTGGGCGGTAGTTACCCCGTGACGAGGGGTCACCTCCTTTTGAAAGGATGATGACAGTGGCATACTTCCAGTTGGATGGTACATCAGCCAGAGAAAAAGAGAGGTTGAACAACGTGGCCATTGGGGTGGCAATGGCAGGGGCAGATAGATGTAACATTTTGGAATTCAGCCCTGACAGGCACTTGCCTTTTGAGGGGTTGAGAGACCGCAGAGCTTTAAACACAATGAGTGGAGTAATGCGACAGAAAGAAAAGCCAGTAGTCTGGTTTGCTGTAGGCATCGGGGAAGGAGCATTCTTGGGGGGGAGTGAAAGAGAGTCTAGAAGAGAGGATGCACAGTTGGTAAAGAATTTGTTGAAGGCCAAAACCACTTTAGCTGGTTCAGAGAGTATGGAGCCTTCTACATTTAGGGTTGGGGTGGGAGGTGGGCAGAGGGAGTGAGGAGTGACTTGATTGTTTTCCAGAAATTAGTTGGGTGAGTTAGGTTTGTTTTGAAGGAGGCCTTGAAATAACTGGCTTTGGCCTGTCTGATTTCCTTAATGCAAGAGTTACGAAGTAAGCGGTAAAGTTGGAGTGCCTCCTGGGTGCCTGTTGATTTATTCTTTTTCCAGGTGTGATCCCTAGCCTGGAATTGGCCAATGAGTTCATCCGAGACCCAGGGCAGGTGAGCACCCCTTACCATCTTTCTCTCAAGGGGCGTGTGGAAGTTCAATACAGCTAGGAAGGTATCCTTAAAGAATTTAATAGCTAAATCAAGGGAGGAAGCCTGGGAGATGAAGGTCCAGTCAGCCTGTGCCAGGTCACTTAGAAGCGCCTCTAGATTGAGAGCTTTGTATGACCTAGCTAACAAAGTCCTTGATGGCGGGGCATTAGGTCTGAAGATTTTCCTTACAGTGTGGATTATGTGGCGATCGCTTAGGGAGTCAGGGAGGAGTCCAGCTTTGATGATCCGATGGGGGTGCGAGGTAAGGGCCCAGTCCAAGATGGAGTGGTTATGAGATTTGTGATTTTGACGAGTGGGTTCAGAAATCTGTTGGATGAGGTTTAGGGCAGTGATTTGGCTCCTAAGTTTGGAGTTGTTGTTTGCAAGCCAGTTGAAATTGAAATCCTCTAGAATGTGTAACTCACCTCCAAAGGAATTAGCTTTTAGGGTGCTCAGATAGTCCAGCACGTCTGGCTGGGAGGTGTCCGGGGTGCAATAGGACCCAGCAATATATAGTGGGGTGGAGTGTGGAAGGGAGAGTTTGCTTAGGAGAGAGAATTGATGGACTGAGTATACATGGAGATGTGTACCAGGGTGAACTGGGGCATTGAGGAGATGAACATAGCTACACCTCCCCCTTTTATCTTGCCTAGGCGGTCTTGGCGAATGAGCAAGTAGCAGGGTATAGATACTTCAGAGTCCAATTTGTGGGGTTTTAGCCAGATCTCAGTGAGTATCATTGCATTCGGGCGGAGTGACAATACTATGGGTTGAAGGGCTGTGATTTTGTTCAGGATGATACAGATGTTGAGGTGAACGAGTTTAAGACCTTTTGGTAATGTGAGGGTCTGGTAGGTGCGTGGGGGGAATGGGCCAGGGTTTAGTTCTACATCTCCAGGCAGGAGAAGCAGCAACACTACCAAGCATTTAACAGTGTGAATGCTCCATTTAGGCTCTCGGTGGGTAATCACCTGAAGTGATGTTTGCTTAGGGGTATTAAGTAAGGTGGTGATTAGAGCTGTGAGGCCAGCATGAAAGGATGGAGGAAGGATACTAGCACCAGGGATCCAGACGTTCTGGGAGTAATGATGTAGTGGCAGTATTGGGGAGACAGTTTCAAGATGGGAAGTACAGACATTACCTAATGAGAGGGGGTTTGGAGGTAGGTGAGGATGGGAAGCAGGAGGGAGGAAAGTATGGAGAGTGAGCTGACAGATTGTGGTGAGAAGTAAAAACAGCATGATGTTTGCAGGGTTTGACAGAGGGATAGGAGAGTGTAGCAGCTTCTAGAGGGAGGGGTGGTCAAACAGGGTGCCAAGATGGGATGGAGGAATATAGGTAAGCACTGTGTAGAGAGAGGAAAATGCACTAAACTGGATAGTGCAACAAATGTGGTGAGAGGGCAAATACTGAGGGTGCTGGGGCAACCTCTAGTGGGGATTAATGATAGCCTGCTAATGGGGAAGTTGGCTGATTGGTTTCAGCTGTCACCTGACTCTGGCTATAATACACTGAGCCGACCAAGGGTGGTGGTGGGGGTGGTGGGGAGCCAATGCAACATGTCGGCATGGCTTGCCTAAGTCGGGAGCTGAGAAGTGCAGCGGTGCTGCTGAGATGGTGTACCTGTGGGAGCTGTGTGCAGAGCTGCTGTGGGGGAGGGCATCCAACTGCCCTCTCTGACCCTCGGGGGAGCCACGGAATTCTTGTCTGTGGAGGTGAAAGAGAGAACAGGGATATTAGTACTGCAAACTACAATTGAATTTGAATTTGGGGAAGGACTGGGGGAAAGTAATTCGGATATGGGCTCAGGTAGAACACAATCTGGCAGTAAAGCAGTGCAAATAAAGGAGAAGAATTAAAGCTAAAGCTGGCAAGTTCATACAAAACTAACAAAATTACTAGAATTAGGCTGGCAAGTGCATACAAAACTAACAAAATGACTAGAAAATTAAGCTGGCAAGTTCATATAAAAACTATCTTCATGCATGTGCTGAAAATTAATAGTGCAGCCTTTAAGGGTGAAGTTGGTTCAAAAATGGCACCTGAGTCAGGTGCTGAGAAGCGCGGTGGTGCTGCTGAGATGGCGTACCTGTGGGAGCTGTGTGCAGAGCTAATACATATACAGTACACATATGCATATATATATACCAGTAAAACAAAGCCGTGCACTGTCTACACACATTTTTACAGATTAAAAAAAGACATTGATGGACTGTTTTCTTCTTTTCTGGCTCTGAGGGACATTGGAGGGTGGGGGTTGCCACTAGACACCTCATTTAAATCAGCAGTGACATGCATAAGGCTGAAACTGATCTAGATCATGTGGGAATGTAGACTAACAATTTCTGCACTAACCACTGAGCCACCTATCTGCACTTTCTAATTGTTGTGATACACACACACACACATGCACACTGACTAATACATATACACATATATGCATATATATTCCAGTATAGCATAGCAGTGCACTCTCTACACACACAGAACATTGCCACACACTAACACACATTCACTGCCTTATATGGCATTTATTTACTTATATATCTGACCCTAACTTATACTGTATTGATGATAAGCACAATATTTTGCACTAATACATTGCACTAATCTATGGCATGACTGGGTAACTAAGGTAGAAGACCAGGGCGGTGCAATATATGTGGCCTATCTGGACTGTTTTGGGGACATTGCTGAGGGACTGAAGGGGAAGGCATGCCTCTTTGAAGACAATGCAAAGGTATGCAATAGGGTGGACATTCGGGGGGGTTAAAAAATGAGGAAAAAACATAAACAACTGGAGAAATGGTCTGAAGAATGACAGCTGGGATTCAATGTAAATAAGTGCAGGATCAGTTCAGATGTGATAATAAAATAAGTTTTGTGTAGGCTGCATCTTGATAGTAATATGAAAGAAATACATAGCAGAGATGCAGTTCGATGGTATTAATGGGAGAGAGAAAACTATATAGATCAGATGTTAAGTTTTCAGTGCAACACAGAGTTATAGGCTGAACATGTTTAAATAGTACAAGCTTGAATATTCACAAACAATATTGACAAATGAACACATAGTCATAGACAGAAAGATGTTTACACAGTGCCAGCATTGACAATGCAATTGCAGCATGTCTTTCAGTTTCTCGAGTCTTTAAAGTGAGACTTCAACATTGGATGTTTTATGACCTTGCATATCTGCATAGCATTCCCTTTGTGGCTTCTGACCTTAACACTGCTACATCTTATCAGTAGTGTTGTGCTTCCCAGCTAATTATTTATCTAAAACTGTGGCATTCATTTACAGAATGAAACAGTTTTTTTTGATTGTTTTTGAGAAGGCTTGCCCAAGAAATCACCTACATTGTGCATCTCAGTGCAACACAGGCAAGATGAAAAAGTGAGATGGAGGAGATATCTATCTCACTTACAGTTGAAAAGCTGAATAATTTGATATGTTTATCAGTTATGAATCTTTCTTGAAAGAGAATTCTACCCACACTGAACAAAATAGTGCTTTCAAGACTGCTCAGCTCAAATGAACACAGCAGACTACTTGCTTAAATTAGCACAGTGATTCTATAAAACCTATAATTTTATGTAGTCCATTGAGCATCTGATGACCTCCATTTCTGTACTGTCACAGCAAGATGTCTGCAGGGCTATGCCCACTGCCACCTTAAATATGAATGGACTCATATATTCCCTGTATCAAGATTTAGCTTTGTAATACACTCTGTCATGTCCTCGAAATGAGATTGACCAAGCAACCAGGGAAGATCAATACTATCCAAAATCTGTTCTAGCCCGATTGGAAACAGTTTATTAAAGTACAGTACTTTAGACAGTAATGTAGCTATACACACAGTGTAAGGCACAATATTATACTGTTGTACATCCATGGGAGCTTCATCTGAGATGTACCTACAGTACTAAGAATATCCATTATATAGTGTACTTATTAAAGATATATAGTGTAAAGCAGAATTCCTTATGCTTCATTCAAAAATATCCTATTTTGATCAAGGGGAGAGGGCCGGGAAACTTTTGGCCCTTCGCCCTCGCACCCAAGTGGCCGATAGAATAGTTTCCTCTATTCATTCCAAATCAGATGAACTTATCTCCCCCCGATATTGTGAAAGCATTTCACGAATATTATCAACAATTATATTCAGCTTCTGCTACTCCCCTTACACCCCAACAGCTAGATTCATTTGTTCAAGATATTAATCTTTCAGTGTTATCTGCCCTTCAGACAAATAGGCTAAAAGCTCCTATTACTCTAGCAGAAGTTGGTGATGCTATTGATTCCCTTGCCTTAGACAAATCTCCCGGACTGGATTTTTTCACAACTAACTTTTACAAAACATTTAAGGATATTTTAGCTCATATACTCTTAGACACTTTCAGTACATATTACAGAAGGGAATATCTGATACCTCACTCACCCTGGCTACCATAGTGGTACTCCCTAAGTCCAACAAGGACCCTCTACAAATCAACAATTACAGACCCATCTCTTTAATAAATGTAGATCTCAAAATTCTTGCTAAAATTCTTTCTTCCAGATTAAGCCATGTCTGGGAATCTCTCATCAGTGCAGAGCAAGTCAGGTTTGTCAAAAATAGGCTTTCCTCGGACCATCTCAGGAAAATAGCTTACATTCTCTCTGCGTCCAAAAACTCCAATATTCCAGCAGCTCTCATGTCCCTGGATGCAGAAAAAGCATTTGATTGGGTGTAATGGGATTATCTTTTCATGTTATTGCTCAAATACCGTATTCCCTCAGAATTCATCCAGTGGGTTAAAATTCTATAGTCATTGCTAACAGCCCAAATTCAATGTAATGGAGTTTTCTCATCCCCCTTTTCTTTATTCCAGGGTACCCGTCAGGGCTGTCCCCTCGCTCCTAATGTATTTAATCTATATTTAGAACCCCTTATTAGGAAAATTAATAATTCTCCACTTATAACAGGTATTTCAATAGGTAACATGGACTATAAACTCTCTGCTTATGCAGACGATTTACTTCTGCATATTTCTAACCCTACTCAGTCCCTCCCCATGGCTATTCAAATTATTTCACAATTCGAGTCAATCTCGAACTATAAGTTGAATTTGGCGAAAACAGAACTTCATCCCCTCAACAAATATACCCTAAGGGCTGACCTGGATCACTTAGGGATACACTGGAATTCTGATAAAATGAAGTATCTTGGGATCTATCTCCACTCCTCTCCTCTAACTATGAAAAGGCTTAACCTAGATGTCCTTACAAACACTCAGATGACATTAAACACTGGTTGAAGCTACCCTTAACTCTGTTGGGACGTATGAGCATAATCAAAATGAACATTTTACCTCATATACTATAGCCCTTACAGATCTTTAACTGGCCCTCCCATTGTCATGGTTCTCACAAGTACACAGTATTATCAGTAAATTTCTATGGCAAGGGAAAAAAAAACTAGATGGAATTATCTGAAGCTCACTAGACAGAAAATTGATGGTGGCCTCCAAGCCCCAAACTTCTACATATACTACTTAGCAATTCATCTGACCAGAATACATCACTGGCTACAACCTTTAAATTGCACTTTGGATTCTGCTTTCCTCCCTCCTTGGACCAGAATTGAACATGACCTCTGTGAGGCACATGATATGGATCCCAAGGCACTTCCCTTTATTATTAAAAATAATCTTCCTAAATCTCTACAGGATACCCCTTTAAGTTCTTTGATTCAAACACAGCACCAGTTAAATTCCCTCCTCAAAATGGATGTTTACAAAGATATAGCCCAACCCCTTTTCCAAAAGCCCAATCTCCTAATCTCATGTAAAATAATTAATTCCCATCTCTTTTGGCCAGAGATGGGTATAGAACGAGTGGGCCAATTGATTCAGGAACAAAAACTGCTTTTTTTTCAAGAGGGCTGTTCCCTTTACAACTTGTCCACTATCTCTGCTTTTAAATATCTTCAGATATCTCACATGTTAATACAACACTTTGGATCAGGGGCTTGGGCTAGCTCCTTTATGTCCACTTTGCTTACATTCCTTAAATCTATTCCCACCTTTCACTTGACTTCCTACTCATATATATTTCTTTTATCAACAGCAACTACCTTGGAAGGCCAGAGATTTTATTGATGGGATAATATCCTACCATCTACTACTAATTCCAGAGACTGGACTACTATTTGGAGCCATCTATATAACTACATTAAATGGGACAGATATAGATATATGCAATTCTATATTAACCATAATCTTTATTACTCCCTGTCTAAACTACACCAACTGGGTATTTCACCCTCTAATCAGTGCCCTAAATGTCAACTAGCCCCTGCTGATCTACTGCATATGCTATGGTCATGTGAGAAAATCAAGCCCTTCTGGCAGGGTATTCAGAATAGACTAGACCCATTGCTCTCACTATCAGACAGTTTCAATCCCAAAATCTGTATCCTGGGGGACTACACATCACTACAAAGGATTAGACAGAAAGCCCATATGGCCTTAATATCAGCCTGTGTTAAGAAAGTAATATTGAGATATTGGTTAGACCTGATTACCCCCAACCAGATAGAATGGTTTAAAGAAATCATGTTTGCTTTGCAAGCGGAGTTCACTATTGCAAGAATTTCTAATAGAATTGCTAACTATAAACAAAAATGGGAATCACTTCATACCCTTATTTCAAATTTCTAACCCTAACTATTTATGTGTTCCAACCAATCTGAATTATATTTAGTGGCAGACTGGGGGAGGTGGGAGGGACAGAGGGTGGGGGATGGGACTACAGGCATCTCTAATCAATCAGAGTTTCTCTATGCTGTAATTCATTTTCTTGTATGTTTTTATACATCACGTTTGTTTTGTCTAATCTTTTTGTTGCACCATGATGACTATAATGGATATTGCCTGTGTGAAAATAATAAGGCATATTTATTTATTTATTTAGCTTTTGTTTATTTAGCTTTTGTTTACCGGGTAAGTACACTAGACAAGTATTATGCCTATTTTCAGAAATGACCTGGGAGAGTACAACATGAGGAACAACAGTCAAGGAGACATGGCATAGAGAGTACAGTTTTTTGTCACAGTAAACAAACATGTGGGAAATACATCATTTGATGCTAGGGGAAACATACGGTAGTAAGCACATTTCAGATTATACACTCTAGACTAGCTAGTTCAACTGACAGATATATACAGGTCATCATACATAGGAGTGGAGCATAGATCAAGGACTGGATTGGTCATAATATAACTTATAACATTGTTGTATACACCTCCTAGTCTAGTTGGACTGCGGATAGGTATATACAGCTCATCACATTTTTTTAAATATGCACATGTTAGACAGAAACAGAAACACTTGGTAGTACAAGTTTCTACCAAGTGACCAAGGTACAATATATCATGGTTAGCCTATAACCGTGGAGCAATAATGGGTGTAAAAATGCCCAAGGCTTTTTAGGCAAGAGTAGTCAGAAGATGTCCAAGGCTTTTTAGGCAGGAATAGTCATATTAAATTATAAAAAAAAGATATATAGTGTACACATAGTGTACACACAGTTATCACTTTATTTCAAGCATGCATACCCTGAATTGGGCTGTAATGAGAATTCAAGATGCAAAAATTTAAACATTATATAGTACATATTAAAAACAAACAGTTGAAAATAGTTGTTAAACATTACATTGATTAAAATCTTCAATCAGCTATGTTTGTTTAGCATGCTTTAAAAAGGAGATACTCTGTTTAGATGTATTGCAAAATATCTGGAAATATCCAAATGTACCTATGGCTGCAACTGTATCACAGCTTTACACATATTAAGTTTAATAACATGTATAGTAGTTATCCAAGTTCATATTTGAAGTACAGCAGGAAAACCACATAGTTAAATAAAGATTCACTATTACACAAATAGAATGGAATTTTTGACAACAAATTTGATCATGCAAGAAATAATAGCCACCAGGGTGGCCAGTATTGGGCTACAGCTGACAACCAAGGGGCATAATGTATCCTAGCACTACAGGTGGAGGGCCTTATAGCCTCAGGAAGGTCTGGAATAACTGACCACCCTCAAGGGTATTATTGCACTAAGAAATGGGATTCAGGTTGAACTTTAAACAAAAGTTTTAAAAAGTTTAAAAAAAATACTGTAAATACTTAATTTTAATGAATAAAAACATGTGTTGCATAGTGTTGCCTTATGTGTTTGTGCCAGGCTGTTGAAAGTCTTGCTCATCCCCAAAAGCAGACCCCACATCATTCTTGCCTTCAGTCTGACCTACCCTTTGCCAGGAAATAATCTTTTCAAAAGGGAATCCTTATTCTAAAGATCTCTGCCATAACAGGTTGCAACAGCACTCATTTAATTGTTTTTTTCCTACAGACGGAAGATGCTGCCATTATGTCACACATGCATATCCCCTCTATGTGAACATGGAAGTGGAGAAATGGGGAGACACTCATGTGGTGAGAAGCAGGAACACTCCAATTTTACTTTTTTTAATGTTTAACGGCATATCTGGGTGGAAATAAAAACAGTCATTAGCTCTCATGACTGTAATGCAGTTGTGAGAATACAGGTCATCTGTGGGGCTGTAGGGGTAGATTAACTAGGGTTGCTATCAGATGTCATCGAGAATGCATTGTCAAATAGGGGGATGAAAGAAAACAGTGTGAAAACAGTGCTTTTTAAACAAAATATGTATCTAGAATATAACGTAACTTATCACAACAGAGAAGTTCTTTAGAGGTGGTTGTTTGTATTTGCTTACTGGGTAACTCACTTGCTAAGTGAGAGAAAAATGTCTGCTTGTGAGTTTTTAACATACTGTTAGGCACAATGATTTTTACAGTAAAAAGGCAGGCTAGCACAGGGACTTGTAATTTCCTGGTCTCTGTTACCTCATAAATTCCCTCCTTGGCAAGGTGCTCAGCCAACCAGAGACCAGGAAATTTCAAACCTATATTCTAAGTACAGATACACATGATGGTGACCCAAGGGCTGCCAAGCAGAGATATTAAAACAGATCTCAATAGATAGAAGATATTAGGGTGTACAAATACATAAAGTGTTTATTCGTCAGATATTCGACAAATACACTCAGGGTATTCAGGTATTCGACTGCATTCGGGTATTCAGCTATGCTGGTTTTCAACTATAATATAGCACATTTATTAAAAATGCTGTAGACATGAAAAAACACCCCAGAATTGACAATTAAGATGCTTTCTGCTCAGCATGGGTAGAGGGTAATGCTGGGTTGTGAAAACATATTATACTGCTGCAGAGTCACACAGTGCAAGCATAAAGGAAAACTACAATTATCTTTGTGCTCTTTCCTACTAGTGCATATTTTTGCCCCAATTAATGTTTCTGTGTAAAAAGAAATATATTTTCTAACAGTGTTTTGGTATTAAAACTTCAGCTTAAAAAAGTGTTTGAAAACTTCCATTTAGCTAGGCTGCTGCCTGCTGGCAGCCATTTTGTGGGAGTTGCCCCCCCTCAACCAGAATATACAAATGTGCCCCCAATGGCCAACGTGCTGAGTTGGAAGGGGCACATTAGGATGTACTGGATTCAGAGTCAAGCATCTTCCATCAGATGACTGCCAGCAACCTTGCTCAATGGAAGTTTTTGAGAATTTTTTAAACACGCGTTTTAATGCCAACATGGTGAAAATGCAGTTAGAAAAACATATTTGTTATGCAGAATTGCTAATAGGGTGTATTCACACTGACAGGAGAGTGCACAAAGGTAATTGATGTTTTCCTTTTTAACAGATTAGGTATTTGCTTTACATATTATGTTCTGTCTGATAGGTATACTGAGCAACGAAAGGAAGAGAACATCTGTATTGGGGACCAGGAGGGAATCAGTGAAGCAAGGAGTTGCACAATATGCAGAAGGAGGAAATAAAAATGAAAGACTGAAAGCAAAACTGAGTTGCACAGTGGGGCGAATATTAAGATTTTCATATCTATTTTTAATTATTTTTTTGTATTTTATTATTTCTCTATTGTTCTATATTATTATTTGGATCACTGTTTGGCCTGAAAGTTAACAGTATAATAAGAAGTAAATTTTGTAATCCAGTGCCTGGATATACTAGGATAGCAGAAGTCACATTGTAAACATAAAAACAAACAAACAAAAAAAAAGATTTTCAGTAATTTACCAACATCATTGTGATTTTAACAGCAGCAGTGGTCATATAGCCGTAAGGTCAGCCAAAACACAAAGCAACAGGAGCTACCACATCCAACATTGTCATTCCAGAATCTTTGTTAGTAAAACCAATAGCAGAGATCAGAAAGCCATAAGTGTGGTAGTCAATTCAGTACTCAGAGCTGGCAAGATATTGACAGCACATTGTCAGATTGTCTAGATCACCCTATTTATTTGAATCAAACAGAGCTTGAGCTTAATAAAAAGGTGGTGCTTTACATGTTCAGGCTGCACATGGGAGTGATGTGGCTGAGCAATATCTCTTGCAGTGCTGAAGACACAAGATATTTAGATGCTATCTGAGACAAAACAGGACACGGTTGCTTTCTGGTGTTCCAGTACACAAGAGGGTCAAAATTAAAGTGCACAATAATTTCATCCAAATAATCAGTGAGCATCTACGCTGCAGAATGTGGCCAAAAATGTGTTCCCTGCCACTGCTTGTTCAGCAGAGAACTCACATAGTGATGTGCTTTTGTAATCTGAGGCACCGTGTCATGGGCCTGTGTTGCCAACTAATCCTGTCTTCCTGCATCAGCATGCAACCTCATTGTCAGTTGCATGCCACCACCTACACTACTATCACTTTGGCTGCCAGTGCCACTCACTCCAGTTGTTCCAGAACTATCTGTCCCCTCCCACAAACATCCTCTGAATGGAGCAGGTCTGTTTCCCTCTTGGCTGCCTCATGTTCATTTCACAGTTGCAGATGGTACTCACTCTGTGATACTGTATGGACAGGCACATTGTCTCACATTTGAATCTTGGGTCTAACATGTTTGCGAACATCAAGCTAGTATTTTTATGTAAGATTACAAACCATGATCTTAACTCCCTGTTAAGCCTTTCAGTGAGTTTGTTTATGGGTGCTGGAGGCAAGCCAATAGTGGTGCATCTTGGAAACTCTCCATGGTTGACATTAGGAGATGGACAGCTAGAATGACCTGACTCAATGAACCTGTATTGCTGCTTAGGTCATGGGTGCATTTCTCAAACAGAAACAAAACCTGGACTGTGCTCTCAATGATGCTCCAATCCTGGTGTAGCAGTACCCCACCAATATCCTGCTTGATTGATAACTCATGTAGGACAGGCTTCAGTTCCAGCAAGTGTTGAAACATATAAACGTCTTGTTCCATTTTGTACTGACATCTTAGATTTTCTGATGGTTTGGTAAGACCAGCTGGCCCTGTACAGATAGCAGCTCTCTGTGTGCCTTAGCAGAATGATGGAAATGGCTACAGATGTGTCTTGAAGTATCAATAGTATGAGAAGCACCTACACTGTTAAGGAGAGCACCAGAGACCGCAAGGTTCAACATTTGATCAAAGCAGTGGATTTCCTGGAAGTGGCCATCACAAACTACTTTTATCATGTTCTTCCCAGTATTTTTAATAAAGAACCCAACATGCAAACCTGTTGTGCTAATCCTGAAGTCAAACATTTCTTGCAAAAATGTCAGAATGTTATCACCGGTGTGTTCACTTGGAAGGATTGCAATACTAAATAGAGCAGTCATCCAGTGGGATGGGGAATTGCTATATCCAAAGCCAGAGGAAGCGGAGGAGGAGGAGTCAGCAGCCATTATGCCACCATGTACTACTGGTATAGGTGAACACCAGTGTGCTCTGAGTGAGAGGTATGCATATCGTGAGTTTGTACTGGTCCATACATCAGGGGTGCAGTGGAAAACCCTACCCACAGCCTGGTTCAGCAATTTCTCCACCTGACTGCAGCATGCCTAATATGTATTTGGCATGACTGTATGAGAAAAAGTAGTTCATGATGGGATGTGGTATTGGGGTTGCAAAACAGTTATTTATTTTTTATTTAAAACTTAGTAACCAGGAAAAACACATTGAGCAGAGGCTCATTTCCAGGTGCGACCCGGGAAAATAAGCAGGCAAGGAGATACAACAAAGGAAAATAAACTGCACAGAAATTACAGCAAAATTGGTGAATAAAAAGCAAGGTAACACAACATATTCAGACACAGCAGTATTTGCAACAATTATAGCATGGTTATAGCAAATAAGCATACAGGGATTTTAAAAAAGACAACAGGGAGCAATCAGGCAGTAAGTGCAAGAGAGATCAAGCAACAGAGGTAATAGATTCTGAAGAGATTGAAATGGGATATGTAGGCTAGGAGGCTGATGGGGAGGAGAAGGGGAGGCATGTACAGCAGTAGCCAGGAAGGAGACAAAGCAAAGCTTTGAAGGAAGAGAGTGAGGAGGAGTACAGAATGATGCTGGGGAGCAGATTCCACAGTAAAGGGAGGCAATAGGAGAAAGCAGACTGTTCTGCTACAGATTTAGGGCATTGCAGGGAAAAAGAGCATGACTCCCTGGAATGAAGGGGATAGGATGATGGAGAGCAGGTGAGATGTGGGAGGAAAGATAAGAGGGGTCTGTGCCAAACCAATATTTGGCTATGATGGAGAGGCAATGGGTCTTGCACCTGTGGGAAAGTGGTTCTAAAAAGAGGGAGGAGTAAAGCAGACAGTGGAGAGTGAGGGAAGGGGAGGACATAGCAGTGTGACAGAACGAATTGAGGAGGGTATCAAGTTTAGAGAGGTGAGATGCAGGGGTCAAGCCATAAAAAACATTGGCATAATCAATGATGGGTAGAATAATTTTCAGGATAAGATCTCCATGGGTGGGTAAGGAGATGCAGTCTTTATGTTGATGGAGGATGCCACATTTTGATTGAAGTTTGGTGTGGAGGGCATCTATATGGGATGCAAAATCCAGTTTGATGTCCAACCAGTTTTCTTTATGTTTAGTTTTAGCTGGTTCTCCTGAAACTAGAGTTGCACGTTGTTGAAGTCACATTGTAAGGGGTTGAAAGCAGCAGCAGAGGAGTATCCAGAGGTGTAAAGCACAGTGTCATCAGTATAAATATGTATATGAGATGAAGATCATACAGAGGGAAGATTGTTGATAAAGACAGAAAATAAAATGGCACCAAGTATGGAAAATATGTAAACGTCTGTGGAATCCAGAGTCTTCAGCAATAGAATAAGGTTACAGATTCAGTGTAGTCTTCTCACCTATGAGCTGCATGATCAGAATAGCTGTGGGATAAGTTGGCAACAACTTTGTATGGGTCTGAAATGCTTCATTTGTGAGAGTAGACTTTTGAAAATGCATAAACCTGCTCCTGTCCCTGGCTCCAGACTGAACATATGCAGGTGATTTAGGCTGTGGGGGTGGGAGGGGCATCATGAAATGCGTGTCTTCTGTCTCACCATCTGAACCATTTTGTGAGGAACTTGGTGTTGTACCTGTCAAAGTGCTTGGGTATGGACTGGAAACAAGATTTTGCTGTTGTTTGTTTACTTGCTGACTGCCTCTGCCACCATCACCACCAGCAGCACCATCAACAGAGTCAGGAACTAGTTTTACTTTTTTGGAAATGCAGCATGCAGTGGCACAAAGAAACAATGTCAGCAGGGGCTATAACCAAGTTAGCCACCTCAGAATGCTTTTTCAAAAGGTGGTTCCAAAGACATGTTGTGCTCAGTTTATCAGCATTTTTACCATGACTGAGACTCTGACCACAGTGTGAACAAACCACTCTTCTTTTATCATCCTCCTACTCAAAAAAAAAAATTACCAAATATCACTGTAAGTTGAACTTGTAGCTGACCTGAACCATCTTGTATGTTGCTTTTGCCCCAGCTACCAGATTCATTTTGGAGTGGTGTAGAAGATTGTTGTGAACTGACACCAGGTGCAGTATTAGAACAACTAGATCAAGTTAAAGTTAGGATGGGTTGCTTATTTTTTAGTAGGAGGTTGACATGAAGGATGAAGAGGAACAGTGGTGAATGTTTCATGCCTGCCCTCAGCAGTGATTTTTTGGATCGCTTTTGACTAGGAAAGGATTAACATCAAAAATATGAACTGACCTGAACATGCCAAAGTGTTCATGAATAAACAGGTTCCAAACACTTTGGGCTGTTAAGATTGGTTCAGACAGACCTAGTACCATGGGAAATGCAGTGCAAGAAGTGCCAGAGCAGGAGGAACTACAGGAGCGACCGGAGACAAGACTCTGGTTCCTCATCAGATAGCTGAGCTATCCATCTTCCTATGGTGGCACCTGATTGGTTTTTCTCAAACAACCCATGTGGTCCACCTTAGGAGCTAGGCAGAGGAACAGAAGATGGAGAAGTAGCAACAGCTTCTACAGGCTGCTTCATGATTCTGTACTAGTGTGTGCTGCTTGAGTTTGCCCATTCCGCAAGAAAGAAGTTGACCAGTGGACTCAGAAAAAAAAAATAATGAATTTCACTTTTTTAATATTTATTAAAAAAAATAACTAAAAGAAAACTTGGTGGTGGGGAGTCAGGGACTCAGGATCAGGAGGGGATTAGAGTGGAGGACTGGGTCAAGTGTGGGTGTTGGAGTCACGGACTGGGGAGTTGGGAGAGAGAAGACTTGAGGAGGAGAATAGGAACTCGGAGACTGGAGGAAAGTGAGTGAGTCAAGAAAGACAAGAAGAGAAAAGACTAAAGTGTGAGAGCCAGACTGCCAGTTTTGTTTTTTTGGAGCAGCAGAGGGGGTGAACTCTGCCACCCATAACACACCACTTACAGTTAGCCTTCTTGCTGTTTCCCAATTGCCCACCAACAAGTCAACTCTCAGGTGTTCTGCCTGTGCTCACTGCTCAGTCACTTCTGTAAGGATTTATTAGTATTATTATTTTATTTTTAATTATGCAATCTTTGGCTTAGTGGGCATTCTGTCACATCATGTGGAATAAATAAAAATAAAAATCCTTGAAGAGAAAGTACTGTGTCAGAGAGTGTTAGGCCAGGCAGGGTCCCTGATTGCATAGTATCTGTGTGCCCCCCCCAAGAAGCCAGTGATCTGTCATCTTCCTCCATGTGCTCTAACAGTGGGGTATAAGCTTTGGCTGAGTGGACAGAGCATTCCATCATGTCACATGGAATAAATAACAAAAATAAAATCCTTGAAGGGAAAGTACAGTACAAGCCACATTAAACTGCTCCCTCAACTCACTGGTGTAGCATTGTTCGATGAGTTTCCTAATCTGTGCAGTGTTTAATTCAATGAATTATTAAACGTTTAGTATTGGTTTGCAACTAGCTGTTAGGATTTAAAGCTTTATTTTCAGCTGAGTGCTTATTTCAGAAGGCAGACTAAACAACTCTTAAGGAATGCTGTGACATTTATAAACAATGCTCTTAAGGAATGCTGTGATATTTATAAACAATGCTCTTAAGGAATGCTGTGATATTTATAAACAATGCCATGAAAATGCATTGCTTAAACACTGCAAAACAACTACTGCCATATCACTAAACAGGTACAAGTGAGTTGAACAGGCAGTGAAGAATGGTTGGAAAAGAATTAAAATCTTCAACAATTCAAGCTGCCACTGCAGTAGAATCACACAAAAAAAAAATACTACACCAGTGAGTTGATGGAACAGTTTAATGTGACTTGTACTGTACTGTGTCAGAGAGCATTAAGCCAGGCAGGGCAGGTCTCTGATTCTCTGTTGGTTGCAACAGTGCTTGCATCATCAGCCTGTGGCCTAGGTGGTTTGTGAAATAAAATCTGTCAGCCAGTCACCAGTGCCACTTCTTGCATACTGTCTGTGTGATGCCCCCAAGAAGCTAGTGATCTGTCATCTTCCTTCCTGTGCTCACTCAGTGTGGTATAAGCTTTGACTCAGTGTACAGGGCATTCCATCACATCACGTGGAATAAATAAAATAAAATCCTGAAGGGAAGGTATTGTGTCAGATAAGTTTAGGCCAGGAAGGGTACCTGATTATTTTTATGGCAGCACCAGTGCCTGCAGCACTGTCCAGTAGCTTAGGTGGTGTGCAAAATAAATTCTGTGTCTCTGTGAAATAACATCTTCCAGCCAGTCACCAGTGTCACTTCTTGCATACTGTCTGTGTGACCCACCCTCCAAGATGCCAGTGATTTGTCATCTTCCTCCCTGTCCTCAGTCGGTGGGCTATATGCTTTGGCTCAGTGGGCAGGGCATTCTGTTCCATCACATGGAATAAATAAAATCCTTGGAGGGAAAGTACTGTGTCAGAGAGGGTTAGGCAGGCAGGGTCTCTGAATCTATGTGGGTAGCAGCAGCATATGCAGTATTGTCCTTAGTTGAGGTGGTGTGTGAAATAATTCTGTGTGTATGGGTGAAAAATAAAATCTGCCAGATAGTCACCAGTGCACCAGTGCCACTTCTTGCATTCTGTGTGACCCCCCCCACCCCCAAAGAAGTCAGTCATCTGTCTTCTGGCTCCATGTAATCACTCAATGGGGTATAAGCTTTGGCTCAGTGAGCAAGGTATTCTGTCATATCATGTGGAATGAATAAAAAAAAATCCTTGAAAGGAAAAAGTACTGTGTCAGAAAGGGTTAGTCCAGGCAGTGTCCCTGAATCTATAGGGGGTAGCAGCAGCTCATGCAGCATCACCCGCATCATAGGTGGTGCATGAAATAATTCTGTGTGTGTGTGTGTGTGTGTGTGTGTGTGTGTGTAAGAAATAAAATTTGCAAGATAGTCATCAGTGCACCAGTGCTACTTCTTGCATACTGTCTGTGTGACCCTCCCCCAAAGAAGTCAGTCATCTGTCATCTGCCTCTTTGTGCTCGTTCAGTGGGGTATAAGATTTGGCTCAATAGTCAGGGCATTCTGTCACATCATGTGGAATAAATAAAAAAATAAAATACAATCCTTGAAGGGAAAGTACTGTGTCAGAAAGGGTTAGACCAGGCAGGGTCCCTGATTCTCTATTGGTAGCAACAGTGCCTGCAGCATCGGCCCATAGCCTTAGTGGTGTGTGAAATAAATTCTGTGTTTGTAAAATAAAATCTGTCAGCGAGTCACCAGTGCCATTTCTTGCATACTGTCTGTGGGACTACCCCCTCCCTCATGAAGCCAGCAATCTGTCATATTCCTTATTATGCTCACTCAGTGGGGTATAAGATTTGGCTCAGTGGTCAGGGCATTCCATCACATCACATGGAATAAATAAAAAAAAATTAAATTAAATCTTTGAACGGAAAATACTTTCAGAGAGGATTAGGCCAGGCAGTGTCTCTGATTCTCTATTGATAGCAGTAGTGCCTGCAGCATCTGTTCCATAGCCTAGGTGGTGTGTGAAATAAATTCTGTGAGTGTAAAATACAATTTGCCAGCCAGTCACCAGTGCCTTTTCTTGCATACTGTCTGTGTAACCCCTCCTACCCCCCAGGAAGTGAGTGATCTGTCATCTTCCTTCCTGTGCTCGCTCAGTGGGGTACAAACTTTGGCTCGGTGGGCAGGGCATTCTATCCCATCACATGGAATAAATAAAAAATATCCTTTAAGCGAAACAGTACTGTGTCAGAGATAGTTATGCCAGACAGGGTCCCTGAATCAGTATGGGTAGCAGCAGTGCATGCAGCATCACCTTTAGTGAAGGTGGTGTGTGAAATAGTTAAGTGTGTGTGTGTCTGTGTGAAATAAAAACTGCCAGACAGTCATCAGTGTACCAGTGCCACTTCTTCATACTGCATGTGTGATCCCCAACCCCAAGAAATCAATCATCTGTCATCTGCCTCTCTGTGCTCACTCAGTGGGGTATAAGCTTTGACTATTTGCAGGCATTCTGTCACATCACTTGGAATAAATTAAAAAAATGAGATAAAATACTTGGAGGAAATATACTGTGTCACAGAGGGTTAGGCCAGGCAGGGTCCCTGATTCTCTGTTGGCAGCAGCAGTGCCTGCAGCAATGGCCTACAGCCTAGGTGGTGTGTGAAATAAATTATGTGTGTGTGAAATAAAATCTGCCAGCCAGTCAACAGTGCCTATTCTTGCATACTGTCGATGTGATCCCTCCCACCGAAGAAGCCAGTGATTTGTCATCTTCCATTCTGTGCTTGCTCCGTGGGGTATAAGCTTTGGCTCAGTGGACAGAGCATTCTGTCACATCACATGGAATTAATAACAAAATAAAATTATTTGATGGGAAAGTACTATGTCAGAGAGAATTAGGCCAAGCAGTGTCCCTGATTCTCTGTTGGCAGCAGCAGTGCCTGCAGCATTGTCCCATAGCCTGGGGGGGGTGTAAAGTGAATTCTGTGTGTGCGTGAAATAAAATCTGTCAGCCTGTCACCAGTGCAGCTTCTTGCATACTGTCTGTGTGACCGCCCCCAAGAAGCTTGTGATCTGTAATCTTCCTCCCTGTGCTCGGTGGGATATAATCTTTACCTCAGTTGGTAGGGCATTCCGTCACATCGCTTCGAATAAATAAATAAAATCCTTGAAAGGAAAAAGTATTTTGTCAGAGAAGGTTAGGCCAGGCAGGGTCCCTGAATCTTTGTGGGTAGCAGCAGTGCCTGCAGCATTGTCCTTAACATAGGTGGTGTGTGAAATAACGTGTGTGTGTGGTGTGTGTGTGTGTGTGTGTGAAATAAAATCTGTCAGCCAGTCATCAATGAATCAGTATCACTTCTTGCATACTGTTACTTCAAATGGACTAAATAAAAAAAAATACCCACTTTTTTACCTTGAACAAGTGACAGACTGGCATTATGAGTAGTCCAGAAAATAGGAAAGCAAAAGCCGGGGGCAAAGGAAGTAATAAACGTAAAACAAGTTTATTCAAGAGCCCAGAAAGAAGTGGCCCAAAAAGTAAAGTACACAAACAGGCACCAAAGTCTGAAGGGGCTGAACTAAATGCTACTACTATCCATGTGCAGGCTAACTCTCATAATACTGAAAACCCAGCATGGGTTGGTGGACTGTCTATATCAAAAGGGTTCAGTAGTACAGCCAACAAAATGTTGAAAGACAGTGGCAATAGCAAGTTACCTGAAACAGAAAGTACAAAAACAAAGGAGTATTCCAATTGTACCCAAAGTTTAAGTATTTTCAGGTACAACCCACAGTGGAGTTGCTCAGTTTGCAACACATGCATATCGAATAACTCAGTTTGTGACTGTAAATCTTACTGTAACTCTACGGATTCTGATAATGATGGTGACAAAAATGGTCATGGTGATACTGTTGATGATGAGCTTGTGACTTTACCTTTAGCTATGTCTCATTCTGGTTCTGACAGTGACAATGTGGATACAGATAGTGACAGTAGTATAGTGTCAAAAGGAAAGAAAGGTCAAATGCGCAAGCCACACAAAATGAAACAAAGTCTGACAGTAGTGATGATGATGGCAATGATGCTGCAGAGGATTATATAATTGTCTCATCTGATGAACCTGAATCCTCCACTGATTTGACTTCCCCACATAAACCCAGACACTCGGCTCCTAGTCCTACTGAGGTCATTACTACTACTAGGCATAGAAAGTCCACCTCTACTGTTTGGAGTGATTTTTACATAAATCCCAAGGATGCTTGCCAAGCTATATTCCTGCATTGCAACCCATGTGTTAGTAGGGGAAAAAATAAAGGGCATCTTGGAACCACAACAATGATGTGACGTATTTCATGAATTCACCCTATCATTGTATATGGTTCAAAAAACAGTTGAACACTGGTGAATGGAAATCTAGCAGGGCTCTCGGTGAACAGGAACATTACACTGAAACAGTGGGAGATGAGCACCAGGCAAGGCCCAAAAGTCCACTTTTGCCTCATGGTCACAATAATTCTGTATGGTCCTCTGTTTACCAGGCATGGCATGTAGCTGTACAACACCCCCAGCCAAATGTAACTTTACCCCTCTTGTAAGTGTCAATTGAAGTTAAAAGAAGTTTTTGAAAGACAGTCTAAATATTCACAAAACCATCCCATAGCACTGGCAATAAATCATAAAATAGCAGAAATGTTTGTACTTGATTTACAGCCATACTCCATTGTGGAAGATGTGGGTTTCAGAAGGCTTATAGAATACTTAGAACCACTATATGTAATGCGAAGTATTTATTTATTTTATTTAACTTCAGATTAACACCTTTGAGCCAGGAGCTCTTTTATTTCGGTTCCATGTCAAGTAAAATAGGCACAATACAAAGTATACTAGAAGGACAGAAGAAACATGAGTACAATATGGCAGGCAGCTATGGCTATAAGACAGTATACTAGTACAGAGCAGTATCATACATTACTGTACATAGGGAAGTGCAGCCAAGTGGCATTGTCATGGCTGATATAAAATTAACATTGTGTACCAACTGAACCCAGGCATTGGACAATGTATGCCTGATCTGATGACTAAACAGACCGCATACTAGAATTGAGCAGAAGCATTCATAACTGTACAAAGGGGAAGTACCCCCTTGGGGCCTTGTGACAGTTGATGTAAAATTGACTGTGAATAACCAACTGTGTCCAACCATTGGACCATGTAAGCCTATCCTAACTGACTAAACAAACTAGACCGAATACCAATAATTTAAATAGTCCTAGCACAAAGGTTCTATCTGTCCAATAAGCTAAAATGCTGCCCAGAGGCATTGTCAAGGTAAAGGAAAGCAATAAGAAGTAGGGGGGATTGGGTGGGATAGGGGGAGGAGTAGAAAGGAGGAGGGGTTCAGGGTTAGGGTGATAAGAGGTAAAGATACGTGTTGTATGGAACAGACCTTCACAAGTTCATAAAAAGCAGTCACAAGTGGCATGAGCCACATGGAGTTGCCTCAATTTGCACTTAAAAGGGCCTAGTATGGTAGTATTGGTGACATCACTGCTAAGCGTGTTATGCCACTTAGGGGATCTGAGTGCAAAAAACCACTGACCATAGAGGTGCAACAGCGGGGGACATGGAAGGCATCATTTTCAAAGCTTCTCATATGGCAGTTGGGGCAGGCTGGACTTAGGAGCTTCTGCATCCCTGGTGGCATGAGATCAAGGGAGGCCTTCTTTGCTAAGACAGGTTAGATAAAAGACTCTGGAGCTGGAGCCAGTTCGCCTGCTCATATATGTCACAAGTGTGTGTGAGGCAAGCAGCCCCAGTAAGAAGTCAGCAGGCATTGTTAAAAGCAATGGCAATAGGACATAGGGCAGTGTCTGTGGCAGATCCATAGTCAACAAGCCCCTAGTCAATGATGGAGATTACTGAACACTGGATTACCAGATTAAGGGCTTCAGTAGTTAAACTGTGCTTATGTTTGAAAAGCAGTCTGATATGAATATTATCGGCCTTAGCAACATTGTCTATATGACTGGCAAAAGACAGGATGCTTCTAAGTTCACACCAAAGTACTTGAACAGTTGTGTCTGTTCTAGAACAATGCCCACTTTGTTTCTAGTGGTCAGTTGAATGGTTTTATGCTTGCTGTGCATGCCAAGGAATAACTATATATATTTTTTTGTAATTTAGTATGAGCTTCTGCTACTTGAACCAGGCCTGAACATCCAAAAAACTGTTATTAAGCTAGTTTTGCAGAAAGGATGGATCAGAGTTGCTTGGGAAGATTACTGCATCATCTGCATATAGAAGAATCTGATCAGGGCATGAGGCAGGGATTTTGCTCAGGAAAATGCTGAAAGTAGTGATCCCAGGATTGAACCTTAGAGGACACCTGACCGGACAGGTTGCTTAGTTGAGAGGATATCATCTATCCTCACCTGTTGTGAACAGTCACAGAGGTAACTGCTGAACCATCCTGTGGTATCAAAAGATAGCTCTAGGTCTGTTAACAGTTCAATCAGCAAGGCATGGTTGACCATATCAAATGCCTTGGTAAAATCAATAACGGTGGTCCAACAACTTGTCCTTGGTAAATAGTGAAACGTTAGTTCTTTTTGTATATTTTGTACTGCTTTTTTATAAAATGAATTGTTTGAAATATGAAAGAAACCATGGACTCTGGTTGTTTGTGCTGGGTGCTATTTTGATTTGATTGATTTCTTGTTCTGAGATTTATCAGCACCACCACTTTCCTGGTGCTCATTTCTGTATTTTTTTTAAAATTATCCTTGGTAAATAGCATGGTGGATATAGCTTGTCAATTCTAGAAGGGTGATGGTGGTACTATGCCCTTTTCTAAATCGATATTGTTGAGGGCATTGCAAATTATATTTTTCCAGGTAGTCAACTAGTTGGTCAGCAACAATTCTTTCTAGTGCTTTGGAAAAAGGGGGCAGAATGGTGATAGGTCTGTAGTTGCTGTCTAGTGCCCTGTCACCACTTTTATGGACTGGGGTCACCAGGGTGGACTTCCACTTAAGTGGGAATTGGGAGAGTTCTAGGGAATTATTTTATAATCTTGATGGGGGGGACAGGACTGCATCAAGGGTGAGGGCAATGAGTTTCAGATCTAGTGAATCCCCACTTGATCTGGTCCTACAGAGTACTTTAAGTAAACATTTTTTTTGCTTCACCTTCAGACTCTGCTAAAGTAGAACTGTGAGTGTGCCTGTTTCTTTTCTAATTTAACATGTCGAACTGCGTCAGTGGTGATATCAATGAAATTTGGGGGATAAAGGTCCGTGAACTCAAAGTAGAAGGTATTGGCTATGGTTAAGGGGTCAAGGGTAATGGTGCCATCTATGTTAAGCATGGATGGAGCCATTTTAGGTTATTTCCCTATTACTTCCATAATGTTACCCCCAAATTTCCTTCCATCATTCCATGAGTTGATTAGTGCATTACTGCTTCTGGCAGAAGAGAACTGCTTGCAGAACAAGAAACAGAAGTCCAGAACTACAGGTTTTTTACTAATTAATCAATTATGTCTCAGCAGGAGTAGCTCCTGCTTAGATTAAGCAAACCGATACTTTATTAGAGGAAGGGGGTCTCATTTAAGTATTAAAAAGTGTTTTTTTCTGAGGAAGGGGCAGTTTCAGCTTAATTTACTGTGGGCAGAGAGTGAATCTAATTGGGGGTGTGGCTTAGCAGCTTATGTGTACAAAAGCAGCTGTCTCCATTTACAGCTTCCAGCTGTTTCTGGCAGAAGAGAACTGGTTGCAGAGCAAGAAACAGAAGTCCAGAACTACAGATTTTTTACTAATTAATCAATTCAGTGAATCTAACTAGGGGTGTGGCTTAGCAGCTTAGGTGTATGTGGAAGGGGCATATAGCCCCCCCCTTTTTATTCTATGTTTTGTCATTGTCCTGTGGTATGAATGTTTTTCTATGTTGTTTGTTGGTAAATAGTGAGTAATAGACTGGCTATCTATTAAATACTATTTGGAATACCCCCCCTTTTTTTTCCCATATTGTATTGATAAACAGTTGCATTTATGGCATTCGTTTATGCTGCTATACATTGCAATATTTTCCCTGAAAGAAATAGAAAACTGCTACATTTCATTTTAAGCAATGCATTTCCCTTATGCAGCATGTTGTGAGAGCCAGGAGACTCAAATTCCCCAGAGAACGAGTAAAATGCTCATTCAAGCAGCTGACACAGTATCCCAATGTAGGGAAACTTGGCAGATGTTTGCCGAGTGCTGTCAGCCTGTTAGCTCCTTTCCCCTTTCAAGACTGACGCTCCTGCAGCCCTCTGTAATGCTCTGTGGTTCATTTTAAAATAAGTCCGGAATCAGCATGTCAGTTCAAATGGCCACATTGCCCTGTAAGGCTTGGCATGGAAATTATCCACCTACCTACAGCCTGTACTTGTTGTTTTAGGTAGGCGACTTCTTGAATGCTGGTCTCCCGATTCCTGGTTCCCTCGCGAATGTGCTCACATTCGCACAGCTAACTTTACCATTTTGGGTAATACAGCTAAACACTTCAAAAAGGAAATAGGCAGGCTAGGCACGGATTGCTCTACATCTCAGGGACATTTTTTAATGATTTCTGAAAGGATTACCAGGGTTTTAACCCTGGTTTCTTCATAATCCAAATAATCCTTGCCTCTTGAAAACACCACAGAACTGCCCAGCTCTCCAGCTTCCTAAGAGCGAGCCAGCCCCTTTCATCCTCAATTTATGCAGGAAAGCTAGGGGCGGTACCTGTCTACATTTCAAAACCAGAATCTCAGGTTTAAAATGATCTTAGGGAGAGGAGTTAATGATAAAGATATGTACATTACACAAATTAGGTAGTTTTTGCATTAACTATTGTACAAAATAACTTATTTTGTTTAAACTTAAAAGGAGGTATATGATTGATGGCTGAAGTGGACCAATCCTGTTTCTTTGCACCCTTTATATGCCAGGCTATTGTATGAAGTAATTCAGATCTAAATTGGGTGTTGTTCTGCGAACACCTTGGAGCTGTTGAAAGTGCTACTCCTGTTATGTTAATGATGGAATGAAGCCTGCTGGTTTGTCCTGCATTTAATTATAAATATATATATATATACACATTTTTTTTGACGTTCAGTTCATTTTGTTTTGCTGCTGTATTGGTTCCTACAAATAAAGAGCCTTGCAAGATTCCTGCATTCATCAGAGCTTGTGTCAAGCATCCATCTGTTAGACCCTTAGCCTTCCACATTGGTGTCAGAAGTGGGACAGGCTGGTTGGGGTTGACCAACTGGAGGACCTGAGCCAAGGTCCGGTGGACTTCTGATGCTACAGGAGAGAGTGGAACTGATGGACCAGCAGAGGCTTCGGGGAGCACAAACCAGGTTGGTGACATCGAAATATCAGCTGCCTTTACTCCCAGGTTTGGATCCAGTTACCCAAAAAAGGGTTCCAGTAAAGGCAGAGCCCTAGATGGAGGAACCAAAGACAGAGGGACTGGCTAAAGCTATTGTGGGCAAAGAGGAGGAACACCTCCCTCAGGAACCCCAAGATCTGTTAAGATGACTATATACAAGACAGCTGGAAATGGAACAACAGAGGGATAGAGATTAAAGGGAGTATGAAGCCAGGTGGAATGACACACTAAGGGTGTTCCAAGCAATGGGCATGGGTAGACCCCTTGCTGTCCCTGGAGGAGGCCAGAAGGACATCAAATTAGCTAAACTAACTGACTCAGATTACATTGAAGCATACCTATTGACTTTTGAAAGAGTAGCAACCGCCTGTAACTGGCCACGAGATCAATGGGTCATCCGTCTAGCACCTTATTTGACTGGGAAGGCTCAGCTTGCTTACAGCCAAGTAGATACAGTGGATGTAAACAACTATGATCGGGTCAAACAAGCCATCCTAAAGCGTTATGAAATTAATACAGAGACCTATCGACAGAGGTTCAGATCGTATAGATATAGTGCTGTGGACAACCCTCAAGATGCTTTCACCCAACTTAAGGACTTGTGTGTCAAATGGCTGCAGCCTAATACCCGGACTATAAATCAAATCATCGAGACGATAGTACTGGAGCAGTTTATCCGAGTTCTTCCTCCAGATGTTCAACTATCGGTCAGGGAATTCCGCCCAGAGGTGTAGGATACAGCAATCTGATTGGCAGAAAATTATATTGCTGCAAGACCCCATAGACAGAGAGGCATCCATCAGACATCCCACCAGCAAGGTCATCGGGTAAGACCTCCCACTACTACAATGGGAAGCACTGGTAGCACTACTACAAGTACTGGTGTACAAGGCACTGGTAGAGCAGGAAGGGGGTACAATCCTGATATTGATTGCCATGAATGTAAATCCAAAGGACACATTGCAAGGTTATGTCCCAAGAAAAGAACTGAACAGACCCATCTTGCCGTAGCTAATTGGGGACAATATATGGTGACTGTACAAGTTGGACATCACATAGTTACAGGCCTTCTAGACTCAGGAAGTAAACAGACCATGATACAACCAGAGTTGTAAAGTGTACCCCCATCCTCAGAAAGTCCAACTATGGAGGTAACATGTGTTCATGGTGACACCCATCATTATCCATTGGAAGAGACAGAACTAACAATACAGGGACAGGTACAAACTATGAAGGTGTGTGTCATACCTAACCTTCCTATTCCAGTAATAATTGGACATGACTGTCCTTCTTTCCAGAATCTCATGTCTGCTAATCTTTGCGCTATGGTGAACAGATCAAAGACCCCCCCCCATTCAACATGTCGAGATACTAGAACACTTCTTTCTCTTCAACAAATACATCTATGGGGCCCTAGGGAAGGATAAGAAGACCAGAAGGAAGAAGAAAAAAGAAAAGAATAACTGGACTATAAACCAAAATATTAATGCTAATAATAGTAAGGTGTATGATATAAAGCAATGTTAAAAATTTTATGTTTGCAGAATTACAGAGCGGTGGGATGAATCTTTAAGACTGTTTTTCTCCTTCCAAGATAAGAATCAAGGGACCGGAGATAAATACCAATTTAGAGATGGGTTACTGTATAGGATATGTACAAATCCTAGAACTAATGAAACTGTTGAACAACTGTTAGTTCCTGTAAAGTACCGACCAATCCTATTAAGCCTTGCTCATGATATTCCAATGGCTGGACATCTAGGGAGGGACCGTACCTTGAGCAGATTATTACATAGATTCTTCTGGCCTGGAATTCATGAGCAAGTTGCTGAATATTGCAAAAGTTGTCCGGAATGCCAAAAAGTATCTAAAATCATAAAGAAAGAAAGATAAGGTTCCTATGCAAACAATGCCTTTATTTTCGACACCTTTTTAGAGAATTGCCATGGGTATTGTGGGTCCTGTCCAAAAGAGTGCCAAGGGTAATCAGTACATACTAGTAGTATGTGACAATGCAACTAAATATCTGGAGGCTATACCCCTCTGAACTGACACCGCCCCTAGAATTGCTGAAGAGCTAGGAAAAATTTTTAGCAGAGTAGGTATTCCTCAAGAAATACTTACAGGCAGGGGTACGAATTTCTGTTCTCAGGTTCTGAAGCGGCTCTACCAGACCCTAGGTATTGAAGCTATATGGACCACACCATATCACCCTCAAACCGACGATCTGGTAGAGCGCTTCAACCAGACCATGAAAAAAATGATCCAAAAATTCGTACAAGATGAAGGTAGACAGTGGGACATTTACCTTCAGTACCTAATGTTCACCTATTGGGAGGTGCCACAAGCCTTAACTGGCTTTTCACCATTTGAATTATTGTATGGGAAAAATCCAAGAGGGCCTTTGGATGTAATAAAAGAATGATGGGAGGAAAACAAGGGTTCCCAAAATAAATGTCCCCCTGAATATCTACATCATTTAAGAGAACGAATAAAGAAGTATAGTCAACAAGCCCATGCTAATAACCAGAAACAACAGTCAATACAAAAGATGCACTATGATAACGGGGCCGGTATGAAGGTTTTTTCAGAAGGAGACCAGGTGTTATTACTACTATTTTCATCTGACAATAAATTGTTAATGAAGTGTCAGGGCCCCTATAAAGTAATACGAAAGGTAGGACCCATCACGTACGAAATCAATGTACATGACAAAATCAACAAGAGGCATATCTACCATGCTAATCTTCTCAAACCATGGGTAGAGAAAGTATCCAACCTATGTGCGTATGTGTACCCAGAAGGCGGTACTAGTGAACTAGATATAGCTTATAGAAGATTGAAAATGGAAGGTGATATTAAGGAAATAAAAATAAACCCCGACTTAACACCTCAGCAGACTGCTGAATTATTAACTATACTACAGTCACATGAGAAAACCTTTAAAGGAACACCAGGGAAGGTGAAAGGTGCAACACATAGTATTGTAGTGTCTCAAAATAATCCCATCTGACAAAAACCATACCGTCTACCTGAAAGGTCTAGGGAAAATGTAATACAAGAACTAAGGAAAATGCAAGAAATGGGGATCATCGAGCCTTCACATAGTGAATGGAGTTTTCCTTTAGTTGTTGTAAACAAGAAGGAAGGGGGTGTGTGTTTATGTTTGGATTTCCGGCGTCTGAACGCCATTTCCAGATCTGATAGTTACCCAATGCCTCATATAGATGACATATTAGACCAGGGTTCCATATGATTTTGTCTGGCTTATGTTTTTTTTGTTAGATTGGATAAGGTTGGATATAAGGTTTAAAATGATCTTAGGGAGAGGTGTTAATGATAAAGATATGTACATTACAAAATTAGGTAGTTTTTGCATTAACTGTTGTACAAGATAACTTCTTTTGTTTAAACTTAAAAGGAGATATATATGATTGATGGCTGAAGTGAACCAATCCTGTTTCTTTGCACCCTTTATATGCCAGGCTATTGTATGAAGTAATTCAGATCTAAATTGGGTGTTGTTCTGTGAACACCTTAGAGCTGTTGAATGTGCTACTCCTGTTATGTTAATGATGGAATGAAGCCAGCTGGTTTGTCCTGCATTTAATTATATATATATATATATATATATTTTTTTTTTTGATGTTCATTTTATTTCACTGCTGTATTGGTTCCTACAAATAAAGAGCCTTGCAAGATTCCTGCATTCATCAGAGCTTGTGTCAAGCGTTCATCTGTTAGACCCTTAGCCTTCCACAGTGTACAAAAGCAGCTGTCTCCAATTACAGCTTCTGGCTGTTTCTGGCAGAAGATAACTGGTTGCAGAGCAAGAAACAGAAGTCCAGAACTACAGATTTTTTTACCAATTAATCAATTCTGTCTCAGCAGGAGTAGTACCTGTTTGGATTAATCAAACAGATACTTTATTAGAAGAAGGGGGTCTCATTTAAGTAAAAAAAAGTTTTTTTTCTGAGGAAGGGGCAGTATCACCTTAATTTACTGAGAGCAAGTGAATCTAATTGGGGTGTGGCTTAGCAGCTTAGGTGTACAAAAGCAGCTGTCTCCAATTATAGCTTCCGGCTGTTTCTGGCAGAAGAGAACTGGTTGCAGAGCAAGAAACAGAAGTCAGAACTACAGATTTTTGATAATTAATCAATTCAGTCTCAGCAGGAGTAGTTCCTGTTTGGATTAAGCAAACAGATACTTTATTAGAAGAAGGGTCTCATTTAAGTAAAGAAAAGTGTTTTTCTGAAGAAGGGGTCGTATCACCTTAATTTTGAAGTCCAGAACTACAGATTTTTTACTAGTGGAACAGAGGTGCATCCCTCCAGTTGTAGTTCTCCACAATTCATATGCTGTTCTGGCAAAGAGTGGTTCCTCTATGGAGGCACCTGCAGTGGAGACCAAGGAGGTTGCTGAGAACCTCCACAAAGGATACCCACAGGAGGGTGGCGTGAGACTCCATAGGGGAAGGAAACAGCTCCTGGTGGGGGACTCAGTCATTAGGGAGGTAGACATGTGGGAGGAAGGGGATAGGGAGGTAAGGTGCCTGCCTGGTGCCATGGCTTGGAGGGACAGGAAGCCAATCCTCAGGATCACGGGAGCAGCTTCACAAGAGAGGGAGCTGGATGTCATTGTCCACCTAGGGACAAATGGCCTGGCTGTAAATGGGATCAGAGCGGTGCAAGAGGAGTTTGTGGAGTTGGGGTGGTGCCTAAGACAAGTAGCATGTACGGTAACCTTATTGGAGGTGCTGCCTGTCTATGGCAAGGATGATGTTAGGGTATTCCGCACCATGGGATTCAATGAATGGTTGAAAAACTGGTGTGGAGCTCAGGGTTTTGGCTTCATTTGGGGCTGGGAAGCCACCTGGAGGGATGCAGGCTTATACTGGTGCAATGGTCTGCATCTCCGGGAGATCCAGGATCCTAGGTGACAGGTTTAAATGCTCCACTGGCAAGCAATTATGGGGAGGCACTGAAAAGGAGCAGGGAAATCCCAGCCTCCCCCCACAAAGTGCAGTAGTTAGAGAGGTAAACACCAAGGCAGAGAAGTCAGTAGGGAGCAGGACAGGGATAAATGCAGAAAAAGGTGTTAAGGACAGGGATGGGGCTAAAAGGGGTAAGGCCATAAAAAATGAAAGGAAGGTGATGAGTACCAATGCCCACAGTCTGTGCAACAAGCTCCCTGAACTAGTGGCCTTGATGGAAGAGGGATGCTGGATATTGTGGCAGTCAATGAAACATGGTACACAGAGAACCATGAGTGGGAAGTCAACATACCAGGATACACAGTCTATAGGAGGGACAGGGTGGGTAAAAGAGGAGGATGAGTAGCTTTCTATATAAGGGAAGGGATTAAAGCAACAGAACTAAAGAGTAAACAGGAAGTTGATGAGTCACTATGGGTCACCCTAGAGACAGGAAATGGCACCACAATCCACATGGGGGTTGGGTACAGACCCCCATCTCAGGAGGAGGAAATGGACAAGGAAATGATAGAAGGCATCCTTAAAATGGCAGAAAAAGGGGAGATATTGTTGATGGGGGACCTGAATATGCCAGATGTTAATAGGAGTACCTTTGCTGCAGGCACATCCAAGAGCAGGGTCATTCTTGCTGCCTTACAGGGGGCATGCCTCAGACAGCTAGTGTTGGAACCCACTCGGGAGGGAACAGTCTTAGACCTGGTACTCTCAAATGGGGAAGGAGAAAAGATCTCAGATTTAGAAGTGAGTAGACATCTGGGAACAAGTGACCACCAAACAGTGTTGTTCACAATATACACAGCCATAGAGTCAAGCCATACAAAAACAAGAGTATTGTACTTTAGGAAGGCTGACTTTGGGAAAATGAGAGAGTGCCTTAGAAAAGCACTAGCAAATGGGCAAGAAGGACGGAGCAGAAACAATGGAGAATAATTAAAACAGCCATCGCAGAGGCAACAAACCTTTGTGTGAAGCAAATCAATAAAACAAAATGAAGGAAAAAAATACTGTGGTTCTCAAAAGAGGTGGCAGGGATGGTTAAGGAGAAAAGGATAGCATTCAGGAAATATAAGGTAACACAGAAGGAGCAGGACAGAGAACTTTATCAGTAAAAGCAGAAGGAGGCAGGGAAGGCAGTCAGAATAGCAAAGGCACAAACTGAGGAAAAGACAGCCAACTCTGTTAAGAAGGGGGATAAAACATTTTATAGATACATTAGGGAGTGAAGAAAGACCAAGAGAGGGATACAGAGACTTAATAAAGAGGAGGGAATGTGGGCAGAGTGTGACAGTGAAAAAACAGGGATACTGAACAAATATTTCTGCTCAGTATTCACAACAGATGAGGAGGGGGAGGTGCCTAAACCAAATAAGGGAGAAACTCTGAATAGGGGAGTAGATACTAGCCCACTCACAGAAGAAAGGGTTTTGAAAGAACTCTTGAAACTGAGGGTGGACAAAGCAATGGGACCTGATGGGATTCACCCAAGAATACTAAAAGAACTAATGGTAGAACTAGTAACACCATTGACTACTCTCTTTAACAAATTGTGGGAGGATGGAGTGGTATCTGAGGACTGGAGGAGGGCAAATGTGATTCCACTTCACAGAAGTGGGACCAGGGCAGAGGCAGGAAACTACAGACCAGTTAGTTTGACTTCAGTGGTAGGAAAAATGAAAGAATCACTTCTGAAGGAAAGAATTGTTGAGTACCTAGAGGCCAGTGGGGCACAGGACCCAAGGCAGCATGGTTTCGCAGCAGGAAGGTCATGTCAGACAAACCTAATAGATTTCTTTGACTAGGTGAAAAAACTAGTAGACCAGGGAGGGGCTGTGGATATGGCCTACCTAGATTTTAGCAAGGCATTCAACACAGTCTCACACAAAAAATTAATATACAAGTTAGCCAGCCTTGGAGTGGGTCCCAAGGTGGTAGCCAGGATAAAAAACTGGCTGAACAACAGGATGCAAAGGGTAATAGTAAACGGAGTCCACAGTGAAGAAAGGATGGTAACTAGTGGGGTACTGCAGGGTTCGGTACTGGTACCGGTCCTGTTTAATATCTTTATAAGTGACATTGGAGAGCACCTGGAAGGAAAGGTATGCTTCTTTGCAGATGACACAAAGATCTGCAACAGGGTTGATAAACAAGGTGGGGTGGAAAGAATGAAATGGGACTTGGCAAGGTTGGAGGAATGATCAAATATGTGTCAGCTCAGATTCAATGCAAAGAAGTGCAAGGTAATGCATCTGGGAAACAAAATCCCAGTGGAAGAGTACACAAGGGGTGGTGAGTTAATAACAACAATAAAAATTGAAAGAGACCTAGGAGTAATTATATCAGATGACCTAAAGGTGGGCAAGCAATGTAAGAAGGCAGTAAGGAGGGTTGGGGGGATACTGGGATGCATAGGGAGAGTCATCAACAGTAGAAAACAGTAAGTTGTTATCCCTCTCTACAGACAGTTAGTGAGACCCCATCTGGAGTACAGTGTGCAATTCTGGAGACCCCATCTCTGCAAAGACATAGACAGAGTGGGGCCTGTTCAGAGGAGGGCAACCAAAATGGTGCAAAGTCTGCACCAGAAGACATATGAGGAGAGACTAAAGCAGATTAATATGTATACCCTTGAGGAAAGAAGGGAGAGGGGGGACATGATAAAAACTTTCAAGTATCTCAAGGGAATTAACAAGGTACAATAGGGTAGTATCTTTCAGAATAAGAGATGTGCAAGAACAAGGGGGCATGATTTGAAGATAGAGGGGGATGGCTCAGAGGTAATGTTAGAAAGTATTTTTTCACAGAAAGAGTTGTGGATGCATGGAACAGCCTTCCTGAGGAGGTTGTGGAGTCAGGAACAGTGGGAGAATTCAAGAATGCATGGGACAGGCATAAGGCAATTCTAGTGGGGGGCAGGAGGAAGTAAACTGTTGATTAGCTAGAACCTGCAGCTTATCCATCAGGTAGGAAAATGGGCAGACTGGGTGGGCCAAGCGGTCCTTATCTGCCATCAAATCCTATGTTTCTACATAGATACATAGATACATAGACAGTGTCGGCAGATAAGCACCTATGGCCCACCTAGTCTGCCCATTTGAGTTTGTAATTTCAGTTTATGTTTTCCTAGAACTCTGTTGCCCCATACCCCTGACCTCCAGAATTCCTTTATGTCTATCCCATGCATTCTTAAATCCTATGATTGTTTCAGCCGCTACCACTTCCTCAGACAGGGTGTTCCACTTGTCCACCACCCATTCTGTGAAGAAATTCTTCCTCACATTTCCTCTGAATCATCCTCCCTCCAACTTCATCCCATATCCTCTAGTCCTGGAATATCTTTTTCGCTTAAAAATAGTGTATTCTTGCACCCCGTTCCTCCCTGTAAGATACTTGTATGTCTCTGTCATGTCTCCTCTCTCCCTCCTCTCCTCCAGGGAGTACATATTCAGTTCCTTCAACCTGTCCTCATAGGACTTGTGATGCAATCCATGTACCATATTTGTTGCCCTCCTCTGAACCTTCTCTACCCTGTCTATGTCCTTACATAGGTAAGGTCTCCAGAACTGTACACTGTACTCCAGGCGGGGCATCACTAGTGTCTTGTATAGTGGAATCATGACCTCCCTTTTCCTGCTGGTGATGCCCCTGCCTATGCATCCCAGCATTCTATTTGCTTTACCTGCTGCCTTATCACACTGTTTCCCTACCATAAGGTCATCAGAGATGATAACCCCAAGACCCCTTTCCTGCTTGGTGCATGCTATATCCTCACCCCCCAAAAAATGTTCTATGTTTCTATGTAGTTGGCTTTTTCCAAGTGGATGGCTTTGGAACAGGCATTTCTGTCTGTCTTATATGCCTGAATATCTACTTTTTGCCAGTGGCCTTTGCTTGATACCACAGATGGTCCTGAGCTTTCATTTGTTCTAAGAGGCCATATGAAATCCATGGATTGTTTATTCCCTTGATCTTTCACTTTTTGTAGGGGGCATGGACATCACAAGCTGCACTGAAACTGGAAAGGAAGAAGTCCTGGTCAATATCTATGTCAGTAGCTGTGTCAATTTGAGACCAATCAAAATGTTTCTCAGTAACCACTGTGCCCAGGATGTATGACAGCTTAGTAGTTCAAGTAAGGCATGCTCTCTAAGAAACCGTGGACAAGGTAATTCTCTTCACTACTGATATGTGGACCAGCAGCCAAACCATTGCCTATCTTTCTCTTACTGCACACTGGGTCAGTTTTGCAAGCAACTCATCATCATCCTCAGGTACTAGTAGTCTGTCTGCTACCACTTCAACCAACACTACTACTACCACTACTATTTCTCAGAGTTCAAAAAAACCCATCACATTTCAGAAAATGGCAGTTCTCCATGTATGTTATTTTCAAGACACAGCACAGCACATTCAACAAGAACTGGAAAGACTGCTTACTGCTTGGGTCACTTCACAGAGTTTAAAAGTTGTTATTTTTTTTCTTGTCGACAATGGTTCAAATATCAAAAAAGCACTTCACAATGGCAACTAAGTACAGTGGTGATCATAGTAAAGTTTTCCCAGTGATGAGGTATACCGCTCAGCAGTTTTGCGTTAATGCAGTACACCACTAGGTAGGGCTGCCTGCAGTGCATTAGAGAGAAGGTAGCAGTGTGGGAAGCATAATTTAAGAAGTTCTTTAACTGCAATTGCTGACTTAGCTAACAGATAGTTACCCGAGCTGTCACAGAAATTATGTGTGTATAAATTGTAATTAGATTCTCCTCCTATAATTAACCTGCAGGAAGCACGACCAGTAAATATATTCTGACACTGTTGTTTTGAATGCATTTTTTTTATTTCCTTGGTGGCTGCACTTAAATGGTGCATGGTCACAACTGTCATTTCTCTAGCATTATGCATGCATACCAAACCAATAGAAATTAATAATGAAACACAGATTTTCTATTGTCCATTGTGTTGGTAGTGATCACCAATGTTAAATTAGTAAAAAAATATATACTCTCAGCAAACAAAGATTATTGTTTTCATTTATTTGTTAATAAAAAAACTTTTTTAGTGAAGGTCTTTTAAAGAACTGGCGTATGAGAAAGACTATTTAGATGTCTTCATCGCATTAACAGTTCAACCTCTTTTTACGTAGTGCAGTATTGCTAGCAAAAGAAAATTGACTAAACATTTTTTTTTATCCTTTTCTGTATGTAGCCCTTCCTGAGGCTGATGGTGTCCATGAGGCACGTGACCAGATTTTTGTTTTTAAATCACAGCGGTGTCATTTCATTCACATTTTTTAAAAAACTTGCTGATGACTGTGTAACTGGTTATGTGATTGGGCCAGCTGATGAATCTACTGTGCTCTTATATTGATTTGCCAGTATTTTTTCTTTTTCTTTTACTTTGCATTTCAAGCCTTGTTCCATTTTTTATGTCAGCAACGCTGTCCTGTCAAGTTCCATCTGGCTGAGTCTACCTTGAAGTCTGTGACAGTTTATCTTTAGTCATTATTAAATTGCAAACTTTCATTATTTGCCTATCTCTGTTGAATTTCTCTTTTGATTTTATTGTTTATCTAATCAATATCAGCATGCCTAAGATGTGTTGTTTTGTCTGTAGTAACATAACCTCCAATCCAATCTCATTCCATTTTTCCCAATTTAATAAAACCTCTACTAGGACATGGATACAGGGGTACAAATTAATCCATTCCAGATAGGATATATCCTTATAAATTGCCTTTCTCTTGGGACCCCCCTGCCCCCCAAATAGTAGTGACAGACCTGCAAATATGGCATAGTATAACATTATGTTAAGTGGGACAACTGTATAATGGTAATATACAGTACTGTATTAAAAAAGTGGTGACAGATCATCTGGTAAGGGCACAAGACTTCTATGCCTACATACAATACACCTGCAGCAATACTGCCAGAACATCCATGGATCTGTCCCTCACAAAATGTGTGTTTTTGTGAGTGAACGCAGAGGATTGTAAGGCATTTTTTCTTTTCAAATTTCACATTGCGTGTACTGTAATAATGCAACAAGAGCAACTCAGCTGATCTGATGTTTGCTTTACAGCCAATCACTATTCAGTTTAAAAAGACATCTTGATGTCAGTCGCACTGTGTACCATCAGTCTGGGTGGTGCGAATCCCCTAACCATTTTATGTATTTTTTTTATTCCCTGACAATGCAATTCATGTCTCTAGCAGACTGACAGGGAGTTAAAGGAGCAGACGCTGTTTAATAATAGTGACTACAAAATTGCAACCCAAATCACATTCCTGGTGAAACAAAATTAACAAAAAAAAAGATGTTTCAATATTATTATTGTATACTAGATTACAATATCACCATTTTGTTTATATTCCTTGCAAATATTGACTCTAATGGGCACATAGGAAAGCATTTGTGGTGCACCCTTAGTGCTGTCCCATACAAATTTGTTCATGTCCTATCAGGAACAGGAGGTGGTCCTTTTAGACATATTCTCAAATGGTATCATTATACTGATGCTGTGGTATGTGAGTAACTGATGCTTCAAATATCCCCTTTGATTTCTTTTCCATGGGAACATCTGCCAGGCTTCCATGCATTTTGCCACCAAAGTAGTTCTTATTTATAGACATTTGTGATATGAAACAGTGACAAGCAAATCAAGCAACTCAAACTGCATAACTATGTTATTCCAATCAATAATGCAGCAACTCACATATCAAGCTTTGCCATCAATTTTAAGCATTTTATCAGTTGAATCTGATACTTTCACAAAAGATAAATAATGTATATGTAGATATACTCAGCTGAGTTATGCTATGCATATATATGCAAAAAGTGCACAAAATACAAAACAGACAGGTACAGATACTAATACCCAGTTCAGCCACACAGAGTAATGGACAGTGTGGTTGAGTGTAAAACTTAGTATCTGTATCTGTAACTCAGTAGAGTGGAGCTCCATATATTTATTTTTTTAACAAGGCTAAAAAATGTAAAATTGATGGCAAAGTTTTCCATATTATTTATCTGTATTGCAATAAATTATTTGCACAGTTTGAGATACAAGATTTGCGAGTACAGGGGAACTTGATGGAAGGCAGAATAGTTCAGTTTTCATTGTGTTTTCCTCAAAAAAAAGTAAATCACTTTTTTTTAATCCAGTTGTTCTCCACTTCTTACCCTGTTTGTTGTTGTGAAATAAAGATAAAAAAAATGCTGCTTATTTGTGATGCTCTGTGACTTGTGCCAACTGTTAGACAGGCCAGCTAACACACACACACACACACACACACACACACACACATTTGAATAGATTGTCATGGTAATCGATCATTATGATTTACTGGTGATTGCTACTAACTTCATCTTAATGATGTATCTCTTGTCAAAATGTTAGACGCTGTGTGTTGTCTGGTGCTGAGAGCCCATTACACCAATAGGGAATTGCCCAGGAATGCTTTCTCTGTACTATGAACTATTAATGAATAGAATGAAAATTTAAACATCTATCCTGCATAATTATCATGTCTAAGTGAAGTTGTTACCCTGTACTAGTGCCCAGCTCCATAGTGACGTGTGTGTGTGCCTATTTAAATCATTTGTTTGCATACCCACTGGAGTACTAAAGCAATAAACATGAGCACACATGTTCATATTCCTCCTGATTCACTTGCTAACTGTATGACCTTGACTAAGTTAATGTAAATCTCTGCTCTTAACTTTTTACTCTACATAAAACTTTGTTGAAACCAGACTCCACACCTGTTAATTAGACATCCCATCTCACTCAACTGTATTCTAAGTACTGTACCACTAATTAAATGCAAGTGACACAGAAACACATTGCATCACCATATGATGAATATTTCATATTATACTGGGCATTTTTGGTTGCATTGGCAATGTGTGCTGATTTCAAAAATATGTAACTGACCGTGCCATTGCTCTGAGCAGAATTACTGATACAAATTTATTTTCCTTATGAAATTTTATGTATAACAAAACACACCACATTTTACACACTCCACTTTCCACATGCACCTCATCATGAGCACAGACAACTACATTCAGCACTGTGTGTGTGTGTGTGTGTGTGTGTGTGTGTGTGTGATGTGAGAAGCACAGTTACTGAATGAGCTGTGCTGTAACAAGTGTACCACTTCATTTCTTTTAAGTCAAAACAATTGAATTACTGATAGAGCATTAGTTGATGCATGTCAGACAGCCATGCTGCACTGGTGCCCCCCCCACCCCACCCCCAAAACACAAACACACTTTTCTTATAAGCCATAGTGCTGTCAACATACATCTTGAAACTGCAGTTTTACAAGACAGTCAGTACATTTTTCTACATTTCAACCTACATAAACTTTGTTAACAGAAATTAGTGGTTATAGGTTGCTGTTACTATGTTTAGACATATGTATCAATTTAATGTGTGAATTATAATGTGTTCTAACTCTTTTGCTTTTATTCCCTTGAACTATCACCTTGAATTGATGCACCATTACTCTTTCCATAAAAAAAACAAGAAAAAAAATCTACGAAAGACAATATTGTAAACATCCATGTAATATGAAACTACAGGGAGTTGTAATTGAATGAGCCAGTTTTCTGTCCTTACTTGATTCACATGATAAAGTCTAAAGAGTAAAATCCTGACATTATAATGAATTAATAGTCTTGTGTGTCATGTTCCATCATTGAATGACATTTTTTTATGGCATTAGTTGGTTCAGTAGATTTTTGTCTGTATTGATTATGTCTAATCAGGTCTCAATATTTTAATTAGAAAACTGCCAAATCACACATCAAAGAGCTGGCATACTTTCAATAATGTGACTTGGTATGGTCAAACATGATAGTTTGATTTGCACACTGTCACATTACTTTTAAAATAGTTTGGCAAAAAATTGATGTGCGAAATATTAGTACAACTTCACCCCCCACACACACACACATACACACACTGGCACAATGAACATGACTGGTTGGATATACTACAGTGATTGTGATTAGAGAAGATTCCATGATGTTTATTATGTAAGACAAAACAACACCCCTATCCACCACCAGTATGCTCATCTGGTAGGAGCAATGTTGGGAATTATAAGAAGTCAGGTTCAAACTACATTAGAACCAAATACGCACTGTGTGCACCTGAACAAGTCACTTAGCCTCCCAGTTCTCCAGTATATGCAGATGCAGACATGATTAGAATTAGAACAAAACTGGAAATGAGATGCTAAATCTCAGCTCAGTTTTCATGACAAAATGAACTGTGCAAAAAATTACCAACAGCCACATGATCACAGTGGGACCAATAAAATGTCACTTAACCTCCACTTGTTCTTGTCCAACCAACTCCAAAAATCAGTAGAGGCTGGACCCAGTTGGAACTCTAAATATAATGACAGATAGATCAACTGATCTTGACTGCCCAATAATATCATGTTACATCACAACTGGGCATTCATATATAAATACTATGTATAGGGATCAGTAAAAGCAAAAGTCCATCCTATCTGATTAATTTAACATTCCACATTACATAATCTCTAGAAATTCAGTTTGGTATTTCTGGAAATATTGTGAACATGTACAGCGCATGCTCAAATTAGTCACTGGAAGAGAGTTCTGATAAACTGAGTGACAGGCTACTGCTAGCCAGATTATTCTCAGTAGGCAAAGGTTAGCAGTCATAGAGTTTTGTCAGTTTTGATTATTCTCTGCAAGGGGTGGTGTGTGTATGTATGTGTGTGTGTGTATGTGTGTGTGTGATGGAGAATGTGTCCAGGAATTGGGCTGGGATTCATTATGTGTGAGGCAGTGGGAGACAAACATAAATCAGAATGATAGCTGATGAGTTCTTCATCTGCAGGTGGAATAAAGTGGGGAAATATATTGAGTAAGGGCACAAAAGAGCCAGTGATGGCTAAAGTAAAAATAATTCAAAAAAAAAAGCTAAATCCAACAAACTGGCACACGGTCCGAGGTAATGATGTAGACCCACTCATAGTAACAACAATCAAAACCCGAATACAGTACACACTATGTGTATTTGTAACTCATACAGCAAGTGCAAAATTCAAACCTAAGGAAAATGAGGCATTCAGGAACGACTCCTAGTCAATCTCCTAGTCAAGCACCTCTCCTCGTATACAAATTTGCACTCTCAGCTTACATGTACTACACATTTGGAATAAACAGTGGCTATACTTATGATTTTTTTCAGTATTATTGTTTTTGTAATCCAATCAACATGTTACCCATTGACCCGGTATTTTAAATCTCCCCCTAATCACTCACAGTTGATGTGCCCTCTCTCTCTCTCTCTCTCTAATACACTCTCATGCTCACTCTCTTTCTCCTCTCTGTCATACACACAAACACACACACAAACACACACACACAGACACATACACTCACATTATCTCTGTCTGACAACTGATTCCTTGGTAAAGCTATTGATTAAAAGCTGTAAATTACTTTGAAAGCATGTTGCTGACAGATATACTATTTGGAAGTTTAAATGACATTTGTAGTGCTACAGCCACCCTTCCCAAACAGGAATTGTGAAAATTATTAAATACGACCTAAGGTGTCCAACACTGATACACTGTTACACTGAAGCAGAGCATGCAAGTGGCAAGTTAGGGTGCATATGGAGTGGTAACACCTGCAGAATCAGGGATGAGAGTTGTGACTGGAACTGTCAAATAATTTTTCAGTAAAAAAAATAATGGAACATGAGGGAATTATTTTTCCCCCTTGATAAAAAAGATACAAAAGAAAGAAGGTTGCAGTCTATTATCTTGCAGTGGATGACTGGGAGGAGGGGAGTGGGGTTGGCCTCCGATGATATGTAAAAAAATATTTTTTCACAAAAGTATTGTTGGTGTATGGAGCACCATGGCAGTTGTGTCAGTAAAGGCAAAATCCATGAGGGTGTTCATTAATTATTTTTGGATTTGCATAATTGAATAATAGTTTTTTTGGGAAAATAGGGATAAACACAAGTTCAAGTATGTTTTTATGGTGGTACAGTACAAGTGTTGACATTGTTAATGGGTAAGTGAATTTTTGGTTCACGATTGTGATGCATGTTAATTGGTTAGTGGGATATTTAGTTAGGTGTGTGGGAAGGGGGTTCGTGTTGAGTGTGTGCACACCGAAAGAAAGAAATTTAGAATACTATAATCATAGAAAATGATGTCTCTTAAGGACATCTAGGTCAATTTAAAATGCTCATTTACCCTTAGTTCTCTGCAGTCTATAGACCCTACATGATCTCTGTGTTTACTTCTAAATCAAGTAGTTGTTAATTCATCCACTGTGTTGCCTTCCCCATTCCCCCCTGCAGCTGTCATTCACTGAATTGCGTACTACAACACATGCATTTAGAGCTAAGCTGGTGGGTGGCCATGGAGGTGTACAGTGGGCAGAGCCAGCTGCCAGCTCCAATGAGATGGGTACTGCAGGAATGGTGTGTGTGTGTGTGTTGGGGGAGGGATCCACTAGACCAACAGGACTGTTTACATATGTATTAAGAATGATCAGGGCTTGGGGAAGGGTGGGGGTCACTAGACTATCACAAAGGGAGGGTAGGGGCTTGTTGTTTACTAATTAACATTGACAGCATGGGGGGATTTTATTATTTACATACCCAGAACAGTTTCTTAATTGGGTGTTGGAAAATGTTGTTACTAAATTAAATGGCAGCTTCAGGGCCCTGACATTCTATTACTAAAGAAATGAGACAGCTTAGGGGTATGGATGGGGAATTTTGTTTTTTCTAAAATACAGGGCAGCATCTTTGAGGTGGGAATTTAATTATTTTCATAATGAGATGGCATTGGGGATCCAGACATACTGTATGTGTCAACCAATCATTTTGATAAACAGCTCTGCAGAGTATGAGGCTGCCACTGACCATAGCAAACAATAATTGTCACAGTGTTCAGGAGATTTCAGGAAACCATGTAAGTCTGAAATGTGCCTACAAAAAAAGTGTGTTTAGCCAGACACTATACAAAATTGTATACAAAAAAGAAATACATCACCATACAGATCAGAAAACAAGGAAAGGAAACAATATGGTACCATTGCACAAAACAGTTGTCCCATTTTCATTTGTTTTATTTTTTTTTTTACTTTTTGTTTTCACCAGTGGTGTGCCCATTTGATTGAACAATATTTTCAACGTACAAGATAGGGAGCAGATAAGTAAAATGGCAATCTCAATTTTATGGCAAAGGCCCAAACTGAGGAAAAGATAGCCAACTCAGTTAATAAGGGGGATAAAACCTTTTTTGGGTACATCAGGGAGTGAAGGAAGACTAAGGGAGGGATAGTGAGGTTTAATAAAGGGGGGTGAGCAGAGGGTGACTGTGAAAAGGCAGAGATACTAAATAAATACTTTTGCTCAGCATTTACAAATGAAGAGGGGAAGGTACCTAAAACAAACAATAGAAACACTCTGGATACAGAAGTTGATACCAGCCCATTAACAGAAGAAAGGGTTCTGAAAGAACTCTTAAAACTGAAGGTGGACAAAGCAATGGGGCCTGATGGGAATCATCCCAGAATTCTAAAAGAACTAAGGGTAGAACTAGTGACACCACTGACTACCCTGTTTAACATATCATGGGAGGATGGGGTGGTACCTGAGGACTGGAGGAGGGCAGATGTGATTCCCCTTCACAAAAGTGGGAGCAGGGCAGAAGCGGGAAACTACAGATTCGTTAGTTTAACCTCAGTGATAGGGAAAATGATGGAATCACTTCTGAAGGAAAGAATTGTTGAGTACCTAGAGGCCAGAGGGCCACAGGACCCAAGGCAGCATGGATTCACAGCAGGAAGGTCATGCCAGATGAATCAAATAGATTTCTTTGACTGAGTGACCAAAGTAGTAGATCAGGGATGGGCTGTGGACATGGCCTACCTAGACTTTAAGAAGGCATTTGACTCAGTCCCACACAAAAGATTAATATACAAGTTAGCCAGCTTGGGAGTGGGTCCCAAGATGATAGCCTGGGTAAATAATTGGCTGGAGAATAGGACACAGAGGGTAATAGTAAATGGAGTCCACTCTGAAGAAAGGGGGGTTACTAGTGGGGTGCTGCAGGGTTCAGTATTAGGACCGGTCTTCTTCAATGTCTTTGTAAGCAACATTGCAGAGGGACTGGAAGGAAAAGTATGTCTCTTTGCAGATGACACAAAGATCTGCAACAGAGTTGATGCACAAGGTGGGGTGGGGTGGAAAGGATGAGAAGGGACTTGGCAAGGTTAGAGGAATGGTCAAATGTATGGCAGCTTAGATTTAATGCTAAGACGTGCGAGGTAATGCACCTGGGAAAGAAAAACCAAGGGGAAGAGTACACAATGGGGGGTGAGATACTAAGAACAACAAAAATGGAAAGGGACCTGGGGGGTAGTCATATCAGATGACTTAAAGGTGGGCAAGCAAAGTGAGAGGGCAGTAAGGAGGGCTGGGGGGATACTGGGATGCATAGGGAGAGGCATCACCAGTATAAAACAGGAAGTTGTTATCCCTCTGTACAGACAGCTGGTGAGACCCCATCTGGGGTGCTGTGTGCAGTTCTGGAGACCCAATCTTCGCAAGGACATAGACAAGATGGAAGCTGTCCAGAGGAGGGCAACTAAAATGATGCAGGGTCTGCATCGGAACACATATGAAGAGAGAGACTAACGGAGCTTAATATATAGCCTGGAGGAAAGGAGGGAGAGGGGGGACATGATAGAAATGTTCAAGTACCTCAAGGGAATCAACAAAGTCCAAGAGGGTAGCATCTTTCAAAAAAGAGGAGAAGAACAAGGGCGCAATTTGAAGATGGGGGGTGGCTCAGAGGTAATGTAAGGAAGTATTTTTTCACAGAGAGGGTTGTGGATGCATGGAACGGCTTTCCGGAGGAGGTTGTGGAGTCAAAAACAGTGGTTGAATTCAAGCATGCATGGGACAGCCATAAGGCAATTCTAGGGGTTGGGGGTAGAAAGAAGTAGGCTGCTGGTTAACTAGGATCTGCAGCTTATCCATTAGGTAGGGAAGTGGGCAGACTGGGTGGGCTAAGCAGTCCTTATCTGCCATCAAATTCTATGTTTCTATGTAACAACCAACAATTTAACCATTCACCTGCACATTCCTAACATAGCTGTCATCAGGAAAATGATTGGAACACACAAAGGTACACCTTTTAGAAGGTCTGTCAGGGATGTATTAGATTGTTGTTTCCCTTGAGGTAATATTTCTGCAATAATTGCTCTGTGAACCATTTTCCTAGAATAGATTTAGGTTCAGATTGTATATTCTTGTTCAATATTCTTCTGCTCTCACCTGAATGCACCTGCAGAATTAAATTATCCATCTTTTTTAGGCAACCTACTGGTGTTTTATTAATGCCATCAATCTCCATATTCGAAGCTGATGAATCTATGTCTATTTCTAAATGGGAATGTCCCCTAATTACTATTAGTGTTAAAGTATTAGATCATTTCAAAAAGTAGTGCTTTTGTTATTTTTGAAATTAAATTATTAACATGAAAAGACATGAGTCATGCATGTGCAGCTCACATTTCCATTATTGTGCTTTTGGAAGGACTTTTCATGCCCCTGTAATTCCATTCATTCATTACAGGTGTGTGGATGGAATGTGTCTGGAAACTTCCATACCTCCTCCCACATACACACTTTGCTGAAGCACATCCATATGAAAAACAAAGCATGATTCTTCCCAACAGCTACTGAAAGGACTAGGGATTCAAGCAACTCATCCCTCCCCCCAACTAAATGACATTTGTTCAAACACTGAGTGTGAAAGACCTTGGGGAAATAGGAATTTAACACTGCCCCAATGAACTTAATTTTCACACATTGCCTTTTGGAAGACACATTAATCTTGTTTCACCAAGGTCTTTCACACTATCTGTTTGAGCAAAGGTAGTCATTTATTAGGGGGAGGGGTTGCTGGTTTGAGTTCCTAATCCTTTCTGTTGGGAAGGAAAATGCTTTGCTGTCCATTCTGCCACCATCAGGGTCCCTCTGCTTCCTAACAGCTTTATTAGTCAGCCTGATATATTAGTGTGGCCATTAGGCAAACATCCAATGTACAAACATATGAATAAAGATTAGTAAGACAGGGATAACTAAAGGGCATTGACTCTTTAGTTCATTAGTTCAGCCTTTGACAACTTAAACCAAGGGTTATTTGGGGCAGTTTTAGCAAAGAGAGGCACTGAAAAATGACTTATTTTAATTTTAAAGAAATTACACAGTGGAACTATAGCCAGGTAACGGCAAGCAGGAATGGTGATACCACTAAACAAATACAAGACTTGTCTAACTCAACTCAATCCACAATTGCTGAAAAGAAGAGTTATTATTATTCAGTTTCATTTCTGATTTGCACACCTGACAGATACCTAATAATTTATGCTTTCTGGGAAGGTACCTCCTTGCACTTCCTCCTCAAAACATTGAATAAATATTGTATTTTCTTGATGGGAATTTCATTCTACTTATTAAAAGGACTTTTGCCTTTGCTGTTTTGTCATTATATATAGTATAACTTAGTGAATGACAAAACAGCAAAGTTAAAAGACCCTTTAATAAGTAGAATGAGATTTCCATCAAGAAAGTATGCAAGTAAAAGACATATTCAGAATTTTGAGGAGGAGTTGCAATATGTTTCCACTGGATGACTCAACTGAGATGCTGTATCTTGTTTTCAGTGGGGTCCTGCTTTTATACACTTTTCATCTTTTAATTCACCTCCATCTGCTTAATCTGTTTCAGGGCCATGCACAATGTTGTCCTGTCTTGTGCGTTTGTGGAGGGGGGGGCTGACTTACTTTGGGTTTGCTTTAAGTAATACTCTTTTTTTGTTTTCTCTGCTTTGTTGTTGTATAAAAGCAGGACCCTGCTGAAAACAAGATGCAGCATCTCAGTTGAGTTATCATGTGCATACATATTGTAACTGCAAATTGTACTAAATCCTAGCAGGAAGGATCCTGATGTATATTAGTTCACAGTCAGGCTAGAAGAGTCATAAAAAACACGTGATAAAAAAAAGAAGGAAGGAGAGAACTGAACGTGGTGTTTTCTAAATGTACATTATAGGAACAGAGTAAAATCTAGTTAAACCTTGATGGTGACACTGCTTTTAATTTGCTTTGATGAAACAAATTCCTAAAAGTAAATTAAAAACCTTTATCCTTTCTTTTTACAATAGTGCCATGATTCTTCTGACCACACTCTGACTAATCTCTGGACTAATATACTGTACATGAAGATCCATCATGCTAGGATTTAGTAATTTATTTAATTTTTGATTATTTTCACCTAGAAAAGAGAGTCCACATGAGCAGCACAAATGTATTACTTAACCCCTTCACACCTGCATTTTTTTCAGTTAGAATATTAATAAACAGTGGATGTTGCATAAAAAATAATTTTCTCAACAGTGCCACAAGATAGAGACAAAAGGTTTTGTATATTTGATACACTGTGACCTGTCCTACTAAAACAAATTCTGCATGGACTAATCTGAACCACCAAAGTCACACTATAGGAGCACAAACAACACAATTTTGATCACAAAAAGGTGTCAAAATCAAGTTCTGGTGCCCCCTGTTGGTCAGTAAAATACCAAATGTAGGTCTGCGTACTTCAGTCATGACTCAGGATGACAACCTCACACCATATTGTGTGAAAAAGTATGATCTGAGAAGGTATCACTGACTTTGTGACACATTGTCGTGTGTTTTTGTTAGTCTACAGCCCTCAACACAACTCTCAGAAATGATCAAATTCAGGCCTCCCTACACCTAAAACTCATTTTCTCAGCAGTGCAACATGGTAGAGGCCTAAGGCTTCCCGTTTTGGGTGCTGGATTGACTGGAGTATAACAGTTGGCCCTGTGTTGACCAACATGAGACCCCCACGTCACACTACAGGAGCACAAACAACAAAACTTTGATCACAAAATAGTGTCAAAATCAAGTTCTGGTGCCCCCTGTTGGTCAGTAAAATACCAAATGTAGGTCTGGGTACTTCAGGCATGACTCAGGGTGACAACCTCATACCATATTGTATGAAAAAGTATGATCTGAGTAGGTATCACTGAGTTTGTGACACATTGTCGTGTGTTTTTGTTAGTCTACAGCCCTCAACACAACTCTCAGAAATGATCAAATTCAGGCCTCCCTACACCAAAAACTCATTTTCTCAGCAGTGCAACATGGTAGAGGCCTAAGATTTCCTGCTTTGGATGCCGGATTGACTGGGGTATAACAGTTGGCCCTGTATTAAAAATATGAGACCCCAAAGTCACATTACTGGTGCACAAACAGCACAACTGTGATCAAAAAATTTTGTCAAAATCAAGTTCTGGTGCCCCCTGTTGGTCAGTAAAATACCAAATGTAGGTCAGGGTACTTTTGGCATGACTCAGGGTGACAACCTCATACCATATTGTATGAAAAAGTATGATCTGAGTAGGTATCACTGAGTTTCTGACACATTGTCGTGTGTTTTTGTTAGTCTACAGCCCTCAACACAACTCTCAGAAATGATCAAATTCAGGCCTCCCTACACCTAAAACTCATTTTCTCAGCAGTGCAACATGGTAGAGGCCTAAGGTTTCCTGTTTTGGGTGCCGGATTGACTGGGGTATAACAGTTGGTCCTGTATTGAAGAATATGAGACCCCAAAGTCACACTACTGGCGCACAAACAGCACAACTTTGATCACAAAATGGTGTCAAAATCAAGTTCTGGTGCCCCTGTTGGTCAGTAAAATACCAAATGTAGGTCTGGGTACTTCAGGCTTGACTCAGGTTGACAACCTCATACCATATTGTATGAAAAAGTATGATCTGAGTAGGTATCACTGACTTTGTGACACGTTGTCGTGTGTTTTGTTACTCTACAGCCTCAACACAATTCTCAAATGACCAAAATTCAGGCCTCCTACCTAAAACTCATTTTCTCAGCAGTGCAACATGGTAGAGGCCTAAGGTTTCCTGTTTTGGGTGCCGGATTGACTGGGGTATAACAGTTGGCCCTGTATTGAAGAATATGAGACCCCAAAGTCACACTACTGGCGCACAAACAGCACAACTTTGATCACAAAATGGTGTCAAAATCAAGTTCTGGTGCCCCCTGTTGGTCAGTAAAATACCAAATGTAGGTCTGGGTACTTCAGGCTTGACTCAGGGTGACAACCTCATACCATATTGTGTGAAAAAGTATGATCTGAGTAGGTATCACTGACTTTGTGACACATTGTCGTGTGTTTTTGTTACTCTACAGCCCTCAACACAATTCTCAGAAATGACCAAATTCAGGCCTCCCTACACCTAAAACTCATTTTCTCAGCAGTGCAACATGGTAGAGGCCTAAGATTTCCTGTTTTGGGTGCCAGATTGACTGGGGTATAACAGTTGGCCCTGTATTGAAGAATATGAGACCCCAAAGTCACACTACTGGTGCACAAACAGCACAACTTTGATAACAAAATGGTGTCAAAATCAAGTTCTGGTGCCCCCTGTTGGTCAGTAAAATACCAAATGTAGGTCTGGGTACTTCAGGCATGACTCAGGGTGACAACCTCATACCATATTGTATGAAAAAGTATGATCTGAGTAGGTATCACTGAGTTTGTGACACATTGTCGTGTGTTTATTTAGTCTACAGCCCTCAACACAACTCTCAAAAATGATCAAATTCAGGCCTCCCTACACCTAAAACTCATTTTCTCAGCAGTGCAACATGGTAGAGGCCTAAGGTTTCCTGTTTTGGATGCCGGATTGACTGAGGTATAACCGTTGCCATTGTATTGAAGAATATGAGACCCCAAAGTCACACTACTGGTGCACAAACAACACAACTTTGATCACAAAATGGTGTTAAAATCAAGTTCTGGTGCCCCCTGTTGGTCAGTAAAATACCAAATGTAGGTCTTCGTACTCCAGGCATGACTCAGGGTGACAACCTCATACCATATTGTATGAAAAAGTATGATCTGAGTAGGTATCACTGACTTTGTGACACATTGTCGTGTGTTTTTGTTAGTCTACAGCCCTCAACACAACTCTCAGAAATGATCAAATTCAGGCCTCCCTACATCTAAAACTCATTTTCTCGGCAGTGCTATATGGTAGAATCCTAAGGTTTCCTGTTTTGGGTGCTGGATTGACTGGGGTATAACAGTTGGCCCTGCACTGATCAGTATGAGACCCCCACATCACACTTCAGGTGCTCAAACAAAACAACTTTGATCACAAAATGGTGTCAAAATCAAGTTATGGCACCTCGTGTTGGTCAATAAAATACTAAATGTAGATATGTGCACATCTGGCCCTGAATAAAAATCAAATGGACACAACAAATGTGAATTTAATTTTTTTAACTTTATAATATATTTCTAATTTTGAATAACATGAAACAACATTATTAATACTCTACAACTATTACTGGATATGGACGTGGACAGAAAACATTTTGCTATTTTGTTATTTTTTTTATCAACTCTCTCTGGTGATGCATCAGCAGGTGCTAACTGTGTACAAATTGACACATTCCTTCGTCAGGATTGGAGTTTGATGACGATGGACTGTTCTTTGTCATTATGCTTCCATGGGGAATGCAGATTGATATACTGTAAAAGAAGTGAAAAGAAGCACAATTAGAAAACCATATGAAACATATTCAGCTGAGAAATTCACATCAATATACCTGTGAATCTGTGCTGAAGTAGATAGGAAGGGGCCGAACAGTCATTAAAAAAAATGTTAAAAAAATTGAACATCTACTTGCCTTGTCATTGCCAGTAGTTTATCACAGTGTGGTATTTCTGAAAGCAGTTTCTTTCTGCTGAAAGGCACAGATGTACACCACATTGTTTACAGGCAACACAAGACCTGTGTCTTCCCTCATGATGGTCCTTTCCCTCTCTTTTCCTTGTCTCATTGCAGACAAAACACTGCTGGGTTGTCTCACTGATTACTGGCATGTGTGTTGCATTCGTCATACGATCCGGACGTGGTGTAACTGATGGTCTTCCGGGCATTTTTCTGGAACTAAACATTCCAATGAGTTCTCGTGCCACAGCGAGTCTAAATGACAAATAGTATCTGCTTCTGGATGATGTATTGGGTGACATTACATCTGTGTCCATATTAATTTCTCTGCAATGCGACTTATAAATGATGTAAGCATTCAGAAGGAAGCATTCAATAATGTAACCGAACAGTCACTTCCACCATTTCTTTGCCCGGCGATAGATATTGTATAATGAGATCATTTGATCTCCTCTATCAACTCTCCTCATATGCTTCATATAATCCACAAGTGGTGCAGGACAAGATAGAGCCACAGTAGTGCCATCTTTCTGCTCCCGGTCTACAGTTGGCAATGGCTCTCTTCCATCATGTGGATTGTGGATCGATGACAAGCAGTATACTGCCCTCTTATCATACCACCGTGTGGCCAGCAATGGTCCATTAGTTCTCCATTCCATTTAGCCACGTTCCATTTTATTAACTTCGTTTGGATGCTACGATGTCCTTGGAAGTCTTTCCTGTTGAGACGGATAGTGCCACATCCATACAGTCCCTTCATCAAAAGCATCCTCAGTAGCTCTGGACTTGTATAATAATTGTCCATGTACAGGTGGTGATACGTATTCGTTAGTTTTTCTGTCAACGTTAAGACAACTCTTGTAGGAAGTGTTGCATCTGTTGCCTCTGTATTTTCAATCACATGTTTCCCGGTGTACACTTGTAAGTTCGAAATGTACCCAGATTTGGCTTCAGAAAGTACCCATACTTTCAATCCCCATTTCTGGGGCTTAGCTTTCATATATTGCACAAATGAAAGGCGTCCTTTGTATGGAATCATTGCCTCAATAGTCAGCTCCTTGTCACATGCATATTCAGTCGAAAACTTGGGTACTATTGTGTCAAGGAAATTCCTTACTTTCCTAAGTTTGTCATTAGGAACTGATCCACCAATACCTACATCACTGATGTCCTGTTCTACATGCAGGTATCTTCCAAGCATACAGAAGCGGTCTCTTGTCATGATCCGACTGACATCTGCTTGTTTAATAAATTTCTCAGAGCACCAATACATCTATAATCTTGGCAGGTGTACAATGCCCATGATTATGCATAATCCAATGTATGCTTTCATCTCTTCTGCATTTGTTGGCTCCCAAAGCATTTTATGTTTCTCAGGTTTTGCACTTCTCACAGCAGCAGCATACAAATTTGTTTGCTGTGCAATCTTCTCGTATATGTCTTCAGAAAAAAATCTTGACATGCATGCAGCTTCAATAAATTCACCTCTAAAGCGGTGAATCACACCGACAGGAAGACAAAATGGAATGATACATGTATCTGTCAATGTGCATGACCATTCGGTTTCAGAAGAGTCACTAAAACAATTTTTTTTTTGGTGCTGTTTTGGTTTTTCTGTTACTGCTTCCTTTTTGGGCAACACGTTTGCTTTGTTTTGCTGATGGGCTATGATCTTCATCACTCGGATTTTCTTGCTCATGTGCTGCTTGTAAGTGAGTATGAGCCTGGGATTTTTGCTCTTATTCTGCCTTAAAAGGTTGACATTTGTTTTATTCTGATTTTCCTGATTGGTATTATTTATTTGTGTTTCATCAATGTTCTCAACACTAGCACTTGCTCCACAAATTTTTTTCCTCCTTCTGTGTGTTATGACATTACTGCTACACAAAGGTGTTGCCATAGACAGTGAAGGTGTTGTACATTTGGATGGCATTTTCTTATTTCCCATCCCTTTATGTGTAGCACCCAGAACATGATCATCAGTTGGCACCGAAGACACCACCAAACATGTTTTTTCTGTCATTCTGTTTCCTGTGTCCTGTATTTTTATATTACTGAGTGATGGCCACATTACCTCAGTATCTGAATCTGAACTACTGCTGCTGTCACTTGAGCCTGGATCATCACTGTCATTTAAAATATCCTCCAATGCCTCGTTAGCTGTCTTTAGTGACTTTCTTGTTGTCATTTTTGTATTTTCACAAACAATTATTCAAAATCTGTTTGAGGTACTATTGTCCAACAGACTACAGATTGTTTACCAAATACTGTGAATCAATGGACAAATAAAACTGTTTCCTGTGGTTACATTGAATGCCACTGAAATGTAGGTATTAAAAAATATATACCACATGAAACCATTGTCATTCTCATAATTATTATAAATATTACTTAAAAACAAACCATTGATCTGTGCTGTATCACAGTCAAACCAGCAGAGGAGAGAGAGGCAGACACAGAGAGTGAGAGAGACAAAGAGCAGATGAGTTTAGGGGGTGGGGGATAATCAGGAAGCAATTCTAGAAGCTCACAAGAAATGTGTGTGCAGCAATTCAGATGACTAAATGATGGGAAAGCAAGAAGACAAGTAAACCACTGTGAGTTTCAAAGACCGGAAAGTACTGAGGTAAGGAACAATGATCATGCCTAACAAGTATTTGCATAAGTGCAAGACAGTTGATGAGAAAATGAGCGTTTGCTATGGCAAGTCACAACCAGGTGATTGTACAGAATTGTATTGTTGTGATGCTTGTGTACCTCCTGTGTGCCATTGGGGTCTCAATTCAGTCCATGTAGGGTCATTTGTAGTAGCCCAGGTCCGGCTGCATCCAAAACAGAAAACATTTTGTCTTTATGTAGTGGCATTGCTGAGAAAATGGGTTTTAGGGAAAAGAAGGCCTCATTTCAGTGTTTTTCTTGAATTGTGTTTAGTGGTATGGACCAACAAAAAACACGACAATGAGCCACAAGCAATGTGATAACAACCCAGATTACACTTTTTTATACTCCTTGGTACCTGTGCACTGTCAATTGACATGCGTGACTTACAGAAACCTAGATTTTGTATTTCTGGAGGTCCGCAGGGGTGATCAGACCTGAATTGCAGGCCATTTTTGCATCACAGTTGTGATGCTTGTGCACCTCCTGTGTGCCATCGGGGTCTCAATTCGGTCCATGTGTATGTCATTTGTAGTAGCCCAGGTCCCGCTGCATCCAAAACAGAAAACATTTTGTCGTTATGTAGTGGCATTGCTGAGAAAATGGGTTTTAGGGAAAATAAGGCCTCATTTCAGTGTTTTTCTTGAATTGTATTTAGTGGTATGGACCAACTAAAAACACGACAATGAGCCACAAGCAATGTGATAACAACCCAGATCACACTTTTTTATACTGCCTGGTACCTGTGCACTGTCAGTTACCATGCATGACTTACAGAAACCTAGATTTTGTATTTCTGGAGGTCCACAGGGGTGATCAGACCTGAATTGCTGGCCATTTTTGCATCACAGTTGTGATGCTTGTGTACCTCCTGTGTGCCATCGGGGTCTCAATTCAGTCTATGCAGGGTCATTTGTAGTAGCCCAGGTCCGCTGCATCTTTATGTAACGGCATTGCTGAGAAAATGGGTTTTAGGGAAAATAAGGCCTCAATTTAGTTTTACTCCTGAATTGTGACTTTTTATTTTGCATTTGCGGGACATTTTCAAATTACGTGCCTGAAGTACATGGTACTGTTGTTTTGAATTAGCAATGGGTTTACCTTAGGTGTTCTTTTGATCTGTGCTGGTCTGGGTCATTCCTCTGGTCCCACTTCATCAATATGAAAAATGATTTTAGAAGGTCACACCATGTTTTAGTCACATATGTGTGACTGAGGGTGTGTCTGTGGGGTTCAGTTTTGGTCCCTAATGGATCTGATACAGTGGTTCAATTCTACTCCCTCAATACAGAATACCTGATGTCTATAAGTCAAAGTATGGCAAACCTTCTGCAGTATCCTCAAAATTTTGGATGTTCAAGTACTGTACTGATTGACAAACCCTTGCAACAATGTGCAACAAACTAATTACTGCAATATAGCTTGCTTAGCTAGGTCACATACACCAATTACTGTGGACTTACCTGCCACAGGATGCCGGGTCATGGTCCGAAGGGGTGTTGCCAATGTACCTGTAAAAGAAAAATAGAACAGAGGTCACAAAGGATCCAGAGCTCTTATGAGGTCCAGAGTGGCACATGGAACATGATAAAATAAAGTATACTTATCTGAAATGGTAGGAGCCCTCCTCTGATCAGATCTGTAAAAATAAGAGAGACACACATTTAGATGTAATACTGTTTTGGTGTGTTGTCACATTACTGCTTGAGTTTGTACATATTATGACTTTCCAGTTCTGTAGCTAAGAATTTATGTAGTGGTTAGTGTTTACCAGTAACTAGGGCTTCATAAACCTGATTACAAGCTTTTGAACCTCCCCATAAGAAAAAAAAAATGTACCCAACTTTTCATGCAAAGTTGCTTTTGTGACACAGCTACAGCAATGAGACCAGCAATATCTAAAAGTAAAGAGATAAACAACCAAAACAGTATGTCCCAAAGTCCAGAATGCATAGACTACTCATTACTGGAAGTGACCCAGTACTATTGTGTGCAAGCTACAATCCATCTCTACAACGCTAAAACCCTGCTTATTTTTTGCCATGCATACCATCACGTAACAGCACAGGTGGGGTGGGAGTGGAGGTGCTATACTGTTTTTTAGACGATTGCCATGCCATTTTGCAGCACTAAAAACATACTGTATTGCAAATGAAAGCACATCAATCAGTAGCGCATGTCACAGGCACCAGATTCTAGATCTCGCTTGTGTATTATGATGTGCAGTATACAAGGATTCACTCCGCACGTAAAATACTGTTGCTGTTATTTATTTTGAATAATTACAAATTTGAGCTTCAAAGTGTCAGCTGCAGCATATTTTCAGCAAGCAGATTTGGCATATTGTCGTATTATGCAGGACATGGACTCCGGGATATATATGGTTGTCCAGCTCCATGACAAAGAGCAGCTCGGTCTCATCTAACTTCTGAGGGATAGCGTTTCTTCATTATAGCTTTACTTATTTATTACCTACTAAAATGAATGTCTCTTACTTAGAGGCTTGCTAAACTTTGGAAAGCTAAACAGTAGGCAGGGTGACATAAAAAATACATTCAAGACCGTAGTCAGTCAGCAGGCACTTCCGGTTTTGCGATTTCTTATAAAACTTACTTTAATGCCCTCATAAAAGGGTTTTCTGCATAAAAATCATGTCCTTAACATTATTTTTATCAGTGACACTAGCACATTGCTGTTTTCTTTGTAAGGGGACACGTAAAAAACGAGTGTTTATGCGTCTTTGACAACAGCTGATAGCAATATAAATAGTGTCAAAAAGCGCCATAAAAGTGGCGCGTCAGCATGAAGGGGTTAAATACATTACACACACACACACACACACATATATATATTTGCAGACACAGGAACTGAGCACTCAACACCTCATATAACATGGACACCAGAGATTTGAGCAAAAATCAAAAATATCTATTTTATTGAATAAAAGACATGCCTGGTGGATTTTGGATCAGCTTAGATCCTTTATCAAAGGCTAAAATGCTTGAAACCACATGCACCATTTAAATACTAGAAATCCACTGTGATATCATAATGACATCTAAAATTCATTGAACATGAATAATTAATAACTTAAACAAATTCATACAAATTAAACACACTTAAAACACCTCTGAACCCCACATATTTTATCCTACAGCTGGAAACAATCTAATCAACATATGTGAACAGCAAAGAGGCACAGAACAAACAACATCAAATAAAAAGGAACAGAAAATGGGGGGGCGTCATATAGAAAACAATCATTAGATCATTTATTATTTTGTAAAAAGCACTTGTAGCATACAGCTCATTTTAAATATGAATGCATAAGGCTAGTATATTTTTAATTCATATATTATCATTTAGAAGCTGAAGCCAAACAGTCTTTGCTATTCACATATATTGATTAGACTGTTTTCAGCTGTAGGATACAATGTTTGGGGTTCAGAGGTGATTTAAGTGTGTTTAATTTGTATGAATTTGTTTAAGTAATTAATTCTTCATGTTCAATTAATTTTCTATGTCATTATGATGTCACAGTGGATTTCTAGTATTTAAATGGTATGTAGTTTCAAGCATTTCAGCCTTTGATAAAGGCTCTAAGCTGATCTGAAATAAGTCAGGTGTGTATTTTATTCAATAAAATAGATATTTTTGCTCAACTCTCCAGTGTCCATGTTATATGAAGTGCTGAGTGCTTGATTCCTGTGTCTGCAATTGTTGTTTTCAATTGGAGCACCACCATCCCTAGTGCAAAACCTCTTTGTTTATATCTATCTATCTATCTATCTATATGTATATATATATATATATATATATATATATATATATATATATATACATATAAATATATATATATATATATATATATATATATATATATATATATATACATGTAGAGTGCTGTACTGAGCACTTCAACTAAATTTGAAAACTGCAGCTTGATATCTCAAAACTGTTCAGAAGCAATCTCCTCCTGTGCATTGGAACTCTTCCAAGACCACCTTGCAGATTTCTTTCTGTAGTTCATTCCCTTCACTCTTACCTTCCACATATTTTTTGCTCCCCTAATTTGTTTTTGTAGGTTACCAAGAATAAATAAATAAGGAGGATTTATTAGCTCTTTCATATGTTTTGATATGACTGGAACTTCAAGTGCTAGAAGTACAAAACACGCTGGTGACAACATTTAAGAGAACAGGAGTGGGGGCACTCAGGGAATCATTCATGCACCATTAAAATCAATAAGGGTTTGGGAAAATAAATGACTCCATCAGCTGCTCAAATGTTTCAGATCACAGTCAGTAAGTAGCGAGTTTTACAATGTGTAATGTAGTCCTGATTAAATCAGACAGCAAAGACTGAAGTAATGTACACTGTGTTACTAAAAGTGAACCTCATGAACTTTGTATACCTACAGTAGTTGTCCTATAATGCTGTCCACAGTGTTACTGCATACACAATATGAATATCAGCTATCAGTGGTTAGCGGGAATGGGGGAGTTCTCTGTTTGTAAGTGTACTGTAGTGTGATTGATGTTTTTAATAAAAAAAAGACATGCTTTTTACTGTTTCTCAATTGATTTATTCATTGCATGGATGAAATACAGATTTTTACTCCAGACTATGAGAGATTGTTAAAATAAACATATGACATGAATAAAATCTTGGGAGCTTGGAGGTCAGCAGTTTCAGTCCAAGTTCTACATTACAAATGTACAGTACATGGAGTTTCAGTAACAAAAATATCATTTTCATCTTCTAATTAATTACTTCGTCATTTTCAAGTTGTATAATCTAATGGCATAGTGAGGAGCTGTGAATGGGAGTGGTACACCCTGCAGACTTGGGTTTGGTTCTCACATCACCCAGTTGCATTAATAACATTTAGAACAGTAAACAGTATCTACCAGTAACAGAAAATAAGGATACAAACATTTGGATACTAGGGATTTATTCTCATAATGGTTTAAAAAAATCCAACATCATGGGCATACTCCTGTATGGGGAAAAAAGAATAAAAGTTCATATATTGGAATTGATCAATTTCACATCTGTAATTATTAAAACATTATTTCAATCTTAGCTGGCTGATTTATTAGGGACTACATTACACATGGTAAAACTTATTGTGATCTGAAATATCTGAACGGCTTTACACAGTAAAAAGATGACACCGAGTCAGATTGTCACATTGTCTGTACTTCTCAGTATGCGCAATGTATTTTTTTTTATCTAAGCAACAGTATCATCACAGCTTCAGGAACCAAAAACTTGTAAGAAAAATAAAGATTACATTTTACTGCTAGATATTTTTGTGGGGTGATGGGCTATATGAAGTTATGTCTGTTTCTGAGGTTTGGCCCGAACCATTACAACTCTATGTCTTTTTTTTGCCAAAGTAACAACAGCCTGCATGGACGCCTGGTTTCTTTATCTTTTTCTGCTAGTCAAATGATTTTTAGAACTATGTAAGGCATTTAAGCCATATGTTTACTTCTGTTTTTTTTTTTTGATTGAGCAGTTTATAGCAGTACAAGGCAAATATGATGACCAAAAAAAAGTACACTTTGTCATTTGAAGGGAAAAAATAATTTTGTGCCTGCTGTCCATATACTGCAGATCATTACCTTAACAGTGCCATTAGTTGTACTGCTGATGAAGAATGGCAAAGGCATAAAGATGAACTGGGTACATCATGGATATGATTATATGGTTTTAGTAGCATGCAAACACACTGGTTCACAGCAGGAATCAGCAGATCTGGGATAACAGTGTTTAAGCTCTGACCCCTCACACACGGCAATAAAAAAACTATACTTTCAATTCTTAGAGGATTGCATTTTGCTGATAATTATTATTATATCATGAAAGAATCCATAAAATTGCAGTATTGCAGTATTAATCAGATTTGTGGCCATGGTTCATGTATTCACACTATTTCTCTTTGTTTGCTTTTTTAAATTTTACATCTTGTTATGGCAGAATAAGTAAGAACAGGCTACACAGATGCCTGGTTTCTTTTCCAATTTTCCGCTAATCAGATGCTTTTTAGAACTACATAAGGCATTTGAGCCATTGATTTACTCCTTTTTTTTTGGTTTAGTAGTTTTTAGCAGTGCAAGAGGGAAAAGGGGAGAAGTCTGTGACATGGCTGTGGACTGTCGGGACACCTACAATGGAAACATTAAAAGGCAAGTAAAATGTAAGCACAAACAGCACCACCTGGCCACCTGGTGCCTTACAACACATGGTGAGGTGGATTCCATTAATTAAAGGCTTACTGCATATGGCATACCTCACTAACATGCAGCTACAATAGGGAGGTACCCCTTGGTACACCAATGGGTATGCCGACTCTAATGAGGTATACCGAGGTACCTGGAAACTTTCAATAGCAACCACTGTACATATATGCTGTTTTGCCCATTGTCTTAACCTAATCATTTGAATCTTCCTTGATAATGACTGGCAAGTATCAACCACTGTGGGTACAGTGTGCAAAGTGTGTGGCCACTTCAACCAGTTAGTAAAAGCCAGTGACATCCTTGCTGATGTCCAGAAGGACAAAGGTCTTGTTCAGGATGTAGCAACAAGGTGGAATTTAACTTACTTAATGATTGAACACATCTTTGAACAAAAGGTAACTATCATTAACTATATATTGTACAATGATATTGGAAAGCGCTTTGTACTCCATTCTACTCAATTGTCTTTGTTAGAACAGTTGTGTCACATTCTGAAACCATTAATGAGTTCTACAAAAGAGGTCAGTACAGAAAAGCATCCCTTAGCCAAGTTATTCCATACATTCTACTTCTCAAAAAAAGTTGGAAAAAATGAGGAGCAACTTAGATATGAACCAGTCTCTAGTCTATAACATGCTTACCAGACTTAGAAATGATAAGAAATTATCGGCCATGATACGGAGCAAGGAGTATCTCTTAGCAACATTGCTAGACCTATGTTTCCAGAACAGACACCTTCCTGATGTGGTTTCTGATGATATGGAGGAGTTGAACTACAGCCAACTTTTGATTGATGCAGTAGATGAGGTTTCAAGGTACTCGGAAACTCGCTGTGTGAGGTCAAGAGGGCCTCAGCTCCTGCCCTCCCCCACCTCCCTTGTGGTGAAGAAATGGAAAAAGGTACTTGGGGACTCGTTGTGTGAGGTCGAGAGGGCCTCTGCTCCTGCCTTCCCCCCCTTGTGGAGCAGAAATGGACAAAGGTAATCTGCTGCAAAGAAATACTAGGAGGGACTCTACTGAAAAACAAGCTGATTTCACCACGAAAAACATTGATCTAGGGACTGGAATATCTGAAAGGGGCTTACCTTAACAATATAGCTGCCTCTTGCTGCTAGCTCCATACGAGCCCTCCTGGTGTGCTGTGTGGCTACTGTTAGAGAGCTGGCTCCATTTTAGGTCGGTGTAGATGTTTAGACTGTTTCCGATTTAAGGCAATCTCACCTCTGAGCTATATTAATGCAAATTGTTGGTGTAGCCTTAACTGTAATTAACTGAATATAGTCTGTTTCTGATTTCAAGCAACCTCACCACTGTGCTATTTTATGCGAATTGTCAGTATAGCCTTAACTGTGATAACTGAATTAGTGTCTTAATGAACGCAGATGTTGAGACCAAAAGAGCTGTTTTAATCCAATTTCACAGTGGAGCCTTAATCGTAATAGAGCTTTAAAGTACGCAGTGTCTTAAAGAAGCAGATGTTTGAGACCACAGAGCTGTTTATAATATGAATTCGCAGTGGAGCCTTAATCGTAATTAGAGCTTTAAAGTACACAGATGGTTGAGACTGTTTCTAATGTAAGGCTATCACACCACTGGGCTGCATTAATATGCTTTATTAGAATTTCTCAGTGGTAGCTTTCACTGTATTAACTTCTTAAAGTATGCAGATGTTGCTACTGTTGTGACTGTTTCTAATTTAAGGCATTCACGCCACTCGGGCTGCTTAGAAATGAACTACTTATTTAGCTTTAACTGCATGGATGCCACTTGAGCTGCTTAGAAATTAATCTACCTATTCAGCTTTAACTGCATGGACAAGTCCATGTACACGAGCTGAATTTAAATATGGGGAAATTGTTCAATTGTTAATAGGGATGTCTAGAAAATGTCAGCATAGTTGGCTAGTTATGTTTTGATTTCAACTTCTAAGCACTGAGGGGTATTAAAAAAAACAAAAATGTGCATTGAGTAGGCAGGCTGAAATCGCTTTCCCAGGTGGCTGCTGATTGTTGCTGCAACAGGCCCCACTACACCTTCCCCCTCCATTTCTGAAATACAAAACCCAGTGCTCACCTCCTCTATCTCCTGTTACAGGTACTCGGGGACTCGCTGTGTGAGGTCAAGAGGGCCTCAGCTCCTGCCCTCCCCCTTTGTGGCACAGAAATGGACAAAGGTAATCTGCTGCAAAGAAATACTAGGAGGGACTTTACTGAAAAACAAGCTGATTTCACCACAAAAAACATTGATCTAGTGACCAGAATATCTGAAAGGGGCTTACCTTAACAATATAGCTGCCCCTTGCTGCTAGCTCCATATGAGCCCTCCTGGTGTGCTGTGTGACTACTGTTGGAGAGCCGGCTGCCCCGCCACCCCCACCACCACCCTTGGTTGGCACTCAAACTTATAGAGCCTTGGATGATCACGTGAGCTGAAAACACCTATCAGCTCACTTTGCCATCTGCAAGTTATACAGTTTTGCCACTAGGGGATCACTATCATCTCTAGGATAACTAATAGTGTCACTTCACAAACATATTCTTCAATAAGTCACAGTTTCCCCCACTAGAGGTCTCCCTGTTTGCTTTATGCATCTTAACCTCCAAAAGGAAAACCTCTCCTCCCAAATATTTCACAGTCACTGCCTAATACTTTCCCTTTAATCCTACCAAAAATTGAATAGTTGATCCTGTTCCAAACTACATGCCGGTATCAGCTTGTAACGTCGCTATTTTTCTAAGGCAACTCCTTCCTGCCATCAGGTCATAATGACCCCTCCATATGAGCCTCTTTTCATTATGCTCCTGCCTGGACCCTTGCCAGATGCACAAGGTGGTGCCCGGGTCTCTCCTCCAAAGAGGAGTGATGGGCGGCAGACCCTTCCCCCTCCTTACTTACCCCCTGGTCATCTTGGTAGGACCCTTCTAGGCCTTGGGGGGATATTGAACCTAATCCAGGTCCTTTCTCCCCAAATCTCACTCTCAACAACCCCTCATGCCCCTTGTGGGCGGATTCTAAAGGGATCAAACTTGCTCATATAAACATAGGCAGTCTAAGGCACAAATTCCATGACCTGGAGGCATGGGTGTCACTCTATAAGCCAGACGTTCTAGCCCTAACTGAAACCTGGCTCAAACCACAGATCCTCCCCCATGAAGTAGAACTACTGGACTACCTTACCTTTAGAAAAGACAGGGTAGGGAAAAAGGGAGGAGGGGTTATTATCGATGTAAGCACTGACCTTCAAGCTTTGGAGTTGGACTTCCACTCCCATAGTGATTCCCTAGCCAAAATGCTGCTCATAAAAATACTTCTTGGAAACACCAAACCCCTTACCTTAGGGGATGTCTATCTTCCACCCCAATCTGCTGCCTCCCCACTGAAATCCCTAACAAGGCTCCTTGAGGACCAAGCCTTGGGGGAGACCATACTCCTTGGGGATTTCAAACTCCACTGGCCTTCCCTGCTCTCATCTCCTGCTAAAAACCCTCTACTTAGATCTCCATATACACAGGTAATTGACATCTCCACACGACAAAATCCCAAGACTGGAAACCACTCTCTCATTGACTGGATCCTCGTCTCCTGCCCGGGCCATATTCTGTTGTCAGGTATTATGGCTGACGCCCTGAGTGATCACTCACCTATCTTCTGTGTCTGGTCCAACAAGCCTCCAAAAATTACCTCTAAGGTCATTGAAGAGAGGAACTATAGTAGGTTTGCACCAGCTGACTTCTGCTCTGATTTGTGGAACATCAACTGGACACCTATTATATCTCTCCCCTCACTTGATGAGGCTCTTGAATATTTCATTCAAGCCTTCTTGTTGGCATCAAATAAGCATGCTCCTATAAAAAAGCTCAGGGTACAGGGAAAATGCCATAAATGGTTGAAACCGTTCCTCAAGCATTCCATGCTCCTCCAGGACAGAGCATGGGGCAACTACAAATCCACTGGCAATCAATCTAACTGGGAAAAGTAGAGAGCTGAGAAACCAGTGTAAAAAAGCCTCAAAATAGCCAAATCACAATACTTAAAGACCTCAAACAAGCACCTATATGACCCCAAAATTCTGAGGACCATAAACATACTCCTCAAAGGCTCTGCAAATAGTCAAATGGACTCCATCCTGGTAGGGGACTCACTGACCAATGTCCCATCAGTAGTTGTAGAGGCCTTCGGTGCCTACTTCAAGAAACCCAAGTAGTCCCCCCCTTGACCTCTCCAGGCCTACCCATCTCTCTGGAGATACTTGGGTGTACCCTCAGCCTCAATTCCATTTAAAGCTGGTCAATCAGTCAGAGGTACTACCTCTCCTACACAAAATTAACCCCTCCTCCTCAGTAGGACATGACCAGCATGAACCTCACCTACTGAGGGCTGCTGCCCTGTCAATCACCCATCCTGTCACCCTACTCATAAATAGATTGCTTCGGGAAGGTGTTGTCCCAAAAATGTGGAAAGTAGTGACCGTTGTCCCTGTCTACAAAAGTGGGTCCTGAAACAAACTGGGAAACTATAGACCAATCTCCCTACTTAGTCCTCTTGGGAAAATCCAGGAAAGACTAGTCTCTAACCAGCTTCAAGACTACCTGGAGCAGCACCTTCTCATGGCTGATATGCAACATGGTTTTAGAAAGGGCCATGCTACTGATACTGCCCTTATACAGCTCACTGTGGACATCCTTGCCTCTGTTGACCAAGGCTCCCCAATGGGTGCCCTCTTCATTGACCTGTCCAAGGCCTTTGACTTGGTCAGTCATAACCTCCTTCTATCAAAACTCTTGCACTTAGGACTGGATCACCACTCACTCTTCTGGTTTGAGAGCTATCTGAGTGACCATACCCAAAAAGTCTGCTGGAAGGGTACCCAGTCTGTACCTAGATCCGTTACTGCAGGGGTGCCCCAGGGCTCAATCCTGGGCCCCCTGCTCTTTTCACTCTTCCTCAACAACATTGAGGGAAATTGCCCCCTCAGCAAACAAATTTTGTATGCTGATGACACCATCATATACTGTAGTGATCCCCAACCTAGTGTCATTGCCACAAAACTGCAGAATAGCCTCTCAATACTTGAGGCCTGGTTCTCCGCAAACTCACTTAAACTAAATGAGGAAAAGAAAAAACTAAAGCTGTACTGTTTGGTTCAAGGCAACTGGACCCAGACAGGAGTCAGCTGCTCCAGATCTGCACAAACCAAGGAAAAAGAGTTGAGGTCACGGCCAGCTTCCAATACCTTGGGATCCATCTTGACCAAGAAATGACCTACCGACCCCACATAGACTCCATAACAGGTCCACCCACCAAAAACTTGGCCTCCTTTACTGTCTGGGGAATTCTCTATCCTCGGTTGCATGACAGGCAATTGCTAGCTGCAATCTCCTCCCCTCCATCCTATACAGAACTCCTCTACTGCAGTTCCTCTGAGAGATGGAATTCAGCAAACTTTCCGTACTCTATAACTGTGTGGCTCATTTTGCCACAAACTCCTCTCCTAGGAGGCATCATTGTGGGACACTTAAGGAACTAAACTGGCCCACACTTCGGCACAAGCTAGCTTACCCTGTGGCTTGCCTTGCCTTCAAGTTCACTACCCTTGGTTCCCTTCCCCACCTGAGAGGACTACTCTCCCCCAAAGAACAAATCTGAACCCTGCGATCATCTGCAAATCATCCCCTCAACATCCCTAGGATTCCCTCCAACCAAGGCAAATGCTCTTTCAAATTTGCTGCCTCCCACCTATGGAACTTTCTTTCATCCAGCCTGACTGGCTCATCCACCCTTACCCAATTCAAGTCTGGACTCAAACTATATCTTCTAAATCTCAGTCTCTGTGGCTGTAACCATTAGCTCCCTAGCCCAGGTCTCTTTTCCTCTGCACTGCCTTGAACCTCCCTTCATTCCTGGAAGTATCTCCAAAACTTTGATGTCAATTTACTGTTGTTATCTCCTTTTCCTACTAATTGGAGATGAAACTCGATGTCATAAGAGCCTGTCTGCGAATCATGTATATTGTTTCTATTCTACTCTTGTGTATCTAATTGTAACTATTGTAAATAATGCTTGAGACTGTACTGTGAATTCTTACTTTACTCCTGTATACTGTCGCTAATGTCTATTTGTGCAACATATGTAACCACTGTAAAAAAAATCATTGTTTCTAAATGTCTTTTCTGTAACTAATTCTGGGTCGCCCCTGAAAAAGGGACCTCTGGTCTCAGTGGGCTTACCCGGTTATCAAAATCTAAATAAATAAATAAATTTGAAGAATTGGCAAGCAGTACTACAATGACACCACCTCAAATTCAAAAAACTGCTCCAAAAACCAGGACAGAAGCAGACAATGTGGATGACATTTGAGGCCAATGGCAGGACATTGAAATTCCACAAGGAGAAAATGAATGCTCAGTAGTAAACATGGTGGATGCATATCTGTCTGAGCCCAACATTAGTATTAAGAATGACCCTTTAATCAATCAATTTTATTTGTATACTGGAAAGTATGTGAGCAAAAATGCCTATTTTCACAAATGTTCAGTGTTGGAATACAGCATATAAAACAATTACAGAGTCCATTTGAATACAAAGAACAAACAAACATTGTAAATACATAATAGTTACAGAGGTAGAAGTACAATGAGCTAACAAGTACAAAGTATAAATATCATATTTAAAGGAGTGGAAAATGTACAAGAGTTAGACTGATGTCAAACAGAGTACAGTGATGTTTACATGACCTAGTAGCTGAAGAGATTAACTGAGCTGACAGGAGGCATAGAGAACTAGCGATGCATAACCTGGGTGAAAGGGTTCCAAATCAGGGATAATGGGGAGGCCGGCTGTTGTAACAAGTCCAGAGAAGATTTTAGTGCACTAGGTGGGGAGATAAATGTGAGTCATGTGGAATAGAGAGTGCTGCTGGGGTTTAGTGGTTGATCAAGGGAAGAGACCTATCAGGCAGCAGCAGTTGGAAGGTAAGAGGAGGTGGTCCTTGAGGGCAGCATTGAAAGAGTACATGGACCCAGAGACCTGAATTTCAGGGAGTAGTTTGTTGTAGAGCTTTGTTCCCTTGAAGGTGATAGAGCTTTGGGCCTGCTTGGTCCTGCAGTAAGGAATGTCAAAAACCAGACTGGAGGCACCTCAAGTTGGTTGCCTGGAGCTGCAATTGGGAATAAGAAGTTAATGCTAGGGTGAAGAATATTGAGGTGTACCTTGTCAAGGAAGGATAGCATCTTTAGATAGAACCTCCCTTAAAGAGTTGGCCAGCTGAGGGAAGAATATCATGAGCAGTAATGTTTTTTCCAGGGGAGAACAGTGATGAAATGAGCTATGCTATTGTATGTGGTTCTGAGTTTGGAGAAGAGAAGGAATGAGGAGGGAGGAAAGAAGACCATGGATCCATAGTCGATTAGGGGCAGGAGTGGAGTGCTAGCAAGGTGAAGCCTGGATGCTGGGATAAGGAACATTCTGATCCTGTAGAGAAGACCAAGAATGACATGGACCTTCTTTATGAGGTTACTAATGTGGAGATTGAATGAGAGGTGGGGGTCAAGGTGGAGACCTAGGTACTTGAATTCTGACACTTGTTCAATGAGGTTGCCAGAATTGTCAAATAGTTTAAAACCAGGGCCAGGGGCTTTTCTGGGCCCTGAGAAGCTCATGAGCTTGGTCATCTTGGAATTGAGGAGCAAGCCATTTCTGGAGAACCAGGAGTGCAACTTTGAGAAATTGGACAGCAGATTCTGGAACATCATGGTATGGTTATTGTTGCTGAAGAAAAGAACCACATCATTAGCATAGAGGGCAAGTTGGGTAGAGTGGCATATGGAGGGAGGTTATTTATAAAGAGTGAGAAAAGAAAAGGGCTAAGGATCGATCCTTGGGGGACTCCATATTTAATTTAATAACGGGCTGACCCAGTCAATACCTGAGTGAGTGCAGGCTGTTCCATCTGGGGCGGGAGGGCAATGTGGGGGCAATGTGCCATTTCCTGAGAGTCTGCTGGATTAAAGAGACTGGTGTTAGGTTAAGGGAAGACAAAGGAGACACGGAGGGGGAAGGGTGCTTCTGACTGCGCATGCTCAGCCAAGGCAGACATACAGACTGAATGGCACCTGGGACAGCCAGAGAGAGATGAAAGGGGATGAAGAGAGGCAGGTAAGCAACCAAGCAGTACAAGGCACTGTAATAATAAATTCCTTTCCTAGAACAAACCTGCTGTTTCCCTCAAGGCATGGTTCTAAAGGAGTCAGCCCCAAAATGCTAGCCAGTAACTACCAGTAGCTAACACAGACCTTAATTGCTAGCCAGTAAGCACAAGCAGAAATCACCAACATGCATATATGGCTGATCCTGAATAAAGTTTCTGTGCAAATCAATGTCCATGGCTGGTCTAAGTACACTGCAGTCCTGTGCCCACAAACAATCAGTGAACCTTGGCCAACAGAAATCACTATGAGATGCAATCAGCAGGGATAACAAACCACAAGGTGGAAACAGTAAAATCTCCTTTTTCCACAATCAACACCTGAGTGAGTGCAGGCTGCTCCATCTAGGGTGAGAGGGCACTGGTGCTCCTGTGGGGGGACTGTGCCATTTCCTGAGATCCTGAGTGAGGGCAGACTGCTCTGTCTGGGGCTGGAGGGCTCCAGTGCTCCTGATGGAGGAATGTGCCATTTCCTGAGATCCTGCTGGATTCACTCTTCAGCTTACTTGCAAGAGAAAAAATCATGTTGGCCAAAGCTGGCTGCCTTGACTTGTAAGTATGTTGGATGTTCACCCTACAGTGTCTATTCTGAGCATTTATTTAGCTCCACTGGGGATGTTGTGACTGATAATTGAACAAGATTAACTCCAGACAATGTGGAGAAACAAACATTCTTGAAGGTTAACTTGCCAAACTTTGGCTACATACTGTATGTGATGCTGATCTTGAAGAAGATGACATTGGCAGCTGTACCTGTGCTGCAGCTGTGGAGTGATACATCAGCTTTCAATTCTGAGACTCACTGGACTACATAAAAGTAAAGATCTGGTACTTACCTGCCTTTTGGCCACATCATCATCATCATCATCCTGGAGGTGGATTGGAGGTGCAGCCAGTACATCACGTTCACATCATGACGTACTGGAAGCAACTGTGGCAGACAAGTCCCTGATCTCACACACAGTCACTTTCTCATTCTGACAAGATTATTTATTACCTAATGCACCTAAGAATAATTATTTCTTGAATGACCATAGCTTTGTTTTCAACCCTGATAGTAGTGTTCGTAGTAGCAGTGATGAAGTGAACTTTGGACTGCCTGGTGCTCTTGTTCTTTCTCATTGTTTCGCATTGTGTTCCATACTGAAACCAGTTGCTATGTTAAAATAATTGGTGATATACAAAAAACACACTGACCCCTTTTACAAAATGTCAGACTCAGGAGACTGGTTTAAAAAAAACAGAGATCCGGGACTTGCCTCCCTTTCAACCACATCATTGCCATCCTGGAGATGGGTGGGAGGTGTCATTCTAAGTCACTTTGTCATTCTAAGGAGATCATTTGCCTAAATATGCACAATTAAATAATCACATTGATAAATGCTACTAGCTTTGTTTTTTCACCTGGTAGTAGTGGTAGTACTACCACAAAGTACAATTATTTAAACACACTATTATCCCCTCCTAAAAAATCTGTCTCAGGAGAAGACCATTTATTTACAAACTAAAGATCTGATCTGGGACTTTCTTGTCAACACAGTCACTTTTTCATTCTTTTCTAAGCAGTCATTTTGGGTAAATGTGCCTTAACCATGTTGATTTCAGTGCTGGTATGCTACTTCTGGTTTTCCCACTGATTGTAGTAGGCGGGGGTAGTAGCAGATTTCAGTCTTGAAGTGGTAGATGGCTAACTGGCTCTCTCTGACTGATTCTCTCTGGCTCGCTGGCTGCTCTGTGCTCTGGCCTGGTGCTGTTGTTGTGTTCCTGGCTTCTTCTTCATCACTTAACTGTCTAAAACACATGTGGTACCTGCCTGTACCTGTTGAGAAATAGAAATCACTACTGTTAATGATATAACTTATGCACAGTATTAGTATTACTTTCTAAAATGTCAGAAACAGAAGAGTAATAATAGAGCATTCTCTACTACTAAACAGTGGTGTGTTTCTTTTCTACAGATATGTTGATTAAAAGCAGATTAAAATGATTTTTTTTAACATACAGTTATCATAAAATAATAAAGGTCATAAAAGGTTTGGATAAGGTTTGGATAAGGATCCTAATCTTTTTTTAGCTTATCAGAACTTTTTACTACCTTTTCAGGTTCTCCCATCCTTACTTTTGACCCAAGTTCTTCCTTGTGGAAAGAGGTGAGGATTCAGTTTTGTCATCTTCTGACTCACTCAGTTCATTGTTCTTAAAGAATGTGTCATGGAACACATCTTCATGCCTTTTTAAATCTTCTGGGGTAGAAGTAAATACTGACTCAGAAGACATTGCCTCACTGTCAAAGGCATGCTCAGAAGAACCGGTTGAATTTAACCAAGGCCATAACTGAATGCTTCTGTCATGAACTGTGGTCGTGGGGGTACTGATGGATTTGGTGGTGCTGGTAATGATGTCTGCAGCAGTAGTAGTAGTGGAGGTGGTGGTGATGGTGGTCACAGCAATATTGGTGGTAGTGCTGATGATGACATTGGAAGCAGCAGTACAGTTGGTGATGATGGTGGCATCCAATATGGTAATCACATTGGTCACTACAGAGGCAGAGACCTGCACTAGAATAGTGGTGGCAGTGGTACTAGCAGTGCTAACATTTGCTGAAGTTGCAACTGGTCTGGTTGGAGTGAAGGGACAGCAGAATGGTGAATACATGTCGAACATTGACCCATATTTGAATCTCTTTTTTAGGGGCTGGTCCACACATTTTTTGACTGTACTTGACTGCCTGTGTGTAGGGTTGGGCAAAACTGCTGTTTTCCGCTCCCACGGAACTTCCATGGAAATTAAGGGACTTTCGCAGAAGTTTACAAACTTCCACCTGTGGCGGAGCGGAAAACTTCTGCAAAAGTTATCAAGTGTAATATAGCCTGGTAGTGAAGAAAATAAGCCCTGATGGCTAGTGGTCCCTCCTCCCACATGTCCCACATGTAAAAAATTATCCCTGGTGACTAGTGGTCCCTCCCCTCCACCCAGTAAACCACCCACCGCGAAATGTACAGTAACCCCCCACCTCCTTCAGCCCTATCTCCACTGTCCTGTTAAAGAAAAATCTCTGATGGTCTAGTGTTTTTTTTAATTAAACTCCCTCCCAATTCCCAGTCCCAAATCTCTGGTGATCCAGTGACCCCCACCTGGTCTTCCCAGCAGCCAGGTGTCACATACCATAAACCCCAACAGCGGCAGACCAGCACAGCCCTCCTCTCTCTCCTCCATGGCTGGCCTGCCTACTTTAGCAAAATGATTGCCCCAAAATTCAAAAGCCTTTGTTCTGAAATTACCTGATGGGTGGGCAGCTGGTGGCAGGGCTGTGAGAGCAGAAGCACTTCCATAGGCAGATGCTGGATCAGGGCTGCTGGAGTAGGAGTGGCTCCCATGTGGCGGCTGAGGTGGATGGCCTGTTTCAGGGGATTCTGTCAGATAAGAGAGGGGGCAGGTTAGAATTTAACAGTAGGCAAAGACTGTGACATTTGAAAGAACAAAAGAGCAGTAATCACCTTTGAGCAGGGGCTGAGATGTGGCAAAGAGGTCTCAGGGGGAAGGGTGGGCTCTAGGAATTTGAGCAGACAGAATAAAGGAGAGGAAAAGGGGATGCTAACTTAAAACTTTTAAAAACATTAGTAACACAGCTCTATGAATTCATTTAAAAATTACAATGGTACAGATATCACGCAATCTACCTGTAGAAACAGTCTAGCAGACAGTGGAGCCAATCAGCATTTAGCAAAAGGATTGTGCCAAAATCAAAAGCCTTTGTTCTGAAATTATCGGATGGGTGGGTTGCTATTGGCAGGGCTGTGAAAACAGGAGCACTTCCATAGGTAGATGCTGGATCAGGACCACTGGAGCAAGAGTGGCTCCCAGGTGACAGCTGAGGTGGAGGGTCCATTTCAGGGGATTCTGCCTGATGGGGGGGCAGGTTAGAATTTAGCAGTAGGAGAAGGCTGGGACAGTTGAAAGAACAAAAAGACAGTAATCACTTTTGGGCGGGGGCTGAGCTGTGACAGAGGTCTCGGGGGAAGGGCAGGTGCTAGGAATTTGAGCAGACAGAATAAAGCAAAGGAAAAGGGGATGCTAATTTAAAACTTTTAAAAACATTAACTTTTGTAACACAGCTCTATGAAATTCATTAAAAAATTACAATAGTGCAGATATACAAGCAATCTACCTGCTGTCATGAATGAGCAGATGTATATCACTCATTTATTGACAGCTCAGTTGGTGGGCCGGTCGTGGAGGAGGGAGGAGGGCTGTGCCGGTACGTCGCTGCCAGGGTTTATGATGACGTGGGAGCAGGGTTGTGAGACACCTGGCTGCTGGGGATGCTGGTTGGGGGGCACTGGATCACCAGGGAATGGGATTTTGGACTGGGGATCAGGAGGGGGTTTAAATTAAAAGAAACAAAACCACTAGACCACCAGAGATTTTTTTTTAACTGGATGGACAGTGGAGAAAGGGATGTGGGGGGGTTACTGTACATTTCGTGGTGGGTGGGTTATCAGGTGAAGGGAAGGGACCACTAGCCACCAGGGATAATTTTTTACATGTAGGGCGGATGAGGGAGGGACCACTACACTAGCCACCAGGGCTTATTTGGGGAAAATTTAACAATTTAAAGAGCGGCGATCGTAGGCAAAAGTTCTGCAGAAGTTCGGAAATCAATTTCTGAACTTCTGTGGAAGGGAAAGTCTGACTTTCACTTGAATTCCGCCTGCAGAAGAATTTTTTCATCCACCCCTACTTGTGTGACACTTTCACTCATCAGACAAACTGCAAAAAAGAGTAATGTGTTCAAATATTATTTTTCTGATGCAATAATTATTTTTTCTATTGCAATAATGAATAAATTTTATTTTCCAGGAACAAGAAACAATAAGAGTTATTGTCTTTTGTTTATCCAGCAGGGATAGTCAACAAATGTAACTGATGGCTCATAAGGCTACTATAGTGTCTGGACTCTGGAGACATAAAGACTTCAACAGTTTGTTTTAATATTATAGTTTGTACCTTTTTGGTATTTTAACAATAGGTGGAACCTCAGACAGCTAATACTAAGCGGCAAGGGTGCCCCCTGGCCCCTGCCTACCCTACAGATAAAGTCTGTGATGTCTAAAGACAAAAAGACTTAATTTATTTTATCTTGTTGTTCATAACTTTGTACTTAACAGTTAGAAAGCTAATACTGGGCAGTAAAGGTGACCCCTTGCCTGCCCTAAGGCACAGATAAAGTATGTGGCATCTCGAGACAAAAACACTTTAACTATTTACTTTATATTGCTGCTTGTAACTCTGTAGTGTTTTAAGAGCAGTCACAAACTCATACAGCTAATACTAGGCCACAAGGTTGCCCCTGCCTACCCTAGTGCACAGATAAAGTATGTGGTGTCTGGAGACAAAACAACTTCAACAATTTATTTCAGAATGTTGTTTGTAGCTTTTTACTGTTTTAGCAACAGTCAGAAACCCAGACAACTAATTCTGGGCTGCAAGGGTGACCCTGCTTACTCTAGGGCACAGACACATTTTTTTTTTTACTTTTTATTGAATTTTCAACATACAAACAACCAAGTATGAACACAACAAAATGCATAAGTGTAATAAAAAACAATGCTGAGATCAACAAAGAAGAAGAATAAATACATATAAAAAAATCCTTAAAATACAAAGTAAAAGCACACCTATGCCTCGCAAGGAAACACAAAACAGCACTTTCATATATAATCTTAATCTTAAGGTGGGGTTGCTAAAACCAAACTAACAAGAAGGGATGGCCATAGGCCTAAATATAATTGAAGAAGTGTAAGTAGCATTATATTCAGCTAACATGTGAATTCTACCCAAAAGGGTGTCCATTAATTGAACCAAAGACTTGCATATCCCTCTAATCATGTCTTATACATAAAAAAGGAGGAGTTGCACTGCACTTTTGTAAGGAAAAAGCATAAGCCCCTTCCACTCTGGCCTGCATATTAGCTCGGGAATTCAAGAAGGGGTCCCAGAATCTGTGAAATCTTTGTATATTGTGCTGAGAGGAATGGGACATTTTCTTTCACTCTACCAACATAAATAAGGCCATTAGCAATTCTTGCAGGGTCTGGAGTGTTGCATTCTCCACTTCAGTAAAATCTGATGTTTTGCCTGCAGGGCTACAGGAAGGATACATTCCTTCCTAGCATGGGATGTGAGAGGCAAACTGGAAGAGTAACCTATTAGCCACAAACTGGGATCTACAGAAATATGTGTTCCCAAGGCCTCTGCACATACAAACATCAACTGAGCCCAATATTCCTGGATTTTTGGGAAGGACCAGAGAATATAGGATAAAGTGCCCTGAGTTTCATGGCTTCACCAGCAAAGGTCAGTATTAAGAAGGTCAATTCTTTCAAGCACAACTGGTGTTCTGTACCATCTATGTAAAAGTTTTTTAATTCATACTTTTTACTCCCTGCACACTGGGGGATGAGGACTCAGCCCCATTTTGCATGCCCGCACTCCCGCCTAGTGTCAACCATCACCAAAATCCCCCCGCATGGCTTGTCTCCCATGGCAGGACCCAGAAGGGAGCTTACCCCTTCCCCAGAGCACAATCCAAATCTGGGGAGGTGGCAGCGGTAGAGCAGTGGGATGGGGAAAGGCTTCATGAAGCCACCTTGGCCACCATTTTTCCTTTTTCTGGATCCCCTCCCTCTGAACGCACAGCCGCACACATGTAAAGGCACGCCATGCCATGATCACCTGCTGCTGTGTCCTCCCTACCTGCACTACACACCAGAAGGCAGCAAGTAGGTGGGATGGCAATCCCTCCTTCCCTAAGAGAGGACAGCCGTCCTCCAGATGCTCAATCCTCTCTCCCCCCTGCCAACCCATGATGGCCTGGGCTCATTCTCAAACCTGGGTTGCTGGCGTGGTGCTAGGTGTGGTGTCCAGTGCCTCAGTCTCCAGCGCCACCTGGCCAGCTTCAAGATTTTTTTTGTTGAATCTGCTGATATCTAATATCACAAAAGCCTTTACATGTATTACACACCAGGCAAGACCAACAGTCATCTAGGACAGATATATGTATCTCCTTCTCCTAGTCCTGTTTTTGTTTCAAGAGTGGGAGTTCCTGAGATACAAAGAGATAATTATAGATGGCACCAGCTAGCCTTTACTGCTTTATGGTTCTTTGGGAAATTGCTTCTGGGAGACCTCTAATTGTAGAGAAGGCCAGCTGCCTGTAGTCTCCAAGTCAGAGTTTGGTGGAGCTGTAGGTAGCTACAAAAATCTGAATTTGGTAGATTATATCTGATTAGGAGTCCTTGGAAAGTATTTAGGGTTTGAGAGGAGGGGGAGAATAAATGCCCCACTAAGGTAATCTCTCGGCTGGCTCAGATGTTCCATTGTAAGGGGGACTTGTTTCAGTGGTAATTTGTGGGTTATCCCAGAGGGGGTTGCCACATGCCTAGGGAGTTATATCCCCATTTATGTCTTTTAGTGAGGATTCTCCTGGTGACTGATGCAAATCTAACCATAGGTGATGTTTTCTGTTTCCACTGGACATACTCACTAGGGGCCTAGGCCCATGGAGGAAGAGACTTGATAACCTTCTCCAAACACAGCCAGACTGGACATAGAGGGGGACTGGGATAGCAGCCAAGGAAGCACCTGCTTGATGCCCAGTGCCTGATGATAGGCCCACAGCCATGGGACACTCCATCCAACTTTGTGAGCAGGTGCATTAAGTCTATTAAGGGATAGACATAGTCTAATGTCTTCCCAAAGAAAAAAGAGGAACAGCTTCACCATCCTGTGGAATTTACTGTTGGGGATGTTAACCAGGAGATTGTTTAGTCAAAAGAGAAGCCTGAAGGAGGCCACCATTTTGTGTGCTGCAGTTTCCCCCCCAAAAGTGAGATTTAGCTTGGCCTATCTGTGAAAATCTGCCACCAACCCTTTTAGTAGTGGATTCAGATTGAGATCTACAGGCTGCCAGAGGTCAGGTGAGATAGTCATGCCCAAATAAGTGATATGGCTGGGGGACCATCTAAGGTGCCATTTACTGAACATGTCCTCATGGCAGAAATCATTTAAAGGCATGACTTTGATCTTTATCCAATTTAGCCATTGACCAGAAATAGTTGTGAAGGAATTTAGAAGGTGCATCACGTGGAGTAAAGAGGCTTCTGGATTGCAGAGTGTCAGGAGAAGATCATCCGCATAGGCTTGAGTCTTCAAATAGTATTCCCTATTCTTAGACCTTCCATTTCCTCTGATTGACTAAACCTCTGGAATATAGGTTCCATTGCAATTTCAATGAGGAAATGGAGAGGGGACAGAGGGATTCCATGCATTTCCCCCCCATGCTAGTGGAAAGGGTTGTGAGTTCAACCCATTTCTTAGGATATGAACCTATTGGTTGGTATGTAGCAGATTCACAAAGTTTGTATATTGTATGTGGGTCCTATGCCCATTCCTGCCACAGCTTGATAGAGATAGGACTACTGGCTGGAGTCAAAGGCTTTTTCACTATCAATAATCATCAGGAAGGCAGGATTTGTCTGGCAACTTCCTACCCACACACAAGTTATAAAAGTCCTAAGGTTGTCAGTGGCCATGTGGCCCTTTACAAACCCCTTTTGATGGTGATCTAACAGTTACAGGATGAAGGTCCACAGCTTGAGTGCAAGAATTTTTGCTAGAATCTTTGCACTGATATTAAGCAAGGATATCAGGCGATGGTTACAGAGCTGTTAAATGTCTTTGCATGGTTTGGGCAGTAATGTTATCAGGGCTTTATATATAGAGGTTGGTAACGACCCTCATCCATAGCTGCCTCAAAAACTGTAAGTAGAGTACCACTCAGCTGTTCCTCACACTACTGATAGAACTCTGCAGGGAAACTATCCAGTTCAGGAGTTTTTTGTTTGGGTAGAGATTTAATCGCAGTCCTGATCTCTTGCCTGGGAATTGGTTGTATGTTTAGCCGGGTCAAGCATGTAAAAGGGCCAAATGGTCCACTGTTTTTTTACATGGCTAAGAACATTTTTAATTAAAAAAATGGCTGATCTAAGGATACTGTTTGGGCCTTAGTGAGGAATACATGGTCTATAAATGATTATAACATGGGATCGAACTGTGTAGAGTATAACTTTGCATAATAGTCTGTGAATGTAATACTGATGGCAGCATGGTCAGTTGTTAGAATAACTTCTTGTGAATGGATACAGGGGATAGACTTAACAGTTTGCCTCACTGTAAGCTTTTAGGCCAACAACTTGCCACATTTTTCCCCAGATTCCCAGTATGTATGCACAATGCACTGTACTGCCCATTGTGCTATGGAATAGGAGAGAGTTACTTTGATATTGTAGCTGTAGAATCTCCAAATGCAAGTGTGGGAGAGGAATATCAGAGTTATTGTAACTAGTTTTCTTGTCTTTAAGGTCTTTCTCTAGTTGGCTAAGATAAGCCTGCCTTTGTTTTTTTTTTTTAGTACTGGAGGAATAGCTAATGATTCTCCCCTGCAAGTAGGCTTCCGGGGCATCCCAAAAGAACTGCTTTGTAAATTTCTGGGAAATTTTTTGGATCAATATATTGCTGACTCTCCTGCTGGAGCCATGGTATGAACTTGGGATCCTGCAGAAGGAATGTGTTAAGATGCTAGTGGATGTTGGGTAGTCTGCTGGGCCTATGGCCACTGACAAAGAAATGGCAACATGGTCAGAAATCATAGTGGGGCCTATAGCCGCATCATGGACTGCACGGATCAGAGCTACTTATATCATGTCTGGCAGACAGAAAGATAAAGTCCCTACCTGTAGGGTTCATGGCACTCCAGAGATACACAAAAGAAAATTGGGAAGAAGACTGGATTATAGCTTGCCTGCATCTGGTTGTAGCTAGGAATGTATGATGGAGTATGTCCATGATAGACTTTCATTAAAGTCCCCTCCTAAGATAAGCTGATTTCCTGGTTGCTACATGTCAGCTATGGCATGAGCTATCCTTGAGAAAATGGAGGCAGAGTCCTTATTTGTGCCTTAAATATTACCAAGGAGAATTTGATTATTTAGGACAAATCATAGCTACCACTCTTCTACCATCAGAGCTGTTTTTTTTTATTTAGAATCTGGACTGGGTGTTTCTTGCTGATTAAAATTGCTACACCCCTAGATTTAGTGGTGCCTGAGTTTCCCAGCACAGTTCCTACCCACTCATATTTTAGTTTTAACATCTCAAGAGGAAGTGGGTGGCTCTCCTGTAAAAAGGCAATATCACCACGCATCTTTTTGATATGAGAGACCTCCTGCTTCCTCTTAATGGTTGAGTTAGGCCTTGTACATTCCAGGAGATCAGCATAACCTCTCTTGCATTAGCCATCATTGAGGAAACCTAGCCCAACAATGTGCTTTACTTGAAGGTGCTATAGGTGCAAAATTGATCTCCAGTAAGATCTACCTGTAAAGAAAAAAAAATCTTACATCTATTGCAATGTACTCATATTGTCAGAGGGAAATAAACCTATCCCACAGGAACCATTTGAGAAATGTTAGTATCTGCTTGATGCTAATAAAAGGCAAACTGATTCTCAAGCTACTGATGTAAGTAAAGAACTGGAATCATGAACAATGCAGGTAACTTAGAACAGTGAAGGCACATGGTAATATATATACATACTGTATGCTTGAAAACCAGTAATAGCCAAACAACAGAGGGACATCTTTTCTCCCCTGCTCTGAAAACAGGGTTTAAGGAGTGTGTACCTGAAAGGGGGGGGATCAAAAAAACCTATACTAGGTGGCTACTGAAAGGACTTACAAACCATAGGAGGCTAAGTAACTCCAAGCGGTAGCCTGTCAGTTCCTAAATGTCTCAGTGGGAGCAACCTATTAATTCTCCTTCAGGCCTGATATGAGCAAAATTAATTCAAGATATCATATGATATCTGACTGGTTGTGTCAGGGTAAGTAGTGATTAACATTGGCTTTTAATTGGGGGGGGCTGCAAATGCCAGTTATGTATTATGAATTTCTTATGGTGTCTCCCAAAAATGGAGACCTGCTGGAGGGGTGGAGAACAGGGTCTATAGCTTAGAACATCATTGTCCTTGCATAATTTTGTATCCCCAAATCATCATGTCCTGGGGTTAGGAAAAGGGGGAGGAAAATCATGTTCCAGTTCCCCATGGACAATGTAGACTGTTGGAACACTTGCAAGATTATGGTAACATGGTGGGGGCAGTGCAGTGCTTAACTGGTGCAAGAGTTACTGTATCTGGCTGCAGCAATAATGAGAATAGGGAGGGGTAAGGAAAATGGTAGGATAAGAGGTGAGCCTGCAGGCATAGTCAGTACCAGGACAAACCCAATGTGCTCCCTTTGAGACATGGCTGATTATGTACTGCAATGCAAAGTTATAGTTACAGTTATAGTTAGCTAGTTAAGTTGGCCTGTGCCTGTCACTACCAGCATGAGTGGGGGGAGGAGTTACGGGTAACAGAGTGTGTCACACATATGTGCTGAACTGCTCAGTTGAGTTTCTTGGAGCTCCCTGAGGGTGAGGGCAGTTGTGGATCACTGATCACATCCATCCTGCATATCAAGCCTCTATGCCTGAGAGCATATAATATAGAACATTTCCAAGGTAGTTAATCTGTAGCTTTATGGTGACCCCCAGTCTCTCCAGAGGGGGACCACATGAAGGCCACGAGTATAAGGTGGGAACTATTAGTATGTGCCAGTTATTTCAAGAGTTTGCCCCAGACACAGGGCTGTACAGCCATCAAAAACTCATTCTCCAATTCCTAGGGAAACTGGTCACACTACTGAATTGTGCGTGTAGTCTTTCCAGAGCTTCTGCCTGTGATAAGCCCAAGGTTTAAGAACAGGGAGCAGAGTGCCAAGTTGGAAAAATAAAAGGGAAAGAGACAATTTAGAGTTCGGGAATACAGAAGGTCATCCAAGTAAGAGTCCACTTGCTTGTGGGAGTTACACTTTTCAGAGCACGGGGGAAGAACTGTGATACCCTAGCTTTGGTTGTGGCAGTTGCAAGCCAATGCAGCCATTACTACACATAGTGGCTGATGTCCTGCCTTGACAAGGGAGTGGAGAAGGGCAAACAGGTGGCTGGGGGGTAGTTTTGCATCCAAGTGCAGCCAGGCTTGGACAGTGCCCATATGGAGCTACACTTTGCCTGCCTACTAAGGGAAAATTAGTACTGTGGGGTGGTTCCGGCAGAATAACTATGTTGTGAAAGCCATATGTAAGCAGCTCAAAGAGAGTAAACCAAAACAAGATAAAAGCAGAAGCTCTAGTGTGAGGTGACATCATAATTCTGTTTATGACATCAAAATATGTTGCTGTGGGAATATCTATGATGTCATAAACAGGAGATTGTGATGTCATGCTTAGAGAAGTAGCCAGAGTAGCTATAGTTTAGGGGATAGGGATCTTGTTTTCATGTAACTATTTTCAGTACTAAAGAAAATGGGGAATTAATTACTGAAAATATATAAAGTAATAACGAAAATGGGATGGAGTTGAATATAATCTTACTTTTTCAGAGTTTTTCTAATTCTGTCAGGGGCTCTTTAACTCCCGTTACCTTCTCTAAAATTTTGGAAAATACTTCAGCAGTTGTGACAGTTTCCAGAGCAGGTGCTGAGTCGAGAGTGACTTCTACCATCAGCACAATAGGCAGAGTTTCAAGTTGATGTTTCTGAGGTAAAAAAAAATGTGGATTGTTTCCAAAAAATACATATATATTTCAATAGAAGAGAATGCAGTCTATTGAAATCCTCAGCTACAAATGCCCGATTGGATGTTTAGATTTCATGTGAAAAAAGCTGTAATGGCCCAAGGCAGAGAACTGCAAAACTACATGGTCATCTTGTCAGTGCTCCAAACAAAAGTCCTGGACACAGAAGAAATAACAGCTTGGCTAACCAGAGGTACAGGAACAAGCCTAATGCAAAGCAAAAAAAGTGGTGTTCCTCCCACCTTGCATTCAATACACTGACAGCACTGCTGGCAAACAACCAGTAAATACCTATTTTCACTAACAAAACAAAGATTGCAGCATCAGGAAAAAAAAAAGATTTTTTAATAACTATTTATTTATTTTATTTATCTATTTATTTATTTAAGATGTGTTTATCAGATAAGAACCCAAGGGCATCAGATACCCATTTTCATGGGGCACTCAAGTACAAAAACAAATATAACACAAATGGTATATACTTACAGTATCAAGCAAAACAATTACATGCAGTTGAAACAGTAAAACAAAGCTTCAATGTTGATTTAAACAAATTATAAGAATGAATAAGATATAAATATTTTGATAAGGAATTCCAATCCTTTATCGACCTATATAAAACAAAGCAATGCAAATTTCAGTTCTAAAACGCCATTCCAAAAGACCATGGTATTGTACATAAACACAAATAAAGGCAGAATTACCATAAAACATATACTTAAAATCAGTTAATAAAACAGTTGGAATTAAACTTCAGAAAAAGCAAAGTTGAAAAGATAGTTCTTTAAGGCAGATTTAAAGGTTTCAGTGGACAGGCACTCTCTAATCTGATGAGGTAGAGAATTCCACAGGGTCGGTGCTAGAAAAGCAAATGATCTAGCTCCAGACATAGTCAAGGGGACCCTTGAAATCTCTAGCAGTCCCTCATCAGAGGAATGGAGTGGTCAAAGGAGGAGGTACAGGAAAAAGAAGATCTCACAAATGCTGAGGTCCATGTCACTGTAGGGTGTCATAGGTCAGCAAACCAACCTTGAAGGTGATCCTCCACCACACCAGCAGCCAGTGCAGTCTGCAGAGCACAGGTGTGACATGTCAAGATCTTGACAAGCCAGTCAACAACCTGGCAGCCACATTCTGCACCAACTGCAGGCAGTGAAGATCCACCCCCAGCAGCCATAGATATAGGGCATTGCAGAAATCAAGGCACAAGGTCACAGAGGTGTTGACCAAATTCAGAAGATCATCTGGTGGGACTAGGTGTTTTATTTGGGTGATGTTCCTCAGATAGTAAAGAGAGAGGCCTTGATGACAGCCGACACCTGAAACTTAAGTGTCAGTTCACCATCAAGCACAATGCCCAAATTCTGCACCTGGTCAGAGGTCACCAGCTGGTTACTTACAAGCCAGAGCCCTGAGGATTGCCCAGCCAACAACCTCTCTAGCCAATGACCTGGGTCCACAACCAACACATCAGTCTTATCCGGGTTTAACCTGAGCCAATTGGCACTCATCCACTCATGAATCTCAGAGAGGTAGTTGTTAAAGAATGAGACAGCATCATTTTGTTTGAGCACAAAGGACATGTACAGATGAGAATCATCTGCATAGCAGTGAAAACTCAGACTGTACCACCTTATAATGTCTCCCAATGGCAGCATATACACCACAAACTACAATCACCAACTGGTCAAAGTCAGACCAGACAGACTGGGTGAGTATAATCTCCCACCGATCATGGCTCTACCCATTTGAGTGAGCTGTGCCGATCTCCAATCTGATGCAGGCAACCTTATCCATGGCAAACTGAGCAAAACTCATCACACTTTTTCAGTGGACAGGCACTCTCTAATCTGATGAGGTAGAGAATTCCACAGGGTCAGTGCTAGAAAAGCAAAAGATCTAACTCCAGACACAGTCAAGGGGACCCTTGAAATCTCTAGCAGTCCCTCATCAGAGGAATGGAGTGGTCAAAGGAGGAGGCAGGGGAAAAGGAGATCTTACAAATGCTGAGGTCCATGTCAGTGTAGGGTGTCATATGTCAGCAAACCAACCTTGAAGGTGATCCTCGACCACACCAGCAGCCAGTGCAGTCTGCAGAGCACAGGTGTGACATGTCAAGATCTCGACAAGCCAGTCAACAACCTAGCAGCCACATTCTGCACCAACTGCAGGCAGTGAAGGTCCACCCCCAGCAGCCATAGATATAGGGCATTGCAGAAATCAAGGCACAAGGTCACAGAGGTGTTGACCAAATTCAGAAGATCATCTGGTGGGACTAGGTGTTTTATTTGGGTGATGTTCCTCAGATGGTAAAAAGAGGTCTTGATGATGGCTGACACCTGAAACTTAAGTGTCAGTTCATCATCAAGCACAACGCCCAAATTCTGCATCTGGTCAGAAGTCACCAGCTGGTTACCTACAAGCCAGAGCCCTGAGGGTTTCCCAGCCAACAACCTCTCTAGCCAATGACCTGGGTCCACAACCAACACATTAGTCTTATCCGGGTTTAACCTGAGCCAATTGGCACTCATCCACTCATGAATATCAGAGAGGCAGTTGTTAAATAATGAGACAGCATCATTTTGTTTGAGCACAAAGGACATGTACAGCTGAGTATCATCTGCATAGCCATGAAAACTCAGCCTGTACCACCTTATAATGTCTCCCAATGGAAGCATATACACCACAAACTACATGGGTGAAAGCACAGAAATCTGCAGTACTCCACATGGCAAGGCATGAGGGGCCAGGGAAAAAACTCCAGACTCCACTGTCTGTATCCTGCACATGAGGAAACATTTAAACCATCTGAGGATTGTACCAGACAGTCCACAGAGTAATCACAGATTCCCAAGCAACACCTCATGGTCCATGGTGTAAAATTCTGCAGAGATCAAGGACGACTAAGATGGAACGACTCTCTGATCTCTCGCTATCAGGAAATCATTAAGAAACCAAACCAATGCTGTCTCAGTACTATGCCTCTTCCTGAAACCAGACTGGAGAGGACTGTAGATATCATGGGTGGTAAGATGCTCCTCGAGCTGCAACTCGACTGCCTTCTCAATAACCCTACCCACAAAAGGCAGGTTAGAGACAGGCCTGTAGCTGGTGAGACAGTCGGGGTCAAGAGAAGCTTTTTTCAAATGTGGGCATACCACTTCCTCCTTCAGGGTGTCCAGAAACACCCCAGTCTCTAATGAACATCCAACAATCTCAGTCAGGACCAGTCTGATGACCTCTTAGCACCCCACCAAGGGGTGCATTGGACCTGGATCCAAACTACAGTAAGTCAGTCGCAAACCCTGGATAATCTTCACTGCATTCACAATCACCAACTGGTCAAAGTCAGACCAGACAGACTGGGTGAGTATAATCTCCCACCGATCATGGCTCTACCCATTTGAGTGAGCTGTGCCGATCTCCAGTCTGATGCAGGCAACCTTATCCATGGCAAATTGAGCAAACTCATCACACTTTTTCTGTGAAAAAAAGCTCCTCAGTTCTGGAGACAGGCTGCACTGCAGGTGGTATTGGACCATCTCCATTGAGGCAGCTCTATAGGGGGGTGCAAAACCGAACCCTATAGTGTGGTGATCCGACCATCCAATGGGTTTCACCAACATGTTGGAGATCTCCATCCACAGCAGAAACACCAGATCCATCAAATGACCTTGAGAGTGGATCACATAGGTAATCACCTGTGTAAAGCCCAACAAAATCATCAACTGGAGGAAGTCCTGTCCAAAATGTAAGAGTTCATAATTGACCCAGGAATTGAAATCCCCCAGCACCAACCACCTGGGTGACTCCAACACCATCTTGATGATGAAGTTTGTAACTTCCTGTAGGAAATCTTTCTGGCCCCTGGGTGGACAGTATACAAAAAGTATCCTACAACCCACACCTGCACCCATGATACATTCAAAGAATCTAGTGACTGCAACTGGTACATCTACAAGGCCCAGTTCTGATTTAAAACATATGGCTAACCCCCCACCCCTACATTCCAACCTCTAGTGGTGTATCACCGAGTACCTTGCTGGAATGGCTGACTCCAGAATGGGACCTGCATTCCAATCCAGCCAGGTCATGGTGATGCATGCCAAGTCAGATGTTCTAAGAAGAGCAGCAATAACTGCTGTCTTGCTTCTAATCGATCTGGCATTGCATAACACCGTCCAAATTGGATGAGCAGCAGGGGTTGACTGGACTATTTTCCCACACAAATTGGAGCTCTTGGATATGGTAACCAGGCAGGGTGGACCCCTTTCCTGTGCCCATTTCACCCCAGACATCTCCTTGACCCACAACCCCAATTTGTCCACCCCATTCCACTACCCCACTATGCTAATGACCTCCATCCCTTCAACACCCCCTCATTATGCCCAAGGTGAAACAGCACCTATAAACCTCTCCTGGAAGTGAGGGACAATCAAAAGAATGGAGTACCTGCAGCTTGGTGGAGGAGTAGTATCTGCCTACCGAAGCCCTCTGCCAAAACATCCTGCCGTAACCTAATAATTAGTAATTACTAATTTTTTTATATCAATCATACACACAATCATCCATACACTTACTCACACAATCTTACAAATCCTCTAACAATCCCCCAAAAAGACACAACAAGAAACTACCCCCCAAGTCATCTACCTAACATAACCCCAATCCTAGTAAAAAACATTGCTGCCCAGCAGAGGAGTTATAAAAAAAAGTTTTAGACAACTAGTCCCAGCTAACCTAGTTGAATAACTTGTAAAATGAAATGTAAAACATGTTTTTAAATGAAAGCTAAACTTGACCTTTAAATAACTTGAAGTAATGTATCAATAGCCATTATAACATATTTTCACCCTTTAAAGAGCAGATTCACAAGCAGCTGAATAAATAGGAAACCCTAAGTCAATAATCAATAAAATTAAAGATTGAGCTGAGGTTTTTCGAGAATTAGATTACAAACACTTTATAATCATGTAAAGTAAACACAAGAGAGAATGTGTGTTTTTGATAAACAAATCAAAATGGTTATTGTACAATAAAGAACTGCCCAATGCAAAATTCAAATACTTAAAACTATTAACCTTTTTAACTAAGTTAGCATGACAGTAAGTAATCAAAAAAGCTGAATTATTATGAAGCTATTTACTTGCAGATCCATATTCAAAATCAGGCCATTCTTAATCAACCAACATTGGGCCAAAATAAAATCCTCCTACAATTAATTCATAAGGGTAGGCACACATGAATGACGGTAGTATTTTGACTAACTGAAACTCGGTTCCTCGAGTTTCGGTATCCCTTCACTGTTTGCCTGAAACATGGTTGCCCAACAGTCAAGTTTGATAGTAGTGGGGGTTGGTTATATAAAGAAAGGGGGGCTGCAGGGGTTGAAACCCCCAAAACATAAAAAAATACCTCTGCCGCTTGAAAACTTTGCCTGTCAGGCAACCATGTTTCAATCTGCTGCCATGGGGTTACTGAAACTCAGGGAACTAAGTTTCAGTATATCAAAATATATCCTGAATTATTGGAATAAAAAAAAACTATGTCATCTGCATATAAAAGAATATGAGAAGATGACCCAACTGAGTGTAAATCATTTAAGAATAAAAAAAATCAAATTGGGCCAAGTACCAAGCTCGGTGGTACCCCTATGGTGATGTCAATAAAAGAAAAGAACAGCAGAGCCCAAAGACACTCTCTGCTTATGATTTGATATATAATCACCAAACCAGAACACAGATCCATGAAAGGAGTCTGACAGAATTTCTGTTGAATGCCCCATCAGCAACACCGGCAGGTTGACCACATTCTGCAGTTGGCTACTGGCTCACTATTGCTGTCTTTGTTTTCTTCGGAGGGCTTCACCCTGAACCCCCCCATACCCCCCACTTAAGGATTCTCAACTCCAGTCGGAGCTGATTAGGGGGTGCAGGACCCCCGACAGAGAGTGCCGGGTTCCAGTGGGTCTCCCACCATGGCTAGGCATTGTAGTCCCTGTGGTGGACCTCACTGGTGAAATATCACTGCAAGGGGGGTAAACGCCAGTACGCCACAGTGCTAGACAAACCCATACACCTAGGTTTGGATAGCAGGCAACCATGATGAACTTCATCAAAAGCCTTTGACAAGTCTAAAGAAAATGTAGTAACCATGTCCCCATTTTTCAAGGTTCTTTGAAGGAAGTCAGTAATTTCAATAAAAGCAGATAAGGTACTATATTTAGATCTAAAGCCATGTTGAAAAGGTGTCAGAATACTTCTATGCTCAAAATTGTCTTTTAACTGTTCTAATACAATCTTCTCAAGAACTTTGGACAAAGGGGATAATAAGGAAATGGGTCTATAATTCTTAGCTAAAATTTCTGTCACCCAAATTAAAAATAGGTATCACAGTTACCTGCTTCCAAAGATTAGGAACTGTACCAGTGGACAAAGAAAAATTAAACAAAACATTAAAAGAAAAAATGATAAGATTCCACAGCAAAGAAAATAATTTTAAACCAATTTGGTCTTCCCCATTACAAGTCTTTAAATTCAACTGATTAAGGTATACTGCAGTTCCCTGCAAAGAAATCTCATGAAACTTAAAGTCCAGGTCCAATGAAATATAAATATCTACAGAAGTATAATTAAGATGTAAATCCCACAAAATATTTAGCTAAACCATAAAAAGTATGAATCAATTCCCCTGCCATTTCTAAAGGATCTACAACAGTGCCAACTGAAGTTGTCAAAGATGTAATACATGTAGTTTTAGTTTAGTTTTACCTAGCAGCTCATTTAACATTTTCCAATTTTCCTTAGGTTTGTTAAAACTAGTAAACTGAAGATTTAAATAATAATCAGCTTTGCGTTTCCTAACTACCTTTTTGCAACAATTTCTCAAATTCTTATAGACTTTGAGAGATTGAATATTTTTTCCTCCTTAAAAATTTTCCATGCTTTACCAAGCTCACGCAGAATTTTTTACAGATCTGAAGTAATCCAGTGACAGTTATGACTTTTCACTCTTAACTTACATAAAGGAGCAAATAGAACACACATCTGTCCAAATTCAGATGAAATAAAATCAAGTATATTATTGATAATTGGAATTCTAAACAAGAATGACCAATCCAAAGATGTAACATAATTTCTAAAATTTACAACATTGAGATGACAAAGAGAGTATGAAAATATGAACTCAGGTGGAAGGAACTTAGGTGGAAGGTGATGTTTCCAAGCCATTCAATAACAAAAAAACATGACAACAGTCACTCATAGAATTGGAAACAACTGTATCAAATATGTCCTAGTCATTAAAATCCAACCTACAGAGTGTCACTGCTCACTTTATAGTTAAAAGAGTTAGGGACAGTTTACAACCTGACACAAATTAAGACCTGTTAATTTATCTTTGATTTTAATATTATTTTTATCAGACCAGTTTATGTTTCCATCACCCAGTGTTATAATCTCCTTGGTATACCCAGGTGAGACAACATATTCGGTTAAGAGTAAAAAAAATTAAAAAATAAAAAAATAAAAACAGGAGGAAAGTAACATACTTAATAATAAATGTTTTGCCCCAGTCAATATGATCTTAACAGATAAAAAAATTGCAACAACTGTAGGATTGCTTAAAATCATTTACAACTACAAGATTGGATGTAACATCTATTAAGACCCCACCTCCTCATTTCCCTTCCCTGTCCTTCCAAAATAGCATATAATTATATATATCAATAACCTGGTGTAGTTTGGGTAGTAAATCACCCTCTCAGGTTCTTGCTGGAACAGCAGAAAAGGAAGAAACAACAAACAAGTAGTACTCATGTGATAAATGGAATTTATTACAGATCAGTAATACAGGCTTACTACCATTACAGTATAAAAACACTTGGAGAACACCAGTTTTCCTTACCTAGACAATGCAGACAGTTTCCTTCTTCTCAGAGAAGCTATGTGTTACAAAGGGTCTTATACCATGATCATTACTATGGCGACAGCTAAGGAAGATACATAAAATGTATATAATTAAACAAAAACAGTTGGTCTGAGTAGCTATCCTAACTAGTATGAAAAGTTGGCATAGCTTGCAGAGATAACATAATACAATAGGACCTTTATAATCCAAGGTCATTTGTAGTAATATACAATTACTAAAGATGGCACTTTTGCCTTACTTATGAAAATACAGAAAGAATAGAGCAAAAAGCATTTCTCATGGCAAATATATATATATATATATATCAGTAAAACATAATAAAGCATAATGGAATACAGATCCTGACACTTATGTTTATATGATAAGAGTGGTCGCCATAAGGTTAGTACATATACCTACATAAGTTGCTGCCTGCTAGGTGGGGGCACCTTCAGGGGTGCTAGACCACGGAAAAATCCCCCTCTTTGTTGCCTTAAAAAGAAAAGGCAACAACCACAGGAAAGTAGTGGGATAGAGCTACAGAAGCCATCCTTTATGAGCCTGAGGCTCTAGCCTTGCAAAGGAATTTGAGATATTTGCGATGTTGTCTAAGAGAATGTCACAGATAGCAAAGGATTAGTATCAGAAAAACAATCAAAAATGCTTGAATAATAACAAAAGCTTTAAAAGTTAATTTTAACCAAGTATCAGATAGAACAGTGTTTAAATCACCATCATGAATAAGAGTACTGTAGTCCAGAATATGCTTGCTTCTCTTAAAGTTCACTGGACCAGCTGCCGACACTTGTTCAAGACTAACAATGTTCACCATGTGCAACCATTTTTATAATAGGGTATTAATGGCAATAATATTATCTTTCAGAAATGTTCTCTTACTTTTTAAAATCACAAACACAGTGAAAATAAAACTCAAGTGAACATTTTCTAGACTACAGTATTGAGAGCATCACCACCTTTAGAAATATCATTGCTAAAATAGATGAGATTTGAATCCTTTCTAGCTAAAAGAGATTTCAGTGAAAGTATCAAAGGGTTAATATGTACATTGAATATAGGCAAATATTGATACAAGGCAAGTAAGTATTAAGGATCAGTACCAATAACATCTGGTTCAGGGAGAGGAACAGGAGTCATCACAGTGTGACCAATTTACTGTTTTCTGCTGTGGAGAAAAACAGACGTTAGGAAAATTAATATCACACGTTTTGGCACCATAAGCAAAGGAATAATGATTTGTCAATACACAGTATTGCCCATCTGAATTGTAGGTAACTCATACAGTTGGAACTCTCCATTGTTGGAGACGTATAGGACAAGTAAAGGACTGGTCGGTGAGCCATGATGTGAAGTGATGTACCTCCTCCAGATAGCTTTGAGATGCAGTTGTTTCGGTGATGGGCACTAAAGGTGAAGCTTGCGAAGATTGTTCAGTCAGGTTAGATGGCAAATCATCACCCAAGGCATAGAACCAGTCCAACTGTTCTGTAGAATATCCACAGACAGGTTTAACAATGTCAAATACATCACAGTGGCACAGGTAATAATATAACTTCTTTGTGCAGCAGTTGGTATGTGGTGCGGCCCAAGCTTGTAGAACAGCGTGATAGAAAAGTAAAGAAGGCAAGTCATTTCATTCTCAACATAGCAACCAGTCTGTCAAAGACAGAAGTTTGTGGATCATAGTGAGGTAGTGAAGCAGTAAAAGTAATGAACATGTTGTCATGAATTGAATAATGTTTAGTAAAGTAACATGGTGCTTGATTTGGATAACCTGAAACATACCCAAGATTTCTAGCAGTAGACATAGAAATATTGACAGAGTTTGACATACACAATGTTATGCATACAGTAGATTTGCCGTGAGGACAATACCATTTAGACATTCTCCTATCATGAATAATATCTGTAATGCCTCCTGTTTCCAAGTCCCTGAAGAGATTGTTAACAATGGCAATTACATAAGAACTATAAGCGGAGCATAAAAGTTCACGGGCAGTATATATTGCTTGTCTGCCTTCTTGTTATTTTGAAAAATCAGTTCACTAATTTTGTTTCTAGTGTCATGGAACCCTTTAGCAATTTCCTGCATGGTATAAACAGTGAAACACTTCTCCTTACTTAAACCATCTACACCATGTAACAGTGGTGGTAACACATCATTTTTAATAGCTTGTTGAAAGTTTAGTGTTTGTGCTTCAATTGCAGCTATATCTGCTCTATTCCAAATTGACATTCCTGAACCAAAAAGTCCAGAGACTGTGCCTACTGCACCGGTAACATCTACAGTATCACACCTAGTGCATGGTTCACTTTTAGCATTAGGTGAGAGTCTAAAAACTTCTAGGTGTTCAGTGGCATGAAGTCCACTAACTGAATCAGTTGTGCGAGTTTGGTAATCAGCTACAATGTCTAGAAGCATCATACTGAAAAATTTAGAAGTGTTGGTCATGTGACAGAGACCAAACTCAGCCATATTCCAATGTGTCAGATTAAAAATGACTGGAACATGCATACATTGTAGGTTGTCAATCAAAGCTCTTGGAAGGGTAGTAGTGGTCAGACCACTATTAGGACCAGGCTCCTGAGGAGGACATTCAGTCAGTTCTTCTTCAGTGGGTGGGACCACAGAAAGGAACATAGCTTCAGTAGACATATAGTTGTGAAGGCAGAAAGCATGTGACTCCTCAGAGGTGAGGTGATCACAAAAGGTAGGATCTATTAAAGCAGTTAAGTTGTAGAGACCAGTATGTTTAGAAGAAGCTTGTCAAACAGAGAGTGTACCGTTTGGTGCAATCCCTGTGATGGGCCATCCGTGGAAAGTATCTTTATATAAACGTGCTACAGGAAGTGTGTAACCATTAAAATCAGTTTCCCATTGTATCTGCAATGTGGATTTGTCTGGAGCTACTACCATGGCATTAAGATAGGCATCTGAGCATTCCTTAACAGTAATCAATTTCTTGAGGACATATATATTGATTCCTTGGGGGCTGGAGATGGGTGCATCTCTAGCTGAATGTTCATGTTTGTCAATCAAATGTGATATACATTGTCTGTGTTCAGTTGAAAGGGGTTTGTCTTGAGAGTAAGTCAAAGAAAGTAGTCCCACCAGGACAAGGAGGTGCAAGATAGCCATCTTGCCGGTATATGTGAAAGAAACAGAAAAGGATTGTTAAGTGAGAGGTACTATTCCTCCCTAAGAGGTTTGGGAAAAGTAGTCACCTTTATACAACTTAAGCTGAATAGCATGGAACCACTTGTCGGTGGTCTGTTTCTGATGCTGAACTCTAACCTGATAAACAGCGGTGCTGAGTTTGTTGACAATGGGATATGGGCCTTCCCATTTGCTGGTAAATGAGTGAGCCAGTGTTCTGTATTGGAGAAGCATGACTTGATCTCCAACTTGCCAGTCGAATTCTTTGGCATGCTTATCAAAATGGGCTTTTGCTTGTTGTTGGGCTTTACCCACATGGTTTGCAGCAAAGAAGTGTGTTTTCATGATGTTATCACAAAGTTTTTCAACATATTTATCCACAGATACTCTATCTGCAGTAGGGGTGTGGAGGTCAATCAAGAGGCACTCAGGTAATCTCATGGCTCTACCAGTCATAATCTGATATGGTGTGCACTGAGTTGTTGTTGCATGACTGCCTTTGATTGCTATCAGTAGTAGTGGCAAGAGGGATTCCCAATCCTTGGGATCATCATTGATGAATTTGCACAACATCTGTTTGATTCTAGTTGATCTTTCTACCTGACCTGAGTATTGAGGATGGTATGGGATATGGAATTTTTGATCTACTCCAAGCATTTGGAGTGTATCCTTCATCAGCTCAGCTATAAAACTGGTTCCCTGGTCTGAGTCTACCTTAAGGGGTAGGCCCCACCTGGAGAACAATTGATCCACCAGGATCTTGGCAGTAGTCTTTGCCATGTTATTCTGAGTAAGGAATGCTTCAACCCACTTGAAAAATAAATCTGTGACAAGTGCATGCTTGTTGTTCTTGCTGGAGTTAGTCAAGGGGCCAATGAAATTGATTTGTATCATATTCCATGGTGCAGATTGCCTTTGTGGCAATAGTTTGGCATTTCTTTTTACTGAAATAGGATTGTTCTGGTCACACACTATGCAGTTGTCCACATAGTGTTCTACATCCTTTGTCATACCAGGCCACCAGACAACAGTTTTAAGTATCTGGGTGGTGTTATCTGCTCCGTGGTGTCCACTAGTGGAAGAGTCATGAACCATATGGATGAATTTGGCTCATACTTATTGTGGTACAACCCACAGTTTGTGACCTGTATCGTCCTTCCTATACCTGATCAGTTTCTGATCGGTAGACTGGTGTATGTTGTCAGAATGTCATTTGTATGGACTACCAGTAGGCAGTTCCTGTTAAATTCCCTTGTCCAGGTATTTGAACACATCTTTTAGTTCTGGATCAGATTTCTGTGCAACAGAAAGGTCCATTGGAGATTCTGGTTGTGGTGTTGCCTGGTGTTGGCAGCTAAAAAGATGGCTGCCAAAGCTACTGAGTGAGTCATTGACCACATCTTCTCCCCCCCCCCGAGGGCCTGGTTTGGCAAGCAAGTCCACTCGATTGTTGAATTCATGGCAAGGGTCAGTTTTGCAGTGAATTTTTACCCTGTGAATGTACAGTTTATGAGTGAACTGTTGTGTCAGAGTGTGTATATGCACAAACAGATCCTTGTATTTGACCGGTGTGCCATCAGAGGATGTAAAGTTATTTCTCTCCCAGAATGATGGAAATTCAGTGAGGAAGGAGCATGGGGCATAACCTGTAAAGCACAAGTCACAGCTGCCAATTTGGCATATTGTGAGGAACTGACAGTACATTTCCTAGCAATGCGCCTCAAATCACCATCTGGATCTAGTACGAGCATACAAAATCCTGCTACCTGTTGTCCCCCACATAGGAGGTGGAGCTGTCTGTGAAGTTGCAATACATTCTGGTATCTTCTAAAACATCTGGTGTAGCTGGTAAGAATGGTCCCAGCTCAGGTATGTCAGGAGGTTGGAGTGCACAATCATGGGGCTTACCTGTGTAGAGTAGGCCATGAGCCAAGATGGATGGCATTTTTGCAGGTAGTACTTTGATGTCCTTGTCCTGCAAAAGCAAAGACCAGTGGGTGAGTCTGGTATTGGAAACTGTACCACCCTTCACTTTGTCTGAAAGCAAAAAGTTGGTTGGTTTGTGGCAGGTATGCAAAACAATAATTGCATATTCAATGATGTACATGAAATGTTTGACAGCCCAGTAGGTTGCCAAGAGTATTCTTTCACAGAGGCTGTACTTTCTCTCTACTGGGGACAGCATTTGAGAAGCACAGACAATGGGTCTGAAGTATCCATTGTACTTTTGTACCAGCACTGCAGACATGGCCACATCAGATGTGGTAGTTTACAAATGGAATGGAAGATCTGGATCAGGATTGATCTGTGCTGGGGCTGAGGCTAAAGCCTGTTTGAGCTGTGTTACAGCATCAGTGTGAGTGGTGTCCCAGGTCAATGGGACATCTTTTTTCAGAAGTTCATACATGGGAGCGGCCTTCGAGGCAAGGTCAGGAATAAAATCCCTGGAGTAGTTTACCATTCCCAAGAAACATCTGAGTGTTGCCATGAGAGTAGGAAGTGGCAGATGTTGCAAGCCCTGGATCTTCTTGACAGCTGGGCTTCTGCCTTTGTCTGTAATGTATAGGCCAAGGAAGATGACCTCCTTCTTGCACAATTGTGCCTTGGAGGGGTTGCGTTTGAGGCCTGCTGTCTTGAGTAGAGACAGAAGTTTGTCTAGAAGGGCCAAATGGTCCTCTTACATGGTGGTTCTTAGAAGCAAGTCATCCACATACTGCAGGAGGCAATGAGGTGTAGAAAACCCCAGTACAGCATCCATCATGTGGAGATGGAAGAAGGAGGGGCTGTTGTGAAAGCCCTGAGGAAGTCAAGACCAGGTGTACTGACGTCCATCAATGGTGAAAGCAAATTTGTATTGGCTTTCATGTGCTAATGGAAGTGACCAAAAGCCATTAGAAATGTCAAGAGCTGTGAACCACTTTTTGTTAGGTGTCAGCAGCTTGAGTACATCAGATACTGATGCTATGGTTGGAGTGCAGCTAGGAGTAACCTGATTGAGTTTTCCGTAATCAGTTGTGAGTCTCTAGGCCCCATTTGGTTTCTTAACAGGCCAAACAGGTGAATTAACAATGAAAACACAGCTCATAATCACTCCGTGTTGAACCGGTGATTGGATGGTTTCCCTAAGTGATGGCAAGACTTCAACAGGAAATGGATACTGTGGCCGGCCCACCAGTGCAGTGGAATGGAATTCTGCTTGCAATGCTGGTGACCCGGGTTCGGGAATGGACCCAGGTCACTGGAGGGTTGGCTGGGGGAGAAGGATTGAGCATCCTTGGGACAGATCTCCTTCTCCGGAGGAGGGTGGGGATAGTGTCCGGCAATAGATGGACCACTGGTGGAGGCTTGGGTAACATAGAAACATAGAAACATAGACTTTCACAGCAGATAAGGACCACTTGGCCCACCCAGTCTGCCCATTTCCCTTCCTATTGGATAAGCTGCAGATTCTAGTTAACCAACAGCCTACTTCCTGCAACCCCCCACTACAATTGCCTTATGTCTGTCCCATGCATGTTTGAATTACCCCACTGTTTTAGACCCAATAACCTCCCCAGGAAGGCAGTTCCATGAATCCACCACTCTCTCCATGAAAAAAAATGTCCTCACACTACCCCTGAGCCGTCCCCCCTCTATCTTTAAATTGTGCCCCCTTGTTCTTCCACATCTCGTTGACTCCCTTGAGGTACTTAAAAGTTTCTATCATGTCCCCCCTGTCCCCCCTTTCATCAAGGGTATACATATTAAGCTCTCTCAGTCTCTCTTCATATGGTTTCTGATGCAGACCCTGCACCATTTTAGTTGCCCTCCTCTGGACTGCTTCCATCCTGTCTATGTCCTTGCGTAGATGAGGTCTCCAAAACTGCACACAGTATTCCAGATGGGGTCTTACCAACTGTCTGTACAGAGGTATAACCACTTCCCTTTTTCTACTTGTGATGCCCCGTCCTATGCATCCCAGTATTCCCCTGGATCTCCTTACTGACTTCTCAAATTGCTTACTCACCTTTAGGTCATCTGATATGACTACCCCCAAGTCCCTTTCCATTTTTGTTGTTGTTAGTACCTCCTCTGCTATTGTGTACTTTTCTTCTGTGTTTTTGTTTCCCAGGTGCATTACTTTGCACTTCTTTGCATTGAATCTAAGTTGCCATATGTCTGACCATTCCTCCAACCTTGCCAAGTCCCTTCTCATCTTCCTATCCCTCCTTGTGTATCAACTCTGTTACAGATCTTTGTGTCATCTACAAAGATGGATACCTTTCCCTCCAGACCCTCTGCAATGTCATCTATAAAGATGTTAAACAGGACTGGATCCAGTACTGAGCCCTGAGGTACTCCACTAGTAGCCCCCCTTTCTTCAGAATGTGTTCCATTCACTATTACCTTCTGTGTGCTGTTGTCCAGCCAGTTTGCTACCCAGGCTACCACCCTGGAACCCACTCCCGGGCTGGCTAACTTGATTATTAGTCTTTTGTGTGGGACTGTGTCAAATGCCTTGCTAAAGTCTAGGTAGGCCATATCCACAGCCCCTTCCTGGTCTATTACTTTGGTCACCCAGTCAAAGAAATCAATTAGATTTATCTGGCATGACCTTCCTGCTGTAAATCCATGCTGCTTTGGGTCCTGTGCCACGCTGGCCTCTAGGTACTCAACAATTGTTTCTTTCAGAAGTGATTCCATCATTTCCCCTACCACTGAGGTCAAACTTACAGGTCTGTAGTTTCCTGCTTCTCCCTTGCTCCCACCTTTGTGAAGGGGAATCACATCTACCCTCCTCCAGCCCTCAGGTACCACCCCATTTTCCCATGATTTGTTAAAAAGTGTGGTCAATGGTGTCACTAGGTCCTCCCTTAGTTCTTTCAGGATTCTGGGGTGAATCCCGTCAGACCCCATTGCTTTGTCCACCTTGAATTTTAGGAGTTCTTTCATGACTCTTTCTTCTGTAAATGAACTGGTATCAACCCCCCTACCCAGAGTGCTTCTGTTGTCTGGTTTAGGTAATTCCTCCTCATCTTCTTTTGTGAATACTGAGCAAAAGTATTAATTCAGTATCTCTGCCTTTTCACTGTCTCTCTCTGCCCACCTCCCCTCGCCTTTATTAATCTTCACTATTCCTCCCTTAACCTTTCTATGCTCATTAATGTACCTATAGAAGGTTTTAACCCCCTTCTTAACTGAGTTGGCTATTTTTCCTCGGTTTGGGCCTTTGCTATTCTGACTGCCTTCCCCACTTCTTTCTGCTTTAATTGATACAGTTCCCTGTCATGCTCCTTCTGTGATTCCTTATACTTTTTGAATGCAGCCTTTTTCTCCTTAACCTTCCCTGCCACCTCTTTTGAGAACCATAGTGGTTTTTTACTCCGCTTTGTTTTCTTTATTTGTTTCACACTAAAGTTACTGGTGCTTGAACAACTCCAGGGAGGTGGGGTGGATGCAGGATGTCATTGCATTTCCCTGCCTCCTCCACACACAGGGGAGAAAAAATACCTTGCTCCCGATGCCTTGATGACACCCGCTCCAGCCACAGATTGGCTCCTCTCAGGCCAACTCCCACCTTTCCCATGTTCACCACACCCTTGGCCCGAGACGCCATAACCCCACCCTGGAGGGCAAACCGGGGGTTCAGGGAGGATGGCTACAATATGAGAGAAGTCGCAGCTGGAGTCTGTGACCTGGCCGATGGTTCAGTGAAGGGGGCAGGGACCAAAAAAGGCAAATAAAAAAAAAGGAAATGGATGCTGTTTTTGCCTCACAGGGTCAGGCCCTGTGATTTCAATGGTAGTGTGCATCCCACCACAGTCATGTTTGTTGATGGCAAACACATCAAGGTGTTTTTGCAGCAAAGATGCAAGCTCTGAAAAAAGGTCATGACTATTGAACAAAACCATGACGTCATACTCTTTATTGTTGTGGGAGATGACTGCCACCACATGTGAGCATGGGATGGTGACAGCATGAGATTGTCCTTTGATCTGAATGAGTAGCCTATTGGCTTGATCCACTTCACAGCCACATAATGCTAAGAAATCAATACCCAATATGCTGGAGTGATGACGTAAAATCATGAGGTCAAAAGCAAAATTAGTCCTGAGGTGGCCTCCCACCTCAGGTAGAAGAATAGATCAGTATGTGTGTAGCTGGATACCATCTACACCCTGTGCACTGCTCTTTCAGCTGGTAGACCAGTCAGATGAGGCTGGGTCCTAGTCATGGAGGATTTACATGGCTGCTCTGGTGTCTAGAAACATGGAGAGTTTGCGGCCCTCGAATGGAGCCTTTACATAAGGCTGTCTGTTTGTGTCAACAATCAGGTTACTCACAATCTGGACCAGGGCCTGTAATTGTCAATCTGTGCATTCAGAATCAGCATTGTCTTCCTGTTCCTGAAATCAAAGGCCTGCAGGATCTTCTAAGTCCTTCTGAATAACTTGTAATGGTACAAGCGTACTTGTGATGTCACAGGTGCAGTATAGGAGTGCACGGGTGGTTCTGCCTTGGATGTCACTTCAGCCTGGCCAGTAACCAAGGCAACCTCTCCTTGGCTGCATGATTGCTCCACAACAGGGGCTAGGGCAGCTGGAGTTCATGTAGCTGTAGCTCCCCTCTTGGCATGAATTTCCTACAACAGTTTGAGGAGGGTCTCATTTTCCTTTCTGATTTGATGATAGTTCAGACCATTTTGATATTGGTTCTGGCTATTTTGTTGGGCATTTAGATTTTCTGGCTGTGTCTGTTGTCCCTATAATTCCGGTTTTTCCTATAATTCCAGTTCCCTCCCCCCCATATGACTGTAATCAGAAGGTGTATCATTTTTCTGGTTGTTTCCCCTCCACCGTATAGTGGGTGGGGGCATCAGGGGTAGGCTGAACTGCAGCTACCTTGTTGGATTTGCTGGAAGAAAGGGCATGAAGGTAGGTCTGATAGGCACGCTCCGTCTTAGTGAGGATAACCTCAAACTTATCAGTGTCCAGGAAAACATTAAGCTCAAGGTTTTCATGCAAGGCTGAATACATGTTCCAGATGTACGAATTCTTGTACTCAGTTTGGTCCATATCGAAGCCCTCATCTGCAGGGCCTTCCCAGTTTTGTATGCAAGCCACAACCATTGAAAGTAAGCAGCTAGGCTCTCCTTTGTGCTTTGCTTGACTTTGTAGGCCAAACGTGTTCCCACAATTTCCAGAGAATTGTCACATATGCTTGCAGTGGCAATTTCATCAAAGGTTAAGTTTCCAGCACTCCATGCTATCTCTGAGAGCTTAACCCAGAGGATTGGTTCACTGTTTATTGCAAGACTTGAACCTGGTGCTGGGGTTGGAGAGAGAACGTCTAGCAAAGGAAGTGTACTTTCTCTAAGCGGCAATTAAGATTGTCAGTTGGGCCCATCTGTCCGATGCTCTGTGCAATTTGCTGGACAGAATGAGTGACTTGAAGGGGATTGGAAGTATGCATAGTCATACTCAGTTCATTATGTTCCATGGCCCTGTGAAGCACAGCCTCTTCTGCTGCGTCGGTGATAGGCTGTAGCCCTCTACATGTGGTCCTGACTGACCAGTTCTTTGAGGCTATGCTCTATTTCATCCCAGATGGCCTTCTTTTGATCCTCTGAAACAGTGGTCCTATTAACTGCTTCATTAATCATGCTGCAAATCTCTGACTCATTGCCTCTAGTAAGAGGAGCAAGCAGAGGTGCATCACGGAATACAGGCCCTCCATCTGTGTCATGGGGGCTGCCATCTTGGCATTGTATGTGGCATCCACCATGTTTACATGGACATGGTTATGCAGTGTGCATGCCGACGTCGGTGCCATCTTGTGAATGGCGAGTGGAGGTTGTTACATCACAGAGATTGCACTTGCGTGTGACGTGGCATGCCTCATCGTTCAAGTCAGAGTCATCATCACTGGATGATGTTATTTCAATGGGCATATACTGAAAGCCTTTCATGGCCTTAACATGGCAGGCAAGAACCTCCCACTAATGGCACAACTTCACCATCTTTTGTCTACACTTCTTGTGACAGGCTTTTGCAGTGCCCTGCTTAATACCTCTCTCAACCTTTCTGCAACACTCTATAAGCAGAGCTCAATTTGACACTTTCCCTAAACTCTTTATCCAACTCACACATTTGTAATACTCTTTCAGCTCAGCATTCTCATCTCTCTAAGTCTCATTCATATCACTCAAAATATCATTGAAATGTGCTAACTGTTTCTTGTCACATTTCAACCTTTCACAATCATCTCTTAATAAACATATCTCTCACTCAGTGTCTTGATCGGTACAGTGCATCAGTCTGGAATTAGCATCACAGAGTGACTGTGTCTCCTCTGCTAGTTTCATTTCCTTTTTTTCTAACTCCAATGCCTGCAAGCCTGTCTCTTTTTTTAGAGACGCATTTTGCAGTTCAAGGGAGGCACACCTCGCTGTGAGACTTTCAACAGCGGTATGTAGAGCTGCAACCAAAAGACCTTTGAGGTTGTATTTCTTGGTTGCCTGGTTGGACTCTAAGTAATGGTCAGATATTAGAAGCAATGTTTTTTCCTGCAGATTTTGTGTCCAGTGTGAAATCTATCCAACCGCCATGGGATGTGAGGTAGTTTGAGACATGGAGTCTCAGTTCTGTGCATAGATCAGACATGACAAATAAGGAGTAGACAAACAATAAAGCAGTTTGAAAACTGGTAAAAATACCCTGGTGCCATCACCAACTGCTTTCCAATCCACAGTGGGTGAACGATCGTGCCAAGGGGTATGGTGTCACTCACAAAGGGAGTGTAAAGGGGTCCAGTGTGGGTCTGCCATGTCCAAGACCAAGATGGTGTTGGTCTGCCACAACCGCTACCACTGTAAGCACAAGTAGGTCCAAGTAGGCAAAAAGTGCACTACACTACTCAACAATCAAAATAAATTGAATGTGAATCTTCCCTTGTACATTCCACATGCACATGATTGTCAAAATGCAGTTTGGGTAACACATCACTCTCTCAGGTTCTTGGTGGAATGGCACAAAAGGAAGAGACAACAGACAAGTGGTACTCATGTAATAAATTTAATTTATTACAGATCAGAAATACAGGCTTACTACCATTACATTATAAAACACTGAGAGAACACCAGTTTTCCTTACCTAGGCAATGCAGACAGTTTCTCTCTTCTCAGAGAAGCTACGTGTTACAAAGAGTCTTATACCCTTATAATTGCTTTGGCAATCGCTAAGAAAGACACATAAAATGTATATAATTGGACAAAAACAGGTGGTGAAAGTAGTTATCCTAACTAGTATGAAAAGTTGCATAGCTTGCAGAGATAACACAATACAATAGGACCTCTATAATCCAAGGTCATTTGTAGTAATATACAATTACTAAAGATGGCACTGTTGCCTTACTTATGAAAATACAGTAAGAAAAGAGCAAAAAGTATTTCTCATAGCTAATATATATCAGTAAAACATAATAAAGCATAATAGAACACAAATCCTGACACTTATGCTTATATGATGTGTTGTCGCCCTAAGGTTAGTGCATATACCTACATAAGATGCTGCCAGCAAGGTGGAGCACCATCAGAGGTTCTGGACCAAGAATAACATTGGTCATAAATTTTTTGGACATAACCACATCACAGAAATAATTATAATATCAAACTCATTTGCAGCCACCCAAGCTTTAAAATAATCAAGTTTAGAGATCAAACTATGAATATTTACATGTACAACTGACAATTCCCCTTTTGTTTTTTTAACAAATGAAATGTCAATTTCACTTGTGCAACTAGGCCCTGAGTTAACATGTACATTCCTCACCACCATAAGCATCAATAAAATCTGTAAATGATTACAATTAGCAACATTGAGATGGTGAATCTCCCTTTCAGTTAGACCAGGAGCAGATTCAAAACAGACAGGTTTAATGCAACATATGTAAAAGCTTTCATAAAAAACAAACAAACAAACAAAAATAAACTCTTAACAATAAAGTAAAATGAAAATATAAAGCCCCTGGTGCATCAAGAGAGATTATACTTCCTAGTAAATTTAAATTTGATGTCATCATACAAACCATTTCAACTTACAGTGTTATAAGTCCCTAATAACAAAAAACTCAATAAAACAACTCTTAAAACAGTACATTGTGCCAACAGTAAAATAAACTAAAATAATTAAAGTTTCTGACCCCAGCCCGACTGCTCCACTGACTCCACAGACTCTTCATACCTTCCACTTTGCCATACTCAGTCCCACAAAGTCACCACTATTGGTGCTGCACATAGAGATCAGCCAAACTTTAACCTCCATGGACCCACCTCCAGTTGCTGCCACCACAAATGAGAGGATGGCATCATTCACGGCAGCAAGTTCAAACAAGCAGATTGTAAATTAAAGTTAGTCAGGAAGGGAATAATAACAGAAACAAATACATGGCAAATAAGTCTCACAGTTAGCAGCAGCAGAGTAGATTAAAAACTTGAGGCAGTTCAGCACACATGGAACGTGACACAGATGGATCATAAATCATCTGAAATGACTGAAGCATATAGCAGGATCTGGTTGCTGGAATCACCATCAGAAGCAGTCTTGCTGGAGCTTGCCACTTTCCCCAGACTCTTCTTACCTTCCACTTTGCCCCACTTAGCCCAACAAAGCTGCTGCTGCTGTTGCTGCTGCCACATCAAGACCAGCCAAGCTTTAAACACCTTGGAACCACCTTCATGTGCTAACACACCAATGAGAGGTCAGGATTGTCCTGGGTGGCTAGTTCAGACAAGCAGATCGTAAGTTACAGTCAGTCAGGAAGGGAGTAACAACAGAAACAAATGGATGATGAATAAGTAGAGACCCGTGTTTTTCTTAAATAAGAAATAAAAAGAAATTCAAGGTATAAAAAGAAATAAAACAAAAACAAACAAGTGAGAAAAGTAAAAAAAAAAAAACTGCTTTTTTTTTGGCAAAAGCTAACTAAATGTTCGCAGCAGTTGTTGTTTAGGCTCTGTTGTTACCATAGAGATGGTCCAGAAGGAAGCGGCAGCAGAATTGTCTAATTCACAAAGCCTTTCAAGATCATAACATAATGCTGCTTAATACAATGTAGTATACTAGGAATGTAGGGCCCAAATCTGAGAACACCCAAATGCATGAAACAAGTTGTAACATGTGAGAGGTGCAACTGCACCAAGGACCCAGTGCCCAAATCTTACATGTGAGGGGTGCAACTGCACCAAGGACCCAGTGCCCAAATCTATCAGAGGCATGGTCCCCATGGCTAAATTCTGTGACTTGCGATGATCCGACAGATATGCCAAATGAAAGGCATACTTGAAGGGTGTGTCACAAGCCTGCAGCCCTGGATGTGAAGGGTGAAAGTGCCACCACCCTCCATGCCCTGATCCCCCCATTAATCTCAGAAAGCCCTGCAGGCCTAGCTCATGCCCCCCAATCCCAAAAGATACACAAAAAGCCCCACAGGGCTAGTTCATGCCCCCCAATCCCCCTAAATACAAAAAAGCACTGAAGGTCTAGCTAATGCCCTCCAAGTCCCCAAAAAGCCTTGCAGGGCTAACTCATGCCCCCAATCCCCTGAATCACACAAAAAGCCTCACAGGGCTAGTTCATGTCCCCCCAGTACCCAAAATTGCAGCAGTAACAAATAGATCTTGAGCATTCCTGGTAGTCTAGTGGCCCTCACCCACCAACCCAGCAGTGCCCAACTACCCTGCTCCCCCTACCTCTTTCAAGCTGGTGACTGGCACAACCCACCACTCACCACCATGGCCAGCTGCCAACTGAGCTCTTCAATGAGCACTTACTGCACATAGTACATGCCTAGTGAATGACAATCATTCACTGAGTGTGTACTACGTAGAGTATGTGCTCACTGAAGAGCTCAGTCAGCAGCTGACTGTGGTGAGTGAGTGGTGAGTGGTGGGCTATGCCAGTTACCAGCTTGAAATGGGTCAGTGGAGCAGGGTGTTCGGGCATTGACAGGTGGGGAGCCACTAGACTTCCAGAGATGCTCAGGATCTGTGTGCTACTGCTGTAATTTGGGGGGATTGGGGATCAGTGGGTATGAGCTAGCCCTGCAGGGCTTTTTGTGATTTTTGGTAGCTTGGGGGGACATGAGTAAGTCATGTGGGCATTTTGCAGCATTTAATTGAATGGGGCATGAGCAAGCTCTGTGGGGCTTTCTACAAATATTAGGATCAAGTGGGGCTACATGTGCTGGGGATGGCCTGGCATCACATTGGCATAACCACCAGTGGCCACCAGCTTTTTGGAGGCAAACAGCATTCAGGACAACCAGCAACATAGGTTTATTGCAGGAAGATTGTGCCAGACAAATCTGATAGAGTTCTATGATTGGGTAACACAGGAACTAGACAAGGGCCATGTTGTGGATGTCCTATACTTGGTCTTCAGTAAGGCCTTTGATTCAGTGCCACATGGGAGATTGGGGGGGGAGTTGGAGAATGTGGGGGCAGAACAAAAAATTGTGACCTGGATCAGGAACTGGCTGAGGATGAGACAGCAAAGGGAGGTCCTGGGGGGGATCTCATCACCGAGAGTGGTGATGAGTGGGGTACCACAGGGATCCATGCTGGGACCAGCACTGATTTTCATTGCAGGTATCTCTAATGGAATCTGGAGCAAAATCAGTCTGTTCACAAATGATTCCTAGAAGGGAGCTGTGGTAGATGACATAGAGGTGGGAAGGGGTTGCAGGAGGACCTGAATAAGCTGCAGGAGTGGGCAGATAAATGGCAGCTGGAGTTCAATGCCAAGAAGTGCATGGTTATGCACTTCAAAGCCTGGAACCAGGGGAGGGATTATCACTTAAATTGGGTTCAGTTGGATTGCTCCACAGAAAAGAAGGACCTGGGGTGATCATAACAGGGAGCATGAACAACTCTGTTAAATGCAGAAGGGCGGTGGAAAAAAACAACAAAATACTGGGGTATATAGCTAGAAGCATCTCCTCTAGAAGTAGGGAGGTTATCCTACCCCTGTATAGGTCACTGGTCAGGCCCCATGTAGAGTACTGTGTGAAATACTGGTGCCTGTTCCTGAAAAAGGACATCAGATTGTTGGAGGAGGTACAGCGTAGAGCTACAAAGATGATCCAGGGATTGGAGGGCAAGTTATATAAGGAAAGGCTGGGGGAACTGACTATGTACTCTCTGGAAGAGAGGAGGGACAGGGGAGATATGACTGAGACCTTTAAGTACCTGAAGGGAATAAATAAGACTAATAAAGAGAGGATTTCCAGAGGAGAAAGGGGAGGGACATGAGAGGACACCAACTGAGATTGAAGGGGGGTAGATTCAGGAGAGAGATGAGGAGACATTTTTTCACAGAAAGAGTGGTGGACAAGTGGAACTCCTTGATGGGTGAGGTAGTGGCCTGCAAGATGGTAGACAGCTTCAAGAGGGTTTGGGATAGTGGAAGGGGAAGGGGTAATTGGATGGGGGTAAGAAAGGTGCAGCAGCATTATAAGGTGCTAGCTGAGCACTTGAGCAGACTCAATAGAGCATGAGGCCTGTTTTTGCTGGCATTTTCATATGTTCATATGTTTGAAAAGTATACTTATACCAGCTAATAGCTGGTTTAACTATACTTTGGCAGATGTCCTCTGGGGGCTGTTCATGAAGAGCAACATTGGGGACTTGGAGGCTTCCCTTCCAGAATAGGACACAACTACTGCCGTAACCCCCCTAGTGCCATGTCACAGGGGGTGTATGGCGTAACTGGTGGTGTAAGTCCACTTTGGTGCAAGTAGCCTGCGACATGTCGCTGGCTGCTTTGCAGAATACTGAATGTCACAACTCCTATTGTAAACTGCTACTTGCATCCGTTTTTGGGGCGCAAGTCAATTTACCCCAGGCGTAAACTGTTGAGAATCGGACCCATAATTTCTAGTGTGTATAAGGTCATTTTGAGGTAGTTTACGAATGTAAATGTCATAACAAGAAATAAACTACATTTCACTGAATAAAAAGAAATAACACAAAATTCCATAAAAATAAAAATTATAAAAAATAAAATGAATTTCATGGGGCTCTACAAATAAGTCTCACAGTTAGCAGTAGCAAAGCAGATTAAAAAGTTTAAGGCAGTTCAGCACAGGTGTATCCTGACACAGATGGATCATAATGCATCTGAAACAACTGAGGCATATAGCAGGATTGGGTTGCTGGAATCACCGTCAGAAGCAGTCTTGCAAGATCCTATCACCCTACACAGACTCTTTTTCCCTCCCGCTTTCCCCCACTTAGCCCCATGAAGCTGCTGTTGTTGAATTTAAATATGGTGAGAGGGTTCTTTACTTTAATTTGGCCAGTGATTGACTGGGGGGACTAGACACCAGGGACAGGGAGGGAATTGTTTTTTTTTTTTTCTTTAATATTGGGGGATGGGGGCCCGGGGATAACTTGGGGTGACTGGGGGGGAGGGTTCTTGAATTCAGCCAGCGATTGGCCAGGGAGACCGCTAGACGCCAGGGAGAGAGAAAATAAAATATAAATTAATGGCCATATGTGGGCAAAATTGTAGGCAAAATTTTGCAATTTCATTGCAATGTCACAAAATATTTTGCTGGGCCAAATTGCTGATTTCATGGCAATTTTGCCAGCAAAATAAAATTTTACAACATTTCTACCTGCAAACTCCCCACTGGACACAAATTATAGTAGAAGGGGAACCCCAATTAATAGAATCTCTTTGGAGACATCATCCAGTCATGCTGCTTTAGTTACAAAGAAAAATAAAACAAAACAAAACAAAAAAAAATCTCTGACCACATTATCCGAACAAGTCACTTCAACAAGTAAACCAGTAAGCAAGCAAACTACAACCTGAAAACACACTCCTACATACATTTAATACAGTAAGCAGTAGATCAATTTTATTTTATAGCTATATGTCTTCCCTCAACTTCTCAGACCAGTATTTACTTCTGACATAGGCATTCTCATTATCTTGGAGTCACTTCAGAGCAAACAGCAAATACAGAGTAACTGTATTCTGTATTAGCTGTGTACAGTGCCAAACTCGGTACTGGTAATCCTGTAATCTTAATCTTCTCCACACCAAACAGTGCACATGTAAAGTCTGTGTTGGTTTAGCAGGGAGAACAGTCAACTGCACCTGATATACTCCACTGAGAACATGTATAAAGAAACATTGCATGGCTCCATGCTACTGCTTGCTACTGCACTGCACCACATGTACAGCTCATAGCATCAATCTTGTTTTGAACAACTCTTACAGCACTAACACTAGTGCAGAATGTAAAAGTATGAATATTAAAAAGTTATGTACTGTGCTGTATTGGGCAAATGGCATGTGAGAATATACAATAGTTAATGTAGCCAAAAAAAGCAGGAAACAAGGGCTGGTATTTGGACATTGGAACAGGGTACTACCCATACTGGGCACTACAAACCCCCAAACATAGATATCAGTGTGTTGTGGAGAGCAGCACCATTCGGGAATACTAGACTGAGCAGTATTCTAGTGTTCCTGACCCGAGAATTGTACATTTTCTGTGTTTTCTTTTGCAGCCTTTTTTATTTCAAACCTTAACCCAGTCTCCTGTTTATCTCCCACAGTTACAGTACCTTTTTGTGTTTCTTTCTCAGTCCTATAAGGTCCCACTCTCTTCAGAGTACTTTTAAGCAGTGGAATGCCTCAGTGAATCAGTGCAAACAGTAATTGAAGAATGAAGCCATCAGCCCAGTTCATCAATATAATTCATCAGTTTTTATCCCAGTCACAGAACTGTTTATGAACTTCACAACGTAACATCTATAAAAAGTTGATTCCACTAATCATTTATATATATTAGCCCTCATCAATATTCCATGTGTTAATAATCCAACAGTCTTGTTTTTATTTTTATACTATAGGCTGCATATATAAATAAAATAAAAGTTTAAATGTAATTGACTGAATAAGCGTTTTTTTTAATTAAGTACTTAAATCAGAAATGTGACATCTGAAATAGTTACTGTAATTTAAATGAAATAATAATAATAAATGAATAAATAAGTTAGCAGGGGGAATAAACCTTCACTTCTGTTGTGATGTGGGTTAAATTTCCTCTGCATTCAAATTAATCCCTAGTCCTGGTTCTCACTGTTGCAAAATTAAAAAAGGTGGGGGGTGGATAATGAGATTTATAAAAATTAGAAATCCATATGCAGTTTTCAAATTATTTTATCTTTTGGTATTTCAGTTATAATCATTGTTATGTTTAGTACATATTAGAAAAATCATCAGTTTAAATAACTTTTCCTTCATTAGCATTTTATGGTTATATCACTGTGAGAACATAAAATAACAAATCAGTTTTTGATTTTTTTTTTTTTTGCAATTCACTTTTTATTAAATTTTAGAGAAGAGAATACAGCGACTTACAATGCAAGTATCCATCAATGAAAATAGAGAGCATTAAGTGTACATGGAAAATAAAAGTAAAGTAAAGACATTAAGTCTCCGACCCCCACCCCCCACCCCCAGAGTTTTTGATTTTTAAGCATCACTTTTTGTGACAGAAATTAGAAACCCATATGCAAATGAGGATTTAAATGTCTACATCTCAACAAAATATACCTGACTTTGCCCTACTCAGAAAATGTAGTTCCCTCATATTGTGAACCTTGAAATGAAAGGGCTCTTTTAATTTTAAACCTTATTAATTTAATGTATTTAATTGTCAGCATCACATTAAGTTGAAGATTATTCACCCCATATCAAAGTATTACATATTCCTGAAAAAAAGAAAATGGTCCCTCAATTTTTTTTAAATTTTTTTTCAAACCTGTAAAACAAAATGGTCCCTCACTGATCAGTAACACCCATGCACACCTCCAACTCAGCACCCCCTACCCCACATTCCCCAGTACACCCTCAGACACCCACATTCACCTGAACAGGTCCCAGGTTTGAGATCCACTCTGTGATCAAAGACACTTCTTGCTACTGGTACTGATGACTGCAATGTAAGAAACTAAGGTAAATGCAGTTCAATGTATTTTAATGGGACGGGGGGGTCAACTTTTATGTATAATGTCATTTTTTATCATTTTGACCCCAAATTTTCAGCTTAGTCTTTTGGGGACCGTACCTCTTTAATAATATACTGTCATTAGGCAACTCCTGCATGAAAGGCGATTTCATGGTTGCTCACCAAATTCATCTTTTGGATGGAATTTGGGAATTTTTTCTGCCCTTGTTCATGAAGTGGGTTCATAACAAGGCAATGTTGAAAAACTGTGGCCAAATCTGTAAAAATGGCAACGTTATGACCATTTGTTGCAATGTTGCAATACAGGCCCATAAATAGCTGTGCAGAATGGGAAACATCCATATTCATTGAAGTTTTATGAAATGTCCTGAAATTCCATGAAAAATTGTAGAATTTTGTTGGAATCTTTGCAGAATTTTTAAAATTTAGTAAATTGGTAATACCTCTGTCAATGTTTAAGCTAGAGAACTGATATTTAGCAGGTTTACTCTTTTGGCCCAGGGCCAATAACATGTTATAAACATAATCAAATTTGGATTGAAAGTTTCAGAATTATAGGTGTTGAAAGTTTGTCTTGATTTTTTGTGCAAAAGTTCATGAACATTTTTATCTGCATATGCCTCAGCCATCTATTGGGTCAGAGATCTTAAATTTGACATGATTTATTGATGACAGATGTTCTAATAACATGCCAGAATTCATGAGAATATGATGCATCATCTCAAAATTATATGTGCTCAAAATCTGTCATTTTACTTTTGGGGGGACATTTTGTGAAAACATTCTGTCTGCATATAACTCAGGCACCTTTGGAACAAGACATATGTAAATTAACACAAATTACCTTTTTGTAATGCTTATATGATGATCTAATTATGGAGAAAATTGGATTAGAGATTTTTAAGTTACAGGGGTTCAAAACTTTACTATGTAAATATTTGCAAAATTTTGTGAAAACTCTCAAAAGTGTGGATGTTTGTAACTTCTGTGCTCTTTCAGGCAAAGACTTAACATTTTCCAAGCATATCAATAGTTAGTGTATCCTCGTGTCTAACACAACTGGATACATTGGTTTAGCAGTTTTAAATTTGCAGTAGAAAAAGAAAATATTGGTAACATTTTTTCACATATTTATGGTAGCATATAGATGAAGTATCCAGAATTCTTTTTGTGGAATTTAACATTAGCAATACACGTATCACTGCTTCATTTGATAAACTGGGCTAAGCCTTTTGCAGTCCTGCTGTTCCTCTCTGGGTAACTATCCTTCCCCTTTCTCTTTTGGCATAGTCAGATTGACTCAGTAGAACTACTGATCCCAATGATGTCCTCTTTGTTCTTTATAGTGACAAACTGATGCAGGAATCCTATAGATGGGGGAGCTCAAGTCAGATAAAAAATAAAAATAACAGGCTGGGGATCTGGTGGGCGGCCTAGGCCCGCAGAAATTTTTTAACATTTTGGTGCATTCTGGTGCATTTTGGAGGGTATTTCTAATACAATTTCTACTCATTTCCTCCCTCCCTATGCTTTGTTCTTAGTTGCACCCTAGCACCATCCCCAGAGTCCCCACAGTCCACATGACAGTATGTTGCCCAACATACCCACCCCCCAAAAAAACACAAAATGCCAAAAGACTGCAGCTGGACAGCAGCACATCCGAAACACATAAAATGAGAAAAGTTGAAAGAGACTTGGTGATATAGACAAATTGCAGATAAATTAAATGACAATCCAAGTAAACAAGTTTACACATGTCATGCACTCAAGCACACTATGACATTACCATAAAGCCAAACCATCCCAGTTTGTCCTGCAATACATATTAACATATCCCCCAACCTTATCTCAGTAAAAAAATAAATACAATAACTTTAGAAATATGGGAACAACGTCACTTTGCTATCTAGTTTCTGAAAATATAATTTCAAGTCTGCTTACTCTTTTTGCAAAACATATTTTATTTTATAGAACAATTTATTCCAAAGAAAATAAATTTTTAAATAAAAAAAATATTTTTTATTGTTTTAAAATGTTCTTTGCTGGGATAACCCCATGGTATGAGGCATCTCATTTTTATGATAGGCTCAAGAAGTCAGTAAGCAGACAGAAACACAGTTTTTAAACAAATATAAAAATGCATTTTTTTTTATTAGAAACAGCACTTGCTTGGGTACATTACAACTTGCCCCCACACACACACATATAACTACATAAACTAAGTATTTGATTCTATCACTTTTTTTTTCTGGTTTTGTAACTGCCTGTGTCAATTAGCCAAACAAGGTCTTATGACTTCTGTTGCCAATTTTGCTCTCCAAACATGCAGAAACTCCTGCACATGCCATAATATACAGCAGAACACCTTCAAAGTACCTATGTCTATTAATTCCCCCTGTGCTCATTCACACTGTACAACCACAACTGAAAAAACAACATGGATTAGACATACAGTACATGCTGAAATTTTTACCTCAGTTTATAGGTCTCATGTACCCATTTTTGCCTCTCCTGGTTCATGCTGTCGCTGAGACCAGACCTGCCCCAGCATTAGTTTTGTACCATTCCTAGCATGGTACAGGAGGACACTACTCTCCAACTCCCTCTCCTGCAAATCCACACCAAAATCAATTTGCCCTATAGGACAAAACTAGCAGTGACCTTAAACAAATTTAATGTCAAGAATTTAAGCTCCCCATACTAGAAATTAATAACACTAGTACTACATTTATTACACACCCAGTTTGATGGATCGCTAATGTCCTGTCCAATCCCAGCAGCTGCCCCCTGCTAGTTTAACCAGCATCATTTAATTAGTGCCACTGACTGCACTGAATTATTTGACTTCACCATTGGAAATGAATCTGACTGAGCCTGGAGCAAGAACTTAAGTAAGCACGGTACTACTAACGTATTATTTTCTGTAAGGACAGGGACATCAAGACTGGGCACTCACACCTCCGATAATCTGATTTGCAAACAGATTGAACAACTTAACTTTTCTGGAGGTGTGAGTGAGAGAGAATAGAGAGGATTATCATGGCACACCAGTAATGTTACCATCTGTCGGTTTTTTACCTGGTGATAATGTTTTCAGGGTCCCTATCAGGAAATCCGGTTTTGCTCTCTGCTGGTCAGGTTTTTAAACCATTTTGAGTGCTTACATACTTTTGAAACATATTTTGTCATATCATTCATTGTTTCACCTACATGTCCAGGTTACAAACAAGTTCTCTTGTCAATATAGCCCTTTGTTTGTGAAAGTAGTCAACCTGAGAGGTGTAAAGTATGGCCATTAACACCATTAACACTTACTTAACCTAATCTTTTCCACTGCAGCAAAGCTGCCCCCAGTTTTTGTAACAGTAACAGAGCCAGTTCTCTTCCACTTTCATTTATTGGTAAACATTTTCTTGTCTAACAACATTTAGGCATTTTTAAATGTTTTAAAATGTGTTTCTAAAGGAAAAAAGCATGAGCCCCCAAGGTGCAGGGGCACAGTTTGCACCTAGCTAAGTCCAGCTGTGCTGGAGGACAGATGAGAACTGTGTGACTCAGGTAGCTTTCCTGAAGGCATTAGTGCATACTGATAAAGAATGCAGCACAGTGTGTTACTAATAGAGGAGCTCCACGATGGGGGAGCTATAGCACCCTTGGCCCCCCCCAAATCCACCTACGAACTCCCTTAAAATGTTAGTCACCTATTCCTTTTCCTATTGACCTACCCTGTTGGAATAGCCAGAATTCTTCTTCCTTCCTGCTGCCCCAGACATTGTCTTCCCTCACTACATCTTTTTGAGTACCTCTAAGTCCCAGACTTGCATGTACATCAGGCTCCCTGGACCATACATTCACTATATGTTATCCATAAATATCCTGCATTCAGGTTGGAATTATTGACACTTTGTGCTTCCTTGCTCCAACCTGGGAGTCTACCACTGTTGTGCTACCCAGCTCAGCTGTCCATTTCTTGGTGAAACTCTGCATCTAACTCCTGAACCTTTTGACCCACTGCACTACCTGCTCTCATGCCCCTATCCTTTAATTAGAATCCCCCAGATAAGGTTGAGTGAAATTAGCAAATTCCAGTTTTAAGAAATTGTTCTTGAAATTGTACCATTTTTCACAAAGACTAATGGAATTTGACTTTAAATACAGCTGTTATTTTGCAATTTCTGGCAGCAAGCAGATAACAAAATTGCCACACAAAGTTTCCTTGTAAGGTCTAAGAACCGGTCAAGTTTAATGGTATTGCATTCTCTAGTTTTAAAGTTTCAGGGGTTTATAAATTTGTACTTTACATTCTTGCAAAATTAAATGTTTAAATGTTGTAAAAATTTGACTACTTTTACTTCAGTTCCATTTAAAGCTGAAAATATGAACTTTTTCAGAAATGACCATGTGGTACAGTAGTTTAAATGTTTCAACTTCTGTTAAATTTTTATATGTTGTTTAAAAATTAGAGGAAAATAACTGAATTTTAAATGTTGGCAACATGTTTGGCAGGCTATAACTGAGTCCCACTTGAAGCTAGAAATCTGAAACTATGAGCATATATAAAAAGTAATGATAACCTGTATACCTGTCAAATTTTATAACACTTCAATGAATACTATCAAAAGTATACTAAAATTAGAGCAATCTAAATCTTGGCAAAATGTTTGGATACCTATAACTCAGCTCCCATTGAAGCTTGAGACTTAAAAAGTAGTGCATATACCCATGCTGGATGTTTCTCTAAATTCTTAAATTGTGGAGAAATTTGGATAAGAAATTATAACATGATCTCAAAATAACTGAAAATTATTTTGTTTTATTTTTTGTAATTTCACTATTTATTCCTTCTTCTCACCCCCTCATCTCTGGTCTTCTTTGGGAGCACATGGAGTCATCTCCATATGGTACATACCCTACCTGGCCATCCACTGTCACCCATGTAGCCTCAGTTATACCCCCCAGGTGGGGACAGGGTGGGCCCCAATGCCCCAACACTGCAGTAACATCAGTCGAAAGGATGCCAGGTGGCAGGGGCAAGTTCTGGTGCTCCATCTCTGCCAGAGCTGAGAGGCATTTTCTCTGTTTTTCTGGGGAGTGGCTGGTGCCATGATGTCAAGGCGTAATCTGATGTCTGCCACTCCCCACTCCTTTTTTCTACTCCTCAGTGCCTGCTGTATCTCCAGCTTCCACCATATATCAGCACAGCACCAAACAGGGGCCCCTGTCCCTCCCCGGGAGAGGAGAGCTGTCCTCAGAATGCTCAATCCTCTCCCTCCCTTGCTGACCTCCAGCAACCCAGGCTCATTCCCAAACCTGGGTTACTGATGTGGCACGAGATGTGGTGCCCAGTGCCTCAACCCTCAGTGCCACCGGGCCGGCTGAAAATTAAATTTTGATTAAATGTTTGGCCACCCATAACCCTGCCCCCTTTCAATCTATGACTCTGAAATTTGGTACACTTTTTACACTTTTGTAAACCATTGAATACTGCCTGCATTACATATTCGGTGTTATTTGGATGCTTACTTTTAAAATTATAGTAAAATAAAAAAAATCAAATTGGGAGAAACTATGCTGAATTTTTATCAAACTTCTGTGAAATTCTGTGGAATCAGAATGGTCATTCTGTGGGAAGAATGTTATATTACACACATTTCTACTCATATCATTAGAAATGTTACATATTTTGACCCCAGATTTTTAACATAGCCTTCTTATTACACAGCCTCATGTATGTCACAGCTGACATTTTTCAAATCCTGTCCAAAATAAGTTTTCACACCTGTAGCACGGAATGGTATTGCTGTTGAGCAGAATTACATTTTGGCAGGGATTTGAAAATGTTCTGTGCCAGGTACATGAGGTACGGTAATAAGATGGCTATGCTGACAATTTGGTCACTGGTGCCCTATAAATGGAAGTGCAGGGCCCAGACACATCTATGGAGGGATGGGAGCACAGGGTCTGGATGGCCCTGTGCTCCCACAGGCAAATAAAGATATGATTATACTATCTCAAAAAGTAATGAAATAAATTGCAAACAACTGCATTAATGCTCTAGCTAGGGTTATAGCCACAAAAGTAGGGAAATTTGTTGTTAGGGTTTCCAGAACTAACACCCCTTACCTCCCTTACCCTGCACACACCAACAGGTGTCAGGGGTGTGCCATGGGGTTGTCAGCCATAACACTCACTTCATTCTCCAATACTGTGCCCTTATCAGCTTATTTACTTATGGAATGGGGTAAGTATTAGGGCTAATGACCCCAAGGCACACCCCCAATGCCTGTTGCTGTGTGGAGGGTATGGGTGGGGTGTTTGCTTTGGAAATCCTAATGCCACATTTCTCAACTTTTGTAGCTGTAACCCTGACTAAAGCATTAACACAGTTTTGTTCTATTTATTCTGATATGCAGGAATCTTTTGCTGAACGACACAAGTGACTGAGTCCCCTGGTGGGTTGGGGAAGAGATTTCTTGTAAATAAACAAGATTAGGGCCACCCATCTGTGCAATGATAGTGTTATCCCATATGGCAACAGTGACTGGGTTTAGTAACCGGGCCAGGATATCATGGGCAAGCTAGAGGAAGTGGATTGAATATCACACATAATTCTCACCTCTACCAGAAAGATAGGGCAGTGACCGTCACTGCAATAGTACCACCAGAGAAATTACAAGTGATGACACAGAGGGAGAAGCTTGAGGAAGAGAGGATGCAGCTTGCCTCAGGAGTTCAGTCCTGCAACTGCATATACATGCACACCATGGAGCCCTTGCCTATTGAGTCAGTATAGCATAGTGGTTATGAGAACAAAGCTGCAAACCTGGAGAACTGGATTTGAATCCCACAGCCACCACTTACATACTGTGTGACCATGAGCAAGTCACTTAACTGCCTGTGCTCCCAAGATACACCCGAAAACAAGTTTCAGCATAGTGTGTCTTTCCTGGTTAAAAATGTGTTTGAAAAAAAACATGCATCCTTGTGGGCAGAGAGTGTTAAGTGGAAAATTCCTGAGCACAGCAGCATGATGCCAGTACATTAGGACCCCACAGCTCTGACTGGTCTCTTTTCTCTGCAGTTGTAGACTGGTGGAGAGAGGCACTTCCCTGCTACCCCCTCCCAGTTGGAATCCACCATGGTGAAGAATGCTCTGTGGATGCCCCAATGACAGGTAAATGCCAGAGAAGTAGGAACATGGGACTGAGTGGTCTCCAGGAAGAGATGGGCAACACTGGTTACCAGGGGATAAAAAATGAAAAGCTAGATAGGGAACTTTTCCCTCAAAGTTGCTTAAAAGTGGTGTTAAACATTTTAAATATTGGTTTGGTTTTGTAACTCTTGTTTCCAGTCACAGATTTGCATAATTTCATAAATCTCTATCTCTCTCTCTCTCTTTCTCTCCTTTTTTTTTCTGTTTAGCATGCTGTATAAGGTTTTTATGTGTTTAATGTGTTGTTTAAATTGTCTTATTGCAAAATGTAATTGTACATTAAATGGGATAAAATGGCAGTTCCTTATATTGTAGTCCCTCTGTTAGGTCAAGAAAACTCATTTAAAATCTCTTAGGATAACCTCAATAAGACATGAATACAGGACCGTCATGGTCAAATGCTGATACTTTAAATTGTGTTATACCCCTTGGGACACTGCCTATTGCTAAGTCCTGCAAGCGTCTAGTATTGCCTGCTGCCAGTAGACTCTTCTTGGCAAGAAAAAAAAGCTTTCAATAAGTCCTTAAATAGCCTGCTTAAGTTGCTGTTACTGCTAGTTGCCTGACCATGTGAGCCCAAAAGTGGATTTACTGAGTCACAATTGTTAAATTCTCTCAAAGACAGACTGTTCTAAATGGTCTCACTGTGTAAATTATTAGCATGCTGCAATGCAGACATGCTAAAAATAAAAAGCCAGTTATGCAGTAGATCAGTCCTAAATGTTAGGAAGATAGAGTCTGGAATATTGATCATGACAAGCCCATGGGAAGCAGAGACACAGTACATCTGTATAGCTGCCTCTTGGTATTTCACAGTGTACTGGTAAGCTGAATGAGACTGAAGCAAAAATCAAAAGTGAAGGCACTGCCCACTTCTCCGTGACAAGGCAAAGCCCATAATGTGCTCTCTTGTGTCCCTGACATCAGATAGACCATGTATCTAGGGAACAATGATAAAATCCAAAAGCTGTGTTAGCTGTATTGGAAAAAAGATTATTAAAAAGAATAAAAAAAAGGTTTGCTGAAGTGCCGCAGGTAGTAACAAGGCTGCACACAGAATATAAGGCAAAACAATCTAGCATTTCATGCCTAGGGAGTGCATCATCAAAGAAGCTCTATTATGTTAAGACTATCAATATATATAGCCAGTTCTTAAAGATATGCATTTCCACTTTTAATTAGCATGTCAGCCCTGTGCAGGATATGCCTGAAATTAACTCTGCTGTGCGTGTGTGTGTGTGTGTGTGTGTGTGTACACACACACACACACACTGTAGAGTTAATTTCAGGAATAACCTGCACAGGGCTCACATGCTAATTAAAAGTGCAAATGTGTATAATAGTGCATATTAGAAAAAAAAGAAAAAAATAGAATCATCAAACTAAATTAAAAAAATCAAAGTGATATGCCTGACATGCTTCATTAAGATTTTACAGACTCACATATTCAGGATACTAGCTTCCACCGCATCCATACAAATATATTTATAGCAGAAAATCTACATGCTTAAAGAAAATGAAGGCTTAATATTACATAAACATATGGTAATTTTTGATAGCATAATAGGTCATGTACAGATGAAAATGATGGTGCCTCAATGACTATCAAACAATAATACTAAAACAGGACTCAGACAACATAAGATAGTCATATACATTCATCACATGCTGCAATAAGTAACAAGCAGCTACAGTATGAATGAAACAGTTATTTTATACTTGCTGCTTACTACACAGGTAAAGGAAGAGGACTGACAGATATAGTACATGGCAAGTATGCACACACTGCATCATGCAGGTTTCACATAAAGACATAAATATAGAGATTTTATTTATCTTCAATAGCTCTAAGAGATGAAACAAAACAAATTTTTTTTGACCAAAAAGATACCAGTTCCAGCATTTGATTTAGTTCTGGCTAAGGCTGGGCACCCAGATTATACTGTACATCAACAAAATTCTGTGTTACAGTATTTAATGTTTTTTTTTCAACATCCCCCTCTCACATAGAGAAGCAGCAAAGTAAAATTCTGCCTGCGAAGTGGTCGTGAAAGGGGCATTTTGCATTGCCATTCCGCAATGCGAAGTGCCCATTGCAAAGCCCCACTTTGCCACTTTATGTTGTAAGTATGACTTCTCGTTGTTTACTCTGTCTTAATTCGCTTTAAGGCAGAGTGAGAAGTTTATTGACAGCCACACACGTCACATGGCTTACACTAGTGTAAGTCACATGCTTCAGCCAGGCAGGCAGGAAGTGACTCATGCTTGGAAGAGACTTTCACTTTCACCTTGCATTAGGAGAAAGAGGTTGGGAGAACTTGGAGAGTGAGAGAGAGGAAAAGCTGTTTAAAAAAGCACTTTAAAACTTTTTTTTTTTTGCTCTAGGTGCTTTTGTTTGAGTATTTGTGGTCTGGATTTGTGTTTGTGCAGTATTTCTGTTTAGTGTTTGTTTTATTAATTTTGTGTGTGTGTTTGTGTTGTTTGTTGTGGAGAGTTTTAGTGATCCCACAGTGCAGGGTGAGAGACACGGGGGGTTTAGTAGACATGGCAGTGATCGGGTGGGTGCGCGCACACGTGGTGGCCAGCTTCATCTGGACTGGAGCACTATCTTAAGGGTCCCCCTCTAAAGCAAGAGATACTGGTGCTGGTCCTGCCATGGAACCACCACCTCCTGTGGCACCACCGACCAGTGCACTCCCAGTGCCAGCAGTACCTATGTCCCCTGTGCCAGTGGCTGAGCAGCAGGAAGTGAGAGAGAAGGAGGAGCCACAGCAGCAAATGCAGCAGCAGGTTTTTGCACCCCAGTCCCCAACTGTAGAGCCACAGCACCTGGCTCCCACACCATCTGAGCCCCCCATGCCTGTGTCTGGTCCTCTCCACATCACCTTAGTGTGGGCTTTTTTTACTGCACTGCCGGGGGACAGCAGTGTAGTAAGGTGCAATTTGTGCAGTATGGAGGTGCACCGAGGCCCCCAAGGAAGTCACCTTGGCACAGGGGGTCAGCACACTCATATATACAATCACCACCACCTAGAGTGTCAGGTTAAGGTTGCTAAACAGGCCAGCAATGCACCTGCTGGCACTGCTGGGGAAGAGGGGGAAGAATGGCGCCCACCTTCATGTGGTGTGAAGTAGGGGAGGGCCATGGCCGAACCTGAAGCTCCACCACTACCAACACCACAACCTGCAGCACTGCCTGCTGAGGGTGGCAACCCTCTCTAACTGCCTACCACACAGGATTATTTGGGTCTGCTGTGGAGTGAAATGGATAGTGCAAGCCACCGGCTCAACAATGTCGATCAGCAGTTAGAATGCATTGAGGGGCACCAACTTCAAATCATGGGGATGCTTCAACTGTTGCTGTCCCACCATAACATTGACTATTAGTTTTTCAGTTTGTCCTGGCTTGCACCCACCACCACCACACTTTCTGTTAAAAATATTTCCCGATCTTGCCCCTGATCCTTCCACCCTCTATCTTGAAATTATGGTTCCTTTTTCATGCACATCTTTTGTTCTGGATGCATCTACCCTGTTGTTTAGTCCATTTCTGTACTTATTAAATTCTATCCTGCCCCCCCTTTCCTTGTGTTTGTATGTAATGTCCTTTAGTGTATCTTCTCCTGTCTACATTCTGGCGTGTTCCCTTCAGCATATTGGTTCCCCTCCTTTGTACAACCCTTTCCTGACTTCATTTTTATGTGATGGCTCCCAAAACATCCCAGTATACCCTGCCCCCATCCCTCTCTAGTTCCATCTGGCATTTGTCTTGCATACCTTTAGGTAATCTGACATAGGTTTTACTATCCATTTTTGTTGTTGTTTGTTCCCCCCCATCGTGCACCGTTATGTGTATAACAATGTTAAGTGTGTGTTCCATTTTTGTTTTGCATAACCTTGTTTAACTACCAAAAATGGTGATATCCATGCCCAAAAATAGGTGAAATAAAATTAAGTAAAAAAGGGTTGTTCTTGCCCTCATTTATTCCAACATAAATCAAGAAAGCCATAACTCCCCATGAATAAATGCCAATAAAATATTTTCACTGCTAGTGCAAATGTATTTATGGCAAAACAAGGCCCACAATAAATTAATGACCCTTGTGCTTTGGTGGTTAGGCCTTCATTAGTGTGCCCCCTAATGAAGGCCTAAGCACTGAAGCACAGTGGGCATTTGTGTGTGCCTTGTTTTGCCATCAGTAAAGTTGCAGTACCATTGAACAGTTTTTCTTGGCCTGTATTTGTATAGCATGGTGGCTTTGCAGTTTTGCCTTGCACTTTTGGAGCTAGCTACTGTGTACAGTACCAGCAGCTGTCCACATAGTGTAGCGTGCTTCTTGCGGCCCTGTTATATTCCTACTTAACAATGTCTGTTTACCCTGAAATATTTTTGGTGCCTTTCTGTCACAGAGGGTTTGTTAAAAAGCAGGATTGAGCAGTGCAATAATAATGTGCTAAACAGTATGTGTGCAGTGCACTGTCATGTGCACACACTGTCCACCTCACTGAAAACATACAGTATAAGATGACTTGTTCCACTGTTGATGGTATAAAGAATAAAGATAAGAATATATAATGTATATTTTATTTATACCATCATCAACAGTGGACCAAGTCATATAATACACTTTCAGAGGATTGGTGGGCAGTGTGTACCTCACAGTGTACACATGCTGTTTAGTAGATTATTGCACCGCTCACTCCTGCTTTTTAGCAAACCCGACAGAAATGAAATATTGCTGAGGCACCCAAAATATTTCATGGTAAACAGACATTATTAAGTAGGAATATAACAGGTCCAGTCCAGTAGCATGCTGCACTAACACTGGAGCTGGGCGGTGGTGGAGAGTAGCTACCAGCAAAACTGCCACTGCCAGACTAAACCAGAAAGTCAGCACTCCAGACAAATAAATGCAAAGAAAAAAAATTTCACAGTCTGCTAGTACAAATGTATTGATGGCAAAACAACACACCAAAATGATCCCTGCATTTTGGTGGTTAGGCCTTCTTTCGGTGGCCCAATAATGAAGGCCTAAGCGCTGAAGTGCAGGGGTCATTTTTGTGTCCTGTTTTTCCATCAAGAAATTCACAGTAGCAGTGAACATTTTTTGTTTGCATTTATTTATCTGGAGTGCTGGCTTTCTGGTTTAGTGTTCATGAGGTGCGGTAGCAAAAAGGCTTTGTTGAAAATTTGGAGAAAAATGTCAAGAAATGGCAAAGTTATGAAAATAAGTTCAAAACGCCATTGAAATAACATTATACAGCACTTATCTTTATTCCTCAGTTCATGGTTTGGCTTTTAAGGGCTCAGAGGTGTCTCTGTCTACAGAAGATGAAAGCATATGACCTCCGAAGGTAAGTTAAGGGTAAGGGGGTGTGGGATGGTGGGCAGTCAGTGGGAGGGTTGAGATGGGGGAGGGGGATGAGGGGGATGATGAGGAACCATTTTCTTTTTTTCAGATTTAAAAAAATGACATTGAGGGACTTTTTGTTTTTTAGGACATTTTTAAAAACTATTTGGGGACACTGGGGGTGGGCTCCCATGTGTCTCACAATGCTGGGGGGAGGAGGACTTGTGTGGCACCTAATATTGTTGTTTGTGCTTATTTGTTAAATATATTTGAAACATTTATTTCTGTGGATTATTTGACTTAATATGGCTTATGTGAGCTTATAGGTGGGGGCTATGATTATTGCCTGTTGTCTGGGAATGGATATGATATTTGCAAAGATTGTTTGTTCAGATAATGCTGAAAAGAGTAGTTCTATGCATATGAAATCATTGGATATTGTTTATAATTATTCTGTGAGATTTGGAGACACTATGGGACTTTAAATAACTCTATTGGCTATATTGTAGGTGTTTGCATTGGGAAACATAGGAGTTTGAGGTAAATGGATCATTGTGATGTCTGTGTTTTGTTATATTGTTCTTAATATTAATCTCCTCATCGAGGGATGTGGAGTGTAACCCAGGTCCCAATGACAATGATTATGCAGATAGTGAATATTTTAGGTTGCATGGGTGGGGACTTAGGATTATGCATTTTAATGTGCAAAGTTTAATTTCAAAGTTTCAGGAGGTTGAGGCATGGAATGCATCAGCCTGACATTTTGGCCTTAAGTGAGACATGGTAGAAATCTACTATACTTGACTCTGAGGTCAATATTTCTGGTTACAGGATTTTCAGACAGGACCATAGTTCAGGTAGGGGAAGGGGAGTAATGTTTTATATTTAAAGTGAATTTGTTGTTGAGGAAAAAAGTACAATTTTGGGTGAATTAAATTATTGTGAATTTCTTACAGTCCAGATTCTTTTTGCTGCTTTGAAGAAGTTGACAATAAGCTGCATTTATATTCCCTCTAAGGTAAATAAAAATGGGTTGAAGGAATTGGTTGATAAATTGAATTCTAAAGCATTTTGTGAACTAATAGGGTATACACCTCCAGCAACGAAACCCCTACAGTGACATGTGTTGCTGCAGACAACAGTGCCATGTTGCAGTAGGAGTTGCACCCGGGACCCAGCAACTCTTTCCCCATCTTGCACCCCCTCCCCAAATCAACTTCGAACCAGAGTTGGTATCCATAGAGATGGGGGGCACAAGGGCCAAAGCCCCACACATGGTGTGTTCAGTGGATGAAGTCCCCCCAAAATAAAACACAGACTGCTGTGCATGGCTTCTTGCAGACTGCAACTTGAAGTCAACAAGGAGCCTGGCGCTGAGATGCCTGTTGATGAGCTAGTTGTCACCTCGGCATCATAGAGCCAACTAATAGTACTAGGAGATTTTAATTCTAATTGGCAGGGTACTGAAATAACCAAACTGCAAGAGGTTTTGTTGCCAACTAATTCACAGCAATTGATCACATATCCTACTAGACTGAATAACAAGTCAAAAAAACCTTCAGTGTTAGATTAGCTACATACGAATAACTCTAATCATATCTTAAATTGCGGTTTGGTTTCAGATTTAGTTAGTGACCATCATCTAATTTTTTTGTTTATGGAAAACATGGTTGTATGAAAAAAGCTAACCCTCTTATATGTACTTTTAGAGATTTTTCTAACTTTGACTTAGAGGTACTTTGATCTAAACTTGTTAATTTTGATTGGTCATACTTGCATTTGATCCCATATATCAACTGTGCCTTAGATTTCTTTGTTTTTGAATTTACTAGATAGCTGGACCAATGTGCCTCATTTGTTACATGACAAATAAATGGGAATATGTCTAATTGGCTTGCATCATCCCTACTAAAACAAATGAGAGACAAGGATAAGGCGTAGAAAAAACATAAAAGTAACAAAACTGAATCTAACTATCAAAGTTATAGATGTTTGAGAACTCTATGTAAGGTTCAGATTAAACTTGCAAAAAGTAATTATTTGAATCAACAAATTGATGATCTTGCAGACAATAGGACATTTTGGAATACTGTTAATAATCTTATTAAACCTTCTGAGAGTGTAGTGTTAACCATGAAATATGATGATAACTTCACAACTTGCCCTATGAATATTGCTAATGAGTTTAATAAAAGATTCACTGACTTGCATAAATACAGAAACAAAGAAGATGGTTCTTTTCCTGGTGATTGTAGTATGGATTCAGTAGGGCATAGGGACATTTTATTTAAAAATAACTACAACAAGAGAGGTTTGGAAATTGTTAAAGTTTATCAAACAAGATAGTTTGGGTGGTTCTGATGGTCTTTTAGAAAATGGGATCGGAAAATAAATGAATCTCATTGGTTGAATCCTCAGATGAGAGTTTCATTTATTTTCCGATAGAGCCTGCTGAAAAACAAGAGCCTGCTTGTGGTGCCCCATTTCTGAACAAATCCTTGGGTACCTTGAACATTAAGAAAACTCACTGAGCATTTTTTCCCTGCTTGCAAAGATAGCCTGAAAAAGTAGCGGGCAGGCCACCTGCTTCCTGGACCCAAAATAAAAGCAAACAGCTTTTACATGGGCAGATAAAGCCATAGCCGATCCAGACAAACTTTCCGATTCAAAAATATGAGTCAGTGAGAGCTGTGTCAGCACATTATCTGTGACACTGTGAGAGAGCATGACAGCAGCGCTACTTTCTTGAGTTTCCATACTGCAGATGGACATCCATCTGCGGTATGGAAACTCAAGAAAATACCAGTCCTTTCATGCACAGTATCGGTTTCAGGGATAACGCGCTGTCTCAGTAATACCACCACCCATTTCAGTCTTATAAATGGAAACCATGGCAAAGACAAATAATGAAGCAAAAATAAATATTTTAAAAGCAAGTAGAGTGTAATAAAAATAAATTTGGAGGTAAACTCTGACCTGGCAGTCCCGTGCTCAGCACAATGCAACAAGTCACACACACACTGTCTCCATACCCTGATTTGACATTCATTATAACTGCCAGTGTATAGAGACCACCACATCAGCAAAGCAGTTAAAAATGTCAGACTTCCTTGAATTATTATTTAACATTTACCTAGCCCTCCTTAAAAAAGGGATTACTTTATCTCAAAACTCAAGAAATATGTTATAAAAAGTTAAATGCATTATTGTAACATTTAAAAATTTAAAAAAAAACTGCATCTGAGAGTTTCTTTCCATGTTCTAAGTGCAATATTATACAATGGCAAGAAAAAATCCTGGCTTCTGATTGGTCAGCTGTCCACCACAGCAGGGATGTTATCCTGGCATAACATCCCAGCTGTAGTGCCAGCCAGCTGTCAACCTCAATACTAAACATCAAAAGACAGATCACTACACAGCAGCTGTCAAACGACTACTGTGACAGAAATACTAAAGCAAAGAAAGCAGACTCATGTCATCATTTCCAAAGTTAAATTTCAATTTATTTGAAATGGCAACAATACAGAAATTGTTTTCAGAAGACCAAGAAAATACTGACCCTAAAAGATAAAAAGAAAACGAAGACATGTAGAAATCCAGGACAACCAGCTAGATCAAATTGAATGTGAGAGAAATGAACCATCGATAAGGAGGCAAACAGTGTGGGCCATTAATGTGTTAAATGACTCATTAAAAGAAACTGGTACCAAGTAAACTTAACAACAGTAACGAAACGGAATTAAATCAAACTCCTAAGAAAATTTATGCCCCAGTGAGAACCAGCAACGGAGACCACTACGGAATAAGTAGTTTTATCAGTTTGAGATCTGGCATAAAACTGTTACCTAAACGAGCCCCGCTGTCAAGAAACATCAATATAATTAGCCACACAGAGTTTCAAATGGCAAAAACGTATTTACAGCCCAAATAAAAGCCCTCAGATGGGAGGGGAAAGGACAAGGCCCAACACCACGCTCCCCTCACAGACAGCGAACTGTCATTGCTCAGACAATCCGAAGCACTGAACACAGACACCCTCGAAGGCCTTCTACGGTGAGTCTGGCTAGAAGTACAGTTACATTTCACCAGACGTGGTTGCGAGGGACAAAGACAGCTAAAACCCTCCAGTTTCCAATTCCTTACAACAGAAAGCGGACTTCAATATGCCACACTAACCTTCAACGAGAAAACAAAAAATCACTCCGATCCACTAGAAAAAGACCGCGATCGCTACAGAGGCACAATGTTTTCAATAGAAGGCCATCCTCAATGCCCAGTTGCTCTGTTAAAAAAATACATTTCGAAACTCCCGCTGAACAGCCCATGCCTCTTCTTGCACCCTAGGAAACACCCTGCCAGTCCCTGGGAAACAGAAAAAGTGTGGTACACTTTAGAGCCCCTAGGAAAAAATTACCTGTCTGCCGAAAATGTGCCCGGCGCTGCAGGGCTCCCACTACCTACGAGACCACTCCTTAGGCGACTGAGATCAACTACTGAGTAACGCCAGTCTAGAAAGCTGCCACATAATCAGTGTTTGGGCAACAAGCAGGAATCCTCCCTCAAAAGCTACTGGGCCCGACGCTGCAGCAGCAGAGACGCTAATGGAGTGCCATTTTATCAGGAACAGGAAGCACCGCATCCACGCTTCTAACCTCTGACCCAGGAAAGGCCATGCTACCAGGAACGACTAGCTTACAGCTACCCCACCACACCATGGCAACAATAAACATCCCAGCAAGAAAAACAGCCCAGTAGATTGCATCGAGAAAACAGCAATACTGCCCTGCAAAACACTAGCAACAGCAACCAATTTAACATCCAAGGCAACAGCATGTGTGTATTTAACATTTATAAAGCTTAAATGAACTAGCATAAACGTTATTAATTTTACAAATGTTGTAAACGTTTCACATATTTCAAACAGTTAAGTTATTGACATATTTATAACACATTTACAACTTACAAAACAGAACTATTTAATTCAGTGGAAGGATATTTCACATTTTATCAATAAAAACTATTTTAAAGTTACTATTTGTAATCTTTCCTTATTTAACACATTCAAGCCATTGTATAATAGGAATCAATGCCCTCCAGGGTGGGTGTTATGCTGGATAACATCCCGCTTAGGTGTTGGACGCCTCAGCCGCTGGCCTCGGCCCAACCACCCAAGGTGGGATGTTATCCCAGCATAACACCCACCCTGTCGGGCATTATTCCTTTAATATCCTCCAGGGTGGGTGGTATGGGCTATACCAGATCTTCCAGGAGCTATAAGGCCCTCTGCCCGTGGCGTTGGGCCTTATTACACCCTTGGGCAGTCCGGTATACAGTAGATCAATACCACCTATCCTGTCTGGTATTATTGCTTACATTCCCAATCTTTTAAATGATGCTGCTGAGAAAATAGCTTATCCTGTTAGTGTTATTTTCAATTTATCATTCTGTTTGGGGCAGGTCCTGGATATTTGGAAACAATCTCTGCTTATACCAGCTCACAAATCAGGTTCAGTCTGTGACTATGGGAATTATAGACCCATTTCTATTTTGTCCGCTTTGGCGAAGGTTCAGGAAAAATAGTTTATAATCAGATCATATAGTATATTGAAGACTGTGGGTTATTGTCAAATTGTCAACATGGGTTTAGGAGGGGCCATGGGACAGAGACTGCCTTGGTCGAGTTAACGAGCGTGGTCCTGGAGGGTATGGAGAGAGGGTGCTTAACTGGGTCTGCATTCCTGGACTTGACCAAGGCATTTGATCTCCTGGACCATCGTCTTTTACTTGACAGACTCGAATCCTTTGGTACAAGAGAGGTTGCTTTGAAGTGGTTTGAGGATTATCTGAGTGGAAGATATCAGAGGGCAAAATATGGAGGTGCAGTTTCAAATACTGCATTTCTGAAGTGTGGAGTCCCTCAGGGCTCCATACTAGGTCCTGTTTTATTTTCATTATTCTTTGATAAAATATCTAGTGTTTTGGAGGCAGCCTGCCTTACGTTGTATGCAGATAATGCAGTTATATATTATCAAAGTGTTGCAGTTTCTGACTTGAGCTATACTTTAACAAATGAGAAGGGTAAAATCCAACAATGGTTATTGGACAATAGGTTAGTGTTAAATAAAATAAGAAATACAACTATGGTGTTTGGGACAAATGCAAGGCTTAAGGGAATGAGTCCTAATTTGATGATTAAATCTGTAGAAGGTTCTTGTTTTGAAAATGTTAATAGTTTTCAATACCTGGGAGTACTGCTGAACCCTGCATTAAGCAATGACTAAAATGACTACTAAGATTCAGTCTAAGTTGGCACTTTTGTATAGACTATGTTCTTTTTTAACTAGCGAGTCTAAGATGATCACTGCTAAACAATGTATGGCTCCAGTTGTGAATTATGCAACTGTAATTATGGATAATGTTTCTACTAGTGTTATTGCAAAGAAATTGTTGTTATTGCAGTCAGTTGGCAAATTTGCACTTTCGATCCATAAATCTCCCCGCCATTGTGAAATGCTAAATAGGATGGGTTGGTTGACAGTCACAAATAATTTGAAATATGTGTTGGACAATTTTGCATTTAGAATTCTTAAATTTGGTATTCCCCTAGTTTTTTCCCAGAAATCTAGAATTTTATGATAGTACTGTTAATTCCAGACATATAGTTGATAATATATCTCTAAAAATGCCTTTAAAGAGAACAGTAACTGGACAACATGCTTATGGATATGTTGTTCCTTATAATTGGAGTAAGATTCCTCTTGTCTTTAGAACAGCTACCTCAATAAGAGTTTTTTTCAAAGACTGTTTTTCAGTATGTGTGTACTTTATCTGAACATGCATGCTTTAATTAATGCTTTTTATACAATGACACAGACATTTTGTCTTAGATGCTTGTTTTGTATATGATGTATAATTGTATTATTTGTGGGTCACATCTGAAAATAGAATTTATTCCAGTATGGTTTACCCATTAAGCAAATAAGCAAACAAACACACAATATTAAAAGAATGGGCTTGGAGGGGGCATCCAACACTGGGGGTGGACATCCAGGTGTCAAATTATAGAAATAATATTAATAAAACTATTTCAGGACACTGGGAGTGGGCTCCCCAGTGTCCCACACTGCTTGGGGGGGTAAATGCTGAGACAGGGATTGGGCCCCCTGATGTCGGCAGTAAGTACCTCTATGCAGTTTGCCAGTAGCTGGAACCTGCAGTGTGCTAGAAGGCTTGTATGACACTAGGGGGAACGGAATTCAATCACAACCACAATTGTCAACAGCAGCTTTGTAAAAATGAAAGTGGGAACACCTGAGGAATTTGACAATAAGTGATTCAGCTTGTAAAAACACTTCACTTGAGGCATTTCAAGCACTCTAAAAAGGAAATAAGACTGATCGAGTGGAACACATCTGGTAAGGTGGTATCTGACTGTGAGGAGAGGGGCAAATCATGAAGAGGAACACCATGGAATGCATCAAGTGGCATTCAAGATTGTTTGTTTGTTTGGTGCAAGACAATGAGTATGCATAGAGTAATATGAAGCACTTATGGTGAAAATCCAATAGTATGCAGCCTTTCGTTTGTTACAAAGGAGTTTTTGACACGTCATTGCTGCATGAATTCCATTCCATACAGACTGTATTCTTTACTCCTTATAGCAGAATGCAGGTGCTAGCTGTCTACACATCCCTGCATTTGCCTTTTTAAATCACGGTACTGATTATCACAGGAGCTTTCTCCACACCTTGATCCTCATGGTTTTTCTACCATGCCATTCAAATTGACAGACAGACAGCATGTAAGGCTTGTATGCACAAAGGAATTTGCAAAATTGATAGACATTCTTCACCACTACACACTATCAGGTTTTGGAATGATTGTTTTTTGGTGATGGGTGGAATGGTGGAGATAGTCATCAGGAGTCATTGTATGATAGTGCACTGACTTCCATTGTGTGGACAGCATGCCACAGCCATAGTAAAGATTAATGAAGGGAACAGGCTTGCATGGAATATCACTCAGCAGTTCATTAGTAAATAATATGTGGGTGAGACAAAGAAGCTCAAAAGTGAACACTATCCACACTGCAGCAAGTAAAAAGACATGCCTCACCTCTCTCTCCTTGGGTAGAGATGTTGGAGGGAACTTCTCGTTGTATTGTTTTTCATTTACTGACGTCACATAATAATCAAATTAACATGTGGGGTGTCTGGGGTTCACTCGGCTTTTTTCATACAACAAAGTTATTTTAAATAAATTAAACAATGAAGAACAATTTTTGGAGCAGAAATAACACTGAATCATACATTGATAAATCCTGAACTAGCATATTGCTAAACTGAAGAGTACAGTAAGAAGCTGCTCTTTAAAGTAGAGCACCAGGGGGGGTGAGTGCGCCATGGAGGGGAGCTCCATCCACGCAGAACAGGGGTGGGGCAGACACCACACACCGCCAATGACCACAGTGGTGTGGACAGCAGCTGCATCACTGCAGGAGAGAAAGGGGAATGAATTCTGCTCATGGTCCCTTCTCTCTCCTGCAGTGATGTGATCCCAAAATGCCTGCAGGGCTCCACTAATGCAGCCATAGAAGTTGCATGGTAAAGGTTTTTGTTGTACAACTTCTAATTTCTGCTTTTTATTTCACATGTGTGCTACTGTTTAATTCTTTCATATGTGCTGCTGCTTAGTGCTTTGTTTCTCATGGAATGGCAGCGATGTTGAACATACCATATAATTTACATACTCATGATGCAGTGCTTGCAGCTCATAGAATTAATGTATTCTCATACTGTGCTAACAAGCAAGTAAAAAAGATGTACTCAATAAATAAAGTTTGGCAGTTTTTTTTTTTTTTAAATAGAAAAGAGAAATTGATCATTGTCATGTCCTATTCCGGTAGTTAGGGCTGTTTTCTGGGGTGACATGTGTGGTTACTATGGACCAGACACCCCTACATTTGTAGTGCAGCCTTCTATTAGTTGCTAATCAGATATGGGAGGGATTGCCATATCCCTCGCTTACCGAGAGTATGTGGACTCCCAGGAAAATATTTAATTTATAAGTTATTTTAAGTGTCTGGTGTATCCTGCATTTCATGTCTATGTAACTGCACTTATCTGGTAGATCCTGTCTTCATTTTTGAGGTATCTGAGTGATCCTGTTTGAGTCACAGGTTCAGGTGATCATGCCGCTGCTGCAAATGTTTATTTGGTTGATCCTGCCATTTCTGTTGCCTATGACTTGGGCACTTTCCAAATCAGCTGGAACATTGTTGTACCCCAGATGGGTGCAATTATGTTCCATGACATTTGAACTGTGGTACCACAAGGTCTGAGCTGAGATGGAAAGCATGTTAGAACCACATTCCACCATACACTGCATAAACACGACTTAGCACATATACCCCTATCCTTGTAATTAAACTGATTATGTTTGCTTGCATCACATGTGAATAAAGTGGGATTTGTCTGAACAGTGATAGGGCATTTGAGGATGTGCCACTTGTTCACCTATCACAGCATCAGTATTCTGAATTTCCTCCACAACTTTCTCTGCTCTGTCTTATTCCTCCTAAATCATTTGAAGTCTTTGCCCAATCACAGAGTTATGTATTAACCTCTTTATTTCCCAATCATGACAATTTCACTGTTATAACTTGCATTATTGATTTGTTATTTTTAACTGCTGCACCTATGTATGGCCAACACTACACATCAAATATATCTGGGTGAAAATTAGGCCTTGGACAATGCTTGTTTTTATGTATCATTTGTTCTAGTTAGCTACAGTTCTATTTTCTCAGTATTGCGGAGGGGTATAAGTGGCAGTCTAGCACTAGAGAGAGCGACAAGGAGACAGACAGACAGACAGTCAGCAAAGAGGGAAAGTGAGAAAGCAGATTGGATATTGTCTAATCAAATAGTAGTTGTAATTATAACTCTAAGAAGATGGCAGCTGTTATAAGCCTGCCAACATTTTAGCCCTCGTTTGGTTGTCCTGTATTTATTTTTATTCTTTTGTTTTTCCTTTTTTTTTTTTCTATGTTGTTTTAAGCTTTGTCTTTTAATTTAGTTAGGGATGAAGGAGTGAGATAGTCAGTAAGTTTGTGGCTCACATGCCGAGTTGTATTTACTGAACGTTACTCTCCGAACTTCAATTAGTTTGCTGGCTTTACCATGCTGGGTGCTTAGTGGCAGTTTGCATCTTTCTGCAGTGGTTTTCAGTCTAAGTTGCCAGGCTATAGTTAGAGCTTGGGGTTTTTAATTTTGGATGTTTTTTGGGACACTGCAGGTTTTAGTTAATTTTGTATTGTGGACTGAACTAGCTTCATTGGATCCAGTATATCGGTTTGGAGCTACCAGGATTCTTGGATTTTGGGCCTCTAGGATTCTTCAAGCAGTTATTATATCAGATAATGTGGGGTGTGGAGAATTTCTGGAGCTTGAGTAATCTATGGATTGAACAACCTGAATTGAATTTGAATTTGACTGTCCTAGTGTAGTCTTATGATTGGGTTTTACATCGTAGCTGCTTAGCCTAGCATCTTCTGTGGGAGTTGGGGCAGGAGATGAGGAGTTTTGAGTCCTGTGGCTTTTCTTGACCTGGACCCTTGGACTGGATTAGATCGGTGGTCTGGTGAACTTTTGAGTTCTTGGACCCCGAATACATTTGTCCATCAGTTGATTAGCTTCCGTTTTGACTATCTTGAAGAAGTTTTTTGTATGATCTGCAGTGATCTGAAGGGGTGAGGCCTACGGTTGCATGTCTGGGGGGCACTGCCCTACTCTAGGCCTTGGTCTGGGACAGGAACACCTGTTATCTAGCCACTGAGGAGTCAGCAGGGGAACACGGTGCTGCCCTAAGCTGCCTGGAGGGGTTTAGCCTGAAGGCTGACTCGCCGGGCATCTGCAGCCACTGGTCTTGGGCCGGGGAGGGAGTAGTGGGCCTCCTGGTGGGGCGACTAGAGACTTTGGACCTTTGGATACTGATGTCAAATCTATGGATTTTGAGTCTGGCCTCGTCTGACCAGCGATTCGGTTTTGTTGATCTACTTAATTCGTCTGTCATCGTCCCTCTCCCTGACCCCTTTCCCATTGTGGTGCTTCTCCGCTGCTTGTTTACCTATTTATGGACCATCTCGTTTGACTTCTTAAGTGTAGCAGCCCTTGGAGGGTGGTGAGAGTACCCCATTGCACGAATTTCAAATTTCTAAGTTTTGTTGACTTCTCTTTTATTTACTGTGTTAGAGACAGTGATGGATTTCAAGTCTTCTGATTTACCCGGACTGGTATGAGCTTTCCGGGCATTACTTGCATCGGATTTGTGTCTGGTTGCTCCTCCCTGACTTTCTCTAACTTCTCCTTTTGATCTCTGTAATTTTACAAGTGGTTTTGTTGTTTTAATTATTTAGGGTTTCTTTTTGATTGGGAACTGTTTTTTTTTTTTCTCCCATTCAGTTTTATGTTGTTTTGCGTTTTTGGTTTTGATAGGATTTGCTGGCATTTGGCTCTCCTCATCAGGTGCTACTGCTCCTTCGATCTCCTGGGCCTCCAGCCCTTTAATTGCCCCCCACTCCTGGCTGTGCTTTACAGGTGGTGTAGGGCTTTTGGAATTATGAATAAAAGGAGAAGGAGGGATGGGGGCCCTGAACCTTGTCGGAGGAGGGAGCGTGGGGGCTGAATTGAGGTAGTTAAGCCCAGGAGACACCCTGGGGTGAAATAAGTCCCAGATCATGGTCCATCTTATCTGATTCCCATACCCAAGGGCTCCTCAATTTCAGGGCTGTTAGCCCGGATGGCTCTGGAACCCCATCCATTTCAAGTGGTGTTGTGCAATGCCAGGTCTATAAAGAACAAGACAGCTATTATAGATGACCTTGTTGGAACAACTGACCTGGCATGCATCATCGAGACCTGGCTGGATGGAAATGCCAGTCCGATTTTGGAGGTGGCTAATCCAGCTGGGTTCTTGGTGATACACCACTCAAGATTGGACCACAGGGGCAGGGCATAGCTATCTGTTTTAGAATGGAATTAGGCTTTGCAGAGGTTCCAGTTGAAGTTCCCAGATTGTTTGAGTGTATTATAGCTGCAGGTGTGGGGTGCAGGTTCATCCTCATCTACCGTCCACCAGGGGGTGAGGGTTTGTTCCTGCAGGAAGTTGCTGACTTCATCACTGACATGGGGTTGGAGTTGCCCAGGTTGATGGTTCTGGGCAACTTCAATGCCTGGGTCAATGACAAACTCTCACATTTTGGTCAGGACTGCCTTTAACTTATGAATATGTTGGGCTTCACACAGGTTGTTGTCTCTGCTACCCATATTCATTGCCACTCACTTGGCCTGGTTTTCCTCCTGGGAATGGAAGCCACTGACCTGGTGGTGGAACCGGTTGGAAAGTCTGACCATTGCACTGTAAGATTCAATTTCCGAGCTCTCCCTCACAGACCTGCCCCTGTGGAGATGGTCAGATACCACCCTTTGAGTGACGTTACTCCCACTGGTTTTTTGGTGGTGCTGGACCTATCGGGATGTACAGATGTCAGTGGGGGCCCAGACCATCTGGTCCAGGCCTATAATAAGGCTGTAAGGGATGCTCTGGACTCCATCGCTCCAGTCTGTGTTCGCCCCCTCACTGTCCGCACTTGGTCCCCTTGGTTTGATGGGGCCTTGAGGGAGTTGAGGCATGTGGGGCGAAGGTTGGAGTGTTACTGTGGAGATCTGCCCTTGATGTCAACCACCTTAGATTGATGGAACATTATCATATCTAGCAATCAACAATCTCCCATAAGAAGGGAGAGTTCCTGTCCAGGGAGATTGCTGTGGGTCAGAATTGACTGGCTGAGCTCTTCTGAACCATCGACAGACTGTGCAGTCTATCCTGTCTTCAGGCATGGAAAGCAGTTTCACAAGATAAGTGTGATGAGTTCACTCTATTCTTTGTCAATAGGGTGGCTGACATCAGGGCTGAGATTCTTTCAGCACGCTCTATGGGGGTTGACAGTGGTCGGTGTATGGTCACTACACCTGGGTCATTCTGGGATCATTATGACCAGCTGCCACTCAATGATGTTGTGCGGATTGTCCAAAGTATGTGGCCTACTTGCCGTAGTCTTGACCCAGGCCCTCATGCCTCATTGTGGGGTGTGTAGAGGTAATCGGCCCTGTCTTGACAGAGATAGTTTGGTGTTCCTTACAGTCAGGTGAGTTTCTGAACTCCCTAAAGGAGGTGGTGGTTACACTGCTCCTCAAAAAATCATCTCTGGACCCAAGCTGCCCTGCTAACTACAGGACAATCTCTAAACTTCCCTTTATTGGGAAGATGATAGAGAAAGTAGTTGCTCTTCAGTTGGATAACCATTTGACCATCCATGACATCTATGATTCCCTCCAGTCCAGTTTTCAAAAGAGGCATAGTACAGAGACTGCTCTAGTTCAGGTGCTTAATGATCTCCTGATTGCTAGAGATCAGAAGTGTCATTTTACCTTGGTCCTTCTCGATTTCTCTTCAGCCTTTGACACCATGGACCATGGGGGGCTGCTTGAGTGCCTGAGAGACATCTGTGGCCTGTCAGGTATGGTACTCAGTTGGTTTAGATCTTTCCTCAGTGGCAGAACCCAGAGAGTGGTGTCAGGAATTTAGTCCTCAGCCCCAGTTTCTCTGCCATGTGGGGTTCCTCAGGGCTCTGTGCTGTCCCCTATGTTGTTCGTGGTGTATTTGCTGCCATTGAGAGACATTGTAAGATGGTATGGGCTGCAGTTTCACTGTTATGCAGATGATACCCAGCTCTACCTGTCTTTTGCCCCTGACCAGGAGAGTGCAGTCTCTGCATTTAATAGCTGCCTCATGGAGCTCCAGGACTGGATGTGGGCCAGCTGGCTAAGGTTGAACCCTGAAAAAAATGAGGTGTTGGTGGTGGAGCCAGGTCATTGAATAGAAAGGGCTGGAGCTCGGTCTGTCTTCAGGCTTTGGCTTGGGGGTAGCCAGCTCATGTCATCTGTCCAGGTGCGGAATCTGGGCATGATATTTGATGAAGGGCTGACACTTCGCTCTCAGGTGTCACGGTAGTCAAAGCCTCATTTTACCATCCAAGGAACATTGCGTGGATTAAGCACCATGTTCCGTCTCGTGACCTACTAACACTGATCCATGCCTTTGTGACCTCTCTCCTTGACTACTGTAACTCCCTATACCTAGGGCTTCCAAGGGTTGATATCCCCCGCTTGCAGCTGTTCAGAATGCTGTGGCCAGGTTGCTGGTAGGGGTTTCCCGGACCAGTCATATCACCCCTGTGCTGCGTGAACTGCACTGGCTGCCTGTTCAGTGGCGGTTCACTTTCAAGGTCAGTTTACTGACCTATAAGGCCTTACACTGTCAGGGCTCTGGCTACCTGCAAGAGCTCCTGGTTCATTGCTGCCCCCTCTGACCCCTCCGCTCACCTGATGAGGGATTGCCAGAGGTCCCCAGGGTTCGGTTGAAAACATCAGGTGTGAGAGCTTTTAGTTATGCAGCCTCGACCCTATGGAATTCTCTACCTTGCCAGATTTGAGAGTGCCTGACCTTGGAGAGCTTCAGGATGCCTTTAAAAACGTATTTATGTAGCTGTGCTTTTGGAGACTAATATATCTGTATTTGAATTGCTGTTCATTGATCTAGTCCACATATTTTGTTGTTTTATGCTTTTAATTTTGTACAGCGTTTGGTAATTGTTTGAATTATGCTCTATAAATAAATGTATTATTATTATTAATATTATTATTATTATTATATATTAAGAACTGCGTTATGGGCCAGCCCAGTGGTGCTGAAGGTTGAGGCGCTGTATGACACACCTCACGCCAAGCTGGCGACCCGAGTTCAGAAGCAAGCTTGGGCCCTGGGGATCAGCAGCGGAGGGAGAGGATTGAGCATCTGATGAGTTGTTCTCCTCTCCTGGGGGGATGGCGATGGGTTGTCCAGTGTCCCAGCAACCCCAGGTGGTGATTAAGAGTGCTGCAGGATGCGGACCACACGCACGGGTGAGCATGGCAGACGTGGGCAGGGTTGCAGTGTGCCATCACATCAGGGTTTGTCACGCTCAAGAGGGAGGCGAGAGCTTGGGGACGAAGCACTGAAAATCCCCTCTAGCCCGGATAGGTGACAACCCTCCCAGAGCCTCTCTACCACATGTCCAACGCTGGTTCCCTGCCTCTGCATCTTCAGTCTCCTTGGGCCCATACGCCGCCCATTACTCGGGGAGAAAGTAACGTCTTTGATGAAGGCAGGGTCCACAGCAGGCGGTAGAGTGGATCAGGCCAGAGGAGTGGTCTGAGAGAGTTTCTGGTGCTGGGGGAGAAGAAACATAGTCAGAAAAAAAAAAAGAACTATGTTATGTGATTTTATGTTTTTTCATTTAGGAATCTGATGGTGACTTTCTCTTCAGTACTTGAATATAGAATGGTTTAAGTATTGTGCTACTGTTTCTCATCCCTCTGTGAAATCAATTATTTTGCATTAAAATACATACATTTTAGTTTGATATGAAGAAGAGCAGCTCATGCAGTGGATGCAGGTATGGGAACCTTCAATCATGTTTACAAGGAAAGGTCAAACGAAGGTCTGCATGTGTGATTATTAGTTCTGCAACTTCATAGTCTATTGTGTGAGCTGCCTAGCCTTCTGTAATTCAGATGCAGGCAGTGAATCCTGTAATAACAATAGCACCTGTGTTTTCCTTTTTGGCTTGGAAAAAGCAAGTCATATGTGACAGGAATAGAACTACAGTCAGGGTCTGACCGGGATTCTGGTGGATCAGCAACAATGTTGATAAGGCAGCCAGTAGGGGAAATCAATGGGGGAGGTCACATGGTAACACACACACACACACACACACACACACACACACACACACGAATATGCCATGTAAATGTGATACACTACCTCTGAGTGTGCCTCCTAGATATACCTGCATTGCTAAAATATTATCTTTCATTGGACAAATGATGAGAAATGCAAGGGGCTGTACAGGATAGAAGGTGACCAGAAACCCAAGGGAAGGGACATTACAATGTCAAGGCAACTTTATGTGCCAGTGAAACACTGAACATAGGTACACTATTACAGCATGCAGCAGTGATGGCCCATGCACGTTGCTTACCGTGGCCCGTGCAGGAAGCATGCATAGTGCTATAGAAGGATGTGTACACTGAACACAAATCTGTGCAGTATATTCTGTGCCTGTAAGGTATGCCTGTCTCGCCATGGCTCATGTCACTATGACCCCCTTCAGAGGCATGCAAAGCACAACACCACTATTGCATTTGCACACAAAAGTTCAATGTGATGGGGCTGACACGATCACTCACATGGCTGTGTAGATCCAACTTGGCTCTCATAACCATCTCTTAGGATGCCTGCACTGTTGCAGCCATCAATTCTTTGGCAGGGGCCAGGCACACTGCAGTACTGGGCCCATTGACTGTGGCCTGGCAGTTTGCCCTTACAATAGCTAATGCTACATTTCTTCTCCTTTTGAGGTGCCCAGCCCTGTTTTTCACCTCATTCTTAATCCTGTCTCTTCCTCCGACAGCATTGAAGGGCTTGGTTATGTTGTCCCTAGCCTGGCTAAATTTGACCCCTCTCTCCTCCTGTTGTTTCCCCAGGTCCTCATTCCCAACATAGGCCTGGACCAGGGCGAACATCTCCAGATGGGGAAAACATGTTTCCTCTGGTGCCAGGAGCCTGCCACTAGCTTGGTGTAAGGGCCGGGACTAGAGGCACTGAAAACTCAGGGCTGTTAAGCAGAGGGACACCAGCTTGTCTGCATCAAAGCTGCATGACCTTGTTGAAATGGTGTTAATCAGGGAGGAACAGCTACTGGGCAAGGGGGCAGAGGCTGACTGGCCCAAACATGAGGTGTGGTCCTCTGTGAGGAGGCACCTTACATGCTGCACAGGTGTCACTTGCACCAGCAACCAATGTCACCACCAATATAACAGCCTCACACTGAGGGAGCTGCCTTGCCTGCAACAGCTGAGGGTGATGGTGGAGACTGGCACTGTGCCAAAACCTCATGAGTACAGAATGCTCTATGAATGGTTTGGGTTGTGTCCCATGTGCAGTCCTGTTTCTATGCTAATGTATATCTTGGTTACTGTCCCCGAGGGAATGTGCATTGTAGATGTATGTCCCTGTTGTGTCCCCTCTGTCCTATGGAACCTACTCCACTGTATAACTGATCTTAATAATGCATATGTGTGGGACCACTGTCCCAATAGATGTTCCCAGTGCCCTGTACATTACAGGACCCGCTGTGGGTCTCCGAGGCATGCACCTGCCATGGCAGTAAGGGTGTGTGCTAACACAGTGACATGGCTATGGTCTCTGGGCAGATGACTATGTAATTTAACATGCTGTCTATATGTAGCTATGGTGGCAGAGGCCATCATCCATTGCATGTACATTGTCCATGTTATACAGCATGGGTGCTGGTATGTATATGCCATGTAATGCATGGTATACTATAATACTGCACGGGATGTACCATTCTTGGCCAAGCCATTGTGCAGAGCTACACCTATGGTACAATTGCCACCCCTGTTGTTGCACAAATATGCATCCTGTGCCCCCGGTGTATGGGACCTGGGGCTACATACCACCTACTGTATACCATGAGGTGTACATGGCCTGTTGCTGACATGTATGAGTATGCCGGACATAGGAGGTAAGGATGGCTGGATATGAGCACTTCATGGGCTTGCATATACAGTGCTATGGCATAGTTACGACATTTGGATGTAGCATTCCAGCTTTGCCTGGGCGAAGACATACCTGTCTGTGTGGGGTGCCATGGCAATGCACATTGGTAAGACATGGCCCTGCATACACCTGTCAATCCCCACTATGAACATGTGGATGCTGGTACACAATACCAGTATATAAGCATGTGCACTGTTTAGGGTTTATGAAACTGTGCCATATGTCCTGATCATGCCAGAGACACAACCAAGCCCCATAGGGCAAAGCCAGGGAGCATAAGCTGAGTCGCCTGAACCAATGGCAGTCAGATGAGATGCCAGGCTGTGAGAGGGCCTACATGACAAACCCGCAAAGGGATGAGCCATGGACAAATGACCAAGTAAGTATATTGTATTGTATTTTTCACTCTCTGGGTTGTATGCCTTCACTATGTTGCATGCTCTGTGACTAGAGATAGATGTTCATGTGATACTCACCAGGCTGCATGGCTGCATGCATGCCTCTGGTGAGGCATCTATAGAGATGTGGATGGGGACTCTCATCCTGTCTCTGGGTCATCATCCCACCACTGACAATGTGGTGTGTCAGGGCCTGTGCAGTCTACTGTTGTGCATGTCCTTGTGAAAGGCATAATATCCTGTGTGCATGTGTACTGTGCCGTGGCATACACTACACTGTGCAGTGACATTTTGCCTGTGCCATTGACCTGATACACCTGGGAGTTGGCAGTAATGCTTACAGCCCCAGTTGGCATGCCTGTTATTGTTGGCCAGTTATGTTGTGCCACATGCTTGAGACTATCTATGCATATCTGTATGGCAGAGGTTGACATGGTCTGCTGTTCTACCAGTACACTCCTGTGACATGCCATGTGTGTCATACAGCACCTGTGGTAGTCTGCATGCATCAGTGCTATTTCCAGTTCTATATGTACTGGTGTCATGCCACTGCATCTTAACAGATATGGCCTTATGTCGCATGGGGTCCGTGGCAGTGGGGGCATTGATGGGTGTTGCATGTACCTTACCATAACTGATCAACTTTGTGATGCATAGTCGGTGGTGTCTAACCAACACAGTGATGTCCAGAGTATAATTATTCCTTTGTACACAGGCAAGACCATACATACATTTGGACGCAAGTGGGTTTTCACAGGCCACAGTCTTGAACTGGCTCTGTCTGATTGAGTGGGGCTATCATCTGCTGGGATAAGGGGTGTTTCCATGGAGCTTGGCATTCCACACCAGTGTCATTCTGATAAGATACAGTGTGTAAGTGGCACACCATTATACAAAACTGATACACTCATGTGATATCCTGTCTGCTCCATACAGTGCTGCATGAAGGTGTGTCCATATACAGCTGTGCTGTGGGTCACACGTGGATGCCTAGGCCTGCTCCTGCAAAAGGGTGGCTCATGAATGTCTATTGTCAGGCACACCTGTGATGGTTTTTGTGCTGGTGGCTGGTGTGCAGGGTGCTGGGTGTGTGGGCACTGCTCAAATCCCCTAAGGCCATTACACAGTCTCTCACACTCTGACTTGATGATGCTGTTGCTTGTGCTGCTTTTCCACATCTGGCAGGCCTCCTGTTATCTTGTGATCCTTGCACAGCTTGGTCATACTCTGCTGCAGCATGGCACACTTACTGTATGTGGAGTCTTCTTCTGCTAGGTCCACAATGCTGCCTGTTCTATGCCATGCACATTCTATTGTGGCTTCTTGACCCCCTCCACCTATGTGTGGCATAGTGGCCCATGTGCTGATTGTTTTGCATCTATTGGGCCCTATGCACTACGCCAATGCACCACGTACAGCGGGTGCATAGGCGTAGACAAGCAGGAGTGCCATACGTCGGGTGTCCCACGGATCCCCAGTAGCATTCACCAAAGATGCACATGTCAGGTGCACACCCACTTCCCTGGCCATGCGGTCAGCTCCACACCAGGGCAGTCTGGCGGGGAGGGACGGGGTGTGCCCACACTACATGCTGCCCAAAGGGGAGTGTAGGAGGGCACTGTATATGGCAGGGGGGACCCTGCCACAAGTACCATACATGCCTCATGCACATTTAACTCCTGCCCAGTCCCAACAACAGGATGCAAATCTCCCCCATCTGAACCCTTGCCACTGTCGCCTATGCCAGATCACCCCCCACAAACACACACCGGTGCCCCATCCACAGAAATGAGAACTCTCACACACATAACTGAGCCCCATCCCCGTATGTGTAATGACACCCCCACACACACATCTGAGTCCTGTTCCCGTATGTGTGCAATCCTTCTACCACTAGAGCTCCATCGTGGTGGACACAGCCAAGTACATCACAACCTGACCATGCCACGGACCCCCTATCCTGTCCCCCCACTCCCTCATTGGTGATCAGTGGCACCCCCCCATGGGGCACTGACTACACCACCCACATCCCCATACCTGAAAGTTGATGCCACGGCTATGGACAGCCAGTGACTAATCCCTCCGCATACCTCCACGGAGATTGAACACATACGGGGAGAGGGCTCAGTTGTGTGTGGGAGGTGTCAGTACACATAAGGGGATGGGACTCAGACCTACCAGGTAAACAAAAACTAAATAAATAAATAAATGTGTGTGGGGGAGGAGACTTCTGGTGTGGGTTGCATCGAAGATGGCAGCTTGACCAAGGGGCTCCATCTCTCTCTCCTGCACAAATTACTACATTATTGCTCCCTAGAACATACAGTAACTATCTCTTGCACTAGAGACTTTTTCTGGTTTTAGTACCTACCTAATCTTAGCATTTGGTGATTCGGGAATGATCTACTTTTGTGGTCTCAGCATCCTGCATCATGTCAGCAGTGGCCTCAGCAGATGGTATGCTGAATCCCAACATTACAGCACTTGTTAATATTGTTGATCTTCAGGACATCGGAGATAAACTACAGATATTCATAAATGACATCCCAAATATTAAAGCCTCAGTTTCTCAGCTGGAAAATCAGATTGAGGAGGAGGAGAAACAGAGAATTACAGACACTGAGTTCTACTATATACAGATTGAAGCAGGATTAGTTCACCAGGAGGATCGCATATTACTATTTGAGAAACAACTGCAAACTTTATCTATTAAAGTGGACGACCTCGATAATCGAGGTCACAGAAATAATCTAAGGTTGACTGGACTTCCCGAAGGGAGGGAGAGGATTTTCTGGATTTTTTGCAGGCCTTCTTTCCTCAGGTCCTTAATTTTACTTGGGACCGGACCTTGGAGACTGAGTGGGCCCATCACTCACTGGACCCTGGGCCACAACGAGATGCTCCACCGCAACCCCTCTTGATCTACTTTTTATGGTTTTCCATCAAGAAGCAGATTCTACAGCTCACCAGGGAAAGGGGTCGTTTACGATGTAATTGCCATAGTGTCCACATTTTCCAGGATTCTTCGAAGGATGTGGCAGACTGCCGTAAAGTATATGGGGTGGTTAAGAAACAACGTGTGGCTAAGAAACTGAAATTTTCTACGATATACCCAGCAACTCTCCAAGTCTGGTGGGGCAATAATTGCCACCGTTTTGATACCCCACAAGCTGTTCAAAATTTTATTTACTGTCTCCCCACTACTTCTGCCTCAGTCCCCCCTCAAACCATGCAGCAAGATGCTTTGAAAGAATAGCCTGATCTGAATGTTTTATCTAAGGTCGGCTCCTGTAATAGACTGAGTGAGGGCTCCTGTCGGGGTGCTTATGGTGGCTGGCGGCCCCCGAAGAGACAGAGGGAAATCACAGAGGTTTCTTCAACAATGGGGCTAACAATGCTGGAGGGAGTTTAAGTACTGGTTCTGAGAGTGGGGACAACTGGAAAGAGTAATCGGCAACTCCTGAACTGAAACATCCCAGACTAATTCCAGATTTGCCAGGCAGTCCCACCGACTGCACCAACACGGAGTGGGCTGATCATCCAGAGGAGGACCTTTCTGAAGCATCACAGTCACCCTCTGAGCTACAGTCTGCAGTTGTTTCTGTGTTTGAGGATACTACAGTTCAGGGACCACAGATGTGTGTCGTGCTCAGCACTTCTAATACAGATTCGACCGGTGGCACTGCAAATGCTGGTGTTGAGGATCGCCCATCTCAGACTTGAACTATGGACAGTGTTTATCATTCAGTGGAAGATTTGTGATCATTGTTTTTCCAAGCTATATTTGATAGCCCTCGGTGTGTCCTGATGTTACTGAATGAGGGATAGCTTGTGGGTCTGTATATCTGACAGGCCATGGGACATTTTAATATAAGATGGGGGGATTATTACTTTTCTTTAAACCTCAGTGCTTCATTTTGTTTTAGAAAATAAGGGTGGGACTCTGGAGGGCAACTCCTTTACAAATGCATAAGTAGTTCTTTGTTATGGGTAGTGAGTGATAGAGTTGTCCATATTTTGGGGGGATACTTGTTGAGGTAGTTGATTTATTTATTTATTTTTTATAAATGGCATTGGCTATATATGTGTGTAGGAGGGAGGGGACCCTCATCATTGGCACTTGAGGTCTTTTAAGACAGGGTGGTAAGCTGTTAACCACTACACCAGCATAAAAGCCAGAGGGCATTGGTAATTTTGGGGTTTGCCAGCCCACTCTACTGGTTTTTATGCTTGGTGGTTGGGTTGGTGGAGGGTTTTTTTTCTTTTTTTTGCTTGGTACTAGTACAAGTTATACTCCTAGTTACTGTTTTTGTGAGGGAAGTCTCATTCTTGACTTTTACTGCTGTTATATCCAGGGGGGTTAATGGAAATCATAGTGGAGTAGATATTAATGGTACACATATTTATGGTTCTACATGGATATTTGTGAATTATGTTTTTTCTTTCTACTTTGATCTATTGTGGGTTAGGAAAATCTGAGATGCTGGCAAAGGGTTGGGGGACCACATACCATCCAGTTTTTTTTTTTTGCTACTGGTGTGGTTAATTATTATCAGGTCAATTTCCTATGGTTCAGTTATCATTTCTAACATGGAATGTTCAAGGCCTGAATATCCCCATCAAGAAGAGCAAAGTTTTTCCTTTTTTTAAATCTTGTTTGGATAAAATATTGTTTTTGCAGGAGATGCATCTTCTGAGGAAGAACATTGATATCCTTACCCGAGGGTGGGTAGGAAGGGCACATTCAAGCACTTTTTAATCCAAAAAGAGAGGGGTTTCCATTTTATTAAGATGTGGTTGCCCCTATTTTGTTGAAAAATGGGAGTCTGATAAGGAAGGTAGGTGGGTGTTAGTGTTGGGAAAAGCAGAAAATGTTTATGTGTTATTAATTAATATTTATACCCCAAACGTAGATGCCCCTGAATATTTTGTTACCTTATTTCATGTAGTAATAGAGTGGTATTCACCTCCTATTGTGGTATTTGTGAGTGGGGACTTTAATTTTGCTTTACACCCAGTTTTGTATAGGTCTCCACCAGAAGGATGGCACCCTTCTCATCACAAACCTAGAGATGTCTTAGCACGTTACTGTGATGAGCTACATTTGGTGGACTGTTAGAGACTAATGAATCCCACCACTAATGATTTTACTTTCCGATTCTCCCATTTTAAACCATTCAGTCATTTTTATGTAGCTGTTGTGTGTTTGCAGATGTTTTAAATGTGACCCATGGTTCGATTGTATTATCGAACCACGCTTCGGTACACCTGGTTTGAGAACCCCGGAGGCTTTCATTTGAAAACTCCCTGCTGGCAGTTTAATCCAGCACTGTTGCCTTCAGGGGATTTTCAGGATTGGCTGGCTGAGGAGATAGATCATTATTTTCTCACTAATGATACTCTAGAAGTCCCCCACCCACCTTTATGGTATGAGAGGCGTTTAAGGCATTTATTAGGGGTAACATTATTTATTATGCTTCCTTTGTCAATAGAACTCACAAAGAGTGGGTTACACAGCTTACTGAATGTATTTGGCAGTTGGAAGTGGAGCTCTATACCTCCCAAATGGCCCAGACCCAGGATCAGGGTCAAAAATTACAGGACCTGTTGGTGTGTAAAGAACAACTAAAAATGATTCTTCATCAGAGGGCCCTGCGAGTGCAGTTTTTTCTTTGTCAAGCCTATTGGGAGTCGAGTGAATAGGCTAGTAGGCTTCTGGCTTATAGACTAAAGAAAAGGTCTATGGTGACCCTTGTCCCGTATTTATAAGGTCCAGAGGGCGCAGTGTTATCTGATTCAGATTCTATTGTAGATCAGTTTAGGGGCTTTTATTCAGGGCTTTATGGTTTTACAGTATCTCCTCCACAGACAGATTATGAGGCTTTCTTCAGTTCTCTGGAGATACCTAAGTTATCTGTTGTGATGGTTTCCTCCTTAGATGTAGATATCTCCCTGCAGGAAATTCAACAAGCAATAAAATCCATGTCCCTAGGCTGGGCCCCAGACCTGGATGGACTCAGTGTGGACTTTCATGCCACTTTTGAGCCTCAGACAGTTCTGCGGTTCCTCCACCTGTTTCTGCAATTGTCAAAATGGTACTCTACCAGATTATATGAAGAAGGCAATTTTCAATGTCCTACCCGAGTATGACAGGGACCCCACTTTATGTGCCAATTATCAGCCAATATCACTTCAAAATGTTGATGTAAAATATTAGCAAAGGTACTGGCTATGAGGCTGGAAAGAGTTTTAAGGTGACTAATCAGTAAATATCAATCAGGTTTTATGAAGGGAAGACAGAGCAATGATAATTTTATGGCATTGATTAACTTAATCCAGGTGTTGGGGCAGGGGTCAGACTCTGCTGCCACATTTTGTTTAGATGCTGAAAAAGCATTTGATTCTGTTGAATGTCCGTATTTATTATTTCTTGTTGGCTAAGGCTGGTCTAGGTACCAGGTTTTGCCGTTGAGTTGATTGTTTGTACTCTTATCCTAGAGAAATGGTATGGGCCAATGGGCTGGTGTTATCTCCTTTTTCTTTGTCTAGAGGGACATGGCAGGGATGCCCACTTAGCCCTTTAATATTGCTATTGGCCACCAAACCACTGAATATAGCATTATCTCAACATCCAGAGATAACTGGGATAGTTGTGGAAGGTAAGTCCTTTTCTTTTTGTAATTTAAAGTTTATTCGCACATTTTCCACCATAAAAGGCAGCATACAAAGAAACTGGTAGAGACTCATTGATACATAGTAAAAAGATGCTGCCCCCCCTCGCCTCCCCTTACTGCAGTAACCCATCTCAGTGCCCGTAAATGCTGAGCCTCTAATCAAAAGACCGTATAGGAGCATCAAGCCTAGTATAGGTTTAGTTTGGAACCAGAGAGATTAGTGAGTGAAGGGGATCCCAAATTCTAGCATAAACTGCCAGTCTGTTATGTAGGCTGGCTATTGCTTTTTCTGTGCACAAATTGGATAATACTTCTCTTACCCATTCCTGAAAAGAAGGGGAGGACCTGTCTTTCCAATGACAGAGAATTATTTTCTTAGCCGTCAAGGCAACCATGGATATGTGAAATTTACGCACCTTGACTCTAATGGAAGATAGGTCCCCCAACACACATACCTCAGGGATAAAGTATTCTTGAAGGCCCAACAAGGGGTCTAAGGAAGTTTGGATTGAAACCCAAAAGGTGGAGATACTTGGACAAGACCAAAGCATATGAAAAAGTATGCCCTCATCTTGCAAACATTTATTGCACTTAATAGAGTCTAAGTAGCCCCACTTATGAAGCTTAACTGGGGAGTAATATAAGTTGTGCAATACATGATATTGCATGAGATGCAGTCTATCCTGAGAGATAAATTTGTTATATGACTTCCAGAGAGAATACCAATCCAGCTGCAGATGGGGAGAAAGTTACTCCAAAAACTTGATGGGCCAAATGGGCCCCCGAATTTTTTGTGAAACAAAACCAGATATAGTTTAGAGATTACACCAGGAGACCCAGAAAGTGGGGATACCTCGAGTATCAGAGAGGAGATGCTGTGAGAGGGAGGAGTACTCCCCAGGGTGATTACCAGTAAATGTCTCAATTGCAAGACTTTGAAGTAAGAAGAAGTCGGGATGCAAAATTTCCTAACCATCTCCTCTGCTGATAACCAATGCCCAACACCATCAGTAAAGGTTGAGAGCTTCCTCTCTTCGATTTCTTGTTAATAGTAAATGATGGAGAATTCCATATAGACTGGGCCAGGTCCAGATGAGGAGAGTACTGCAAAAAAGAACATATCTGTAAGTAAACCTTTAAGGAGGTCCTTATTATGGGACAGTCAACAGCCATACTTACTTGGGATAACCTGAGGAAAAATAATGCGAGAGGGTCCAGATTTTTAGCCTTAATTGCATCCAATCCTATTTTGAGCCAAATGGGTTGCGCTTCCTCTGGGCTGGGAGATACCCACCGTGAACATTTCGCAAGGTGACTAGCCCAATGATATATAGCCAGGTGGGGGATTCGCAACCCCCCTTCCAGTTTTGGAACTGCCAGCTAATGGTAAGCCAAGTGGGGATACCTGTCGGCCCAGATGAATTTAGTAAAAATACCATGAACCTTTTTGAACCAGAGTAAAGGAACAAAGGCATTGAGAAGGGACAACGGATAAAAAATCCTAGGAAATACATTCATTTTAATTATATAAATTTGGCCCCACAGAGAGATAGGGAGTTTAGACCACCTCTCCAGTTCATGTGTAATTCCTTGCAATAAAGAATCTAGGTTTTCCTTGAACCATACTAGGGGGTTATGTGAAAGTTTGATACCCAGATACTTGAAAGACCTGGGTGTCCAGCATAGCCCCAGGGGGCTAATATCAGTCTTAAAAACTTTGTGATTTAATGGAAAAAATAGGGACTTACTGGCATTCAATTTGTAGTTAGACAGAGCACTAAACCTTGCCACTTCACTTAATAAGGCCGGGACAGAGGATACCGGATGGGACAGATGTATTAATAGATCATCAGCATATGCAGTGACTTTCACTTCATGCCACCCAATTCTCACTCCTTGTATGGAATCATTATTGAGAATGTTTTGGATAAGAGGTTCCAAATATAAGTTAAATAATAAAGGGGAGAGGGGGCACCTCTGTCTGGTACCTGAGTGAATCAAGAAAGAATTGGAAAAGACCCCATTTGCGGAAATTCCTGCCGAGGGGTTTTTATAAAGGGCAGCAATCCTGGAGATAAACAGAGAAGGGATGTGGAAGGCCTCCAAAGTGTGGAACAAGAAATTCCAGTTCACACGGTCGAATGCCTTCTTGGCATCCAAGGAGACCAAGCCCGCAGGGAACTCTGCATCCCTGGTAGCCGAGAAGACATGTGACAAAGTGCGTAAATAATCAGAAGATGAGCGCCCTTTCATGAATCCAACCTGATTTGTACCTATAAACCCAGGAAGAACCAGTGACAACCTGTTGGCCAGTATTTTAGAAAGAATCTTAACATCGTGGTTTAAAAGAGAGATGTGTCTATAACTTTGAACCTTATTGAGGTCTTTATCGGGTTTGGGAAGCAGAACAATCAGGGCCTCATAGAGATACGGATCTGTCTCCTCCCCGATAGGATTTGTTGAAATAAATGACCAAGTATTGGTACAAGAAGGTCTCGAAAGACCTTGTAAAATAAAGCAGAAAATCCATCTAGACCAGGGACCTTATCGGCAGGCAATTCACTAATAACCTTAGCAATCTCCTCCCGAGAAATAGGGACAACCAGAGTTACACCGCATCTGTCAGGAAGAAGGGGCAAGTGTGAATCTCTTAGATAACCTTGTATATCTTCAGGGCAGGGACTGTGCTCCATGTTGCTATACAGTTTAGAATAATAAGCAGCAAATTCTTGAGCTATTTCATTAGGAGACACCTTGAGAGTTCCGTCTGCTGATGACCTGATAGGCGGGATAAATCTCATTGATTCCCGTTGTTTAATATGCAATGCCAGTAAACGTCCCGCTTTTTTCCCCTGATCGGTGTATTTAGCTCTGGTACGAATAATAGCTAGTTCAGCTCTCTCTTGAAGTAACCCCAGATATTTATCCTTTAATTTCAGGAGTTTCTGAGTATCCTCATCTAAGGGATTAGCCGGAAGGTTAGCTTCCAGAAATCTGATTTGAGATAATAAGGAGTTAAGATCTTCCTCCCGCTCTCTTTTCCTACCAACCGCCATGCTAATCAGTATCCCTCTCATGAAGGCTTTAATGGCACCCCATAAGATATTAGGTTTTACACCATCTGAAGGGTTTAGTGAAAAAAAGTATTCTATTTTTTCCCTAATAAGTTCGCAATATTTAACGTCTTTAAGGAGTTGATCATTGAGCTTCCATCTAGTTTCCCTATTAAATGAATTGAGCAGCACCAAATTACATACCACTAATGAGTGGTTGGAAATTGGGCCAGGTTGAATCGAGGAGGTCTTCACCCCGGGCAGGAGGCACTGAGAAATAAGTAAATAGTCGATGTGGGACTGCGAGCCATGCGCCATGGACCTATAGGTAAACTCCCTAGAATCAGGATGTAATATACACCAGACGTCTCAGAGCCCACATTGATCTAATAAATCCCTAAATGCCTTCTGCCCAGGGGTAGCCCCACCAAGGCCACTGCCCACTCTGTCTAAATGAGAATCAAGTACTTGATTGAAATCTCCCCCTAAAATAATTTTAATGGGAATCATTGGGAGAATGATAGATATAAGCCTCATAAAAAATCCGGGGTCATCCAGATTAGGGCCATAAACACAGCCCAATAGTATTGGGACAGACCAGAGGGTACCTCTGACCAGAATAAACCTACCCTCGGTATCTTTGATCACTTGTGTAGGAGAGAAAGGGATACTCCTGTTAATCATGAGCATGACCCCACAACTATTTGTGTTGCCATGGGCACTGTAAATCGATCAAACTTGTTGCTTCCTTAATTGCAAAGCTTCCCCTTCTAATAAATGGGTTTCTTGCAAAAAAGTTATCTGTGAACTGAACAGACTTAAATGTTTGAGAACCTGAAATTGCTTATGTTGCTTTCTGATCCCCTTAACATTCCAAGACACAAATGTTAACTCATTCACCATCCAGAAGAGATATCAAGCTGAAATAATTATACTCAGCACACAGATGCAAATCCCATTACATATATCCCCAGGGTTACTGCAGTAAAACCCACCCTCTTCCTAGCCCGCCCAAAGTAGATAACGCCCATCCCTCTAACCCCCCACCCTCCAACTGTGCCCTAGCCCCACACACCCCCAAACTGTCAAGCAACGTTCAGCACAGTACTGGCTCTAATCCCTCTACTCACGCTCCCGATAATGAACCTTGATATTTAGCACTGTTGCACACAGATCACAGCCTTCAGAAATCAAGCCCTGTCAGTTATACCCCCAACGAAGGAGAATGGTCCTGGGCCTTTGCCTCAGTCCAGCCAAAGCATGGATATAAGAAAAATTAACATAAGGGGGGTATGATAAGTCCATCTCATCACTCACTCACTCATTCGTGGTAATCCAGATTAAAATCGGAGACACCGGGTGAGCCGCCAGAAACCGAGACCAGATCAGCAACACCTGGAGGGAGAAATGCCCCAGCTCGTGTTAAGAGTGAGAATTAGAATGGGAAAAGCTGAAATCGTTCGACTGGAGGAGAAGGCATAAAAGCTACCTTTACCCACTACCAGCCAGTATCCGGTAAACAGAGCTTCCCTGAAAGAGTGAGAGTGCTGCATCCCAGCTAAGCAGTGCCCCTGCTAAATCCTTCTTGAGTAGAGTTTCCCCGCAAGTCCCCAGAGGTTAGAACGCCCTCTAGCGGTCGATTCCCTGGACCAACCCAAATGAAGATCGAGATGGAGAAAGCCCAGGACCATCCCAGTAACAGCCCAGAAAGAAAAAAACTAGAAACTAGCCCACAACCAAACTGGGCTCTTTCAACCCCCAACAAAAATAGCTGCCAAAAACCTGGCTCACAACCCCCTCCAAGAAGACCCCAAACCCCAATGTCCATTGCATCAGACCATCATGGGCCCATTATGAGACAGAAAGAAAAGAAAAGGCGGGGTGGTCTGCGGTGATCCCCCAAGTCCACTGCAATATATGCAGTCGCCCAGGTCTTCACATTCCTAAAATTTCTCTAAGGAAAGAAAAACAAAAGTTTGAGTTCTTGACTCTGTGCGATACTTGATACTACGCCACCACCATTCAAGGGTCCTTAAAGAGATCTGGCAGCATGGACTTAAGGCTCCTCAGAGTTTCTTCAGGGTTTTCATAGCTTTTCCAAGATACATTAGTTGAAATCTGTAGTCTAGCCGAATAACTCATTCTGAACTTCAGACCTGCAGCAGTTAGCTTAGAAACAATAGGGTGAAACGCCTTGCGTTTCGTGCGGACCGAGATGGGTAGATCTTGTGAGATTCTCAGCTTTATATGTTCCCAGCGAACCTCTTGCAAAGCACACATTTTTTGTAGAAAATGTTGTTTCTTTAGATAATTTAGGAACCGGCACACGCTAAAGCGGGGGTCCTCAGGGGGTGGCTTAGGCCGTAAAGCCCTGTGGGCACGCTCTATAATGTAGCCAGAGCCAAATCAAGATGGGCCTGCCACCTGCTCAACCAATTTCTGAATAAATGCCACAACATTTTGACCTTCCTCTCCCTCCGGTAATCCGAGAACCACTACATTATTTCTTCGGCTCCGACCCTCTAGGTCCTCGAGCTTGACTTCAAAACGAGACAATTTCTGGTGCATCAAAACCAGTTCAGGGTCAAGACGACCAATTCTTTTCTCTATAGAAGCAATTCGGGCTGCGTTATCTGAAACAGACAATGAGAGTTCATCTAATTTTCTGGATAACGACTTCAAATCCATTGCCATATCCTTCATTTCCTCTCGAAAGGGTTTGAATTCCTAGAGAAATCTGGACAGCATTGAGGGCTCTTGCTCACCACTTTGGCTTAGGAGATCAGAGCCAGAACCGCCCGAGGCCCTGGATTTCTTAGGGACCTTCTCTGGAGTTGCTGGAGGGGTATGCTTCTGTGGGTCTTTCTTTATATAAGCCTCCAACTGCTCGAGATATAACCAGACCAGAGTGCAACAGCTATTGTATAGTGTAGAATCTCAGAAACAAGAGAAAATAGTAAATTAAAACACCAAAATGACCACAAATAAGAGACAGGATGCAGGAGCTTCTTGAGGGAGCTGCTACTCAGTACTCTGCATCACGTGATCCTGAGGTAAGTCCTTTTTTACTTTGCTATATGCAGATTATCTCCTCTTGGTGCTCCTGAAGGTTGAAATCTCCCTGCCAAGGGCATGGGGTTGATTGATTCATTTGGGGCTTTATCGGGTCTAAGGATCAATTGAGATAAGACTGAAATTATGCCTTTACTTGACACCAATCCGCAGTGGGCACATTTGGGAACAAGAACCTTGAAGTGGTCTCCCGGGCTAGTTAAGTACTTAGGGATGTTAGTATATTCCCATTTGCAAGACATGTGTGCCACGAAGCTCAACAAGGTATTGGAGGAGGTACAATTAGATCTATTATACTGGAGGAAGCTCCATCTCTCTATACCCGGGAAGATTGAGAATATTAAAATGATGGTGTTCCCTCACCTTTTCTGTAAGTTGTGTAACCTGCCATTGGTTGTTCCATAGAATTACTGGGTTATACTTGATAGGGTCTTGGCTCATTTCCTTTGGGAGAGGTCCCTTCCCCGGTTTAGTAGGAAAGTACTTCAGGCACCAAAGGTGAAGGGAGGGTAGAACCTACCCTGGTTATGGGACTATAATTTATGTCAGGGGATGGAACAAACTCTAAATTGGGTCTCACCCTTAGAAATGGGCTCCCCGCACTGGCTTGAGATTGAACAATGTTTACTAGGTGACACGTCATTGGTTGTTTTACTGAAAACTGGAGGACTGCAGAGTAGGGATGTTACCTCTGCTATGTCTTTCTCCAGATGGGCTTGGCGAAAATGTTTTAAGATACTGCAGCAAGATATTGCTTGTTTAGCATGATGGGAACCTCTGTGGTATAACCCAGTTATAAAAAATTGGAGGAATTTCCGTATGTTGGTTCTCATGACAGAACCATGGTGTGACTAATGTGGGTGAGCTAGTGGATATGGAAAAGGGTCGGTTGGTCTCTTTTCAAAACCTTCAGAACTCTCATAATTTACTTGTGCAAGATTTTTGGCAGTATTTACAAGTTCGCCATGCTTTATTGGGGAATCTTCTCATGAATTATCGGTTGGATACTATGTTTTTTTATGGGATATTTAGGAAAGTGGTTGAAATTGTCTAAGGGGCATATTAGCAGGTTATAAAAAGAATGACAAAAGTTTTTTCTGTTGGACTGGGACCCTCATAGATTAAGATAGGCAGCAGACTTGCAGTGTGAGATTATTGTGGACAGGTGGGAGAGGCGTTGGTCAGTTGCATATACTTTGTCTCCTGACCCTAAGCTATAACTTATCCAAAAGAAGATTTTGGGGAGGTGGTACCATACTCCGGTACAGCTGGTTAAAATGGGCTTGTTAGGATTGGATACGTGTTGGCATTGTAAAGCTACAATAGGCTCTATATTTCACATTTTGTGGGCTTGTCCTAGGTTGTGCCATTGGTGGGATGAGGTTTTCAGCTGTGTTGAAGCTGTTCTGGAAATCTCTATCATGCATTCTCCCATATTTTGGACATTGGGGATCCAGAAACTCTAGATTCTCCATCCCACCAATATCAAAGCTTTCTATATGCTGCCGCTTTGGAGGCTAAATGGTCCCTTTTGTTATTTTGGAGATCACAATCAGTTCTGCCTTTAATAAGATGGAAGTAAGATTTATTGAAGGCTGCATCCTTTCATTGTGTCCTTTTTCTTAGTTGGATAGGTGGAAAGCATTGCCCTCTTTTTATAGAGGCTGAGGAAAATGGTTATTTTATTCTGGAATATCTGATGGGGAATCTCTGAGATTGAGTTAGGATTTGTGTTTTATAGTTCAGTTTCTAGATTGGGCCAGAGGTGGACTGTGTGGTGGTAGTTGGAGGGGGGGGGTATTGCCAGCATCCACTTGGGGTTTATAGCTCCATTGCACATGGTGTTGATTGGTTTGTGTTTGTTTTTCTTGCAACTAACTCCTTATGATAGCTTATAGTACCTCTGTATAACATGTTAAGGTCATTGTTACAGAAAATTGTTACATATATGTTTTGGATAAGCATTTCTTTGTAAAGGTACTGTAGCATATGCTGTATTTTATGTATCATATTTGATCTTGTTGGAGATTTTGAAAACAATAAAAATGAATTTATAAAAAACATGTGTGTGGGGGAGTGTCAGTACACATACTGGGACAGGGCTCAGATATGTGTGGGGGGTGTCATTACACATATGGGGATGGGGCTCAGTTGTGTGTGGGGGTGTCATTACACATACAGGAATGGGGTTCAGTTCTGTCTGAGGGGTGTCAGTACACATACAGGGATGGGGCTCAGCTATGTGTGTTTGTGGGGTGTCATTACACATATAGGCAAGGGGCTCAGTTGTGTGTGGGGGTGTCAGTACACATATGGGATGGGGCTCAGTTGTGTGTGTGGTGGGGTTCTCATTTCTGTGATGGGACATGGCACTGGTGTGTTTAGGGGGTGGGCTGCCATATGGGATGGGAGCAGGGGTTCTGTTGGGGGGTGTTGGGATTGCACCCTGATGCCAAGACCAGGTGGGTGCCCTGCTGTCAGGGGGGACAGTTGCACACCCATTGGGCCATGGTGCCATGGGGACAGGTATCAGGCTTGGGGTAACACTGGACAACTGGGACCATCTGCGCTCTCCCCAGGTGCCTGCATGCTATGCACACACCTGGATCTCAGCCTTTACATGCAAGAGATCCACACTGGGACACAGCATGGGCAACCGATTGGTTGCCCACCTGGGTCTGCAACTCTGCCCCTTTCTTCCCTCCATGCACCTGGAGGGGGGTGGGGTTGCAGACTGGTACCCGGCATTAGTGCATACCAGCATCTTCGCACCTGTCCATGAATGCAAAGTTACGTAAGGCAATGCATTCTCTGGCATGTATCACCCATTTGTGCATAGGCCCTATTATGCACATTATGTCATTCCTCTGTCTATTGTTGTGTGTGCACAGCTTGGTGAGTTCAGTGTATTTCTTGTCATAGATGCTCAGGGTGCCGCAGGATGGTGGCAGGATGTCAGCCTTAGGGAAGGATAATGATGACCTTTTTCTCTGCCAGATCTGCCTGCTTAGTCTGCTAGTCTGGTGGGTGGGTGTGTGGGTGAGCTGCCAGAAGCAATGGCCCTTGAGACTCAACAGCAGCAGCAGCCACCACCACCACCTCCTGCTGCTCCTTGATTTGGCTTTGGACAATAAGTTATGTCATTTTAATGGCCCAATGTCTTTTTTTGTTTAATAATATGCAGGTGCCCTTTGTTTTGTTTTTTTATTGTAATGCGTGGGTGCCTTTTTTGTTGTTGTTTTCCTAATGGGCAGGTGCCCTTTTCTGTTTTTTTTTCTAACAGGCAGCTGCCCTTTGTTTATTTTATTGTCATGGGTGGGTGCCCATTTTGTTTTGCTCCCCCTCTTTATACAGGTGGTACCCTCCTTATACAGGTGGTAGACATTTTTTGTATTTGTTCTTCCCCCATTTATACTGATGGTTGCCCTTTTTGTTTTGTTCTGGTTCCCACCTTATACGAGCAGTTTCCCTTTTTGTTTTGGTTCCCCTCAGTTATATGGGCAGTCACCCTTTCTGTTTTGGTCCCACCCACCCACCCTTATACAGGCAGTTACCCTATTTCTTTCAATAGTATTATTTTAGTTATTGTAGTTATTATTTCATGTTTTTTTTTTTGGTCTGTTACCCTTTTTATGCAGTAAAGTTTATTTCTGATATCTATGTTGCTGAGTTCTGTATCTGTAACTTGTGCCCTCCTCACACCCACAGCTGCCCCCCAAGTTCAGCTCTATACTCAGTACTATATTCAGTTATGCACTGGTGTATTGTACTGTGCTGGTGTTATTCATGCTTGCACAATGCATATGCACAGTGTGTGTAAAGCCCTATATTCAAAGGTGTATGTGCCAGATCAAATCCTCTGAATATCCTGGTGGCAGTGTACTGGCACTAGCACTAGTGTAGCACAGCCTAAATATGTGTACCATAGTGTATAGAATGAGTCTGAAAACCAACCAAGTGGTGCCACTAAGCAGCTGCTGAATATGTTCTCACAGAAGAACTCTTTTCTAGATCACTTTCATTGAAGAAGGCGGAATAGCATTCCACAAATTACTACACTTTGTCAATGTAAATGGTTGAATTTGCACATGATTTCAAAAGAGAATGTTGGCCATCAAGTCATTTTTCTGGACACCCTCATTATGACATCAAAATATTGAGGGCATGGCTTTGCAGTGTGTTTGTCAGTGAGGTTTCAATTAGTCTAAATTGTTGGTAGCAGCTTGCTTTGTTTTGTATTCTGCTCTCTGTTTTCACAGTTCTGACTGCTTTTACAAAGATGCATGCTTTATGACAAGATGGTTTTCATTGTGTGAAAACTGAACAGGATCTATGCTGCTGTAGAGACAAATATATGTACCTGACTGTTGATTTGTAATTGTGATCATGCTGCTATGGTGTACTGCTGGATGTGGTATGACAGCTAAAAACATTTAAATTAAATAAATAAAGATGTAAATCTAATGTTTTTTGTGCAGTGAAAATGCTTTGAATTCATTTGTATGAGATGATGGCCCATTTTTGTGATTGCTGTGTACACTGTCCAGTTAGGTATGTCAGGGTCATTAGGACACAAGTGGGTATATTTCTGAAGAACTTCACCAACTTAATTTTAAGGAAATTGCATAAAAAGCTCACAGAAATTATCATCAGAATTAACATGTAATGGTGGATCACCATTTGTTTTGCTGAACTCTACCTCATAAATCAATAAGCAAATTATAGAGTTTCAGTTAAATGATTTAATAATGGATTCTTGTATTATTATTGCAGTTCCATGGAATGCTCCAAAATTTTCCAAAATGCATTCTGTTGGCAAAATAGTTATTTCAAATGAATTCCCATGGTGGAAATCTACATTACATATAACATTAGAGCTAATGTCAGTACCTTATGTTGTGTTCTCTGCCAGCTCAATTGAATATTTTAAAAATCTTTTAGGATAACCTCAATTATATTCAAGGAGTTGTTTGTAGAATTTTGTTCCATTTAGACATACACTAAATACAGAGCATCAAAAAAGATTGCCTTGAGATAGAAACAACTCAATTTTAATTGACTTACTGTTTCTCTTAGACACTCTTGATTGCTGGCTGCTCACAATAGCTAGTCTTTAACCAACTTGCAACAGCAATGTGTTCATATCGGACTGCAGTGCTGAACTACTTTCCTTCTTGCAACTGATGGTCACCTAATAATAACTTGCACACATATTTACTTTTTTCCAAAAGAAAAAAATCACCAACAAGGGATGTCAGTTCTTCATTTTTATACAGTAATTTGGCATAATGGTGATAATCACAAATATCTGATCAAATTCGAATATGAAAGTAGTTTGTTTCAGGGATGTTGGGCAGTTACAATATAAGTACTTAAACATTGCCACAATAAAGGCATTCCCACGTGAAAAAATATTAAGTGTGGCTCGATATCACACTGAAATACATGGAAGCAGCATCATTGTGATTCTGCATCAGCATCCAACTATTGAACTCCCCTCCAGATCAGTAATGAAGGATTACACACGAGCCCATATTGTACTCTATTGAAGATATTCCTCTTCTGTGTATGGTGACTCTCTAATGATCACTGTCTGTGTCTTACCTTATATCCAGTTTATTGCCAATCCTTGTATGCTCTGCAGACTTCTCATTGTGCTACATTTGCTGTGACCTTAACACACTATCTTGTCAAAGCCTTTCAGAAGTCTTGACTACATCCACCTCATGGGCCCTATCAACCAACTATATCTTCATAGGAGGCAGTCAGATTAATTTGGCAGGATGTACCATTTGTAAAACCATGATATGTGTTACAGAACAGCCCATTCTCATCCATGTTGCATAAATACCTTACTTTTAGGATTCACTCACTTTGACAAGTGTTTAGATAAGATTTGTTTTTCTGGAGTCTGAACTTGCCCCTTCTTTAGCAGAGGAATGACACTAACTGTGTTCCTGTTTTCTAACACTGTCCTTGTCTGTAAGGAATATAAACATTTTTACCAAGATTTGGGATCAATTTTCTTCAATAAAACTGCAGCAGCTGCATAGAACAGCAAAGCAGATCTTCCTCTTATGAATGCCACATGAGGTCTTGAAGACTGCAAGGAGTCATATGGTTTGCAAATTGCATCATAAATGCAACCAATTCAGCTGGCCCAGTGGCCTTGAGGGTTGAGGTGCTGGATGCCACACCTCACTCCACACTGACTACCTGGGTTCGGGAACAAGCCTGGGTCATCGGGGGTTGGCAGTGGAGGGAAAAGATTGAGCATCTGGAGGACTGCTTTCCTTATCTGGGGTGGGAGGTGCACTACCATCGGTGCACTGGTGACCCCTGGTGGTGGCTGGAGGCATCACAGTGCACAGGTAGTCTATGGGGGGTGTGCTGGGGCCAACACCAGGAAGGGGTGCATGTGGTAACATGCACGCCCCTGTCCATTGGCGTCATTGCATGTCTAACACACCAAGAGGGAAAGAACAGGGAAAACAGGGCACAAGTCATGGCGGCATCATGGCCGTCTCCATGGAGGATTCGCCAGTTCCGATGGCCTGCAGCATTACTGGATCCTGGTCTGGTGGCTGAGTATCGGGGGTCTCTCCACCATCCCGCCACGGGGGGGCCAAGCCACGGGGGTAAATGCTGCGGGGTTCCAACTGTGGAGCGGAGATCCTTGGTACAGTGGCCGGAGCCTGAGAGAGGATGTCTGGATGTGGGACAGGTAAGGCAGATGGGATGCCAAGGAAAAAAGCACCAACAAAAAAAAAAAAATAAATGCAACCAATTTCTATCACTTAACAGTAGGTGAATAATTTCCTGAAGAAGAACTATTTTCATGGATTTTATGGAGCTTCCATGGAAAAAGGAGGAATAACATTCCACAAATAACACTGAGCCATGTTAAATGGTGAAATTTACTATGGTTTCAAAAGAGACTGCTGCCATCAAGACATCATTGTTACAAGGGTAGGAAAGAAAAAATAATTTGTTTGGCTAACAAAGTTCTAGGAGCCTTACAATAATGTTAGATAAATGTACCTGTTGGGCCTGATCACATGGCACAGTAATTTCTGGTTGTCGCTGACTTGATTTAGATAAGCCTTGAGAGAATACACTCACAGTCTAATGGTACTTGAAATAGAGAATTTAGGAGTCCTTAAAGAGGAAGTCCAGCCAAAATTTCTGGCATCACTAAATTTAGAATTTTTGATCAGCATATCCCCAATTAGCATTATGTCAAAATAAGATCTCCAAGTTACTTTGTTTAAAAATTACAACTCATTTTGTATCCCAAAATTCACAGCCTGCTCAAAAAAAGCCAGTTTCAATGAATTCTGCAATTGTGGAATGCAGTAATGACACAGTCTCAAAAAGTAGCAGGAATGCACAATTTTGGAATGTGGTATTGACAAGGCCACTGGTTTACGGTGATTAAAACAATGAAATTCCGTTTTCAAGCCTTCAGATTCCGGCATTGCACCGGTGATTGTTACTCTAATTTCTGGATTTTACCGGGATTCTGCTATCATTCTTTTTAGTATATGCATAAATAATCAGAATAAAATAAGGCTTAATATGTATATAGCATTAAATAAAGCAAACTGAAAATAGTACAGGAAGGAATTATAAGAAAAATACAAGTTTTTGTAGAGTTACTGATCTGACATAAAATGCCAGATTCCATGAAATCTTTGTTTTTACCAGTGTTCAGGTAGCTCTGATTCCAAAATTTTACCTGGTTTTCCGGTAAAAACTGAAAATCAGTGGCCCTCGGTATTGACACTCAATTTCAGAATGGAGCAGTGATGCAGAATCTCATAATGTCGACGTAATGCACAATTTCAGAATGTGGCTGAGGCACACAGCATCAGAATGTTGTGGTAGTGCAAAATATTGGAATGTGGCGGTGACACACAATTTTGAAATGTAGCACTAGCACACAATCTCTGAATGTGGTGGTTATGCACAGCCTCAGAATGTGGAGGTGGTGCACAGTATTGGAATGTGTTGATGGCACACAAATTCTAAATGTGGTGATGGCACACAAATTCGGAATGTGGTGGTAGCACACAATATCTGAATGTGGTAGTGGTGCACAATCTCAGAATGTGGCAGTGGGGACTCAATCTTGGAATGTGGGGGTGGTGCATAGTCTCAGAATGTAGGTTGCTCTATAATTTCATAATGTGGCTCTGGTGCACAATCTCAGAATGTGGTGGTTGCACACTCCTGCACCATTACCTCTGGATACTCACTCATGGCTTCGCCACTCATGAATATCCAGAGGTCACCCTAAAGGAGTGAAAATATTTTCCATATCACACTCATGCCCATCATGTATGCCCTTTTTGTCAGTATTTTTGCCATAATAAAAAAAAATCTCTCAAGAACCACCTAGAAAATGAGTTCATGCATCTTAAGATGTGCAAAGTTCAATAATGAGTCAGTATATAATCAATTAACTATATCAACAGAAACTGTCTTAAACATCTGTATAAAACCACAATGGAATAACTCCCCCCTCAGAAAAGACAACTAGAAAAGAAGTGTATATTCACTATGTATATGACACAAGAGTCCTAAGACCCTGTAGCATAATTATGACATGTGCCTGAATACAAATCTACCTAAATATGTAAGCACAACCCAACCACTCCCCCAACACACAGCCCCCTCCCCCCAAAAAATCATCCTCCAACCCACTCAAAAATACACACAAAATTACCCCAACACAGACGCACTAAACTACCTCCTCATACATACACACCCAAGACAACCCAACCTCCCCAACCTCCCCCCCACTCACACACACGTATGCATATTTGGTGAGAAGCCAACAAGTTGATAACCAGTTAAAAAGGCTCTATGAAAATAAAAACAAAACAACAACAACAAACTGAAGTCCTGTTAAATGTCCATCCTATGAAGTAAAAGTCTGTGTAAGTTTAAGTGGGGTAATGTGTCATGAAACCCAAATCAGTATTCATGCCATCTGTTACCATACTGAGAAGTAAAATAAGCTTAATCTCAAAATTCCATCTCTGTTGTGTATTTTTTAAATGTCCTTTTAAGACCATTACTGGTATATCACAGATTGAGTGGTCATTCTGAGAGAAGCATTGCCCCACTACTTTGCCAATCACCTTCATATTAATGTTATGTCTGTGTGTTCATTCTAGTGTGGAGAGGTTGGCTTGTCTCTCCAACATACCCTGTCTGTGGACATCTCTTACATTCAATGAAATAAACAACATTGCGTGATGTACAGGTATAATTCCCCTATATCCTGAATAATCTGTTTTGTGATGTAACTATACAATCCGATGTGAAAATGAACTCACAAATCCTACGCCTGGGTTGATTACAGGGTTGTGTACCATTTAGTGTCATGGTACCCTGTTCTGGTGCAAATTTACTCCTAAAAATCAGGTTGACTGAATTAGGTGGTTGTTTAAAAGATAATACCAGTAGTTCTTGAAAAATATCATTTAAGGGTCTCATCCTCACTAAATATTGGGTGGAGGTCCTTAATAATTTTATGTATAAGTTCAAGGTCAGGATGATACATGATTGCTAACAGTATTCTATTGGTAGTGGTCCTTCCTTATACTGAAGTAGTTGCTCTCTAGATACCTACACTCGCTACAATACTCAGTTAATATGACAGGCAGAAGGCTGTAAAGCCCATTAAGTCTGTCTCCCCAGTACATGGGGGTAAGGTTCCCTAGTGACACAAGTGGTAACTGTCTAGTCTTGTTTTAAATATATCTAAGGTGGTCACTTCAATCAGCTCTCAGGAAGGTTGTTCCAAATGTGTATAATTCTTTGTGTAAAGAAGTGTCTTCTCAGATTCTCTTTAGGATAGGTAAGCTTAAGAGTGTATATACTTGGCGCTTGTTGCTGGTACCAAAATGCATTACAACACACATGCTGGTGTTGAATTGCATACCATTATTATCTGCCCAGCTTTGTAATTTTGCCAGGTCCTGTTGGGAGTATTTGCTTTACATTCATTTCCAACTTCAGCACTGATTTTTGAATCATCAGCAAACATAATACATGTTAGTAAGACCGTTGTTCATATATGAGATGAATAAATTAAATAACACCAGTCCCAAAGCTGACCCTTGCAGGACGCCGCTTGTAACTAGTCCCTTATTTGATAATTGTCCTGTAATACGGACTCTTTGAGTCCTGTCCTGTAGCCAGTTACTGACCCATATAGTTGATTATACACATCCAACTGAATCATTTTTTTGTATTAGTATGGAATGAGGAACCTTGTAAAATGCCTTTTGGTAGTCTAAAAAGCCTACATCAACAGGCTTGTTTTTGTCCAATAGGTCATTGACCCTGTCATAGAAAACCAACATATTCATAAGACATGAGCAATGTTTCTTAAAGCCATGCTGTGCCTCATTATTAATGTTTTTGCTTTTCAAATTCTTTTCCAATCTGTCCCTTATTAACGACTTGAAGATTTTGCCCAGTATTGAAGTTAAGCTGAGGGGGTCTATAATTTCCCATAGTGGATCTAGCCCCCTTTTTGTAGATAGGAATGACATCAGCCATTTTCCAGTCACTGGGCACCTCACCTGAGGCCAGTGACAAACTGAACAATTTGTAGAATGGATCAACTAACCAATCCCTAGTTTCCTTCAGTAATTTGGGGTACAATTTGTCTGATCCCGTGGATTTTGAAGTGTTGATCTTAATTAATTTGTCTGCTGTTTCACTTCTAGACATGATCTTGTTCCTGTCGTTCAGTGTAGCAGTAGGCATAGTTGTCTTGATCTGGGTTGATGAATTATTGTACACAGAACAACAATAGTCATTGAAGGGGCTTGCTATTGCATCTGGGTCAGAATGTATCTTGTCACCAGATTTAATTAGACCTATTGACCTGTTGAATGACTTATTGTTAATATAAGCATAAAATGTATTGCTGTTGTCCTTTGTATAAGCCAGTCTAAATTCCAGTTTCCTTTTCTCTTTTCTAATGAGTTTTCAGTGATTTTTAATTGCTGTTTATATTTATGTATGTTGCATTGATTGCTGTCCCTTTTCATGGCTCGGTAGGCTTGTTTCTTAATTGCCAGCTGGTACCTAATGGTATTAGTGTACCGTACAGGTACCTTTCCTTTTTTATTGTATATTATTTTGTTTGGTATGAATTCTTTTTTCAATTCCAAATGTTTAGACTTAATCTTTTGCCATAGGCCATCAGTTGAGTCATTCGGACTCTCCCTGTTCCACTTGTTTAATTTATGTCTTATTTTGATGAAATCGGCTTTATTGTAGTTTTTAAATACTGTTTTCCCTGATGGTGCCTTAGATTTAGAGTTACGTTTAAAAAAAAATTAATTGTGATCGCTGAATAGAGGTTCATGCACCAATAATACCCTGACACAATCTAAGATGTTAGTAAATACTAAGTCAAATGCATTATTATATCTAGTGGGTTTGTTTACCATCTGGAAAAGCCCATGGTCTAAACATGAATTCCATAAATTTTGTTCTTGGCTATTCAAAGCTGTCCCTATAGCCCAAACAATACCTGTGGCATTGAAATCTCCTAATAATAAGATGTCATTATTGGAGATGATGTTGTCCATGCTTTCTAGTAGGTGTGTGTTATTTGTTACAGCTATGTCCAGTGTTCTATATAGTACACCTACCAGAAGCTTTTTACTCACTTCTAGGGTGAGTTCTACCCATAGACAGTCACATGTTTGGGGTTCCATGGTATATTGGGTATATTGGTCACTTTGAAAACCCTCTTTCACAAATAGAGCAACACTGCCTCCTTTTTTACCTAATCTATCTTTTCTGAAAAAGTTTTAACTTTTGATGGTGTTACCTGCAATGTCATTTTCTTACCACCAGGTCTCAGTAACAGCTGCAAGGTCTATATCTTTCTTTATCATTTGAAATTCCAGGTCAGCTCTTTTTATATTATTTAGACTTTTTTTTTCGGGGATCATGTGATGCAGTCCACCAGATAGCAGCCTTTCTGCTCAGCTCCAGCCCTTCGACCCTTTAAACAGCTTAATTTCCTGAAATTCTCTCTTGAATTGCAATTTTATCATTTGCTAAGCTGGTAATAGAGCCTGCAGATTAGATTTATTCTGTGATATTCCAAATGGAGAACATGAGGAAGAAAAGCTCGTAGAAACATACTCTGCCTGCGACACCTGTAAAGGCCCCTAAAATATCCAGGGCCTCAAGTGCCGAAGAAGGCCAGATCGTGGATATGGCTACGGAGGAGCTCCAACCTCTCACCCTGCAACGGTTTTTACAAGAGTTTACTTCCTTTAAAGAGACTATTATTGCAACTTCAGCAGAGATTAAAAGCCTTACCCAGGCTGTGAAGGACTTATACCAAATTTCAACCGACTCAGAAGCCAGAATCTGTTCAGTGGAAAAGAAAGTAGATAAAGTGGATCCTGAGCTCACAGCGATCCGCCAGAAGCTTACTCGGATGGAATCCCAGATCGAGGACCTAGAGGGCCACAGCCACAGGAATAAAGCGGTCCTCATAGGCCTCCCGGAAAATGCTGAAGGTCCCGACGTTGTTGGCTTTATTCAAAAATTAGTGGAAAAATTAGCCGGTCCATCCCCCTTTGGAGCTATCTACAGTATTGAACGAGCTCATAGGGCACTTCATCCCAAGCCGCCATCAGGAGCCTTCCCTCGTCCACTCATCTTCAAATTCCTGAATTACTTAGAGCAGCAACATATGTTCAGGAAGATTAAGGAGCTACAGGAGGTCCGCTGGGAAGGAGTCAAAATTAGGGTAGCCCAAGACCTTCCTGCCTCCATTAGGCAAAAAAGAGCTCAGTTCCATCCCCTCATTTCTGAATTAATCGCCGCCAGCGTGAAATTCCGTATGGGTTACCCCGCGAAACTAGGGGTGCTAATCTCTGTATCCTGGATATCCTTCGATGACCCTGAGGCCACCAGTAAAGGGCTCAAATCCGCTTTCCCTAACTTATTTAAGGACGTTTAAATGCTTGCACTAAGTGCACCTCTGGCTATGCAGCTTTCTAAGGATTTCCACATCTGGTCTTCCCGGAATGCACGCTGTCCTGTTCTAGCAAAGGGATCCTGTCGTGTGGGCTGGAGGGCAATGTTTAGAGTATATTGGAAGATTTGGAAGCTGTGAGAATTGGAAGATTGATGTAAAGTATGTAATTTTCCGATCGGGACAAGTCGATATCTTCAGCATCTGCCAAGATTTTGGGCTCCTAATCCTGGCTCCTCAGTTATGGTCGCACCAGTTTGTAATGGTTAAAAAGCAGAGTTTGAGCTAAAACTGGGTCATTTAACTAAGATCTTCACTTCTCAGGCTACTTCGGCTTCACCACGGCTCCACTCACCCTTCTACCGGATCAGCTGGCAGTTGAGTGCTTCTCTCATGGAATCTATCTACTTCTTCTTCCACGAGTGCTCCCTGGTTATCCTCACATGCGGTGGCTGAGCATAATGCTGCAATTTCAGTAGTCGTCTTGGTGTCTTTGCAGTGGGAAGGAGAAGGCTCTCATAGTTTGGCTCTCAATCGCAGTTGGATCAGTGCTCCTGCTAGCTGGACTTTGTCTCCCTAGTTATTAGCAATTCTCTCTCCCTCTCCTTTTTTTTTTCTCTACTTTTACATGAGGATGACCACTAGAGGGCACCAGACATTCAAGTATTAAGACTTTCAGATTACAGCTGCAGCTTCAGTGTTGTTTTATTCCTGTGGTTAATTGCTGCATGTACCATTTAATTTTTTACTGCTTCGAGTAGCGTTGGGATTTATTTTGGACCTTCCCTACTAATTGCTACTGGGATTCCCAGTGAAAGATGAAATTTTCTACGCCAGCGCTTAAAAGCACTCCATTTGGTCCACCTCCAGTCACCCTATTTTAATTATTCACCTAAGCTATGATGTACACCTCGTTAGGGTTTCTCAGCGTGCCCTTAGAATAAGCTTTGTACAGTTTCTTTCCTTTATAGGGGTTACTGAACTTATATAGACCAGTAGTTTTTATGTTAAGTTTAATTGTTTGCTCCCAGAGGCACTAAATTTCTCAATCAATCAGAGCATATTTAAACCTTTCTGTCTACACAACATGTTTTGTCTCTTTAGTGTAATTTAAGCAAGGTGATTACTTTGCCTCATAGTATGTTAGTTTCTTACCTAGTCTGCATTATCTTGTTATTCCATGGTTCTAGTGTAAGTTTAACAATACATAGCCATTTGAGAAATTTGGATTTCAGAATTTTATGTATCAAGGGGTAGAACGCGTTTTACAGCCACCCCTTACTTAGTTCATGCTTGCTTGTTACTCAGAATGGGTATCAATGGGGAGGTAGAAGGGTTTGGAGGGCTGGGGGTGAGGGCGGGCTTAGTGAGGTGTTCTGTTGACTGTGGACCGTAGCAATGAAGGGGAGGGGGGTAGGGTGTCTAGTTTGATGCATATAATATTCTTTATTAGTGTTGAGGGGTTAATTTTTGGGAGAGGGAGGGGGTTGGGGGGAGGGTTCAGGGTTGTCTGGCACAATGTGTGGGTATAAGGCTTGGCTTAGTCTTCCTGACAAGGTTTCCAGTTCGCCTACATGTGGTTGTCTCTAGCTCAGGATGAACAGCTTAATTGTTTCCTCATGGAATATAAAAGGCCTTAGGCAGACAATCAAGCAATATCAAGTACGGAAACATTTACAATTACTGAGATCGGATATCACTTTTATACAAGAATCACATTTATTGATCTCAGAAGAATTATGTATGAGAAGGCAGCAAATAGGACAAATTTTTGCAGCTGAAGGTACCAGGCAGAGTAGGGGAGTGATGATCCTGATTAGGAGCAATGTCCCTTTTGTTTCTACCAATACTATTAGGGACTCCCAGGGGAGGTATGTGCTGGTCAAGGACACTTTACAATATAGAAGTTCTTCTAGGTAGCATATCTGGTCCAAATTCTGACTCCCCATCCTTTTTGATGAACTTATTAATAAACTGTCCCCTTTCTCACAATCCCAAGATTTTGGGAGGGATTTAAACTTGGTTTTCGACCCGATTATAGATCGTACAGGGAACAAACTTAAAGGTTTGTCTCCAGCCCAAAGGGCCCTTAGATATATGTGAGACAAGGTAGGTTTATGCGATGTTTGGCGTACATTGCATCCCACTGACAGAGGTTATACGTTTACCTCCCCTGTCCACAAAACTTCCTTGAGGATAGATTATATCATGATCTCTCACCGACCATTACCTGGGGTCATGGATGTGGCTATACACCCTGGACCACCATCGGACCACTCGTTAGTCACTTGCCAACTATCCTTTGCTTCTATCCCTAAGATGGAGGGCCGTTGGAAACTCAACAATCAACTTTTAAAAGACCCCTCTTTAGTTGAATATATTAGTAGCCATATCTCCCATTTTCTTTCGGTCAATCTCAACTCCACCGGCAAACCCGATATTGAATGGGTAGCCTTGAAAGCCTATCTAAGGGGTTTGTTAATTGGAGTGGCCTCAAAGAGAAAAAGGTTGAGAGAACAAAAGGCAACACAACTCCTTAGTCAGATTAGAGTGCTAGAAAGTATTCTGTCTCCCCTCACACCGGAGCATACTTTGCTTGAGCTAGTTAAACTAAAGGACTCATATTTGGAGCTCCTTAGGGAGAAGGCAGAGTTTCTGATCCTGAAATCGAAAGCTTTATACATCGATCAAGGGAAGAAAGCAGGTCATCTCTTGGCTGCCCGAGTGAAACAATTAGAATCTGCTAGATTTATTGCTGCAATTTGGTCCCAAAATGGTTCTCTTGAGAACAATCCCAAAGTTATCACAACAGAGTTTCAAAAGTTTTTTCAATCTCTTTACTCTCCAATGGTGAACCCCCGCCTGAAGACTTGGACGATTACTTAGCTGAATCTCACCTGCCTTCTCTCTCAGAAGCTCAGCAAGCCTTTTTAAGAGCCCCCTTAACTGAATCGGAAGTGCTAAGAGTGATAGATGGTCTCCCAAGCGATAAATCGCCAGGACCCGATGGATTCTCCCCCAATTTTTACAAAGTATTTGACAAGATGCTCGCCCCCCCCACTCCTCGCCGTATTCTGGCAGGTTCTTGATGGTAAGAGCACGGATAGCACACTGTTTGAGGCGCTAATAATTTTATTGCCAAAACTTGGTAAACCGGTAGAGGAAATGTCCAGTTACAGACCGAGATCATTACTCAATCAAGATATCAAAATTTTGTGTAAATTATTGGCGAATCGTTTGAGCTCCGTTCTGCCAGACTTAATAGGAGTGGAACAGGTGGGCTTTATGAAGGGAAGATCAGCTGGTGACCATATTCGTACCCTGCCACACGTTTTCTCGGCATCCACCATTGCGGAATATCCAGCTGCTTTAATTTCGCTGGATGCCGAGAAAGCTTTCGATAGAGTTAATTGGAATTTTTTGTTCAGGACGTTACATGCTTTTGGCTTTCCCCTTGAGTTCCGAAGTTGGATACAGGCCCTCTATAAGTCCCCTTCGGCCAAAGTATTATGTAATGGTTGTATGTCCGACCGATTTCCCCTGTTTTCTGGCACCAGACAAGGCTGCCCTTTATCTCCTCTCCTTTTTAATTTGTATCTAGAGCCCCTTATTAGAAGAATAGTGGCGTGCCCCTTGATACATGGGATTGTAGAACAAAACATTGAAATTAAGGTTTCGGCCTATGCGGACGATTTATTAATTCATACTTCCTTTCCTAGCAAGGCTATCCCTCATTTATTGGGAATTATAAAAGATTTCAGTGCACTCTCTAACTATAAATTAAATGTGGGGAAAACTGTGGTTTTTCCGCTTAACCATAGAGTGATGAAGCATGAGATCAGCTCATTAGGCCTTTTTTGGGAAAGGAAAGCTCTGAAGTATTTAGGAATTACTTTCCCGAGAACTACCACTCTTCTTCAAAAATACAATCTAGATCTTTTACTTAAAAAGATTACCCTAGATCTAAACAGGTGGTCCCTTCTTCCTTTGACCATGTAGGGCAGAGTTAACCTTATCAAAATGAATATCTTTCCCCGGATATTTTATCCACTTAATCATTTGAATATTTGGTTACCCCTATCATGGTTCAAAAAAGTGCATAGCATTTTTTCTAACTTTATTTGGGCCGGTAAAAGTCATCGGTTGACTCACTACAAGCTAGCTGCCCCGAAACTCAGAGGTGGCCTACGACTACCACATCTCAGCCTCTATTACTGGGCTAGTCACGCAAATAAATATCTGCATTGGCTAACTTCAGGGGACCCAGAGAGAGCAGGGGAGTACACACCTCTCTGGACCAACACAGAATCTGCACAAATCCGATCTCACAATCTCTCATCTGCGGCGTTGCTTTTTCTGCTTCCCAAGAACCTTCCGAAAGCGTTGCATTCCTCACCTATCGTGGTGCCCGTGCGGGTTCATTCCCAGTTCTGCTCTTTCATTAAATATAACCATTGTTCAGACCTTACACAACCTTTGATAGGTAATCCCAACATTAGAGTAAGTGGGAAAATCCTTTCCCCTTCATGGATTCCGCAAATTCAATGACTTAGTCTCGCTGATTTTTGGAAAAGGACAGATCAGACTTGGCTCTCATCTATGGAAATTGTTGACAAGTTAGGGATTCCGGTCTCCAATATTTTTAAAATATTTCAACTGCGTCACATATTAGTGAACTTTGCAGGGAAAAAGCCTCAAGTGTACGAGACCCCCCCCCTTTTGGGTTGATCTTATTCAAACAGTGACTCGCCCGCATGGGGTATCCAAGATTTTTGCAATTCTATATAATAGAGTCTACCCCGGTCCCTTTGGACCTTCTGTTTATTGGGCAAACCTCTTCCCGGACTTACATATCAATTGTGAGGTACTCTGGCGGGGATGTCATAACTTTATTACCCAGGATAGGCTCCGACTCATGCAGTTTCAAATCCTCCACAATTTGTATTACACTCCTCAAAGAATAGCTAAGTTCGACAAATCTTCATCTGCAGTTTGCATGAGGTGCGCCCAAGGAGAGGGCAATTTACTGCATATTTTCTGGCTCTGCCCCAAAATAACCCCCTTATGGACGCAGATTAAACAAAGAGCAGATCCTTTATTGGGACTAGATGAGTTGTTCTCAGCGGAAGTTTGCCTATTAGGAGATTACTCCAAAATCCATATAGCCGCTTGGAAATTTCATATTGCCCTCATATCCATGTCGGTTAAAAGAATTGTTCTCCGACACTGGAGGGATAATGAAGTAATAGCATATGGCGAATGGCTAAAGGAACTCCTGGCTAATATAAGATTAGAGAAGATGTCAGCCAGTTTGCACTTTAGAATGGGCAAATTCAATAGAATCTGGGCTCCGCTCTTAACCTTATATTCGCTCCAAACACCATAATCAGGTGAAATCTTTTGTACTCGTAGTCAAGTCGAAGTGTTATTCCAGCCAGGCAACCTGGGGTGGGGAGGGGGGTTAGTAGGGAGGATAGGACAGGGGAGGATGACTCTTATTTTCCTTTTCTTCTGGGACATGACAATGGTTTTTACTTGAGACATGGGTGGGAGGGTCCTTTATTCTTTTTTTTGGGGGTGGGTCCTGGTTTGGCTCTTAATACATATATACATTCCAAGTGACGTGTTTTTCTTTTCTATGTATTGTATGTTGGAAACTTCAATAAACTTTAAATTGAAAAAAATTAAAAAAAAATATTATTTAGACTTTTGGCATTAGACAGATGTACCATGATCCCATCCTTTGGTTTCTTAGATTTTGAGTTTAATGTATACCCTGGGGATTTGAGTTTGGTGTGAATAATCCTGTGCCCTTTGCTATTAGTTTTTTGAATTTTTGCCTTTGGTTACATCATAAAACATGTTTCATAGTTTTACGGTGCCCTTTTTCTTCAGATGAAGCCCATCACACCTGTACAAATCTGGATGATATATAAATTCTTCATAACTTGTAATACATTTTACTTTATTAAGCAGGCACCATTTACATAGCCAATTGTTATACTACCGGATTCTATTGACCCTTTCTGTACCTCCCTAGGTACTGGTAAAACCTCTTAAAAAATAACTGTTGCATTAGTACATTTAATGACTTCATACATCTGCTTTGTTTCCTCTATTGTATCAATAACAGAACAATGTCCTAAATTGTTTGTTTCTCTGTTACATGAGCAAGTAGTTATATTTTGTTTGCTACCCCTCGATGAGTATCTGTCGGTGTATTTTACCACTGAGTCCCCCAAAAGGAACACTTGCTTGGCCTGCTCTACTTCGACTGTAGGAATGCTGTTTGGGGTAACTGGGGTATCATTAGCAGAACTGGCTACATTATCTGATGGGTTCATAAAGGCATTGGTGCTGGCTACTTCCAGTAGCTACCGAGTGTGATTTTCAATACTATCCATAAGACTTAGTAAGGGGGAATATTGATTTTCACTTTCAGGATTTACACTAAGCTTCTTTTGTCTGTTTCCACTGGGGACTATTGTCCAGTCAACCAGGCTGTTTTCATTATCATCATCATCATCTCCCTCGGATATATGCCTCTTTATACTTGTACTGCCAATAATAATGGTTTTATTGACAGTGTTTCTAAATTCTTCTAACTTGCTTTTAGGGCTTCTAACTCTTTATCTTCTGTGCAATAATGCCTCTTCCTTCTTTCCAACAGAGATACAGAGATACTTACACAGGAATATTAATCACCCAAGCCACACACAAAAAATCTGTCATGTACAGTCAAGCACTTCATTATCACTGTATTTGTTCAAATGAGGAAGACAGAGATATACATTTGGCTACATTGAAAGACACCTTTATGTTGCAGGGACACTTCCAGAGAAATAGATTAGTGCAATGTGCAACACATGTACCTAGAGAGCAACTACTTCAGTATAAGGAAAGGACCACTACCAACAGAATACCCTTAGTAGTCACGTACCATCCTGACCTTCAACTTATACATAAAATTGAGGATCTCCACTCTTTATTTAGTGAGGATGAGATGCTAAATGGTATTTTTCAAGAACTACCACTATTAACTTTTAAACAACCACCTAATTTAGCTAACCTGATTGTTAGGAATACATTTTTACCAGAACAGGGTACAATGACACTAAATGGTACACAACCCTGTAATCAACCCAGATGTAGGACTTGTGAGCTCATTTCCACTTCAAATTGTATGGTCACATCACAAAACAGACTATTCAGGATTCAGGGGCATTATATCTGCACATCATATAATGTTGTTTATTTCATTCAATGTAAGAGATGTCCACAAACAGGGTATGACGTAGAGACAAGCCAACTTCTCCACAATAGAATGAATGCACACAGATATACCATTAATATGAAGATGACTAGCAAACTAGTGGGGCAACACTTCTCTCAGAATGACCACTCAATCTCAGATATGTCAGTAATGGTCTTAAAAGGACATTTAAAAAATGCACAACAGAGATGGGCTTTTGAGATTAAGCTAATTTTATTTCTCAATATGGTAGCAGATGGCATGACTATTGATTTGGGTTTCATGACACATTATGCCACTTAAACTTACACAGACGTTTACTTCATAGGATGAACATTTAACAGGACTTCAGTGTGTTCTTGTTGTTTTGTTTTTATTTTCATAGATCTTTTTTTAATTGGTTATCAACATTCTGGATTTTCACCAAATATACATGTTTGTGTATGTGTGGGGTGGTGGTAGTTGGGGGAGGTTAGGTTGTCTTGGGTGAATGTGCATGATGGGGGAGTTTAGTGTGTGTGGGGGGGTAATTTTCTTTGTGTTTTTGCTGGGTTAGGGGATGCTGTTTTTTTTTTTGTTTTTTGGGAGGGGCCTGTGTGTGGTGAAGCGGTTGGGTTGTGCATACATACTTAGGTAGGCTTATATTCCGGCACATGTTATAATTATGCTAGAGGGTGTTAGAACTCTGGCTCACATACTTAGCCAATATACATTTCTTTTCTAGTTATTTTTTCCCGGGGGGATTCAATTGGGGTTTTATACAGATTCTTAAGACTGCTTCTGTTCATATATTTAATTGATTATATACTGACTTATTATTGAACTTTGAATATTTTAAGACGTATGATGCCTGAACTCATTTTCTAGGTGGTCCTTGAGAGATTTTTTTTTATTTTGGCAATAATACTGACAATTGATATTATCTTATAAAAATATTGCAACAGCACTGTAGATTTTAATGTTTATGGAGTGTTAACCAGTTGAGAGTATAGTTTAGAAAATATGGCCAAATACGTTTAATTCTAACATACTAACATACTATTTGCCAGCAGATTAGGCCTTACGGTCTATCGAGTCTGCTCGAACCTTAGATCCTTAGTTATTTTTTCCCGGGGGGGATTCAATTGGGGTTTTATACTATGAATGTTAATTCAGCCCCAATAATGGGGTTAATTCTGTATGAATGTTTTAAACACTTGTTTATACAATGTACATTTTTCTTATTTCCCTCTTGTTTCCATACATACATTTCTGTTGTACAGTTTTTTATCATACAATGCTATCAAGTTTTAGCTTGGACACTTGTGATGTTCAATCTAAAGCTCTTGCTTTTAATTTTGAATACATTCTCATAACACACTCATTCACTAACAATTTCAGTTAAAGGTTTTGTCTGATTCCAAGTGATATCGGCGACCGCATAATAGCGGTCGCTGTTTGGTTGAGTCTGTATTGCTGAAAATGAATTTTGGCAATATAGATTCACAGCAAATAGCAAGACGGTGCTGGAGATTTACATGTTTTATGTGGGGGGCTGTGCCACCTGCATCCCCAAGGGGGGCTTCACCTCCGCACCCCCTACTAAAGGATTCTCAACTCCAGGAGGGTGCATGTTGGAGGAGCGCAAAACTAAAAAAAAAAGAAAACCTCCAACCCAGCACAAAAAACTAGTGCACCAAGAGCTGAACCTGGCACCCTTCCAACCCCAGCCTGCCACCAACCCACCATGCCATAAGGCCAGCTCAGCAACCCACTGCCACACTACGACCCACAAACCCTACATCTCCTACTGCCCATCACATGGTGGGATCCCTCTTCATCCCCCTGTGCGCATGCATACATAGCAACATCCTGTCTCTATAGTCACTGAACCCCCTATGCAGTTGCACTCCCTGCCCGGTAGCCCTGTGTAAAAGTGTCGTTACTGAGACACCCATTTGGAAAGTGGTCAGTCATGGTTGCCTAATACATGGAATACTGTTTTGTCTGCTTGAGTGTTCAGCTTATCTAATTTGGATGTCATCTGACCTTGAAAAGATTTTCAGTAGTAGCAAGCTAATGGGATGCCATTCATTCCATTTAAATTAGTGATTTGTTTGAAATAGGTACTTTAAACCAATGAGAATTTTTTTTTTATGTATGATCTGGGTGTTACTAGAAAGGGACGCTCTGAGCAACTGTCACAAGTTTCAGAGGAAGGACTTGGTTGGTTCGAAAGCTTAGACATTGTTTTCATGTTGTAACATCTATGATGGGCGGCTAATAAAAAGTATCAAATCATTTACTTCTGGATCTTTCCTACATGTAGCATTTTCATGCCAGATCAAATTACAATCAGTGGATATGCTCACTTGAAACAGCACAGACAGCTTGTTTTAGTCTTAAAGGACACCTAAACCTTCTTTTTACATATTTTTATCTAAACAATGCCATGTTGCAAGGCTGTACGATTTTTGTATGTAGTTCATCAAGCAGCACTGTTAAATCAGCAACTTAACAGTCTTTGAACCAGAGGTTTAAAGGAACTGTGTTTTATAGCTCTTTGCTGAATTGCTTCATAGACTTTATTACCTAATGGATATCTTCCCTCTTTAATATGCATGGATTGACTTGACTGGTCAGTCAGAGAATGATGAATACCACATATTACAACTCAGAAACAAAGTGTTTACTGAAAATAAAAGTTCTGATAAAAATGCATCCCCAGGTTATAACTAATTCAACATTTTAGGTATGGATGAGCATCAACGTCTGGCCTTGTGGGGACTGGGTATAGACAGTCCTGCAAGAGCTGTGCCTTTTATAGAAAAAAAACATGGTGGTGGTTGTTGTGGTGGTGAGTGTATATGAAATTTAAATCCTAGGAGGGATTTTATGTAAAGGAATTCATGGCTACAGTTTTCTTATGTTCTCATTAAAGGACTCCTGGAGAAACATGGAGACATGGGTTTGAGTCCCATAGCCACCATTTGTATGCTGTGTGACCCTGAGCTGAGCAAGTCACTTAACGTCATTGTGCTCCCAGCAAGACCTAGAAATGAGTTTCAATCAATGTGTCTTTCCTGGCACCCCAAAAATTGTAAAATAAAGGTAAAATAAATAAACAAGGACTCAAAACCTAACTCCTGCAGCTGAGTCCTTATTTATCTGAGTTCTGGAGTCAGGGCTGGATTGGGGGCTGATTTAAATAAGAACTGTCTGCCCACCTTTACTCAGGTTCCTGCACCTCAATTGACTGTTCTGTATCTATCTTGAATATGCCTGGTAGTCTAGTGGTCTCCCCCCACCAATAAGGACATCTGATCCTCTGTCAGCTCATCTACTCAGTCCCCTCCTCCCCACACCCACTTCCTGCTCATGTTACCTAAGCCAAAGTACATAAATAGTTACAGTGACCTGCACAGACCTCTGCTCACCACATTGTCCTGCCACCGTCTGACTGCCAGTGAGTGATCATGAGTACAGTAGAAGAAGGTGTTTGTATAATACTTGCGATTGTTCAGAGACCATCAGATGAAAACCAGTTGAGGTGGTAAGCAGAGGGTTGTGCCAGTTACAGTATTACTATTGCTGTAGTTTGCATTATGAGACCAGGGTTGGTGAGGTGTCTGAGAGTGTGAGTTGGGAGGGGGTCAGATTCCCTAATTGGAGAGACTACTAGTCCACCAAGAATATACTAGACAGCTACAAGATTGGTGATCTGGATGCTTTTACAATGTATTTTTTCCAGGAGAGATCAGCTTACATGCATCATCTGCTTTTCAGTAGGGCTCTGCTGTAGGGACCTGATTTTACAGTTTCGCAATATATTTACAATAGCCCAGCTATGTTGTGATATAAGTTCAGCACAGAATTCTGCACTCACAACTACCATGTAGAAAATAATGCTGCTCACATCTCTATTAAAGTGCAATCTTTATTGAGGTACAGGTGAAGGACACACCACACCACACCACACTCCTTGATGTGTTTTGGACCAAAAATCCTTTTTCAAAACACATGTCTTTTAACATACTAACATACTAAGAAGCCAGCAGAGTAGGCCCTATGCTCTATTGAGTCTGCTCAGGGATCAGTGCCCATACAGACACTGTTATGGCCTCCCCTACCCACCCACCCCACTGGGTCCCCCACCCCATCCCCCAGTGGGGTTCTGAGATGCACTCTCCCCCATACCGATCCCAGCCTCTGTTAAATCCCTACATAGTTGCAATGGCCACCAGCTCTTCGGGCAGCTCATTCCAGGATTCCATCACCCTCTCAGTGAAGTAATGTCTCCTTGTCTCTCCCCTTAGTCTCCCATGACTAGCCTCACTGAGTGCCTCCTGGTGGTCCCCTCCTCCCTCAGCTGAAGCACCCTATCTTGACTTACTCTATTTATTCCTTTGAGATATCTGAAGACCTCTATCATGTCACCTCTGTCCCTCCTCTTCTCCAGAAAGTAGAAGATGAGCTCCTTGAGTATCTCCCCATAGGGCTTTTCCCCAGACACTATATCACCCTGGTCACCCACCTCTGGACCCTCTCCAAAACAGCAATATCTCTTTTCAAGTAAGGACACCAAAAGCGCATGCAGTATTTAAGGTGTGGTCTAACCAGGCAATTATACAGTAGAAGGAGCACCTCTTGGCTCCTTGAGGTTATTCCCCTTGCTATGCACTTTATTTGCTTGCACCGCAGCCCTTCCACACTGCTCAGAGTTGTTCATTTTGATATCCACCACCACCCCGAGGTCCTGCTCCCCCCTCAAAACATGCAGTGTCTCCCCTCCCAAGGTGTACACATGAGCTGAGTTTCTTGCCCCTAAGTGTAGAACCCTTTACTTCCCAGTATTAAACTTTAGTTTCCAGATGCATAACCACCACATCTCCAGAATCTCTAGGTCCTCCTGGAGGACCAACCTCCCTTTCTCCCTATCCACCACAGCCCCCCACATTGAGTCATCAGCAAAGAGGCTCATCTCGCTACTGATACCGCTTCTGATGTCTGAGATATAAGCATTAAACAGGAGTGGGCCCAGCACTGATCCCTGTGGGACCCTGCTAATGACCCTCCTGGGAGATGAGATTTCCCCCTGACCATCACCTTCTGAGCATGACCTGCTAACCAGGTTCCTATCCACCTGACCATCTGTACCCCCATTGCCATTTCCCCCAGCTTCTCCAGCAGCCCTGTATGTGTCACTGTGTCAAATGCCCAGCTGGAGTCTAGAAAAAGGACATCCACTGGCCTGCCTGATCCAGCACTCTCATCACCCATTCATAGAGTTCCACCAGGTTGGTCTGACACGGTCTGTCTTGACAAAGCCATGCTGGTGATCATCTAGGTGGCCTCATGCCTTCAGAAATCTCTCCAGCCTCTCTTTTAAGATGACCTCGATCACTTTGCCAACCACTGACATTAGGCTTTCTGGCTTGTAATTTCCTATCTCCTCTTGCGAGTCACCGTTGTGTATAGGCATGATATGGGCACTTGAAACAGGATTTGAAAAAGGATTGTTGGTCTGAAACACATTAAGGCATGTGGTGTGGTGTGGTGTGTCCTGCACTGGTACCTCAATAAAGAATGCACTTTAAGGGAGATGTTGTGAGCAGCATTCTTTTCTACATGGTGGTGGTGAGTGTGGGATTCTGTGCTGAACTTATATTACTTTGTTCCTGCACCCCAACCTTATGTAGCTTTCTACTTCTGAATGAGGACTGAGTTGGGATATCTTGCTTGACCAATTTATTGCACTTGCACTGTATTTACCCAGAATAGTATAGCGGAGATTCAAGATCTTTTATTTTTTCATTGGAGTCCTCCTTTTACCCATTTTTATAATGCATTTACCCAGGATAGCTAAGTGAGAGGCAATTTTTCATATTCAGTTTGGTCCAGCTTTTACTATGTATTTTTCAATGATAGAGCAGAATAGTGGACTTATTTTTTTAATTAACTTATTTAATGTGGCAAACAGTAGTGCATGCTTAAGTGTCTTCATCATGAGGGATTAGTAACTTAATAACCTGGCAGTGATAGCTTTGTTCTCATCTTGAAGTTTTTTCTTTTTGTTCATGTGAAAGACAGATCTGCAATCTAGAGAATGACCTGCAGAAATCCTCTAACCCAGTGAGTAGCAAGCGTTACCTGTGTGATTGGAGGTGCGGCTGTTACTTGGTAGAGTTTGAGTGGGGAGCAGCCAACTAGGCGCACCATGTGAGACTGTGAGAGATTAATTCTCACAAACTGGGAGTCAGGACTTGGCCAGGACTGAATGAGTTAGATGGTTGGTGCCAACAAAACAATATGAATTAATAACCAGCCTGAATTTATCATAAAAGGAGCAGTGAGGTAAGTGTGCTTTTTTGTTTTAATAATTTTGTTTGTATTGGATGGTCTTATCTGTTGATGAGGGGCAGGGCTGGGATTCCTCCAGTGACTTGAGTAATCTCTTTCTGCCCCCAGCTTGCCCCCTGCAGTTAGCCTCCCATTCCACCACTGCGAGCGAGTGTGGAACCTATGAAGTAAAGTCCAAATGCAATTAATGGTAGATGGCAATTCTTTAGCATTAAAGCCTGTTCTGCATTTGGATGAAGCATTAGATAATTGTTTTTTTGGCATTGGCATCTAGGATGACTTCTGAGTGGGTGTTTAGAGTGGGATGAGCCTACCACCAGCATCAACCCTGCCCTTGCCATGTGACTGGGCTGTCTACATGGCACAGAACATGCTTGGCATTAAGTCATCATCTGTTACAGTTGGCTGTACACCCCTGTAGGTTGGCTGTCATGTGTGAGTTGTGCTGGAGTGCTTGATGGTGTTGTGGTTCCAGTGTATTACATATGGGGATTTGGCGGCTGGCTGCCGTATACTGGATACAAATGGGAAACATCATCCTGCTGTAGAGCAGTGGCAATTATGGTCATACCATTGTCTGAGATCTCACACAGGTTGTGGAAGCTTTGCTGTTTGTCAAGTCTGTGGGGTGTGATGTCACTGTATATGCCCTGTATTTCATGCAGTTGTCCCTGCTGAGCCTTACCCTCCCTGCTCCAACTGTCTCAGTTCAGGGTACATGCAGATAAATAAATCATGACCTGGTATATATCCTGTGTCATTGTTGGGCCTTGAGGGACCCTCCAGGTGGTCCTGTGTATCAGTTCCATTTTCAGGCATGGATGGTCTGTATAAGTGTCTGTTGTGTGACAGACACATGCACATGAAGGCTGATGTTTTGTGTTCCCTTCTCACTGCTTTGTATGTCTAACTGTGTGGTGCACTTTTGGAGGGGGCAGTCTGCTGTTCAGGTTGCAAGGTAACAAGTGCAATGCCTTCTGCAGTGATAGCTGGCTGTACTCAAGAGAAGTGGTATATAATTGGGTGTTTGAAGGTTGGCCGGTGTGGGATTGTTTGCATTAGTTTTGACAATTTTTTCAAGGAAATAAAAACTAGATATTTTGATAGTGACATTGGTTGGTTGTAACAAGTCAAAGAAGGCTTTAAAAGCAGCCAAACAGTGTCACAATGACCCTCAAAATGCACCAGAATGCATCTAAAACATGATAGCTTCAGACCCCTAGCCTGTTGGGGGTTGGGGAAATCATAATTCATTAAAACCCCACACTTCTAAATTACACTTCTCTATGGTCTTCCAATTGTGTGTGTGTGTGTCTGTGTGTGTGTGTCACTGTACATAGAAAATAGTGTATGGGCAACAGTGCTCCACCATTCCTGTTCTCTCTCTCTCTCTCTCTCTCTCTGATTTATATTGGGAAATGCTGAAAAGTGAAGCTGACCAAATGTGATAACTTATTGAACTTGACTTTTTTTGTCAACTTAAACTTTTCAATTGTTTCCCAGCCTTTTACAAATAAAGCTTACTATGTGCACTAAATGGAGGCTGATGACTTGAATAAAAAATTATGTATTTCTTAACTCTATTAATGTCAATGGAATAATGAAAAATGGCAGGCATTTTTCCTGTATTTAGTACTCTTATGCTTTGATCAGTTATTACATATCTGTTTTTAGTCAAAAACACTACAACCTATATGTTTTTTGAATTCTTAACTGATAATTCTTTTAATTCAACCATATGTTGAAATTATGAAAACGTCATAATTGTCACATGATCAAATCCAAGATAGCCACCATGTTACTCTCTAATAGTATTACCTCACTAACCAGGACCCTCAGCGACTATGAGGGGCTTACTACTAAATTTCAAAATATATGTTTAGCAGTAAAATATCTGTTCCATAAAAAAATATGCAAGTATGATCAAATACAACGCTCTTTCCTGGATTTTTTAGCTCTTTATTCGAAGGTGTATGGAGCACGTCACTTCAAAATGGGATGATCAAACACTGGTATTCAAGCTGTATCTGCTGTTGTATATGTAACAGATGTATAAAATGTACTGTTTTTCCATAATTGGTAATAGGTAGGTATCTTGGACACAAAACTGTAGTATTTTACATTTTCTTGAGGTCACATGACCAATTCAAAATGGTCACCATAAAAAGATTTTAAATTTGAGAAATTTTAGTAAGGGGTATATGGAATTAAGACTAATAATACTAAAAATGGGACAAATTTGCATTGTGTGTTATTGATTCAGGGCTCCTGCACCAGTCTGTCATAATGCTGAATGTTTTCTAATATGGCATATTATAATCAGGGGACCATACCTCACTACTACGGGTGTGTCCAGTTCAGGTCCTGGGGTGTCCATCAATGACTCTATGGGCTATATCTCCCTTATTCCATGAAGGAATGTTAAAAAATAAACAGAATTACTTGCCTGGGGAGAAGAGGAATATAACAAGCCCTAGAATGAAAAAATAACCAGATGACTTGGGTCACTGACTGATTCCTACAGAATATGCATGGAATGTTCATCATTGCTGAGCTTGATGGAGTGCATAGTATTATACAGTCCAGGTATTTGATTTTTTTTTCTTTGATTCTCAAGCCCACATCTCCTTACCCCTCCCCCTAACAACCAGCACACACATTTGTGTCTCAAACTGCTCTGTAAACCAACACTGTGAGTGCAAAACTGGAACAGATGTGTGCCTTATCCATTTGAATCACATAGCCTGTCATACATACAAAATGTAGCCCTCCCTCTCTGTGTCTTGGGGTATGGATGGAATATGACTGTGGGAAGGGGGCACCCACAGCAGCAGAAACACTTCCAGTGGCCATGTTACGTAGGCCCAGATGTCACACTCAGGGTTCCTTTTCCTTGCTGGTGCTGGATGAAAACAACAGGTTAATGCATATTAAAAAATTCCTTTTAATAGCAGAATCTCCACATGGAACTTAAAGAAACAACAGGAATCCCAAATTCATTAAACATTTTCACACATGGCTCTGGGGAGCAGTAGGTAATTAGTGGGAAACACATTCAGCTTTCACATGGCCAGTATGGTCATAATAGCAGATTTTCCCTAACCCAGGAGGTTACAAAGTTTTTAGGGCAGCATTAACTTGGGACTGCTATGGTAACAAAAGCTTTAAGGCAGCACAAGTCAAAGAACAGTTCACCGTGCATAACAGCCCATTATTCTTCACAGGCACCCAAATCCTCAATGATGCCCATCTCTTGCTCTCTCTCCATACTGACTAAGTGGTCCCCCTCAGAACACGCAGTCCCCATGGTATGGGGATTTGTGGGTTTCTTCATGACCCCTGCATCATTTCCTAAAACTGGCAGCAACTGTCCCCAATTTGAAAGTGGAACATGTCCTGCAGAGCCTAAAATCAGCTTGCTGTCTGGACACCACAATCCCTGCCACATTCTTGTCCACAGGATCCCTACACTAATCAACTCAGGCTGCCAGGGCAATCTGTGACTTGTGGCAGCTGGCTCTCCTCTCCACTTTAGCTGCCCTCTAAGATACTATGCAGCTTATGGCTACTGGCTCCAACTTCTTCCTCTGTGTAAGCCCAAGTGCCACTGGCTAGGGGCCAATGTGGGCAATTGATCCCATCCAGCACTGACTAACTCTCACTCCCTCACCATTCACTCCTCCAACTGTAACTTTCCCTCCCACCTAAATTGTGGGGCTTTATCTCCCCACTCACCCATGATGACCTCTGACCCATGGAATGCTCCACCCGAGTTCTGAGAAGAGTTAACCCATTTTTCTACTGGGCCGAATTAGGCCACAAAAACCCAGTAAGGGCTGAATAGAACTAGTAAACTCCCAAGGGGGGGTGTTACATAAACATTGAAACTGATGGTATATAATGACTGTTGAGCCCATCCAGTGTGCTCATTTTTAATTCTGATTGCTTTTGCTGCAGACCCAACTTGCCGTACAGCACTGTCTCTTCCACCCAACTCCTTCCTCCTAGGATTCCTTTGTGTCTGTCCCAGGCATTTTTGAAACCCACCACAGGTTTCACCCCTACTGCCTCCCATGGAAGGCTGTTACAGGAATCCCCCACCCTTTCTGTGAAGAAGTACTGTACGTCCTAACATCTACCTCCTTCCAGCTTCATATCAAGACCCCTTGTTCTACAGTACCATTTTCTCTGAAACATATCTCCCTACTGTACCTTATAAATCCCCAAGAGATATTTTGAAGGTCTCCATAATAACCCTACTCTCCTCCAGGGTGTACATATTGAACTCATTCAGTCTCCCCTCATAGAGCTTCTAATGCAGACCTTGCATCATTTTGACAGCCCTCACCACTTTTCTTGCTGCTTTCTCCTTTTTCCAACTGTTCCCCTTTCCACACCTTTCTCCTGTGACTGATCTTTTTTTTTTTTGAAATGGTACTTCCCCACTCCTACTGCCTGTCAGCCAAGATCCTTCAGGGCATCCAAGGGGTCATCATCCTATCACCCACTCACCGATACTTACCTCCCAGTCCCCCATGTAGCTTCAGCTTGCCCCCCAAGCTGGGACAAGGTGGGGTGGACCCTTGTAATGCTTCCTTTCATCGGGTCTGGAGGTAGTCAGTGAGTAGGGGTAAATCGTAGGCATGCCCTAGGAATCCCATCATCCCGGAGTCGACAGGTGCTTTTCCACTTTTTCCCCCCATGCAGCATTAGCCCTTGATGTCAAGGTGCTACATGCCAACATTTACTGCATGCCTGGGCCACCTGTCTCTCTTCTATTGGGAGCTTGCAATCCCCTGAGCCTCTGCCCGGAGTTGTATAAGTGTGGTGGCCATCTACCCTCCCACCTGGCCCTCCCCTGGAGATGGCGAGCTGTCATGGGATGCTCAAGCTGTACTCCCCCCCCCAGGCCGACCCACCAGTGACTGGAGTCCACTCCCGAACCCGGGTCAGTGGCATGGAGTGAGGTGTGGTGTCCAGCACCTCAACCCTCCGTGCCACCAGGCCGGCTCTTTGACTGATCTTTTCTTCCTTCTTTTTTTGCTAACCCCCTGCTTCCCTGAATAACTTGCATCCTGGTGGGACTCTCTCCCCTTGAGATCTCCCTACTCTCTGTCTTGGCTTGTGCTGGCCCATTTTCTGCCTCCCGTATTTCTTCTGTCAATCCCCTTAGCTACAATAATTGTCCATAGAAGTAACATTTGAATTGTCCACTGAGGACACTGGTTACCTCCTGGATGAAAGCAGACCATCACCTCGGTATAGTTTCTTTTCCTTTTAGGTTGGCCCACAGTCCCCAGTGTAGACATACCTCTCCTTCCTGCATCATTCCTTCTACCATTTCTCAAAGGCCTTGGTGTGAAGCTCCCTCTCTTTCCAAAAATAGTATAACATGCACTCACCACTCAGATTTTTAACACATGGGAAGCACAGGATCAACCAGATAAATGATCTGCCTTTAGCAAACATTATAGTTACACACAGAGATGACCGCAGCAATTCATCTTTACGTTTAAGGCCATGAAACACCCTTATCAAATTAATCAATTAGCAGCCATAGTGGGTCTGACCAGAGTTTGTTCTTTACTTAAGCAGCTTAGTGTCTCACAGTTCTTCCAGTTGGCTAACTCTATCAGTGCAATTTAATGCAGTAGTAGTTAAGAATTTAATGCAGAATTTAGGGAGCACTCCAGCACAGCATTGAAGCAATATTCATTACTTGTTAGTTTTTGACCTAGGGCTTTATCTGGATTGACGTCGGACACCACAAACAGAAGACCATGTAAACGGCGTATCAGTAAATGTGACAACATATAAAACAAGAGGTTCTAATCATGTTTATTCTCTTTGAACTGATTTATAAACTTTTATATGAACCAAGTTTTGATTGGTGTATTACCACAACTCTTGACAGCTGGCCTTTTATCTATTGCAATAATCCTTAAGAACAGCTTTGAGAGCTCAATGAAATTACATTTTCTGAAGCTGCATAGCAAATCAAGTGCTTTGAGTTTTGCTGCTATGCTTATGAGAGACATTTTAAGCAAGAGAATGGACTTTGAAAGTCTTTCTTTTCTAAATGTACCAGAATGATACTTGGATGCTAGTAAAATAGGGCACAATGGCTTGCAAGCATAATTTTAATTCTGTAATCATGATGGTTTTAACTGTGTCAGTTTTCTACAAGTGTATCTCTGTGTTTAAATGTTTACCAAACATTTATTGCCAGAGTTGATTGTACAGGTCCCACTGCAGTTCTGTGGAGGGTATAAGGGCTGCTTTATTAATACATTTGCATTTTCCATAGGAGATAACTGCGCACTTTATTTGGAAGCTCACTGGAGCTGGAACTACTCCCCTTTTACTGTATATACAGTGGGGCATGGTAAGATGCAACACAGTATGCTTTGGCCCGGCATAACAAAGGGGATTAACTGCCATTGAGATGGCCTTGGTTCCTGCAGTAAGTCTGCTGCAGAACTCTGCAGTATTGTATTGGATCCTGGTGGGTTATACTGCATGAACTATAGTTGTACTCTTCTAAGAATATTCCTTTACTCTGCATGGGAACTCTCCACGTCAGCTTCTTACCTTACAGTTTATCATCCAGCCCTGTACACTTTGCAGGCTTTTTATTGTGCTATATTTGCCATGGGTCCTCCATGCTATATTGTGTCAAAAGTCTTGTTATATCTTGACTTCATTCAGATCCTGATCCCTATCAATCAACTTCATCTTTACAAAAGGCAATCAGATTGGTTTGGCAGGGTTTAGCATTTGCGAAAGCATGTGGTGTACTACAGAACTGCACATTCTCACATTATTATCCATGTGCTGAATCACCTTATCTTTTTTGAATTGACTCAAACACTTTGCCAAGTGTTGAGGTAAGACTCACATGTCTGGAGTTAAATGAATCTGACCTTTCCCCTTTCTTGAAAAGAGGGATGACATTTGATGTTTCACTTCTTTGACACTATCTCTGTCTGTGAGGAGTCCTGAATGATATCAGTAAAGGGCCCAATCATATCTCCTTTTAACATAACTATTACTTTAGGATTGATATGTTCTGGACTTCGGAGGGAGAGAACATAGGGGACTCCTATTACCAGGGGGGCTCGTTGGGAAGGGAGAAATACCTAATCAATTGTGGGGATTCTCCAGATAAGACTTCACATTGCACACGACTCACACATTGGACTGCTTGAATGTTTTAATAAATATATGGCTGCTGCCATTTAACCCACTAACCAGCATGCTCATTGTCTCTGGGGAACAGGTTATAGGATCTGTAAGGAATAAGACATGACGAGGTGTGGTTTATGGCCTGATAAGAGCACGCCCCAGGTGCGTAATGAGGCACGAGGCGCTTGCGCCGAGTGCCTTTAGCAGCTGGGAAGTGCTCTTATCAGCCCATAAATCACACCTCGGAGTGTCTTATTCTGCTTATAAAATGGGTCCCCATAACATAAATTAAATATTTAAAAGAAGTCTGATACATAGGTCTTAAAATCTAGGTTAATTAAGGTATAAACATAGAAAATAGTCCTTGCATATTCAGACCATATATACAATTCACCTATTAGAGGGCATTTGAGTTGTCTATCACCCCCCACACACACACACACACGCACACTCACTTTGTTTCTTTCTTCACACCCAGGCTTAGTTTTTTATTTTACATTTTGATTAGATCTTTGTTTTATGCTTTTTAGCAGCTCTCTCTGAGATGCCAGCGGTGATCTGCTTTCGAGAAGGCGACTTTCAAAGGCAAGCCACGAGCTGGCAGAGCTGCTGTTTTCACTGAGGTGATTTGTGTTGTCTATCTCATCCCCCCACAATCTCCACCCACACACACATTCTGTTTCTCCCTCCACACCCAGGCTTCATTTTTAAATTTTGTTAAGATCTTGCCTTATGCTTTTTAGCCGCACTTCTGATATGTCTGCGATGCGATGTCTGCTTGGGAAGTGCAGGTTTCAACGAGTAAGCCTCGAGTTGGGAGAGTGACTCTTTTTCCAGCAGGAGAAATAAACATTTTTTGTTTCTTTAACTTGATATTATTTAAAGCAGTTTTGTTTAATCTATAAAACATTTAATTTTTAACCATTAGCAACCACGAAGCTTAGCCGGCGTACCCTCGGCCACTGTAGTTTGCGATTTCTCTTAAATAGTAAATAAATTAAATATTGTCCTATCTTGAGGAGCTTCTCAGTTCACTGGCTAGTAGGAGGTGAAATTGAGGGAGGACTGCACATCGAGATGGCTCAATCTTGTTTTTTTAACTGGTTCTCAGTGCAGTTTCAAGAGCAGTAGCACGGTTTAAACAGTGGGGCGCAAGGGCTGTGAAGGTGGTACAGAAGAATGGTCAGTGGAAAATACAGAATATGGACTAAAAGTTGAAACTTTTTACTTGGGGAGAGGTTGACAGCTTGCAAAAATTGCTTGTTTTTTGTTGGTGACAGTGCTCTCCCCATACAGCTGTTGCGGTTTCATGACATGCTACTGTACAAATACATGTTGAGCTGCAGCGGGAGAGAGTAATTTCATGCATTGATATGTCAAGGTGATGCGGTTTGCTTGGCTCAGTAGTACCAGTTGCCAGTATATGTCCTGATAAGGACATGGCGAATGGTACCTCTTGGCCAATCAAAATGCAGGAAAATTTCTACCCATTTTATAATAGCCATTAATGTGTAGTATAGGCATTGCTTGGTTTACTAGAATGCATCATACTTTGGTGCACTGGCAGTTTTTAATTGTGTTTTTCCAAATGACAATGTTGTCCTCAGGGTCTGAACTCTGACCTACAAAAGAGCGAGGGAGGAGGAGGAGTCACCTAATTTCTATTGTCCACCATTGACACTGTGACTGACCCTTTCCTGATGTTATGCTCCTCAATGTACTCTTCCAGTCTAGTATTAAATAATGCTTTCAGATGTTATTATGTCGCATCTACCAGTCTTCCCTCTGTTGATTCCTCATACAGTGTGAAGCACAATTGCCCACTAACTCTGTGTGTGTGTGTGTGTGTGTGTGTGTGTCTGTGTGTGTGTGTCTGTGTGTGTGTGTTCTCTGTGGGCTATTCAGTTGTGCATGTTGGGAAAAGTACTAAATGTGCTTAGTGCTCCATCTGATGCACTTGTCAGTGGTACTGGTGCTTATACAAATGTACCCTGGGTGCCATGGTGTGTATCAGTGTATAAGGGGACATCAGAAAGGTCATTCATTTGCATATTGCCTACTGTCTGGGTATGCCATGATACCTGTGCTTTTTTATGGTGTTGTTCTGTGGAGTGTTACTGGCTAATGTCCAGCATTTTGTCTGCCATACCATCAGACCTGCATAAATGCTAGTTTCCCCCCTTCATTTCACCTTTGCAATACAGGGGCAAGTGCAGGTTCCACATTGCCATTAAAAATGTTTCTGTCTCCCCAGTAATGCATGTGTTTGGGTCTGGCTGCACACTGACTGCAAACAACATAACCAACCCAACTACATCCACACTGGTGACACTGGCACCGCTACAGGCAAGCTATACATCCATTCTCTGGGAATCCAGTCACTGAACTATGCTGGCAAATGGCTATCCCCCAGCTTCCATGTACACAAAACTCAAAGTGGGACACTCTTTCTCCTTACATAGTGTGAACAAGGGACATTGTATGGGTATGTATATGCTTCTCGAGAGTCTTTCCCTTCTCTCCCTCAAGGAGGCAGTATAGCACTGTGGTTTAGGGCACTGAGCTGCAAATCTGGAGACTTGGGTTTGAATCCCACAGCTCCCACTTGCATACTGTGTGACTCTGAGCAAGTCACTTAACTTCCTTATGCTCCCAGGTCATACCTGGAAAGAGGCTTCAGCTTAGTGTATCTTTCCTGGTTAAACAATTTTCCCTTTCCCTTCTCACTATGTGACACTCCACACACCCCCAGTTTACATGGCAGTAACCCCATCCACGTTAATGTATCTGATGATGTGCACATTTCCCACTCAGCGTATAGAGCAGTGTATCTTCTCAACATCTTTTGTGCATTCTTGGCCATTTTTGTGGATCAAGACTATAGCAGCCAGGCTATAAGACAAACTCTAAAACTGTATAATAAACAGGAAGGGTTTTCTTAGAGCTTCGCTCAAGATAACTGGCAGGACCAGTCACTCAGCAAATGAGAAGATGAGGGAGTCAAGTAGCATGTCATGCCAACACTCAAGCTGACATTCATGTATGACACCATCTTTCTCATTGCCCTCCTGCTATGAGCTGTTGATGTGGGGGTAGCTAGATCAGTAGGGATTAAGCAGACGTAGAAATCCCTCCCACATTCTGCATAGTCTCCCAATTGGAGGTATACTCCACATGCAGCCTGGCCTCTTCACTCCTGGGCAGAGACAGTGTAGAAGACCCAAAAACCTCCAGCCGCAAGACTTGATTGGACCAAGATGAAGGCAGAGGGCATGGCTTAGCAGCCAACAATGGTGGATGTGTTTTAGCTGAGCTCCTGTGGGCATCAAAGAAATTGCAGCTTTAATTCGATTTTAGCCATGGGCATAGAATTATCCACTCTGGAACATTTTTTATAGCTGATGGCATCTGGAAAATCCAACAAAAGACAGTTTACAATCACCTTTGAGCCTGTTGGTAAAGCTGCTTTCCCTCCTGGCAAACCTTGAACCCAATTGCCGAACATGACAACAGAGGAGGAAGCCGAAAAAAGACAAAAATGGCTGGGGCATTCAGTTACAAACCTTTTCCTTAACTGTAGCAGCAGGTCAAAGCAGGTTTTGCAAATGTGACTGCACAAATTAGGCACCTGAAATCCTTGGTGACAGGGCTAGAAGAGACCTCTTCTTCTCACACCAAGCAGCTGGATGAAGCAGAAACCCACATCACTGACCTTGAAGAACTGGTTGTGGATGTGGCAAGGGACCACAAGATTTTGATGGATAAAGTTAATACTTTATGCAACCAGGCAGGGGACCAGGGGAACATCCAATATTTGCCTTATTGGATTGTGAGAAAACTTTGAGGGCAAAGAGAGTGACAGTGCTATCCAGAGAATGTTGGTGGAGAAGCTGGGTCTCAATTCTGAAATGGCAGAATAAGAAATACAGAGGGCCTACAGCAGTGGACCCAAGCCATGCCCTGGGGACAAACCTAGGCATTATTTAATCAAATATCTACGGTATACAGAAAAGGAGAACATGCTTCGGGCTGTATGAAAACATGGCCTCATAGAAGTGAATAGTGCCAATGTCTTAATTTACTGGGATTTCAGCTGTGAACTCCAAACTCAGAGACATAAGTTTTCAGGAGTTTAGACCAAGCTGTGGCAAACAGCTGATTATTTGCCCTGTGATGTCCTGCCAAACTGATGATCACCTGCCCAAGCCATCCCCCAAAGTTCTTTACCAAACCCTTGAACACTGAATAATTTATTAACATTATTGAAGCTGCCCTGGAGGGTAGGTACTATCTGACTGACCGACTATATAGGGTACGTGGCATATTGTTGACATGGGTGAACGGCGTTCAAAGTTATTATAAACTTTAAACTTTGAGTGACTGGTCCCTATGATTCTTTTTTCATTGCTGGGAAATGTTTCCTGTCAATTTTCTATATTCTCCTATGTAAATGTTTGCCACACAGTTATTTTGCACTGCTATATGGAAGTGGTTGTTCGTGACCCTGGGTTTCCCCTATGCACGATGCAGCCTTTTTGACGCATTGGATGCCTGTATCTGGCCTTGTTCATGTTTCATGTTTTGTGATCAGAAAGAAGAGATGAACGTGGCTTCCTTTTAAATGCATTGTGTTTATTGCTGATAAACGCGTCCCCTTTAGTGGGAACATGATGGGCCAATGCGATTCAGATTGGGTGACCACATAGCACCTACCTCACCATGAGGCTTTCTACATGAACCTACAAACTATGTTTCTATGGATACCTTATGTTCGCAGAGTGGTAAGCCAGTGTAGCTTCCCAGTGGATGCTAGGAATGATAGTGCTGCTCGTCTATGGAGAGACTTGACTGATCCCCTGTCGTACATCTTTAGCCTTTCTGGATTGGACTGTCTTGCATACTGACATAATTCAGCTTTATTTCTGTGATTTGTAAATGATACTGCTACTTGACAAGAGACACAATGTCACAATGATAGCAATATCGAAGATGGAGGCCACGCTGGGCTAGCCATTGGACTGCTATTGTGTTATATATTTATTTGTATTTGTTTTAGCTTTTATTCTGTTTTTTGCTTTGTTTAGTTATTATTTCTTTATATTTAATTTTAGTAAGTTTATTCCGCACGGTCATTTTTCATTCCTAAATTGATCTGAGAAGATTTTTGCGTTTGGACCTGGCGACTCTTGGTTCCCGGCGCCTGAATTGCTGTTCGTTTGCTGTTTGAGGAAGTCCGGCTGGCTGAGGGTCGGTGGAAACTGTCGACTGTTGGAGCTGTTCTTTGGAGCTTTTTGGAGTACTTGGTGTGTGTGAAAGACCGAAGTTTGAGATCGGGTGGAGCTGTGGAGTGTTGGGGCTTGTTTTTGCATTTGACCCTTCTTTGTTCAGCCTGCTTTGACTTTCGATGCTGGAGTTGCTGGTGGATATCGCTTCCTGGTTCTGACTCTGACATCGCTAGTCTCTGCGCTCCGGGTATCTAGCTGCAGTTTGTTGGAGTGGCAGATCCCCCTTCATTCGTTCTCTCAATAGTGTGATCTAACCTGGGTCTACTTGAGGTTCCCTTGGATTTGCAAGAGTGAGAACTATTTTGAACGAGTTGGGACTAACCGGTGTTCCGGCTTATTGATTTGGGCCCTCTGGCACAATTGAGTTGTTGTTGGTTGGTGATTCACACAGGGGTTGGGATTGGGGCCTGCTGGAGAGCCAACCCTTTGTCCCATTCCCCTAGACTCCGAGTGGTGTCAGTTGAAGGGCCGATCCGACTTGGAGTCATAGCAGTGGGTCACCACTACGGCTCGGTATTTGCCTCTGGGTCAGTCGGCTGGTCTACACGGTTGAAATATGTTTATTTCTTGAAACTTGACTGAATTGGATCCTTTATACTGGGAACCTTGTATGGTATTTTGGTTCTGGGTATGTTTAAAGAATGCATGCCCAGTATTGTCTGACCTTGGAAGTATAAAGAAGTGCAAAAAAGCGGTGTGAAGAAGCCTCCACAAGATAAGTGACCGTGGACTTAATTATTGTTTTTTGAATTTTTTGAAATTAATTTTCTGGTGGCCTAATGGGCTTATTTTATTTTCGTGATGTTTATGTTATTTTGAGGGAAAAAATTTAAGCAGTGAGAGTGCTTGTTATTATCTTATTTTCCACCCATCCGGTCCGGTGAGAGAGTTCCGGCGGGTGGTTTATATATTTTTCCCTGTATATAACTATCTATTGTATTTTTCTTTTGTTGTTATAATTGTTTTATTTTTTGTCTCCTGGTCATGAGAGGACTGTGGGACTTAAAGTAACTTTTGTGATTGTTTAATTGTTTTACTATAATACTGTTTTTTTTTAGTGTATGGTGAGTGGTAGTATTTTTTGTTTAATTTGTTATATTTGGTTTTAAATTTTTAGGAGCAGCCTGATGTGCTTGCCGGTTCCACCTGTTGTCCGTTACTCGGCCTCCGCTCTCCGCACCCTCCGCCCCTTCTTCTCCCCCCCCTTACCAACCCAAGTTTATCATCGCTATAGGGCTTTGGGGATAGTGCGAAGGGGGAGGCGAGGGGATGTCGGAGGCTGTGGACAGCGGAGTGAGCGTTGCTCTCCCATTGGGGTGGTTAGGCCTCGAAGACGCCCTGGGGTGAAATGGGTTCTGGAGCATGGTAACCCCGTTCTAGTTCCCATACCCAAGGGCACCTCTTCTCTTAGAGGGCAAGTGGTTGGGACAATTCGTCACCCTCGTCCTACTCGGGCGCTGTTGTGCAATGCCAGATCTGTCTGCAATAAGACTGCTCTTACTGCGGACTTTGTTGCTAGGGCAGATCTGGCTTGCATTACGAAACCTGGTTGGATGGGAATGCGGCCCCAGTTTTAGAGGCCACTGTTCCCTCCGGGTTTTCGGTTATACATCGCCCAAGGTTGGACCGCGGGGGCAGCGGTTTGTTTCAAGACTGAATTGGGTCTAACTGAAGTTCCAGTAGAGGAGGCCAGATCATTTGAGTGCACAGTGGTAGCTGGGGTGGGGTGCAGGATTGCTCTCATCTACCGTCCACCCAGGGATGAGAAGCTTTTCCTGCAGGAAATAGCAGATTTCGCCACCGACATGACCTTGGAATCGCCCAGATTAATGGTGCTGGGCGATTTCAATGCTTGGGTCGATGATGAATCTTTGCTTTTTAGTCAACATTTCCTCCAGGTGATGTCATCTCTTGGCTTCACCCAGGTTGTTTCCACAGCTACTCACAAGGGAGGTCACTCTCTTGACCTGGTCTTCCTCCTGGGGATTGAGGCATCCGACTTGGTGGTGGAACCGGTCGGTTGGTCTGACCATTACTCAGTTGGATTCAATTTTGGGGCCCCCCTGGGTAGGTCGGCTCCTGTGGAGTTGGTCAAATACTGCCCATTGCTGGATGTTGTCCCTTAAGACCTGATGGCAGTTATTGACCTCTCGTTGTGTGACGAATTATGCTCTTATCCTGAGCGGTTGGTGGTGGCCTATAATGGGGTCATCTCAGCTGGTCTCGACCAGATTGCTCCATCCCGTGTTCACCCCCTTCTGCGCCATCCCAAAGCCCCTTGGTTTGATGGGGTGTTGAGAGGGTTACGGAGGTTGGGGCGTAGGTTGGAGCATCACTGGAGGAAGACAGCCTCGGATGCCAACCATCTCATTTTGCTAGAGCATTACAAGCTCTATCAATCAGAAATTTCCTGTAAGAAGGCAGAATTCCTGTCCAGAGAAATCTCTGTTGCTCGGAATCGACCGGCTCAGCTCTTCAGAACTGTTGACAGACTGTGCAACCCAGCCTGTCGGCAGGTCCGTTGAGTTTTTATGCAGATTGACTGCGAGGAGATCATTTGTTTCTTTGCGAATAAGGTGGAAGACATTCGAAGGCAGTGTCCCCAACCTCACTCCAAGGTTGTTGCAGTTGATCAGTGTGCTGTCCCTGAGCCTGGAGTTTTCTGGAGTTCCTTTGATCTTCCTGACCTCATGGAGACTATGAGGATTGTCTCTGAGATGCGTCCAACCTGTTGTAGTTTGGATCCGGGTCCCACTTCCTTGATTATAGGATGTAGTGAACTTATTGGCCCGGTCCTTGCTCGGATTATTCGGTGTTCTTTGGAGATGGGAGTTTTCCCTAGCTCTCTCGAAAGAAGGGGTGGTGACTCCCCTTTTGAAGAAAGCTTCCTTAGACCCGAATGACCTTGCTAACTACCGTCCGATCTCTAACCTCCCTTTTGTGGGGAAGGTTATTGAAAAGGTTGTGGTGGCTCAACTTGATAACCATTTGACTATCCATAGTCTATACAAGCCTCTCCAGTCAGGTTTTCTTAAGAGGCATAGCACCGAGACTGCTCTGGTTCGGGTGCTCAATGATCTCCTGATGGCAAGAGATTGGAGACACCGCTCTATTCTGGTTCTCCTTGATCTATCATCAGCTTTTGATACTGTGGATCATGGGGTTTTGCGCGAACGTCTGAGGTCCATCTGTGGGCTTTCTGGTGTTGTCCTTAGATGGTTTTCATCTTACCTCCTGGGGAGAACACAGAGAGTGGTCTCGGTTTACATTTATCAGGCTTTCTCTCTCCCTGTGGGGTACCTCAGGGTTGATGCTCCCCATGTTGACATGATATATATACCCTCGGAGACATTGAAGACGGTATGAGCTGAGGTTTCATTCTATGCCGATGATACCCAGCTCTACCTATCTTCGCACCCTGACCAGGTTAGTGCTATCTCAGTGCTGAATAACTGCCTCGCTGATATCCAAGACTGGATGAATATCAGTGGTTTAAAGTTGAACCAGGGAAAGACTGAGGTTATGGTGGTGGACCCCGGCCACAGGGTTGAGGGTTTAGGGATAGGGTCCCCCTCTGGATTAGTTCTTGGGGTAGATCAGATCCCTACCTCTGATCGGGTGCGTAATCTGGGTGTGGAGCTTGACACTGGTTTGACCCTTCATCATCAGGTGTCTGCAGTAGTCAAGACTTCATTTTTTCATCTTAGAAACATCTCCAGGATTAAGCACCTGTTTCCACCAGGTGATTTGCCGGTTTTGGTCCACTCCTTTGTGACATCTCGTCTTGATTATTGCAACTCCCTTTACCTAGGGCTTGCTGGGGTTGATATCCACTGCTTGCAGCTCGTGCAGAGTGCTGCAGCACGTTTGTTGACTGAGGTGTCTAGGAGATCCCATATTACCCCTGTGCTGCGCACTCTGCACTGGCTGCCTATACAGTGGTGGATCACCTTCAAAGTGGGTCTTTTGACCTACAAAGCCCTACATGGGTTGGGTCCCGACTACTTGAAAGAGCTTCTGGTACCTTACATCCCTCTGAGACAGCTTCGCTCAGCTGGCGAGGGGTTGCTAGAGATTCCGAGGGTAAATTTGAAGTCTTCTGGAGCCCGTGCTTTTAGCTTTGTGGTGCCCACCATTTGGAATTCTCTGCCTCGTCAGCTCCGAGAAAGTACAACAGTGGATAGTTTTAAGAAGGCCTTAAAGTCATTTTTATGGAATCAGGCATTCCCTGCAGTATTTTAAATTGTTTTAATATTTTACTGGTTTTGTTGTTGTGTATGTACTGTTACATGGAATGTCATGATGATGTGTACAGCGCCTTGAAATATTTGAAAGGCGCTTAATCAAATAAATTTTATTATTATTATTATTATTATTACAGTCCAGCCATGTCCTTCACTGTGACTGTCACATGGGTGGCATGTAACAACAGAGGAGGTGCCTTTGTCATTGACAGTGTCGGATGCAATGTAAACATAGAAACATATAATTTGACGGCAGATAAAGACCATTTGGAACACCTAGTCTGCCCATTTCTCTACCTGATGGATAAGATGGGGATTCTAGTTAATCAACAGCTTACTTCCTCCTACCCCCACTAGAATTGCCTTATGCCTGCCCCACGCATTCGTGAATTCTCCAACTGTTCCTGACTCTACAACCTCCTCAGGAAGGCTGTTCCTTGCATCCACAACCCTTTCTGTGAAAAAAAACTTTCTAACATTACCTCTGAGCCATCCCCCCTCTATCTTCAAATTGTACCCCCTTGTTCTTGCACATCTCTTCTTCTGAAAGATACTACCCTCTTGTACTTTGATAATTCCATTGAGATACTTGAAAGTTTCTATCATCTCCCCTTCTCCCTTCTTTTCTCAAGGGTATACATATTAAGCTGCTTTAGTCTCTCCTCGTATGTCTTCTGGTGCAGACTCAGCACCATTTTGGTTGCCCTCTTCTGAACAGCCTCCACTCTGTCTATGTCTTTGTGGAGATGGAGTCTCACTAACAGTCTGTACAGAGGGATAACAACTTACTGTTTTCTACTGTTGATGCCTCTCCTATGCATCCCAGTATCCCCCCAGCCCTCCTTACTGCCTTCTCACATTACTTGCCCACCTTTAGGTCATCTGATATAATTACTCCTAGGTCTCTTTCAATTTTTGTTGTTGTTATTAACGCACCCTCCATTGTGTACTCTTCCTCTGGGTTTTTGTTTCCCAGATGCATTACCTTGCACTTCTTTGCATTGAATCTGAGCTGCCACATATTTGACCATTCCTCCAACCTTGCCAAGTCTCTTTTCATTCTTTCCACCCCATCTTTTGTATCAACCCTGTTGCAGATCTTTGTGTCATCTGCAAAGAGACATACCTTTCCTTCCATTTGCTCTCCAATGTCACTTATAAAGACAATAAAGAGGACCAGATCCAGTACCGAACCCTTCGGTACCCCACTAGTTGCCCTTCTTTCCTCACTGTGGACTCTGTTTACTTTTACCCTTTGCATCCTTTTGTCCAACCAGTTTTTTATCCAGGCTACCACCTTGGGACCCACTCCAAGGCTGGCTAACTTGTATATTAGTCTTTTGTGTGGGACTGTGTCAAATGCCTTTCTAAAATCTAGGTAGACCATATCCACAGCCCCTCCCTGGTCTACTACTTTTGTCACCCAGTCAAAGAAATCTGTTAGGTTCATCTGACATGACCTTCCTGCTGTAAAACCATGCTGCCTTGGGTCCTGTGCCCCACTGGCCTCTAGGTACTCAACAATTCTTTCCTTCAGAAGTGATTCTATCATTTTCCCCTACCACTGAAATCAAACTAACTGGTCTGTAGTTTCCTGCCTCTGCCCTGCTCTCACTTTTGTGAAGTAGAATCAAATTTGCCTTCCTCCAGTCCTCAGGTACCACCCCATCCTCCCATGATTTGTTGAAGAGAGTAGTCAGTGGTGTAACTAGTTCTACCCTTAGTTCTTTTAGAATTCTTGGGTAAATTCCATCAGGCCTCATTGCTTTGTCCACCCTCAGTTTCAAGAGTTCTTTCAAAACCCTTTCTTCTGTGAACGGACTGGTATCAACCCCCCATTCAGAGTTTCTCCCTTGTTTGGTTTAGGTACCTACCCCTCCTCTTCCATTGTGAATACTGAGCAGAAATATTCATTCAGTATCCCTGCTGTTTCACTGTCACCCTCTGCCCACATTCCCTCCCCTTTATTAAGTCTTTGTATACCTCCGTTGGTCTTTCTTCACTCCCTAAGGTGCCTATAAAAGATTGTATCCCCCTTCTTAACAGAGTTGGTTATCTTTTCCTCAGTTTGTGCCTTTGCTATTCTGACTGCCTTCCCTGCCTCCTTCTGCTTTAACTGATAAAATTATGTGTCCTGCTCCTTCTGTGTTTCCTTATATTTCCTGAATGCTATCCTTTTCTCCTTAACCATCCCAGCCACCTTTTCTGAGAACTGTAGTCGTTTTTTCCTTCATTTAGTTTTTTGATTTGCTTCACATAAAGGCTTGTTGCCTCTGTGATGGCTGTTTTGATTATTCCGCATTATTCCTCCACCCCTCCTTCTTGCCCATTTACTAGTGCTTTTCTGAGGCTCTCTCTCATTTTCCCAAAGTCAGCCTTCCTAAAGTCCAATACTCTTCTTTTTGTATGGTGTGACTCTATGGCTGTGTTTATTGTGAACCACACCATTTGGTGGTCACTTGTTCCCAGATGGCTACCCACTTCTAAATCTGAGATCATTTCTCCTTCCCCATTTGAGAGTACCAGATGTAAGATTGCTCCTTCCTGAGTGGTTTCCAACACTAGCTGTCTGAGGCATGGTCCCTGTAGGGCAGCAAGAATGACCCTGCTCTTGGATGTGCCTGTAGCAAAGGTACTCCAGTTAACATCTGGCATATTCATGTCCCCCATTAACAATATCTCCCCTTTTTCTGCCATTTTAAGGATGCTTTCCATCATTTCCTTGTCCATTTCCTCCCCCTGAGATGGGGGTCTGCACACAACTCCCATGTGGATTGTGGTGCTATTTCCTGTTTCCAGGGTGACCCATAGTGACTCATCAACTTCCTGTTTACTCTTTAGTTCTGTTGCTTTAATCCCTTCCCTTATATAGAGAGCTACTCCTCCTCCTCTTTTACCCACCCTGTCCCTCCTGTAGACTGTGTATCCTGGTATGTTGACATCCCAGTCATGGTTCTCTGTGTATCATGTTTTAGTGACTGCCACAATATCCAGGCATCCCTCTTCCATCAAGGCCACTAGCTCAGAGAACTTGTTGCACAGACTGCGGGCATTGGTACTCATCACGTTCCATTTATTTTTTATGGCCTTACCCCTTTTAGCCCCATCCCTGTCCTTACCACCTTTTTCTGCATTTATCCCAGTCTTGCTCCCTACTTACTTCTCTACCTTGGTGTTTACCTCTCCAACTACTGTGTTTTGTGGGGGGAGGCTGGGATTTCCCTGCTCCTTTTCAGTGCCTCCCCCCTTGGCTAGTTTAAATGCTTGCCAATGAAACATTTAAACCTGTCACCTAGGATCTTGGTTCCCGCCCAGACAAATGCAGGTCATTGCACCAGCATAAGCCTGCATCCCTCCAGTTGGGTCCCCAGTCCCCAGTGAAGCCAAATCCCTGAGCTCCACACCAGTTTTTAAAACATTCATTGAATCCCATGGTGCTGAATACCCTAGCATCATCCTTGCCATAGACAGGCAGCACCTCCGAGAAGGTTACTGTACATGCTACTTGTCTAAGGCCCCTCCCCAACTCCACAAACTCCTCTTGCACCACTCTGATCCCATTCACATTCAGGTCATTTGTCCCTAGATGGACAATGACATCCAACTCCCTCCCTCATGCAGCTGCTCCTGCGATCTTGAGGATTCACTTCCTGTTCCTTCGAGCCATGGTACCAGGTAGGCACCTTACCTCCTATCCCCTTCTTCCCCCACTTCTACCCCCTAATGATCGAGTCCCCCACAAGGAGTTGTTTCCTTCCCCTGTGGGGTCTCATGCCACCCTCATGTGGGTTTCCTTTGTGGAGGTTCCCAGCATCCTTCTTGGTCTCCACTGTAGGTGTCTCCATAGAGGAACCACTCCAAGCCAGAACAGCATAAGAATCATGGAGAGGTAAAATTGGAGGAATGCACCTCTGTTCCACCACCCTCTCCCTCCCTAAGCCCACCTTGGTCCAACTGCTCCTCTTTCTTAGTAACCTCTGAAGTAATGGTGGTTGCCCTGGTGGTACCTGAGGGGAGGAAGAGATTTCACGAATCCTAGCCAGGTCAGCCTGGAGATGGGCAACCTCCTCCATCAGATCTGAGAGGTGCTTTCAAACAGGGCAGCATTGCAGCCTCCAGAATGTCTCCCGGAACACTGCTGCCCCACAACCATTGCACTGTACCACTCCCATCTTGACTTATTTTGTGTCCCCTCTCCTGTTGCTTTGTAAGCTTACTGTCTCATCCTTCCATGTATTTTTACACTGTTTTCCTACTGCCTATGTGCCCTTATAACCCCCACCCTTCCTGTTCTGGGACAGGAACTTCCTGTAATCTTCAGTAGTCTCCTTCTTCCATTCTTGGATTCAGACATCCAGCAGCCGGGGGGGGGGAGAAAGAGTTATTTTTTAGGTTCCTTCAAGGTTAATGAAACTATTGTGTCTCAGTGATCCTTCCCTTCCTACTTCCAAACAGGACATTCCTGTTATCAGTTAAATCCAGTGACTATTACAGTAGAACTGGCTTTGGGTGGGAGGGTGGGAAGGAGGGCAATTAGTAAAAAATCTGTAGTTCTAGACTTCTGTTTCTTGCTCTGAAACCAAAGTTATCTTCTGTTAGAAACAGCAGGAAGCAGTAATTGGAGACAGCTGCTTTTGTACACCTAAGCTGCTAAGCCACACCCACAATTAGATTCACCCTCTGCTCTGACTCAGTAAATTAAGCTGATACAGACCCCTTCCTCAGAGAAACACACAGTGACTTTCTTCTTTTTTTTGACTTAAATGAGACCTCCTTCTTCTAATAAAGTATCTGTTTGCTTAATCCAAACAGGTACTAACTCCTGCTAAGATAGAAGTGATTAATTAGTAAAAAATCTGTAGTTCTAGACTTCTGTTTCTTGCTCTGAAACCAAAGTACTCTTATGTCAGAAACAGCAGGAAGCTGTAATTGGAGACAGCTGCTTTTGTACACATAAGCTGCTAAGCCACACCACCAATTAGATTCATCCTCTGCTCTGACTCAGTAAATTAAGCTGCTGGTATCCTCTTAGCAGACGTTAGTGACCACTGCTTTATTGGTGGCATGAGAACTGTTACCAAACCTCTATCTACATCAAAGTTTTCCACTAAAATATCCAGATGGAACTTCGATCCTATTGCATACTTCAATGATCTAAAAAACTCTTTGCAATGGCAGAGTTTCTACCTGGCTAAGTCAGTGAGCTATGCCTATGACGTTCTTCATGAAATCATATCCAGCGCTCTAAACAGCCATGCTCCCCTGGTTAAAGCATGAATAAAACCAGAACCTGTCATTGATTATCTCCGGATCTGAAGGCTGCCTTACTCAAAAGAAATTACCTCTGAAAAAAGGCTTGTAAATCTCGGGGCGACGCAGACTGGTGTCTCTTCAGGGCATCTAGAAACGTCTGTACTAAGTTTGTCAGAGAGACCAAAGTCAACTTTTATCAAACTGAGCTACTCTCTGCATCAAACTGCCATACCAAGTTCTGGTCCACCATAAAAGAGCTATCTGACCACTCTCCAGGAAGTGCACTTCCTTCCAAAATTACCACTAATAATATTATCATTAACAATAAATTAAAGATACTGCAGGCTTTAAACAATCACTTTACCACTGCTGGCCTGGCGTTTGATAACGCACCTGTAAGTAGCCTTCATCCTCAGACCAACATCCAGCCTTCAGAACCAAGTAGCAATAACTTGGACTTCTCCTTTTCACCTACGGACATAAAAGAAGTTGAAGATCTTCCTCTATAACAAGATATTAAATGAAGTACTGGGGCCAACTCCTGCGACCCATATTTCTTAAAAATAGCATACCATATACTTGCTACACCTATAACACACCTATGCAATCTGTCCCTAGAACAAGGCTCCATCCCCAAGACATAGAAAACTGCTCACGTCATTCCCCTGTTTAAAGCAGGGAACCCCTGTGACCTAAATAACTATAGACCAATCTTCCTTCTTCCCATACTTTCAAAACTTCTGGAAAAAATTGTGAATATGCAGCTGAGATCTTTCTTAGACAATGCTAGATTACTCAACCCAATGCAGTCTGGCTTTAGAGCTAAGCATAGTACAATTACGGCACTGGCAAAAGTTACTAATGACTGACAACAGGACCTAGTCAACAAAAAATTAGTTTGTGCTGTGTTTCTGGACCTCAGTAAGGCTTTTGACACTGTCGACCACTGCCTACTCCTCTCTACCTTAAAAACTGCAGGCATTGGCTCAACCACACTGGGATGGTTCCAAGACTACCTTTCTGATAGACAGCAACAGATTAAGGCTGATTGAGATATTTCTCCACTTAAACCAATAAAAAGAAGTGTCCCCCAGGGCTCCATACTGGGCCCATTACTGTTTACCATTTATATCAACAGCTTGGATGTAGGCATGAAAGATGCCAATATTCACTTGTTTGCTGATGATACGCTGCTCTACTTAAGCTGGGAATCTCCTGAAGCTGCCTGCACTGAGTTACAAGCTGACTTTGATACTCTGCAGTACCAGCTCCTTAGCAAAAAAGTTACTACTAAATGCAAAAAACACCAAGGCCATTCTTTTCTCACCATCAGGCCCAGGGGCTTACTCTGCTGTCGCTAGTCCATTAACATCAATCTCTACCTTATTAGGAGAAAATCTTGAAGTTGTGACTAAATTCAAATACCTTGGTATTTGGCTAGACAAAAAACTCTCTTTTGTGGAACACACAGAAGAACTGCTGAAAAAACTGAGGCAGAGACTTGGTCTTTTTTTCAGAATTAAATGCCTCTTGACCACAGATGCAAAAAGACAGCTTGTCCAATCTACATTCCCTTCATTAATTGACTATGCTGACTTCATTTATGGATATTGCCCTGCCTCATATCTTGCAAAACTGGATGTCTTTTATCATAGAGCACTGAGATTTATAACTGGCCTCCAGTACTCCACACATCACTGCTCTTTACATGCAATTATAGGGTCGCCCTCCCTTCAATACAGGTGTTATAGAAATGCAGCCCTATGGACACTCCGAGCCCTTACCAACAAACTCCCACAATACATTGTTGACTGTCTCACCCTTAGTCCTATTAGGAACTATGCCTTAAGAAGTCAATCACAGATTTCTTTGAATGTCCCAAGGGCCAACACTCACTTTGGAAGGGCTGCCATAAGCTATGCCCTGTCTATTGTCTGGAATAGGATACAAAAATTGTTGAGACTTAGCTCACCTGTCAGTCTGGCCTTCTTTAAGACTCTCTATGACAAAATGTTTTCTGAAATCTGTAATTGCTTCTATCACTCCTAGCAGCTTGACTATTGTTCCTATCTTCTTCAGCACTAGTTCCAGCTGCTTATCCAAATTAGCCCTTGCCACCTACTACTCCCCACTCCCCCAAGGGACTTGGCAAGGTTACAGGAATGGTCACATGTATGGCAGCTTAGATTCAATGCCAAGAAGTGCAAGGTAATGCACCTGGGAAACAAAAACCCAGGGGAAGAGTACACAATGGGGTGAGATACTAACAACAACAAAAATGGAAAGGACCTGGGGGTAGTCATATCAGATGACCTAAAGGTGGGCAAGCAATGTGAGAAGGCAGCAAGGAGGGCTGGGGATACTGGGATGCATAGGAGAGGCATCACCAGTAGAAAACAGGAAGTTATTATCCTCTGTACAGACAGCTGGTGAGACCCCATCTGGAGTACTGTGTGCAGTTCTGGAGACCCAATCTCCCCAAAGACATAGACAGGATGGAAGCTGTCCAGAGGGGAAACCAAAATGGTGCAGGGTCTGCACCGGAGGACATATGAAGAGAGACTTAAGGAGCTTAATATGTATAGCCTCGAGGAAAGGAGGAGAGGGGACATGACAGAAACTTTCAAGTACCTCAAGGGAATCAACAAAGTCCAAGAGGTAGCATCTTTCAAAAAGAGGTGTGCAAGAACAAGAGGCACAATTTGAAGAAGATAGAGGGGCGGCTCAGAGGTAATTTAAGGAAGTATTTTTCACAGAGAGGTTGTGGATGCATGGAATGGCCTTCCGGAGGAGTTGTGGAGTCAAAATCAGTGGTGGAATTCAAGCATGCATGGGATAGTCATAAGGCAATTCTGGTGGGGGGGTAGGAAGAAGTAGGCTGCTGGTTAACTAGGATCTGCAGCTTATCCAGTAGGTAGGGAAATGGGCAGACTGGGTGGGCCAAGCGGTCCTTATCTGCCGTCAAATTCTATGTTTCTATATTTCTATGCCCATTTACCTAAGGCTTACACACTGTTAAGTGCACCTCCATAGCTTAGGAATTTCCATCCAGGCCTGTAACGTGTTTATGCTGGACAGGAATATAAATAATCTTTATTTTTTTCTTCTATGGTTTGTATATGACATCCATACACATCCGGCTCCTGTGGGAACTGTGTGTCTATATATATGAATATATATATATATATATATATATATATATATATATATATATATATATATATATATATATATATATATATATATATATATATATATATATATATATATATATATATATATATATATATATATATATATATATATATATATATATATATATATATATATATATATATTATGTTAGGTTTTATTATATATATTTTCTTGTACATGTGACTTGGAATGTAAATACTCTGCTCCAATCAGTATTGTAAACATGTTGTTCCTTTTGTATTATGTATATTTATATGTACTGTAACTCTACAATTTTCCCTGCCAACAGCAGGTCCACCTTGTAAATGAGCTTGCTCAATGGTGATCACCTGGATAAATAAAGATTTGATTGATTGATTGATTGATTGATACAGACCCCTTCCTCAGAGAAGCACAGAGTGACTTTCTTTTTTTTTTTTTTACTTAAATGAGACCCCCTTCTTCTAATAAAGTATCTGTTTGCTTAATCCAGACAGGTACTAATTCCTGCTGAGATAGAAATGATTAATTAGTAAAAAAAATCTGTAATTCTAGACTTCTGTTTCTTGCTCTGAAACCAAAGTTCTCTTCTGTCAGAAACAGTAGGAAGCTGTAATGTACTACTCAAGGGCACCACAACTTACAGTCCTTTTAAGGTTACTCTCAGTATGAATTACTATGAATCTAATTGATCGTTGCCCTCTGCAATATTAATATTGATGTTACTGACTGGGCTGTCTTGTGGAGAATGTGTTTTAATCTGGAAGAATGCAAGGTTATGCATTTGGATTCAAAAAACAGAAAGCATGCTTATTATTTATGTGGCGTGCAGTTGAATACAACAATACTGGAGAAGGGTATAAAGGTTTATGTTGCAAATGATTTAGTCAACTCAAAACATACAAGTGAAACAATAAGAAAGCCAATAAAATTTGGTGGACCATCAGAAACAATATCACATCAAGAGCCCCCAGAGGTCCTTGTACCACTATGTTCATCCTCATCTAGAGTATTGTTCACAGTTTTGGTGCCCATACAAAAACAAAATGATACTCATCAGTTGGAAGGAATTCAAAGGAAAGTGATTAAGCAAGTAAAAGGATTAAATGTAGTACATTATAATAAACTATTGGGTAGACTTAACCTCATGTCACTAGAACAAAGAAGGTTAAGAGGGGACCTAATAATAATGTGGGATATTACAAATGATCCTTTCTTAATTATTGAAGTAGACTTTGAATTCAAACAAGATAAGGAAAACACTAGAAGACATGCATTTCAGCTTCGCTGCACCAAATACAGCAGCATAAGAAGGACATTTGATTTCTCTCAAAGAGTGGTAAATGTTTGGAAGGCTCTTCTGAATCAGATAATACTTAATAAAAATAAATAAATTTTTAAGCACAAATTGGACTCATGAATCTTGGGAAAAGGAGAACTGCATCATTATGGATCATGAGGATGGAAGCTATTTATAGGCATTTTTACCTTTAGCTCCTTGTATACCCTTAGTATGATACTTAGTATTTCTGGGTCAGAAACAGTGCAGGGGCTATAGCAGCATCCACAAACGATAGTGGCAGGCTATGCTTTCAACTCTGAGACCTTATTGAAGTGATTTTTTTCTTCCTTTTTAAATATGATTATTCTCTGTGCATGCAAATTGACATTCTTGTTTTGTTCTCTTTTGCTTTTGAATGTTTAACACTGAGCACCTTTGTCCAACTGTTGTTATGGGTAGCTGTGCCTGTTGATCGGAATGTGCCCAGCTCTCTAGGGAATGTGGTCCCCATAGTGATTGGGGTTGGAGGGGAGTAGAGATTCAATATGTTATAGCCTTAGATGTTGCTTCCCCCAGCCTACCTTGCTCTTTATGCTTGGTAGGTAGACTCTTGGATGACAGCAGATGCATACTAACTGGTGGCTAGTCAGCACCGGTCAACTGCTGCCTATGGCTGTACAATTAGCCTAAGGTGGGGGTTATCCTTCCCTGCTTTTTGAGGGGGCAGACTGAATTCCACTCTCATCTGTTTGCCTATTAAGCTGCAGTCATAATGAAGCATGTCATTAGTGTGTTTATTATGGGTCCATAGCACTGTTCTTGTAACCACCACAGTACAGGTGGGATGTTGCACTTTTTGAATGCTGAGGGAGGGAGGGAGGAGGGTACTTTAGCAATGATTTGCTTGTTTGGTGTTTTGGAATTTATTATTGGAGATTGTAAGAGATGGGCTGGGGTGAATGGTGGGGGACAAGGTTGTTCTCAGGGTTGATGGGTAATGTTAAATCCATTTTAAGGGGTATGAATGGCTCTTATAGATTAAGTGTTGTGCACTGGGGATGGTATGGGGGTCAGAGATCTCCATCAGGGAGTTCTCTCTTTTTATATTATTGTTTACTGAGTTTAGGTAGGTTACGGGGAAGTTAGGAGGAGGTTCTTTTTCACACTGTTCAAAAGTTTTTATACTGGTTTACTATTTGTTAAAAAATTATACTAGCAGAATAACTTAGGTGTTGTTCATATCACTTGCTAAGTGTCAGTCACAGAGGATTTCTATAGTCTTTCAAAATGTTTCATAACATCTTCCATGTAAGATCCTGGAATGTTAATAGTTTAAAATCCTGTATTAAGCATAAAAGGGTAATAGGGAAAATCAAGGCCTTGAAAACTGATATCATCTGCTTATAGGAAAACACATATGGCCAAGAAGGAGGGCACTCATATGGTCAATAACTGGGGGGGGGAGGTGAACAGTTTGGTTCTTATTTTTCATCTAAAGCTAGGGGTAGAGCAATTTGGTTTCAGCCACTATTCCCAGGGTTGGTTACTAAATGCTGTGCTGATCAAAGGGGCAGATATGTTCTAGTGCAGGTGCAATTAAATACTCAACAAAAACTGGCTATGGGTTCCATATATGGACCAAATATTACTGTAACTGTCCAGAATTCTTCCATAAGCTCTCAGTACAGATGGCTGACTTTGAAGGTCCATGGTTGCTATGTGGGGATTATAACTGCATTAAGGATACCATCCTTGACAGGTCATCTCCTACTGTTGTTCCTCTGTCAGGGAATGCTAAGGCTCTTATGCATTTAATGGATGATTATTCTTTAATTGATGTCTGGAGGTAGTCTTTCCCTACTGGCAGAGAGTACACTTATTATTTCCACTCAGCCTCTCACTGTGCTAGGTTGGATGCTGTATTGCTTTCCCAAAACCTTGTTCCATCTTCACAGTCAATGAGGCATAAATCTATAAATATAATGGACCATGCCCCAGTGTGAATAAACCTTCAGGATATGGGGGTTTCCGTGGCCCCTAGAACCTGGAAACTCAACCCCATACTTCTAATCAAACCAGATTTGGTTGATTATATTAAAAAGCAGATGTTGCAGTACCTTCATGTTAATGAAAGGGGTGCTACCTCCAGTATCCCTAGGTGGGAAACATTAACAGCATTCTTAAGGGGAGCCGTTATCTCCTATTCTAGTCACAGTAGGAAGGTTGAAAACCAGTGTCTCTGATCTGGAACAACACATAATCCATGCTGAAAAATGGCAGATGAACTATCCTACACTTGATGATTACCAGTGATTACAAAAACTAAAATGGGAATTTAATCTGCTATCAAATTCCAAAATAGAACAAACTGTCACATTAACCTAGGGCACTAGTTCATTTGAAGGGGATTGGTGGGGGGAGACTCCTGGCATGGCAATTAAAACATAAGGATAGTGTTAAGTGTGTAAATCGAATTGTTGATTAGGAAGGGTTTGCTAAGTGTACTGATGAGGACACAGGGGAATGTTTCTGTAGTGTCTACAAGAAATTATATACCTCTGAGTTCCAACCATCTGAGGCAGCTATCTGGAACTTTCTGGACTGGGCCCCACTTCCTAGCATTAATTAGTTTAGTTTTCATTTCACATAAAACACTTTAGGTGGAGCCCATTTTCAAAGAGTTTAGAGTCAGATACAACAAAAAAAAAATACTTTTACAGTGTCAGTTACAGGTGTACAATACAGTACTACAATTATAATCCATTGGATACATGTAAGACAATAACTTACTAATTTTTTTTTAATTCTTTTTCCCCTTCAGATACTGGCTTCTGGACCTCTCTCAGTAGCCTGTGATGATGGCGACCATGAGTGAGCACTTTCAAAAAGGGTGACTCAATCATAGCACTTGTGCACAGGGCTACTGGTCAAGGAAGGCAACCGGATGGGGGCAGTGAATATAGCATCAGGATGTCGCTATATATACATGCGTGTGGGGAGGGACCACGCCATGCAATGGGTGGAAGGGGAGGAGGGAGGGTTTGTGGGGTGTACTGCAACAGTGGGCTACCCAGCTGGCCATGTGGCATGGTGGGTCGGTGGCAGGCTTGGGTTGGGAGGGTGCCAGGTTCTGTTCTGCACGCATGCTCATTTTTTGAGCTGGTCCAGGAATTTTTTGTGTGTTTTGTACTACCCACTGACATTCACCACCCTGGAGTTGAGAATCTTTCAGTAGGAGGGTGAAAAAAAATGTTTAAGTCTCCAGCGCCCTTTTGCTGCATGCCATGAGTCTACAGCGCTGAAACTGATTTTCGGTGATGTACACTTGCCCAAATGGTGATCGCCTTTCCATGATCACCATTATGACATGAAACCCCTCTCTCAGTTGCCCAGCTGATCCCACTTGGTCTGAGATCCTCCATGCCTTGGGAACACCATGAACCTCTGATCCACCCATGACCCACCTCTTAGGCACCCCCTGGCTTGCACCGTCCAGGCCACCATCAGTCCCTTGGTGCTCCTATACATGAATAAAATGACCTGAGGATGGAGGTGAAGACTGGCAGGCTTTGAGACCCTGGAGGGCAGTATCCAATGATGGCATGATGCTGAGTCAGTGTTGCCTATCCAGGAGTTGGGGGTTTTCCATGTTCTGCAAGGTTAGTCCTCCCCTCCTGTCAGTGGGTGTGGATGTACAGTGACATCCAGGAGAGGCATGCACACTCTTGTGCATGCCACTCAGATGTCTGCTGCATCCCACCTCCCCATGCACAGAAGACTGATGGCTCAATATCTCCCTACTGCCACTGGGAACCATACTGTTGCCAAAGCTTTCAACACTCCCCTCCCCAGTGAAGATGAGCTTTTGTCGGATGTTTGAACATTCTCCTCCCCAGGTGACCCCTGGTGCCTCAAGTCACTCCAGAACTTTGGTTGCTGGTGTGGTGTGAGATGTAGAGTTCAGCACCTCAACCCTCAGCACCACCAAGCAGGCTTAATAACTTAGTAGTTGATAAGGCACAGTGGTAAAACAGTACAATGGTTGCAAGTTGTCATTACAGTCAGAGAAAGTGTATCGTAAGTAAATGCATTGCAGGAAAAAACACTGATGACCAATGGTAGCAATTACAGATTCTGGGTGGGGTAAGTGAGGAGATCAGATAGAATATAACCTGCTCGATGGAGCAATAAGCCTTGAGAGAGTGAGGCAGCTTATTTCATTGCTTGGCAAAATGGAAGGAAAACAGGATCAGCCAAGGGAGTTTCTTTTTCGAGGAAGTAGCAGAGTGTGCCACACCACACTCCTGTTGGAGTATTTATTATCCACTGAGGTAAACAAGGACTGAAGGCTAGGGGACAGAAGGCCTTGCAGTGCTTTTTTTCCCAGTGAAAAGGGTGTGGTAGAGCAGCGTCATGTCAAGGTTTAGTCAGTTCAGGCTGCTGTATAGCACACAGGTGTGTGTGTCATATTTTTAGTCCAAGTGCAAAGTGGCAGGCCCTATTGAGGAGACCTCTGACTCTAGACAGCACACTATCACTCCAAGAGTCATAAACAGCAATTCCATAATCAATAATACTTGTGATGAGGCACTGTAAAAGGAGTATCTTAATTTCTGGAAGGAAATTGTTTTTTTGCCTGTACAGAAGTCAAGGTCTATAGTTTTTCTTAACCAAGAGGCCAACATGTGCACTGTCAAATGAAATCAAAAGGTATTTAAAGGTTTGAACCTGTTCAATGGGAGATCCCAGTTGTGGTGTTAATGGTTAAGATGGGGGGGGGTATGGATCATGTTTTAGGTGACAAAAAGCATGCATTTATTTGTGTGTTTTAACTATCAGGTTGCCGGTGAATCATTCCTGGATGGTAGTGAAGTCAGATTTTGCCCTAACCTGGATTTCTCACATGGATCCAGATGTATTAGTACTATCCAAAACCTGTTTGAGAAGTTCCACCCTGGACCATGAAATTAACTTTCCTACCTATAAGGTGTACCAGGCAGACCGATCTTCCGTGGGGTCACAATTTATGTGAGAGACAAGTTCTCGGTCACCCTCATTGATTCTATCTCTACCCCCAAAGAGTTCAAAAGCATCTCTGTAAAAGTTCTATTGCTATCTTCTGAATCCTTATGTATCACTGGTTGCTACAGTCCTCCCTCAGGGGTTTTGAGCTTTTGAGCTACCTACGCAAACTCTCAGATGCGCAGTCCTGTGAGGTAATAATCATGGGAGACCTCCAACTGCTCTAAACCACTAAAAGACTTCCGTGATGAGTACGGACTTTCCCAGCTCATAACGGAGACCACCGGCCTCAACCCCCAAAATCCTGCTAATAGTGAAGTTCTAGACTTAATAGGCCCTATGCATGAATGTGTGGCAAATCCATGGAAATGCGATGTACACAAGTCACAAAATTGCTCAGCCTGCAGGATCACTGGAATACATGACATACACAAACAGACACATGATCCATGCAGTGCAAGTGGTTGGTGCCATGTATGGTGCCTAGCGGAATGCGCAGACATCTGAGGATGACTCCAGCAACATGACCACACCCCTTGACCCACAATATAAGGACAAACGCTCCACCCACAACTCATACGCGAAAGTGAATGTCGACCGCTTTAGAGGAGGAGAGACAATGGCAAAGAACAGAGCACCCATGGAGCAGGGTGCATACAGGAATGTGAAGGGTGAACCAGACATTTAGACAACTGGTCTGGCACATGTAGGAGGCCATGGTGGGGGTACCAGATGGGCCTGGTCCTCCAACTTCACCAGGCCCTAGATTGACACAATGGTGGCTAAGATCAGCGGACACCATGGCCAGCTATATGGTGCCCTCACAATGTCCACCCCCATGGAGGTTATGGCGTGACTGTGGCTAGATGTCCAAGCTGCCATGAATGCTCCAGAGCCAGTTACCCAGACCCTGATGGCGATCAAACACAAGTGGCGAGACCTGAGGATGGGTGTCAGGAAACACCTGGGTGCTGGGGCACAGGAACAGTATGGCACCGGTAGTGGGTCACCTGCAATGGACAGCCAGCTAACCCCCATAGAGCAGATGATGGCAGACACCATAAACACCATTAGCATCCATGTGGAGACAGAAGATGTGGACACACTTGCAGGTGAGTATGGCACACAGACACACCATACTGTGATGGGACAGAGGCCAGTCACAGAGACCATGATGTGTTACCATTGTACAAACAGGGCAAACCTGTGATGCCAGAAATGATGTTGGAGGTTTGCGGGATGGGTGCCTGCACAGCGTACACAGTGACAGCAGGTGAGGACAGCCGAGGGAGGATGGCCCCGCAGTTGAGTATGGTGTGGATAATGGTGTGGAGAGAAGCATGTGACATACAGCAGACCAGTAATCACACCCTTTGTCACCCCCTAGGTCAAAGACAGGCAGCTGAAGCCATGCCCCTCAACACACCGTGCCATACCCCTGTTAGTGGTGACAGTCATGGTGCAGAGAGCCCAGAAGTGCAGGAAGCCAATAACGGAGGTGAGGAGCACCACCCTACCACACAGAGGAGCACCCATGGGACATGTGGCAATGTGCAAAGGGCACCTGTGAATCGTGGTGCCCTTGTACATCCCACCCAGCCACAAGGTGGAGCAGGACACATGGCGGGCATTGGCGACCCTGACAGCGGGGACAAGGGACCATCCACCCATCTGGCAGGGCACAGCAGGGCATCCTGGTCCTCAGCAGTGCAGGACTGGCAATACATTGAGCTGTGGCAGATTGAGCTCAACCGACTCAAAGCCCTGTGGCAGAACATGGAGACTATCATGGAGCTGACAATGGTTGTATGCGCCATGGGGTGTGACATAACCGAGATAGAAAGGGCACAGGTCTGCACGATGGACATCCTCGTGGTGTGGAGAACACCACCATGGTGCCACAGCAGAGGCTATAACCCAACACCCAGTGGTGGGGCACAGGGCACCACACCAGGCATGATACAGGGCCAGGGGAATGTCAGCATGGTCAGCACACCAGATCCCACCACTGCCGTTGATGGTCATGTCATGGACACCATGAGCCCCCGCACTGAGAACACACCTGGTGGTGAGACATAGGACACTGCCACAGAAGACAGCCTAGCGGATGAGGGGTGGAGTGAGGGCCATGACCCTGATGGTGCAGCAGGCAATGCCCCTGCAAATTCCATGGAGTCACACATTGCTGCATGGTTCAGGGATAGGGTTGCAAGGGCACTGGCACCCACAGCCAGGAGGTTGATGCATTTGACTGTGTGGGAGCAGGCTGCACCATATGCCTCACCATGCCCATGAGCACAGATGAGCCTGTGAAGCCGCATGGGACCCATAGTCATGGGACCAGCCATGGAACACACTGCGCATGTGTGCACATACACACACACAAACACACACACACACACACACACACACACACACACACACAGAGATGGTTCCAGATGTGGCACTGGGAGATTGCTGTTGCCAGGACAGGGCGTGGTATGGTTGTGTACATGTGGCGTGGGGTGGGAAGGTGGACCCCTGTTCGTCTGACTACCTTGCCGTGGTACAGAGGCTTAACACAGTGGAAACACTGCCCTGTCACTAAATGCCAGCCATGTCACACAGCACCACATGTGGACAGAACCTGCCCATGGATGTTGGCATGCACCCTCAGTCGTGCCTCATGATTGGCAACACACATGCATGTGAGATGACACACTCAGAAGTGTGCCTTACTGGCTGCCATCACTGTGGGCATGGTTCAGACATGCTCAGATAGGGCACCAGTGTGGCACAGATGATGTGGCTCATGTCAAAAGGTCCTGTTAATGACCGCTGCATATGCAGCACATCCAGTGGCTGTCTTCTGTCCAAGCAGTTAGTCATTGAGATACTGCCCTGGCAGTACGTCTGGTGGTCAGTAGTCTGGCATTGGTATGCCACAGTGCACTGCCATGTTGTGCAGCATCAAGCATACAGCAAAGACACAGCATGCACTTTGCGGTGTCAGCATAATGGTGCCCCCAGAGTTGTCCAGGCACCTGAAACACATCTTAAGCATACCAATGCTCCTCTCTACAATGGCCGCCAGTGTGCCGTGTTTTATGCCACCTCTGCAGCATCCACTGGTGCCAGGATGAGTGTCTGCATGTATGGTTTCAGTGGGTAGCTGCTGTCACCTGTGGGAGAAGGAGATTAGTTAGTCATGTCATTGACAGGCCAATGCTACACACACACACACACACTCACACAATGGCACACGACACCTACCCAGAAGCCATCTGTCAATGTGTCCGGCATGGAGTCAAGTGCCAAGACTCAATGAGTCCAGTATGTAGGAGTCATGGTACGGCCCAGAGAACTTTGCACACGTGTCTGTGAACAGGCATGCGGCATCACACACCATTTGGCAGTTTATGCTGTGGAAGACGTTACGGTTCCGGTATGCCTCCTCAGAAACCGATGGTGTCAGGATCACAACATGCATGCCATCCACAGCACCAACCATGTTGGGTATGCCGTGCAATGTGAAGAATGCCTGCTTCATGTTATGGACCTCGTCGTCTGTCATGGGAATCCATATGTGCTTCTGCATGTGCTCCAAAAGAACGTCCATGACCTGGGCAAGTGCCCTGGACACCGACAACTGGAAAAAGGCAATGCCATCACCCACCACATGCTGGAATGACCCGGTCATGTAGTATTCAAGGGTGCACATGACCTTGGTCTTGATGGTCATGGCCCTGGAGCGGCATGTCCGCAGTGTGACATGGTTGTGCATGAGGTCTCACAGTTGCACCACCATAGTCCATGTCAGTTGGAACTGTTCAATACAGTGTGTATCTTGAAGCATATGGCTGTCCATGCATGGACAGAACACTCATTCACGTGGTCATGGTTGTCCACCTCAGTCATGTGCTGCATTTAGCAGGTGTACATTCAAAGCAGCTCTGGGCACATATTGCTGTCTCTCTGGTAACGGCATGTACAAGGGACAGTGCCTTATTACTGTGTCGCTCACTTTAGGCATCACATGTCCAGTGTGCACTGCGGACATGGTTCTGCATCTGCGATACAGACCTTTGACTGCATGTGGCACATGGCCGTCCACTGCCATGACACACAAGCAGTGGTCCTATAGACAGTGCTGCATTCGCCGGTGATGGTGCAGGGCTGAACCCCCCCCCAGATGCCAGCATGCACAGCTGCATGGTTTCGTTGAGCCCTGGCACGGTATGGTGTCCGGTCCACATGCCATGTGTATGGTGGAGGCATGTAGCTTGCACACACAACAGGGTACCATTGTGCATTGCCATACCATGAACATTCACACACACACACACACACACACACACACACACACACACGGACCATTGGTACTGCACGGTGTCCTGAGACATGCATCCATACAGCAACCTGCAAGGTGTCACTGTTTCCTTTGACATCCTGTCCTCCACTCGGTCAGTGTCACCTGGCTGACATACATACATACATACTGATGTGTCCACGCTCAGTGTACCGCTATGGATGGCTCATGGTCCAGTAATGCTACTGCACCTTATTGCGGTGTACAGTGCCACACTGTAACAGACATGCAGGCCGTGGACAGTGGTGTGACAGAATTCAGACTGCAGCCAGTATGGCACAGGCCTGTGCACATGTTTGTGTGGCATACAGACCCCATATGCCATGCAGCGTGGCTGTCAATTGGTGTGGGTCTACCATCTGGGTCTGCATATGTTACTGCATGCATGGGTATGTGGCACCTGCAAGCACACATGGCACGTGCATGCCCTGCACAGGCCAGCTATATAATGTGCATGAGTGGGCACCACAGGGACAATGGAGAGATTCCACCAGCAACTGTTCTGGGTGGCGGAGAATAACTTCTTGGACAATGGAGGCTACGGACAGTTCTGGGCCGCAACTGCATCTGACTCAGTAAGTACTTCACAGGGCCCCATGTGTCAGATTGCAGGTGGTGGTGGGTGTACAGAATTCTTCCTGACAGTGTGTACTAATGCATTCTTTACTTCTGTCTCCCACCCTCCCCATGCAGGATGCTACGGGCATGCCAGCCCACATTAAATTATGCCAGTAGCAACAGGGTGACTGTGCAGCAGTCATGGTCATGACCCCATGTGACCTGTTCCACATGCACTGGTGAAGGGTAATGCCTCGCTACCTCTAGTGGCTGCATATGGTGGGAGTGGTGCACTACAATGGGGAGCTGGGGCTTGTGGACCTACGGGCCCTGTGGAGGGTCATAGAGCCATCACAGGTAAGTGTCCACTGTCACACCATTTCCGTGCTTTGCTGTATAGTACCTGGGAGGTGCCTCATGGGTCCTGCCCGGGTTGTGGGGCTGCCCGCATCCCTTCTGGCTAGCCAGCCTGGTGACTGTGTGGTGTTCCTGTCACAGGTCAGTGTGCATACCCAGCCTGTCCAGTGTGACCACCATCCTCAGTGTTACACCACCTTTGTGGTCATGTTCGTGAACCCACCGTGATGTCCATATTGCCATGGGGGCTCACACGGGGGAGTTGGGTGCATCAATGTGTCCATGGGAGGGTTCATGGCTCACAATATGGTACTTATTGTGCCTTTACCCCAACAGTGCTGCAGGGGTCCCTTCCGGAGAATGGTTCTGATGTGGGTAGAGTGGTCCTGGGACATGCTGGATGCTGGCAGACTGCACATGGTGCCGGATGATGGTGATGATGATGATGATAAGGAGAGGAGGAGAAGGGGAAGGATGATGTCACCATCAGGCATGTGAGGATTCCACCCGGCCATGTGTGCCCATCATTCAGCGGAGTGGCACAGGTAGGGATGTTTGCCTCTGCCTCGGAACGTTAAGGACTGTGTTAGGGGGGCTCATGGTTTTTTCTTGTATATGGGGAGAGTGGTTCACTGCTGCTGTATCAGTCCACTGCAGGTGTTCTGTATGTACTGTGTCAATAAATCTCATATTGTTATGCTCTGTCTGGTCACTGCTTCATGCGTGTGTGTGTGTGTGTGTGTGTGTGTGTGTGTGTGTGTGTGCTGAGGGGGTGGCCACCACATCATGCATCATTCTCAAGCTGCATGCATGTGTCCAGTCCACAGTCATGTATGCGTGTGGTGGGATGGTTGTACCCTGTGAGGGCATTCATCTGACAGACTGTGTGGTTCCTCTGCCAATTGTGGAGGGGGAAGGGGGCCTCTCCACAAGCATTCATCAGGCAGGTTGTGATGGGTTCACTGGTCTGGTCTGACAGTGTTTCCTTGCCTCTTTGACCATGGCTGCTTGTGCCCATGCTTGCATGTGTGCCAGACTGTGTGTCTGCTGCATCTGCATCACACACCATTGGTGTCACACATGCCACAGTGGTATGATACTGTGCTCCTGCACTCCGGGGGATGTGGCAGGTTGGATGCCATCCACATGTGCTCATTCATGTGGCTATGGTCCCTCTATGGCTGCGTACCACCACGCATGCCCATCAGTCTGTGGTGTTTATGGCACGCCATGTGTGTGGTTGGCTGTCTGTTGCCACACATATGCTGCAGACCCATGGCTGTGTCCTGTGTTGCAGCCCTGTTGACTGGGGTTCATCATTGTTTGCTTGCTGCCAGTGGCACAGGCTTATTTGGCACATTAAGGCTGCCCCTGACCATGTGTACTTGTGTGCACCATTCAGCACATGTATGTGCTCGTCTTGCACAGTTAAGCACGTGCTCAGTGGAGGCCTATGCACCAGGAACATGGGAACGCCCCTGAGAATACAGTGCATGGTCCATCCATGTGGCTGTATATATCCACTTGGTTGCATGCACATACTGTGCGTGTTTAGGCCCCGCTGAGTTCATGCATGCCTTACGCATGTCTCGCGCCCTTCATGCATAGGGTCCAATATTAGTAAAAAAGCTGCATTTCCTCAGCCACGTTGGTGTCTTCTTTAATGATATAGGTGATCACAGCATCATAGCTTGTATATGGTCCATTCCCTAAACCTGTATCCACCTCTACATACATATTAAAAAGAAGTCGTCAGAACTTTGATTGCAAAAGTTTCCTAGCAGATCTAAGTAATATCAGATGGCAGGACTTCTATCTTGCTACCTCTGTGGCAACAGCCTACAAGCTGTCCCAAAATCTTCTACTAATAGTAATAGATAAACATGCACCACTGTCAAAATTTTGAACTACAAAAAGGTCATGCCCCTGGTTTACTGCTGACCTAAAATCAACATTACGCTGTAGGGATGCCCTCTGGAAAAGGGCATGAAAAACTAAAAACCCTATAGACTGGGTTGCCTTCAGAATGATGAGGAATCAGTGTACAAAACTAGTTAGAGTAGCAAAAGCCAATTATTTCCAATCTCAGCTAGACTCCTCCACCAACAACTCAGCTAAGTTTTGGAAAACGTTCAAGGAAATAGAAGGGCATCATCCAGCTAACTCCCTCCCTGCCAAGATTAGTGGTGGTGGCACTAGTACATCGAATAAGCAGTGTATACTAGATCTATTAAATAACCACTTTGCTACAGCTGGGCTAGCTTTTGACATATCTGCTGCTAGTAAACTTCTCTCCCAGACCAATAACCCCATCTCTGTATGCCCCCCTATTAAGGCTTCTGCTCAGAAGGCAAAATTCTATTTCAGTCCTACTGTATCACCTTCAAGGAAGTTGAAGATCTCTTCCTTGGCCTGGACACCAAAAAAAGTGCAGGAGTGGATAACTTACAACCATACTTCCTAAAAGTTGGTCACCATGTGTTGACTGCACCCATTACTCATCGTTTTAACATGTTCTTTGCCCATGGTGAACTTCCTACTGTGTGGAAAATAGTACACATAGTCCACCCTTTAAGTCCGAGCAGCCTCCATAATTACAGACCCATATCTCTCCTACCCATCCTATCTAAACTCTTCAAAAAACTAGTTAATACACAGTTTAGAAACTATTTAGACTCATTTGATATGATTAACCCCCTTCAGTCTGGTTGCAGAAAAAAACACAGCATGATATCTGCTTTAGCCAAAGTAACAAACAACTGCCACTTGGCACTTGACTCTAAACTTCATGTGAATGCCTTGTTCCTCGGCCTAAGCAAGGCATTTGACACAATAGACCACGACCTACTGCTGACCATACTACAAGGTATTGGCCTGGATGTCACTGCTGTCAAATGGTTTACATGTTACCTTATAGGTAAGCAACAGAAAATCAAGGCACAAGGGGATTTGTCACCACTGAAAACAGTTCTCAGAGGTGTACCACAGGGAAAGGAAGACCCATTTGGGAAAGACCCATGTGATGGGGTCTACACGTAGTGGCGTTAGCTCTAGCCTCAGCCATGCTTTCATTGTGATTATTTAAAGCAATAAAATATTGATTATCAGCATTTTCTGGTGTGTTCCAGTTCCTTGGTGTTATTTTCAGTGGTTTTCCTTGCTGAAGCACCTTTAAGTGGCTGATGTGTTCTCCTCCTTTTGCTTACTATTTACTTGAGTAGACTATGGATTGGCACCCACAACTTCATTAGTCATCTAAAGGGGTTTTCTCCACAGGCTGGTAGCTTTTTGTAAAAAGATATAAGATTATAATATTCTCTTGCATCAGACCTTGCTAAAATGGAGCAAAAATGGGCTCAGATACATAGGGGATCTGTATGAGGGAGGGATGTTGAAATTATTCTCTATGATAAAAGAGGAGTTCTCCTTAGAGCCAGGTGATTTCTTTGCTTTCTTACGTGTCAGGCAATATATCTCCAGTCATCCAATTTCTGCATCTCCTGTTGAGAAGATTGTCTTATATCCTCAGCCAAGATCTCAACCCAGATTGCTTTTTATAAGCTGTTCCTAAGGGTGGTGCCCATACCGTAAATCAAAGCACAGGGGCACTGAAATGATGACTTGGATATCACTTTGGACCTTGGTGACTGGGATTCCGCTATAGAAATGGGCAAAGTGGCAAAAATTTGCTCCACATAAAATTGTGCATCTTTTTAACTGATCCACAAAGTTTGCCACAGTTCAAAATTGCACTTTGTGTTCTATTTGCAATTTCATGAAATTTCAAATTTGAAAACATCAATGCATGTTAATTTAATAATCGAAGTATCTCAGATATGTGAAACTGTATCTTCGCTGTCAAAGTTTTGTATAATAGTTAAAGTTTACAATATATCATGGGATACAAGGTCACATGTTTCTGAACAGCCAATGAGAATCTAGTTTGGTCATTCTCTGAGTGTAGCATGTTGGTGAGTGACTTAGAGAGCAGAGCTTGTGCTTGTTGTAGCAGCCAGGAGTCAAAATCTAAATATAACATAATATAAAAGATCATTTTGGTGGTCACATTTCTTCAAAACTGTGTTTGTGAGTGTCCTGTGCACACACAGTACTTTTTATGTTGATCTTCTTCTGTATTCTTTACTATAAGTATTTAGTTTTGTTTTAACAGAGAAGTAGTGGTTTGGTGGCTTGTGTGGGGGAGGGTAGCAGCAATTTAGAAGGCACACTTGTGTTCAGTAAAAAATCACTGGCCAAGTGTCCTGTATTTTCTTAAGAATAAAAATCACTTTTCTGACTGTGCTTTAACCAGAGTGATTGTTGTGTCCCTGCTGGTACACATTTATTTAGAAAGAAAATCACTGTCCTCCTGACTGCGATTTAACCAGACCAGAGTGACTGTTGTGTCAATGTGTACATGCCAGTGCTGGCAAAAAAATCACTGTCCTCCTGACTGCAATTTAATCAGAGTGATTGTTGTGTCCCTGCATGCGCAACTATGCTAAGAAAGAAATCACTTTCCTCCTGACTGGAATTTAACCAGAGTGATTGTTGTGTCCCTGCCAGCATACCTTTATTTAGAAAAAAAAAAATCACTGTCTTTCTGACTGCAATTTGACCAGATTGACAGTTGTGTCCCTGTGTACACTGAAGAATGACTGGGAAGAAAATGGCAACTAAAGGGAGAGGCTGTGGATCAGCTACAAAGAACATTGTTCAATGTGTGGTCCCTAATAGTAATGTAGGAACCAAAAACCTGTCAGTGAGAGCAGAGGGACAGCATTCAAATGATTCTGTGGCAGGCAGTAGCGGTCCTAGCAGCAGGACTACCACCACAAATCAAAGTGTGATCGCTACCCCAGCCATGAAAAACAAAAAAAGCACTGTTGTGTGTTGTGCAGTGCCTGTAAGTACAGTTGGCAATCCCCATTCAAGGAGTACCCCATTAATGGCACAATGATGAGGCAAGTTGTTTGGCACACCACCAGGTGCATCACTGGACAAGCAAGCCATTTCCATCTTCTCGGTTTCATCAATTCAAGTATCCAGCAGTGGCAGGCAGCAGCTCAGACGCATTCTGGAAAGTTCTATACCTGAAATTATAACAACAGCAACAGGAAATATTGTCTTTTGCATTAGGCACAATTTACACTGAAAATGCCCACACCTCCATCAAAGGTAAATGAAATAATAATTATCTTGCAAGGTACAATATGACAGATACAGCTGGATCATCATGGCCTGGGTTAGTCAGCCATCATTTGCTTGTGTAATCCAGCCACTCACTTGCAAAAATTACAGGCAGAAGGAATATCAGTAATGAAGAAGAGCAGAGACAGTGATTGACAATCAATGTATCAATGGCAGAGAAGCAAAGTCCCCCCACCCAAAAATAAAATACTTACCTTCTTGGTTGGCAAATGTGATTTAAAACAACATCTATGTTGTATCTGTTCAGCAACAGCAGTATGATATCATCAGCACCTATAACTGAAAATGAATGAAAGAGCAGTACGAACATATTAGCCTTTTACCAGGTACCAGTAACCCCCCCATTATAAAGAAATAAAAAAATACTTACCTTTGCACTGTGTGTCAGCATCATAATTCCAATTCCACAGTGAGCAAGAGTCCATATCTCTGCAGTAGCAGCAAAGCATCCTTTCCTTAAGCTATGCCCTTCATTCTCACTGTCAACACAGCAACTTAATATTTGTGTTACGTTACTGGGATGGGATGATAAAAGCTCAGCCTGGCACAACTACTCAACAATGTTTAACTTCTCTTCAATTTTTCTAATGTTGTTCTTCCCAACTTCTATGGGTGGTGCAACAGCAGTATTTGGCAGCAGGAATGCAGTTTCTCTCTGGTTCTACAATTTTCATGTCTGACTGACATAGAGAAGGCAGTGGTGGTGGTGGGGTGGTGGTGGCAGGCCCTCAACCCATAACTACCAGAATCATGTTTATCTTCCCTTGCAATTTTCTCATGTGATTTTCAATGCCTTGTCTGGTGTGTACAGGAACAGTATTTACCTAGGGAAAGAGGTTTCTCTCTGGGGCACAACTTTTCATTTCTGACTGGCATAGAGGTGACAGTGATGGTGGTGGTGGGATGGTGGTGGCAGGCCCTCAACCCATAACTACCAAAATCATGTTTATCATCCCTTGAAATTACTGTGTACAATGCTTGACATTTCTGGATAGCGAGAGGACACATGAATCACTATAAAAAAATAAGAAGGAAAGGGGTTTATGTGGAAAGATTAAAGAGAATGTCTAATATTTTGGTAATGGCTTTTAAAATATATTAGCCCATTATCTTATGCTAGCAACAGTCAATTAGACCCAGAAAGGAAATTTTTTCATGAAGTCCACTACAGAAGGGAAGAGGCTGAAAATTCTGCTAAGCAGATAGCCAGTTGAACTCTTTCACTTCCTGGTCAGCTGGCCCCTGTCCACCCCCTCATACAGATGCTTTAAGATGTCTAACCAGGCAGCGGGAGGGAATGTGCCATATGAAAGTCAAAGGAGGACATTTTCTGAACTGTTTGATGCTGTATATACTAAAACAGGGGTGTCCAGCCTTTTTGGGGTTGTGAGTCACATTTTAATTTCTGAGTAAGATGTGAGCCACAACATGCGGCCCGTACCATACCCAATGTGTAGCCCATATCAAACCCATATTTAGCCATATTTAGGAGTTAAAATAATAACACAGTCATAGTAAATAGTCAATAATCATATTTTGTTAACTTACAGTATTTAAAAAAAATTGTTGCAATTTTAAAATAATTATTCAGAGCAGATCTGGGGCTTTAGATTTGCTTGCAGGCTTAGTAAAAGTAGTTTGTTGAGCACTCAGTGCACTTTTCAGCTCCTGTACTTTGACTTTTCTCAAATTTAGGAGACTGTGACATGTACTTGACACGTAACTGACAAACCTCTTAAGAACCACATTAAACTGCTTCGAGAGCAACATGTGACTCACAAGCTACAGGCTTGCCACCCCTGAACTAAAGGAACCTTTGATATAACTGAAAGTCACTGCCCAATTAACAGGGGCCCTATTAGTTGAGCAATAACTTTTATTTATAACAAAGATTGCTTTAAAATGCCTAAAACTGTTTTGAAAATTTCATCCATTGACATCCAAGTGGCACAATCCTGTGTTCAGCCTGGTTAGACATCAGAAACTGCATGAGCATGGGGGTGCGGCTGGCAGGTCAGCAACTGCAGAGCTTGCCTGGCCATCTGTTAAGCACAATTTTTGATCACTTCCCTCTCATTGTTGACTTAAGAAAAACATTCCTTTCTGTGCTTAAATGGTTATCCCCAGGAGAAGTTAATGATCTATCATATTTAAAATGCCATTACTGAAATCTTAGACATTTCCTTTAAAGAAAACACAGAACAGGAAAGGGACAGGCCATGGTTGTCACAGAAAAGTGAATGCTTAACTATACATGAGAATAAAATGAAGGGAGTGAGCAAGTGAAAGGATGGAATTAAATATGGACCTGGACAACTTATGACATTAACACAAAAAAGTTTAGAAATAAATATTTTACAGTAATTAAAAAGAGGATAGAGATTAAGTATAGAGAAAAAAAATATTTTATAACGTTTTATATATTTTTTTCAGGGGCAGGGGGTGGTGACAACAGGGGGGGATAGGGACACAGCAAATAATAACCAACAAATAATAACATTGCCAATAACACAGAAACACAACATGAGTCATGATGACACCAGTCACACTGTCAGACTCAACACATAGCACCACTGCTGCCACTAGCTGTGCCAGGAGCATCACCCCATGCAGATCAGACAAGACAATGAAAATCTTCTCATGACTGGACTTAACATTGTCCAACCAATCTCTCACTTCCTGCTGAAACTGCGTGAAGTCCTAGTGCAGTTGTTGCACCTTGTCCCACAGTACTGCCACATCCCCTTGTGTGGCAGATGCTGTGGGGTCCATATCATCTGCTGCCGCTGCTGCCTGCCTTGTCTGTGGCCGACGACTGCTGCATTCCTCCCTATGCCATCATGCCGACTCATAGCAGCATGATGGACCATCTCCTGCTGCTCTCCTTCACCACCACATGCTCCATCCACCTCACGTTCCTTCACCTGACACTCTGCCAGTTGGTGGATATGGAGGTGTGTCCAGTGGCCACTGGTCCCAAGGTGGCTGCCTTGTTTTCCCTGCCTTATAGTGTGACCACAGACCTTGCAGATGGCCACCGCTTTATCTGCAGGATCTACATCAAAGAACTCCCACACAACATATCACGCAGGGAAGCGGGATACCAGATGCTATGGTGGCTGGGTGCTGGACATTGTCAGTGGTGGTTGAACTGCTGGGACTAGCACTGGCAAAACTGGAACTTAGGACTGGAGCAGACACCACAGGCTCCTGCTAAGGGGTGGGCCTGTAGATCCTGCTTCTGCTGCTTTTGCTGCTCCTGCAGAGATTAAGTTTAGAGAGAAAATAATTTTATTATAACTTTTTATATTTTTGGGGGCAGGTGAGTGTGCACAATGGAGGGGGTAGAGACACAGCATGGAAATAGTAAACAACAAATAATAAAATTGCCAATGACACAAAAACACAACATGAGTCATGACAACACCAGTCACACTGTCAGACTCATCACACAGCACCACTGCTGAAACTAGCTGTGCCAGGACCACCACCCCTTGCAGCTTAGACAAGACAGTAAGAATCTTCTCATGACTGGACATAACATTTTCTAGCTGATCTCTCACTTCCTGCCAAAACTGATTGAAGTCCTGGTGCAGCTGTTGCATCTTGTCCCACAGTACCACCATATCCTCTTGTGTAGTGGATGCTGTGGGGTCCATATCACCTGCTGCCGCTGCTGCCTGTCTTGTCTGTGACCGAAGACTGCTGTGTTCCTCCCTACGGCCACCATGCCAACTCACAGCAGCATGATGGACCACCTCCTACTGCTCTCCTTCAAAACCATGTGCTTCACCCACCTCACGTTCCTTCACCTGCCACTTTGCCAGTTGGTGGAATCAGATGTGTGCCCATTGGCCACTGATCCCAAGGTGGCTGCCTTGTTTCCTATCACCGTAGAGTGTGACCACAGACCTTGCAGATGGCCACCATTTCTTCTACAGCATCTGTATCAAAGAACTCCTGCACAACAGATTGCATAGGGAAGAGAGGAGAACCAGATGCTATGGTGGCAGGATGCTGGACATTGTCAGTGGTGGTTAAGCTGCTAGGGATGGCACTGGCAATATTGGGACTCGGGACTGGGGCAGATACCACAGACTCCTGTTGGGGAGATGCTGATCCTGGTGCTGCTGCACCTGCTGCTCCTGCTTCTGCTACTGTTGCTGCTGCTGCAATGGAGCAGCAGAACTCACATCCTGATCTTGGGGGGGGGCTCACTCAATCTTCTGTCAAATGCTCTCTTCTTGATCCTAATCCCAGCCACCCCACCCTTGCTGATCTCTTTCCCACTACTCTCCATTTAAGACAAAAATAAATAAATAAGAAATGAGAAAAAAAGACACCACAAACATACACACGCACAAACACACACTACACGCCCTACACTTTCTAAACTAAGCAAAACAAATATACACAAACAAAATATTTCAGTGCAAAATAAAGATAAAGATATCAATGACACACACACAGGAAGCTGAAAATAAACTTAGAAAATGTACAAATTTAAATATTTCAGATAGGGTTGGTTTGCTAGGTAGCTCTGAGATCTACTGCTGTCTGTTGCTTCTCTCAGCTCTGAATTGTAAAATTACACTGATTCCTGCCTGACTGGGGCCTCCCATGTGACATGCAGGAAGTGAATCACATGACAGACCCCTTTTTTCAAGAACTTCAAAGTTAGGAACAAAAGTTGAAATTAACAACTGAAGTTAACTTCAAAGTTACACACAGTTTTCTCATTAAAAGGCAATTTCACAAAATTTTTCTCTGGTTGAATTTGATGACTTCAAGTGAACTTCAGAGGTGGAACAAAACTTTGCACCATCTCTATTCCACTATTAAGCAAGCCCATATGTGTTCCAACTCCTATAGATTGAGAAGAATTCAATACAACTTCCTTTATAGAACCTTTTCAACTCCAGTTCAATTGCACCATTACAGGCCATCCTTTAACTCATGTTAACCTAAATGTTTCGTTGAGGAAGGCAATTTCCTCCATATGGCCTTGACTTGCAGTAAAGTGGCACCATTTTGGAAAGAGATGCATAGCATTATGGAAAAGGTACTGCAGTGCAAATTGCATTGATGCTTTTTGGAATTTATGCTGGGGATTGGTGCGACCTGACCCTTTAAGATAGGTGAGGGGGCAAACAGTTGGCTATGGGGCTTAGCCTTGATTAATGCTAGGAAACCTGTAACGCAAAACTGGTTAAGCTCCTCGCCCCTACTGTGGCCAACTGGCTGAATAATATGTCCTTCTGTATGAAAATGGAAAGCTTTCATTTCAATGCTAAACATCAGGGGTAGATATGCTGGCAGTATAGCCTATCGGTTAGAGGAATGAGGTGTGAACGAGCATGATACATCCAGCAGACCAGACCTGAGTTTGATTATCACAACCTCCACTTGCATACTGTGTGACTCTGAGCAAGTCACTTAACTGCCCAGTACTCCCGGGTCACCCCATAACACAGGCACTTCTGCCTAGTGGGCCTTACCCGATTACCAAAGTCTAAAATAAAAAAAAAAAAAAAAACTTCTGCATACCTGGGATCCTCAGTTATGTGCTATCAGTAACAATGCAATCTTGGTATAAATGATTTGCAACATCCAACAGCTCAATTGCTATTATCTGAATCTAAAACTTTTTTTCCCTGCTTCCTCACTAGGAATATGTATAACTTATTCACTTTTTGCCATACCAGAATATGCTCTGAATGCCATTGTTATGCCATGGTTACTTATGTATACCTTGATCTTTCTTTTTCTCTGGATCTTGATATAGAAGTCTGGACTTTAAATGCCTATGCTGTTTGCTGTCATCCTACAACTGCTGTATGTTTTTGATGCCTATGTATTCTGCAGCACCTCAATAAAATATGTTTACAAAAAAAGATGGAGGCAGCCAACAGCAAGGAACAAGCTGGTGCTAGTCCAACCAAAAGCAACAGGTGATGTAAAGACCATGGTAGCTCAATGGAAATCCTGTCCTTTTCCTGCCCAGATTCCTAAATGGAGGGGGTAACCAGCTCATAGTCCAGCATCAGCTTTACTTAACAGAAACAATGGGGGAATCCATGAAGCTTCAGCTTCCAAGCACACTTGCTATATACTATATTGCCCAGATATTCAAAGGGTTTGCACCTGGTGTAACCGGGTTGTGCTGGCACAACCCCAGAAATACACCCTGGGGCAATATTGAAAAGGGGGACTTGTACAGCACAAGTCCTGATGTGCCAGAGCTCAATGATAATGAATAAGACGCATCCCCAAGGGTGTGCCCATGCATATGTGGCACATCCCAATATTCAGCCTGGATATGTGGTGCATATAGAAGCACAACCCTGGGATGCACTGCAAACACCTGGGCAAAGTTAAGCGCCAAAAAGAGGCTCAAATGGTGGCCACCCACAGGTGAGCTGCTGTACTGCAAGATGCAACACAGCAGCCACCAGCCGTGGGTGGCCACCCGTCCACACAGAACACCATCCAGAAGCACCCATAAGTACCCTAGTGGTCTAGTGGTACCCCCCATAGGCGATCGCAACACATATCTGAAAGGCAATCCCTGGCAGTCCAGTGGTACCCCCTCCCTCTCTGTAGCTGAGATCACTGAAGGTCTATGCCAGATATATCCCTGACAGTCCAGTGGCACCCCCCCACCCGATGCACTAATCACCGGTAGATGACTGGGGACACTGTCCCTGGTAGTCTAGTGGCATCCCCCTCCCTGCCCATAGCGTCAATGCCCATAGACGACTATAACATATTCCTTGGTAGACTAGTGGTAACCCCACCCTGCCTATGACCCGGATCACTGGGAACCATAGTACAAAATCACTCTGGTGGTCCAGAGGCCCCCCCCACCCTCACAGGCCACCTGTCCACCCAGCTCCCCTCCCCCGTCACCGGTGGGCAGTTGCAACTCGCCCACATATGCCCGGCTGCCCAGCCGAATGACAGCTTACAGTATGAGCTGTAAGCCCATTGTTCCACACTGTGGATCAATGGCCTTGCAGTGCATACTGTATATGTCACTCACAAATATGTGAATGATCAGAGCATCTTGATAAATATAACCTACTTTGCCCACAGCAGCATGGGTTCTGAAAAAAGCACTCCACACTTACTGTCCTTGTTGATTACTCTTCCCAGCCTTATGATGCCTCAGATAATGGGGAGGCAGTTGGCTCAGTCTTCATCATCCTTACAAAGGTCTTTGACTCTGTTAACCACAAACTACTACTAAACTGCCTCCATTCAAAAGGTCTATCCCAGGGCATGGTAATGTGATTCAGAAGCAACCTCACAAACAGGTTACAACGAGTCAAAATTGGAGACACCCTATCATCTGCTAGGGAAATGTCCCTTGGGGTCCCACAGGGCTCTGTTCTTGGCCGCTGCTTTTCAGCCTCTTCATCAACTCTGCACCATATGCATGTATAGCACGCACTATTCTGTATGCTGACAATGCAGTGATATCGGTCGCTGGGAAAGATCACAACTACATCACAACCGAACTCCAAGACAGCTTCCTCAAGCTTGAATCCTGGTTCACACAAAACAAACTACTACTAAACCATAAAAAAATCAAAAGTCTACTCTTCTCTACCTCCCAAAGCAAAAAGAAATACCAGCCTTTGCTCATCCAGAACCATTATGGTGAAACACTGGAACAAATAACAAAGTTCAAATACTTGGGCATCACCTTTGATGATACACTAACCTTCTCCACCATATAGACTCAGTTGTCAAGTCAGCGAATACAAAACTTGGGGTCCTCTACCACCATAGGCACCCTATGACACCAGATGTTCAGAAACTTGCCATCAGTAGTTCAGTGATGTCCTCCATATCCTGCATAGATTATGGGCTGCCTATCAATGGGGCAGGCCCTAAAACTGCCCTAAACAGGGTCAGCACGCTACTAAATAATGCCTGTCAACTAGCCATAGGATCTGCCCAGGACACCCACACCTACACGCTCTACACCGAAACTGGGTGGCTTCCACTCCATCTTAAAGCACAATACCAAACCTGCCTACTTCTGAAAAAAGTGCTTCTTGGGCTTCCCCCCCTGCACTGGGCTGCCTCTTTACACCAGAAGTTCCCACCAAATCAACAAGAAGCATGGCTACAGACAGGTTGGTGATTCCCTTCAAAAGGAGGAAACTTGCCAAGAACTCCATCCTGTACCAAGGACCAAAATGGTACAATGAGTTACCTGCTAACCTTACAGAATCACCCAAGATTAGTACCTTCAAATCTGGGTTCTGATCCCTTCTTGACATAAAAAATAATTGTGCTTGCCTGCATTAATATGGCAGAATTTCAGCCACCCAACCCTTTCCCTTTCACCCCCCGTTTTTATCTCATCAACCCCCCCATCTACAAATGAGGCCCACTCAGCTGACAAATCACTTCCACCACGATGATGCCATCGCTGGCTGACCCCCTACCCCCTTAGGCTAGACTGACCAACTAAATAGTGAACTACAAGGCTGAACCCTATTTACCCTATCGTCGTCAACCTTTAGTTGGATATATAAGATTTCTTTCATATTTGAATGTCTGTGTAACTGTTTTCTGTTCTCTGTAAGCACTGTTATATGTGTAATGTTTGCTCAGCAACGACCTGGAACCTTTGAAAATGAGTCCTGGACTCAAAGGTTTTAATCCTAAACTGAAATAAATAAATAAATAAATAGTCTTAATTCATATTTGTGAGTGACATGTACAGTATGCACTGCAAGCCCATTGGTCCACAGTGGGGACGAATAGGCTTACAGCTCATACTGTAAGCTGCTATTAAATGGGCAGCTGGGCAGTATGCTGGTGGGTTGCAGCCACCCACCAATGACGGGGTGGAAGTTGGGTGGGCAGGTGGCCTGTGGATGTGGGGGGGGACCACTGGACCACCGGGGTGATTTTGTACTATTGTTCCCAGCGATCTGGGTCATGTGTGGGGTGGGGGGTACCACTAGACTACCAGGAAATATGGTATAGATGTCTATGGGTGTTGCGGCTGTGGGCAGGAAGGGAGTGCCACTAGACTACCAGGGACAGTGTCCCCAGTCATCTACTAGTGATCTATGCATCAGGTGGGAGGAGGGTACCACTGGACTGCCAGGGACTGCCTTTCAAATATGTGTTGCGATTGCCTACGTTGAGTGGGGGGGGGGTGCCGCTAGATCACCAGGGCTTGCAATGTTATGGTCCCGTGCTTGCTGCTGGAGGGGGGTGTTCACATGTTGACCTCTGGGGTCACTGCAAGCTGTGCATTGCGCCAGATGCATTTTGCCAGCCTGCCCTGCTCAACGCATGCAAATGGAGCCTTAATGACATGCAAATTGCCCTATTTGCACCTTGCATACATTATGGCCCCATTGAATGTCCAGGTCTGACTATCAGGGACTTGCACCCAGTGCAGCTACAGTTGTGCTGGAGCATTCCCAGTCCTTCCTGCCTGGGGGATGCGCTGGTGCATTGTATATGCGCCCTGTGCATTCTGTGCTATATTTAAAGGTGATACGCCATGGCACATTTCCTTTGAATATCTCTCTGTCTTGCTATGGTGCACCTCGGTTGTGCTGTGCCTCCACTTGCGCCATTGCTGGGCACAGTCTGAATATATGTGCCCAAAAGCCTAGAATTGTGTTTGTGTCTGAATATGACTTACAATATATTAAACCTTATTAATTCAGTTTTGCAAGAAAACTTACAAAATGAAATCATTTTCAATATGATAAGTTGCATTGTGGGGAAAACACATATGCAAAGCCTAGCTCCTTCAAGTTCCATGTCTTGCCTGCAGCATTAGTCTGTTTTCATAACTTTTCTTAAAAAATGACAAATTTTCATTCACTGCCCTTAACCTCATCACTTACTCTTTGTTTTAATGCTCTCACTCCCCTGATATTTTATTCACGCCTTCTCAATCATTCTTCACCTTTGTATGTAATATATATAATGATCATGGTAACAGTTCATTGATTTTTAAGCACTTTTAGATACAGTGTTGCACATGGGAATGCAGTTTTAAAAAAACAAATTCCTTTTCTAAGCTGCATGTTCAAGTGTTTGCAGTTTAATTCTAAAAGTTTAGTTGTACAATGCAATAATGCTTGCACTAAACTGTATCAGTTATATGCCGCATAATAAGACTATTATTGTTGCCACTTATAAAATATCAAATGCTTACAGTGCTTGAAGTTGCCAAAGGCAGAAGGAAACATTTTATTAGGTTGTTGCCTGTAAAGTAGTTTAGAGACATCCTGTTTTATATAGACTGTCATTTCAAAAGGACAGTAACCTTTTACAGTACATGCACTGCTTATATTTTTGGCTAATGCTTCACTGTGTATTACTGTAATTCTTCCTCCTTAGTTTCCCAAACCAAATGGATTATCCTAACCTCCTGGGGATGCAATACATCTGAAAAAAAACAATATGGCCACTTTTTTTCTCTGCAGTGTCAGAGAACTATTAGACATGATTAAAAGTCACACATAATCCCAAATATGTTGTCTAGTACATTTTGTTTATTTAATGGACATGTTAACATGTGTCTTTTTCTGCCAGTTAAGTTTGGCTTAGAATTTCCTCAGTATATGTAAAATGTGAACTTCATTATTGCATTTCAATTCTTTTACATAAAATGCATCATAATATGAATGGTTTCATACAATACCATAGCTAACATTCATTTAATACATATTTCATATTCCATACACAAGAGTGTGGTATGCACATACATGGAGCCCAAACAGAAGAGAGAAAAAAAAAGTGCCTGAGCTGGGATCGTCATACTTCACAGTCAGTTGACCATTGCATTTTACACCACAACATGGGCCTAATGGAACAATTAAGTTAGACATAACATAGAGCAATTTTGGAGTGTGCTTTGTTCAGTTTACAAATACAGAAATAGAGTGAATACCTGAAATAAGTAAATTCACATCCAACCAGTTTTTCTGGCTTAACAATTGGAGTTGTTAAGAGTAGGTTTTAAAAGTATCGTGGACCTGTGTATCTTCTGTTTGGTGATAGCCATTTGTGACAGCACCAATGTGCCTTCCTTTTCTTCCATCCCATGCATAAAAGGTAGGCAGTTTGCATTGGATTTGTCTCTGGAGTGGTGAAGTTTTGCAGTCATGCATTCCATTTGATACATGCCCTTTAGCACCTGTATCTAGACTACTAATGTTGGGACTGAGGGCATCAGACATTTCTGCATAATTGCTTTACAAGCTGCTGTAACTAGTGCCCCATAAAATACTTTTTTTTTTCTTTTGGATTTGATCTGCAAGAGTGGCAGCCTAGTACCATGTGTTCAAATTGCAGTGTTTTGTAAACCCATAATTTCATTAATCTTTGCTTGTACCACTTGCAAATATACTTATGGAGACGTATGGTCTCAGAAGATGTGGTGATGGGTGTCCCTCTCTCTGCAACATCTCCAGAACAAATCCCTTTTGTCTGATGCATAATGAACTGCTTGCATAGGCATGAGCAAAAATCTAATAAGTAGCTCCCATTTGTATTCATTCCAGTTTGCAGAGGATGAGGTTTTATAAGCCTCTTTCTTTGCAAATTCATATCTTGGCCATCTTTTCTCCAACTCTTTTCTCTGCTCTCTAATCCTGCTGCTCCTGCTACTATCAGGGAATATTTCACCCAAACTCTGGACCCCCTCATTATAAAATGACTAAGCTTAAAGGTCAACTTACTATAGTATCATTGAATATTAACAGTCTCCTTGCCAATTTTGCACAGTTCCAGGCATGGGTACAGATGAGCAACCCAGACATTATAGCATTCACTGAAACCTGGCTTTCCCCCAAGACACTGGATGCATCTGTCTCACTTGATGGCTACAACTCATTCCACAGAATATAGAAACATAGACTTTGATGGCAGATAAGGACCGCTTGGCCCACCTAGTCTGCCCATTTCCTTACCTACAGGATAAGCTGCAGATCCTAGTTAACCAATAGCCTATTTCTTCCTACCCCCCGCAAAAATTGCCTTCTGTCTGTCCCATGCATTCTTGAATTCTCCCACAATTTTAGACCCCACAGCCTCCTCAGGAAGGCTGTTCGATGTGTCCACCACCCTCTCTGTGAAAAAATACTTCCTCACATTGCCCCTGAACAGCCCCCCCCCATCTTCAAATTGTGTCCCCTTGTTCTTGCACACATCTCTTTTTGAAAGTTGCTACCCTCTTGGACTTTGTTGATTCCACTGAGGTACTTAAAAGTTTCTATCATGCCCCCCCCATCTTTCCTCAAGGGTATACATAGTAAGCTCCTTTAGTCGCTCCTCAAATGGCTTTTCTTGCAGACCCAACACCATTTTAGTTGCCCTCCTCTGGACTGACTCTATCCTGTCTATATCCTTCAGAGATGGGGTCTCCATAACTGGATACAGTACCCCAGATGGTGTCTCACCAACTGTCTGTACAAAGGGCTAACAACTTTCTGTTTTCTGCTGGCGATGCCTCTCCCTATACATCCCAGTATCCCCCAGCCCTCCCTAATGCCTTCTCACATTGCTGGCTAACTTTAAGGTCATCTGATATGATTATCCCCAGGTCCCTTTCCATTTTTGTTGTTGTTACTACCTCCTGCCCCATTGTGTAATCTTCCCTTGGGTTTTTGTTTCCCAGGTGCATTATTTTGCACTTCTTTGCATTGAATCCAAGCTGCCATACTTCTGACCATTCCTCCAATGTTGCCAAGTCCCTTCTCATCCTTTCCACGCCTCCTTGTGTATCAGCCCTGTTGCAGATCTTTGTGTCATCTGCAAAGAGGCATACTTTTCCTTCCAGTCCCTCTGCTATGTCACTTATAAAGACAAGATAGGATTCCTAAATGCGGGGGTGGGTGCCTAGTATATGTCAGGTCTAGAATAAAGGTGCAGGCCCTTGATAACAGTCTTAATACAAAAGAGGCCCAAATTCTGAACCTCAAATTAAACATAGGAACACAGAATGAAGTCCTGCTGATCTCAACAGTATATATACTTCCAGGGCACCAACCTGTTGGGCTAAACCATGTCATCGCAAGCCAAGAGCAACTAGGCAACCACTGGGAGAAGATCATTGTAGGTGGCTTCAACATTAACTGGCACTCACAGAAGGATGCCAAACTCAAGGATTTTATAACCAGCCTTTTCCTGACACAGATAGTCACTACTGACACCAAGATGAACTACAAAACAGGGAGCAGTTCTCTCAGAGACTGGCTCCTGACCACTCACCCAGAACATATAACTGATGTTGCTGTCCTGCCTGACAGCCTTAGTGACCACTCCCCTGTGAAGTGTACCCGGTCAAACAACTTCTGAAAAAGCCCACCCAAGGTATGCAAAAACCGCTGTTTGGGGCCAGGGTTACTCGAGTACTTTAAACTATACATGACACATATGGATTGGTCTCCTTTGGCAGTGGATATTGATGGAAATGAGGCTCTTACTACTTCATAATGGTCTTCATTCGAGCTTGCAATATTTTTGCACCATATAGAATTAAAAGAATTAGGGGACCCACCAATCCTTGGCTTTCCAAAGCCCTAATTGGACTCATGTGGAACAGAGACAATCTTTGGCATATAGCAAAGGCAACTGGAATACCTGCTGCAATAAACACCCACAAGGCAGCCAGAAATGCTTGCATCAAACTCATTTGACAGGCCAAAGCCTCCTTCTACAAGGATCTACATAACAAAACATGAGGCTCTGACAGAGACTTTTGGAGGACCTTGAAATCCCTGATGGGCAAGGCCACTAAGGCTACCCCTGACCTTCTTGTTACCACAAAGCGGCTCTTGCAGGAACCCATCGATATTGCCAGTGAGCACAACAACACCTTCATAGACCTCTCAAGTGTAGTCCCCAGCAACTATTTCATGGATACGCAAGCACAATAATGGCAATCTGCCCCTCACGACCCATTAAGAAAAGAGGTACCACCATTTCACTTTAAATATGTCACCAAGGCCAAAACAATTAAACACACTAAAAGGGCCCTTGGCAAGAACAGGAAGGGAGTGGATATGCTTGACATGAAGCTGGTTGGTCTTCTTCTCAATGAACTCTCTGATCCTCTCACCATGGTTTTCAATGCCTCTCTTAAATTGGGAGTGTTCCCAGATTTATGGAAGTCAGCAAATATCATACATGTCTTTAAAGCAGGAGACAAGACACAAACATCCAACTAGAGACCCATCTCCATCCTCCTTCCCCTATCTAAAGTACTAGAAAGAATGGTCTCAGAGCAACTTACAGAATACCTAGATAAACATAATCTACTTTGTGCACAGCAGCATGGCTTCTGAATAAAGAACTCCACACTCACTGCACTAGTGGACTACTAATCCCACTTATACAATGCATTGAACAATGGACATGCAGTTGGTTCGGTCATCATTGACCTTACAAAAGCCTTTGACTCTATAAATCACAACCTCCTCCTAAGCAGCCTTCTATCCACAGGTCTGTTCCCTGATATGGTAAACTGGTTTGGCAGCTACCTCACCAACAGGACACAATGAGTCAAAATAGGTGATACCCTATCTGCGGCTAATGAGGTGATCCTTGGGGTCCCGCAGGGGTCAATCCTTGGTCCTCTACTCTTTAGCATTTTCATCAACTCTGCCCCTACACCATGCTCAGCAAGCACAGTTCTCTACGCTGATGAAAGACCTCCACTCCATCACAACAGATCTCCAAAGCAGTTTCCTTAAACTTGAATCGTGGTTCAAATAAAACAAACTACTGTTAAACATCAACAAAACTAAGAGTATGATCTTCACCACCTCTCAAAGCAAAAAGAAATACCTGCCACTGCTGATACATAACCAAAAGGGTGAGTTTATAGACCAAGTCACCAAGTTCAAATATTTAGGCATCACGTTTGATGACACTCTCACCTTCTCAAGCCACATAGACTCAGTTACCAAGACCACAAATGCAAAGCTGGGTGTGTTTTATCATCATAGATGCTCAATGACTCCTGATGCTCTCAAACTAGCCACTAGCAGTTCAGTACTGTCTACCATAGACTATGGATTGCCTGTTTATGGGGCGGGCACAAAAACAGCCCTAAACAGGATCAGCACACTCCTTAATAAAGCCTGCAGCCTCACTCTGGGGGCTGCCATTGACACCCATACCTGCATGCTCTACAAAGACACTGGGTGGCTCCCACTCAGCCTTCGAGGGCAATATCAAACTTATCTGCTTCTAAAAAAGGTGCTGCTGGGTCTCTTGTCTTCCACATTGGGAAGCCACTTTAGGCTGGCTGTCCCTACAAAATTGACCAGAAGTACAGCCACTGACAGGATGATGATTCCCTTAAGAAACTTGCCCCAAACTCTATCCTGTATCAGGGACTGAAGTGGTACAATGAACTACCCACTGACCTCTCTGAGACACCCAAGATTAGTACTTTCAAAACTGGGCTCAGAAACTTCCTTGGCTCAAAAATGACCTGTACCTGCTGGTGCTAATGTGGTAATAACTCAGCCAACAGTCTCCCAGTACCAACCCCTTTCCTCAATTATCACTTCACTGAATATCACCTACTCCAGGACCCCCCCCTTACCCTATTCCCGTGTAACTAACAATGCCTTCTCATGGCTGAAAACTCCACCCCCACTCCACTGATGATGTCACCTTTTGGCTGACTCCCCAACCCCCTTCTCTTTCCTTGAATCAAGCTTGTGTAAATAAGTACTAAATTGATGTGTAAAACCTCAGACTCATTCTATTACTGGTTGTGTGTATGATTCAATGTTCCTTTTACTGTTAACCCTGTATTTTATACTGTTATGTCTGTTTTTAACAATTGGCATGGAACTTTTGAAAACGAGTCCTTGACTCAAAGGTATTAATCCCAAACTGAAATAAATAAATAATTATTAAAAAACTGGTCTACAACTTAAAATTTAAGAAATTGATATCAGTGATTTGAAAGCCATGCATATTTTATAAAGATCTTCTAGAGCTTCTGAAGTTACAAAAATAGTGAACATATGTAAATGAGTACTTTCTGCCTTATTTACAAAAAAAAGTAAACCAAAACTACAATCCTAAAGCACACAAATGTGCAAAAAGTAAATAACAGGTATTGTGTTATTTTTATAAGATACAATAAATAAGATACAGTTTGGAAAACAAAATAATGATTTTGGTGTATGTTCAGTAGAACATCACACATATTTTTTCTACTTTCCCAATGTGGCAAAGTTAGGCAGTGTTGCTGATAATAAAACCATGCTATTGATAGATTTACTATACAAATAAAGGAAACAATTATGTTAGAGTCCTTGCTTTCAGAACAGAACATTGTGGTTTGATCTGTAAGAATTTTAAAACTAGAAATAATAGAATTATTTAAAAAATCCTGAAACAGATTTAACAGAAAAAATTGGCTTTCTCTTTCATTCCAACTACATAAAAAATTACACATTTATTAAATGTGAAATGATATAAGTGATACGCTACTGTATGCCCCACTGTGCATAATAAGGGTATAAAGCTAATGAGGGATTTGGTAACATTTATAAACCACAAAGCTAAAAGATAAGTAATTAGTATTTGCCACCAGAACCCCAAAATAACTTTACACCCTTAATTTGTATAGTTAGGCTTGTTGTTGTAATTCATTCTCAATATACATTACTAGTCAATAAATGAACATGACACTGACTAATAAGGTATCACTCTGGCGTGCTGGTGACATACTGTAAGTTCAAGATCTGTACTCAGGAAGTCAGGCACAAAGGCCAGCTGGAAGAGTTCAGAGTGCCCTTTGGATGGTCTCCTCCTGAGGGGAGGGCTGTTACAGCATTGCTCAGTAAGAACTCCTGGTGGTATTTGATATGGAGATGCCTTGAATGGTGTGGGTGACCATTCTCCATCAGGCACTCCCCCAGGTCAGCCACAGCATGCAAAAAATGAGAGTCCTAGAATCTTTTGGAGTTGCCACGGGGCATGAACAAACCAATCCATTTGGCTGCTTTCTTGATCCTCATACCAGTGCTTACAATGTGGGGGAGAGGGGCACCAAATAAGCTTCCACACTCAAAATAATTTCTCTTATGAAGTTTTTATTCATGCAACATGCCCATCAATGTTTTGCCCTATCATAAACGGACTTCACCAGAAGTGCAGTTTTTTCCAATGATATACAGATACATAAAACAACATTTTAAGCAAATCATATGGTTCCAGATATTGAAATGCATTCTGTGGGTACCTAGAAAGGTACATGATACTCACTGTCCAGAAACTGTCCTCTCTTTTATCTCATGCATCAATTATTTCAAATTCCATTTTATCGCTAGAAAACAATAAAAAACAGCATATTTTGACTGTCAGTTAACATTTTCTATATAGTGGGACCTTACACTGTGAACCATGCCTTTAAATACATTCACTCTGCACCATACCTTTCTGTATGCGTTTTTAACTGGAGACAAGCCGCTAGAACCATTTAACCACCCTCTCAACTGTAGGAAGGGTTTCATGCATGGCTGTGTTGTTGTCTTTAAATATTATGCTTTTGCATTAACAAATGGCATAAAGTATTCTGTGAATATACACAGATTTTATTTCCTTTTTGAGTAAGTTAATCCATCCTGTCAACCATCTGTTCACAAATGTTTAGATAGGTAGCCTTTTTTTCTGCAGCAAGCTCATGGCATTAAGTAGTTTAAAAGTTCTTTATTCACTGGTTCTGCCATTTACCCAGTACTTAGCTGATTCATGGCAAACAAACTCTGGCCAGAGCCAATAAGGTTATAGCCAAGGAATTTGGGGTAAAAATATTGAATATTTGTTTTTTAATATTTTTAATACCAGATTTTGAACATAGCCTTATTATGACACTGTCTCACGAAGAAGGGCAGAGAAAATGTTCAACTCCTGGCCTAAAGGTGATTTTTTGTAGGGACTGCAAAATCAACTTTCAGGACACAAAAACACATTGGTCCAGATATTTAAAAGGGTTGCACATGGCGCAACAGCGTTGCACCATGCTCAACCCACTGATGCTCCCCAGTGCTATATTCAAAAGGGAAACGTGCACCTGCACAAATCCCGATGCACCGGGGTGCATCAGTAATGTATGCAGGCACAGTAGGGGGGGCATGCCCATGCATAAACTGCACAGCCCGATATTCAGCCCGGGCAATGCAGAGTTATGCAGGCGCAACCCCTACCTGCGCCTGCACAAAGTTGAGCCAAAACAAAGGAACAAGTCGTGGGCCACCCACAGGTGAGCTGCTGCATTGCAGGGCACAACACAGCAGATGCCACCTGTGGGTGGCTCTCAACTTGTTCCCGCTGCACCTGGTGGTGCCCACCCATGCCCCGATTGCGGGCATCAGTATCCCCCCCAAGTCCAATAACCCTGATGGTCCAGTGGAGCGAGATTAGCCTGATTGCGGGCATAACTATGTCATCCCCCATTAGCCCCATCGTGGGCATCAGTATTCCCAATGTCCAATATCCCTGGTGGTCCAGTGGACTGAAGCGGAGCCTGATCACGGGCAGCATTCCTCACCCCCAAAGTATGAAATCCCTGGTGATCTAGTGGACCCCCCACCTCACCCGCCCATGGAGCCCCACTCCCCCCATGTCAGCCGGTGGGTGGCAGCACCCCACCCGCCTGCCACCCTGCAGCCCGCCGACTGAAAGCTCTGTATGTCTGCACGCCCTTTGGTTCAGAGCATGAGCCAATGGGCGTTCAGCCCATCATACTATGTCAGTCCAGATATGTGAAAGAAAATAGTCATTCACATATCTGGACTGACTAGTACGGTATGGTTGCACGCCCATTGGCTCATGCCCTGAACCAATGGGAGTGCAGCTTGCTACTGAGCTGTCAGTCGGTGGAGGGCGGGCAGCAGGCGGTGGAGTGCTGCTGCTCACTGGCTGAGGGGAGGAACGGAGTGGTGGGGCTCCTGGGTGGGTGGAGTGGGGGGTCTACTAGATCACCAGGGATTTCATACTTGGGGTGGAGGAATGTCACCGCGATCGGGCTCTGTTCGGTCCACTGGACCACCAGGGATATTGGACATTGGCGGGGGGGATACTGATGCCCACGATCGGGCTAATGGGGGGGTGACATACAGTTATGCCCGCGATCGGGCTAATGGGAGGGATGTTACACCTATGCCCATGATCGGGCTACCCGGGGGGTACAGTTATGCCCACGATTGAGCTAATCACGGTCCACTGGACCACCAGGGATTGGAGACATGCATTGTCCCTTTGGGGACGTCCCGTGATCGGTCTGCAGGGGGCGTCGGTCCCCGACGGCTGCTGCCTGGTAGGGTGCCAGGCTCAAATCGTCGGGGATCGGCGCACCTGCATGCTAATGGCATGCAAATGAGCTGTAATCAGATGCAAATGGACCCCCATGCACCTTGCATAAATTATGGCCCCATTTGCATGTAACCCTTTGAATATCGCAGGTGCTGTGCATGGCACAATGGAACTTGCGCCACTGCATCTCAATGCTCCACTCTGACCACTTGCACTGGCGCAGTTCCACTGCGCCATGCACAGTGGGGGTGGCCAGGGGGCGATATTCAAGGCAGTTGTGCCATAGCGCAACTCCATTGAATATCACCCTGGCCACACCTCTGCGCAACTATTTTGAGCGGTGCAGGGTCTTGCGCCACAAACTGGCTCAGTTTGAATATCTGGGCCATTTTGGGCAGGAGTTGAAAAATGACAGCTGTCACATTCATGGGGTGCTATAAAGAAATGGCTGTGTTGTCAATTTTTGGTAAAAATATTGAAAAGTATCCTGGCTGCAAGCCTGTGTTCTCAAAATTCAACATAGGCTCATAACTTTATTGTTTTTTGGTATTTTTTACACCACATTTTCAACATAGCCTTCTTATGACCTCACCTCATGAACAAGGGTAGATAACATTTTCAACTCCTGCTCAAAAGGTGATTTCATGCAGAGACTACAAAATCACCTTTCAGTATGTAAAAAACATTTAGGCCAGGATGTGAAAATGAGAGCTGTCACATTCATGAAGTGCTGAAAAGATATGGCCATGATGAAAATTTGGGGTACAAATATTGAAAATTACCAAAGTTTTGAGTCTGCATTCATAAAATTAAATGTAGGCTCATAACCAATGCCACTGATTTACGGTGATTAAAACATTTAAATTCCATTTTCAATACTTCAGATTCTGGAATTGCACCAGTGATTGTTATTCTAATTTTCGTATTTTACAGGGATTCTGCTGTCATTCTTTTAGTATGTGTATAAATAATCAGAATAAAAGAAGGCTTAATGTACAGAGCATTAAATAAAGCAAATTGAAAATAGTTCATGAAGCAATTATAAAAAAATACAAGTTTTGTAGAATTACTGATCTAGTATAAAATGGCAGATTCCATGAAATCTTTGTTTTTACCAGTGTTCCAGCAGCCCTAATTCCGGAATTTTACCAGGTTTTCCGGTAAAAACCGAAAAACAGTAGCCTTGCTCATAACTTTATAGTGTGTTAACTATTTTTAAAGCACATTTTCAACATAGCCTTCTTATGACCCCACCTCATGAACAAGGGCAAGAAAATGTTTAACTCCTGCCCGAAAAGTGATTTTGTGCAGGGACCCTGAAATCACCTTTTGGGACAGATTTGCTTAATGTGAGTGCAACTGGTCATGAGGTGGGGTCCCAAAAAAGTCATGTTGAAAATGTGAGCCATAAATATGCAAAAATGCCCAAGTTATGCCACTAAGTTGAAAACCCTATTGAAATACATTCAACCTCGTACCTGTTTCTTCAGTTTGCTGTCTGGCTTTGAAAAATGAAGACATGTCTGTGGTTCACTGGACTGGAGGATTGCACATGTAGTACCATTACACAAGAGTGGGCCAAGGGATGAACTGGGTAATTATCGTCCAGTAAGTCTCACCTCCATAGTGTGCAAACTCATAGAAACCATACTAAAGGAAAGACTGGCATCATACGCGGAGGGCAATGGCCTCCAGGATGTGAGGCAGCATAGGTTTGTTTCACGGAAGTCTTCTCAAACCAACCTCATATAACATCATGACTGGGTGACAGGTGAGCTGGATAAGGGCCATGCAGTGGATGTTCTTTACTTGCACTTCAGCAAGGCCTTCGATTTGGTGCCTCATGGATGGCTTCGGGGAAAGCTAACTGTTGTTGGGGTAGGGGCAAAAATCATGAACTGGATTACAAGCTGGCTGAGTGGCAGGCTGCAATGAGTGGTGGTGAGAGGGGAGCTCTCAACTCCAAGGCCAGTGATGAGAAGGGTGTCACAGGGCTCTGTTTTGAGTCCAGCATTGTTTGGGTTCTTCATATCAGACATTGCACATGGGGTGGTGAGCAAGGTAAGTCTGTTTACTGATGACACCAAAATTGGAGCAGTGGTGGATGAAGAGGAGGGATGGAAGCAGCTGCAGGGGGACCTATGCAAGCTAGAGGAGTGGTCATATATGTGGCAGCTGTAGTTCAATGCAAATAAGTGTAAGGTTATGCACTTTGGGGTGAAGAACCCAAGGACAGAATACTGGCTGGGGGGTAGGTTAAGCTAGGGATCACTAAGGAGGAGAAGGACCTCGGGGCAATGAAAACAGGGACCGTGAGCAACACTGCCCAGTGCAGGAGAGTGGCTGCAAAAGTGAACAAAATGCTGGGCTGCATAGCGAGGGGGTTTTTGTCCAGGTGAAGAGAGGTGATCTTGTCCCTTTACAGGTTGCTGGTAATGCTGCACTTAGAGTATTGTGTGCAGTTTTAGAGGCCATACCTAAAGTGTAGTATCAGGCTACTGCAGAGGGTGCAGAGGAGGGAAACAAAGATGATATGTGGAATGGAGGGGAGAGACTATGACAGCAGGCTGGGAGGCCTGAATATGTACACCCTGGAGGATAGAAGGGACTGGGGGAACCTGATAGAGACATTCAAGTATCTGAGGGGAATCAATAAGGGTGGGGCAGATGGGGTCTTAAAGTTAAGGAGGGGGAGGGTCAACAGGGGGCAAGGGCTAAGAATAGAGGGGGAAGATTTAGGAAGGAAATGAGGAGATACTATTTTACAGAGAGGGTGGTAGAAAAATGGCACACCCTACCAGAATGGGTGGTGTCATGTGAATCTGTGAACAGCTTCAAAATGGCATGGGACAGGGAACAGGGGAGAGTGAGGGTGGGGGAAGTGGGGGTGGCATTGCGATGACAAAAGGGGAGGGGGGATGGGGCAGCTGCAAACTAGGGGTGTTAGCTGCACACTCGAGCAGACTAAGATAGACCGGGTGGTCTGTTTCTGCTGGCACATTCATATGTTCATATGTTCAGAGAGGATTGTGGTATTGGACCCCCAATGGGTAAATAAGGGCTTGGTGGGTGCAGGATGATGGGTGCTGAGTGGAAGAGTCAGGTGGGGGTTAAGGAACGGCCACAAAATACATGAATGGACAGTTTTCTTTTTACAGGTAAAAAAAAACACAACAGAGGATGGACAAGGGGGATTGGCACCACCAGTGTCACTGTTATGTTTCTGGGGGATGGGGTGAGTGTTGAGATGGAGGGTTGGGTGGGAGGAGAAAAGCATAATTTCAAAAATACAAACAAAAAAAAAACATTACAAGTGCGACCCTGGAGGATTGGGCACACCCAGTGTTAATGTTATGTATCTGGGGTGGGTGGGGTGGTGGGTACTGAGAGGAAGACTTGTGTGGGAGGAGACAAATATATAAAAACAAAGTCCAATGGACACAGGGGGATTGGGCACTCCCAGTGTCACTGTTACGCTACAATTATGACCTTGGGGGATTAGGAACCCCCAGTGTCATTATGTTTCTGGGGGGTGGTGGTGGTGGGTGCTGAGAGGGAGGGTTGAGTTGGCAGATATGTGTACTTTAAAAAAAGTAAATTGGCAGTTATGTTAGAACACAGCACTGTCAGCTGTGACCAAGATGGATGCCACAGCGTACTGCTCATGCTCTAACAGTAGGCAGTATAGCGCAGTGGCTTAAGGCTCTCAGCTGCAAATCTGGTGACATCCAGCAGGCCAGACCAGGGTTTGAATCCCACAGCTTCCACTTGCATACTGTGTGACCCTGAGCAAGTCACTTAACTACCCTGTGCTCCCAGGTCACTCCTGTAAAAAAGCTTTCAGCTTAGTGTGCTACTCCTGGTTAAGCAACTAAATAAATAAATAACAGTTACACATGTGAAATACGGTCTTGCAGCCATCTTGGACATGGTGTAGTGTCCTGTGTTCCACCGTGACTGCCGACAGACTACAAAATAGTGCAGTGACACTGCCAATGCAGAAGGCAAGTGAAGGGCTTCACAGTCATGGAGGCAACTGTGTTGCAACTTCAACATGTAGTTCCGTCAGAAGGAATTTGCTGTCTGCTTTTTGATAGCAAGAGGTCTTCAGGGCTACTCCCACTGCAGCCTTAAAAAGCCTTAAGCTAAAATTTCACTTACTGTTCAACACCTCTGTCAGGATGTTTTGTTTGCTAGCAGTTTCTACAGTAATTACAGACAGGCTGGGCCCTTCCGCATTCCTTCTCTAAAGCTCACTGCCCCCGACTGATGTTGATGACATCAACATAGTGACCTCATTCAACATATAGTTCAGAGACCAGAAGACCCCTGAAGTTGTTGCAAAAATCACAAACATTTGAAATCCCATGTTTCAGCCCAGAGTCAGTGAGCCCAAAACACTGACCTTTGGTGCAGTACTGTACTTATTCATGAATTTTCTATATACACTGTAATCATAATTTCTCATTGACTTCTGCCTTCTAGTAGATAGAAACACAGTATGTATATTCTTCTTAAATTGTATACATTTTGTATTACACTCAACATTCCCTAATATCAGAGAAAGTAAATATTCCCCCCAACTGAAAACCACGAGTTCTATGGGGTCACATGTGACCACCATAACTCTTATTACACAACAATGATATACTGTACAATTTTATATGATTGGTGGCAAGGGTGCACAAAGTCAAGAGGACAAAATGTTTGAAGGTTGCACAAGTACTACTGTATGTTATACATGCTTTATTGGTCCAAAATGGTTTCACATGATCTTTTACTTAATTACATTGGGGTCCCACTGTGAAAGGCAGGGGGTATAGGCAGTGCAGCCTATTCTTACTGTAGTGAGGAACAGACCTGAACCTAATAAGGATGCAAGGGTATTGTTAGGTGGTCTAAACCTCACTTTCAGGTTCTTGGCAATATTGGGAATGCAAGTAATCACAGACACTCTGCATAAGAGTAATAAACAAGTTTATTACTACTAAAAGGATAAAATCACAGTTGCCCTAAGCAATTCTTACCAATACAAACTGGGAGCCAGTGCTAAGCATTCCCTATACCTCGAGGTTTCTCTGTGTCTCCTGGGATCTCCGAGGTACAAGACTATTGCATTACACTATACACCTATGATAATTACTATGGTTACTGTAAGATAGAAACATTTCTAGTTACAGAGATGAGCCCTATTGGTTAAATTAGAGGTGACTTCATGGTCCAAGATAACATTATACAATTCTGCATAGTCATCAGTTTGTGAACAAAAAAGTTCTTATACATAGTCTTACATAACTCAGTGTAGTAGTACAAATCACCAAAAGGTGGCAATGCCGACTTACAAATCATAATTATTCCAAGGACACAGATGCCTTGGCATCTTGCAAGTAAGAAATACACAGAAAATACATAGAAGAATATATGTATTAGCAACCAAAGTATATTACAACAATATGCATTCATATCCTGACATCTACTCTTGTATGGTAGATGCCTTAAGCCCTACATGTTAGTATAACATATACTTAAGTGCTAGCTCTCTACGGTGTACCTCTGAGTGTACCAATTAGGGTGCAGGGACCTCATGTAACATTCCCCCCCTTGTTGCCTCCAAGGGCAACACAGGCAAATCTAGGGAAAGGCAAGGGAGCAGTGGTCATTTACAAACCTGACACGCGAGTTTTGTAAAGGAACTCAAGCTGCTCACAGTGTTGGCGCAGTCTGCACCGTAGGCAGCAAAGCATGATAATCAAAATAAAGATTAAAAATGCTTGTATAATAACAAAACCTTTAAAAGTAATATCTAACCAGGTGTTAGTCAAAGTGTCATTCATGTCACCATCATTAATTAATGAGAGGATAGCTTCATTGGCCTTGGTCATATTATTGCTGATGTGGATGAGGTGTGTGTCTTTCCTGTCTAGAAGTGATTTTAATGTAAGTGTCAGTGGGTCTATGTGTACATTAAAACATGGTAAATATTCAGACAGTGTGAGCAGATACTCGAGGTCACCATCAATGATGTCTGCATCCATGAGGGGGACAGGAGTTATGACGGTATGTCCAATGACAGTCTTCTGGTGGGGGACAAAACAGAAATTGAGGTATTCAATAACGCATGTCACAGATCCATAAGTATAGCCTTTAAAGTTTGTTACCACACAGTACTCACCATCAGAATTATACTGACATCAAACAGTAGGGAGTCTCCACTTTTGCAACTAGACAGGGCAGATGTAGGCCGTCTTCGAAATCCATGTTGACAGGTGATGAACCTCCTCATGATATGATTGGTAGAGCTTATCCAGAGCCAAAGTCAAATCCAAGGAATCAGCACCATTCTTGGTGATGTCATCATCCATGGTGAAAGTCCAATCAATGCTATCTGGAGAATAACCTCAAACAGGTTGAATGACATCAAATACATCACATCGGCACAAGTAAATGTATTGCTTCTTCACACATCAGTCCATGTGTGGAGCCACCCAGGCATCCAGGAAAGGATGAAAAAACAGTAGAGGCGGTAGATCCAGGCATTCTCTGTAGATGTCTTCGCCCAAATGCCCGAGTCAGTGGACCAGTGCAAGTTTGTTGAACAAAGCTGTAGTGGAATCAAAACGTGGTAAAGAGTCAGCAAAAGAAACAAACATGGTATCTGTTATAGAACATTTCTTAGCAGCAAAACAAGGACCAGTATTAGGGTGTCTGGTCACAAACCACAAATTCCAAGCTGTAGAAAGAGAAATGGTTAAAGCTTGTTGCATACACATAAGCAATACAGCAAGGGGTTTTACATCATGGACAATACCATTTGGAAATGCGTCTGTCATGTATGATATCAGGGATCCTTCCAGATTCTAGATCATGGAAGAGATTGTTGATGGTAGTGATGATGTATGAGCCATAAGCAGAGCAGAGGATTTCTCTAGCAAAGTATTGTTTATCTGCTTCTTTATTATTTTGTTGTATTAGTGTGTTGATCTTATCTCTTGAATCAGTGAATGCCTTAGCAATGTCATGCATGTTGTATATAGTGTATCTTTCTTCCTGACTAAGGCCATCCACACCATGCAATAATGGGGGTAGTATATTGTTAACCAAACCAGTAGAGAACTTGGCAGAATGAGCTTTGATAGCAGCAATGTCTGCTTTATTCCAAATAGACATAGCTGTACCAAAGAGGCCTGTGACAGTACCTGTTGCATCTGTGGCATCAGAACTGTCAACTTCATGTGTTTTTTGTTTATGAGTTAGATCATCAGGAGTGGGTTTTCTTCTGAAGTTGCCTCTATGTACAGTAGAATGGACCCCAGTAATAGGGTCTTGAGTACAAATCTGAAATGCAGCTAAACTATCAAGCAATAATGAACTATAAAATGCTGAAGTATTAGTACTGTGACACATACCAAATTCTTTCATATTCCAGTAAGTAAGATTAAACAAAGCAGGTATATGCATAAACTGTAAGTTAGTAATCAAGGAACCTGAGAGGGCAATGGCTGTTAGACCACTATGAGGACCAGGGGGTATGCTTTGGATATTCCAAAAGCTGTTTATCAGTGGGTGGTAACACAGAGAGGTACATGGTTGCAGAAGCCATGTGGTGTATAGCACAAAATGTTCGAGCAGAATCCTTAGACAAAGAATTACAGTGCGAAGAATCAGTTAAGGTAGTAACGTTGTACAAACTAGAATGTCTTAAGGTAGTTTGTAACAAGGACAGAGAACCATTTGGGGATAATTTAACATTGGGCCAACCCTGGAAAGTTCCTTTGGAGAGTTTGGCCACAGGGAGAACTTGCCCTTGCGATGTGGTTTGCCACTCAATTTGTAGGGTAGATTTATCAGGAGCAACAACCAAGGCAGTGAGGTAAGCATCAGAACCTTCCTGGACAGTGATCAAACTATCTGGTATATTGATGGATACTCCCTCTGGAGGAGGTGCTGGAGGATTGAGGTGTCATAGGAGGTTCAGTACCATGCCTTGGATGCAGGGGATAACTCCTGAGATGAGGAGATAATGGAACAAGATAGCCATCTTGTCAGTGTATCTGCAAAGGAAGATCAAAGAATAGTATGTTAGTACTATTCCGCCCAATGAGGTGAGGAAAAGTAGTTAAGCTCCTTTACACAGTTCAAGCTGGTTTTCATGTGGGGGACTCAATCATTAGCATGTAGAAGAGGGGGAGGAAAGGGAGAGGGAGGTAAGGTGCCTGCCTGGCAACACGGCTTGGAGGGACAAGAAGGGAATCCTCAGGATCGTGGCAGCAGCTGCATGAGGGAGGGAGCTGGATGTCATTGTCCACCTAGGATCAAGTGACCTGGCTTGGAATGGGATCATAGCAGTGCAAGAGGAGTTTGTAGAGTTGGAGAGGGGCCTTGGATAAGTAGCACATATGGTAACCTTCTCGGAGGTTCTGCCTGTCTATGGCAAGGGTGATGCTAGGGTACTCCACACCATGGAATTCAATGAATGGTTGAAAAACTGGTGTGGAGCTCAGGGTTTTGGCTTCATTGGGGACTGGGGAGCCACATGGAGGGATGCAGACCTGTACACCATGGAATTCAATGAATGGTTGAAAAACTGGTGTGGCGCTCAGAGTTTTGGCTTCTTTGGGTACTGGGGAGCCACATGAAAGGATGCAGACCTGTACTGGCACAATGGTCTGCATCTGTCTGGGGAGGACCAGGATCCTAGGTGATAGGTTTAAATGCTTCATTTGCAAGCATTTAAACTAGCCAAGGAGGGAGGCACTGAAAAGAAGCAGGAAAATCCCAGCCTCTCCCCACAAAACATGGTAATTAGCAAGGTAAACACCAAGGTAGAGAAGTCATTAGGGAGCAGGACAGAGGTAAATTCCAAAAAAGGCAAAGGCAGTAAGGACAGGAATGGGGCTAAAAGGGGTAAGGCCATCAAAAAATGGAAGGGCGATGAGTACCAATGCCCATAGTCTGTGTAACAAGCTCCATGAAGTAGTGGCCTTGATGGAAGAGGGATGCCTGGATATTGCGGCAGTCACAGAAACATGGTACACAGAGAACCATGTCTGGGATGTCAGCATATCAGGATACACAATCTACAGGAGGGTAAACAAGGAGGAGGAGGATTAGCTCTCTATGTAAGGGAAGGGAACAGAACTAAAGAGTAAACAGGGAGCAGATGAGGCACTCTGGGTCACCCTGGAGACAGGAAATGGCACCACAGTCCACATTGGGGTTGTATACAGACCCCCATCTCAGGGGGAGGGAATGGACAAGAAAATGATAGAAGCATCCTTAGAAGGGCAGAAAAATGGGCTATATTGTTTATGGGGGACCTGAATATGCCAGATGTTAACTGGACCACAGTTGCTGCAGGCACATCCAAGAGCAGAGCCATTCTTGATGCCCTACAAGGAGCATGCCTAAGACAGCTAGTATTGGAACTCACTCATGAGGGAGCAGTCTTAGACCTGGTACCTTCAAATGGGGAAGAGAAAGAATCTCAGACTTAGAAGTGGGTAGCCTTCTGGGAACAAGCGACCTCCAAACAGTGTGGTTCATGCAAAACACAGTGGTAGAATCACACCATACAAAAGCAAGAGTACTGGACTTTAGTAGGGCTGACTTTGGGAAAATGAGAGAGTGCCTCAGAAAAGCACTAGCAAACAGGCAAGAAAGAGGGGTGAAGAAACAATGGGGAGTAATAACAGCCATCACAGAGGCATCAAGCCTTTGTGTGAAGCAAATCAACAAAACACTGTCAAGGAAAAAACTGCTATGGTTCTCAAAAGAGGTGACAGGGAAGGTTAAGGAGAAAGGATAGCATTCAGGAAATTTAAGGAAACAAAGAAGGAGCAAGACAGAGAATGTTATCAGTTAAACAGAAAGAGGCAGGGAAAGTAGTCAGAATAGCAAAGCCCCAAATCAAGGAAAGGATAGCCAACTCTGTTAAGAAGGTGGATAAGACCTTTTTGTAGGTACATTAGGGAGAGAAGAGAAATGAATGTTTCTGCTCAGTATTCACAAAGGAAGAGGAGGGGGAGGTACCTAAACCAAACAATAGAAACCCTCTGGATATGGGGGTCGATACCAGCCCATTCACAGAAGAAAGGGTTCTGAAAGAACTAGTAAAATTGAAGGTGGACAAAGCAATGGGGCCTGATGGGATTCACTCAAGAATTCTAAAAGAACTAAGGGTAAAACTAGTGACACCTCTGACTACTGTCTTTAACAAATCATGGGAGGATGGGGTGGTACCTGAGGACTGGAGGAGGGCAGATGTGATTCCTCTTCACAAAAGTGGGAGCAGGGCAGAGGCAGGAAACTACAGACCAGTTAGTTTGACCTCAGTGGTAGGGAAAATGACAGAATCACTTCTGAAGGAAAGAATTGTTGAGTACCTAGAGGTCAGAGGGGCACAGGACCCAAGCCAGCATGGATTCACAGTGGGAAGGTCATGTCAGATAAATCTAATAGATTTCTTTGACTGGGTGACCAAAGTAGTAGACCAGGGAGGGGCTGTGGACATGGCCTACCTAGATTTTAGCAAGGCATTTGATACAGTCCCACACAAAAGAATAATATACAAGTTAGCCAACCTTGGAGTGGGTCCCAAGGTTGTAGCCTGGATAAAAAATTGACTGGACAACAGGACGCAAAGAGTAGTAGTAAACGGAGTCCACAGAGAAGAAAGGAGGGTTAGTAGCTGGGTACCACAGGGTTCAGTACTGGGACTGGTCCTTTTCAATGTCTTTATAAGTGACATTGCAGAGGAACTGGAAGTAAAAGTATGTCTTTTTGCAGATGACACAATGTTCTGCAACAGGGTTGATACACAAGATGGAGTGGAAAGGATGAGAAGGGACTTGGCAAGGTTGGAGGAATGGTCTGATGTATGCAGCTTAGATTCAGTGTAAATAAGTGCAAGGTAATACACCTGGGAAACTAAAACCCAGGGGAAGAGTACACACTGGAGGGGTGAGATACTTAGAACAACAAAAATGGGAAGGGACTTGGGGGTAATTATATCAGATGACCTAAAGGTGGGCAAGCAATGTGAGAAGGCAGTAAGGAAGGCTGGGGGGATACTGGGATGTATAGGGAGAGGCATAAAAAGTAGAAAACAGGAAGTTGTTATCCCTCTGTACAGACAGTTGGTGAGACCCCATCTGGAGTACTGTGTGCAGTTCTGGAGACCCCATCTCCGCAAAGACATAGACAGAGTGGAGGCTGTCCAGAGGAGGCAACCAAAATGGTGCAGGTTCTGCACCAGAAGACATATGAAGAGAGACTAAAGGAGCTTAATATGTATACCTTTGAGGAAAGAAGGGAGAGGGGGGTCATTATAGAAACTTTCAAGTATCTGAAGGGAATCAACAAAGTTCAAGAGGGTAGTATCATACAGAAAAAGAGATGTGCAAGAACAAGTAGGCACAATGACAGAGGGGGGACATCTCAGAGGTAATATGAGGAAGTATTTTTTCATGAAGAGGATTGAGGATGCATGGAACAGCCTTGCTGAGGTTGTCGAGTCAAGAACAGTGGGGGAATTCAAGAATGCATGGGGCAGACAAAAGGCAGTCCTAGTGGGGGGGGTAGGAGGAAGTAGACTGTTGGTTAACTAGAATCTGCAGCTTATCCATTAGGTAGGAAAATGGGCAGACTAGGTGGGCCAAGCGGTCCTTATCTGCTGTCAAATTCTGTGTTTCTATGTTTCTATTGCTTGGCTGGTCTGAAGGAGCAGACCTGTGGTGCATGGATCTAGACCTGTAGCTTGTGACACACACGGCCCCACAGACTCTAATTAAGGCACCAGATCAGTGATGCTTGTCTCTAGACTTGTAATGTGTTTTGCAAGGCCCTGTGGACCCTATGAGAAGTAGTAGAAGTGTAATGCATGACGGAACCTGAAGCTTACTTTACTTAGGTCAATATGGGCACTAAGCAAAGTAGCAGAAGTATACGAAACGACTATTGCCACCTGACATATCAGAGATCAGCTTGTCTATGAATGCACAATGTGCCACTATACCTTATCCCTGGAGCCAGAAGTTATGCAAAAGTGCTGGTTGGCAGGGGTATGCTGGGATTGGGTTGTGTACAATATGTTCACTAGCTGACCAATTGAAAAAGTGTCTGGATCTTAGTGATTATGTGTTACTATGGATGTAATTATGCTGGCAGTGACATATGCATTATATCAGGTGAATGTGTATTTTGCAAGCAGCACATCTGTGACCCAATGATCCATGTCCACTAATGAAAACAATCACAGGGGTATTTCAAAATAGTGGTTCACCCCTCACCAGGCTTTTTTGTTTCATTTGCTATTTAACCCATTACCTCCAATAACTTGTATGAAGTCTAAACAATCCATTGCTTAACCAGATACAAACTGACCACCTGGGATACCACCTAGAAGACAATTAGTTAAAGCACTATGCTGTTTTTTCTGCTGTTACAACTTAAACAGCAGAAGAGAGGATCCAGATTTTTCGAGCAAGCCCCTGAGTCCAGCAGCCAGACAAGGGTGAACAGGCCAGTAAATTAGGAGGAGACATGACCCAGCCAAGACTAAAGGAAGCTCTGATCATGCAGATGCCAAAAGAAGTTCAAAACCAAACAGAGCAACCAGAAGGAAACAAACAATAGCCCAGAAATTGCAGAGTTAAGAGTCAGGGAGCAGGTAGAAGTACAGAAGCCAGCCCAACCCATCATCCAGCCAGTCTCACTGCTGCAGCCAAAAAGCCCAATTCAGTGAGCTAGAGGGTGAGGAGAAAACCTAGCCAGCATCTCATTGATGGGAAAGCTGAGGTGAAGTAGCCAGCACAAAGTATGTACCATCTGAACCAACAGCCTGCCAGGACAGTGTGGACAAAAAAGAAGAACCAGTAGGAATCTGTATATTTTTGTCATGGTATATGTTTGTGTAGATTAGTGAGGTAAGTAGCTGTCATTAATTATGGTCGCAATGGCATGGCTTGTGTGGTGAGGGCACAGGATGAACCCTGAGAGTCAGAGGTTGGTGCAAATATTTAATCTGCATAGATTTGGCAACAAAAATACAAATAAATGTTTTCCATTCCATCTCCTCCATTTGTCTGATCAAAACGTAGGTAAGGTTTGATGTTACACCATGACGCTGAGTAAGACTTCATCCCTCCTTTTTTCACTCACAGCTCTGAAGAGGAGAAAAATATAGATCTGGAAGCTTCCCTTTCCATCTCTGGCTCTGGTTGTGCTTTCTGCATGAAAAAGGTAAACACTTTTTGTCCAGTATGGTGTTTTGTCTGCATAGTGAATGTGCAACCCCTCACACCTGCTCCACCCTTGTGTTCAGGCAAGAGGTTGTTTAAACAATAGTAATCCAGGTTATGTGTAATTGGAGCAAAATCATGGAATTTACAGTGCTCTGAACATGCCTAAAAAAATATTTCGCAGTTCTGGTAGCCATGTGGTGTTAGGCCATGAGGATGCCCTGTGCACTCCCACTAGAAGTGCAGTGACCATTTTGGAATGCCTTTCTCATGCTCAGTGCTGCTGCACAAGGAAGTTATAAATACAGTAGCAGCAAAGCAAGGCAGCTATTTTGTACTGAATAGCCTAGGAGGAGAAGAAAACTAACAGAAAGATCTATGAACCAAGCCAGCCCAGGCTACCTGAAGGCCAAGACAGATGTAGGACCCCACTGCCTTTATTTGTATAATTGCAGAAATAGTTACTGTGCGTTCTTAAACCAACCTGAGAAAATCAGGATCAAATTTAATTCCAGTGAGGATCAATGGGGCAGCTCAGCCCAGGAAGGATGTTCTAGTCAGCACTTGTGCTATTGGACACTGTTAACAAGTCACTTGTGGACATTCTGGGAAAGGGATACTGTAAAATATATATTGGAACTTCTGTTAAACAACATATTGCTAAAACCCCACTGGATAAGTGTATACTGTACATTTTTGTGATGTATTAGACCATGTGAAATTGTTGTTTATGATTTAGACAATTTTTGCTGTAAGTATTTCTAGAAAAAGTAATGGTACAAACTTTATGCTACAGTTGGTTTTGGTGTGTTTCTTGTGATTATAATCCACGGAGATGCTGCTGTAGCAGTGCATGGTGCCTTTCAGGCTACCAAGGGGTTGTTCCATACAGAAGGTGATGTGCCAGTCCAACCTCAATAGTACCCTACCAGGGGCATGCTTGGCTATTTTACACAAAACACCTCACAGATTATAAATGTGCAAAAAATATTTTCTGTGCTTTGTTCAGTTTCTTTTTGGCTTTGTTCACTGCCATCCATGGACAGGATGTGTCTCTGTGTTCACTGTGATGCAATAATATAGGATCCCAGGCAATCAGCACAGGTTCTACTCCATCTTGATGTTTTGATAGTTTAATGTTTATAGAAAAAAATGTGAGCATTTGCCCCGAGGGAAAAATTCTGTTTAAAATGTTCTCCTACCTACCCTAAAAGCTCACATCCAAAACAACCACCCAAATGCATGCCCTGTTGAAAAATATTAAGTATTTTTTGTTTGTTTGTTTGTTTGTTTGTTTTTCAACTCTTTTTTGCTCTGGTCACCAGCTGCCAGGAACTGTCTCAGGTGAGAACCCCCCTTGAGCAGCTCCTATTGCCCTGACTGACGTTCTGACCAGGAAATCAGGAACAGAATCCTCTCCCACCATGGCCACAGACAGGAGAGGATCTGGGAGTGCTGGTTTGGTGAGGACCAACGGTGGGCATGTGTGTCATTTCCTCGGTGTCCGCCATTGTCCTTCTGGCCACCGGGGGTTTCCATTTGTTGCCCCAAGGACGGCATCATGCAATGATGCCAGCATACCAAGTTGTGTGCTCCTGCATGACTCCCCTTAGGCCTCTGCCCCTTCCTTTACCCTTCTTGAGTGGTTCCAGCTGCGGAGGCTCTCAGTCACCACTGGGTGACTCTGCTGTGCCAGGAGCCATGGAAACACTCCCAGGAGAGGAGGGCTTGCCAGCGGCTGCTCGATCCTGCTCCCCCCCCCCAGCCAACCCTGAGTTCCTGAGCTAGCTCCTACACCTGGGTTGCTGGTGTAGCACGATGGTGTGGCATCCAGCACCTCAACCCTCACTGACTCCGGGCCAGCAAATATTAAAAATTAATTAAAACAATTAGAAGCAAAATTGGAAATTATGTAACAGTGTTCTGGTGTTAAATAAATATTCAGTAGCACAATGAGAGCTGTGTTTTGTGGTATGTTGGGTTGGGGGATGCAGCCAACCTCAGTCTTGAGGCAACTGTTCAAGAATCTAAATGCCCTGGATTCTGGAATTACATTTTTATATAATAATGACGTTTTCCTTTACTGAAAAGAAAAAATGCTTGAACAATCTCACTGTGAGAAAAAAAAAACATAATAATGCCCTTCCCCAAGTCTGATAAAACAGTACTTATGTAAAAGTATACCTTTTATAGTATGAGTGAAAACAAGAATATTCTGGGAATTTGAAAGCCCAATTTAAACATTTGCCACAGCACAATTACATGCACAGTAGAAGGGTAATGTGATAAAAACTGGACCTTTAGATTTTACACTGGTGGAGTTGAGGTTAGGGATCATCTTCTTGTGCCTGAATTGTTCTGGCCCCAGCAAACTGTATCTTATATTCTATGTGCCAATGTTTATCTTATTATTATTATTTGAATTGTGTCATGTTTTATAGATCAGAAAATGAGTGGACATGTTTGTTCAAGTGAAATGACAAATAGCAACAGTACCCCTGACTAAAAAGGAAGAGGCACATAACACGTCAAAGAGAGTATATGACATATTATTGAATTCTGAGAACAAGCATGGGACAGTATTTGCCTTCTGTAAAACCTGAGATTGTCATTATACAGTTGGCCACAGTGGACTCTTTGATGTTGTATACATGAAAAATGTGAAGCAAAACAGACAAATATTAAGCATGGAGTTGGAATGAGATGACAAATATCTTTGCAGCACAGAGTGCTTTAAATGTAGCTGAGGCTGATGTTGTGTTTGTGAGTTTGCTCGCAGTGCACAATCTGTCATTTTTTTGTGGTGATCACATTTTTAGATTCATTAAGAAACACTCTGTAGATCCCAAAATTGCTGAAAAGATGAGATGCAGACCCACAAAACCACACTGCATTGCAAGAGATGTCTTGGAAACCTAACAAGAGATACCAGTCTGTGTTTATATTGATCAGACCACTAACATGGTAGATGTTAAACTATCAGTAACTCTAATTGCTTTTTCTGTTAACCCTTGCACTTGTGCAAAGTGAACATGTTGCCTTGCTAGTGGATTTGAAAGGTGTGTCACTATTGGTCCAATGCAGGGCAGTGTGCAATGGGCTCAACAGTGTCTGACTAATCATTAGCCAGGCTGATCATGACACTCTTCTGGATTTGCTAGCATAAACTTTGTGAAGTTCAAAGAAAAGAGCCACTCAAACCACAGGGTGGGTCTTTTCTTCGATCTACATGATGCCGCCCAGGAAGCACAGCTGAGCGGTGTCACGATCAGCCTGCACCTCATCCTAAATAATACTCAAATAGCAAGCCCAAGTTAGCATCTCCATGTTTGCAACACCTGCAGGATTGCTTTGCCTAGTTAGTTTAGCATAAAGTTTAACACTGCCACAAGTGCAACTCCTCCAAACCTTTTCCTAGCATACAGTTGTTTCACTGTTTGGTGCATAGTGTAGTGCTTGTATGTACTTATGAACTTTGAACTTTGGCCTTCCTCTATTCCCACCCTTGGTAGGTAAGACAGGTAGCATGCAGGGAATAAAAGGCCCAGCACCAAGGGTGAGCAGAGTGCTAGAGGAGGAGGAGCAGGAGGAGGCAGGGGAGGATGGTGGGTGTTTCACAACACATTAAGCGAGAGCTGCTGGGAGTGTCTGACCTTTATTTGGAATGTGGAAGGAGCTATTCCCCCACACTGAACCTCAGGCTTCAGCCCTCCTATTCATTGTTTGGTGCATATCACAGTGCTTGTATATATTTATGAACTTTAAACATTGGCATTTCTCTGTTCCCACTCTTGGTAGGTAGACAGGTAACATGCAGGAAATTGAAGGCCCAAAAAGATATTATTAGCGGTTCAAAAAGATTACCTTCTCCAGCTCATAGAGAATTTGACCAGTAGCACACAAAAGAAGAAAACCCCCTGTGAAGGAAACCACTGAGGACCCATGGCTACTAACCTGCCCATCCTTGGGCAACCTAATGGGAGATGATCCTAAAGGACTGCACTGAGTTGTGATTCTGGTTATAGATGTAGTGTTCATAGCCTGATGAAGTCCGTCTTCTGATTCTTTGATGATGTATACAGGAAGATCAATTCTTGAATTTTAGGAAGCAGATCCAATCCAGATGAATGTCCAGATAATGAACATAGATTAAGTCTGGCTGTTGAAAGAAGGCTTGAATGAGATCCAGCATTTATTTTGTGGTTTTAGGTGATAATTTATTGGAGGCATAAGGAGGATGTGATAAATCTGAACATGAGGAAAGCATGAGTTTGTCAAGATGAGTTGCTGGACTCCAGACTTTACATGATTGAAAAATAGGTTATGTGAATTCCTTACTGAAACTGTCAGACTTTTAACAGGGAAAGGCAGGATAGAATGATCAGCTCCTTTTTGTAGATTGTCAATTTTACAGATGTTGTCAAGGTTCTCAGAATTGCTTAAGGTTGATGAAATTGTGAATCCTGAGGGTGCTGGAATCCAATGAAGGCTAGACAAATAATAGAAGAAACCATGATGTTCAAAACAGAGTCAAATGGATTCAAGTTCAGTAAATTCGCTTTGTTTCACTGTGGAGGCATCTATAGAGAGATGTCAAGGAATCTAAGTGAATGAAGTTCTTGAGATAACTAGTTGAGCAGTGTAACTGGAGGACTATAAAACAGTGAAAGTGAGGATGGTATAGGCCGTAAGACAGTAACTGGATACCTGATAGATATAACTGAACTGTTCTTCGAGAACTTTTGAGGATTGATAATGAATTAGAAACGCCAGTACATGGTTTACGAGAGCAAATATTCAGGAAGGACTGCGATGCACAAGATGATGGATATATTTCCTGCTGTAGTATAAGTAGCTCGGTGGCAGGAGCTAGAGAGGCCTATGTGTCGTTGACGTAATGGTGATTAAATTCTAACACGTTATGAGAATGCTAAAGAGTAGAGGTGTGCAAAAAAAAATTCCACAGGCAGAATTTAAGTGAACATCTGACTTTTGCTTCCTCAAAGGTTCGGTAATCCATTTCCAAACTTTCATGGAAATTCCACCTGTCATGCACCATAATTTAGGTGTCTAGTGCCCCCCCCCACTGGTTGTCAATAATTGTGCAATTGCTGAATTAATCCATGGTGGCTAGCAGTCTCTATCCCTACCCAATCACCCACCGACCCAATGTGTATTTAAAAAAAAAACCTGATTGCTGGTGGTCCCTCCCCTACCCAGTCACTTGCTCATGTCCAGTAGTAGTAGTAGTAGTAGTAGTCAGAGATATAACCCTCCCATCCCTATCCCCAATATAGTAAAATAAAATGTTTTACCTGAATCCCTGGTGGTCTAGTGAACCCTCCAATCCCCCAGTAAGTAGTTTTCATTATTTTTTTTTAACTTATTTCCTGGTGGTATAGTGGCCCCCAGTCCCCTGGCAGGTAGTGTCTCACCCCACTCTCCCCATCCCAAAACAAAGCAGGTGACAGGCACAGCCTCCATGGCTGGAAGCCCAATGAGATGTCAATTAATGAGCACATGCTGTACAAGCACATGCTCATTCATTGACATCTCAGTGGGTTGCTGGCTATGGAGGGGAGTGAAGTGCTGTGTTGGTCCCTCGCTCAGTTTTGGGCTGTGGGCAGCAGGGTGGGACATTACCTGCCAGGCTGGGGGGGGGCTACTAGACCACCATGGAATAAGTAAAAACAATAAACTACATACAGCAGGATTAGGGATAGGGAGGAAGGGGGACCACCAGAGATTTTATGGAAAAATATGTCACCATATGTGAGGATACACGAAGGGGGGCTACATCTCTGACTATTACTACTAGACATGGGTAAGTAATCTGGTGTGGGGGAGGAACTCTAGCCACCAGGGATGTTGTTTTAACACACATTAGGTGGTTGGGGGGGTGGGACCATTAGCCACTGTGGGGTATAACACGTCAGGTGGGGCAGAACAGGGTGAAACTTTGCCCAAACATTTGGACATTTTCCAAGCTGCCACAAGCGGAAGCTCAGAAACGTCCGTGAAATTTGCCAAATTTTACAAAAGTTCCACAAATGTGGAAATGATAACATTCACACAACGCTACTAAAGAGAAAATGAGTCTGTGCAGAGCCTTTACTGAGTCTGCTGACTGATGGGGCAATGAAAGGACTGCTATTGAAAGTGTTATTACTCACAAAGTGCATAGATTGCATAGACTCGCATAGTCTTGATGTGGAACCACTGCAGTGTGAAACTGAGATAAAGGGATAACCAAGTCAGTTGTGCATAGGCAGCAAGATGGAAAGAAATGAAGACTTACACTTGGTGATGGAAATATAAGGGAACACAGCGGGATGACGATAGGGAGGCATACCAAACTGTCCTAAGGGAAGCAGGGAAGGCAGTAAGGCAGGCAAAGTCCCAAACTGAAGAAACACTAGCACGAACAGTAAAAGAAGGTGACAAGACTTTCTATAGATACATTGGTGAAAGGAGAAAGTCCAGAGGGTGTATTGCTAAGCTTAATGGAGAAAAGGGAGCATGTGAGGAGGAGGACCCTGTAAAGGCATCTATCCTAAATAGATACTTTTGTTCAGTATTTACTGAAGAGAAGGTAGGGCAGGGCCCACAGCTTAGCATCATGGACACAGGGGGGAGGGAGGTGAGCACTACTCCCTTCACAAAAGAAAGGGTCCTACAAGAGCTTGCTAAGTTCAGGGTGGATAAGGCAATGGGACCTGATGGCATACATCCCAGGGTACTTAAGAAGCTAAAGGCGGAACTAGCAGAGCCATTAGCAGAACTGTTTAGTGAGTCTCTGAGCACAGGAGAGGTCCCAGAAGACTGGAGAAGGGCTCATGTGATCCTGCTCCACAAGAATGGTAGCAGAGAGGAGTCTGGGAACTACAGACCAGTCAGTCTTACCTCAGTAGTGGGCAAGATTATGGAGGCACTCCTTAAGGAAAGGATAGTGCAACACCTGGAATCCATAGGGGCACAGGATCCAAGACAGCATGGGTTTACAAAAGGAAGGTCCTGTCAAACTAATCTCATAGATTTCTTTGACTGGGTAACCAGAGTGGTGGACCAAGGGGAGCAGTTGATGCCACCTACCTTGACTTCAGCAAAGCTTTTGACACTGTTCCACATAGAAGATTGATAAATAAGCTGGGTAGGCTCGGGATGGGTCAGAGGTTGGTCAACTGGGTGGCAAACTGGTTGACGGGCGAAAACAGAGAGTGGTGGTAAATGGTATACAGTCAGAAGAGATGCAAGTCACAAGTTGGGTACCTAGGATCAGTTCTGGGGCCAGTCCTCTTCAACATCTTCATTAGTGACCTTGCAGATGGACTAGAGGGAAGTATTGTCTGTTTGCAGATGACACCAAGATCTGCAACAGAGTAGATGATCCAGATGGGGTGGGCAGAATGAGAAGAGATCTGGATAAACTAGCAAAATGGTCAGAAGAGTGGCAACTGGGATTTAATGCAACGAAGTGCAAAATCATGCACATAGGGAAGAGAAACCCTGAAGCCACCTATAGGCTGGGAGGGGAGTTGCTAGCAGTCACAAAGGAAGAAAGAGACTTGGGCATCATCATCACTGATGACCTGAAATCATCAAACAGACCTCTAAAGCAGTAGGTGAGCTAGGAGGGTGTTAGGGTGTATTAGTAAGGGGTATCACAAGTCGTAAGAGGAGGTAATAATCCTCTTTACAAGACACTGGTTGAGCCCCATCTGAGTATCATGCAGTATTGGAGGCCACACTTCACAAGGACATTAACCAAATTGAGGCAGTCCAGAGAAGGGCAACCAAAATGGTGCAGGGACTGCATCAGAAGACATATGAAGACAGATTAATAGAGCTCAATATGTATACCCTTGAGCAAAGGAGGGAGAGAGGTGATATGATCGACTATTCTATACACCTTAAGGGCATTAACAAGGTGAAAGAGTCTAACATGTTTAAATATAAGAAAAATAGCAGGACAAGAGGTCACAGCATGAGATTAGAGGGGGCATTAAGGGGAATGTGGGGAAATTCTTTTCACAGAAAGGGTGGTGGATGCATGAATGGCTTACCACAAGAAGTGTTGGCTATGAATACAGTGCAGGGCTTCAAACAAGCATGGGATAGGCATAAGGGAGCAATACAAATGACTATGAATAGATAGGCCACTGACAGAGCAAAGGCCGATGGCACATTTATAAGGTAGAAAAAGAAATAGGCAGACTGGATGGGCCTTGCGGTCCTTATCTGCCGTCAACTTCTATGTTTCTATGTTTCTATGTTATGGTATTCACTGGAATAAGTATGAGGATGAGAGATACTGTGTGATGGGATCAAATGACCCTAGGAAGCTGACTGGTTGATTGGTTAATCTTGAAGAGGAGGTGTAAATGATTTTGTGAAGTATTATGATGTCCAGAGGCCAAGGAGCAGGACTCAGGATCGCACAAAGACAGCAGGATTGCTATTAGGGATGTGCATGGACAGAATACTATTTCCCAAATACCACGAATAGTAGACTTTCTGAATATTCGGAATGACATCCCGAAAACCTCACTATTTGGTTGGTATTCAGGAAGCAGTATTCAGAGGATGAGATTTCAAAGTCTAACAGAGCTTTCTTGGCCAATCACAGGCTAATTCTGGAGCTCTCAGCTATGCACATTATGTGATCACACTATGAGTTGGTAGTCGTCTGAGAGAGATAGCTATAGTCTGTCTGCTGTGGCTTTCCTTTCAGAGGTTTATCTTACCCCAAAAAAAAATGTTCGCAAAACAGTTTTTTTCAGTATTTAACACTTGATTATCATCAGAAAAGTTCTGACTACATTCTTTTGTGTTTTTGTCCCTGTACTGGGCTCAGTTGCAGGCTCATGCAGGAAAGAGAACTGTGTGTGTGTGTGTGTGTGTGTGTGTGTGTGTGTGTGTGTGTGTGTGTTTCTTTGTGTGTGTCTACTGGCACTCCTCTCCCACTGCAATCAGTCACAGAGCTCTGGTGTGATGTATTAGTTGCTGAAAGACATTTATTTTTGCAGAGACAGGGTTGCTTCAGCTCAGGAAAGTCTGGCTCGACTTTTCTGTCTAGTGTGACAGCTTCTAGTGTACATTTATTATTGAGGAACTGTTTCTGGGCTCAGTATCAGAAAGGGTTGTTTGCTTACTTCCCCCACCCTCACTGTTTTTACTTCCACACAAGTCCGGTGTGATGTTAATGTGAATCTGATTTTCCTGTAAAGCAAAAGCAAGGTTCCAATTTTGGTGTGTGTTTTTTTTTCTGCTGTTTGTTTCCAGACTCTGTTTCTTGTCTTTTAAAAGCACAAAAGTTTCTTCCAGTGGGTCAGGCTTGACTAATTAAATTTGTCTTTTCCATCAGTTTTTTCTGGGCTCACTTCCCTGTCTGAGAATTAGGGTGCCCTCCCCCTGCACATTACGTAACCTGAGTGTGGACAATATTTGTTTTGGTGTGAGGTTGCATCCTACTGTTCATGTGTATGGCTGTCTAGCTACACATAGTTTTCCTTTTTACTGATGCAGTTTTTCAGTGTGTCAGGCATGGCACAGTGAATTGTTATGTGTCTTGTGCCTGTTGTATGGTTGTGGTTCTGGGCTTGTAGTACCCATTAAGACTTTTGTTTCAATATGTAGATTGTCACTTAAGTCTAAATTTTGACGGAGTTATGGCTTGTTGATGTTCCAGTGTTATCCTATGGGAATTCTTATGTTTTATTACTTGCTTTTGTTAATGGCTATAATTATTTAAGGGGGAAGTAAATGTTTTCTTGTAGTACCCATTAAGACCTTTGTTTCAGTATATACTGTAGATTGTTACTTAAGTCTAAATATTGACAGAGTTGTGGCTTGTTGACGTTCCAATGTTATCCTATGGGAATTCTTATGTTTTATTATTTGCTTTTGTTAATAGCAGTAATTATGTAAGGGTGGAGTATATGTCATTCTTGTAGTACCTATTAAGACCTGTGTTTCAATACACAGATAGTCACTTAAGTCCAAATATTGACAGAGTCATGGTTTCCTATAATTCTAGTGTTATCCTGTGGTAAACTGCATGCCCATGAACTCTCTTCCTCTGCCTCCTCCTCTTGAAGCACCAGCAGCAAAAGCCAGCCCCTGGAACCAGTGTGTAAGTCAAAGTGCCGTGACCTCTCCTCCTCCTGAAGCAAAAGCAACACAAGACAGCCTCTGGCAGCATTGTACAAGACAGTATGTGAACTCTCTTCCTCCTCCTGAAGCATCAGCAGCATGACCCAGCAACTGGCACCAGTGTACAAGCCAAAGTGCTGTGAACTCTCCACCTCAAGCACCAGCAAAGCAGCATAACCTGCCCTGTGGCACAGTCATACAACCCAACTTCAACATGTAGAGTACCTCTCCTGCTGAAGGACTGGTGGCAGCTTAACCCAGGAAGGAACATGTTTTTCACAGTTTAACAAACAAGAGGGCAACAACAGGCCACTTAATCATTGCAATTCATTCCAATAAGGGGTAGTACAACACCATCACCACCAGGACAGACCACAGCTCTGAGTCGGTCATTCCAGCGTCATTTAGGTGTTTATTAAATGCCACATTCAAAGAAGGTTTAATAGTGCCATTTTAAGGACTTCTATAGTAATTCTTTAAAAAGGCACCATTCCTGGTCGAATATCGAATTCCGAATACGTGGTACCTGAATACCGAATATTCAGCTGAATTTTCAGAAAAAGATGTTCACACAACCCTAATAGCAATGTGTTGGAAATACATTGGTACATATTCTGAGACACTAGAAGGAAAAGGGTCTTTGAAGAACATCGGACAGCTGTATCAGGAAGATACAAGTGGGATGTCATGATGATGTCTGATTTGCCATAGCCAAGAATTAGATATGATGTTGCAATTCAAATAACCAGTATCACTGCCAATAGGTAGGGAATGAAGGACCTCACTTGAGAAATAATAGGAATTGAGCAGTTGAGGTATCCTGCTAGAGAAGTAAGTTCATGTTTCTGTTACCAGAGGATCAGTTGGAAGAGCACTCCATTAAAGATTGGAAACTGTGGAGTAGTTCAGGAGGTAATGACTTCCATAGGGTCTGAATCCAATAAGATGTCTGAGTAAAGATCCTGTAGAGTTGATCAAGAGGTAAAAGCTTCTATACAGTCTGAATCCAGTAGGATATCGAGGAATGATCCCATGGAGATTATCAGTGGGTAAAGGTACTTCCAGACTTCTGAGTCCAAGATGCTGTGCAGGTCGAAGGATGTCTCTAGACCCAGGAAGTTTACTTTGGTGAGAGGAACTGATAATCCTTGGAAAGCCTGACAGTATCAGTAATGCCAGCCATGGTAGGAGAATAAAGCAGATCAGTCAGAAGATGTAATCAACAGATGATTGATTGTTGGACGCAGAAGATGTAATCAAACAGATGACTTGAGTGCTGGGCATGGCTGCCTGAGCATTGGAATGGAAAAGCACCACAACAAACAGCGGTCCTTCCTAGATATGCCATAGAGATGCCAGAGAGATGGATGAGCAAGAAGCAATCGTAAGAGTATAGGATGCCCATGGAGTCGACTAGCTTATTAGTAGACACTGCAGGTCAGAGAATGTCCAGGGAGAGATACTGAGATGACTGATCCAACAGAGAGGAATGGCAGGTGCAGAACAGGAACCAAGAGAATTCCATCCAGAAAGCCAGAATGGGACAGATGAACACAACAGGTTCCTTCACAGCAGGCTGAAGAGAAGGACAGTGGATGGCACAATAGGAGATCACTGAGATGCCAGAGGTGTGCAATGTAATCCAAGGGATAGGTTGTATGACAGATCGAAGCCCAATGTCACTTTGTGTGGAAGGATTTTGGAACTGATCCAGCGCAGCTGAGGTGGAAAGCAAGGATGAATGCAGACAGTGTCAAGTCCTGGACAAAACTTAGAAGAGCAGACATGTCTGGAGCATTAATGATGGAAGAGACTACAGCAGGAGCAGGAAGGCAGAAGACTGGAAGAGGAGCAGCTGGGAAGCAAGCCACAAGCACTAATATAACAGGATTGCAGGATGGAAACTGAAAGATGGCACAGCCACAATGTTCTGAATTTCAGATAAAAGGGAAGATTCCAGGGATGAACAAGATGACAGAGTCCAAGATCCAGAATGAGACTGGGCTAAGAAGGAAGGACAGACCACACAAATCCCAGGTGCTAGCATAAACCTAGTACAGGAGAGCTGGGCAATTGAAATGTGGCCACGAGGCTAGAACAATCCAGTCCTCAAATGAGTAGGTTGAGTCCAAAGCCCATGGATGGGCTGAAGAAGCAAAGGAATAAGGCATGAGAGATCCTACAGGACTTTCTTCAGAGACTGGGGGCAAGGTAACAGTTGATGGGGCCAAGGTACAGGAGCCTGAAGATGGATGGTAGAGGAACTCCATTTCCAATTGGAGATGGTTTACCCAAATCTTGGTCGATAGGATCTACGGAACTGAGAATAAGGCACAGGAGGAAGTGGAAGGTAACTGAATGATGCTGGTAGATAATGGAATTGCTGACAAAGGGACTGGATAAAATAGATTCCCATCCCATGTAAACAGGGTGCACTGATCTTCACTCGATACCTCACCAGGTAGAGTTGGGGACGGAGACTGTTGAAATGCTGGAATGGGTTTAAACTGGTTGGTAGTAAGGTTGGAATAGATGAAACAGAACTCCCATCTGTGGTAGATCGGGCAGGTCCAGCTGTACTTGAATACCTCCTATGGTATGACCTGGGGTGGAGACTGTCGAAATGCTGAATGAAGTTGAATTCAGTTGGTAATAGAATTGTAGTGGATGAAACAGTACTCCCATTCCTGGTTGATGAGGCAAGTCCACCTGCACTCAAATACCTCCCAAAGTATGAGTTAGGGATGGAGACTATGGGAACGATGGAATAGGTTGAACAAATGAATCAGGCTCACCATCCTCTGTAGACAGGGGAAAGCCACCTTGACTCAATACCTCATTAGGTAGAATTAAGGACGGAGACTGTCAAAATGATGATATAGGTCGAAGGCTGATGGAACAGGACTTCCATCCCCAGTAACCAGGGTAAGCCTGCCTTTACTTGATACCCCACTAGGTAGAGTTAGGAATGGAAGCTGTGGTGCTGGGGTGGGGGCAGTTGTGGGTTGCAGAATACTTCTCATCTACCGTCCACCCAGGAATGTGAAAGAGTATCTGCAGGAAGTCGCAGACTTCATCATCGAGCTGATGTTGAAGTCCCCCAGATGGATAATTCTGGGGACTTCAATGCTTGAGTCAATGATGAACTCTCACAGTTTGGTCAAGACTTCCTCCAACTGATGATCTCATTGGGCCTTACACAGATTGTTTCCTCTGCTTCCCACATTTTAGGTCACTCTCTGGATTTGGTCTTCCTACTGGCGATGGAGATATCTGATTTGGTCCTGGAACTAGTCAGTTGGTCTGACTATCACATTATAGGGTTCAGTTTCCATTCTCCCCCAATAGGCCTGTCCCTGTGGAGATGATTTGGCACCGCCCTTTAAGAGGACTGACCTCTAATGGACTTATTGCAGTGCTGGACCAATCAGGTTTGTAGAGTGCTTGCAAGGATTCAGAGGAGCTGGTACTTGCCTATAATAAGGCTGTGATGGTGGCTCTGGATTTCATTGCTCTTGTCCATGTTCACCCTGTTACTCTCCACCCTAAGTCCCAATGGTTTGATGGGACTTTGCAGGAGCTGAGATGAATGGGCGAAGTTTGGAGCATCGCTGGCAGAAATCTGGCCTGGAGGTTGACAGACTTCGATTGATGGTTCCTTATAAGAACTATCAATCAACAATCTCCCATAAGAAGGCAGAGTTCCTGTCTAGGAAGATTGCTGCTTGACAGAATCCACCAGCTCAGCATTTCAAGATTGTTGACAGGCTGTGCAATCTTGCCAGTCTCCAGCCCCAGAGAGCATTTTCACAGGATGAGTGTGATGAGTTTGCTCAATTCATTGCAGATAAGATTGCCGCCATCAGGTCTGAAATCTGCTCAGCTTCCTCCAATGGGCCTTGTGGATGCCAACGGGAGGTTGTAAGTTCCCAATTTATTGGGTCTGATTTTGACAGGCTGGAGATTATAGACATTGTATGGATCATCTAGGAGCTCCACCCAATTTACTGCAGTCTGGACCCCTGGACCCAATGTGCCTCTTAGTGGGGTACATTGAGATTATCAGCCTGGTCCTGGCAGAGATAGTTCTGTGTTCATTGGGAGCTGGGGTGTTTCCCACTCCCACGAAGGAGGTGCTAGTGTTACCACTCCTGAATAAGTCCTCCCTCAACCCAGACTGGCTGTCAAACTACAGGCCAGTCTGTAACCTGCCCTTTGTGGGCAAGATTATTGAGAAGGTGGTGGTGGAGCAATTGGAGGTCTGTTTAACCACCTACGATGTCTATAAGCCTCTTCAGTCCAGATTCAGGAAGAGGCATAGCACTGCAATGGCACTTGCCCAGGTACTTAATGATCTCTCGGTGGTGAGAGATCGGGGGAGCCATTCCATTCTGGTCCTCCTTGATCTCTCTACAGCAGGGGTTCTCAAATGGTGAGGCCAGCCTCCTTGGGGAGGCCCCAACCTGTTCAAGGGGAGGCTCAACAAGTCTTGAAAAAGAATTGTATTTCAATTTTGAACTTTATAGATTTTGTGTGAAAGGGATAAGGTAAACTGAAAGAGGATAATAGTAGGTGAATTTATGTATTTATTCACAAGTCTGTGACCAGGGAAGGTACTGTATCCTGAGCCATGACATATTTCAGGTGTACCCAGGGAAGGGTAGTGAGAATACAATTCATAATGTAACTATGAAACACTCAAAGCAATACAAAATGAATACAAATGCAAACAAATTAAGAACAATAAACTAACAATGTGAGGAACAACTGATCAATTAGATTGGCAGCAGAACTGTCCAAATACAAGAGTTAACCATACAGGTACTAGGAATATGAGCAGGAGGGAGCAAAATGATCCCTGAGAATTTGCTTAAGAGTGGGGTGAGGCAGAAGTCGGCAGTAAGGTTATTCCAGTTAGAGGGGAAACAAAAAAAACAGTCTGTCCCATGAAGGTATGGCAGTAAGGGGTAACAATGGTTCGAGAGTCAAAATAATGGAGCAAGTAGGTTGTCCTGTTTTTGGGGGGGGATTACAATAAGCTTAATAACGTGAGAGACAGCTATGCAAAGAGATTTCAATTTATTCCTCATGTACTGTGAAAAGCAGGCTATTTTTCAATGGGGAGGCCCAAAAATATTTTAGTATTTTCGGGGAGGCTCAAGATCTTTTCCATGGATTAGGGGAGGCTCACTATGACAAAGTTTGAGAACTGTTGCTCTACAGCATTCAATTCTGTGGACCGTGGAGTGTTGCTGGAGTGCCTGCAGTTATTCGTGAACTGTCTGGAACAGTCCTTAGATGGTTTCGATCTTTCCTCATGGGTAGGGCTCAAAGAGTGGTGTCTGGGGTATATTCCTCGGCCCCTCTCTCCCTGCCCTGTGAGGTTCCTCAGGGCTCCATACTGTACTTTCACCCATGTTGTTCATGGTGTATATGCTGCCGTTAGGGGACATTAGAGGGCAGTATGGGCTGAGCTTCCACTGTTTTGCAGAAGATACTCAGCTCTACATGTCCTTTGTGCCTGAACAGACTGGTGCTTTCTCAGTGTTTAATAACTGCCTTTCCAGGATCCAGAACTGGATGAGGGCCAGCTGGCTTAAGCTGAACCACAATAAAACTGAGGTATTAGTATTGGACCCAGGCCACTGGGGGTTAGGATTACTGACTTGTCAACAGTCCGGGCTATGCCTTAATGGGACCCAGCTACTTGCCTCTTGCCAGGTGTGGAACCTATGCATTGTTCTCAACAGCAGCCTGACTTTAAAGACCGAATGTCTGCGGTCATGAAAACCTCATTCTGTCATCTAAGGAATACTGCCCGGGTTAAGGACCTGGATTCCCCCAGAGACCTTCCAGTATTGGTCCATGCTTTTGTGACCTCTTGTCTTGACTATTTCAACTCCCTCCACCTTGGGCTTCCAGGGGTTGATGACTGCCGACTGCAGCTGGTCCAGAATGTGGCAACTAGGCTGTTGACTGACTTACTGAGATCTTGTCATATCACGCCTGTGCTCCGTGGTCTGCAATGGCTGCCAGTTCACTGTCAGATCATCTTCAGGGTCAGCTTGCTGACCTATAAAGCCCTACACAGCCAGGGACTGAGTTATTTGCAAGATCTTCTTCGCCCCTATTGCCCCCTCTGATCTCTCTGCTCCTCCAATGAGGGATTACTAGAGGTTCCAAGAGTGTGGCTTAAGACCTCTGGTGCTCGTTCTTTTGCCTTTGCAGCTCCTACCCTGTGGAACTCTCTACCTCATTGGATAAGAGAGTGCCCGATGGTTGGGAGTTTTAAATCTGCCCTCAAAGCTCATTTTTTTAGTCATGCTTTTTCAGATTTTGATTAGCATGGATAGCATTAGTCATTTTTAGACTATTTATCTTGTGTTCTTATTTAATTTTATGTATTCTGTTTTATCTTATTGTACAAGTGCTTTGATCATATTGGAACTGCACTTTTTAGAAATAAACAGTGATTGATTGATTGATTAACTGATCGATTGATATGGGCTGAGCAAGGAAAGAGCAGCTGAAGTCTCTTGAATAGAAAGAATTGATGCAGAAGTAATGTAGCAGGAAGACAAAGGGTAGCAGGGAAGTAGATTGTAAAATAGCAAAGGGAGATAAACAAACACTGCTAGACTAGACCTCAGGGAAGCAAAATGAAGGTATGTCACACAGAAGCGCCAGGTAGACTATATAAGGCATTATCGAGATGAGACGAACATAATTCAAAATATCATGGCTTGCCTGAATATGAGAAAACACAGATCAGAAAAGCATTTGAATGAGGTGCTGGTAAATAACATTGTAAACTGGTAGTAAAAAAGTCAGGACTAGTGAAATTAAGTGATCTGAGTCATGCACAGGAAGGGATCTTGTAGAATTGTGTGAATGAATTGAAACAGGTCAGCTATAGCATTCTATTCAAAGGTGCATGTAGTACAAGTGATTTAAGTTATGTACAACAGTGAGCAAATTGACAATAAAAGCAGTTGCCTGGCTATGGATTGGCAGTAGCATGAAGTCAGAAGGGGGAGACACCATAAAGGAGATAAATAGTGAACCTTTAGGATTGAGGTGCCTTAAGCGTATCCCACCCCCACTGGCCCAGAATTCTGTCTTCCCACATGATCTCCCTTAACCCTGGTCCCATATGAAAGAATAACTGTGTCTACAAAATACAAAAAAGACCATTAACAGATCCCCCTGTCCCTTGCCTCAATGGAGTTCAGTTTACCCTTTGTGTCACTCACTCTCTAAACAGGCTAAAATGGTGGAGAAGTAGACGTTCTTCCAAAATACTGTCTTCAAATAATTTATCCAAGTATTTGCATAAGTGGGGGAAGATGTGAAGCCTGTTGGAAGCTGAGTGCAAGGGGATGATGTGATACCATGGAAGCTCTGGTGCAGAGATGTGATGGTGGCTCCGAAAGGAGCGAGAAAAATCCAAAATAGAGCAACAATGGAGGAATGGCACAAAGACAAAACACCGGAAACCACAGACTAAGCCAGGAGCAGGAAGAAAATGGGGCAAAGGGAAAGCACAAGGAGAGATGATGGGGGAACAAAACAAATACAAAACAAGTAGTGCAAGTGCTGGGAGGGCAAATAGACAAAAACAACAGAAGAAGGGAATGAAGGGCAACACGCAGGGTGCACAGGAAAAATGGATCAAAAAGGCAAGGAGAAAGGAAGATCATCAAGGCAAGAAACCAAAGGAGGAAGAGCCCATGAGCCACACAGGAGCCCAGAGTGCCATGAAACTGATTCACAATGCACTAAACAGGAGCTGCTGGGAAAGGCTGACCTTTATTTGGAATGTGGGAGGAGATGTTCTCCCACATTGAACCTAAGGCCTCAGCCCTCCCAAAATTACAGGAGTGGGTCCCAAATGCAGCATGAAAAAAGTGGTCATTTGGAGACGTGAAGAAAGAAAAGATTGGTTGACTAACTGCAACTACAGCCGAATGGGCTATACCGTGTTCATCATAAATTATAACTGAGTAGAGCTCTAGAAATATAGCAAAAAAAACTGATACAGCATGTTTTCTACAAATTCACTGAATACACAAGCATAAAAGTTGAATATCATGTTGACTTGTACAATGATCTGTAAACATCTGCACCTTCAGCACCGCTACCCTGCACCACTATTTTACATGAATTAATTACTATTTTGGTGGCAATTGACTTGGACCTCTGTAGTATGCATTTATCAGATCAGTATGCCGAAGATGAATGCCAGTGAAACTACATTTAAAATACATTAGTCTGGGTCTGTGGTAGATACAGTGAACAACCACATATGTTGCTTTAGCAGAAATGTCTGGCCCAGTTTTTTCAATGCTCTTTCCTACCAAAATCCTGCTGAAAAGAGAAACACTGTATGCGAAGATAACTTTAAGAAAAAAGCACCGCTCCCCAACACAGAAGCCTAATCACTCTAATCACTGTATTTTGATGCTATCCTGACCAAAATACTGTATCTTAAATACCTTAAGCAGAAATCCACTGTCTCCCTCCAGCTGTTTTCCTCTTGGAAAACACAGTTACAACATTATATCACTGACACAGTGCTAATTGTTTGTGGTCTGATAAGAAAAAAAAAGAAACATTAATGGGTACTAATGCCCTCCTTTTACACTACCTTTAAGATACCTGCAAATGTTTCACAATTGCTGTAAAATTAGAGCCATTAGGTTCTTTTCCAGAGATGCCCCCAGCTGACTTTTGGCATTCTCAGTCCTTGCAGCAGCTGGCAGCCCCAGAGCTAATGCAATCTTTGAAATTTAAATATTTTACATTAAACTGAAATTCATTAGTGAGCTTCAGCACAACCAATCACAGTTGTCTGGTAATCTGGGCCCAAACAAAAAAAACCAAAAACATTTAGGACCCCTCCAGCACACACACACACACACACAAGCACATCAAAGTTACTTGAGTTATTACCTCTAAATCTTTTCTCTGTCCCTGACTGCAAGCTATTAAAAAGTGTGGGGCATACATTTTGAATGGAGGTTCTGAATCTCACTACCCCTCCTTCACAACCAGATACTGTGAATGAGAAGGAAGTATTGCACTGCACAACCAAATACTCACTTTTCTGACCAGGAAGGTAGAAGAAAAGGATTCTCAGTACCATATCCTATTATTAGCCAGGATTACTCATCACACCTGCAGCAAAAAAAGTAGAATCAGGTGTGTGTGTGTGGGTGGGGCTTGGTGGGCATAATACAGTCAGACCTGGTTAATCTGTAAACATCTGTTTTTGACCATGTTGTTACTTAATAAAAATATAGGTAGTTACCAAGCAATGACCAAAAGATTTTTTTTGTTTACTTTACCAAAAAATTAGAAATTTGGTAATACAGTACTGAGCAGTTAAAATATTCTGGTTTCCACGTTTTGACCTTTTTGGTTAAATTAATAATTATTTTTTGCCTTTGTAACTACAGTGAATCGCTTCCTCCTCAGCAGTTGCTGTGTTCTCGTTTCAACTGTCTGGACATTCTATGGCATTAGTAACACCATTCCAGGCCACTCAAATGACTAGCCTGGAATGATGTCACTGATTCCATGAAATGTTTAGGAATATGAAAAGAAAGAGCAGTAGGTGGTGAAGTGAGTGTAACTTGAGGTAGAGCTGGGTGCATCCCAAAACTAGGTTATTTATTTATCCAAAATTGATCAGAGCATTTCAGAACACATACTGGCATTTAAAGGAAAATGTGAGAGCTGTTAATTATTTAAAACACATTTCCTATCACCTTTAACATGACAGAGGGTATTAAGAGAGATTGAAAAGGTTGCCATTAGCACACTCATTAACACCTTCGATGAATTATCCAGGTCAAAATGAATAGGGATAATAGTCTCTGTACTCTGAAGATAGGATTCAGATTCAGAAACAGAGGTTTCCATATTAAAGAGGCAATTAACATGGCAAAAAATCCATTTCAGTGGTTCTCTGTTCATATAATCAGGTATATGTAATAACAAGGTACGGATTAACCAGGTCTGACTGTACTGTATATAGAATAATGTATTGGCGGGTGTGTAGGGAGGTGTATGTTAGATAAACAATAATCCGCAATGGGCAATACAGAATGGGCAAACTACTTTTAAATTTTTAATTTGTTTACCATCATTTCAATACTTTTTAAAAATTTGAAAATACTTGTTTTAAATTACTCATGTACCCATTTTATAAGTGCAATAAGTCACTTCAGAGTGTGGATGGCGTCTGATAAATGCATGACCCAATGTGTGTAGTGAGGCATGAGGTTCTTGTGATGTAAAAAATTGCAAAGTAGTTCACCTATTCTGTATTACCAGCTCATTTGGAGATATAGGACTTTCTGTATCGCTCCACATTGTCAATGGGGGGTTAATACATAGATACACAGAAATTGTCAACAGATAAGGACCACTAGGTCCATCTAGACTGCCCATAAGCCCTATTCTTGTATGCAGTCACTGACTCTAAGTGATCAATGGCTTTTCATCACTCCCTCCCCACCCAATGTTCTCTTGTGTCTGTCCCAGGAATGTTTAAACCCCTCCACTGTGCTTGCAACCACCACCTCTTGTGGCAGACTGTTCCAAGTGCCCACCATCCTATCTGTGTCGAAAAACTTCCTCACGTTACCTCTTAATCTACCCCCTCTAATTTCATATTGTATCCCCTCATTCTGATATGTTTTCTATCTTCAAAAAGATCTCCCACTGGCCCCTTGTTTATGCCCTTGAGGAACTTGAAAGTTTCTATAAATGACCCCCCTTTCTCTCCTCTCCTCCAGTGAGCACATATAGGTAATTAACTCTCCACTGGAGTAGAATGGCACAGTACAAAGCTATCAATCAATATAGAATTCCCAGCAAATGAGAATTCCAAAGACAGCAACAACTCAGTCTTTGCTGTGCCACAGTAAGGGGTAGGAGCATGGATAGAGCTCTCTGAAAGATTTTGATATTCTACTTCTGTTTGTTATTTTGTCTTGAAATTGTATGACTCTGAGGCAGGCTGAGCCACCTGTTGATGGGTGGCACCCTAAAATTTAGAAATCTATGGCTGTTAAGCCATAGAGGCTTTCAAATTGGTTAACCTGCTAACTAAGCTCAACAGTGCCTAAAGTCCCTGTGTAACTGCCACTCACTGCTATAAGGGTGATCTTTATGATGGTCGTCTTTTTTTTTTTTTTTTTTTGTGTGGGTCTGTCAAAAACATGTTTCTAGCCCAGTGTCTCAAGTAAATAAAGGAATTTTTCTTTTTATTTTTGAATGGGTTTGTCAACTAGCTAGGCTATGGAAAGTGAATATCTCTAGTTTTTCTTTGCCTTTTCTTCTTCCTCTCTACAGTATCATCTTCTGTGTTCCCTTGCACTCCTCTCATTTTACTGTGTATGCAGAAATTGGACATAACAGAATGTGTCAGCAGAAGTTTGGCATCTCCTGCTCTTTGTGGCTATGTGTAAGAGGGATGTTTAGTGTCCCACTGTGTGATGGGGAATACCTATACTTGGTGTTTTTTTAACCTGGTTATTTTCTCATTTGGGGGTTCAGGCATGTCAGCATAATTTTACCTTTGGCATTTTGTGACACAAGTTGTCAGAATCAGACTTGCCCCTCCTGCAGTGTGGGGCTTTGTGTAAGTTGCCTCTTTATGGCTCATCTGTGTCGGGTGGACCTCTAGTTGTGGTTATTACAGTGATTGGACCCAATTTTGGTGTCTGTTGTTGTGTGGTCAGGCATTATTTAGACTGAAGGGTGTGTTGTCTGCTACATGACTTTTAGTACCCTTTCCTCCTTTTAGTTGTAAGTCCCTTGCTGGCTTCCTGTCGGCCACTCTACACTTTAGTACATAGCTGCAGTCACCGCCCCTCTACGAGTAAAGGGGAGCATGTATGTGGATATGATGATGTCACACATGTGTGCATGATGTCAGCACATGCGTCTACCTGTGCTCCTGGAAGCCTCAGACCATATGTTAGGAAGAGAAGCAGCATGCCAATCCAGGCAATCTCAGGACATGTATTGCAGAACAGGAGAAATGTGACCATGACATTTTTATTTCTCCATTTGAGAATGATCAGCAATGAAGCTGATTTTATTGATATACATTTCTGACATTGACATGTCGACAGCAGAGTCCCCTACAGTGAAAACAGTGCCATGTCACCATAGGGAACCCGCTAGCACCCAGCACTGACTGTAGGGGGTTCTGCACCCGCCCGACTCAGCTCCGACACGGAGTTGAGAATCCTCAGTGGGGGTTGTGGGGGGCACATCCCGCTGTGTGGAGGGTTTGGGTGGCTAAGAAAACATTTGATGCTTCTACAAACCAGCAGCTGACTGCAAAATGCAGTAGACCTGCCGGTTTCACTGTCGGGTCATTCAACAAATGTTTTGTCGATGATCCATTGTGGATCTGATTTGAGTCACTTCTTGGAGCTTTGGTGCACACAAACAATTTGCGCGAAGGTGAATTATTTCTCCTTTTGTAGCCTGCGCTAATCACGTACTGTGGTTTATTCTTTGTTTTCTAGACCCTCTGTTGTTTATTTGCAGTGCACTAGAACCTGCTGTGTTTTTGCTTGGTACAGAAAGTGTGATACAGTGCGGAACCTCCATTTGTCTGGTCATGCTGTACAATGCACATGACCTGCAGAACAGTTAATGGCTACACGACAATAATTCACTCCCTCCAGCTCTCAGGAACTGTTACAGGTAAGTAAAAGTGTCCCAGTGTAAGGTACAGTAAGTTATTAATTTATGGAATTAAAAAAATAAAAATAAAATCATGTAGCAGCATTCCATTTCAGTGGGAGAGGCGAAGCAAATTGTCACAGGGTGAATTGCCTATAGTGAATTGATGTGCTCCCACAGTAAACCTAGTGATTTCATCCCTGGACTGTCTCCAGCCCCCGGCAGTGGAGAATCAATGTAAGATTATTCTTGTTGCAAATATTCTGGGGATCAGGTTGCTAGCATTTTCTTGGTAGACAGTTTTGAGCCAATTGACTAGTTCTTACTATGGGGGCTTGGTCCTCTGCGAAAGGGAACAGAAGGGGTAATAATTCCCACGTTTGTAATTTATTTCTGGCATTCAAAAATGTATGTACTGTTTCTGGTACCATACATCATCACAGACCAGTACGTACTGTACTTTATTTCTGGTATTACATCATGTATTGGATATCTCTGGCACAGTGGCTTATTACAGACCAATATGTAAGTCCAGACTCCCTCAGCCAAATCCTTGTTCTGGTGGGAAGAATGTAAGACCTGCTACAGTCCTTTACCTGTTATCTAGAACTGTTAAATAAATGAGCATCTACAGTATAGTATGATCCCCCCAGTTGAATCCCCAGTTGGGGGGGTGCACCAGCGGTACTTTTGACAGTGGTAAAGCTGAGTCACACAAGCTCACATTTCCCCTAGATAAGATGCTACAATGAGGCACTGTGTGTCCTGCTTGTGAAGATATCCAAACCCCAAGTTGGCCCCTTTGGTTGGGAAGGTTCGCACAGGCATGTCCAGGTGTTCCAGAGTAAAGTTCCCCAGCTCACCCAAAATTGCAGGTAAACCCTTTACATTGACAGCATGTCCTGTCAAATGGAGTGTACAAGGGATGTCTGGGGAGAATAGTGATCCAACAGGAATATAAGAAAGTGTGCCTCCAGTAGGGGAAGGGGGAGTGGATGGAATCTGATCATATAGATTCCTTTCCTTCCCTCTGTTTGATTCATTATCACTGTCATACTGTATTGCTGATATTTGTCAAGTCCTTCTAAGGTTTTGTAACTGAAGAAGGTTCAGAACACGAAGAATCAAGAACTAAGCCTCACTTTTGTCCTTGCCAATTCAGAACCAAGAGTGTACTGTCATTTGACTGAGAATGCATCAAGGACGTACCAGTGTGGACAGGCAAAGTTTATTGCCCAGTGAGAAAATAGGAAGAGTGCACTCATAGGAAAGATACCACAAGAATTGAAGTTCAAAAATGTATTCCAGTAGATAGAGAACACTGATGAACAGCCCCAGCACTTCAACCAACAAAGTCTTCTTCATCAGGGGGCTTGGGGGTTGATGAGGTTCCTTTGGGTTGGGTGACATTTCATTTAGGGAAGAAATTTTTGGGAAAATGGTTAATTTCTCCAAGTCTCATAGTATGCAAGCAGTACAATCAGTTCATCACTGTAGATAGTCCCCTATAGTTTCCAGTAACCCAGATCAAGTAAAGAGGCAGGAGGCAAGCCAGGCCTTAGATCACTTGAAGCAATTGCCCCATTTCCCCAAAATGGGAAGGGAATGGATGCTGCTTGATTTGTTTTGTAGTCCCAAGATGTTAGGGGGATTTTAGTCAATTGTGGTTTTGCAACTTTGAGCAAATGTACCTGGCACATGACATTCAGGATGATGCCCCTGTAGTCCAGTTAGATGGTTCAGCCAAGGGACTTCCTGGCATCTATGGATCTGAAGGATGTTTATGTTAACATCCTGATGAGGTGCTCGCACCAACAGTGTTTCCAGTACCAGGCCTTTTCAATTCAGCCAGACAGCAGCACCCATGCTAACAGCACCCAGGGTGAAGATTTATTGTGTTCCATGGTTACTGCTGAAACAGTAGGGGCATTCTGTATACTCCTACCTAGATGATTTGCTTATCTGGACTTCATCTGTTATCTGCATGGATAACCGAGAGATCACTAGCAGGACAGTGGCTGAACTGGAAACATTAGGTAGAGTGTTCATTGCTACCAAGCACATTGTGGCCATCTCAGAGCTGACGCACCTGGGGATGATGTTCTAGTTGGATGGGGGGAGGGATTTTTCCCCTCTCAGAGTCCAAGAAGGTTGTCTTGTCTTGGGAGAGTTCATGACTGAGATCCCAGGCAGCAGACTCTATTCTCAAGTTACCTCCACATATGGATGTTGCCAAATGGGAAGGCATGTTGTTCCTGACCTCAGGTGGAATATCAGACTCTTATTACACTAACTTGATGTGAAGTATAACTGCTTGCATTGTGGGTAAATTCAGAAAATCTCAGCATGGGGACTACTCTGGAAGCTCCAAAACAATTGTTTCTGGCAGGAGATGTCAGCTTGTCAGGCTGCGGTACTGCTTTGCCCAAATCTCAGTTTAGGAACCTGGCATCACTAAGAGCAGAACTTTGGATATTGTGCTAGAAATAAGACCAATGTATCTCCCTCAGCTCCATTTTGTCAGCATGACAGTCCAGGGTAATAACTGTGGGGTTAGACAAAGTAATCACCAGGGCATAAACTGCAATGATGACACAGAAAGCACAAGCATGTTGACAGAAGTTACCAAGGTCCTACAGGTGACACAGACCAACCATCAGTCACTCTCTGCAGTCTCCTGGCAGGAGCTTGTATGTACAAACTGACTGGCTTCATTGGGAAATAGTTCATCCAAGGGCCTGGTTCCTGGGCTTGTAAGTGTTTGACCTCCCATGCAGAAGTTTTCAGCATTTGGAAAATGCTCAGTTTCTGATTATATACAATTAATATAAATTCCATTAAGCAGAGGACTTGGATGCCTTGTACCAGAAATGGGATTACAACAAAGCGTGCTTGTTTTCTCCCAGAGTGCTAAGAAGGACATGGTTTTACTTCTGCTGCTAGTGTCTAGAACTGCAGCAGAATGTCAGGCAGCTAAGATGCAAGTTTTTCCTTGTTTTCACCAGTGTCCAGGAAGCCATAGTTTTATCACTCCTGTTAGTGTCAGAGTTGCTACAGAACATCAGGCAGCCAAGAGGAAGATTTTTATTGGTAGCTGCAGAGACCCAGAGAAACTGTGGTTATCCAACCTAGTGAACCTAACACAGCAGTAACCATTTTTGACTCCTAATTCATGGCGATCTCCTTGGTCAGAGATTCCACGCTGCCATCAGACCAGCAGCCATATGGTTGCCAGCTTGATTCCTGTGAGAAGGCAGATATTAAGCAGTGTGTCTCCAGGAAGGCAGTAGACACTCTAATGGTTCCCAGGAAAGCCTCCACTTCAGCGGCCATATTTTTGAGTTTGGAGTGTTTTTTTCACTTGGTTCTGAGCTACAGATATCAGACTATTCAAGACTGATCTCAAAGATGTGGAGTTGTTCTTTGCAGGCAGGAGTGAAGGTTGACATGGAGTGCATGGCAGTGGCAGGTGCACACATTTGGGGCAGTATTTGGAATCCATGGGCTTGTTCCTAGGATATGTACTGTTTTTTTTTAATTTTTGTTCATTTACTAATTCCACTGTGGGATTTGAACTTTCAACTACCAGCCCTGTGCAGGGCATTATTAGAGCCAAATTCATCAGTGCCATTGGACATTCTGTCCTGCAAGGTGTTATTTGAATGCCATTTGCTTGGCTAGAAAAAGTGGAGCGCATCAAGATCTTGCACCTATGGAATATTAACCATGATACATAAGGATCAGGTAGTGATCAGAGCAGTTTCACCTTTATTCATATGGTTCTTTTAACCTTTCAGGCAACCTATCAGATTGGCTTATCATCATTCTGTCCAATACCAAAATATCAGAGAGGCAAGGAGTTATGTATATTTTGTATGTAGAGTAGTGCACAGGTCACTTAAAACTTACCTGAGAAGTCAAAGGAGTACAGAAAGTCTGAATCCATGCATCCAAATCAGAACTGTGAAGAAAGATCAGAAGGCTTACCTTCGCCAGGTGGGTAAGAGCTTGCATTGGACAAGCATGTGTGGATGAGCACAAGAAAGCATCCACTCTGATCAGGGCCCATTCTACCAAGACACTCATTATGTCCTGGATGAAGAGAAGAGGTATCTGTTGAAAGTACGCAAAGTGGTGACAAGGATCTCTAATCACACATTCCCTAAGCACTACAAATTGGATGTTCAGAACTCTGCCTGTGTGGTTTTTAGGTGCAGTTTCCAGATGGTGGTTAGCAGATGAGTCTAATACTTAGTCCATATCAATGATATGTGGCATAATATTCTCCTCCACCCAGGTCTGGAATAGGTTCTACTTTTTAGAACCCACATGTATTACCTCCCCATTGGCAATGTGGAGCAATACAGAAAGAAGAGATTCCTTCATACTTATCAGAATTTCCTTTTCAGCATTGTCAATGGGGCTTTTCCATGGAGCCTCTGGCTCCTATTGGAGAATATTGTCCAAAATATCAAAGCACTCTGCATGTCAGCAAGGATAAATTATTGTGAATATAGCTGAATATTAGGAATTGTCTGCAAGCCAGGGGCATCTCCATATTTTATTGGGTTGTTCAATCACAGGTTATACATTTCGACTATTGTTGGTGCCTCTCCATTTCAGGTTAGTGCTTTCCTCTAGAGTTATTTTCACTGTTTCCTTGTAACTAAATATGTTTATGTTAGAAGTGTTGTTCGCAGTGAGCCAGCAAGGTCAGAGAATCAGTGACTTAGCATTCAACAGTCATGATGGAAGTGTTATTCAGCAAGACTGATTCAGATGGGCCTTTGAAAAGCGTATGTTATTCATTTGTTGTTATTGTCATGTGAAAAAATTATTTACTTCCTACAGTAGATAGTCCTTGGATGCAGAGAGAATTAATTAATCTGGACGGCCCAGAGATTTGTGTTTTACATGGAAGTGTATAGCACTTCATGGACAAATGTGACTGAGCTGTTGCTGTCTTTGGAAGCCTCATGTGCCCAGAGTTCTATGCTGATTGACAGCTTCAGGCTGTGCCATTCTACCCAAGTGCGGAAGCTCATTATCCATATGTATTATCTCCCCATTGACAATGTCTGAGCTAACAGAAAAGGACCTTATGAGAAGCATGAAGAAATTTCTCCTTTGGGTACCACTAGAGGGTGCCGTCCTACCTTATGAATTATTCTGGGGTCTGTTGTAGCTTGGCCCCAGTTTTGTTTAATTTTGGCAATTTCTCTCCCCTCAGTCACACACACACACACACACACACACACACACACACACACACACACACACACACACTTATCTGGTAAGATTACAAAGCACTGCTACCTGCTGGCTCATCTCAGGGAGCCACAATTGTTTCTTTCGACAGACCACTGTTGTTTTGCATCTGTGAACTTTGGTGCAGTGCAACTTTCATTTTAGATGCATCTGGTCAGGCATCCCAGTCACGATGATGCCTCTAGCATACAGCCAGAAAGCTGTTTTGTTTAAATCAATAAAAGCAACCAGATAGATGTTTGTGGCAGTCAGGGGAGGAGTTGAAAGCCACGGCTCACATACTTACATATGGCAGTTTTACTTTTAGTGCATGTCAATAATATAAGCAACTTCTAGTCATTACTTGAAGGTTTTTTTTTTTATGCTCTGCTTAAGCCCCATTCTTCACCAATGCCTCAACTACCCTTTAGGGTCCTCAAGGTGCCTAACTTATCTCCAACTCCCTCCAGCCACCCACCTCCATGCTGCTGCAGAGGCAGAGCCCCCAGATGGGGAGAGGGAGAGAATCCCCCCACCTGTACAATCCTATTCAGGCTGGCAACAGAGGGTTTTGGGTCAGTCTGTCCTTAGTCCACCAGTGCCACTGCCAGTCGAGCATTAGAGTCTTTCCTGTGTTTCTCCAACCCAAGGTATATAGGCACACATGGGAGATCCAACATGAGTGTGCTCACAGAAGTGTGCTTCCACACCAGATTCAAAGCCTATGTCCCTCCCTCTCATGGCATTCTCAGCTGCATAGCCACCTGTGGTCACCTAGGTGGCAGTATTGCAGTGAGATCAGCAACCATCCTGCCCTGGAGGAGGAGGAGAACATCCCTGGGGTGGTCAATCCTTCTTTCTGCACCAGCTGACCCTCATCGACCCAAGATCATTCCCTAACTCAGGTCACTGGTATAGCAAGCAGTAGTGTTACCACTGAACTGAGGCACCAGCCCTGTTACTTGGAGGTTTTTGATTGTGCGGTAGCAATCTGAGCGTGAGAGGGCTTCATTGTAGGGGGGATTTGAGCATTGTGCTGACAGATGCTACAGGAGGTCAGTTTTTCCTTTGTTTTCTTTAGGTATTAATGTTCATGGAGTACTTGCAATTTGGTGTGTGTCTGTATGATTGGAAATGTTTAAAACATAACTTACTGAGTTTTAGCAATAGTAGGACTTTACAGCACTAACCTGGCAGCCTTAAATGTGCTTTTCAAACTTTTCTGGCAGGCATGGATATGTGCCTTGCTTTGCGTCCTGATCGACATAAAATTGCCACCTCAGGGTCCTCACTGTAGAAACACATGCCTGAGGGTGGAGGCTGTCCAATCAGGACACAGCATTTTCCTTATCCATTTTATAAGAGTTTTTTTCTTGTTTTATTTTTACACAACCAAGGTGTGTGAAGCTCCGTAGGTGATATTTTTTAAATCCTCTATGAAACATGTTTTCGCAGTCACACTGCAAAATCACCTTTCAAGTGGGATATAAAAATTTCCACTTGTCTTGATTATAACATTAGGTCATAAAAAGACTATGTTGGACATTTGGGGTCAGAATGTGGGAGCCCACTGATAATTAGATATTACCTCTCAGCTGGCCTATCCTGGGTAAATGCAATCTAAAAATGTATAAAAGCAGGGCACACTGAAAATGAGTATTTAATCTCACTTGGTCTATCCTGGTAAATATGTAGTAAAAATGTGTAAAAGCAGGGCCCCAGTACAGCACAGCCCCCTCCTCACCCTGAACTGTGGATCTACAGTATGCTGCTCTCTCCTGGGAAAGTACATTGTAGAAGCTGGACCCTACTGAAAATATAACTTGCCTTTTAGATAGGCTATCCTTGGGTAAATACATTACAAAACTGGGTAAATGCAAGGCCTCATCAAAAACAAGATATAACTTCTCGGCTGTCCTGTACTGGGTAAATACTGTGTTGAAACTGGGAAAATCAGGATCGCACTGAAAACAAGATAGCATCTGAGTTATGCAATCCTGGCTACAAAAAGGTGTCAAGCAAGATCCCATGGAAAATGAGATAGTGAATCTCAGCTGGGTTATCCTGGGTAAATATATTGCAAATTTGTGTAAAAACAGGACTGCACAGCTGAACAGAAAAGGAGATGTTGCATCTAAAATGATCTGCCCTAGAAAAATGCACTATAAAATCAGGGCCACTGTAAAATGTGTACAAGCAGGATCCAGTAAAACAGCAATGCAAGCAGCAAACATTTGGCATTGACAAACAAATTGTTTCAACCAGTGTCTAGGTAACAATGTTATGTTTTCTTGATATATCACAGTTCCTCTCTGGGAATATTCAGACAATGTGTGATGGAGTCACATAAATGGTTTAGCATTCTAACTAAGAATTGTTTTGCCATTCCTTCTTACAATGCACCATCTGTGACAGGATAAAAGCAAATAATTTGATGTTGTCCCAGCTGAAGAACCTCAACATTCAAATAAAGAATATTGACCATCTCTGTCATTTTGTACTAAGTACTAACCCCATGGTTAAGTCTAGACTCAGTGTAAGATCAGCATGGGTGATTTTCTGCTGCCATACTTTCTTTTCTAGGAATCTAGTACTGCAAAAGCTGAATTTGTTTGTCATTGACTTCAAAGCTATGCAATTAAAGCTATGTTCCTGTTTTGAAATATGCTTTTGACTCTTGATGCCATTTTAATGAAAAAAAAAAATACAGAACTGAGAGAATAAGATGCTGTCGCTGCATGCTGATCTTAGTAACATTGTATGCCTGTTTGCTGTCAGACTGCTAAAACTAGAGTTATCTGCAAAATTACTGACAGACAGTGATGGAAAAATGCTGGACCACACAGAGAATTTTCTTCTGCAGAATCTAATCTACCAAGGACCAAAAATGCATAACTACCTGTATTTATATATCGTTAGGATTGCTGGTGCTGTTACTGTGTAAAAATGTTAGATTAGAAAAGCAGATGTATTCTATTCAGATGTGTTATCAAAGATGTTGAAAGAGTTCCCATTAAGGGATCAGTTGTGAAACAATAAGGTTTTGCTTCTTCATCCAGCTACAAAGTTGAAAATGTCAAGTACTGCAGTGTTACACTTGGTAATCAGATTAGGAGCATATAGCACAGTTGACGAAGAGCTATTAATGGATCACTTTTCCATGTATCGGTTCTCAGACCATGTTAGTGATGCCATTGCTACAGCCACATAAGGCAACATTATTAACTGATGACATAATGTTTTGAGAAATAAAGTGCGTCACACAGATAAAATGGTGCCTTTCACCTTGTTTACCTCATGCGAATATGAACCAGAATAGATATTCAGCATTGTTAAAGACTGCTGTGCCAGTCCCGCAACTTAAAAACCTTAAATTCTTTGCTTGCAATTAAAATAAATGAACAAGATCAAACTTGATGCGATGCATATCAACCAAGACAGTTGATTGTGTCTGCTGAAAGGGGTACTACTATTTATAACAAGGAACATTTTTCTAGCCCAGGAGACACTGTTAGTGTATAAAGAACTTGGATTCTAATGCAAACCAAATCAGTGTGACAGATGACAATTTTGAATGCTATGGAAAGTATCAGTTGTATGTGTATGGCAACAGATAAAACATTTTGGTAGGGTGGACTGTGAGAATTTTGGAAGCATGTCTTGTATACTTATATGATGAGAGACCGTAATATGTACACTCTGGATATGGAGGGAGCATGATCCATGTCCCCAAACCAAGTTTTTGTCCTTTAGGGCTTTCTACAATTGTAACACAGTTAAGATGCACTGGGACATAATGGGTGTAAACTGGTCGGATCGCCTCACCCAAACTAATGTGGACTCTACCCTTGGGTTCCTCATTGCTGCCCTGTCCTCTGTCCAGGACAAACACTTACTGACCACCAAATGGACAGTGAAGGGAGGAAACTCCAAGAGGCTAACAAACAAACTCCTTACAAAAATGAAACGGCGGGATGCCCTATGAGTGGTCTTTAAATCCTCCCCATTCCTAGTCACCTGGAACAACTAGCAAAGGCTTTGGAACCTCTGTAAGCATGAATCCAAATTCCTTAAGGCTTCCTAAAAAAAAATAGAAGTTTGCAATCTGGGTGACCCTTGTAGGTTCTGGGCCATGGTGAATTCCCTGACTGAACCAGGCTCCAAGAGGACCCACGTCAAACTGTGCATCAAAGCAAGTACCTTAACTGAGCCTCTTCAAGTCGCAGAAGCTCAGAAACACAAATTCACCAATCTAGTCAAATACCTGGCTAAGCTCCAATCCCAGGACTCTGCACCCACCCTAAGTGAGGGGAAATATGAACGAGTCTTGCATATCTACCTTCTATTTTAAGACCACTTCTCCCACAGAGGTCCAACATCTCCTCAGGGCCCTTCCTAATGCTGGTGGCACCAATAGTGCCAGCCTTTCCCCCAGTTCCTTATGTTGATAGCTCACCTTATTTCCAAACCTTTACCTACCTTTTTTAACCTATTGTTTACCGCCATGTCCATCCCATTGATATGGAAACAAGCTAGAGTTGTCCCTATATTCTAATCAGGTGACACTAAGCTCCTTGAAAATTACAGGCCAGTGTCCATCCTCTCCCAGCTAAGCAAAATTCTGTCAAAAATTGTCCACAGCAAATATCCAACTCTGTCTCAAAGTACATTATACTCTCTCCCCACCATCATGACCTTAGAAATGGCCACAGCATCACCACTGCACTGGCCTGTTTCACAGATCATGTCTTAAAGAACTCAGATGAAGGCACGTGTACTAGTGCCATCTTCATAGATCTCTCTAAGGCCTTTGACTTAGTTGATCATGGCATCCTCCTTGGCAAACTCAACTTCTGTGCTTACTCAACAGCTACCAAGGCATGGTTCAGCAACTACCTCATTGGGAGATCTCAAATGATCTGTACAGGGGGCAACTTCCAGCACCCTAGTAGTGTATAGTGTATTTCCCTAAGGGTCCACACTAGGACCTATCCTGTTCTTTCACTTTGTTAACCAACCTCTGGGGGCTGGCACTGAATGTCAAATGCTAATGTACACAAATGATCTTATTCTTTACAAGAGTGAATACAGATCATTAAGTTTATCCCTCTCCCTTTCCAGAAAATGTGGGGGAGTCCAAAAGTGGTTTTCCTTGTCAGTGCCAAAAAATCAAGGAAAATAATTTTTGGGTCAAAACTAAGGTTCGCTAAAGGCACTATAGGGCATAATGCCTCCTACACCTTGAGCATTTTGGCTCTAGATGTGTCTTCCCTTGAACAAGTGGCTATATTCAAATAACTGGGGGTCACCATTGACCCCCCCTAACCTTCTCAGATCACATTGAGCAAGTTGTTAAGTGTGTAATGCAGAAATTAGGTGTCTGTTACCACCTAAGCATCTCATGACCCCTGAGATGCATCTGTCCATTGCCAAAGGCACATTTCTACCCCTCCTGGATTGCTGTTCTCCTGTGTTTTTCCAGAACTCAAATAATAATCAGAATTGACTCAATACCACCCTCAACAGCCTCTACAGATTTGTCATGCTGGCCCTGTACAACACCCACCACTGCTCCCTCTACTTGATGCTTGATTAGATGTCTCTTCAGGTCCACCGTGACTACTTAATCTGTACCCTTTTTGAAAAGTCCTGTTGTGATCTGAGTAACTCACCACTATCTGGACTCATTAGCATTAGGACTAGCAAATGGGAATTTTCTCCTCCTTTCAATGGCTCTTTGAGCTTCCCCTGACTGCAATGGAGATGGGTGATAGAGCTTTCTCCATCACTGTCCCCCAGCCACGGTTCACTTACTAGGCACTTCCCTCTTCATCAAATTACATTTTAAATATATCCTCTGAACTGCTACGGTTTGTAAGTGCCACTCCTAATAAGGGATTGGGGCACTCTTCCCATACTGGGCCCCAACTGCTAAACTTGTCTTTAAGCTAGTTATCCATCTTAATTGTCTTTTTGCTTATTTGTCATGGAACTACATTTCTGTGTACTTGCCAAATGCTAGGCATATGAACTGTTATATTTTAGGCCTGATTTGTTTGTGTGTATCATCTCAACATGTATGTTGATTCTAATGTTCTATATATGCTACAGTATCTAGATGGCCCAAGTAGTTCTAGAAACTGTTCCCTCAGACCAATGCACCTACCCAGTTATCAAATACTCTAAATAAATAAACAAATGATTAAAAGATACAAAAATGTCCATGGGATCAACAGGGTAAAATGCAATGAATTGTTCAGCTCTAATACAATCACATGTACAAGGTGAAGGGGTCACTAAAGTTAACAGAGTTAAGGTTCAGGAGGGATGTCTGCAATTACTTTTTCACAAGAGTGGTCTACAAGTGAAACAGACTGTGGAAAAATGTGATTGTGCCAAAATTTTGAGCAGATTCAAAAATGGTTGGGACAGGCAGAAGGGCCTGATTAGGGCAGGAGGAATTGGAAGGGGTAAAGGGAAAAGAGAGGAGGATGGCCATTAGTCAGAAGCATTAAATGAATACTTCTGCTCTGTGTTCATGAAGGAGAAAGGGGGGCCTGATAAACCCAAGGGAGGAGAGGAGTTTGTAGTCGGGGGAGGGGGTGACTGACATAGGGATTACAGAGGACAGGGTTCTGGAAGGGTTAAGGGCACTGATGGTGGACAAGGCACCGGAACCAGACGGTATTCACCCTAGGGTACTCAGGGAGCTAGCGGAGATCCTGGCAGGACCACTGGCTGACCTGTTCAATACATCCCTGGGCACAGGATGTGTACCACAAGACTGGAGGATGGTCCATGTGATGCCCATTCACAAAAGAGGCCCAAGGGATGAACCAGGCAACTACAGACCAGTAAGCATTACATCAGTTGTGGAGAAACTCATGGAGACAATCCTAAAGGAGAGGTTAGTTACCTTTTTTGAAGACAATGGTCTCCAGGATGACCAACAACACAGGTTTGTCTTGGGCAGATCCTGCCAAACAAATCTAATTGAGTATTATAACTGGGTGACAAGGGAGCTTGACAGAGGCCATGCAGTGGATGTCCTATATTTGGACTTCAGCAAGGCCTTTGATTCCGTGCCCCATGGAAGGCTGGGGTGGGAGAATCTGGAATTCATAGGGGTGGGAATGAAGATGACAAGATGGATCATCAACTGGTTGAATGGAAGGCAGCAGAGGGTGATGGTGGGGGACCTCATCACCAAGGGAAGTGATGAGCGGGGTGCCACAGGGATTGGTACTGGGACCAGTGCTGTTTGGGATATACAGAGCTGATATCTCACACAGGATCTGGCTAGGATCAGTCTGTTCACTGATAATACAAAGATGGGAGCTGTGTCAGATGACATCGAAGGGTGGAAGGAGCTGCAGGAGGACTTGACCAAACTACAGGAAAGGTCAGAAATATGGCAGCTGGGATTTAACACCAAGAAGTGCAAGGTACTATATTTTGGATTTAAGAAGCAGGGGAGGAGCTATCAGCTCTGAAGGGTGCAGCTGGAAAGCACCGAGGAGAAAAAGAATCTGGGGTGCTTATAACAAGCAGCAGGAACAACTCAGCTCACTGCAGGAAGGTGGCAGCAAAAGCCACTAGGATGCTGGGGTGTATATGAGGGGACTCTCCTCCAGAAATAGGGAGGTGACCTTCCCTTGTACAGATCTCTGGTCAGGCTGCACCTTTAGCAATGTGTTCAGTACTGGCACTTATTCCTGAAGGACCACATCAAATTATTGGAAGGGGTACACATGGGGGGACCAAGACGATCCAGGGATTGGAGGGAAAGTACTACATGGATAGATTGGGTGAGCTGAACATGTACTCCCTGGAGGAGAGGAGAGATGGGGGGATATGATTGAAACCTTTTAATACCTTAAGGGGATAAAAAAGGCTAATACAGAAGGGATTTTCCAGCTTAGAAGAGGGAGGAATACGAGAAGGCATCATCTGAGATTGGATGGGGGGAAGATTCAAGAGGGAAATCAGGATGGTGGGTAGCTTTAAGAAGGGTTAGGGACAGGGTGGGTGGGTTGTGATGAAGGGGGTGGGGAGGGTGGGACAGCTGCAAGTTGAGGGGCTAGCTGCACAATTGAGCAGACTCAATAGACCGTAAGCATGCTTCTGCTGTAATTTTGCATGTTTGTATTAGAGTCATTGCAAGAGTCAAAAGTAGGGATGGGCAGACTGGATGGGTCAGTAGGCCTTTTTCTGCCATCATGTCTAATATTTCTATGTTTAGATTAAACTTCAGATGGGTGAATGTTGAATGTTTACTAGTATTTTTATGTGTAATGAACTTCAGGTACTGTATATGGACTATACGAAGGGTTGTATGTATTTTGTTTAACATGCATACACTTCAGTAATTTATTGTACAGTACTTGGCTGTTTTTTGTTCAGATATGGCTTATACTGTTCTTTAAAAATGTGTCATATCCTTACAAAAGGTTTTCCACTTCACCAAAGTAGGTGCCCCATGATTTGCTCAATTGTCCCACATTCTGGGAGTCACTGTCCCACACTGCCAAGTGCAGAGGTTAAAAGGTATAGTCAAAACATTTGATTTTAAAAATGTGTTGTTTAATGAAGAGCCCTCCATAAAGCAGAGTCTGGATGCAAAAATGACAGTAACTACAAAGAGAGTCTTTTAGTTGCCAATTAGGCTGACTATAGTTATAAGCCTAATTACCCTCTTAAGATTTGCTTGCCAACTGCATAAGCAAATATACTGACCTTCTGAGTGAGGGCATTTAGGTTTGGTCCTGCTACACAGCCACAAGCCTAGCTTTAACAGTCTGTTCCCCAGTACCACCCCCTCTGCTTACTCACTGCTTTTTACTTTGCTGTACTTCACCAATCACAAAGTTGGAAAGTGTAAAGATGATACTGCTGTATAAACATAGAATTTGACGGTAGACAAGGACCACCAGGCCCATCTAGTCTGCCCATTTGTCCCTACCTACTGCATATACAGCAGACACTTGTTGATCTGTGGCTTGCCCTCTCTTTCCTATAGTTAGGATTCCCTTATATCTATTCCATGCATATTTTAATTATCGCACTGCCTTTGCCCCCACTACATCTGCAGGGAGACTGTTCCATGTATCCACCACCCTTTCTGTGAAGAAATACTTCCTCACAATTCCGCTCAGTCTACCCCTTCTAGTCTCATGTCATAAACCCTTGTTCTTGAACCTCTTTCTTGCTGAAAAATGCCACCATCTTGTACCTTATTTATGCCTTTGAGGTATTTGAAAGTCTCTATCATATTCTCTTCTTTCTTCCAGTGAATACATATTGAGGTCCTCTAGTCTTTCCTCATATGTCTTCTGATGCAACCCTTGCACCATCTTAGTTGCCCTTCTCTGAACTGCCTCCAGTCTATCTATATTCTTTCTGAGGTGTGGCCTCCAGAACTGGACACAGTACTCCAGATGAGGTCTCACCAATGATCTGTACAGTGGCATCATCACCTCCCTTTTTCTGCTCATGATTCCTCTCCCTATGCACCCCCATCTTCCCACCTGCTTTTCTACAGCCTTCTCCCATTGTCTAGTCACCTTTAGGTCATCAGATATGATCACCCCCAGGTCCTTTTCCTGTTTGGTGGCTATCTGAACATCCCCTCCATTTTATATTCCTGCCCTGGATTTCTGTGCTCCAAATGCATAATCTTGCACTTCTTTGCACTGAATCCTGACTGTCACACTGTCAACCACTCCTCAAAGTTGCTTAGGTCCCTTCTCATTTTTCCACACACACCCGGATTATCCAGTCTGTTGTAGATCTTAGTGTCATCTGCAAAGAGGCATACCTTCCATTCCAGCCCCTATGCAACGTCTCTTATGAAGACATTTAACAGGATTGGCCCTAACACCGATCCCTGTGGTAACCCGCTGATCACCCCCCCTCTCTTCGGATTGCACTTCATTTACCACCACCCTCTGTGCGTTGCCACTCAACCAATTTCTGACCCAGTTTACTACCCTGGGACCCACTCCCAGGCTTCTCAACTTGTTTACAAGCCTCCTATGTGGGGCAGTGTCGAAGGACTTACTGAAATCCAGGTAGGCCACATCCACAGTCCCACCCTGATCAACTTCATTGGTCACCCAGTTAAAAAAATCTATCTGATTTGTTTGACAAAACCTTCCCACTCTGAACCCATGCTGCCTTGGATCCTGTGCTCCGCTTCCTTCAAGATATGTCAAAATCCTATCTTTTAGCAATGATTCCATCAGTTTCAACACCATCGAGGTCAGGTTGACTGGTCTGTAGTAGCCAGCCTCCTCCCTGCTAACACCTTTATGGAGAGGGACTACTTCCAACCACCTCCAGTCTTCCAGGACCACAACTGTTTCTACTGATTTGTTGTACAGAGCTGTTAGTGGTGTTGCCAGCTCCCTTTTAAGTTCTTTTAATATTCTAGGATGTATCCCATCTAGCCCCATTGCCTTGTCTACTCTCAGCCTTGCTAACTCTTTTTAATAAATAATAATATGTTTATTTATATGGCACCTTATCTATAACCAAGGTGCCTAACAGTTTAAAAACTTTTGGACTCTCTCCTCCATAAACAGACTGATGTCCACCTGTTTCCCCTTGGTGTTTCAATCTCCTAAATGTGGTTCCTCCCATTCCCCTTCCTCTGTGGATATTGAACAAAAATATTAGTTCAGGATTTCTGCCTTTTTTAGGTCTCATTCTTCACACCCCCCTCCTTCAACTTTTAGTCTCACAACCCCTCCCCTGGACTTTTTTCTTTCACTAATATACCTAAAAAAGATCTTTTTCCTTTTGTTTATTGCCTGGGCTGTTCTTTCCTCCATTTGTGCCTTAGCACCCTTGACTGCCTTCTGCTTTTCCACTTACTATCCCGTCTTCCTCCCTCTATGTTTCCTTGAATTTCCTGAATGCCAGTCTTTTTTCTTTTACCTTCCCAGTCACTTCCTTTGACAACCATAGTGTTTTTCCTTTTTCTTTGTTTTACTTACTTGCCTAATGTAAAGGGTTGTTGCTTCTGCCATGGCTCCCTTGAGTCTTGCCCACTGTTCCTCGACCCCCCTTTACTCTTTCCCTGCCAATGCTGTCTTGAGACATTCCCCCAACTTAGCAAAGTCACCCCGTCTGAGATCCAGGACCCATGCTTTCATGTGGTTTGACTCCTCCTCTGTGAATATGTTTAGTGATTTCAAAGTTACTACTAGGAACATTTGTTGTGTCTTTGTACTGGGCAACTGTCTCCTGAAGCCACACAGTACACTTCCAGTCTTCTATCTCTCCTGTGATAACCAGCAATACCAGTCTCAGAAGTTGTTCAGCAGCACTGCCTTTCTTCCCTTCCACCTTGGTGGTGCTGGTCTCTGTAGCTGCTTTGTGGCAGTTACTTTCTCCTCACCATCATGGCAATGACAAAAAAGAAGCTGCTCAGCCTCTCTAGGGCTTCTGTCCCTCACACCTCCTGCAGAAGCTGCTCCAAACCCCAATAGGGATTATGTTAATCTCCTATCCAGTACTGAAGGACTCCAGTTACAGTTTACCCACTATCAAAACTTATAGCACCACAGCTTTCTATGCATTTTGCAAGGCCTCCTACACACACCACCTGTTACAGCCGATTTTTTGTCCAACACACATGATCACAGGAGATGGCAAGCAGCAGAGAAGGGAGAACAATATGGCTTGTCACAACTCAGCAACACAGAATGAGCACCGCCGATGAATTATTCAGCCAGTCACATGCACTTCTAGAATAAGAGAGTTAGATGTGTTTTGCTAGCAGTGTTCCAAGAACATACCAGTCAAGTCAGCAGCCATGATGTCACGGCCCATGGCCACCATGTGTCATGAAATGTCGCATGCCCAGCCTTTCTATCATGTGTGGTGTGAACTTGAGCTGTGATGAGTAAGATGAGGCTAGATTTCTGAATTAACCATGATGACTTAGACTCTGCGGGCTTGATTTTCAAAGGTCGCCGCAAGCTGTGCCAATGGCATTTTGTGCCAATTGCAGGTGTGCCAGGGACCCAATGGCCAGATCTCTACTGGGTAGGATCCTGGCATCAAAGTCCCCCAGCTTGTGGCAGTTGCGGCCATGCACCAAACAGATGGCGCATCTGAATGAGTTGCTGCAAGCTGTGGGGTGGCTGTATGCCACCACTGGACATCCCTGGTGGTTAGTGGCACCCCCCAGCCTTGTTCCCTGCTTTACCAATTGGTTCCACCAAGCTGCTTAGACAGAAATCCCGTTGACATCCCCTATAGCAATGCAATGCCCCAACATCCCCAACAACAATCATGGAACACACTGAATCCAACCACCACATCTGACAGTATCAATGCAGGGAGGCTGCGCCCCCCGCACCCCCCTATTTAATATAACAAACTCCACATTGCACAGACAGTGGAAAAGATGGCCAGTCCTGCTACTCGCATACCAGTCTCCGCAACATACCTTTGCCAGCAAAAACAGCTTGCCGCAATTGCTGTCACTGCAACTGTGACACTGTGTAGGTTTCCCTGTTACAGCATCACTTTAACAATGCTACACCTTTTCAATGATATCCCCCTGCCTGGATGTCTAGCAGACCCCCAGCCAAAATATGCCTGTATATTACAATGTTAATCAAATCATTCCCTGTTGATCTAGTGCCCCTCCAGCCCAGATATGCCCTCATATTACAATGTTAATAAAATCATTCCATGGTCATCTAGCACTCCCCCCCCAGATATGCCCATATATTAAAGTGAAGAAGATGAAGAATCAGCATTTATATAGTGCTTTTCATACACAGTGTATCCCAAAGTGCTTTACAAGCAATGCTAGACTGGTAGTGAAGTGAGTGAATGTGTGGTGGCAGCCATATCGCACATCATCACCCACACACAGCTTGGATAATTGCATAAACTGGTTTATGGGAAGGGGAATGTTGGCCAGGACACCGGGAATGTTCCCTGCTCTTTGCGAAGAGTGCCCTGGGTTCTTTTACTTCCACCTGGACACCCAGCAGGACAACACTAGGATGGGCAGAAGGGACCTCAGTTTAACATCTCATCCAAAGGACAGCACATCTTAGCAGTACAGCACCCCCCAATACTGCACTCGAATGCCAGCAATTTTTAGGTGCAGGTCCAATCCAAGTGTGGAATGAGAACCAATGACCTTCTGGTCCAGAGGCGGATGTGCTACCAAATGAGCCACACTGACACCCAAGTGGTAATACAATACTTCTCTTGTGATCTAGCGTCCCCCTCCCAGCCCTGATATGTGCATATATTACAAGCTATTAAAATCTTTCCTGGCAGTCTAGTAGATCCTCTACCCCCCCACTTTGTGAGTGATTTAGCTACTCCCATCCTGAACCTGTAGCCTGTAACTGGCACGCCCTCCCCTCACCACCATGGCTTGCCATCAACTGAGCTGATACTGAGCACATGCAATATACAGTACAAGCTCAGTGACAGTTCAGTAGGTGGCTGGCCATTGTGGTGAGAGAGAGAGCTGTGCCAGTTGCTGGCTGGGGGTTCGGGATGGGGGGAAGCGATGTGCTGGGCACTACCTACAGGGGTGGGGGGATGGGGTCCATCAGACCACCAGGGAAAGATTTTATTAACATTGTAATATACAGGCATATCGTGGCTGGGGAGGAACACTAGCTCACCAGGCAATTATTATATTATCACTTTAATATACAGGCAACCACGGACTGGGGGAGACCACTAGACCACCAGGGAATTATTATACTACCATTGTAATATACAGGCGTATCACAGCTGGGGGGGATGTTAGACCACCAGGAAAGGAGTCTATTAACATTTTACTATATGGGCACACCAGAGCTGGGGGCATCCACTGTACCACCAGGGATGTTTGGTCATCTACTAAAATGGGGATTGGCGTTGGGGGACCACATGGTGAGGAAGGGCTCCGAGAATGGCGCCAAGTGGTCAAATCCTCAGAAAGAATCAAATTCTAAGGGTAACTTAGAATTTTTCCCTCTAGGAGAGTTTTGAGAATCCCGTTTTAGGGGATGTGGCAACTTGCATCTTCTGCATGCCCCCTAGCTCCAGGCTGCAGCCCATTTTGTGATTTATGGATGGTGCAAGCCCCCTTTGATGCACGCAGCCTGCAGTTGATACAGACTGCAGTGGTGAATCACTCTTGGTGCATCCTTTAGTGCAAGAAGCACTTTGCACCATTCCTTCTGGAACAAGCCCCTTGAGCCATATTGGCAGCATTTAGAATCAAGCCCTGCTTGTTGCTGGTTTGCTGCCTGGCCATAATCAGCCAAGTAAATGGGAAAGGGATGACACAGAAAGACAGAGTAGTCCATTTCTGTGGTCATAGGAAAATTTGATGATCTTTCATCTTTCCTCTGGTATCTGTGACAGTGGAGTAATTGTTATGGTATTTTATAGTGTGGGCTACTGTGCTAGCCTGTGACATGAGGGCCTTCTGGCCAGGTGGTTGGATTCTCTCTAGTTCTTGCCCTGTCCGTGGCTGAAAATATAATATATTTCTCTAGCTGACTGGTGACTCTGACCCACTATGGCCCATGCCCTGCTCCCTTTGGTATGTGTTTGGGTCTTTACTGTATATTCTGTTTTTTGAGTGGGTAGTGCTTCTTGTGCTGGTCTGTGCCCAGACAGGGCCCAGCTGCTCAGGAAGTTGGTTTCCAGCCAGTTCCCCAACATGTCACTTACTGCAACACATTTGTCTTGCTGAGTCTGAATGATTGCTTTGACCAACACTGATTGATTGACTGTAGCCAGCACCACTTCTCCCATCCACCAATGGATATCAGTCACTCGAGTCACTCTCAGCCATTAGTAAATGAAGGGGGCCCTTATTGTACTCTGCCTGAGTAATTTATTTTTGTAAAGGTATTTCTTCCAGGTGACATGTAGGCAGGCTTATCAGCCCTGTTGCTGCTCTTCCTAACTGGTTCCCACATCCCCTGGCACTTACTGGACCTAAAGTTCCCCCCTGAATCACCCCCTGTGGTGGGGCCAGGAGAGAGAGGGCTCTCCTCCCTCCACATTTGGGACACATAAGTAGAGCTGGTCTAATGTACCCAGATGGCGGCACAGTTCAGGAACAAATGGGAAGGGTTTCATGCAGCTCCCATATCTTTTCTATTTTTCTTTCCATCCCTTCCCCTGCTGCTGACAGGCAGCAGTGAATGTCATGTTGAGGCACACACTCACTATGGCAAACTGGCTTCCTATTCTGTAAAACACAGGCCTGTACCATAACCAAGCCTCCTGGTGGCAGTCAACAGTGTGGCTGATAAGACTCCCCACCCCCAGGAGAGGAGAACAATCTGTCAGTTGCTCAATCTGGCCCCTCCCCCCAGGCTGAACCACAGCAATCTGAGTCCGATAACAAAGCCAGGACACTGGCATGGCAGTGGTAGTGCTACCACCGTGCCTCTGGGCCAGCCAGTCTGAGCAGCTTTTAAGAGTGACAGAGCGAGACAGACCTAAAGGAGAACTGTGCTAAACCTGTAAGTCATTTTTCCCCAGTAGAAACTGTTTTTTTAAATACTGGTTCAAATTCTGTTATTGCCCTAGATATCCAAGACTTTTAGTTATCTTAGTGGTGTCTCTGATTTGCATGCTGCTAGTAAGAACCATTTTAGAACTGTATGATGTAGTTTATGTCCCTGTTCTACTCTTCTATCATTGTCACAATGCATTAATGTTCTGTTACAAACTCTGTGGTTAAGAGGGGCATAAACTACATCATACAGTTCTAAAATGGATGGCACTTAACACCACAGTGTAAAGCAGAAACACCCACTGAGTTAAGTAAAAGGCATGTATAGATGGAATAGTAACAAACATTTAACTAGTACTTAAAAAAAAGTTTCTTCACAGGGGTTGTATACAGACCCCCTTCTCAGGGGGAGGAAATGGACAAGGAAATGATAGAAAGTATACTTAGAATGGCAGAAAAAGGGGAGATATTGCTGATGGGTGATCTGAATATGCCAGATGTTAACTGGAGTGCAGTTGCAGCAGCCACTTCGAAGAGTGGGGTTATTCTAGATGCCCTACAGGGGGCATGCCTTAGACAACTAATATTGGAGCCCACTTGAGAGGGAACAATCTTAGACCTGGTTCTCTCAAATGGAGATGAAGAGGATCACAGATGTGAAAGTGGGTAGCCATCTGGGAACTAGCGACCATCGAACAGTATGGTTCACAATAAACACAGCAATAGAGTCAAGCCATACAAAGGCAAAAAAGTACTGGACTTTAGGAGGGCTGACTTTGCCAAAATGGGTGAGTGCCTAAGGAATGCACTAGCAAATGGGCAGGAAGGAGGGGTGGAAGAACACTGGGGAATAATAAAAACTGCCATCACAGAGGTAACAAGGGGGGTGGAATGGGCAATAATAAGTGTCAGTCAGAGGGTGAGAATGGAGAACCACACATATTGCTGGCTGCTGCACTGTTATCAGTCTAGTAAACACAACATGGACTGGAATGAGATGTTTTAACTTCAGATACTCTGAATGTGATGTTGGTCACTTTGTGCACTGTACAGATGAACTTACTGAAAATCAGACAGTCACTGTGGGATTTTTATTTACTTTGTGCACTGCAGATGGCCACAAACTCCTTTACTGGTAACCCCTCCACATTTATACACATGCTAGACAGGAAAGCTGTGATTGAACTGATGACCTCATAACCTATAGTCAATCCAGGTAAGTGTCGACATTTGTCAGACATTTAGGAATTCTTTTATTATTATTATTGTCAATCATGATGTGGATGTAGGGGTGTAGATTACATGCAGCCAGAGTGACAAAGTTTGCAGTTCAGGGAAGCCCTGCTGTGAAGAACTGAACTTCTAATTTCCTTGACAGTAGTAAAGAGCATCACTGTCATTGAAAGGGCAAATGTTTGTTTTGTTTTTTCCTTTTTTTTCCAATTCTGCTTTTATGTCCCAACCTGATTGTCCTCTGTCCTTTCCCATTAGCTGCTGATTTTAGTGCTCTCATCTGTCTCATAGCTATTCCCTTGTGGCTACTGACAGACTCCCCACTCTCAAAGACACCACCACATGGTGCTGGTAAGGCCGCACCTCAAGTATTGCATCTCGTTCTGGAGGCCCCATCTACAGCAGGGCATAAACAGAGTAGAAGCTGTGCAGAGAAGGGCAACCAAGATGGTAGGGGGCCTACATAACAAGCCCTATGGAGACAGGCTGACAGCACTAAATATATTCACTGGAGGAGAGAAATGATTGAGGCCTATAAATACCTCACAGAAAGAAAGTGTGCTAGCTGATTAACTTTTCCAAAGAAAAATCTGCTCAAGGACTAGAGGCATGAAACAGAGGACATGAAAATAGAGGGGGGTGGGAGGAGGCTTAGTGGAAATGTGAGAAAGTACTTTTACACAGAGAGGGTGGTGGATAGATGGAACAATCTGCCAGCTAAGGTGGTGAGAGAAGAAACAATCACAAGCTTCAAGAAATCTTGGGACAGGCAAGTAGGTACCTGAAATCGATAAGAGAGAGACCAGTATGCTCTCTTTGGGATTCACTGGTCACAATAGCAACAGAACAGGACAGATGTGGGGGGTCTGCCGTCAACATCTGTATTTCTATGTTTTCATGGAAACGCCCTCCACATCAAGGACCAAGATTACTCCTATTCAGTGATGCAGAGGAAGGAGGTGGAAGGAATGCACTTGGACTGTGGCATGGGGTTGGGAATGGCATAATGTGTCAAAATGGGACTTTTCCCTAGAGGCAGGCCTTCCACCTCCATGCCATGCTATCAGAGATAACAGCGAACAAAGGCCTATGAGGGTGGGGATTGGGCAACATATGATCGCCTGTGCCATCCAGTCCCCCTTTTCTTCTAATACGGGATAAAAATTTAATTCAGACCCTTTTTAAATACCTAGGCATTTGAATCACCTATCAGTGGAAGGATCTTATTTTCATGAATTGCACTTCTTTACTCACCCTGGATGAATGTCCATCTGTGGTACAGAAAATGAAGAAAGTATTGCTGCCCTCAAACACAGTAGTGCTACCAGAGATAGCGCTCTCTCTCTATATATACTGTATATATATATATAAAGAAATTGAGCTGAAGCAAGCGTGACCCTCCTTTTCCTGTCAAATCAATATACACAGCATATAAATACTAATAAAAAAATCAATATGAAACACATAGTACCTCACTCCAGCTGATTCCTGTCCCATAAAGAGAAGTTCAGTACCGCACTGTGTGTTTGGCTTGGAGGCAGAATTGCCATGACAAGCACCTAGAAAAAGGCATAACTACAGGGGCTCCAGAAAGACAAAGGACCACAGCATAAAGAACAAAAAAAAAACAGCACAGGAAACTAGTGCAGGCAGAGGAGCTATATTAATACCAAAATAAATGATAAGTTAAAAAGAAACTCTTTTTGTAAAAAAACATAAATAAAACAAAAGCCTATTTTCAAAGTGTAATAATACCCTCCAGGGAGGTCAGTATTGGGAAATACTAAGCCTTCCAGGGGCTATAAGGCTCTCTGCCTGTGACATTGGGCCTCTTTATGCCCCTAGGCAATCCAGTATTTCCCAATACCAACCACACCGTCAGGTATTACTGCTTACATTACTCAGCTTTTATTGAAGCTAGACACCTGGAAAAAGGCCTGCTGAATAGCAGTAAGGAGTCCTAAAATAATCACAAATTTAATGTCATTTAAACAAGCAGTTTTCAACCTATATGGGCTAAAATTCTAGTAGTTTATTTTTTGCAAAGATTTCTGAAGATATTTATCTGTTGGCAACTCAGCCACCTTTGGAGCTGGATACCTGAAATTTAGCATGTATAACCTTCTGTAAAGGGTCTCAGAAACTGCCAAATGTGAATGAATTAGGTTAAGAAATTTTAAGTTGCAGTACAGGGGCTAATAATTTCACAGTTTATTTGTGAAAAAGTCTCATTAATGTGGATGTTTGCAGCTCAACTGCTGTTACATATACCCTGTGTACACCTGGAATTGAACTTGCACACCAAATTTCAAGAGGTCCTGGAATTCAAGAAAACTGAAATAATTTGGTTTAGTAGGCTAATGTTTAAAGTGGAAATATGGTAAATTACCAATTGGCAAACCATGCTAACATTTTGTGGACGCTTAATAGGCAATAACACTGGAGTTCCATTTGTAGAATTTAACTTTAGAAAACAATTATCATTATTGAAGCCATTTACTATACTTGTGCTGCATTGTCTTCAGACATGTACAGTAGTTCTCTTCAGGGTGACCGTTTTGTCTTCTCTGTATCTCTACAATGTTTTTTTTTTCTCAGTGCTTAAACCAGATAGACTCAGGAGGACTGCTTGTCATACTGCTTTCCTCCTTGTTCTTCACAAACACTCTTCCTTAAAAAGCCACCTGCAAACCTACAAACATATGAAGTCACTGGAAGAAAAAGACCCTTAGATCTGTCAATTCTGCCTGAGTGTGCAGCTCACAGTTTATTACTCCTTTTATTGTCAGATCGATCACTTTGGAATTCATTTGAAATAACTGGAATTTTTTTTCTTGATATATCATTTATTTTCATTCCCAACCGCATCTCTGTGAGTGCCCCTGATTTCAGGACTTCCAAATAGTGTGCACTGGCTGTCAGACAGAGATGTGGAAAAGTTTGTATTTGCCGACAAAGCTGGTGTAAAGACAGAAAAAGCACTTTGTAAAATTCCAAGAGTTTCAAACAGTTTAATCACCTGCGCTCAAAGAAGCAGCGCGCTGGAGGTGTTGCGAACCCAATAATATAGCAAAATGTTCAAGAAGCAGCACAACCATAATTGTGAAAAAGCATACACCAAAACTGCTAATGGTATAGTTGTATAATTCCTACTGCCTCACCAACTTTGCTGATTTTTTTTTTACAATTTTTTTTCCTGTTTTTGTAATCCCGCGATGCACTGTGCTGTCATTGTACAGATGACACCTACCCTTGTATTGTACAGTAGCCAACCTTGCTACCCTCAGCAAAGCAAAACCCCCTTTTCCCAGGTTGAAGTTTGCCATGAACAATCCCTTTAATCATGGATCATGATCATGTAATTAATCCCTTCCTCCCACCTGTGTGCCATAAAACACGCCTCTGCATCCCTCCTCCCAGACTCCCTAAGAAAAATCCCCTCTGGCCCTACCTCCCTCTTGCCCCCCCCCCAAGCATCCCAAACAAATCAGATTTCATTAACCTGTGAAAGAAGGAAACTGTCCCCCAGTGTAGAGCATCTTCTCTGTTCAGTTTAAGTATTGGTAATGGGATTAATGAATGGTGACGTCTTCACCTATAGTAAAACCTTATTGGATGAACCTCAGGACAGTGTTCAATGGAACTAGGGTTGACATGCCATTCTCTAATACATGATAACACTGTTCATACACTATTCCAGATGGGACACAAACCTCACCTTAACTCCCAGATACTTTCAAATGAGTCACTTTTGCATCATCATATCGTGAATGGAACACATTCCAAAGAAAGGGGGGTTACTAGTGGAGTACCTCAGGGCTCAGTACTGGGTCCAGTCCTCTTTAACATCTTTACAGGTGACATTGCAGAGGGTCTGGAGGGGAAAAGTATGCCTCTTTGCAGATGACACAAAGATCTGTAACAGAGTTTATACACAAGGGGGGCTAGAAAAGATGAAAAGGGACTTGGCAAGGTTGGAGGAATGGTCAGACATGTGGCAACTTAGATTCAATACAAAGAAGTGCAAAGTACTGCACCTGGGAAACAAAAACCCAGGAGAAGAGTACACAATAGCAGGTGAAGTACTAACAACAACAAAAATGGAAAGGGACCTGGGGGTAGTCATATCAGATGACCTAAAGGTGGTTAAGCAATGTGAAAATTCAGTAAGAAGAGCCAGGGGGATACTGGGATGCATAGGAAAGGGCATCACAAGTAGAAAAAGGGAAGTTGTTATCCCTCTGTACAGACAGTTGGTGAGACCCCATCTGGAGTATTGGGTTCAGTTTTGGAGACCTCATCTACGCAAGGACATAGACAGGATGGAAGCAGTCCAGAGGAGGGCAACTAAAATGGTGCAGGGTCTGCAGCAGAAGCCATATGAAGAGAGACTGAGAGAGCTTAATATGTATACTCTTGATGAAAGGAGAGATGGGGGTACATGATAGAAACATTCAAGTACCTCAAGGGAATCAACAAAGTCCAGGAGGGTAGCATCTTTCAGAAAAAGAGATGTGTAAGAACAAGGGGGCACAATTTAAAGATAGAGGAGGGCGGCTCAGGGGTAATGTGAAGAAATTTTTTTTCACGGAGAGAGTGGTGGATACATGGAACAGCCTTCCTGAGGAGGTCGTTGGGTCTAAAACAGTGGAGGAATTCAAAAATGCATGAGACAGACACAAGGCAATTATAGTTGGGGGTTGCAGGAAGTAGGCTGTTGGATAACTAGAATCTGCAGCTTAACCAGTAGGTAGGGAAATGGGCAGACTGGGTCAGCCAAGTGGTCCTTATCTGCCGTCAAAGTCTATGTTTCTATGTTTCTATGATCTATCAGAATCAAAAGTACAAATATTAGCACTTACACTTTATCTAAGGTAAGGATTTGATGTAGCTCTTCTCCCCTTTACACATCAAAAAAACATTTTACTGTGACTCAGAAATTATAACTACAGAAAATTGTGAATTATACATGTTAACTAAGGGTTATTTTTATGTTGTCTCATGCTTACACAGGCAACATCTTGTGCTAGTAGCAGATTTGGAGGCGCGGTCACTGTGGGCAAATTCAGGGCACGCATCAGTAGGTTCGTCCCTCATTCACCAATAAGCCAGCAGCAGGCACTGACATCATGTGGCCTCCAGATCTAAGAAAAGGTCCGCTGCAATGAGATAGAAGCTCTCATGCAGTGGACCTCAACACAGCTCCCTATGTGCAGGCATCACGGCAGCAGTGACTGCTGCTGCTGCCGCCTGTTACAATGTTGATGGGAGAGCACACCCCCCCCATCACATAAAAACCCACCAATTTACAATGTATGCTGAGGGGGTGCCTAATCCCCATCGACATCATGTGCCCCCACAAGCAGTCTTTCTTTGCTGACAGGGGGCCCAATCCCCATCAGCTTTGATCCCCCTTCCTCTTTATGTTGCCGACGGTGTTGGCATAATTCCACCCCTGCTTTTATTGTATGCCAAGGGGGTGCTCAGTTGCCCTCGGTTCTTGTCCCTGCTTCAGTTTGTGCCAACTGGGGTGCCCAATCCCCTGTCGGCTAAAGCATCCCCCCCAAAACACTGAGGTGGCAGGCTGGGAGCCCACCCCAGCATGCCAAATCACCTGAAAAGGGAAAACCGTCTCGCGATGTTTTTTTTTTTAAACCCAGTAAAAAGAAAATGGTCCCTCAGGTCTCCCTGCCCCTTCCCACAACCCACTCACACCCCTGCACACCCTGCCTCCCCACACACCCCAACCCCATACTTACCTCCGGAGTCTGGCGTAATGATCTTTGGTGGACTGGGAACACGTATGCACTCTTCAAAGCCGACCACGAACTGAAGAAATGCTGGTAAGTTGCATAATGGCATAAATAGGGTTTTTTCAACTTTGGTGCATATTTAAGCCATTTTGGGGAATTTGGGCACCAGATTTTCAAAATGTTTTTTTTTGGGACCCCTCCTCATGAAATCATGCTCTGTCATTTTGTTATTTTGTTAATGAGAAGAGATATGGATAAACTAGCAAAATGGTCAGAAGAGCGGCAACTGGGATTTAATGCAAAGAAGTGCAAGATCATGCACATAGGGAAGAGAAACCCTGAAGCCACCTATAGGCTGGGAGGGGAATTGCTGGCAGTCACAAGGGAAGAAAGAGACTTGAGCATCATCATCACTCATGACCTGAAATCATCCAAGCAGACCTCTAAAGCACTAGGTAAGGCTAGAGGGATGTTAGGGTGTATTAGTAGGGGTATCACAAGTCAGAAGAGAGAGGTAATAATCCCTCCTTACAAGACACTGGTTAGGCCCTATCTGGAGTACTTCTTGAAGTACTGGAGGCCACACCTTCACAAGGACATTAACCAAATTGAGGCAGTCCAGAGAAGGCCAACTAAAATGATGCAGGGACTGCATCAGAACACATATGAGGACAGATTAACTGAACTCAGTATGTATACCCTACATCTAAGGAGAGAGAGAGGTGATACGATTGAAACATTCAAACACCATAAGGTGATTAACAAGGTGAAAGACTCTAACATGTTTCAATATAAGAAAAATAGCAGGACAAAAGGACACAGCATGAGATTTGAGGGAGGCCAATTAAGGGGTAATGTGAGGAAGTTCTTATTCACAGAAACGGTGGTGGATGCATGGAACAGCCTACCTCAGGAAGTGGTGGATATGAATACAGTGCAGGGCTTCAAACTGGAATGGGATAGGCATAAGGAAGCAATACAGATGAGTATGAATAGATAGGTCATTGACAGAGCAAAGGCCTATGGCAAATTCATAAGGTAGAAAAAGAAATGGGCAGACTGGATGGGCCTGTGGTCCTTATCTGCCATCAACTTCTATGTTTTTAAGTTTCTATTCGGTCCCGAAAGGTGATTTTTGTGGTCACTGCATGGAATCACCTTTGGAGACTGATTAACGAAATGACAGTGCCACTGTTCATGAGGGGGGCTCTCAAAAAGCCTATGTTGCACATTTGGTGGAAAAAATCCAAAAATTGACTGTTTTACGAGTATGCGATGCGCAGTTTCCATGCACGCTCATAAATTTGTGAATTTATAATATTTTCACTCCACATTTTCAAAATTGGTATTTTTCCACACCTCCTTATGAACAGTACAGATGTCATTTTACATATCCTGGCTGAAATGTGTTTTTGCACATCCAGCACAGAATAACGCGGTCACTGTGCGAAATCAGTTTTTGTGACAGTTTGAGGACATGATGGTGGCACTGTTCATGAGCAGAGGCCCTAAAATGCCTATGTTGAAAATTTGGGGCTGAAACTCCATAAAATGACTGTGTTACAAGAGTGTGTTGCGCAGTTTGCACGGAACCCTTGTAACTTCGCAAATTTGCAATATTTTCATTCCAGATTTTCAACACTGGCATTTTTTATCACCTCCTTATGAAGAGTACAGCTGTCATTTTTCATATCCTGCCCTAAATGTGTTTTCACACCTGTGGCACACAATGGTGTGGTCTCTGTGGGAAATCAATGTTTGGGACAAATTAACAAAATCACAGTGCCACTACACATGAGGGGAGGACCAAAATGCCTATGTTAAAAATGTGGTTAAAAAAAATCCCCAAAATAATTGGGTTATGCACAGTTTCTATGCATGCTCATGACTTCACCAATTTTTCATATTTTCACTCCAGATTTTCAACATTGCCATTTTTTACATGTCCTCATGAACAATACAGTTGTCATTTTCCACATACTGCCCAAAATGTGTATTCATCCCTGTCACCAAATGGCATAGCTGCTGTGCAAAACCACCTTTCAAATAACAAACTGATAGTGCTGCTCTTCATGAGGAGGGCTCAGAAAAAGCCCATGTTGAAAATGTTGCAGTGAAAATACCAACACATGACTATGGTGTTATGGTTTCCAACTGTAGCACCCCACCCTGTACAGACTGACAGGCATCAGGGGTGTGATTTGGGATCATCGGCTGTAATGCTCACGCCATTACACCCAACCCCCCTGCAGCCAGTGTCTGGCATCTTGGTGTGCCCTGCACTGTTCAGCCACAAAGTTTACCCCATTCTCCTATACTGCTCCCACCTCAGCGTATTTCCTTATGGAATGGGGTAAGTATATGCCCAAAGACCCCAAAGCACACCACGACACTTGTCAGTGTCTACAGGGTAGGGTGAGGTAAAATGGCATAAGTATTATAGCTGATGACCCAAATGCATTCCCCCAGTGCCTGTCGGTCTCTGCAGGGTGGGGATGGGTTGCATCACTTAAATACTTCACTGCCATTCCTATTATGCATCTCTAACTCCTTCACTACCAGTGCCAATGCCAGCGAGACAACATACGACATTGACAAATGCTTGTTTAAATCATGATGAGCCATCAAGAAAAAGATTTGCTGAAGCCTTGTTTTACCCTTGTTGGATTATGCTGATGCAGTGTACATGAATAGAAGTAAGAAGTCACTGTTTCAGTTGGTTGTACTGTTTCATGATCTATTTTTTTATTACAGGACATTTATCCTGAATGCATATAACATAAAGAAATTTAACACACTATTTTTATCATGAAAGATTTTATTGTTTTCAAAGTGTGGCAAAGATGCAGTTGCTAGCCTTGCTTGTAGATCAGAAAGCAGCTAACTAAAAGAAGCTAAATTTTGTTATTAATTTAAAACTTATATTTCAGCAGTAGTCAGTGTCTGTTGACATTAAGTAGACAGATACTTTATTAGAAACAGAAGGGGTCTTATTTAGGGTTAAAAAAAGAAAGAAAAGAAAGAAAGTGTGTGTTCTGTGCTGGGAAGGGTACTGTATCAGCTGAGTTTGCTAAATCAGTAGGAGGAAATAGAGCTTAATTGGGAGTGTGGCTTAGACACTATAAAAGCAGGTGACTCAAATTACAACGTCCTGTTGCTAGCCTTGCTTGTAGAGCAGAAAGCAGCTAACTAAAAGAAGCTACATTTTCTTATTAATTTAAAACTTATATCTCAGCAGGAGTCAGTGTCTGTTGACATTAAGAAGACTGATACTTTATTAGAAGTAGAAATGGTCTTATTTAGGGTTAAAAAAAGAAAGAAAAGAAAGACAGATAGTGTGTTCTGTGCTGGGAAGGGTACTTTATCAGCTGACTTTGCTAAACCAGTAGGAGGAAAGAGAGCTTAATTGGGGGTGCGGCTTAGACATTATAAAAGCAGGTGACTCAAATGACAACTTCCTGTTGCTAGCCTTGCTTGTAGAGCAGAAAGCAGCTAACTAAAACTAGCTACATTTTCTTATTAATTTAAAACTTATATCTCAGCAGGAGTCAGTGTCTGTTGAGATTAAGTAGACAGATACTTTATTAGAAGTAGAAGGGGTCTTATTTAGGGTTAAAAAAGAAAGAAAAGAAAGAAAGTGTGTGTTCTGTGCTGGGAAGGGTACTGTATCAGCTGACTTTGCTAAACCAGTAGGAGGAAAGAGAGCTAATTGGGGTGTGGCTTAGACACTGTAAAAGCAGGTGACTCAAATTACAACTTCCTGTTACTAGCCTTTTTCTTACTAATTGCCTCCATCCCACCCACCTAAGCCAGTTCTACTTTTATAGCCACTGGATTTGACTGTCAACAGAACTTCCTGTTTGGCAGTAGGAAGGAAGGATCATGAGAAACATTGGTTTTGTCAACCCTAAAGGAAAAATAGCTCACTGTCCCCCAGCTGCTGGTGGTCTGACATTGAGCAAGGAAGAAGGAGGCTACTGAAGAAGATAGGAAGTTGCTGTCCCAGAACAGGAAGGGTGAGAGCTGTAAGGAGAGGAAAGAGTAAGAGTAAGAATACAGAGAAACAGTAGAGGTGACACAAAATAAAACATGATGGGAGTGGTGCAGTGCAATGGCTGTGGGGTGGCAGTGTTCCGGGAGACATTCTGGAGGCTGCGATGCTGCCCTATTTTCAGACACCTCTCTGGTCTGAGAGAGGAGGTTGCCCATCTCCAGGCTGACCTGGCTAGGATTCGTGAAACCTCCTCCCCCACCCAGGGACCACCAGGGCCAATGTTACTACCTCAGAGGTTGCCAAAAAAGAAGAGAGGCTGGACCAGGGTGGGCTCAGGGAGGGAGAGGGTGGTGGAACAGAGTTACATCCCTCCAGCTGTACCTCTCCACAATTCATTCGCTCTTTTGGTGGATAGTGGTTCCTCTATGGAGGCATCTGCAGTGGAGGCCAAGGAGGATGCTGAGGACCTTCACAAAGGAGACCTGCAGGAGGGTGGCATGGGACCCCACAGGGGAAGGAAACAACTCCTGGTGGGGGATTCAATTTTTAGGGGGGTAGAAATGGGGGAAGAAGGGGAGAGGGAGGTGAGGTGCCTTCCTGGCACCACAGCTTAGAGGGACAGGAAGCGAATCCTCAGGATCATGGGAGGAGCTGCACGAGGGAGGGAGCTGGATGTCATTGTCCACCTAGGGACAAATGACCTGGCAAGAAATTGGTTCAGAGCAGTGCAAGAGGAGTTTGTAGAGTTGGGGAGGGGCCTTAGACAAATAGCGCATACGGTAACCTAATCGGACGTGCTGCCTGTCTATGGCAAGGGTGATGCTAGGGCACTCCTCACCAGGGAATTCAATGAGTGGTTGAAAAACTGGTGTGGAGCTCAGGGTTTTGGCTTCATTGGGGACTGGGGAGCCACCTGGAGGGATGCAGATCTATACTGGTGCGATGGTCTGCATCTGTCCGGGGGGGAACCAGGATCCTAGGTGAGAGGTTTAAATGCTTCATTGGCAAGCATTTAAACTAACCAAGGGGGAGGCACTGAAAAGGAGCAGGGAAATCCCAGCCTCCCCCCACAAAACATGGTAATTAGTGAGGTAAACACCAAGGTAGAGAAGTTATTAGGGAGCAGAACAGAGGTAAATGTTAAAAAAGGCAAAGGCAGTAAGGACAGAAATGGGGCTAAAAGGGGTAAGGCTATCAAAAGTGGAGGGTGATGAGTACCAATGCCCATAGTCTCTGTAACAAGCTCCTTGAACTAGTGGCCTTGATGGAAGAGGGTTGCTTGGATATTGTGGCAGTCACAGAAACATGGTACACAGAGAACCATGACTGGGATGTCAACATACCAGGATACACAATCTATAGGAGGGACAGGAAGGGTAAAAGAGGAGGAGGAGCAGCTGCTCTCTATGTAAAGGAAGGGATCAAAGCAACAGAACTAAAGAGTAAACAGGGAGCAGATGAGGCACTCTGGGTCACCCTAGAGATTGGAAATGGCACCACAATCCGCATAGGGATTGTATACAGACCCCCGTCTCTGTGGGAGGGAATGGACAAGGAAATGATAGAAGGCTTCCTTAGAATGGCAGAAAAAGGTGAGATATTGTTGACGGGGGTCCTGAATATGCCAGATGTTAACTGGAGCACCTTTGCTGCAGGCACATCCAAGAGCAGGGTCATTCTTAATGCCCTACAGGGGGCAAGCCTCAGACAGCTAGTATTGGAACCCACTCGGGAGGGAGCAATCTTTGACCTGGTACTCTCAAATGGGGACAGAGAAAGAATCTCAGATTTAGAAGTGGGTAGCCATCTTGGAACAAGCGACCACCAAACAGTGTGGTTCACGATAAACACAGCCATACAATCAAGCCACACAAAAGCAACAGGATTGGACTTTAGGAGGGCTGACTTTGGGAAAATGAGAGAGTGCCTCAGAAATGCACTAGCAAACAGGCAAGAAGGAGGGGGGAGGAACAATGGGGAGTAATCAAAACAGCCATCACAGAGGCAACAAGTCTTTGTGTAAAGCAAATCAATAAAACACAACAAAGGAAAAAAACGCTATGGTTCTCAAAAGAGGTGGCAGGGAAGGTTAAGGAGAAAAGGATAGCATTCAGGAAATATAAGGAAACACAGAAGGAGCAGGACAGAGAACTTTATCAGTTAAAGCAGAAAGAGGCTGGGAAGGCAGTCAGAATAGCAAAGGCCCAAACTGAGAAAAGGATAGCCAATTCTGTTAAGAAGGGGGATAAGACCTTTTATAGGTACATTAGGGAGCAAAGACAGACCAAAAGAGGGATACTGAGGCTTAATAAAGGAGAGGGAATGTGGGTAGAGGGTGACAGTGAAAAAGCAGGGATATTGAACGAACATTTCTGCTCAGTATTCACAAAGGAAGAGGAGGGGGAGGTACCTAAACCAAACAAGAGAAACACTCTGAAGACGGGGGTCGATACCAGTCCATTTACAGAAGAAAGAGTTCTGAAAGAACTAATAAAATTGAAGGTGGACAAAGCAATGGGGCCTGATGGATTCACCCAAGAATTCTAAAAGAAATAAGGGTAGAACTAGTGACACTGCTGACTACTCTCTTTAACATATCATGGGAGGATGGTGTGTTACGCGAGGACTGGAGGAGGGCAGATGTGATTCCTCTTCACAAAAGTGGGAGCAGGACAGAGGCAGGACACTACAGACCAGTTAGTTTGACCTCAGTGGTAGGGAAAATGATGGAATCACTTCTGAAGGAAAGAATTGTTGAGTACCTAGAGCCAGTGGGGCACAGGACCCAAGGCAGCATGGATTCATGATGGGAAGGTTGTGTCAGATGAATCTAATAGATTTCTTTGACTGAGTGACCAAAGTAGTAGACCAGGGAGGGGCTGTGGACATGGCCTAACTAGATTTTAGCAAGGCATTTGATACAGTCCCACACAAAAGATTAATACACAAGTTAGCCAGCCTTGGTGTGGGTCCCAAGGTGGTAGTCTGGATAAAAATTGGCTAGACAACAAGACACAAAGGTAGTAGTAAATGGAGCACACAGTGAAGAAAGGAGGGTTACTAGCAGGGTTCAGTACTGGGACCGGTCCTTTTTGATGTCTTTATAAGTGACATTGCAGAGGAACTGGAAGGAAAAGTATGTCTCTTTGCAGATGACACAAAGATCTGCAACAGGGTTGATACACAAGATGGGGTGGAAAGGATGAGAAGGGACTTGGCAAGGTTGGAGGAATGGTCAAATGTAGGGCAGCTCAGATTCAATGCAAAGAAGTGCAAGGTAATGCACATGGGAGACAAAAACCAAGGGGAAGTGTACACAATGGGGGGTGAGATACTGACAACAGTAAAAATGGAAAGGGATATTTGTTTCTGGTAGTCTTAATGGGTCTAATTTAGTGCTGGGATCAGTGTATGGACCTAATCAAGAGTCTCCACCCTTTTTTGTCCAGTTGGCATTGATATTGGCCTGCTTCAAAGAAATTCCAATCGTATTGGGGGGAGACTGGAATTTAGTTCAGTCCAACAAGCTGGATCGTTCTTGGAACAGAGGGCAATATTCTTCAGCCCAAAGTGCCTTAGTGGAATTTACCTCCTCCTTAGGTTTAGTAGATCCTTGGAGGTTATTTAACCATCTTCTAGAGACTATACTTTTTCTCCGTCCACAGATCATATTCAAGAATCGATTACTTTTTGATAAGTAAGACTTGCTTAACCGGTATTTTGGAAACAACGATTTTACCCAGAGTTATTTCTGATCACTCCCTGATAAAAATGTCCTGGTTACCTTTATTTACTCCCTCGAGATCATATTCTTGTTCATTAAATAACAATTTATTAAAAGATTCTAGTACTTTGACTCGCTTTAAAGAATTTTTGACCACTTCAATTGAAGCTAATTGGGGGTCTATCGAAGCCGTGGATCATACCTGGGTGGCACTCAAATCAGTATGGAGGGGGGAGTTAATACGATTAGCATCTAAGCGTAAGGCCAAAGAAGTAGCACATCTGGATAGTTGTTTGGGGAAAATTAGGGCGTTGGAGGGCATCCATGAGAACATAAGGTCAGAGAGCCAGGAACTAGAGCTAACGACTTTAAGAAAGTGGTATGCTAATACTTTGCGGGAGAGGGTGGCGTCCTTGGCCGCTAGAATTCAGGCTCTTTACCTAGGTCAAGGTAGCAAGGCTGGGAAATTGTTGGCTTGGCAATTAAAGCAGAAAGCTTCTGCTAAATGGGTCGCAGCCTTGAGGCACCCGGTTTCCAATAGCTTGATTACGGCCCCGGAAGGCGTATTAGGGGGTTTTGTTGATTTTTACAAAAACCTATATTCGAGTCAGCTGATAAGTAAGATGGAGGAGTTCCTAGCAAATATCTCCCTCCCTCAATTGCCAGATATAGCTGGTCAGGGTTTAACTGCCCCTATTTCTGACGAAGAAATAGGGCAAGCTATTGATTCGCTTAAAATAGATAAAGCACCAGGTCCGGACGGATTTACACCTTTTTTTTTTAAATTGTTTAAACAATGTATCGTACCATTGTTGAGGCAACTTTATTCCTTCTGGGCTGATCAAGGGATTAACGATAAAACCTTATTTGAAACCAGGGTTATTCTCCTACCCAAACCGGGTAAATCTCCAGAATTAGTAAGTAATTTCAGGCCAATATCCTTGCTGAACTTGGATGTAAAAATTTTCGCCAAGATTTTGGCTTCTAGACTTAAAAGTGTATGGCTTGATTTGTTAAGCCCGGAACAAGCTGGCTTCGTGGAGGGCCGTTCTTCAGCTGACCATTTCAGAAAGCTGTTTTATTTAATTTCTGCGTCAGTGAGTCAGGTATGGAAGCATCCCTGGTCTCACTAGGCATGAAAAACTTTGATAAAGTCGAATGGTCATTTATGTTTGCTACACTAGCCAAATTTGGTATTCTGGAGAATATATACACCTGGTTGAATTCTGTACACTTATCCATCTGCCAGAATTCAGTGCAACAATTTAATTTGGAAGCCTTTCCTTAAGTAGAGGAACCCGCCAAGGGTGTCCATTATCTCCTATTTATTTAACCTCTACATTGAACCCTTAATAAGAGCTATTAAGTCGGACCGAATAGTACAAGGGATTAATATTGGTGATTCAGAATTCAAATTATCGGCTTTTGCAGACGATTTATTACTGCATGTCCAAAATACGGTTACCTCACTCCCGCAAGTATTAAAACTTATTGCCAACTTTAGTGAATTCTCTGGATATAAATTAAACTTATCTAAAACTATGGTGTATCCACTTTCCTCATACCTTTCAAAGAGTTGGTGCCTTTCTTTGGGGTTGCAGTGGCAATCTGAGGCTCTATTGTATTTGGGCATCCATGTCTCTAGGAACCTAGAAGATTTGGCCAGTCTAAACTTTAAACCGTTACTTAAATCTATAAAAGATGACCTGGATAGGTGGTCGAAACTCCCTTTAACCCTTTCAGGGAGGGTCAATACGGTTAAAATGGTGATACTACCTAAACTTTTTTATCCTCTTTCGAACCTAAATGTTTACCTCCCAAATCCTTTTTAAACCCTTTTATAAGTTATGTTCCGATTTTTTGTGGAGGAGGTCCCCACGAAGGGCCTATAATAAACTTTGTATTCCACGTAGAAAGGTGGCCTTCAGCTACCTGATTTCTACACGAACTATTTAGCGATTCAAGCCAAGAGCTGCTCTATGGACTTGCGACCCTGAGGTATCTACCTGGCTTGCTCTTGACGAGCCTTTTCCAAGAAACTTAATCTTGACTTGGAATCCTTTTTATATATTTCATGGGCTAAGGTCCCTAGAATAGCTAGAGATACCCCACTAGGGTGGGATGTTAGAGACCATGCATCAGCTCTGTGCGAGGAGTTAAAAATATCTCAATTCTCCGACTTATCTCAACCCCTATTGAGAAATCCCAACTTTTAATTACAAACAACCAATCGCAGTAAGATTTTTTCCATCTTCCTCTCCTAAGATTCGAATCATGTAATTTTTTCTCTGGGAATTCAGTTGCCATTATCGTCACTACTCTTAAAATTTGGGATCAGGTCTCAATTTTCATTAAAATGCTGCAAATCCAAAGCAGTGTTAAGGCCTTTCTGGGTAAGAGCCAATGTTCTGAAAGGGCAGGAGTTTTATTTAATGAGCTACGAGAACTTAGTTTATCAGGTAGAAAGATTTCTAAAATCTATAAATATATTTTAGAAAGGAGTGAATCTACCTCCTCTCCGGTCCCCTTATACTGGGTAATTAATTTGGCTCTGGACTGGGCTGACATGGTATGGGAGAAAATCTGGAAGGACACCTATCTCTGTGTCAAACAAGACAGGTTAAGAGATATTCAATTCAAGATACTACATAACCTCTATCTGTCCCCGGCAAGATTATACCGGGTAAGTGGCCTGGGTTCTCCCGTATGCAAGGATTGTAATGACCCACTGGCGACTACAATCCATAAAATCTGGTTTTGTCCAAAAATCAACGGGTTTTGGAGTTCGGTTAGACTCTGGGTTGGTCCGTACACTGATTTCTCGGCCTTTTTCAACTTGGAAGCTTGTATATTTGGGATGTATGCTCATGTCCCAAGCAAAGTTCAGAAATACCAACTGGCGTTGATTGCATCAGTTACTAAGCTGTTAATTCTACGCCATTGGTGAGATGACTGGACCCCTACATATAGGGAATGGTGGGAAGAATTCCTGAATGCTCTGTATGCAGAAAGATTAGTCTTTATGATGGGTAAGGCACCGACTAAGTTTCTTGGATGCTGGGGGGGGGACTTATTCAAAGCCTTAAAGATAAGTTCGGGTGTTAAGGGGGGTACCTATTTTGCCACTTCCTTCTGTTTCCCCCTTTTCTTTTCCCCTCTGTTTCTGGGATCCTTTTTTTTTGTTGTTTTCCTTTTTTACTTTTCTTTTGTAGGCATTCACTCTCTGTTGATTCTTTAATTGCCCTTTTTTTTCACATTTACAATTCAGTGTCTTTTTTGCTTTCTGCCTTCTACTTCTTTTATCATTGTGTGTTTGTCCTCTGGGTTCTGTTACCACCATCTGAATACCTGGGGTAATCTGTGTCATACCCTTTTCCTTATTTTGCGCCACTCATCCTTCTTACCCTTCATTTGCAGGTCGTAATTAAGTTATATTAATTCTTATTGTTTTTAATCTCCGTTATGGATTAGTAGTTCAGTGCTTGGATAGCTGTGGGGGGGTTAGGGAAGGGGGAGGGTAATGGGGGGAGATTTTGTTTAGTTTAAGGGGTTGGGGTCTGTTTTAGGATCATACATTGCTTGTAACCTAACTCTATGTGATGTACGTGTTGTATATGGTAACTGTTTTCAATAAAAATATAGTTATTTGCAAAAAAAAAAAAATGGAAAGGGACCTGAGGGTAATTATATCAGATGACCTAAAGGTTGGAAAGCAATGTGAGAAGGCAGTAAGGAAGGCTGGGGGATACTGGGATGCATAGGAAGAGGTATCAATAGTAGAAAACAGGAAGTTGTTATCCCTCTGTACAGACAGTTGGTGAGACCCCATCTGGAGTACTGTGTGCAGTTCTGGAGACCCCATCTCCACAAAGATATAGACAGAGTGGAGGCTGTCCAGCAGAGGGCAACCAAAATGGTGCAGGGTCTGCACCAGAAGACATACGAAGAAAGACTAAAGGAGCTTAACATGTATACCCTTGAGGAAAGAAGGGAGAGAGGGGACATGATAGAATCTTCCAAGTACCTCAAGGGACTCAACAAAGTCCAAGAGGGCAGCATCTTTCAGAAAAGAGATGTGCAAGAACAATGGGGGCACAATTTGAAGATAGAGGGGGAGGCGGCTCAGAGGTAATGTGAAGAAGTATTTTTTCACAGAAAGGGTTGTGGATGCATGGAACAGCCTCCCTGAGGAGGTCGTGGAGTAAAGAACAGTGGAGGAATTCAAGAATGCATGGGACAGACATAAGGCAGTCCTAGTGGGGGGTAGGAGGAAGTAAGCTGTTGGTTAACTAGGATCTGCAGCTTATCTGTTAGGTAGGAAAATGGGCAGACTAGGTGGGCCAAGCGGTCCTTATCTGCCATCAAATTCTATGTTTCTATGTTTCTATACAGGTCTGTCATGACAAGGAAATAGCCATCAGAATATAACATATCGCAATGTCTAAGTCTTATGATCCTTTAAAGACAACACAACATTTCTGCAGCAGTTATAAGGCTATTAATTAGATGTATCTAAGGAATAGTCCATAAAATAATTTTACCTTGAGAGGATATAATGATTAGGCTTAGTTAATAAGCAATTGTGTTAGCCTAAATCAAGCATAAAGGCTCACCTAGAGCCAAATTAATGGCGCATTACACAGAGCTTCACTGCTGCCATGGCTTTTTCTTGATAGTTCTGGAGCAGTGAAAGAAAAGGTAGGGAGAGTGTTCAGGAATGGAGGTGGAAGCTAATGGGAGTATTGAGTGTGGAGGGGATATGCCTTTCCCCTGGGATACCAAATAGGGTTCCTAGGTGCTATAATGAGGTGTTAGCTGGTGGAGTGGGAGGGACTTGACATAGATGGGAGTGTAAGTATGCATCCCACTTAGCATAAACTTTAGGAAGTTGGCCACATCCTGCATACATCAGGTGCTCAAAAATAGCCAACCTGGCCAGCCAGCCCAACAAGTGGACACTAGGGGGGTGGTGCTCCTTCCACTTCATCAAGATAGATCTCTTTGCCTTGAGGAGTGCTCCAAGAACCCAGAGTTTAAGTGGCCCCGATAAGAAGGCAAAGGTGAATGCATCCCCTAGCAAGAGAAAAGAGGGAGAAGGTGGAAACTGCAAACCTACCACCTTGGAACAGTCCTGCAATACCTCCTTCCAAAAGGGGGCCAGCTTTGGGCAATGGCACAGAACATGCCGAAGATGGGCAGAGTCTGCCTTGCATCTCCAACACTTGGAGTGATTAAGAAATTCCATGGCTTGCAATGCCCGTGGGGTCCTGTACCACCATAGCAGGATCTTCATTTGAATAAATTGGCTCCTGGCATCCCTGTAAGCTGTGTGAGCCCTCCTGAGCCATCCCTGCCATTCTTGAGGGGTAATAGTAATCCGGAGCTCTTTCTCCCATTGCTGTCTGAGAGAGTGAGTATAATCAGGGTGGGAATCCTGCAGGATCTTGTAAATCCTCCCAGCAAGTCCCCTGTGTACCTTGGGTAGGTGCAGCTTACTCTTCCACATCCACCTCTGATCCTGGCATTGCTCATGCAATAGGGGCTGGAGTGCATTTCTGAGCTGCAGATGCCTCCAAAAATCCCTAGAGGGGAGGTCATATTTCCATTGGAGTTGCTCAAAGGAAAGCATAGTGGCGGTATTAGGGAGAAGGAGGTGTCCAACCACCTTAATAACCCTGGATGCCTATCTAGACCAGGAGAGAGGTTTGTTGTCTATCTGGACCTTATGGTTATCCTATAGTGGGGTAAACTGCACAGATAGTTGGCTGTCAACCTGAGGGGTACGTGAAATAGCCATTACCGTCTGCCAAGCTCTACATGATTCTACCATAATGGGGGTCACAAGTGTAGAGCAAACTTTCTTTGAAGTTAGTAACAAGGGGAGCATGTCCCCCTTGTAGTAAAGAGGCCTCTAAGTCTACCCACAGGGGAGGGCAGGAGGGTCTATTGGAGAACCATTTGATGGCCTGGGCTATCCTGTATGCCAGCTGCTATCCCTCGAACCATGGGAGAACCAACCCCCCCCTCTGGACAAGGGGGATCTAAGTTTCTGCCTGCCCCACCTGGCCATTTTGCCTTTCCACAGCAGAGAGGAAACTAGCTTGTTCAAGGACTGGAAGAGTTGGGGTGTGAGGGGTACATAGATACATAGACAGTGTCAGCAGATTAGGGCCCATGGCCCACCTAGTCTGCCCATTTGAGTTTGTAACTTCAGTTTATGTTTTCCTAGAACTCTGTTGCCCCTTACCCCTGACCTCCAGAATTTCTTTATGTATATCCCATGCATTCTTAAATCCTGAGATTGTTTCAGCCCCCACCACTTCCTCAGGCAGGGTGTTCCACTTGTCCACCACCCGTTCTGTGAAGAAATTCTTCCTCACATTTCCTCTGAATCGTCCTCCCTCCAACTTCATCCCATGCCCTCTAGTCCTGGAACATCTTTTTCGCTTAAAAATAGTGTATTCTTGCACCCTGTTCCTCCCTGTAAGATACTTGTATGTCTCTATCATGTCCCCTCTCTCCCTCCTCTCCTCCAGGGAGTACATATTCAATTCCTTCAACCTGTCCTCATAGGACTTGTGATGCAATCCATGTACCAACTTTGTTGCCCTCCTCTGAACCTTCTCTACCCTGTCTATGTCCTTATGTAGGTAAGGTCTCCAGAACTGTACACTGTACTCCAGGTGGGGCCTCACTAGTGTCTTGTGTAGTGGAATCATGACCTCCCTTTTCCTGCTGGTGATGCCCCTGCCTATGCATCCCAGCATCCTATTTGCTTTGCTGCTGCCTTGTCACACTGTTTCCCTACCTTGAGGTCATCAGAGATGATAACCCCAAGATCCCTTTCTTGCTTGGTGCATGCTATATCCTCAACCCCCAAATGATATATTGTGCCATGGTTTTTGTGCCCCATATGCATTATCTTGCACTTCTTTGCATTGAATTTCAACTGCCAAACCCCTGACCATTCTTCAAGTTTCTGCAGGTCCCTTCTCATTCTGTCTACACCCTCTTGTGTGTCTACTCTGTTACAGAGCTTTGTGTCATCAGTGAACAGTGAAATTCTGCCTTCTAGGTCCTGCGCAATGTCACTGATGAAGCTGTTGAATAAGACCTGTCCCAGCACTGATCCCTGTGGTGCCCCACTGGTCACTCTTCCCTCTGTGGAGTGACAGCCATTTACCACCACCCTCTGTGTCCTGCCGCCCAGCCAGTTACCTACCCACCACGCTACTGTCCTGCCCACACCCATATTCCCTAGTTTGTGTAATAGTCTTCTGTGTGGCACAGTGTCAAAGGCCTTGCTGAAGTCCAGATAGGCCATGTCCACTTCCCTCCCCAGATACACCTCCCTAGTCACCCAGTCAAAAAATTCAATGAGGTTGGTCTGACATGACCTCCCCCTGGTGAAACCATGCTGCTTGGATCCTGTAGTCCATTGACAACCAGATGTTCCCCCAATCTCTCCTTCAGTAGTGCTTCCATGATCTTCCCCACTACTGAGGTGAGGCTGACTGGTCTGTAGTTCCCCACTTCCTCTTTGTTCCCACTTTTGTATAAGGGGACTACATCTGCTGTCCTCCAGTCTTTGGGTACCTCCCCTGTTTCCAGTGATTGGCTAAACAGGATAGCTAGAGGTTCAGCCACCACCTAGTCTGAGTTCTTTAAGGACCCTGGGGTGCACCCCATCTGGTCCCATTGTTTTATCAACTCTTATTATTTCCAGTTCCTTCAGGACCCTTTCTCGTGGAAAGGGACTTGAGTCCATTTCTGCACCATTCTCACTCCTTGTACTCCCTTCAGACCCATTACCCTCCCCTTCCTCAGTAAAGACTGTGCAGAAATACCTGTTCAGTATGTCAGCTTTACTGTTGTCATCCTCCACGCTGCCCCCATCCTCCCCCTTCAGTCTCACTATCCCTTCCTTTGCCTTTCTTTTTTCACTTATGTACCTGTAAAGGTTTGTCCTCTACCCACTGATTTTGCAATGTGCTCTTCTGTCTGAGCTATGGCTTCCCTTACTGACCTCCCTGCCTCCCTTTGCTTCTCCTGGTAATTCTCCCTATCCCCTTCTGCCTGTGTCTTTCTGTATTGCCTGAATCCAATCTTTTTGGCTTTCACTTTCTTTGCTACCTCTTTGGAAAACCGTGATGGCCTTCTCTTCCTTTTCCACTTGCTCACCTGCTTAATGCATAATTCTGTTGCTATTGTAATCCCTGTTTTAAATACTGCCCACTGTTCCTCAACCCCTGATTCCTGCCCCATTCCCCTTAATGCCTCATTCAAGTATCTCCCCATTTTCCCAAAGTCTGCCCCCCTAAAATCCAGGATATGTGTTTTTGTATGGTTTGGTTCTGCTCTTTCTGTGATTTCAAACCAGAAGGTTAGCCAGGAGATAAGCGACCCAGAGGAGAATAAATATTCACATCACTTAAGCTTTACTCTTCAAGGAAAGTTTCATCCTGCTCCAGCGCTGTATCTCGCCTTCAAGGAGGATAGCAGGGGAGAAAATTTAAGATGCTGTATGTCTCTCCAACTGGCTGGGATGAAGATAGTCAAGTATTGGAAGCCCTGGAGGGCCCAAGAGATCTCTGTCCCCTGAAGGCAGTCCTTTGTGCAAGACAGGTTCAAGGGGGGAAAGGGTCATCTTCTTTTGGTTCATCAATAGACCTGATAGCCTGGCAAAGTCTTGTAGGAGGGAAATAACTGCTGAGAGGGAATGTGCAGGATCAGAGAGGGTAATGCAGCATGTCGTCTGTATATGCACTGACCGGGTATGGGCGACCACCGGTCATGAACCCAGAAATCCTTAGAGATGTGGTTAGGCACCTTATCAAGGTGTCTAAAGTCAGGAGGAAAAGCGAGGGGGGAGAGAGGGCAGCCCTGTCAGGTGCCCCTCTGGAGAGTGAAAGGAGAGGAGAGGAAATATCCCTGTTGGCCAAATTTCTAGCTAAAGGGTCCCTGTAAAGAGTCAGGATCCACCCCCAAAAAAACTCACCAAACCTGTATGTCTGCAAGACCCCATGTAGGTAGTTCCACTCTATCGAGTTGAGTGTCTTGGAGAAATCAACTGCCAGGGTTGCCATAGGTGTGGGAGAGTGTAAGGCCAACCATTTGAGGTTGAGAACAAGATGCAGGTTGTTGGCGCCAGACTTCCCTTTGGAGAAGCTCACTTGAGATTTGTGAATCAGGTGAGGTAGAATTTTGTTTAGCCTATTCACCAGGACCTTGGCCACAATCTTAGTTTCTACAGACAGAAGAGGAAAAGGCCTAAAGGTAGCACAATCATGTGGATCAGAGAATTTTTTGGGCAGCAATGTGACAAGGGCTTCCCTCATGGTAGGTTGGAGGGAACCAGAACTGTGAGCCTTTTGTAAAGCCTGCAGAAGTGGTTCTGTTATCTCCTCCTTCAGGATGCACCTCTGCCAGGATCTTATCTGGGCCTGGAGCTTTCTCTTTTGTTAACTGGGAGATTGCGACCTGTAGCTCGTTCACAGTTAGAGGGGATTCCAGGCTCTGACAGTCAGTGGCTGATAGCTTCGGGAGGGAATCAGGAGCACAAAGTTCAGTAAGGAGTTGGATAGACTGAGGAATATCCAATGAACTCTTAGTCTGATAAAGGGACTCATAAAATAGGCATATCACTCTGTTGATTCCCCTGGGGTCTGACACAACGTTTTCAGCTGTATCTCAGAGCACATGGATCCTGGAGGTGACCTGCTGTTTATGCATTGGTATGCCAAAAGTCTTCCCCCCTTACCTCCACCTTCCCATGCCTTGTGTTTCAAGTGAAAGCATTGCCACTCCACTTTCCTATGTAACAGGGTATTTATACAATATTTTAGCCCTGTGATAGAGGTCAGGAGGTCAGGATCTGACCGAGGGCATGGCATTGCTTTAAATCTATCGTCTAACCCTCAAAGCTCGGCTTGGAGGTGATCAAGTTCAGCCTTGTGGGCTTTCACTTTTGTAGCAGAGTAGGAGATGATTCTCACCCTGTGGACAGCCTTAAAGGTCTCCCAGACAATACTCAGGGAGACCTCTCCTCCAGCATCGAGAAGGATGTAGGATTTGGCCTCTTCTCGTAGGAAGGCGCAAAAGGCATTGTGCTGAAAGAGTAATGGATTACACCTCCACCTAGTGGAGGAGTTTCCCTGTCCCTGAGGTAGGAATAGGAGATACATGGAGCATGGTCTGACAGTAAGATATTCTCAATCCTAGAATCCGTAACACCGGGAGCTGTCTCCTGGTTCACCAGCCAGAAATCGATCCTACTGTAGGTCTTATGAACTGGGGAAAGGAAAGCATAATCCCTCCCTGTGGGATGTCCCTGTGCCATACATCAGCCAATCCCCACTCTGCCATGAATTCAAAGAGCACTGCCACCGCCTTGGGGTGCACCTGTGACGTGGGTTGAGACTTATCGAGGAAGGTATCTAGTAGTAGATTAAAATCCCTGCCCATCAAAATAGACAGCCCTGAAACCCTTCCTCTAGTTGAGCTATAGCCTGGCTTACTTCGGGGAAAAAGTAATTGGAATCACTGTTAGGTGCATAAACATTAACGAGCAGGGCCCTCCCACCTGGGTAGGAAAGTCGAGCTGCTTTCCACCTCCCTTGTGTTTCAGTAAGTGTCACTTCCACAACCCAGGGGATGCCCTTCATAGTAATATGGCTACTCCCTTTGACTTAGTGGAGGCTGAGCTGGCAATCACCGTTCCCACCCACAGCTTCTTCAGCCATTGGACAGTTTGAGCAGCAAAATGCATCTCCTGCAATAAGGCCACATCCGTCTTAAGGGCACCAAGGTGCTGAAGGACCTTTGTACACTTAACAGGGTGATTGAGGCCCTTAAAATTCCACGATACACACCTCATGCCCAGCGCCACCCTCCCAGCCATCCTGACCACCTAGAAAAAGAGAAGGATAAGAGTCTTACCTGCCCAGAGAGGGGAAAAGCAACCTGTATGGCACCCATACATCAATATGAAGACCTAAGAGCTGATAAACCCACCAAGGGAGATTACCGAGATGGCAGAAGGGTATGTGACCTCGAGGTATAGGGAACATGAGGATCTGTGCATTGCACCAGATAAACAGACCTGTAATTAAAGACAGAAACAGCAAAAATTGTTATACAGTCAGAAGAAAACAGTACCAAGAATAGAGAAAATATTAACAGTGTCTCAGAATACCAGCCTCCCCGCGATCCACTGGTTACAATGAGGGCTGCCTGGGGGGGGCTAGGAACTGTGCTCTCAACTAAGCGCCCCAGGAAAGAAGAAGAAAAAAAAGGGGGGGGGGCATTTATCAGGAAGGGTTGCCTTGAGCTTCTGAGAGACCAGCTACACAAAACTTACAAAATCACTAGTGTTGTGGAGGTGAACACGTGAGAGACTACCCCTAATGAGTCCCTAGCCAAACTGACTCAGTTGTCACATATGGGGATGTCCAGATGAGAGATAAAGTCCACTAAAAGTGTGTCCTTCATCCCTGTCTGGATTTAGAAGTTCCAAATTACTGTTGTGGGATGCTAGAAAAATGCTGTCTACCCCATCTATTGGACACAGCTTGCGAGGAGGGGGGGCAAGAAACAAACCCACTGCCCTGATAGAGGAAGGGAAAAAAATAAATGAGGGGGGAGTCTGCCCCTGCAGCAGCATATGCCTGATGGTTAATCTACATTGTTTGTATTAACATACGACCATATTAAGCAGTAACATTATTCAACAGGAATGCAAATATAGAACTGAGATATAGAAAGGAACTTTCCAATTGGCCATGTAGGGCCTCAGCAATGGGAGGCACATACCTAAGGCCAGAGAAATCTCTCTTATATGTTCCCAATAGGAGAAGGGGAGAGACTTATGAGATACAGAGTGGAGAGGAAAAAGGCATGGTTACCAAGAGCCCAAGAGGACAAAGGGTATGAGGCTCCATGAGACATCAGCTATCCAGGAGAGACAGTCTGGCAATTATCATAAGTTGAGAGGAATTACAATAGTGTCCACAGATTACCCATGCAAATAGCATTAACATTAAGAAAACCTTCCGGGCAGATAGGCCTGCTCAGCAACTTCATACCACACCACTGCTCCAGAGGTGGGGGCCTGGTGTAGAAGGAGGAGAGAGCATGGAGCAGTAGAGAGCATTTTAGTCCATGCTCAGCCTGCTTACCATCCCCACTATAGGGAATGGAATGGGACAGGATCAAGGAAAGCAGCTATGTAAGGCTTCCAGGCTAATATTCATGAAGGGGTAGGGGCTGAGAATTTAACAAATGCTTCATGTAAGGATGTAAGGATTATGCAGTAAACAGAGAAGGCAGAGAAAAGGAAACAGCAGAGAAACAGATTCAGCCAGTCTTTTCCTGGTGCATGGACAGGAGAGTGAGCCTTTCTGCTAGTGGCATGGGAACATCCCCCTCAGTTGTCTGGATCTCTGCAGGGTTGTGGATGCCCACTCACTGCCTCTGTGAAGGATTTAACACCCAGCTTAAGGAGGCCCCTGACAGTTGCCAAGGTTTCTTCTTCTGAAGCTGCCTCTTTGGCCCAGTTGAGAGGAGCCTGTGTATCCATTGCCTCCGGAGCTTCTTGCAGCTGATCATCTTGTATAGTGCCCAAGAGGGAATCCAACCTAGGAAGCTTAGTTGGGAGATAAGGAGCAGCTTGTGGTGCACCAACAGTCCAAGGACTCCATGATCTTGTCCACGATCTGTTAACCAGATTGGAAGGATGGGCCACCCCGGTCTTAAGGGCAGGAGCAGAGTCATTTTGAGATGCAGTGTCCCATACTCATTCAGGGGACATGCGGTGGGGCCCTCTCAAATCAGGTCGGCTGGGGGAAGATTGTCTCTGAAGATTATTCCAATTGTGATTGCAGTCTCTCAGAGGCATCTTTCTGTTACTTTCGTTCCGCCTGCCAGTTTGTGAGTTGGTCACCCAGAGGCATCTGGGGGATGTAGTCCCAAGTTCCAGTTTTTGCCAAAACCTATGCAGCCAGGGCAAAGCTTCCTGAGGAGATTCAGCTAAAAAATCTCTGCCCTCTTTGGAGCTGGGTGAGTCTTTTAAATCTGTAGCATAAATCATTAGTCATCAATACTTTCTTGAGGGGAATAAATGCCTTATGTCTCACAGCTACTTCTTGTAAGTAATCCTGATAGAAGGATATGCTGGTCCCCTTCCATTTAATCTCCCCCATATCCCTGGTTATCTGCAACACTTTCTCCTTAATGGAGTACCTCAGCAGATATGTTATGATGAGTTGGGGGGAGTTTGTAAACAGACCAGCCTTCACTGTAAGCCTGTACGCCCACTCTACCTCCACTAGATCCTTCCAACTATCCCCCAGGAGCTTAGGGATCCAGTCATTGAGGAAGTGTTCCATGTTTGGCCCCTCTACCCCCTCAGGCACCCCCCAAAATATGGATGTTGTTGCACTTGCTTCTATTCTTCTGGTCCTTGGCATGACTCCATAGCCTGCTGATTTTGCCTTCATGGTCCCACATTCTCTACCAAAGCATTTCTTGTTGCATTTATAAGTCCTCAGTTCACTTTTTGGCTAAGTTTAGCTGGTCTTTCAACTTCTAAACATCAGCCACATTGCCAGCTAAGGAGGAACTGATCCCCTCCACTCAGACCAGCAAGGTTTCTAGCATCTTAGTGATATGAGCTAGTGGGTCTCCTCCCTGGATCTGCTGGTCGGGATTCTGGACTTGTTGTCTGCACCCACTGTTGCCATGCTGTGAGCGGCAGCAGCCATTGTGACATCCGTTAATGTCCACTTGTGCTCCCGACTCTTTCTGTGTAGGTGAACAGTCCAGGCAGTAGAGAGGCCAGCAGTCGAGAGGCAATTGAATGATGATGTAGACCAAAAGGTTCAGATCCGGAACTTGGTAGGAGGCAAGTCAGTCTTTGGGGAGGAGATGAGAGGCCTGCTAGACTGTGCTGTGTTGGCTGGTAGCTCAATGCATTCCTGAATGAAGCTCTGCAAGAAGGAAGGTTGAGCTCACAATAGCATTTTCTAGCACCCCAAAATATAGCGGATTGCTTAAGATTAGAGCCAGGCTGGGAAGGAGCTGAGTATTTAACATGCCATCTCTACTGGGTCCAGGCCACTCCCCCAGGCACACTGCTTTTAAACCAGAGAGTGACCACAAAGAGTTGTTACTGCAGAAAACAAACTCTGGCCAGAGCCAATAGGGCTGCAGTTGACGTAGGTGGAGTATAAAGATTGAATATTACAAAATTTACAAGCCTGTGTGCACAAAATGTAAAGTTGGCTCCTAAAGTTGTGTTTTAATATTTTTACACTGATACAAAAGAAAGAAGCCACGAGCTTAAGATTCTTGAAAAGGGCAAGACACTAGACACTACTTTGATTTCCAGTATCCCTTCCCAAACACAAACACAAACACACACACACACAAAACCACCATCTGTCTGGAAACTTTTCACATCTGTAGATGGTGCTGTAATATAATTCCAGCTCCAGTCTTTCTAAATATAGTTTAACCAATGTTGGAAATGTTTTTTTTTCCGTAATTGTGTAACTGCAAAGTAATGACTCTGCTGCTGTATAAGCAGGCAGGACTCTTTGGAAAAAAATAGCTGTTTCACCACTTAAAAAAATGAAAAAAGTTGTATAATAAGTTAAATATACACATATTCTCAGTATCATGGGGAAAAAACTAACAATTAATTTTGGTCAAATGCAACCAAACTCATACTATCGTGTTTCTGTATACTCAAGCAAGCCACAAAGAACAGTGGTCTGATAATCACTTGTAATCGGGAGATATTTTTTCTAAAACTGTAACTCACAAATTAGATTTCTGTCTGAATTTATTTGTGCCAATAGTGTCAGCTATGTGCAGCTGTGTATGGTGCACATTAAAACTGAAGAACAAAAGAAAGGTGCTGCACCCCCATCATTTATTTGATGGCATTTCTAGTTTCTTGTCAGAGGGTAACAGCAGAAAATACTGTATTAGTGCATTGTCTGGAATAATTACTGAAATATTTAAAATACACAAATAAATAAAAACAACAACAACGACAGTATGAAATTCAACCGATGGCGCAGGCCAGTAAGGGGCTCTGTCAGTCTGCAAGTAACCTGTAACCTTACAAGGCAGCAGGATTCAGACTCAGTAAGCAGAATCCTGTGAAGCAGCGGGGCAATTTTGAATCCCACTTAGGCCGCTGGTTTGCTCTGTGTCTCAAACAAGTCACCAGACTTTGCTTCACTTCAGTCCTCCCAAAATGCATGCAAGCAAGCTGGGGGCAGGACCCCCACTGAAAACAGAATGTTGCATCTCATCTGGACTGCCCTAGGTAAAGTAACTATTTGCATGTGCTAAATGCACATCCTGTGATACCTGATAGGGTTCTGTTAATGGAAAAGGCAGAGGGAAACAGACACCAGCAGAGCCTTTTCCCTGGGACTGCATCTCACAGAGGTTGCTACTGTACTGGGTACCACAATGAGAAAAGTATTCCAGGTTGTGCTCTTTGCAATGGCATGGTCTGACTGATGTACTGCAGTGTGAAACAGGGCAGTGTAATGAAGCCAGAGGTATCCACTGGTTGCATTCACATTGTTCTGTGCACCAGCTAGCCACCTGCTCCCAGCCAACCCATACCGTGAGTGCACAGTATTGTGTTCAATTTGCAAACTATGCCTCTCATACAAACAGCTTTAACTGATGCAGCCAGATTCCACCATTCTCAGAATGAACAAATTACAAAAGACTGGTGTTATTCGACTTACAGCATGTACACATCTACAATCACAACAGTTGTAAGCCAGCAAACATTTCCTTACAATTCTAGCTTTTTATAAATGGCCACAGCAGCTCTTTCTAATACAGTATAAAAGGTTGCATGTCTGTTTTATATTTTGCAAGGAGAGTAAAATTATCAAAACATAATAGACCAAAAAAGCTCTCATATGTTATAATGTGTGTCATGCATTCGTTCAAATAGACCCCCACAAAAAATGTAATACAAAGAAGTAAATGTGTGTGTGTGTGTGTGTGTGTGTGTGTGTGTGTGTGTGTGTGTGTGTGTGTGTGTGTGTGTGTGTGTGTTGGGAGGGGGGTGCAAGCTACTTCATACTGCATCTAAAATCTTAAAATAGCCCCAGACATCAAAATCCCTTTAGCAAGTGTGATAAATAGAGAGATAGAGAGGGAGGACAGACAGACAGACAGACAGACAGATAGAACTGGACTTGTGCTGTCTGAAAGGGTGTATAGGGTGCCATCTTTTGATTTCAGACCAATATGGTTCAACACTCTGCACGACAGCCATATTCAGTTCCAATTGGGATGTTAAATTTTTCTGGACAAAGTGCAGCCATTTAACCCCCAATTCCTGTTTAAAACATTACTTTGCAGGTAAAAGTTGTGTTGGTTGGTTCCTATAAAGGTACCAGGCATATACCTCACTGGCAGAATGGGACTAGACACCGTCATTTCTAAAATAGTTTGAAGTATTTTCATTCTGGGTCTATCATTTACAGTATTTACTGCAGTCTGCTGCATCTCATTCTGAGAGGGATCAATGATCCAGATTTATGTCCCGCCAAGTGAACAGAGTGATAAAGCAGCTCCAAGACATGAAAGAGGGGCAGCAGCCATAGTCTGATCATTCTTGTTTCCAGGACTTCCTCAGAACAACTGTAGAAAGTCATATTTCATTGACTGAAAAGAGGAGGTCTGGTTGCTATCCATGCAGCTGCTACTAGCCTCAGTAAATCAACCACAGCATCTGAATCCCTAACTACTGGAATGCTGCCAATTCATGGGGATGTCAATTGGGGTTCCCAGATCCATAGACAGTGTTCCTTTAATATAGAATAATGCTTCTATAACTTATTCCTTAGGAGCCCTACATTCCCCTCCCTAGGAGGGGAGTTTGGAATAAAAGTTGAGTTTTTTTTCTGAGAGCTTATTTATCTCTGAGACATTTTGTAAGTTCTGGTGGTGCTTTTTAGCTTACATTTGTGGTTTACAGCTGCTGGCTGAGCACTGTGCCAGGTCTGGTGGTGGGGATTTAAAAAATACCTTAAATCTGTATTGTATTTTTCACAGTAGCTGTTGCTGGCTGGCTGGCTATGCACTGTGGGGGAGGGTTTTTTTTCCCAAGTAACAGAGTAGCCAATCAAGATTGTGTGGATTTCAGTTTGAAATCTATCTTTAGTTGTTCACTGAGGCATTTTGTTTGAGGGGAGTTTGGAATAAGAGGTGAGTTTTTTTCTGAAAGCTTATTTATCTCTGAGATATTTTGTAAGTTTTGGTGGTGTTTTTTAGTTTAAATTTGTAGTTTACAGCTGCTGGCTGAGCACTGTGCTAGGTTTGGTGGTTTAAAAATAGCCCCTTCCCCCTCTATCAGCCTTTCTTAAATACTGACAAGACACTGGGGGTTGGACGTCAAGGCTGTGGGGCAGGTACTTGATGAGCTGGGAAATAGTGCAGCCAACAGACAAGGTCAAGATAGAAAGAAGAGGAACCATGAGAGTTTGAATGGAGCAGAGGGGACAAAGAATAGGAAGGAGTAATGGGACAATGGTGATGGCTTGGGGCAGTCTGTTAGGGGGGCAGGCCAGAATGAGGGTCAGTGGAGGGGAGGGGGGCAAAGGAATCCAGGAAAGGGGGGGGCAGAAGTCACTGGGGAAGGATTGTGGGATGTAATAACTATGGAGGGTCAGTATTCATGAACACCCAGTGGAGGACGGGGAGGTGCCCAGTCTGTATAAGTCCAGGGAGGCTGGAGAAGGAAGTTCTAAGACTAAGGGGGGAAGTGGCAAACATGGTGATGGGGCATATTAGGTCGGGAGGAGAGGGGAATGTGGAAAGCACGAAAAACATCCAGGAAAAGATGGGAGGAATAAGAGGTCCAGGGAGGTCAGGACACGGGGTAATGGGGGTGACACAGGTATGGGAGACAAATGTGCAAGGAGAATAGGAGAAGGAATACAGGGAGTTGGAAATGTTGGGAGCTCAGATGGGGGCAGACCTCTAAAAGAGGAGTCAATGGAGGGGAAGGAGGAAGGGGAAGTGCAGTCCATGGGTACAAAGAACAAAATGACTGAGGAGGGAGATGGAGAAATAGGTGAACTGGGCAAAAAGGGTTGAGTACAGTGGAGAACACAGTGGGGGAAACAGAGACAATAGGAGTAAACATTGTGCAAAAGGAAGAAGGAGAGGAAAAGGGTTGAGGATGTGGAGGGGAAGAAGGGAGGCATCTTGGTCTTGGGGGACTCTACACTAAGAAGGGTAAGGTGGGGAAGCAAAGGGGAGAGGCACAGTAGAAGTTGGATGGAAGCCATGCCAGGAAATGAAGGCGGAAAGTGTGGGACAATCCATGCAAAGGTATGCAAGCAGGAAAAGGGAAAGGCCTCACCTAATAATACACCTTGGGATGAATGACCTGATGATGGGATGGTAGGGGAGGTTAAGAGGAGGTCTGAGGAACTGGTACCTAGGTGTGAGGGAGTGGGTAGATTTGTCACCTTCTCGGAGGTAGAGCCTGTTCCCAGGGCAAGTATGGGTAAGAAAAGGGAGAATTCAAGAGTTTAATGAATGGCTGGGAGCCTGGTGTCAGCAAAAGGTGCATGGGCTGATAGGAGGCTGGGGGGGGGGACCTTGGAGAACAGCAGTCTGTATGCAAAAGATATTCTGCACCTAAATGAGGAAGAAAAAAATGTACTGAAGACAAGGATAGGGACACACATTGAGGAGCATTTAAACTAGGAGAGGGGGTAACAGGAGGGATAGTGTTGTTCAGAGGCCTAGTGATGTAAAACCAAATGGGCTTATCCCCTGCCATAGCAAGGTAAGGAGAAAGGCAACTACTAAGGGAACAGATATAAGGGGGGAGAGGTGGGGGGAGGGTAAAAATAAGGGTTTGAGGGTGGTAACACTAAATGCTAGGAGTCTGGGGAATAAGGAGGTGGAACTACAGGTTCTCATGGAGGAGGAGGGCGTGGACTTGGTGGCTATGACCGAAACATGGGCTATCCAAATCCACAACTGCGACATGACTGTTCTGGGGCACAGAATACACTGTAAGTATAGGGAAAAGGGGAAGGGGGGAGAAGGGGTGGTGCTGTACATAAAGAAAGGATTAAAATGTGTAAGGTGGGATAGAGAAGAGTGAGATACAGAAGCACTGTGGGTGCAATTACAGGATCCCAAAAATAGATCATTAAGACTGGGGATGGTGTACAGGCCACCCTCTCAAACTGAAGGTATGGACAGTGTACTGGCAGAACAGATCAGAAGGAACTGCAGGAAGGGGTGGTGGTGTTAATAGGGGACTTCAACCTGCTGGGGTGGACTGGGACACACCTACCACAAAGAGCAGAAGGGAACAGGTAATGCTGTATGCCTTCCAGGAAAGCTTTCTAGTACAGTTGAGCAAGGAACCAATTAGGGAAAGAAATACCCTTGACCTTGTACTGACGAACAGGGAGTGGGTGAGGGATTTGAGGGTGGAGGAACCACTGGGGAGGGAGTTACCATCGAACAGTATGGTTTCAGTTACAGATGGCTAAAGAGAGGATGCCATCTGGGACAAGGGTGCTGGATTTCAGGAATGCCAAAAGAAACACCACAGTCCCCCAAAAACTCAAACAAATCCAAAAATAGCATGCTCAAACCTCTTATGTTACTTCACACACTGGAATTCACATTTCTTCTAAGGGGTGCTACTAGGCTGTGGCATGCAACATACAATCCAAAGATACTAGTGCACACCAACACCCCCCCACACACACACAGCATAACATATTTAAACTTTACACTGCCAAAATTGGCTGTTTTTACCTCAAGCTCCATGTCTGTGGTGTTCCTTTTGAGCATGCTCCCTTTGAAACACCTGTGTAAAATCCTTGATGGGACCACAATGTAAAAAAGGAGTCAATTAGATACATTAGTCACTGAGGTACTGGAAAGTTAGGGACTAAATTGAAAGGTCCCACCTTGAGATTGGTGATTTAGCTTACTCAAATTGGAATTCCAGTCTGAAACTAAGAGGATCCACTCCTCACATGTAGCTTGAGGTACAAATAGTCAGTTTTGGCAGTGGCAAGTTTAAATATGTTATGCTGTGTGTGTGTGTGCAGGGGGTGTTGGTGTGCACTCGTATCTTTGGATTGTGTGTTGTATGCTACAATCTAGTAGCACCCCTTAGAAAAAAATGTGAAATCCAGTGTGTGAAGTAACATAAGAGGTCTGAGCATGCTATTTTTGGATTTGAATAGGGAGCTAACTGCATTCACAAGCAGCCTAGATAGACCATGATGGCCTTTTGCTGCTGTCAATTTTCGAATGTCCATATGTTTACATTCATCTCTTTTCCTGCAAAAAGCATTATCAATAATCTATGCTAGCCATTTCCATGTAAACTGCTCCATTTGCCTAAGTTACAAAAGTCACCATAGATCATACTCCTCAACACATCCTGTTACCATAATAGAGGGACACTGCTTACAAAACTGGGGGCAAATACTTAACTTGTACCAGGGGCATCATCATCTTTGAAAAACCCGATAATTTCCACATTTAAAAAAAAGATGTAATGTGACATGATGAAAAAGATTTTCTGAAGAATAACAATTGTAAATATCTATGGTTTTCATGTTTCAGATCCCCACTCTTCAGCGACAGAGATGCCACTATTAAGGACCTGGGAAGTTTTGGTGGCAAAATCAGGGACATACCCCAAACATCAGGAAACATCGAAATGTACTTTGTGTTGTTGATCTGGGAGCCCTCAACTTGTATGTTGCACAGCAAGTGGATAATACAGCCTACAGCCTAGTAATGTTAAAACAGAGCTGCTGGCAGTAGTTAGTAGGTTAAGCTGATCGCTTACACTGCTGTTGTTCTTGGACCAGTACACCATGGCTTGGTTGTGCACCGAGTCCCCACTCAGCCTTGACATGCTGTTCAGCAATTTCAGCTCCTCCATCTGGAAGCTGGTGCTCCTCCTCAGCTGTTCCTTCCTCCACAACTAGAGATAGACGCAATTAGAAAATTTCATTCTGCAAAATATTTCATGAAATGTGGACATTTCAACAAAATATTTCTTGTTTGCAAAATGCAAAATTCCACCAGTGAAATGTGGAATTTTACCTTTAAATGCAGAATTTTGCTGGTTAAATGTGTAATTTTGCCACCGACGGGAAAAATTCTGCATTTGAAGGGGGATGAAAATGGCAAATGCATATATTTAAAAATAAAAAAAAATGTTTTCCCCCCTCCTGGCAAACGTTAAAGTAAATGTTTATCCCATGATCCCTGGTGTCTAGTGGTCCCACCCCCCTGGACAACTGTCAGCCCAATATGAAGAATTCCACGGTTTCCACCCACCATCCCCACTGAGATTCATCCTTGTCTCCCATCCAGAATTTTAATTAAAAATAAAGATACATTTTCCTGGTATCTAGTGTTCCCACTCTCCTGGGCGATCGCCAGACCAGCATGAAGAATGACTCCCCCTCCACCCCGAGATTCACACCCCAACATCCCCCAGTATCCATTAGTGCCACCAGGCCCATCAATATGAATCATTTAATAAAAAAAAAGTAAGAAAACTTTTCCTGGTGTCTAGTGGACCCCCCACCCTGTCTGGTAGTGACCCCCACATCGCACCCACCCAACCAAGACCCCAGTGGGCCACGAACACAGCCCTCCACTCACCTCCATGGCCAGCAGCTTCATCAATGAGTTTGATTGTGCCCTTTCAATGAATGAGTGCATGCTTGTAGTACTCCCTCATTCATTGAACGCACTCAGTCAGGCTCATTCATGAAAGCACTCAGTCAGGTTTCTGGTCATGGAAATGAATGGTGGGCTGTGCTGGTGGCCTTCTGGGGTCCTAGGATGGGTGGTGTGGGGTTGGAGTCACCACTGGTCAAGGTGGGGTTGTGGGGTGTTCACTAGACACTTAGGAAAGTTTATTTTTTCTTATTAAATGATTGATGTTGGTAGGCATGGTGGCACTAATGGATGGCAAGGGATGCCATGGTGTGAATCTCAGGAGGGAGGGGTTCATTCTTCATGTTGAGCAGGCAGTTGGTCAGGGGGGTGTGATCACTAGACACCAGGGACATTTATCTTTATTTTTAATTAAAATTCTGGACAGGGGATTGGGGTGAATCTCGGCGGAGGGGTTGGAAACCATGGAATTCTTCATATTGGACTGGTGATCAGCAGGGGGGTGGGTGGGTCCACCAGACACCAGGGATGGTGGGAAGAAACAGTTATTTTAATATTGGCCAGGAGGGGGAAGACACTTCTTTTATTTTTAAATATACATGAATTTGATATTCTGCATTTTGCACCTGAAAAATATTTCATGAATTGCACAAATTTCAAAAATATTTAGTGGTGCAAAATTCAAGATTTTGCCAGAATTTCAGCAGAGAAAATAAATTTCACTGCATCTCTATCCATGACCTGCCAACTCCAACACCACCTGTCCCAGCCATGGCACAGCTCACCCTTTGCCCATCCACAAATGGGCTGCTGGCCAGGCTACTCTCATCCCTCCTCCTCCTCCTCCTGCTAAGATCTCATCCACTTCACAGCTGCCTGATGCACTCAATGCCACCTCCATCCCCCAGTCCTAGTAACCGAGTCCAGCTGCACACTGTATTCACCAATGTAGCTGGCAGTGCCCCCCTGGCTAGAGTCAGGCTCCTTCACTAGCTGCTCAGAGGCAATTGTCTGCCTCTCCAGCACATAATTTGAGATCATTGTGCTCAGTTTTGGATTGAATGTTGGAATGTCCCTCTGGCTCTCCCCAAGTGCCAAAGCCATCCTATGGCCCTTATCTGCTAGGATGATGACATTCTCCTGGGTCTGAGTCACTCCATGTTTAATGTTCAGGTCCAGATCCTGAGCTACTGGGTCAGCTGGGCTTCACAGAATTGGCCCCAGCAGTGGCGACCCAGCCTGGCTTGGCAATCACAAGAATAATTCTCAGTGGTTCAGGTGCAGCGGCTGAGATGCTGGAGATGGAGTCTTACACAATCCACAAGTGATGTCTCCCCAGATGGAGCCAGAAGAGATGAGGAGCAAAAGCCATGGCCAAAGTGCCAGGTGTCAGCCTGGGCAGCAGGAGCCATTATCCCCTCCATCATGGCCAGATCAGATGCAGGCAGCTCTTTTTGGGGGGTTTCCTTAGTTTTTCCTCAATCCTTACAAGTCAGATGTTGAACAGAAAACTACTACTAGGTAGTTGATTCTGTTTTTAAACTAGAAAGTTTGTGTAAAAATCTCTCGCTGTCAGGGTGTGCAGCCAGGGATCTCAATGGCTGTCTTTCAGTTTTCAGATGTGCAGGACAGAATGAGTTAAAAAAAATAGTGCAAGCTTGGAGTGTAACAAACAGACATCATAAATGTTAATGAGCTGTTTAAACATTTAACAGCTGGTTAACATTTATGATGTCTGGTTGTTACATGGTTTCTGCTGAGTTCTAAATTAGTTGCCTAATTCTCCAGATATTTATACATTGGTTAGGTTATATTTTAATTTCAATCTACTGCTTGCACTATTAAAGTCTTAACTTATCTCATTTCTAACCAAAATGATAAAATAGGAATAACAAAACATGATAAAAATAATAAAAAAAAATAACAAATAAGAAAAAAAATTCTAACAAATATTGATGTTTACTTTATGACTCAGTAATCATCATGATGTTCAGTACTGTTTGATAAAATAGACACTAAACTAGATACCATCAGCAAACAGAAGAACAAAATGTTTATACTTGTGGAATTATAAGGCATTAAATACAGATTTACCTCATAATGTTACTTGTTTGTCCAAAGCAAATATTGGATATTACATGCTATGAAATCCAACCAGAGTTTATGAAGTATACCAATGTGCTGAACAAATTAGTGATATGCATCTGTTGTGTGCAGTGCACCAATATCTTGAGGCACACAAATAACTTTGATGAGTTTGGCAGGCTCAATATCAAATGTTTGTTTTTAAACATTTTGGGACTCTTTTTGTTTGGAATATTTATATTTGTAAACAGTGGTGTTGTTGCATTTTAATCTCTGAATTTTAGAATTATTTGAGGTACGTTTTTGTATCATTACTCATGATGATTATGTCTATCTGCAAATTAATTTTTTGTATTGTTCTCAGGACACCCTCACAAATGAACTTTACTCAAGGATTTATCCTGAAATAAAATGAAATGATAACTCTGCCAGTCAGGATTGCAAATGCATAACAATTAGAAAAAAGTAGTACACTAAAAATGAGACAAAAACTATGGCACGATCTTACATATAATAAATGATTTCTGCATTATCTCTTGATCACACTGCACATGGGTAGTGATTTGCCTGTGAACTTTAAATGTGAAAATATTGTATACTCTGTTGGTATTGTGACCGGCTCTTGGTCAGTTGTGTACTACTGTAATCCCTTTCTGTGCTTGGTATTGTATTTAATTTATGTCGCATGCCATCATGCTATTTTATAACCTTAGACTCCATCATGTTACTTTGTGATATGGTTGTCTCATTGAGTCAAACTGTAATCTCCTGGGTTGCACCTCAAAATAGGCATTGTAATTGTCAAATGTGCTTACCTGGTCATAAATAAATAAACATATAAACTAACAACTAAATAAATGTAGTTCAGATATACTTACAGTAAATATTGTTTACATCCTGAAAGGATTCGAACAGGCTCTTGAACACTGAAGCTCTGTTTTGTTTGAGTGCTTACCTTATTTTCCCTTGATTAATGTCAGGCATGCTGTATCAGAATAGTCATATGAATCTGAAGCAGTAAAATGGTGCTGTGTGCCTATGCACAACCCATGAAACTGGAGGATGTACTATAATGTATATGAACCAAAACTTGGGGACCGGTAGGAAAGCTCAAACCATGCCCCTAACAAAACAACCTATTATTGTGAATAATGCTTTTAGAATTATGACAGGATGGCATTATACAACAACATGTGGTGCTGAGAGCCAAAACACTTGCTATCAAGTAATTAATGCCTGACACCAAAGAAGACATCCTTCTTAGTGGGGATCCAAAACCCACACTGAAAAGTAAGGTGTTGTTTACATCACGCATCATGACCTGTCTTTTAGAAATACTTTGACAACAGACACACATTTGAACTTTGTTGTTTAAGAGACATTTTGAAACATTCATTGATTTATTTTGTAGTCTGCAAGAAAACAAATGAATGCTGTACTCACTGAGACTGTATAGCAAAATTTATTGAAGTTCTTATATAAAGAATGCGTGCTATCCAGGACTAGAGAAAAAAAAAGCTACATATCACCTTCCTATTCATATTGAGGGATTCATCAGGGAGCATGAATTTTGTAGGACCAAAATATCTTTGAGGCAGAAATTAGCAAAATATTAGACCTGGTGGCAATGTATCTTTAAATGAAGCACATTTTTTTTGTATGGGTGCTTAGTGAGTGGTTGATTTTGTCTCCTGTTTCTGGCAAATAGTTATGCCCTCATGGCTCCTTACCTCCTCAACATTGTGGTTGGTAGCATGCACTCTGTTGATGGAGTTTGTAATTCTCTCAGAACAGGCCAATTTGATTGGTGGCCCTATGTAAACCCCTGTCAAACAGGATGCTATCATGTCAGGCATGATTGTTTTCCAGTAGCGTATACTGTATGTCTCCTCTAAATTAGGCTTAAGGAGTTCTCCACTTCCCCTCCCACACCTCCAACTGTATTTATTTTATATTGCAAAGAATTGAAAGCAAGTCAAAATTTTCTTGACTTACAAAGGATCATTTCTGCAGAGGGCATACCTTGATAGAAGGTAGTCATAGAAACATAGACATTTATTTTCTCACCACCATTTACACTCATTCCTGTTACTTAGATTTATTTTTTTGTGTGTTGTTTACTTATAGTCCCAAGATCAAATGTGTCTATTTTCAAGGGAGACCTGAGCTGAAATAATACAAGACAAACACAAAACATGTAATGTACATTGGATAAATTAATATGGCAATATATTAGACCAAAACAATTAAAACAGACAGTTAATGCAGTTATTACAAACTACTGACACTATATCGAAATGCACAAAAAAGTTGTCCTACAAAAGGTTTTTACTGTCTACAAGCACTGTGACTTAGATTACTAAGAAAACTGCTTGCACTTGGGAAATTCTTTCTTTCTAACCATATATTACAGTTCTTAGGTGTAGAACATTGGTCCTATTGTTATGTATGTGTTTGGGATTTAATATACCAGTATTTATTTAATTAATTTTTGTACCCTGTTTTTTTTAAAAAAATATGATGCAAAATCTCTGCTGAACTGCATCAGAAATCAGATTGTGTTCCAGCATCAAGGAAAATCAGAAGCATGGAAACTACAGTCCCCTAGGGCCCAATTTTTAAATGTTAACACCAAGCTAACATGATTATATCCATGCTAACTCTGATTAGTGTGGTCAACAGCCTGCTACTGCATCTAGTGCAGTTTAAAAATGCACAGTGTGGCCCTAATGTAGTAGCATAGTTAAAGTAAAATTTGGGGCTGATAGTATAGCATAGAGGTTAGAGTAAAGAGATGTGAATGAGCTTGGTACATCCAAAAAACCTGAGTTTGATTCATGAGACCTCTACAAACATACTGTATGACCATGAGGAAGTCTCTTAACTTCCCCAGTGCTCCCAGGTTGCCACTGAAAACAGGCATTGTGCCTAGCACGCCTTACCCAGATACTAAAAGAATAAAAAAAAGAACAGGAACCTTTGCAATGAATTGCTACCAAATGCATAGAGGGCACACTAGTATTTCAAATGAGTCCTGGAAGCTCTAACAGGCTGTCAGAACAGTACTAGTTAATGCTTCTGAGAACAATTTTTTAACAACATGCTAATTGCAGTAAATTGTTACAACAATGGACCCTGGCTTCTGCCCTTCCCCCTCTCCACAACCACAACCACAACAACAGGCCTCACCTGGTTCCAGCACAGGAACCCCTTCCCTACTAGGTCAGTAGTTACACTCCCTTAGTACAAGTCATAGTATTAATTAAACATAATACATATTTTATTCTCTGGTGTCAATGATACACATTCCCTCACCAAATCACATTTTAATATACTTTATTTCTCATGTGCAAGTGGGACCTGACTTCCATACCTGGTCCTCTGATATTTATTTTATACCCCTCCAACTGAGCCATTGCACTAAAAATTGTGGTTGGCCCTCAACACTGCTGTTGCCAGCCACCATTTGACTCTTGCAAGTAATTTCAGGATTGACATACTGTACTGTACAAGTCAGTGTATTGATATTGTACTCAGGCAAGTGCAATTTTGATACAGTGACTTGCATGTCAAGCTGGCATTTACTTGCATGAGTGAGACAATGACAAGCCATTGTGATGGGGAGTGGGTAAGTGATAGCTGCTGTCTCAGGACCTGGACTTTGAGAGTGAAATGGATATCATGGAACTGGGTGAAGGAGGAATGTAGGCACCACTGACACCAAGGAAATAAAGTATAGTAAAATGTGACCATGGACGAGAGGAAGTTTCATCTGGTACCAGGAAAATAAAGTATATTAAAATGTTACTGGGCAAGGAAGGGGTTTCCACTTGTACAAAGGTATATGATATACATTTATTTCATTTGCACCAAAACAAGAGGTGAAGAAGAGTGGAGGGCAACAGACTACCAGGGAAGTGCAAGGGCTTAAAACCTAGCAGATGGTAAAGCTAAGCACTCCGACTGAGGAATCTACTAGAAGTAATCATTAGTCACTCCTTAACACAATCAAACCAGTACAACAAGGCCCATAGTAAGGTAAATAGGATGCCGGGATCTATCGGAAGAGGTAATGACAGTAGAATAAAAGAGGTATTACAACCTCTTTACAGATCATTGATGAGGCCACACCTGGAGTACTGTGCCCACTTCTGAGATCTTTACCTCAGGAATGACAATGGCTGGCTGGAGATTGTGCAATGAAGGGTGACCAGGATGATTCAAGGCCACCGGGGCATATCTTCATTGGATTGACTTAAGGCACTGAACATGTACTTATGGGAGACCAGATGAGAGAGCGGTGATATGACAGAGACGTTAAAGTTCCTGAAAAGAATAAACCGGGTGAACTGCGAATAACTATTTAACACACCTCACTGTTCAAGAACATGGGTGCAGGAGTGTAAACTGGCAGGAGAGAGGTTCAGGAGAGATGTGTGAAATTTGCATTTTATAGAAAATGGTGGAACTGTGGAATAGTCCGACAGTTGAGATAGTTGGTACCAAAACCATAAATGCTTCAAGTATAGCTGTAACAGAGAGAAGGGTATAGTGGTTACTCAGGACTGTAGCAGTACGGAGGGGAAAAGGGGGTGGACAGTAATGGCTAGTACCCTGTATAAAAAAATCGGTGCTCGGGTTTGATAGAAAATTATGGACAGACTCAACAGATCATTGGTCTTGTTTTGCCTTCATTGTCTGTTTCTTTGTTATGTAGATCTAACTAGTCACTGTGTCCTTGAGCATATCGCTTACCCTATAGTTATTCCAGTACACCCAGCTGTGAAACTGTGTCATAGCAGGAAACCACTGGAAACAGTAAAATGCATCTCAGGTAGCCTGCATTGGTTAAATAAAATACATTGCAGACTTGCAACACAACCAACATTTACACAACTGATCAACTAAAGTTGACTGTGAGGATCCCAACAGCATGCACAGCCTGTAAACAATCCATCGTGCAAAGAATTGCTTCACAACTTTAATGAGCCCATGATGAAATGCTAAGCTTCCTGTCAGGGCCTTTATTGGGGATTGGGGTAATTTGAATATAGACAGTTAAACATAACAACATAGTACAGCAACAACTACAGTGCTTTACTCCTGTGGGATGTTCTAGCTGCTCCTTTGATAGATTGCAGCCTATTGTTTCTGCTCAGAGAGATATCCTATGGTGGCCACTGGCCAGCAGAGGTTGACGCTTTGTACCTGAGCACCTGTTAGGATCTTGGTAAGTGCTGTACTCTAGGGGCTATTTATAACAATGTTTTAGGCATCAAACTTAGTTCTAATTTTCTTTTCATTAACATCACGCTTTTTGCTTTGCCAAAATTAGTGCTTTGTGACATGGCTTTTCATGAAACAAATCTCAGGTTTTCAAAATCCTGGTGAACTGAACTGCTAGAAACTTTGCATCTGTTCTAAGCATCTCAGTGCATTTATTGCTCCTTTAAACAATTTAATGTTGTCTCTATTTAATGACAACTCCTGTTGTTCCAGGAGGACGCCTTTGAAGTGTTTTCATTTACATTAGTAAACACTCCATCACTCACATTGAAAGTTATTTATTTTTTGCAATGGTCCTTTAAAACCAGCAGTGCAATGAAAAATGTTTTTTCCAAAAATGCTAGTTTCTGCTATAGTTAAGAAAAATATTTAGCACACCTGTCAAGTGTACTTGTCTAGGAATCTCCTATGCAGTGCACCATGAGCCTGTTTTAATTTTTTCACTCCTAACCCTTGCTAAGTCTACAATTTTATTTCTATGCAACATGTGTTGGTCATTTATTTTTTCTTGAGAGAAAACTCAATTAAAACATTTATAAGATATCCAAATTCTGATAGAATTAAATAAAACTGGAAGATGCCTGAAATCTTTCATAATGAAAAAAAGATAGGGTTAAGTACTGTATGTTTCCCAATTGCGTTGCTCTGTTGTCTTAAATAAATTTTTTTCTCCCTCCAACCCCCCTCCAAGACAGCCCTCCTTCAGAAGAGTGCCCAGCCTGTCACACTACTTCTGTCAGGACTTACCTTATCTGTCTCTCATCCCCCAGGGCTTGCCCCCCCCCCAGTGGGGTCGATGGTGGTGTCCCATGCCCCAACAAGGCATGGATCCAGTTTCAGACTGGTGCTCCCAGTTGATCTGGTTAGGGGCCTGAGGGAATTCCTCTTCATCCTGCTGCTGGGGATTTTCCAGTTTTCTACCTGTGGGGATGTGGTGTGCACTGATGTCAAGGTGCACACGCTAATGTCTGCCATGTCCCTTGCCTCTTTCAGCTCAGGTTGTCTTTCCCCTGGCTTCTGCTAGTGGCCAGTAGAGCACCAAGCTCTTTTCCACCTTCCCCCCAGAGAAGGAGAGCAGTCCCACAGACACTCAATCCTCCTTCCCCTGGCCAGCCCTCCAGCACCTCAGGCTCACCTACAAACCTTGATAATCGACATCATGAACAGTAGTGCTACCACTGAGCTGGCAGGCTGGCCTACATTAAATATATGTTGATATTGACAGTATGCATACATTATTATTCTGTTAGTTTACTGTCACTTATTAAAATTATTCTACATAAACCAAATTTTAAAACTGGAATCTGAGCATACAGTATTCTGCAGTTGGACAGCGCCAGAAACAAGCGATAAGAAAGACACAAGAATAAAACATGTGCATACCCCTGGACAGATTTCCTAGTGTCTTCTGAAGTTCCTCTAAACCAGGCAAGAAGGGAAACAACTTCTGGAGATTTTTTCCACTGCAGTTTTTCCCCCTTTGTGAGCAACTTAGCACACTGCTCAAAATAACAATGATTTGAAATTCTTCCTTTTTTACTCATAGACAACAATTGTCCCATGAAACAGTAGAAAAAGGCACAAGTAGAAGATGACAAAAAAGTAATACATTACCTTACTTACTTTCAATCAAAAGCTGAAAATAAGGTGTAATTATGGAGGGGCATGCAGTCACAACTTAAAAACAGCAAGCTGTCTCCCTTACTTTAAGGTGGACGCTGCAATCATTATTACTTCATCAATGCAAGTCTATGTGGAATGCTTATTCCTTGTATAATTTTCTCCAACTACATAATTGTTTACATTGTGATTTTCATTATTCTGTCCACTAAAACACTGTAGAGTACATTTTAATGATATGGTCACCATGGCTTTGACATCATAATATTTTGTTTTAGTAGTTAAACTTGCTTGTTCAGTTGTTCAGTGGTACTGCCCCACTACTAAAATTACGGATTACAAAGGAAAACATGTGGAAGTCATATTATTTAAAGTTTTGCCACACTTTGCCACTGCAAACCTGTGCATAAAACACAAAATGGTAGAAATTACACTATGAAAATATAATTTATAGGATAATTTATTTGAAAGAATGGTTTGTTTACTTGGATATATTTTTCATTAAACAGGAATGATTTAAATGCATGGTTAAAATGTTAATTAAGGGCTGCTTCCAGTTGTGGGTCAGATTGCTAGATGCAGTGAAGGACAGAGGTAAATGGGTGGTCTGTGCCAAAACTGGGATACAGACATGTGGATATAGATCATGTTGGAGGTGGTGGGGGGTGACTATGACACATGACAAATAGGTGACAGGCACAACTAGGATTTTGGCCAGGAAGTGCACCAGCACGTGCTGTCACTTTAGCCCAGCATGACTTTGAAAAAAACATCTGGTGCATGTTCTCACGTCCAGACCTGTGCTATGGTATTGTAGTTGCACTGAGTAACCAAGAATCCAATAAAGATATGTCTCTCCTCCCTTTACAATTGTTTTATGAACTTTGGTGATATAATCAAGTGGTCCCCACATTGTCACTATTTCAAGTCTCTCTGATTGTCCATTTTTCCCCTCCACTCCACTAAGTCAGTTTATTACTGGCTGTCCAATGGTGCTCCCATTCCATCCATATACTTTAAGATTGGTGGTTCAGCCCCACCCAGTGATGGCCTGATGACCATATTCTCTCTGCTGCTAGTTGAGCTGAATGCAACCCTATTAATGTCTACCTGAAGCAGGCAGCATGCCAAGGAGAATATAATGGTGTGTAGTCATGCTTCCAAGGGTGGTCATAAGGCTGTGACTGGCCCATGCATGATGGTGCCATCTACATATCTGTCCACCCTCAGATGACCTCTGCAGTTGCACAGTGAGGCATGATAGTCACAGCAGAACATATTTCAGTAGAGCAGCAATGTGACAGCCAATGCCAAATTGTCTTTTCAGACACAAAGCTCCAGTGTTAGTGGCTGAGTATTGCACCCCATAATGTCTGTGTGCTGAGTAGCAGATCTATGATTTTACATTGATTGTTGCAGGGGTTGGGACTTGGGGTTGGAATTTTGTATACAATGTTCTTGAACAAGTTTTCAATCCATTATTTAATCTTCTATTACTTTGTTATGATGTGTTTAATAAGATCTTCAAATTATGCAGTTTTGGTATTATTTGGGAAGTGGCTGCTAGGGAAATTGTCAGCAACTAAGCGTCAAAAGGGAGCAGGATTACCACCTCTACTGCTCCCCTCTAGATCCTCCACACTGAGACATGCAGTGGTGTCTGTGCAGAATACTTTCAGTTTAGTAACTGATTTATTTTCATTTTTCCTTACAATTAATTTTAAATTATTCAGAAATCTCTTGGGAGATAATGGCTTCATATTTGCAGATTTTTTTCTTTTATTGTAACCATTTGATTGTTTTTACCTAGTTCCTAAATTGATTCTTCAGAAAATTGTGCTTTTACTTAACTTTTTTACCTATTATACTTACCAGTCTCTGTTTTAAAGACTCTAAACACACTTCTTTATGAAAAAGTGACACAGTGGTGCACTTTAATTTAAAAGAATTGTCATTGTCCATACTCCAAACCATCCAGCTAAAAATTAGAAATATACCATAGGGGAGCCTAATTTCCTGTGTAAGTCCCCAGAAGCAACTTGGCATAACAAACATACAGCATCTTTAGATTCCCAACAGCACTTCAGTTCTTGCCTATCCAACTGCTACAGTACACTACATTGCACGTAATCTGTTTAATAGGATGCACAGTGTTTTCACAAAGGACTATAACAAATTGTTTATTTAGGTTAAGCAATTACCTTTCCCACAAAATCTAGCAGTTTAGCAGTGTCTTTCTTATGTTACAAGTTGTTAAGTGTTCCTTAAAAAAAAATCAATGATTTTCTAACACAATCAATAGTTTTCTGTTGCAGATGGTTACAGGTACATGCCTCCATAATGGTTTACTGCAGTGTTTCTGTGGATGATAATCTGTCTTTTTATAGAGATACATACCCAACTTCAGTTACAGCATGTCTACAAAAATCAATAGAAAGGACATGGTGTGAAAATGAAATACACAGACCCTTTTCCTCCTTGTTGATCCTTAAAATCAGAATGATGAGCTATGGCTTTATGCAACCAAGTGGATAAATTAGTCAGGAAGAAACTGAATGATTTTAGAGTTCCATAGGCAAAGTATAAATCAGACAGTTACAATGGGGTATTAGTCGCTGGCAGCACCAATGCCTACTTTCCCCATTCAGGTGTTGTAGTGATTCATTGCACATGTAGTACCATAAGCTAGGCGTGTTCAATTTGGTGAGAAGTGACAATCTACAAACTAAAGCTATAAAATGTGCACTATTCTCCAAACCTGGAATAGCATCAGAAAGAAGAATGAACACATGATTATAACTAGGCTATGCAAATTACAGTCAAGTCACACAAGTTTTAAAAATAAATGTTTGAGTCTTCCTTTGTAAAGTATAACTAGAATGGAAGAAATGATACCACTACTGTAGATTACTATTCTCTCTGCATTGTTATTCAGACCTTCTACAATCTCTTGGTCAGTCGGCACTCACACTTAAACTTTGTTCCATGCCCATTTCTTTAAATAAACCATGTAATACAACAGGTAAGGATGCTTTTAAATGACAAAAGGAAGAGGCTGCACATTTCAGGATAAGCACATCCACACAACTTAGGGGGCATCAAGTTGGTCTTCCCTCAATGTTAGGGCAGGTGGCAGGGGCAGATAAGCAGGTGGGGAAATGAAACGGTTTCGGTGGGACCAACAGAACAGAGGAAAACAGAGGTGTTAATGTAGCTGGATATGGGTTAAGGGGAAGGGGCACAGGAGAGCTCATGGGGACAAGCAAGAGCAGAGATAAGAGAGGAACAGTAGTAGAGTTAATCAGGTGCCCAAAAATAGAGTAAACCAGCCAATACAGAATAAACACAAGGTATGGAGAGTGATGTGTGCTAATGCCATGAATCTGGGGAACATACTTGTGACAAACAGGTAATGATAACTGAGGTAGAATTGGACATGGTGGCTGTCTTCACTAAAGAATATGGGTAACATAATACCATGAGTGGGCATTAAAAGTATTGGGATACACAACATCCAAGAGGGATAATATAAAAAGTGAAGTGTAAAGTTTGGAACAACAGGTTTTTGTTTTGTTTATTTTATTCTATTTTTGCACCCTCTCATACAGGGCATCCTTCTGAGGTGCTCACACAGCCAGGCCTTTCATTCCCTGCCTGAATCCCTGCTATCAGTGCCCTCCCCACCTCACTAGCACAGCGAGTCCTGGTCTCCCGGCAACTGGGTACCCCCAGGGGAGGGTTTGCCTACCCTTGATGACCTTGCAAACTCAAGGGGCTTACCTGGCTGTTAGGTTGGTGCCTGGGGAGATTCCTGGTGTGCTGGGCTGGCCTTGTGTTGTGGGCCATGCCCTTGGAGCCCTCTTCATCTCCACTGTCTGTGAGGAGGGTTTTCTGCTTGAGTCCCCATGAATGCTTCCCTGCTCCCTCAAGTGTGACATACAATGATGCCATGGGCAACCCTGCCGGCATCTGCCGCACTTGCCCTCCTTTCAGTCGGCTGTCCTGTAATACCCTCGATCTCCATCGGGGGCCACCAGTACACCAGATAACCCCATAGCCCTCCCCTGGGAGAGGAGAGCAGTCCTCTGGACACTAAATCCTCTCCTTCCCCTGCTGACCCCCAGCACCTGAGCTCCTTTCTGAACCTGGGTCGCTGGTGTAGAGCGAGGTGTGGCATCTAGTGCCTCACCCCACAGTGGACCTGGCTGATGCAGGAACAACATTTTAGGGATGGTATCAAAGCCTCAGAAATGCATGAAGTACTGTAGAGAGGTTTACTGGGCTTGAAGCAGTTTGGGTGTAGACTACTGCAGACAGGGAGCGAGTGCTTAGAGTTGGAGTGGTGTACTGGCCCCCAGCAAAGAAGGAAGAAACCAACAGAGAACCTTGTAGAGGAGATCAAGAGGGTGGCAGATCTGGGGGGATGCTGACACTGAGGGAATTCAACATGCCAAATGTGGATTACTGTATCCTAATAGCAACAAGCACAAGGAACAAACCCTAGTATATGCAATTCTGGAGACATTTCTAATCTAGAAGGTCATGGAATAAACTAGTGAAGATACCATACTGGATCAGGACCTGAGAAACAGGTGCACTGTGGGTGAGGCCAAGGTGGGCAACCACTGTGGTTAAGCAGTCACAAGACTGTGCATTTAAGCCAAGCTGCAGCAGATTACATGCTTTCTAGGACTAAGGTTCTAGACTTCAGGAGAGCAGACTTTGGGAGATTGATGGAAGTAATAGAGGGAAAATTGCAGAGTGTGAAAACAGTGGTAGGTGTCAGCAGCAAATGTTTCTTGATAAAGAAGGGAGTACTGGAAATGATAGTTTTTTACAGAAAGACAGTAAGGAAGGGAAACAGGGGGAGGAAATTCCTGTAGTTGTATAGGGGGTTAAAGAGTCTGTGAGGAAAAAAAAGTTTTTTCATCAGATACAAAACACATCATGCAAAACTGAATAGGAGGGAATATCAAAAAAAGACAGGGTGGGCAATATAAAGTGAGGCACATGAAAGTGGATTTGGAGCTTAGGTTAACAGAGGAGGTTAAGAGGATGACAGTGTTGTTGTTTTGTTGTTGTTGTTGTTGATAATACAAAAGGAACACAAAACCAGGGAAGGGGTAGTCAAGTTCAGGAAGGGGGAGGGGTGGAAGGAGTATGTGAAGGGGAAGGTAGACTTACTAAATTAGCATTTATGTTCAGTGCTTATTATGGAAGACAAGTACCCACTGTTGGAATGAAGCATTGAAGGGTACTTAAACAAGCAGTTTTTTAAAATGACAAACTCCAAAATCTGGCTTCATAGCAAGGTAAAGTAAAGTAAAGGCTGCTGTTTACATTTATGCTAAAACTGCATTTATGTAAATAACATAAATACAGTTTCATAGCTTTTGTTAAATGTAAACATCAGCCTTTCACTTACAAAAAAACAGCCTTGCCTTATCCCTATGATGCCTGTCAACTCTGTTAAGTGATGAGTCATGATGACATCATTGGAGCCAGAGCCAGAGGCCCATATAGATTATCTTTGTGCTAACTAGTACTTTTTTCCCTCTTTGTTTTGAGCTGTTTTACCAGGATGATCAACACCATGTGTTAACATGTGGATTATTTTGATCATTACCACATTAGGCTATGATTTTGTTCATTTTATTTACTGTAACTTGCTGAAAATATTTTGCAATCTAGCGGAATTTCTCTTTGGCAAACTGCAGTACAGTACAACACTTCAAATACCTGATGATCTAGTGGTTATGTGATGCCCTGAGATTTTTTTTGTTAACCAGGAGAGACACACTACACTGAAACTGTGTTTACAGATGTGGCCTGACAGCACAAGGAAGTTAAGTGTCTTGCTCAGGGTCACACAGTGAAGTACTGGTCTGGTCCAATTCCAAAGCTCATGCATTCTTGTTAATACACAAAAAAGCTTCTATTGTATTCTTTTTCAATGTAAACCCCCTGCACCTAGCCTGACTTCTGTTGAACACCCCACCATTCATACCCTGTCCTTAGTAGTACCTGGGGCTACATATGAGTTTGCGGTCTCATGAAGAGAATTATCACACCTCATACTGTAATTGCATACCTCAGAGAGTTGTGCATACCTACACCGATATGGGTAATCAGCTGGCACTGTTAAAAAATGCCTCACAAATCACACCTAAGTCCACTTTCTCAATATTTGACTTCTGTTCCCACAGTAAACATTGAGTGGATCACCACCTTTCTACACAGTGAAGACAGTATGCCCAGTTCTCCTGTTAAGTTTTTGTCCTGCCTTGTTAACCAACAACTGGGTCTTCCTGGAGGGCCAAGCAATAAGCCTCAGGACCCTCCATCAAAACTGCTGTTTGTGCCCTCATAACGGCTGTACTTATGGATAACAATATTAATAGCATGGGAGGCATACCAGTGTTAGTCTACTCCTTTACCTGTGATCTACAGAACCCCACAGGACAGTTCCCTGCAAGTCTTCTCCAGTACTATTTAGTGCCCTACTCCACAATGTGTGCTGGCTGGCTACCACCTTTCTAAATCTTGAATGGTCGATACACAGCTCGCTCAATACTGTCCTATCAAACTTCAACCCCCCCCCCACACCTGAGGGTAATCTCCCTATACTGAATTCAAGTAACACTTTAGGTGCAGCCCTGCCTCTCTGAGTATTTGTCATCACTGGCTGCTCTCATCCACAGTCAGGTAGTGATCACGGTGCTGGCAGTCACACATTTCAGATCTCACAATGATCTGCTAGCCATCCCCCTTCCTGTTTGCCCCTAACCAGAATATATCTGTACTCTGCTGGAATGGCCTCTTCAGTCCCTCTCTGGCATTCATTTTTCTCATCTGCTTCCCACACCAAAAACTGGTGAGACCACTACCCTTCTGCATTATGAATGTGGTTAGTATAGTCGCCCATGTTATTTGTACATATTAATAATAAACATGATCTTCTGGTAAGCCATGCTGATAGCAGCAGGGCACAAGGGGAAACATAGGCATTCCTACCCATATAAAATCTAAGCCACCCATGATTAGGCACTGTTAAATGATGTGCATACTGATGTGTACACCCATCATTTAATAGTACCTAATCAAAGGTAGCCTAGATCTTTTAAGGATAGGAAGGCCTATCATTTCCCTTGTTTCCTGCTGCTGTTAGCCTGACTTACTGGAAAGATTTTTTTATTTTTGATATGTCAAAAAACCTGGGGACTGTACTACCTACAGTCATGATGCACAAGGGTGATGACATTACCAGTTTCTGGTGTGAGGAGGAGCAGTGAGAATGAATACCAGAGGGGGGCTGGGAAGGCCACTCCTGCAAGGTACTGCTATATTCAGGGAAGGGGGAAGACAGAAGGGGAGAAATATATGCAGATCACTGTGAGAAATAAGATGTGGGGCTGCCAGCATCATGATCACTACCTGACCCCATTGTCCTGGCCAAAATTCCCCTTCCCATTAAACCACTTCATGCAATTGTCTATGGCTATGTGTGGGTATTAATGTGTGAATTGGTTGCCACAATGCATTTAGTCACTTCACTACTAGTCTAGCATTGCTTGTAAAGCACTGTGGGAAACAATGTGTATGAGAAGCACTATATAAATACTGATTCTTTCTATTTCCCATGGAAAAAGAAGAGAAGACAAGACAATCATATTTTTGATTTCTGAGAAAGTATGAACTCTGGCATTGGACTACAGAAGAACTTTGCTACAAACATGTGGTAGATCTATGGGGTGGTGAAGGGTACAGCTGCAACCCCCATTGTAATGTACTCGCTTGCTGCTGCTGCATTTTACTTTGTTGAAGATGTCTGATTTATTGATTGTACAAATGTTTACATTCAGAACTATGGATTACATTTGTAGTTTCAGTCAAAAACGTACTAGAAAGGCATAATAGAAAATATAAAGGTTTCATAAAAATTAAAAAAAAGTGCTTATCAAGTATGCACACACCCCCTCCCCCTCATTGCAGCATCCTGGATCTGCAGTAACCACTAGGCCATCACGTTATTCAAGATTTGTACTGCACTGGGGTTTGCCAAAGAGAAAGTCGGTTGGATTAAAACACAATTTCAGCATGTTAATGTAAACAAAATGAACAGAGCCATAGCCTAACATGCGTATTGATTGAAATAATGCACATGGTTTTGACCATTTTGGTGAAACAATTCTATAAAAAGGGAAAAAAAGAACTAGTTAGCACTATAGAGAGCCATGTACAGTATCTCTCTGACTTGGGCTCCAATGCTGTCATCACTTAACTCATTTGGCGGCCACTTTAAGAAGCAGGTAAGGCAGTTTTTTTGAAATTGGAATGCTTATTTTACATTTTTCAAATGCTTTGGGGCCACATTTAGTTAACTTACATAAATGCAGTTTTAGCATTAACAAATTCAGCAGCCTTTCCTTTAGTCCCTCATGAGGTCAGATTTTTGAATAGTTTGTTGTCAAAATGTTGTTTAGGTATCCTTTAAAGCCAGTAGGGGTTTCATAAGTGCATGCCAACATGTAGCCTATCATGGGAGAGATCATGTTGAAGGGCTTACAGGCACCAGAAGTGGGAAAATCAATGACCCCAGATGGGATGAATCTAAAGTGTGTTGACAGGGCTTGGAGCAGGTCCTAGCAGGACTGCTAGCAGAGCTCTTCATACTGTATACTCCTAAGAAATCAAAGCGGTAACAAGGGATTGGAGGAAAGCAGATGTGGTCCCGCCACACAAAAGTATGAGGAGAGACAAGTCATTATAGACTTGTCATGTCTGATGTCTATAGTAGGGAACCAATTGGAATCAATAATAAACGAGAAACTGGTAGGTTTTCTGGAGGCAAACGGTCTACAGTGTTGAAGGCCACATGGGGTAATGTGTGGGAGATCATGCCAAACAAATCACATCAAACTTTCTGATTGGGTGTCAAAGAGTGTTGATAAGGGTCAGACAGTAGACATCAGCAGGGTCTTTGACTCTGTCCCTGTTGGCAGTTGGTTATGAAACAAGGTGGCTTGGGGGTTTGGACATAAAATAATTGGGCGGGTGAGAAATTAGCTGAGTAGGAGGACCCAAATGGTAGTTACAGATAGGAAAAATTCAGTAGTAAGGAAGGTCACAAACTGTGTGCCTCAAGGATTGGTTTTGAGACCAGTTCTTTTTTAACATACAGGGGTTTTTGTGAAACAGAGGAGGTGTTCCAGTGTACGATGTGTGTCTTCTCAGGCAATACTAAGATCTGTGGAAGAGTATACAGCAAAGAGACAGTAAGTGCCGTGAGGAGAGATTTGCAAAGATGGGAGAGATCAATAAGGATGTGTCAGCTGAAATTTATCACCAAGTACACAGCAACGCACGTAGGGGCCATGAACCAAGAACAGAACATAGAATTGTGTGGAATAGTGGTAGAGAGAACAACAGAAGAAAGGAACCTAGATGGGTTAATATTGGAAATTTGAAACTTCTGGTACTGGGTATGCTTGCTGTGAGCAGGGCAATTTTGATGCTGGGATGCATGGTGAAGGGTATAAGTAATAGGAGAAGGAAAGTGATACTACCCTTATATAGATCACTGGCTTAAATACATTTAGTGTACTGTATGTAGTTTGTGAACCCACAGTTGAGGAAAGGAGAAAGATGAGTTAATGCAGAGGAGGGCAACCAGTAAGATCCAGGAACAGCAGTGCAACTCATATAGGGAGCAGTTTGAGAAAACAGAGGCTATGTCTGCAGTTCAACGGCCAGGAGTTACCAGTCACACCCCCTTCCTGAGCTATTTAAGTTAGCTTCCTGCAGCCTCATTAAGAAACAAAGTTTATTTGCCGTAGCCAGATGTTCTTTCTGTGTTGGAGCTCTGCCCCGTCACCCTTTTTCTCCCCATGTTTGTGTGCCACTTTCCTTTGGTGATTTAGGCCTGTTTGTTTGGTTTGTGTCTCCAGCAGCTTTCTAGGTCAGTATTTTATTTGTTCTACCTTTCCTGGTTGCAGTTTCTGCTTCTTTTTTTCTCTTGATCAGCTAATCTCACTTCATTCCTGTCCTCATGTAACTCCTGTGTTACTTAAGCAATAATGACTGAGAAGCTGGTCAGTTCCAAGGGATTAACAACTGGTTGGGGGGGATGGGTGGCATGAGGCACAGCTGAGTGCCACCTCCCTCTAGCAGGTCGTTAATCCAAGGAAATGATGGACTTTGAGGTTGTTAATGTGATTATAAGTCTAATCGTAATAATGATTTTATAGCACATACAATATTCTGTACAAATTGTTTCCTTTGTAGCACAGTTCTCTCTGAGCCACACAGTTCATGTGGCATCTCTCAGCAGACCCAAGAACATGCATGGTAGGGTTGGAGATCCAGTTTGTCATGGCACCCTACTGCTTGCTGTCTCTGCTCCCCTCTGTTGAAGGGTAGTCTCCAGGACATCAGGCAGCCAGTCAGGGAATTTTTTTAAGTAGAGCTGGAGCACTATTTTTTTGTGGATCCCTACCACTTGCTATTCTTGCTGTGCCGAAAACAGCTGCTGTTTTGGCACAGCTGTTGTGAACGTACAGCGTATGATCAGCTGAGTTTCTCTGCCATGCAAAGCATTTCTAAGAGATTTGAGACCAGCATGGCAGCCAATCAGAGAGCTAGTTTAGCTTATTAATAATTAATTAAAGTTATTATTTCTGTTTTGAATCTTAGTGTGCCTTCTACCTTCCACAGTATGTCTGGCCTCTGTAATTCTGCTGTTTTGTCTTGCTATTTCAGGCTTCCCATTTTGCTATTCATATCAGGCCACTTGCAAATGTTTCTGTTAGACTGCATTCCTCTATTGATTTCACCTGGCTTCATAGTAAGGCAGCCACTCCCCTTTTCAGTTCTGTTATTTTAATTAGTTTACTCAGTCTACAGTAGCATTTCTCAGCATTGTCTTAGTTTGTTGACAGCTTCCAGCCCTTCCTGCTGAGGCTGGGTTTTGCCTCTTATTTTGACCTTAACGTAAATTCAAATTTCAGTACCTTTCAGTCACTGTATTATCAATCAGTATCAGCCATTCCATTCAGCAGTCATTCAGTTATAATCTTGCCTTTCAGGCTTCTCTCTGTGCATAGACAATTCTTGCTCCCCTTGAAGTTCGCATCTTGATGGTGAGTCCCTCATGTTGGTTGGAGGTACTTCTCTATTGGCTGCTTCTCTCCTGGCAGTCACACTGGGTGGTAAGGTCCAGAACTCTGAGGGAAGCTTTAAACATGCAGACCATCTTTTGATGGCACCTCAAAATGCAGTATTTAAGACTTCAGCTGCTAGAGGGTGGGGCCTTAAGATAACAGGGGTTCATTTAGCTATATGGACCATGTTGGCAGCACCTCTGAAAGCAATTCTCCCTGCATCTGCTTAAGATTCATATAGTCTCATTCTGTACCCCCTTTCTTTAATTTCCGTTCAAGGATTGGCCTCCTCACAGTCTTAAGGCTGTGTGATAGCCTTTCAGCAGTTGATGCTCTCTAATTTCATGCTTTGATGTGTGGTCCTCCTTCACAGAGCACTTCCTTTAGATGCAAAGATTAACTCTCAGAATTATCCCATTAGAGGACTGGAGAGAGAAATCCCTTCCCCTAAAAAATTCCCCTGAATTAACTCCAAATTTTCATTCTGAGCTGTCACAATAATAATTTCCTATGCTATGAGAGATGACAGTTGAAGCCATGGATCTCTAGAGATTTCCTCCAGTTTTTTTTTTTCTCTCTTGGGTGCTGAAGTCCATAATGCAGTATATGTAATTATGTGTAGCATTTACCACAGTAGCAGGTTTCTTCTGTGATTTGGGATTGGATGGTAACAATTGTACCATTCAATCCTGCTTTTTCCACTCTCCATATGGAAGTAAGACTTTCCTCTGCTATCAGTTATCATTTGCTGTCAGTCATTGCTCAAATCAATCTCTGTGATCAGTCATTACTAGTTTCTGTCAGTGAGTATTAATTCAGTCTCTGTGTTCTCCACCTGCTGTGCAGTACTTTTGGGCTCTTTTATAAGGTACCTCTAATCTAAAGGAATTTTGTTCCTGTGGCACCACTAGAGGTGGAACCCCACTTAAGATGGTTCCTTTGCCTTAACAGTACCACTACAAAGTGGTAGTACCCCACAGGACAGAAAGTGCAAACAGCCGAATTATTCACATATAACAGTCACACAGCACATTCATTCAACTACCTTCAGACAATCAAGAAAGTTGCACAAGAATAACTCTTCACTAAGTTGTATATGCTCACTGAATCTTAAATGTATACCATGGAGGATAGGACGGATTGGGATATGATAGAGACATTCAAGTACCTCTTCTGAATGAACAGGGTGGGTAGCAGTAGATTTTTCTCAATGACAGGAACTATGGGCATCAGAGAAAATGCCATGATATTGGCAGTGAGGAGGGGTTCCAGAAACAATGCCTGGACATATCTTTTTATGAAGAAGGTGGCAGAAAAAGTGGAACAATCTCCTGAGGAGGCTACTTATGCTGAAGCAGTAGGGGGGCTCAAGTGGGGGAAGAACAGGGAGATGGAAGAGGTGCAATAAGTGGGGCAGCAGGGGAAAGGGAGAAAGAAGAAAGTCCTCTAGGAACATTTCCCAGAACTAGGTAGCTTTTCTGGGGCAGACAGTCTGTGGCATAAAGATTTTAACAGCTGACAGTATCTCTGTTTCTATTTTTTAAGAAGGAGGGGTTAAAAAAAATGTTTCAGGTCCCCTCTAGCAAGGTATGGGGAGGCCTGTTGGGGTTACAAAGGGAAGGACATGCCCAAGTCTCCATCTGGGAGGAGACAGATAACAGCAGCCCCACCTCAAGCACCCAGGACATCATGACAAGCATGACACCTTTGGAGTTATGGTGGACCATGTCTCAATGAAGTCTTCAGGATCTGTGAGGATCCAGTGCCACCACTGAAGATCTCACAAGAGAGTCCAGACTGAAAGAGAACCCATGCTTGAAAGAGAGAGAGAGAGAGAGCACAGTACATAAGCCTTGCATTAGGGATGCTCTATGGTAATGTGAGAAACCTAGGCAAACAGTATGAACCCCTCCTAGGAAGACAAATGAATTGATTCATCAGGAGGAGGAGGTGGGCTGGAAAGGGTTGGTTCTGGTAAGTCCCCAGAATGAGGCCTTGAATGGCACCTGTTCAGTGTGCCATTAGGGCTATCACATAAATAGCTGGAGGGAGACATGCATGGCTGGACCAACCAGTTTGAAATAATGTATGTATCATAGTCTGATTTACTGTCTGATGTGATGCCGTTTGTCTGGCACAGTATCCTGTGCTGGCAGAGCTGCTACAAGGGAGTGCTCACCCTACTTGGGAGGTGCCTTGTCACACCAGTGGGAGCACCGAGGCTCCAAATATCTTAACTTCTGTGTAAGCCACAATAGCAGCAGGACAGCTGTATAGGAGAGGGGGTGATTTATCAAACTGTGTAAGGGAACAGCGACAATGTACTTATGACAGAAGTGAATGTCAAGGGGACTACCCTCTGTTTGCTGTGTACCACCAGGAAGCAGCATTAATAAAATGCACCAAGCTTCATCTCAGCTTCAGTTTGAAGCTCCAGTTTATATTTGGTCTCATTTAGTGGTGTCCTGTAGAGTGCATTGGTGCCCATAGCCTTATCACTCCAGACCAAATATGACAACAGGTATTGATGAGAGCTACAGGTCCTATGGCATAAGGCATGTACTCATCTGATGAGAGATGTCACATAATACTTCTAGACACAGGTAGATGCTCAACCCCTACATCTGTGTTAGGTGTAGCTTTGTAAAATCATGCTTACATTACCCTAATTCATCTTTCTGAATCATGGACAACAGGCTGAGTGGCAGAATCTGCCCAAGTGTCTGCTGCAAAACACAGAAAACTGTGGCTCATTCCAATGGCACAGGAGTCCCTATAAGTAAGTATGTGTTTTCACAAAATACATATTACATCCCTGCTTATGGAGCTCATCAGTGGGGCAGACATTATAGACTTAGAACCCTTTTTGACCTAAAATTACTATATTTCTATGTATAAAGAATTATAGTAAAAAAAAATGTTATATGAATCTACTGCAGGAAACCAATACACTGCGTTTGTTATTGCTATTTATGGATGCATGGGCAGAGCTCTGCAGGCGTTTTGCAGTCATTGTAGGAGAGAGAAGGGCCAGGAGTGGAATGTGTCCCTGCCCTCTCCTACAGTGATGCGGTGAGTTGTCCAGAGCACTGACTTCATTGGTAGTGTAGGGTGTATCTTGTTCCCCATCTCTCTGCAGAAGGAGCTCCCCTCTGCAGCACGCTTGAACCACCTGTGGGCATACTACTTTAATGTGGTACTTCTGCATTTACTTTCATGCATACAGCACATGAGAGACTCCAGTACGGGGAGAGTGCAGCAAGAGATTCAAGTATTCTTTTACTTGCTCTCGCTGCACCCATATCACGCTGATCAGCTGTATCTGCTCTGACCAGAGTTTGTTTGAGAAATACTGTCAATACACTGTAGTATGAAATGGTCTTGTTCAAGCAGTTCCAGAATAACTACATGACTCCTTTAATCTCTAACTGTTAAGCAAATACCTGTGTAGGTCACACAAATGGTATGAGGGCAGGATACAAAAATGTATTGTCTTCCTGACATGGTATGAATGATACCATACTCTTTCCTCACTTCTGACTTACACACCTCTCACAGGATGTTAAAAGGTTTGTGCCCACTGCATCTCTCCTCCTCTGTATTGTTACTTGCTGCCTGCTCTGAGTCATTTTCTATGCTGTTTACCATTGGCATATTGCACTACTTTTACCTAATTTCTTTCTGTCCTCCAGTAGGAAAAAGAAAGGGAAACATAGGAGCATTCTGTGGGTTGTTGAATCGCCCCTGTTAAGGTGGTGGGGGTTATTGCTTTGAATATCAATGCTGAGAAGGCATCAGTTCTCAATTCATTCTTCATTTGGAATATCCTGGCCTGGGATGTTGGACAGAATAGAAGATTAACAATATATGCCCTCCCTAGTGTGAGATCTGCTTATTTGAGAAAAACAAACAAACACTGCCAATCCACTTGCATAGCAGCAGCACTATCACTCATAGATCCAATAACTTGGGCTCATGCTTCAAGCTCTTAGTCATTTAGGTGTGTGAGAAGTGGATCAATCATTCCCGGGGGTGTTCCCCTCCTTGGGGCTTGGAGCCTCAGTTCACTGATGCCTTTTGGGTGACCAAGGGTGTTAGTGCAGCCCAGTTCTCTCTGCAGTGGGAAGCTGTCTGAAAGAGCCTCATCCTTGCATGTTGTAAAGGCACAAACTTGGGGCTCAACGGTTTTGACATCCAAGATAGAAACAAGAAGGAAAAACTCCCAACATGACAAGGCAATGGACCAGAGAACTCCTTACCCTGTGCTCCCTTCTGGAACATGCTCCTTCTTCCTAATGGTCCCAAACATGGAACATTAACAGGATACCACGTACCCCACTGCCATCTATCTCTGGCACCCAGGCAACTTCATTTTGTGCCATTGCATCATAGGGTGAAAAGTGGAGACACATTGCCATTCATCAGGTGATATCGCCTATAAATCTTTAGTTTTGGTTTTGCTCTGCTAAAGTAAGGTGCATTTAAACCCTAGCCTGTTGCTGAAGTAAAGCAATTTTTTGTTTTGTTGAACTTTGATTGGAATCTGTTTTCTGAGGGTTCCTTCCAATGCCTTCACTTGCTACAACACTGTTACAGGTGAGACATCAGAAATCAGATTATTCAGCACTGGGCTGGGGAAAAGCGTTTTTTCTTCTTACTAGTGGAGCCCTCTTAAACTACAGACCTTTTGCATGGAGAAAATGTGTATTTAAATAGTCTGTGTGCATGTATCCAGACATATATGTTTTTAATATATCAGCAGAGACTAAAGCTGGGTTTTTACCAGATTATTTCAAAAGGATAATACATTACATAACTTTAAAAAAGAGTCAAAATAGACAGTCCTCCATTAATTAGGTTACTAAACAGTATTAAAAATGACATCAGCTTTGTCTGTTTATCAGTTTTCAGTTCTAATTAAGTTAGGGCGTGCTCCAATTCAAATAGTAGTCTCAGTACTTTCTCTTGTGGGTGGAAAAACTGGCTGATCTTGTCTGACTGCCCATTTCATAGTGATCTATGCCACACTGTGCACTAATTAGGCATCAATCAAATGAGAGTAGATACAGCTGTGAGCGGGCAAACTGTGTACATGACAAGACTGTGCACTTAACCAGTGTGCAGTAATCCAGAAAATTCAGAATCATGGACATAGAGGTAAAAACAGGAACTTCAAAATGTGTGCTCCTAACCAGAATGTGAACCTATCTCACGTGTACTTAGTGGGCTTAGCTGTATAGGAAAAGCAACTTCCCTGGGAAACTGCATGGAGGAAGTTGACACAAGGGTGGGAGAGTGTGGGAAACCAGTGTATTTCTACTGGTTGTGTGAGAGACGTGGTATTATGCTACACCAAGATGGGGGCTTTTTTTAAATGACAGATTTGTGAAACTAATTGTATAGTGACACTTTGAAAGTGAAGGTGTTAGTAATTGTACCCAGGTGAATTGGTAAATCATCAATCATGATTTTTGAAAGTCGGTCATGGCTGATTATTGTTAATCATGAAATGTTACCATTTGATCATCAAAGGAGAGCATAATCTAAGATCATCATCTAGATCATGATTTAATCATCCAACATGAACTTTCAAATCACCAACTGATGATTATTGATTATGTTTGCAAACTTATATGAGCATTATGGTTCTTGATAATCTTTTGCTGATCAAGAGATTATCACTGATGATTATATTAGTTCAGTATTATAAGGCTGCAAGTCACAGAAGTAATGAAGTTGTATTCGTTAATTATGAAAATACGAATGTTGCATATCAGTAAAGACAAATTAATTATGAATTATAATGTGAAAATCATGCGAAGTCAAGTTTTAATCCTGTTAGGAAGAGTAGATGCAATGTCTGGTATAGGATACATATTTGCATATCTAATTTGCATATTTCAGTGACTCAATTTATTGAACAAACCAATGGTAATTTCTATTTTTAAATACATTTTGCAATGACAGTATTAGTTTGCAGACTATTAAGAAAAGCTTTGAGCACAAACTTTTAGGAACTCACCACAACCATAAAGGGAACCACTTAATGGGCATATATAAACCAACATGAGCCTTATTGACGCCAGTAAGATGTGAGATATCAGAGTAAGCATAACAGAAAACGGTGGGCTCCTAGAGAAAAGGTATCATAACTGATCATTCCTGGAAAGATGTCTAAATACAAGTACTATTCCAAAAGTATAGAAAACAGATAAATAGAATTGTTTAATTCATTTCTGTAATCTTAACCATGGGCAATCATGAAAAATCATGATGATACGAGATCATCATTAATCATAATCGCCATCTCCATAACTTCATGGTTTTTGATTGGCGGCCATTTAATGCTGATGGTTAATTATTGTTAATGATGATAACAATATTGGTTTTTGAAGCTTAAACATGATCTCTGAACATAATTGGATAATGATCATTCATGATACATCATTAAAAAATCATCATCTTTTTGGCTGGGTAGTTTTTGACTGGCAGCACTGCACAAAGTGCCACCTTTGTAGGCGAAGTGCTACTACACATAGTCTGTGTCTAGTGAAGTGTCCATTTCACCAGGTGGAGAAGTACTGCACCTGAAGTAAGGCAAGGCAATGCATTTTTATTTATAGAGCACCTGATCTCTGGGGCTCTGGGCACTCCACAAAGTAACATACACAGAAAAAAAAACACATATATTAAACATTTAAAACATTTTAACACAGAAATGCATATTCAATAAATATTGAGGGAAATAGAAAATTGTCAGGTATCTCCAAAAACTGAAGAGAATAGGTAATGCCTTAGTTTAGTTTTGAATGCCTCCACAGAGTGGAACTAAGAGGGAATGGTAAGGAGTTCCAGATAAGCTGGGCTGCCACCAAGAAAGCACTATCTCAGAAGAGCTTCAAGCCCAATCTTGGGATGGCCAAAAGCAAACCTTTGTTGGATTGGAGTGAAGTGTGCATCCAGGCATATACCAGGACAAAAGGCCTTTTAGGTAGCCAGGGCCCAATATGTGAAGGGCCTTATATGTTAATAAAGCAATCTTAAAAATGGCACCCACCACCTAATTGTTAGTGCAGATGCTGCAGCACAGGTTTTAGCCTAGCTGTAGCATTGTGTACCTGCAGTAGACAATGTACCAGCCTCTCAGATAACCACAGGTAAAGATAGTTAAAGTAGACAAGTCTTGTGGTTACAAATGTGTGCACTGGGGTTGCTAGGTCCTCTTGAGCCAAATAAGGCTTAATCTGGTAAATATTTCAAAGTTGGAAAAATAAAGTGTGAACTGCCAATGACACCTGATTTTCAATGTCAAAATGAGCTTCATGATGCTCAGATTTTTCACCTTATCCACAGCTGTCAAGATGGTGCTGTGTAGCATAGGCCATTCAATGGCTTCCTAACCAGCAGCAGACCCTGAAGACTTTGTTCCACCAGTAGCAACTCCATCTTGTTTGGTAGTAAGCTAACCCATTTGGAGGTCATCCAGTCTGCAATGTCTTTGAGACATTGCTACAACAGCAAGATCATCCATTGCCAATCAGGTGAAAGGATAAGTGCAGCTGAGTATCATATGCACTGAAATGAAAATTTTTGTGATATCATGTACTGATCTGACCTAGATGTAGCATATATACTGCAAATATTATGGGGACATAACAGACCTAAGAGGAATACCAGAGGTGGCCACTGCTGATCACAACAAGCAAGTACCATTGCAATCCTCTGCTATCTGCCTTAGAGAAAAGATTCAGACCATTTGAAAACTTTCCAGAAAATCCCACTTATTCCTCAAGATGCTCCATCAAAACTCCATGATTAATGGTGTCAAATGCATCTGAAAGATCAGTGAGATTGTCAATAGACCATTTCCCCCATCAATCGCTAGGATCAGGTCACTAAACACCTTAAAGAGTACAGTATCCATGCTGTAGCAAAGCTTGAAATCTGATTGTAATGGTTCATAGATATTGCACTTCTCAAGGTGCTTCTACAGCTGCAGCGCAACCATAAAGTTGCATGTCGTGCTATGCAAAAATCAGACAACTTTGTGTAGTCATATAAGTACTGAAGTTTAAAAACTTTGCAAGAAGCAGTCACAGTGATCTAATACCCTTTTTACCTTAACCTTGCAGTTGTCTGCTTCTGTGGTTTTGTGTTGTAACCATAATTGATACCAAAATATAGTTTTATATAGCCTGCATAGTGGCGTGGTGGGCTGAGCTACTAGCTGCCATACCATCAGACACACTGGTGACCTTGGATTGCAAATGGACCAGGTAGACTCCGGGGGCCAATTGGGGGAAGGAGAACTGAACATCCAGAGACAGCTCTTTCCCTTAGGTCAGGGAGGAGGAGCAGCATATGTCACTGCTTGGCAGCCATGAGTAGAGGTTAGGTGGCACAACATGTAGCTACCTCTCAGAGGGCCAGACACTGGCATATGAGTATGTGCAGTATCTTCATACCACAAGCCCATACCATTGAATGTGCCCCCACCTTGGGAAGGGGAGAACACTGAGGTGAAATAACATACCCAGGCTCACAGGATTACTGCAGTCACCCACAGGTCCAGCACCCAATGACTCACGCACCTCCACAAACTAGATATGCACCTCGATTGAGCAACCCACTGATCCTGCCAGAAGGCTAAGCCAAGGGGGAACAATTAGTGAAAGAGTATGGTCTGAGAGAAGAAAGATGACGGGGCTTGGGTGGCCAGCAAGACAGAGACTGGCCAGGAAGGTGAAAGTAGAAAGCTTTATAGATCAAAAAACAACAACATTTTCTGCAGTTAATTTCAACTTATTATTTGGAGGCAGTACTTTGGGAAACGGGTGCCCATTTTTAAAGACTATACAGCCAGTTGTTTTAGAAGTCAATACATGGCTATGACTCAATGGTATAATTGGATTGGGTCCATTCCTTAATAGATAGTTTAGTATACAGGGCACTTAAAATGGTATAATGGAAACAGTAGATTTCCATTCTATATTATATTTGATATCTTTTTTCTTTTATTTAGGACCTGTTGCTTTGTTGTGAAATTGAATTGGATGCATGGCTTTGAATGCCCAAGGTTATAAACATTTGTTATCCTCTTCTTGATATTGCATCTTATTTTGCCACTTTGCATAAACATATGCACTTTAGTACTATAGGGACATGGTCACATCCCTATAGTTAGGGTTCAACGGTCACATCTATGTTAACCCTCAAATTTGGCACTTTAATAACTTTGCAAACATTTGACTGATTTCCATGAAATTGTGCATGCACTATCACGGATTAAAGGTCTCTGAATGTGGCGAGGTTAGTTTTGGTTGGATATGCAGGTGCAGAGATATGGAGAGTCAAAAAATGTGCAAATGACCATTTTTGTGTAAATTCTTTGTCACAGCATTTCTCAGAAATAGCTTGCGCATTTGGTCTGAAATATTTTGGGTATATAGGAGTTGGGTCACAGATGTGACTTTTGAAAGTTTGCTGAAAAAAGTTTAATCCATTCAAAAGTTATTAACTTTCAAAATTTCCCATTATTTCCTATCTGAAATGTTAGGTGTCTCACTCAAAACAACTTTTTTAGCCACAAATGTGATACTTTTTGTCACAAATGCAGAATGTTGTTTCAAAATTCTGCCATCTTGTTTTTAATTAGTAAGGGAAACAAATTTGAATGCTTTAAAACATTCTATGAGTTGTTAAACACCAACACTAGTGTTTACCTAATTGGGGCCCAACTAATTGGATTGTGGGGTCTGTTTTCCCCCAAAATGTCCAGAAATATCTTCATTTTATCCATTGATTTGTTTTACCACAAATTGCGGTAATCTTTTTTCATGAAATAAGGAGGTTTTGCTGCAAATTACAAGAGTAGTATCCTGTGTTTTGCGGAACACCATTTTTTCCCACAATCATGATAATAACTACACTGCTCACCTGTGAGACTGCTGCTGCAGTGAGATAAGCACCAGCAGTATATATACTATTATTGTGCTATTTGTCTCTGTTCCTATAATTAGTAGTGCCTGGAGGAACATCCTGTTAAACTGCTGAAACAGGACTTAGGGAACAGGAAGGTGCAGATTTCAGTAGTTCATGGGTGAACCCCTGCGAACTACAGCACAAGGACAGCTGCTTTATTTTTATGTTTAAGGGCACTACAGCCCATTTACACTTTAATAGACTCCACATGGGGTCATGGACATTCATTTTAAATATATCGTGGCTGTTTCACTTTGCGAGACAGTTCGGGGACCCCGAGATGACTTCCAGGTCACCACCAGCATTTACTATAAACTCACCCCTCAGCATGTGGGGCTGTGATAATAACTAATCTGCTGACCTGTGAGACTGCTGCTGCAGTGAGACAGACACCAGCAGTGTATATATATATATATATATATATATATATATATATATATATGATTATTGTGCTATATGTCTCTGTTACTGTACTTAGTAGTGCCTGTGGGATGTCCTGCTAAACTGCTGAAGCAGCAGTTAGGGGACAGGAAGGGAATTAGTTCAATAGTTCATGGGTGAGCCCCCATGAACTACAGCATAAGGACTGCTGCTTTATTATTACGTTTATGGGCACTACAGCCTGTTTACACTTTTATAGACTCCACCTGTGGTCATGGAGGTTTGTTTTAAATATATTCTGGCTTTTTCACTTTGTGAGGTAACTGCATGACCCCAGAACAACATCTGTGTCACCACAAGCATTTAAACTTGCCCCTCAGCAAGTGGGGCAAGCTCAAGTGGGGTGCGCTCATCTCTGTGTGCAGAGACGTGTGCCAAAACAAGCTTGTTGGCAGGTGTCTATGGGGGACCACAGGGACAGCAGAGAAGTAAGTCAGTGTTATCAAACCCAATAATAAACATTTCCATATCTTTATCTAAAACTATAATAACATTATTGGGCATTGAGTGCAACATGGAGAATACAACGTTATTTAAGGATGGAACCTTGGGGACAAAGTATACTAGCTGTGGGACAGTTACTACAGAGTTATACATGGATATAGGCCCATATATTTGCCCCCAATATAAGGAAATAAAGGAGTTAAAGTCTAAGATATGTGTGCTAGAACTACAGATTAAAAGTTTAAAACAATTTGCTGATGTAAACATTGGATCAGATGAGGCAGCACAAACAGATGAAAGAGGTGACCAAACAAACGTAAAAGAGAGGGTGAAAATGCTGATGACTGATGATATGTGCACAATAATAAAATTCATAAAAAGAAAAGGAAGGAGAGAAGGAAATTGGACCATACCGTAGAAATAAATAATAGATTTGGACCATTAAAAATTTTAATGAATAGAAATGAGGGGCAAGCTGATGACTAATTAGATTTAGCAAGTGAGAAATATCAATGTCAAGATATTGCAGGGGAAAACATGGAATCTATCACAGAGGCTGTAATTGACAACAATGAACAAGTACATATTGAATAAAGGCAAGCAGACGACTTACTGAACTTGAATTTTGAGCAGAAAAGGGTACATGATGTTAATGAAGAAGAAGAGTCTAAAACAGGTGCAGGGGATACAAATGATATAAACATATTTATCCTAGAAGATTATATGATTAAGGATATAGATTATAATACCATACAAGGTAACAAGGAACATATTGCAAACTGTAGCTTCTCAGGTGCCACAATAAGAGTTATTGCACACGTGTTACCTAATATATTAAAACCAGCAGGAGAAAAAAACACTGGTTGTATTACATGCTGAAACAAATAATTCAAAAAGGCAGTTGGTAGAAGATATTCTAGGGGAATATAGGGCATTTAAAAAACTAATTGATGATAAGCAGGTTGAATTAATTATATCTGAAATGTTACCAGTACTGAAAGCTAGTCCAAGATGGACCAGGAAAATAAAACATGTTATTAATAAACAATGGCAATGGTGCCTACTTGAAAATGTATCGTGTATTAAAACCCTGGAATTGTTTGATGGGTGTTTTGACCTATTTACATATGATGGCCTGCACTTTAGCAAGAAGTGTAGTAGATATATAAGTAAGATCATTAAAGAATCCATTTCATGTGAGCCTTTAAGATAAGTAAGGAGGGGAGAGGGGATGAGATACCACTAAAGATTGTGCAAGATCTGAATGACTTACAAAACCCTAACAGTCAGATTAACAAACGAACTAAGTTAGAGCACCCTCAGGAAATTAAGGGAATCCTAATTAATTCAAGGAGTCTTGTGAATAAAAAGGATGAATTAGAGCTCTTGCTACAGAGAGAAAATATAGAACTCTGTGCAATTACTGAAACGTGGTGTCAGAATGATGAGTGGGGCCAGCACATCTCAGGTAATAATCTGTTTAACAAAAATCTTGTAGTAAAGGGGAGTTGCATTATATACTAAAGAAACATATGAGGTACATGAAATTAACCCCAAAGTGGAAAACAATGCAAAAACTGAACAACTCTGGGCAAACATCATGCAACCCCACAGTAAAAAAACACATGGTTGGTGTATGTTATTGGGTGCCTGGATTAGATACTGATGATAACAAGACTTTTCTGTAAGCCATTAAAGGCATGGAACTAAGTGGCAAGATACTTATCATGGGTGACTTTAACCTCCCCATTATTAATTGGAAGCAGCCGGTAAGAATAACAGAACAAGAAAAATATGTTATAGACCTATCTGTAATGACTTAGAACAGTGTGTGCCAAAGCACCAGGGCACACAATATACTGGATTTAATCCTAAGCAATATGCAAGATGAAATAACTGACTGTACAGTTAGGGAACCTTTAGGTCTGGGGGATCATAGCATGGCTGAATTCAAATCATGAGAAATAAACCTACTTATAAAGGGGTGCCCAGAATTAAATGCTGGAGCAAGACAATTACTCTACAATGAGGAACTACAGTATATGAGAGGTTGGAATTGTGATAAAGAACTGAGAGATCTAAGTTTACAGGAAATATGGTCAGAATTTAAAAATAAAGTGGAATACTGCACTAAACAATTTGTCATAGAAAAAAATATATATATAACAACCAGGGCAAACTTCCATCATGGTTAACCAACAAAGTTAATAAGCATTGTAAAAGGAAGAGAGCATACACTGGGTATAAGAAAAAAACATCAGAAAAAAAATGTAAAGAAATTGTAAAACAAACAAAAAAAAATCAATAGCGTGAAAACAAAAGGAAGAAAAACACATTCCTACCATGACAGCAGATATATATATTTTTTTCAATTATACAAACAATGTAGGGAACGGCACCATTGGAATTGGCCCACTGTGTGTGGATGGGAGATTGACTTCTGATGATCAGACAATGTTCAACATATTTAATAAATATGTCTTAAGTATTTTTCAAGGCAAAATAAATATTACAAATATAAGACCACATACTGAAGCTGAGAATAATTTAATAATGCAATTTGATAGAACTAATATAGCTACCATTTCTAATAAACTAAGAGTGAACAAAATCACCTGGGCCAGATGATCTATACCCATGAATACTCAAATTTGGCTACTGAACCCTCAGGACCCTTGGCTGTTCTATTTTAGGAATAACTGCAGAAGGGGATAGTTTCTAATGACTGGTGAACAGCCAATGTTACACCAATTTACAAATAAAAGTGATATATCTAATCCCCAGTATTACAGATCCATTAGCTTAACCAGCATCATAAGCAAAATAATGGATGAATATATAGTATTAAAGAACATCTTGACAAACATATTAAAACAACTGGTCAGACAGATACATCCCAATATGGCTTTACCCCTAAGAGATCATGTCAGATGAATCTTTTCTAATTTTTTTTAACACATTATTAGGGCATTGGAGAATGGTCTTGCTGTCGATGTGGTGTATCTTGATTTTTCTAAAACTTTTGATTTAGTCCCCCATGCAAAATTAATTAATAGCCTTTTAGACCTAGGGATAGAAACATCGATAGGTAGATTGAAGCTTGGTTAAACCATAGATAACAAAGTGTTAACTCTTCGTGTGCTATCACTTCATCCATTCTGTCCTTGGTGGACTATGGACTCCCTACCTATGCAACTGCTGACCCCACTGCCCTCACCAAAGTCCAGACCTCTATCAACAAAGCCTGTAGGCTCCTGACTGGTGCCCACATCAGAACTCACACATGCCTACTCTACTCTGCCTCTAACATACTCACCTTTGATGAACGGCTGCAATACCACACCTGTATATTGGCAAAAAAGGCTCTACTTGGGCTTTGCGCCCCAGGTGTCACTACACCCCTGCAATAGGCCTCCCACCCAGCACTCACCAGTAATGCCACCAAAGCCACCTTCCAGGAGTCTAGAGCTAGGACCTCACTCAGCCAAAGGTCCTTTCACCACAGAGCACCCGCTTGGTATAACTCCCTCCCCACGCACATCACAAACATCCCCAAAATCGGCCCCTTCAAAATAGCACTACGCAAATACCTCATTGACAATCGGAGCTGTACTTGTCCATAATAATACTTCCCAGAGCACCCCCTGAACATCATAGCTTACTTAGAACTGGTCTCTGTTATCTGCACGCCATGTTCAGTACCCTGCGAGTGCCACAGGGTATGAATCAGTCTTGTATATTTATTGATTCTTGTTTTTGCTTTATTGTTTTGAATTATTATTACTTTTGTTCTCCCCTCTGCTGTATCACACCTGTTTTTGTCACTGCAATTGCCTTGCTGTATACACCTTGCATTTCACCTTTATTGTTACCCAATGTCTTGCCTCACAAATATATTTGTCCCCCCTCCCTGTGACGAGGTACCTTTGTAAATGAGTCTCTGACTCAAAGGTTTGTAAATCTGATTTATGAAATAAATAAAAAAATAAATCAAAAATAAACATCAGGGGATTTGTATCAGATTGGGGTGAGGTGACTAGCGGGGTGCCTGAAGACTCCGTCCTGGGCCCAATACTATTCAGTATCTTTGTATCATCATTTCAAGCTTCTGAATATTAATGGTTTATAACATTTGCTGAAGATACAAAGGTTGGTGTCATAATACAAGCAGAAGAAGATATTACAAGATTTCAAAAAGATCTTGACATATGGGTATTTGGGCTGATCAGCATCAAATGAAATTCAACAATGATAAATGTGCTGTTTTGCATTTTGGGAAACATAATATGTTAGCCAACTATACTTTAAATGGAATAAACTTAAATACAGTTGAAAGTGAGGAAGATATAGGAATTCTGATTAGTAATGATTTAACATTTAGACATCACACAATGGAAATAGTTAAAAGAGCTAACAGGATGTTCAACTGTATATTGCGACACATTAAAAGCAGAGATAGCTCAGTGATAATGTCATTATATGATGCACTTGTGAGACCCCATTTGGAATATGGAGTGCAGTTTTGGAATCCTTGCCACAAGGAAGATGTGAATTTGCTTGAGAGAGTGCAGAGAAAAGCTAGAAAAAAATAATCATGATCTAAGCTATGAAGAAAGACTTGGAAAACAAAAATTATTCACACTTGAATATCGTATACTAAGAGGTGATCTCTACCTGATATACAGCACTTTTAAGAATCAAGATCTTTGGGAGTGTATAGGATTAGAAAAAAAAACATATGATCTTGAGCCTACAACTATCAGATAAAAGCCAAAAATTTCAAAACTAACAGGAGACAATCATGGATTAATCAAAGAGTGGTGTCACCCTGGGACAAAGTTCCATCTGATATAGTGAATAGCGACTCTATCACTGTATTAAAAAATCAGTTAGATTCATGCTATGCAGCTATGCAATTTCCATTTGGGACAACTAGGTCCAAAGTGGTAAGATTATTGTCTTGTACACAGGCTTATGAAACTTATGAAATTTGTGAAACCACATTTCTTTATATGTCTGTTTCATTGCCACTTCATAGCAAATCAAGGGTTAGGACTTTTGGGCTGAAATTTTCAGGATGCAAAGTCCTTACCTCACAGATGTGCCTTTTGTGGGTTTGTTGAATGTATATTACTTTGGTCTACAGTTCAGCAGGTTTACAGTTTATTACTTTCCCATAGGATTACTTTATAATGGGAGGTGTACACAGTTGTTTCTTTGCCACTGAGCTGTGAATGAATGATTTGCAGTTGTGGGCTGAAATTTTTAGAGTACAAAAGGCTTTCCCCACAGATGTGCCTTTTGGTGATTTAATGCAAAGATATTACTTTGCTCTGGAGTTCTGCTGCTTTCAATTTTGGTTCATTTCCCATAGGCTACCATTGTAATGTGAGGTGTAATCAAGTGTGTCTTTGTCATTGTGCTGTGAATAAATCTTTTTTAAAGGAAAGCTGTTCAAAACACTGTTGTCAATTACAAGTGCTGCAGAAATGACCAATTAGTACAACCTTTAGGTATTTACAAGTTTCCAGCTAACCTGTCATATTAAGTTTGCCCCGTTTCTATGCCTTGACTGTGGTACTGAATTCTTTGCTGAAGCCATTTGGAAACTACCATCGCACCGGAAGACTGAGCATGAGCTACATTCATTAGTTTTCTTCCTGTGCTCTGCTGGAATGCTCATTCTTGACAAGCTGGGCAAATATTAATGAAGGAATAAGATCTGGTGTGCCATATAGTACTCTTTTAGCTGAACTTGTAGAAGTAAGCCCCATTGAAAATGAAGCTCGGTAACCAGTTCAATTTTTTAATTGAAAGTTGAATTTCAAGTTCAGGTTTTCAACAGGGCTTATTTCTAAAAGTTCAGCTAAAAGAGCACTACATGGCACACCAGTTCTTTTTCCTTCATAAAAGTTTGCCCAGCTTATCATGAACGAGTGTTTTAGCGCAGCACAGGAAGAATAATGAGGTTTATGACAGCTTTCCTTTAATTTTGCTGTCATATTTTTATGGTACAAAGGGCTAGCCCTACCAGTGTGCCTTTTGGTGGTTTATTGAAAATATATTAATTTGATGTGAAGTTACACAGCTTTATAATTTTCCTCCTTACCATTCAGAAGTGATGGGAGTGATGAGCCCTATTACATGTGGCCCTGCACTTACGCATGGAAATGGGGACATATGGTTATCATTAAGGAGTGCGTGCGGCTATGATTATACTATCTCAAAAAGTAAGGACATTCTTTGCAAAAAACTTTATTAATGTATCAGTTAGGGTTCCAATGACAAAGGTTTGGAAATGTTGTGTCAAGGTTTCCAACTCTAACACTCAACCCCCATCCTCCACTCACCAACTGATATCAGGGGTATGTCTTGAGGTGGTCAACCCTAACACTCACCCAATTCTCCTATACTGTACCATCTCAGCTTCCTTACTGGTGGAATGGGGTGAGTGTTAGGGCTGAGAACCCAAAAGCACAACCCAACACCTGTTGGTGCATGGAGTGTGGGGGTGAGGTGTTAGTGTTGGAAATCCTAACACCACATTTCCAAACATTTGTCACTGGAACCCTAACTGATGCATTAACAAAGTTATTTTGCAAAGAATTATATAATTTAATTTATCCAATGCTTGTGAGAATATTTTCTGTCACATATTGTTGATATTTTTGCTCTCACTGTACCTAGAGTGGGGATATCAAAATATTCTCACACTAGGTCCCCAGGAGTAAAAATATGTTCACTGTAGGTACCAATTGGTCAAAACCAGCAGCACAAGCAGTAGAGTTCTAATTTTAGAACAGAAATCTTCACACACATGCTGGCTTCAACTACTAGTTTCATTTTGTGCAGGCTCAGTCACAGCACTTTCATTCTCTCACCCCTACACATGTAGTATATTATTAAACCAAAAGAAAATCCCTAACACAGCCATTGTACTAAAAGCAACAGTGAACCTCTTCTATCATACTCAACTGAAATGCACCACCTACCGCTAAAACAGCATCTCAAACCTTCCACTGAATCCCCAACTCCCTCTCTGACTGCCACGTTCCTGATACTGATGCCAACATCCAGCATCTACTAAATGGCTACCCCCCTCAGGCAGAACTCATTTGCACAAAACAGCTGCTTGTTCTCTGGAGCCATAGCACCTTCAACCTTCCAAATGTGCTGATGCATTGAAGCACAAAGAAGGGCCATTTTTCTCATGTATCATGCACCACACAGCCATCTAAATACACCAGTGAAAAATGGAACAAAAATGTTAACGAAAAGCATATCACCCTAAAAATTACAAAAAAAAGAAGTAACACATACACAGAAAACAAGTGTTGGATAAACTGAATATGCCATGGCTCTATGAGGGCATGCTTATGAGGAAGTTGTAAGATATTCATAGGAGAAGCTTAATGGGTGCCTTGAACTGTCCATTTAAAAGGTATCTTGATCTGAGAAGATACACATAGGTTGGAGGGTTCGCAGAAAGAAAAACAACTGAAAAACATATTTGTATAAAGTAACATACTATATAACAGTTTTCCAAAGTGTGTCATAAATCAAGTATCCTGACTGTGGCCATTACAGTTCAACTTAAATTGATATACAGTACTTTAATTCCATGTCCTTTTCTTCTGTGTGATTCTGAAGTCGTTTCATATTATTAGGACAGACAGGTCTGAGAGGGAAAGGTCTGGTTGGGAAAATGCTGTCCTACTGGTGTATTAATAAGCAGGCTTAACATTTTGTTGTTGTGGTGGTTCATCTTGGTTTGCAGTGATTGTCTTTTTTACCTTTGTACTGCAGTAACATCCATTTGTGCAGTTTTGCACTCAATTAGGAAAAAGACATTGCGTGATTGAGATGTGTAGGATCTATTTATTTTTTATTCTGCCTTTCGGTCCTCTTTTGATGGTGGTCTAGGTACATATATGGGTGCATGTCTTCCAGCTTGTATAGTTGAATAGTGTTGTTTCTCTCAATTCATGGTTATTTTTATCTGGTGGGAGTTTTCTGCAAAGTATTATGTTAGAAAGGTTAGAAGGCTGCTTGGAAGCAATGACCGTTATTTCAGGAAAAATGCCTCTAAGTCTAATATTTTCAGTAGAATGGGTTTGTCATTATTTAATCATTTGCTGATAGGATGTTAGCATGGGTTTGTATGAGTCAACTAGTGTGTGTGATCAGTTTGCTTTGCATGTTCCATTTCTCTGTTAACCTGTCACAGGGTTTGTCCATGCTGGATGAAGGAATTACAGTACATAGTGAGGTGAGCTATTTGTTTCTTATTTCACCAGAACAGATCCGATGGTATTGAATTGCCTGACCCAAGATCACAGTCTCCTTCTGTGTGCCTTGTGTATAAATAGAATTATGCAGGTATTGGTATCTGTCTACCAGTTTCTATTTGTCCATCATTAATGATTCTGACTGTGGTATCCAGATAATTAATGGTGGTGATGGAGTATTCAAAGATAAGTTATTCAGAGGGGTGAAAATTATTGAAATCCTGATGGACCATTTTAAGGGAGTAACAACTGTAAATGCACGTGCACCAGGAAAGGTCATGCCTTGTACAACATGCACAGTGTTATCAAAGTAAAGAGTTCAGCAATCACCCAGCCACACTTGTGGGACTTCCTGGAAAAGATTAAATAAAGTGCACTGAAACATGTAGCTTGATCTCTGCTTCTTCTATTTTGTGAAAAATTGTGCAACATAATCAGTCTTCAAGTAACATTTTTTTTTTTTGCTCCTTCCTCCCCCTGGCTGGTCACTCCTTCTGACCCCCTATGCCTCTGTCTGCTCACTCTTCCCTGGAGCCGAACCTCTGGACCTCAGATCGCGGCCCCCCCCGGCAGTAATCTGATGTTGGCCTTCATCAGATGGGTCCCTCTCCTCTGAGAAGAAAAGGCACCAGTGGGGGAGTCCAGCACACTAGGCAATTGGCCCCTGGTGCCACTGAGATATGGGGCAGTCATTGGGGCATGGAGGCAATGGACACTGGAGATCATCATCTGACTGGCCAGAGGGCAGCTGTTTCTGGGTTTGCTCCCTTGGGGAGTGGCATGCCACAGACATCAGGATGTACACTGATGTCTGCCACTCCCCTAGTTATCCAGGCCCAGACACTCTGCTACGCTCCTGGCCTCCACCAGGGGGCAACAGGTGCCAGACCTCATCCCCACCCTCCCCCCAGAGAAGGTGAGCCATCACTGGGATGCTCCAACCTTCCCTCCCAGCTGGCACTCCAGTGACCCGAGTCCATTCCCAAGCACAGGCTGCCGGTGTCACAAGTGGAAATCCAGCTGCTGCACTGACGGAATGGCCAAGTAGCATTTTTAAAGTGCTGGCAGGAATGCAGCACACAGTCACTACCCAACCTAGTATTTAGTTTGGCCCCCAGACTGACAAAGTTGTGGTGGAGCAGAAATGTTAGGTGGGGTAGTGACAGCATGCTGCCATCTTGTCAGAGCTCCAAAAATGCCTCTGGAAGACATTATGTTGCACATTTTGTGATTTTGCACAAAACAAAAGAAGCAGAGATTAAGCTACATGTTCTAGTGCACTTTATTTATCTTCACCAGGAAACATAGAAACATAGAATTTGATGGCAGATAAGGACCGCTTGGCCCACCCAGTCTGCCCATTTCCCTACATAATGGATAAGCTGCAGATCCTAGTTAAACAGCAGCCTACTTCTTCCTACCCCCATCCCCTAGAATTGCCTTATGACTGTCCCATGCATGCTTGAATTCCACCACTGTTTTTGACTCCACAACCTCCTCCGGAAGGCCATTCCATGCATCCACAACCCTCTCTGTGAAAAAATACTTCCTTAAATTACCTCGGAGCCACCCCCCCATCTTCAAATTGTGCCCCCTTGTTCTTGCACACCTCTTTTTGAAAGATGCTACCTCTTGGACTTTGTTGATTCCTTGAGGTACTTGAAAGTTTCTATCATTCCCCTCTCCCTCCTTTCCTCGAGGCTATACATATTAAGCTCCTTAAGTCTCTCTTCATATGTCTTCCAGTGCAGACCCTGCACCATTTTAGTTGCCCTCCTCTGGACAGCTTCCATCCTGTCTATATCCTTGTGGAGATTGGGTCTCCAGAACTGCATGCAGTACTCCAGATGGGGTCTCACCAGCTGTCTGTACAGAGGGATAATAACTTCCTGTATTCCACTGGTGATGCCTCTCCCTATGCATCCCAGTATCCCCCCAGCCCTCCTTGCTGCCCTCTCACATTGCTTGCCCACCTTTAGGTCATCTGATATGACTACCCCTAGGTCCCTTTCCATTTTTGTTGTTGTTAGTATCACACCCCCCATTGTGTACTCTTCCCCTGGGTTTTTGTTTCCCAGGTGCATTACCTTTCATGTCTTAGCATTGAATCTAAGCTGCCATACATTTCACCATTCCTCTAACCTTGCCAAGTCCCTTCTCATCCTTTCCACCCCACCTTGTGCATCAGCTCTGTTGCAGATCTTTGTGTCATCTGCAAAGAGACATACTTTTCCTTCCAGTCCCTCTGCAATGTTGCTTATAAAGACATTGAAGAGGACCGGTCCTAATACTGAACCCTGCGGTACCCCACTAGTAATCCCCCTTTCTTCAGAGTGGACTCCATTTACTATTACTCTCTGTGTCCTGTTCTCCAGCCAATTCCTTACCCAGGCTGTCCTCTTGAGACCCACTCCCAGGCTGGCTAACTTGTATATTAATCTTTTGTGTGGGACTGTGTCAAATGCCTTGCTAAAGTCTAGGTAGGCCATGTCCACAGCCCCTCCCTGATCTACAGTTCTCTGTCCTGCTCCTTCTGAGATTCCTTGTACTTCCTGAATGCTTTCTTTTTCTCTTGAACCTTCACTGCCACTTCCTTTGAGAACCATAGTGGTTTCTTACATCATTTTGTTTTGTTTATTTGCTTCACACAAAGGCTTGTTACTTCTGTGATGGCAGTTTTTATTATTCCCCATTGTTCTTCCACCCCCTCCTTCCTGCCCATTTGCTAGTGCATTCCTTAGGCACTCACCCATTTTGGCAAAGTCAGCCTTCTAAAGTCCAGTACTTTTGCCTTTGTATGGCTTGACTCTATTGCTGTGTTTATTGTGAACCATACTGTTCGATGGTCGCTAGTTCCCAGATGGCTACCCACTTCTACATCTGTGATCCTCTCTTCATCTCCATTTGAGAGTACCAGGTCTAAGATTGCTCCCTCTCGAGTGGGCTCCAATACTAGTGGTCTAAGGCATGCTCCCTGTAGGACATCTAGAATAACCCCACTCTTCGAAGTAGCTGCTGCAACTGCACTCCAGTTAACATCTGGCATATTCAGATCACCCATCAGCAATATCTCCCCTTTTTCTGTCATTCTAAGTATACTTTCTATCATTTCCTTGTCCATTTCCTCCCCCTGAGAAGGGGGTCTGTACACAAACCCTATGCGGATCGGTGGTGTCATTGCCGGTATCAAATTTACCCACAGTGCTTCTTGCCTCCCTGTTTAACCTTTTGTTCTGTTGCTTTGATTCCTTCCCTTATGTAAAGACTCTCCTCCTCCTCTTTTACCCTCCCTGTCCCTCCTGTAGATATTGTATCCTGGTATGTTTGCATCCCAGTCATGGTTTTGTGTGTACCATGTTTCTGTGACTGCCACGATATCCAGATGTTCCTCCTCCATCAAGGCCACTAATTCAGGAAGCTTGTTACTCAGACTATGGGCATTGGTACTCATTGCTCTCCATTTTTTGATGGCTTTACCTTCTGTTGCAGCATTCCCCACTGACCTTTCTACCTCAGTCTTTTTCTCATTTAGTTCCCTGTTTTGTAGGGAGAGCTGGGATTTTCCTGCTGCTTATCAGTGCCTCCCCTTGACTAGTTTAAAAGCTTGCCAATGAAGCATTTAAACCGATTGCTCAAAGACTTGTTCCTTCCTGGACAGATGCAGACCATTCTACCAGTATAGGCTGGTGTCCTCCAGGTGGAACCCTAGTCCCAATGAAGCCAAACCCTGTGCTCCACACCATTTTTTCAACCATTCATTAAACTGCATGGTGCAAAGTACCCTCTCTTCACTCATGCCATTGACAGGCAGCACCTCTGAGAAGGATACTGTGTGTGCTACTTGTCTTAGGCCCCTCCCCAATTCTACAAAGTCCTTCTGCACTGCTCTAATCTCATGATGAGCCAAGTCATTTGTTCCTAGGTGGACAATGATGTCCAGCTCAGACTCCCGTGCAGCTGTTCTCATGATCCTGAGGATGCACTTCCTGTCCCTCCAAGCCATGGCACCAGGCAGGCACCTGCCGCTCATTTTCCTGCCCCCCCAGTTCTATCCCGCTAATAATTCAGTCCCCCACCAGGAGCTGCTTCCTTTCCTTGTGGTGTCCTCTGCCTCCTTCCTGTGGGCCTCCCTTGTGACAGTTGTCCCTCAAGTCCCTCAAGTGGCTGGTGAGGGTTGATCTCTTTACTTTGGTATTCTTTTTAAGGGAGTGTTCTGATTCTGCCCAAAGGAGAAATGTATATCATATATCTATTGGAGGTAATCTAATGGTTTATAGGAGTATTGTTTAAACAATTCTTCTTCAAGACTGGCCATGAAAGGATTGGCTTACTGTGGCGCCATTTTTGTGTCCATTGCTGTCCTCACGATCTGTAAAAATGTGCCTGCCATTAAATGTGAAGTTGTGTGTCAGAATAAATTTTATTAAAGAGCCAATGGTGGTTTCTGAAATGTCTCTTGTGGATGTATTATTCTGTAAAAATCTATGGCATGCTGATATGCCATATTTATGTACAGTATGACAGAAAAATGGAACATGCAAAGCAAACTGATCTCACACACTAGTTGAAACATACAGTCCCATGCTAACATCCTTTGATGATGAAATATGAAACAGACTGCTCACCTTACTTTGTGAATCAATTAACACAAAGCTGTGGTTTACCTATAAATTCAGGAATAATCTTACTGATTCCACAAGATTGGCTATTCCGGGGGGGGGGGGTTCTAAGGCTGAGTCTAACCTATGGGCTAATGACATACCTGGATGCAAACACAGGGTCTTACAAAAATGAAGCACATGCTATAATAGCATCTGCCACTTTGCCCTTTCAGTATCCAGACTCACCCATCACTGCATACTCAACGGTAGCCTTGGCTGTCTCTCTCCCTCATCATATTGTTGATACACCACTGGGTGTACTATAGATAATTTTATGAGAAATGGTACATCAGTGACACTGGCCAACATGTTAAGGCAAGCCACACAAGCCTATCCCTCGAGGTCTTCCAATAGGTCTCTTCTAGACATACCAAAATGTGCTACAAAAATGGGAGAACATGCTTTTGCAGCATCTGCTTTTATATTCTGGAAATCCCTCTCAACATCTGTAAAGCAATCCCAGTCACACCAGGTTTTTAAGAAGGAACATTGTATCTTCCTTATGGGCTCAAAATAAGTGCACTTGTAACTAATCTGTAGTACATATTCATATCATGGCCTTCCTCCACAATCCATTTATGCACATATTTTATGTTTGTTGTCTGGACTGTTTTGAACTATGCATTGTGTTGTGTCTGAATTGCTTTGAAATATACATTGTGTTATGCTACTCAGGTTTTGTCTGACCCACTGTTTTATATTTTTATTGCTGAATTATCTGCAATTGCTGTTTCTTTTTTCAGTAACTCTCCCTGGTCATGCCTAAAAATAGGCAATGCTTTTGCCTAGTGCACTTACCTGGTAAACAACGACTAAATAAATAAATAAGTGTAGAAAGCACTAGATTCCATTGTAGCTGGGATAATGCTGCATTTTATTTGTCCAACTTCCTTCGGTTTCCTGAAACAATTTGAGAAATAGAAACATAGAATCTGTTGGCTGATAAGGACCTGATAACCAACCTAGTCTACCCTATATTTCCTACCTATAGTGTCACTACAGATCCTTTCAGTCTCTGCTCCCCCCCCGTGCTAAGATCCCTCTGTGTCTATCCCATGCGTTCTTGAACCCTGTCACTGTTTGTGCCCCCCCACCTCTGCTGGTAAGCTGTTCCATGTATCCTACACTCTCTCAGTGAAGAAGTACTTCCTTACATTTCCTCTGAGCCACCCCCCTCAAACTTTGTAGCATGGCCTCTTCTCCTTGAGCAGCTTTTCTGTGGAAAATGCTTCCCTCCTGTACCGTGTTTTTTGCCTGTGAGGTATTTGAATGTCTCCATCATATCCCCACCTTTTCTTCCTTTTCTCCAGGGAGCACATGTTAAGTTCCTTGAGCCTTACCCCATAGGGCTTTTGATGCATGCCAAGCACCATTTTGGTTGCCCTCCTTTGTACTGCCTCCACCCTTTTTATGTCTTTATGGATGTGGGGCCTCCAGAACTGTACTCAGTACTCAAGGTGTGGCCAAACCAGTGCTCCATATATGGTTACTATTACCTCCTTTCCTCTATTTGTGATTCCCCTTCCTCTGCAGCCCAGAATCCTTCCAGCCTTCCCCACTGCTTCATCACACTGCTTCACTATCTTCAGATCATCAGAAATGATCACTGCAGGTCCCTTTCCTGCTTTGTAACTGTTAATACCTCTCCTCCCAGTTGATATTTTACCCTTGGGTTCTTATGCCCCAAGTGCATTATTTTGCACTTTTTTGCACTAAAACCCAACTACCAAGTCCTTAACCATTCTTCCAACTTTTCTAGATCACTTGTTATTTTTTCCCTCCTCCTGGTGTGTCTACACTGTTGCAGAGTTTTGTGTAATCTGCTAACAGGCATACTTTCCTTTCCAGCCCTTCTACAATGTCACTGATGAAGACATTGAAGAAGACCAACCCTAGTACTGATCCCTGTGGTACTCCACTGGTCACTTTACTTACTCCAGAGTGACTGCTATTTACCACCACCCTCTGACTCCTATTGCCCAGTCAATTTTTCCACCCTTATTACTACCTTAGGACCTATTCCTAGGCTTCCCAGCTTGTTTAACAGCCTTCTATGTAGAACTGTGTTGAAGGCTTTGCTGAAATCCATCTAGGCCAATGCTCACCAATCTCCCTTGATCCACTTCCCTGGTCACCAAATCAAAGAACTCAATCAGGTTTGTTTGGCAAGACCTGCCCCCTCTGTACTCATGCTGCCTCTGATCCTAAAGGTTATTGGTAACTAGATATTCCCCACTTCTTCCCTTTAATAGTGTTTCCATTACCTTGGCTACCTACTGTACCTGTGTGGTGTCCTGAATGAAACTGCTGGTAACTGTCACTAGCCACTTTAAAATGGTTTATATCCTGAAATTTTCAAAGTGAGTGTCATGGAATCACAGAATACCTTCTAAGACCACTAGTGACAGCTACCTGCATCCACATATGCATCCAGCCCACCATCAAAACAGGACAGAACAACATAATCAAACTAGAGTCTACATGTGTCAGTCAAGCAATGTGGTTTACCTAGTTCAGTGCAGAAGGTCCACAAATGGATTCTTATAGGGAAAACAAGACAACCATTGCAAACCAGAATGAACCACCACTCACACACAGTATTAAATCAGATTATCAGCACACCAATAGGACAGCATTTTCCCAGCCAGACCATTCCCTCTCAGACCTATCTGTTCTAAAGCTAAGAGGCAACTTAAAAAACTCACAAGAGAGAAGAACATGGATCTTAAAATATATCAAACAATTCAACTTGCACTGTGTGGGTTCAATCAGGACATTGAATTTTGGACACACTACAAAAACCTCTAATAGTTTATGTTACTGTTTTGAAACGTTCCTTTTATTAAAGTTCATGCACAAAGGGCATACAACAATGAGCACATTTAGGTTACAATGTTTCAAGGCATTAAACAGCCACTTTAAAGAGTCATCAGAAATCATTAAATCCTCAGCATTGTTGCTTAGATAGACTGTAAATACAACATTTTAGCATATTATATTTTATTTATATTTTATTTAAAAGTTGATAACTGGGAAAAGCACCATTAGGTGCTTTTACACACAGGTTTCTGTAACGGAATGATTGTTACAGAAACATTATTCTGTTACATCCCTTTTGTGTAAAATGCATCTGTTTCATTCCCTTGGTGAATTTTCTTCTAAATTGCAGTCTCTGCTTTTCGCAGTTTACACTGATGTGTTCTGTTTTATCTGGCTGTGTAAAACAGCAATTCCAGTAACACTGCAGAAACAGCCATAGAGCAGCAAACTTTGAGGGAGCTGAAACAAATGGAGGCGGGGGTTGCTGGAATACTCGCAGGGTGTAAAAAGGAACCAGAATGCAACAGAGTACAATGACTCCACACAGGTAACGCCCATTCCATTTTAAAAACCTGTGTGTAAAAGCACCTATTGAGCCAAGGCTTGTTTCCAGGTGCAACACGGGGACATGGGTGCATAGGAGATACTACAACAACAACAAGATGTTTAAATAAATTAACAGACAGCAAAATCATGGGGTCAGGGTGACAAGACCCCAACACAGCAAAAAACAATAGACCATAGCAACAAGATTATACTGCACAAGCAATGTACATTTTGCCAAAGAAGGACACAAAAAGTGAGGGCTAGGAATATACAGACTCCAAAATGCAAAGACTCATGCTAACCAGCTTGATGCAAGTGGAACAAAAGAGTATCAAAACAATTAAGGTGGTGAGGCTTGGGGACACACTGAAACCACGATTGGTGGGGTAGGAGTTTGAGGAGCCTTTTGAGAAAGAAGAGGGAGAAAGTTTGACGGAGTTCAGGGGGAGGTTTATTCCAGAGCGAAGTGAATCAGAAAGAGAAAGCAGATTGTCTAGAAACATACCTTTGAATGTATTACTGATTTGAGTAAGATGTATAAAATTAGTCTCAGATAGTGGGCCCATTACCCTTAATAAGGCATAGCTTTTCAGTATGAAATGTGTGGGGACATTTGTAGGAACATTACAGCAGCTTTTTAATATGTTTGATTTTGTATTACCACTGACCTTTGCACATAAACAAATGCATATTTTTTTCAACATGTAATTGCTTTTGTGGTGTTGTTTGCTGCCAGACATACTGGGTTCCTACCTTTTGTTTTTGGCCTGCATTTCCATTTTGTTTAAGCAGCAATAATCTCTCGTTCATCACTTTTCTTCTCCTACTTTCAATTGAAAATGACTTGTTTCTGCACCCTTTACCCCTCACTAGTTCTGTTGTGCTGATTTGTTTCCTTCATTACCTGTACATTTCCTTATTTAATAACATGTTCATATTACATGTTGATTATTCCTTTCATGTACTATTGACATCCTGATTTATTTTCAGTGTTTGAATATGCTCCATGATATATTGTTGATGCATATGATTTTCCACATCTCGCTATTTCATTCCTGGTGAAACATTTGAAATAAATACATAAATACATACATACACACATAGTGCCCTACAATAGTGCTACTCGCTTTCTGTACAGAATATCTCAAACTATTTTAACATTTTCATAGGTTAACAGTTCAGTATATGCTGGTGTAATGGGCTTCTGTCTTTATTAGCCCCCTAAATATAAATAAGTTTTGATCCCAGGATGTCTTACCATGGAACTTCGCTCTGTGTTTCATCTGATCTTTTATTACCTATATTATGACCTAGAACCATGTTGCTTCCCATTTGATGGGGAACTAAGGTTGTTTTTCTATCTCAAAATCATATATGACCTCAAATATTTGAGTATTAGTATTACTTATATATGAATCTGTATCCAGTCCTAAAGTTGGGTTCAGATATCCCAAAATCCTAAAGGATTTTAGGATATTCTACTTTCAGATACTAGGGTATTCTAAAATCCAATTTCATCACCAAGGATTTCAGGATCTAGGATATTGGGTTCTATTATCCTATAATCCCAAAATCCTAAAAATCTCCAGATAGCCAAACTATTCATTTTGAGACAGATATTCATGTAACCTAGATGGAATCTTTTTATTCAATATACTATATTCCAGCTCCATGTATTATCAACTTATAATTATATCAATGTAAAGGTGAATTATCCAGCTAGATTGTACTGTATAAATGACGGTGATGCAAATAATTTCTTGCCCCAAAATGGATTATGGTCCTCAACCTCAACAGTGTATTGTCCAATGCTCCTGTACATATTATTATCCTGTATTTGAACAATGAATATACAACATTGAAAACTATAAATTACAGAATTATTTACTGAAATTAAATCAATTTCAATAGAGTAAGCCTAGTAAGTTATTTATTGATTTGATTATTTATTTGTAGTAGGACAGTGCACTGTCCCACTAAAGGCTCAAACACTTAATGAATACCAGGGAACAAGACTTAAAGGAATGCTGCCAACCTTGTTTGCATCATATTTTTTCTAATTGAACCCCCACTGTTTATGCTTTCTTATCTGCTCAAAAATTGACATTGCTGGTTATTTGCTTTTTGTTCTTAGTTGAACTGAAATGCATGCTAGTGTTGTAATTATATCCAAACTTGTTTTGTTTCAGATCCTTGATCTTCTCTTATTACATACTTCCTGGACATTCAGAACACACACAAACAGTGCATCCACACATATTGCAAAGTCTCATCTCCTCCCACTGCATCTTGAGTGTCTAGACTGTATTGGGGTATCCTCAAATCCAGAAAAGATGAGGTGGGTGTTGATCAAGGACTGCAAACAAAAGCGCTATCCTTGTGCATTGGAAATTGCAGTCCAGGTTTTGTATAGTAGAAAGAATACTAGCCCATATGATGTCGGCTAGAGAGCTAGCTAGCAAAGAAAGTGAAGAGTAATTCAGTCTTTACCAAATCTGTAAACAAAATACATGTCTTTTAGAATTTAATACAACTTTTCCTTGAAAACCTTTTTTTTGGAGGCAGTATAGCGCAGTGGTCTAAGGCTCTGAGCTGCAAATCTGGTGACATCCAGCAGAACAGACCTGGGTTTGAATCCCACTGCTTCCACATGCATACTGTGTGACCCTGAGCAAGTCACTTAACCTCCTTGTGCTCCTAGGTCGCTCCTGTAAGAAAGCTTTCAGCTTAGTGTGCTATACCTGGTTAAACAACTAAATAATAAAAAAAATGCCCATGCAGTAATCTTCTTTGAACAATTTCTTAAAGTCTGGTATGTCACATTTGAAGACAGGATAAATCAATGGGAGGGTTCAGCTTTTGACATGAGCCAAGCTACCCCTATGTCCAATTTTTCAAGCTAAGATATACATAAGTCCAATTTTCCAAACTCTTACTTGGTTAAGTTCAGTTTCCAAAGTTCAGATATAAATATGTCTGGGCCCAATTTTCAGACTGACTTTAACCAGATGTATTATTTGAATACATTTGTGGAGCATACTTTTTCATCCCAAACCAGATGTAAAATATCATAACAAATAACTGGAACTTTTGCAGATAAGTCTAACATTATTTGAAAATAGCTCCAAGAAGATAGAACAATTGATAGATATTTCAGGACAGTTTCTGAGATCGACATAACTTGGAGTTATGTCCATTTAATAACATTTGTCATTCCCACCTGACACAGCTATGAGCTGCATCCATTTTATGACTCTTAAAAATCAGATCTCCTGAGTGCACAGTAAGGCCTTGAAGTAATAACAGTTGGTTCAATTTACAAGAGGAAAAAAAAAATAAAACACAACCATGGCTGTAGTAAGGCTTCCTCCTTTCCCTCAACTTGCTATCCATACAGAATTTGGCTCTGGAGGTACTTGCTGGAATAAATTGACTGAGAGATTCCAGAATATAATAGCTGTAGTAAATGTAAAAGAGCATGTCCAGAATGTGCCATAATGGTGTGTTACCCTGGGCAATTAGTCTATGATGTGTTTGATAATATACGTGAAGCAGATGAGGCAAATGATTATTACACAGTGGAAACAAAGCTGGGAGACATGTCCTTTCATACAAAATATTGACTATGAAACATATTTTTTTTTGCAGTCTAGACAGAAGCCAGAATAACCTTATGATGTGTATCATATGATGCTCAGGCAGCTAGCAGCTACATGTGGCTCTGCTAATGTAGATAAGGAAGTAAAATCTCAGTTAATCCCTAGTTGCACAGCTACATAATTGTGTTGACAAGCACCGTTGGAAACCTGCATTACCTGAAAGACTTGTTAGATGTGGGAAGAGCCCTAGAGGCATCTGTGTTTCAGGCAGTGGGGGTTAAATAATCATAACAAGCCCAGGCAGACATGCCAGTTCATTCTATTTAATGTATAACAGCAAGGAAAATAATAAGAATGATCAAACACTGGCAAAGGATTCAGCAAGCAAATGCAACCGCTATGGGGAACCTTTTCACATAGGGATGGGCAAGCTTCCTATTCCACTGAAGGCAACACATGTAGAGCAGGTCACAGTATGGGCAGACTGGGTGGACCAAGCAGTCATTATCTGCTGTTATATTCTATGTTTTAATGTAACATTAATCATTTTAAAATGTTTTGCTATTGCATACCAGAAGTGACAGAAAAAGGTATACCTCAGAAGCAAAAGTCACACATAAGAACATTAAGCAGTATAGCCTAGAGGTTAGAGCAACATGCTTAGAATGAGTTTGGTACATCCAGAAGAGATGAGTTTGATTCCCACAACCTCCACTTACATATTGTGAGACTGATCAAGTCACTTAACCTCCAAAGTGATTCAAAGTCACCACTGAAAATAATTCATGAGGCCAGTGACCCAGCTTAGCGAGTGAGCCTGGAATATAGAGGGTTGTCTGGGGGGAGAAGGATTGAGCACCCAAGAGGGTTATCTCCTTTGGAAAGGAGAGCATCAAACTCCACTGCAATACTGCTCCTTTGGTGACCACAGGTACCAGTGTAGCTGGAACAGGTAAAAGCAATGCACACCCCCCCCCCAGAAAAAAACATGGCACATATTAATATTTAAACAATTTAATGGCTTATTGGCTTTACTTACTTTAATCTCCATGTAAAAAAGGGGGGTCCTCTTAGTTTTCAGATTGGAATTCCAAAGTGAGCAAGCTACAGTATACCACCACTCCATGGTGGGACCCATTTGGTATAGTCCCTACACTAGCATCTTAGCTCTGAAATGCCTGCAGTGGCTACTCACAAATATAGAGAGCTGCCTGGATTGGCCTAAAATACATTGTCTAATTAGCTCTTTAAATAAGGTACTTCCACCCAGGAACATTTACAGGTGATGGAAGGGAGCATGCTGAAAGGGGTGCTACACCTTCTCAAATCAGCATGCTCCACTCTGCATTGCCCACAAATATAATTCACATATCTGCTAGGGGGTGCTACTGGTGTGTGGTAAATGACAACAGTTAAAAGCAAAATACCAGTGCACAACCCCACCCCAAAAACGTTTCACATATTAATATTTAAACAATTTAATGGTTTATTGGCTTTACTTACTTTAAACTTCATAGCTGAGAAGCTAGTGTAGGGACTATACCAAATGGGTCCCACCGTGAAGTGGTGGTATAGCTTGCTCACTTTGGAATTCCAATCTGAAAACTAAGAGGACCCCCTTTTTCATGGAGTTTAAAGTAAGAAATACCAATAGGCAGTTAAACTATTCAATTTTGAATATATGCCATGTTTGGGGGGTGCACTGGATGCCGCTCACCAGCAGCACCATCCACCAGAAATGTGAATTGCATTTTGAGCAATGCAAAGGTTTTGAGCGTGCTTTTTTTGTTTGTCTCCAGTGCAGCTAGAACAGCCTGCTAGAAGAGTGGATGCTGATTGGCACCATGCACAGCCATACTTCTGTGTGAGCATGGGCACGATACCCTCACAGTTATTGTCCAAGGGGAAGAGTGCAAATAAAAGAAATACCCTTGAAAGCATGCAGAATGATGCCCAGCACTTTTGGACACTGCTGTCCCATTTGGTGTCTTCACCTCCTGCACTAGAGGAACATAGATGCGGCAATGCAACCCCCATCAGAAATCACAGCAAGGTAGGAGCTGACTGTGACAAGGCTGGTTAGAAACAGGTGCCAGAAAAAGGATGAGGCAGGGCCTGGGTCAGGGCAGAAGGAGCAGCACCAGTGAAAGGAGAATAAAAATTATAATGAAACATATGCAATGCAAGTGGTTTAACAGAGAAACACAGTAACATAGACAATGACAGCAGCAAAAGACCACAAGTCCATCCAGTCTGCCAGGAGTTCCCTATCTGACCCAGAATCTATAGTTCATGCAGGGCTTTTGCCCTCTTTGTCCAACCCCTTCTCCCCATCCAACTTCTATTGACTTAAACAACTACCAAAACCTTCACTCTGTCCTTGCTATGCTTGAAAAAAACATATAGTCCTGGCACCCACCACCTGCTCTGCAGACTGTTCCATGGCTCCACCACCCTTTAAGTAAAATAGAACTTCATCATTTCCTTCTTAACCCTCCCCCCATCCCCCAGGTTTCACTTGTGACCTTGGCACTTTGACTCTATACAGTTCACCTTGTTTATTCCTTTCAGGGACTTGAAAGTCTATGTTATATGCCCCTTTCTCACATGGTCAACATCAAGTAAAAATGTTGAGTGCTTTGAGAAGATATTCATAATATGCTCCATATTGGCGCTGAAACATCTTGTTCACCTTGCACTGTGCCATCTCAAGCCTGTCTCTGTTCTTCCTTAAATGAGGACTCCTGACTTGAGCACAGTATTCCAGGTGCAGCCTCACCTGTGACCTATACATAGGTAACAGGGGGGAATGTGGAAAGGGGAAATTGTTTAACCAGGAAAGGCACACTAACCAGAAGTTTGTTTCCAGCTATGACCTGGGAGCACAAGGAAGTTAAGTGACTTGCTTAGAATCACATAGTATACAAGTGGGGCTGTGAGATTCAAACTTGGGTCTCCAGGTTTGCTGTTCAGTGCCCTTAACCTCAACACCTCCTGACAATACTACTGTACCTACTTTTTCCTGCTGTTAAAGAACTACTGGCACCTCAAAGAAAACTTTTAAAACATAATAATTAGGTACACTTCTATTGGTGTGCCATATATCCTATATATTCCTCCTGCCCATGATTTATTTCTGAGGAAATCTGCATGAATACATGATCTTTATCCCTTTGAGTTCCTTTGGACATCATCATCCTCTATAACTTACTACCTACAGTATTTCAAGTTATAATCTTCTGTTATGACATCACAATCTGTTGCCATAGTAGTACTGTGATGTCACAAGCTGTCCATTATGATGTCAGGTAGGGAGAAAGCAACAGAAATGGATGAACTCTTCAGGAATAAAGATCCTGTTTTCATTCAGATGACCTCAGTAATAAACACTGGGGAGGAGGAATACAGAACTAATCTGAAATAAAAGCTGAACTGTGTCTTAATATTATGTTTAGTTGAAGTCTCCTGAAGGTGTCAGCTGCTCTTTAGTACCCCTTCTGAAGCACCCTAGTATCCTAGTAACCTTACCATATGCCCTGTCTTTGGACAAGATGTTAAACTGAGGACCCATCTGCCTGCTCTGTTAGTAGTTCAGGTGGATGTTAAAGATCCCATGGCACTTCTCGAAAAGAGTAGGGGGAAGTTTATTGAAATTCAAAGTCTATTTATATACAATGCAAAGAAGAGTCTGAAGCAATACTGATTTGCATATATTGAAATGAAACAGCACAATATTCAAATTATCATGTAACAGCAACATTTGAATCTGTGATCCAAGGTAGTCCTTTCCAAAGTTCCAATAATTTACTTCTGGGTTTGATCACACATTCTGAAACATAAATAGTCTGTAAATTTTTAACTATTCTCCCCACTAATTCAGGATAAGTACAGTCTTTTTGCTGGAGAGTAAAGAGGCATTGTGCCATCCAGATGTGCCATTTAATTACAGTGAAAATAAGGCATAGTGTATTTTGATTCCATTTCTTCCACTGGTTTGAAAATTGCCGGTGCATAATTTTCTGATATGAGCTGTTTTTGAAAAGAGGTTCTTGCCAAAGCTGTTCCAAATAAATCTAAAATCCAACTATAAAAGAACATAAAAAAAAATGTTCCATAATTTCCAATATTTGAAGACATTGGGGCTTGCTACACATTCAGTCTTGTAATTGCTTATGTTTATTATTAGATTTTACATTTAATTTTTTTGTGGCATGATAGCCAGTGCATATCCCACATATGAGATGGTATTCCATTATTCCGTAATAATTTTTGAAGGAATTGTAGGGACGTGGATGGGCATTTTTCAAAGGTTACTTCTGCCGTACATAATGTATTCACTAGGTGTTTATATAATCCTTTAGGAGTCATAGTGATAATTGTATGACTCATAAGTTTCCATTGTTTTAAACTTAAAAAGGTGTCCCTCATATAGGAGGGGGTCATTGCTGTGCTTCGTAAGGTCTTTAAGGAGTTAGACTCCCACTGTATAAACTATGTTTTACAGCTATTTTACAGCCAGGGTCCCATCCTACCTGCCTATGCACCAGGACTGGTTTGAGGTTACCCATCAGAAAAATACTGTTAAAGAATAGAATATAG